>CM042242.1:43654088-45039921 GCA_023566225.1 Romanogobio albipinnatus
TCAAGAGGGAGAGGAGAAGCTGAGTGTTGAGATATTTTAGACGATAATGGTGCTCAAGAAATGAGACGGTTTCAGTTTGCCAAGTTTGTTTTGACTTACCTATCTCAGAGGCTAAAGTTGTTAAACCTGGATGGCTAAAGAAATAAGGGAATTGTCCGGACCTTAATCCCTCATGTCCATGTGGACCATGGATCGGCTAACAAGATACAGGAGTGTGTAGAGTGTGAATAAAGTGATATTTTACATACGCACTGTTCCTGAATAATGTTAATTGGGGCATAAAAGCTGAACCCTTTCAACTCCACACCCTAATGCCAGTAAGTTAGCCGTCACAAAAAACTAAACCGAGATGTTTGCTTACATTCATCAGACAAAGGGCCTTAGTTCTAACTGTACTGTAAAATGATTCACACATACTGTAAGTGAGATCTTATTATAGCATCAATAGCATTCACCCTTCACCTCTACCAACAAAAACTCAACTTGTTCCCAAAACAAATATAGTCCATTGCACTGGATAGCCGCCCTGAGGGGAGCAGCGCCTTTGTCTATTGGTTACCCAAACCCTACTGATTAGTCTACATGGGTAAGAAGAAGTCCCTGTAACTCACAAAGTATGAAAAAACTATCACTACGTGTTTAATCATAATTGTATCTTAAAGGGGTCATGAATTGAGAAATCAAAATGTTCCTGTGATCTTTTGACATTAAAGAGGTCATGTATTATAAAGACTATCCTGTAAGCTTTAAAACTCAAAACTTACTTGATAGTCCAAAAGCATCTTTTATTGAAACCAAGATCAGTAAACGACTCGTTTTGGATTTTTGTCACAGTATTACGTCATATAGTGCGATGAAAGACCACCACTGCAGAACATCAATGCCTACTTCTCCATGCCTCTTTAGCCCCTCCCACCGATTCACGCATGTCATGAAGTGGTAAATACGAGACATATGCAAACACAGGATTACTCCAGCAAAACACCAGAGATGCCTCTTGAGGATTACAAGATGTTTTGCAGTGCCAAGTTGTGGAAAAACACAGTCTTTGCATTGCCTTTCGTGCGATCCTAAGCATGAAACTTGTTTTAAAAACTTTAATAGTTCAAGGTTGTGTCAGTAAGACACTGTTCGTTTGTTCACTTCGTTTCACTGCAGATTGGTTTTTAACAAAGACAGTTCGATGCAGGCTTTTCAGAGAGACTGAAAATAAAGATGATGCAGTGCCGACTATATTGGATTCGACAGTATGTCGCAACACACAAGTGTTAGTAACAGTGTTTTTACCATGTGTCACTATTGCTTAGTCTGTTACAGATTGTTTAAAATGTACTGAGTATTTTCAGACGATCAGGTATAACATTATGACCACCTTCCTAATATTGTGTTGGTCCCTCTTTTGCTGCCAAAACAGCTCTGACCCACTGAGGCATGGACTCCACTAGACCCCTGAAGGTTTACTTTGGTGTCTGGCACCAAGATGTTAGCAGCAGTTAACATTGCCCAAAGCATCACACTGCCTCTGCCGTCTTGCCTTCATCCCATAGTGCATCCTGGTGCCATGTGTTCTCCAGGTAAGCGACGCACCCGGCCATCCATGTGATGTAAAAGAAAACGTTATTATACAGACCAGTCCATCTTCTTCCATTGCTCCGTGGTCTAGTTCTGATGCTCACGTGCTCACTGTTGGCGCTTTCGGCAGTGGACAGGGGTCAGCATGGGCACCCTGACTGGTCTGCGGCTATGTAGCCCCATACGCAACAAACTCTGATGCACTGTGTATTCTGACACCTTTCTATAAGAACCAGCATTAACTTCTCGAACAGTAGCTCGTTTGTTTGATCGGACCACACGGACCATGCCCATGGGCATCAGTGAGCCTTGGCCACCCATGACCCTGTCGCTGGTTCACCACTGTTCCTTCCTTGGACCACTTTTGATAGATACTGACCACTGCAGACAGAAAACAATCCACAAGAGCTGCAGCTTTGGAGATGCTCTGACTCAGTCGTCTAGCCATCACAATTTGGCCCATGTCAAACTCACCTTACAACAGGGCCCTAGCCAGCGGGCGGGCCTGACGGGCATTGGCCTGCCCACTATGATGAATAGCCCCCCCCCAGTTCATTATACAAATATAATATTTGTTAAATAACTGTTGTTTAAATTATTTTAACGTAATGACAAAGCTATTATAAGATCTCAAATGCTAAAATAAATCAAATGGTTGTTTTTTGGTTTTTGCATAATGCTTGATGAGTTTGATTGACAGCTGTGTTAGGCAATTAGGTGTCAGGCTGTCTCATGCGTGTCGCGCCTGTGAGTTCATTAAGTGTTTGCCTATTCACTTGCCTATAATTTGCAATTGTGTGATAGAAAAACAGCAGCGATACAAAATTCTATAAAAAGGACTTTTAAAAACTCGTATTGACGTGGGAGAGAACCCATCCATCAGCCCACAAGTAATGGTAAGACTTTTCAATTCCAAGCGCAGGTTCATCCTGTAAAGCCGGGAACACACTTTCAGGCCGATTATGAAAGCAATGTGGGATCGGTCGTTATTTAAAGTAATTTAGTGTTCGGTGTCAAAAGAATTTAAGACTATCTGTTGCCAGTCATCTTCGGAGACGGTCTTTGGTCTATCGGAGTGTTATATAGTCTGTTTTGTTGGCAAATGCTTACGTTAACTCCGCCCACTGACAGAAGACAATGGATTGTTTACAGTAGTGCTAGTGTAGGGGTAAGGTGCGTGGCATTAAATTTTGGCTCAATTCAACCTGAGGTTCGCCTTTTGCCGGACTCGCTCTACTTAATTTTCCCATCACATGTCAGATCGGAAAGGCATTTATTTTCAATAAAAATGAAGAAAATATTTGAAAAGTGGAAATAAAGTATCTAACATGTGTGTTAAAACCACTGCTCATGTTTTGTATGTGGACAGGTCGCAGCTACAGTTTTGGGTTATGTTGACAGTGACACTGACTGGGCACATTTGTGACTGAGACGTGGTAGTTTTACAAGGTGTGTTCTATTATTTATTTTTCAATATGATCAAAGAAAATAAGATTGAAATGACCTGAATATTGAGTCTGTCTGTTATTTTACCTGAAAGCATAAGCTTAATTTACGGGGTGGGACATGTCCCCATCACTGCACAATCTCCACCCCCACCCCCGCGTGAAAGTGTCCGCTCACTTTTGCCCAGGCCCGAAAAAAAAAAAAAATTCTGCCTACGCCACTGCCTTACACGTGCCTTTTTTTCCTGCTTCTAACACATCACCTTTGAAGGCACCTAATATATCCAGCCCACTAACAGGTGCTGTGATGAAGAGATAATCAGTGTCTATCAAAACAGTGTTGGAAAGAGAGGGTCGAAAACAGGATAGAAAATAACTTATTACTCCTAAACCAGAATGCCTTTTGATGTACAAATCTTGATAACATTATAAGGGGACCATCTGAGAACATTATTTCTAAAAAAATTTAGTTCACGACTCCTTTAATTTGAACCTGTTGCTGCAAAACTGGACACTACACATTAGTAGTCCACTCGACCACTTGCCTCCTCCATAGAGACTGTTAATGTCAAGTAATGAACTTGATGCAATGGAAAAATGGTTTTTAAATGTCTCTGAGAGATTGTTTGCTAGAACAATGGTTCCCCAAATGACCAACTACAATGAAAGAAAATCTAAAACTAATCGTATAGCAGCAGTAAAGGTTTTACTTCCAGCAGAATTCTGACTACCTCCAGTACAAAATGGTGGCTCGCTTCACACCAAAAGCTAAGTCCAGACAAGCAACCATGATACTGTCACAAACACTGTCACTGTGAGGGTGGACATGCCTATTCACACAGCTCACACTAGTCTCTCCATGTGCCAGTGTTTTTTCTTTTCACCTATCTCCCCCAAAAACTGTGTGTGTGTGTGTCATACACATCAAAACGGTAAGGTGAATCCTTTTGAGCTGGTGGTGCAGTTGGCCACAGAATGAATAAACATCCATGTCAGGAGAAACTGATACACTCCCCTTTTCAAGCAGACGGGCCTCTCGTGGGAAATCCAGCACTAACACAATGGATAGAGACTGCCTTTTGTTGAGTCTCTCAGCTATGGGCTACTTCTTCTCTCAAGTCTGTAGCCTGAACAGACCACTCCCCTCGGTTTCTATTCCCCCTCTCGCAGACAATTAACTTTTACCTTTTTCACTTATCCATACTAGAATGTGTCCCTTCAGAGGACTGGAAATCAAAAATGATGTATGCTGGCTCTCAACATGGGATGCCGTTATGCTGGTGTGTCCCTACCAGGTTTAAAAGCAGCTGAGCTACCAGCCTGAAACAGCTAGTTAAAATACCTGTTGGAAATTCATACTAGTCTAAGCTGGCCTTTTCAGCTCCTTCTTCAACCCATAGACCATGATTAAAAGCAGCTAGTTAGGCTACCAGCCTGAAACAGCTTGTTAAAATTCCTGTTGGAAATTCATACCTCCTAGTCGAAAGGCCCCGACATACTTCAAGTGAAACCGAAGGAGGAACGGCTGTGACGTCATTTCCAAACAAAATCAATCTGAAACAAAGTTTGTTTTGGGAGTTTTAAACAGCTTGTCAAAGCGGACTTTCCGAAAAAGTTTGCAGCGACTGGTAAACACCTTTGTACTACCATTGCGATTACGTAATCGGTAGGTGTGCGGAGGCTCTGCATTCTTTCACATGGAAATCTTTTCTTGTTAATTTCTCCTGTTCAACCATCGAGGTCAGACGTCCATGAGTGAAAACATGAACACACTGGAGAGCTGCTTTATAGTGTTCTGTTTTTCATGTTTAATATGGTAAAGCTGCTTGATTTTAAGCAAACTTTTGTATAAAGTGCTTTGTAAATAAACATGACATGACTTTAATAGAATGCTGAATTGCAGAGCTTGTGCAAACATATCCACGTTGGTGCTTTTCAGAGACATTTTTGAGTGTATTTGACCATTAATAAGCTGGAAAAAGGAGCTCATTTTTGCACTTGTATGTCAGAGGCGGCTTTATTACGGTATGTGTGTGTGCGCTTCAGATGCGAGCGCGAAATCTGTGGGAATTAGTAGAATTAACGCTATGTGCAAGCCCGCGCGAAATTCAGACCGGTCACACAACCGACAACACTAGTAGGCATACACGCAGGTTCGAAGACTCGTTCTCTCGCCCCCTACAGTGCAATTCGGCTAGGTATACATCGGCACTAAAATATCAAGGTGAAAGTCATCATAGCTTGCGTAGTATAGACCCAGCTCCCAACCCAACTTTGAGAATAGATTAACGGCGATATTTTTTTTAATGCCCGATAAGAGAGTCTCACGTTAACGCAGCATGTTAACGCCAATAACGGCCCACCACTAATTTACATATTCATCTAACCATCGCTCTCAGCAGTGTGGACGGCATTAGATGTTTGACCCCTAAGCGAAGAACGGAAAATAACTTTGCTGTGAGTATATCGGGGCCTTAAGATGGTCTTTTCAGATCCTTCCTCAACCCAAAGTTAATGACCTCATGGGGATGATTTTTAATTCTGGCTCTAAATCCTCTGAATAGTAACACCATGATGTTCATCCAAAACAAACTCTCAAGGAAGAGTTCCCGACAGGTCAAACTGAGGGGATTTACACAAACTCTGTTGGCTGGCTGAGTTGGTTGATTTTCCTTTTTTTTTAGGGAGGTTTAACATCTACACTAAATTTGAAATTAGATTTAAACTTGACACATTACATTCAAACCAAATATTATTCAGAGACCAGATATATTTTTTTACTAGTGGGTGCAGAACACTATAGTTAATTTATGTAAGTGAGGATAGCAAAATAAAGTAAACTGCGACATATACCCACAAATTCTTCATACAGTGGACTACCAGTAAAATTTATACAAATTTGGGACCAAAATTATTCAGACACTTTGACCTGACAATGTTTTTGTTCTTTAATTGCTAATGCAACCTTTTACACCACAGACTGAACAAAATTAAGCATTGCTTGGTAATTGGTTGACCTAAATTGGTATTATCTAATTATGTCCTTAAATTTAACAGCTGACAGCTGATTGGTTGATTGTAATCCATTACATATCTTTCTATCAAAATTATCTGACATTATCAAGATGAATTTGTTCTGACACAGTTGAACTCTGAGTTCTTGTCATATTTTATTAACATTTTCTAAACTATAGTTAAACTGTGATAATGTGAGAAAATGTTGAAGGTGTCATGTACATGTACCCATATCACATACAATAACTATGGCAGATGACATGTCACCACTGTCTTCAACATTTAAATGGCAAGCAATTTCCATAAAACAAAATCTAATATATAATATAATATATATATATAATAATATTGTCTAGTATAGCAAAACCCAATTAAAAAAATCTGCAATATTCCATGATATTACATGTCAACCACAATGATGTGACAATGTCTCATAAGTGTTAGTCCACACTGAAATCTAGATTTGTAAATCTTGAGCTCAGTTTACATACCCTGATCTGTCTTGTGCCAGTCGTGCTTCAAGAGGAGATTTCTCTCACTCCCCTTCCTCTTTCAGCTCCCATTTGGGTCACAATAAAGTTGTTATACATGAGGGAGCAGAAACATTTTGGGGGAGCAGAATATGTACTGCCCGAGCCTGCTGCGTGGCTACAAAGTGGGTCCATTCTCTTCGGCCGGGCTCAGTTACGGGGCCCTGGGCAGTGGGACAAGGACAACATTGCTGGGACATTCCCAGACTGACAGAAACAATTCGACTCAAACCACAAGCGAGGACATCTTGATGTACAGGCCAACTTTCAGTGAACCAAGCATTTCTTACAGTTGAATAGGTATCTAGCTAAAAACACAGGTGTGCATAAAATGCTTAAAGGGGTCATATAATGGTACATGCTCTTTTACAAGTTGATTGTACGGAAATGTGTGTTGGCAGTGCCTGTTCACAACCATCCTATAATGATAAAACTCCATCCAGTGTTTTTTTTTTATCTCCTTATATGGTACGCCCCTCCCACGATTGTTGATTGGCAGCAGTGTTTCAACACAGACCCGCCCTGAGCGAGCTGTCAACAGTCCACCATTGTTGATACGCTGGAGCAGAATGGCGTCTAAGCAATTGTGGTTTTCTGTTCTTGGGTGTAATAACGAACACAGCGGCCATTTTGATGTTCCTAAATCCGAATCGCTGAAGATGCAGTGGCTGAGTTTTGTTTTCGATGGGAATATTCCCCCGATCAACGTCAATGCTTTCATGTTTGCGCAAATCATTTCTCAGCAGACTGCTTTATAAACGAGGGTCAGTATAAAGCAGGTTTTGCTAAGAAGCTGCTCCTGAAAAAAGGATCGGTACCAACTATTCCGTGTTCCTGCTGCACCTCCAGAAGGAGTGAGTGTAGCGTTTTATTAACCTTTATATTAAAGGTCCCGTTCTTCGTGATCCC
This sequence comes from Romanogobio albipinnatus, assembly GCA_023566225.1. Lineage (NCBI taxonomy): Eukaryota > Metazoa > Chordata > Actinopteri > Cypriniformes > Gobionidae > Romanogobio > Romanogobio albipinnatus. The sequence continues at coordinate 43,661,560 of CM042242.1, forward strand.
ATTGTTCAAACTTTAGTTAGTGTGTAATGTTGCTGTTAGAGCATAAATAATACCTGTAAAATTATAAAGCTCAAAGTTCAATGCCAAGCGAGATATTTTATTTAACAGAAGTTCCCTTTCAAAGCCTACAGCGAACGGCCGGCTTGGACTACATCCTGGTACTTCCTTCATAAATGACGTCAGTAGAACAGTAGAACAGACTAACCTCCGCCCACAAGAATACGCGAAAAAAGGGGGCGTGGTCTTGTTGCTGTCCCACGTGGAGAAGAGGAAGTGTCGCGTGGAGAAAAGGAATTGTTGCGTTTGACTGTGTTTGTCGCCATGTCGTCGAGACGCTGTTATTTTCATTCCGGAGTCAAATCACCTTTGTTTGGCTTTCCCAGGGACACTGTAGAGATCATTGAGCGCATACATCACCCCGTTAAGAGGCGTGACCTTTCCACGTGCGCTAAGCTGCTGTCGAATCACAACACAGGAACCGTGCAACGTGCGCTAAGCTGCGGTCAAATCACAACACGGGAACCGCTGGCACAATCAGAACTCGTTACGTATTTCTGAAGGAGGAACTTCATAGAACAAGGAACTCATCAACCCGTTTTTAGGAGAGTGAAAACAGTGGTATACAGATAAGTAAATTGTGTGAAAAATACTGTGTTTTTTTTACACACAAAACATGAACACGTTATATTGCACACTGTAAACACAATCAAAGCTTCAAAAAAACACGAAGAACGGGACCTTTAATCTTTGCAAATCGCTTGCACGCTTCACGATGAATGCGGCTAAAGTTTTCAGGGTAAGTTACATTACGGCATGCTTTCTATGTATGATGTTCTTAGTATAATTCATAATCCCACATTTATAATGAACAATGCGTTATGGTTATTACAAACTGTGTACTCTGGTGATAAAGTTAACGTGGTAACATTACAATCTGTCAATGAACTAACGTATACATCACTAAACACATAGCATTCGTATCTCACTACACTACCCTGCCAGTACAAAGATAACGTTAGATCAAAGTGACATTACGTTAACCAACCATTCAGAAACGTTATAAATGTCAGAGACCTTAATTGTCGAACTTCGCTGGGGCAGTCATCTTGTTCCGGGTCCGACTTCGGTTCAAATTGATACGGTTGCACTCAGAGACTCCCGTTGCCATTCTTAATCCGAGATATACCCTCAACTGTTGTCAAGGCAACACTCCACGTGTGTTGTGTCGAACCGAACGCGCCACTGAACAGAGGGGCGGTGTGAGCAAAGCTCATTATCATTTAAGGGCACATGCACTGAAATTGCTTGCTGAAAACAGAGCTGATTTTGACCAGGTAAAATTTGTGTTTTCTTACAATACTAATGAGCATTTTTAATTAAAGTATATTACAAACTTTTCATTTAGACTAAAGAATCATATTTACTAAATGGCATTACATAACCCCTTTAAAGAGATCAAGCAAAAATGAAAAAATGTGTCATAATTTACTAACCCTGTCATTCCAAATCAGCCTTTCTTTCTTAAGCAGAACAAAAAAAGAATGCTGGTAACCAAACAGTTTTAGTGACCACTGACTTCCATCGTACAGGCAAAACCAGTGGGTTATTCTGATATTCTTGATATTACATATATAGTCTCTTCACATCAGCTTATGTGTTAGAAGAGGCAAATAAATCAGTTTTAGGTTCTAAGAAGTTCCAGTACACAAATGGTTCTCTAACAAACAATAGAGGTTCTCAACTTTCCCTCAAGCTGCAAAACATTTGTGCAATATTTGCTTTTAAAAGAGAGCTTTTTTCCAATGATTATGAATAACGTATTGCGGGGGATTTATCTTTATGTTGTACTCTGTAAGAGAGAGGAGAGTATTGCTTTGCAGGGATGGAGGCTTGTTGTCAGATTGAAAGAGGGCAGGGACAAGGCAACGCAAATCCAAAAGGCCACCAATGCACAATGACTCGCACAGCAACCATGGGAATGAAGGCTACCGGGGTTCAAGGTCAATGCTAGAATAGAGGCCTGCAGATGCATTGTCTATTTTGCCCTCACATGTATTACTCACACACATATGCAAACATACATTAGCACACCACTTCCAACAGCACCCCCACTAGCGTGGGCATGTTTGTGGGTGACACAAAACCAACAAAGCAGCAGTTCCGCCTGTATGCATGTGTGTGTGTGTGTGTGTGTGTGTGTGTGTGTGTGGGCGCATTCACATGTGCACAATCACTCGTCCTATAGAACAGCTGTACATATACACAGAGGATAAATATCCCACAGCTTTGTTTGTCCGTCCAGACAAGCTTGGAGCTATCTGGCCAGCTAGCTGTGAGAAATGATCTAAGACTGAGTGAAAAGAAAGACTCTGGCCAAAGCTGAGGAGAGAGTCTGTGATTAGCTCCTTTGTTGGAGGTCTTTTGAGCTTCATTGGCTCCAAAGAAAGGCCGTCTAATGAATCCATCCAAGCTTGGCCCAAACTTTGTATGGACGACAAACTAAGTTATGGTGGTCTCCCTGTGCACCGCCGCACAGCATAATGATACAGAACGTTTGCACATATGGTCCCCTGATTTCAGGACCCCATGTAAGCACTTTCTCATATGCCTGGTCATCCATTCGCTCCAAGACACCAGGGGGGTTTACTGAGCCAGGGGGACGAGTTTACTGGGCCTGGTGTGATTGAAATGTTTTTAAAAAGTCTTTACCTCTGTACGTCTGTATGCAAATGCTTATATTTTGCAATTGTTTGTATGTTAATTCATTCATTACAAAACATACTGTTAAAATTATATTGTGTGCTTGTGAATGTTTTAGGGCAGTGGTCTCAAACTCAGCTCCTGGAGGGCTGTAGCCCTGCAGAGGTTAGCTCCAAACAGCTCCAACCTGCTTGGAAGTTTCTAGAAATCCTTCTAATTTTCTAGAAAACCTTGATTAGCTGGTGTGTTTAAAGCTGCAGTCCGTAGCTTTTTGCGCTCTAGCGGTTAAAAAACAGAACTGCATGCGTCTTGCGGAAGAACATTGCAGCCGGAGCTACTTCTCTCTGTTTATGTCTATGGCGAGTCACGCAGGGACTGTGCTCCTCCGCAGCAGTTCCTACCAGACCGGTCTGAAATAGTCCCAATATAAACATGTATTATAAGTGTACCATATTGATTCAGGGTAAGACAAAAACACGGTTTGGAAAATGGATTCATGTTGTACATTCTCATTATATAATTTTTGTAAATCTTGAACATGATTGAAAAAGTTACGGAGATCAGCTTTAACTAGGGTTGGAGCTAAACTATGCAGGAGTTGTGAGACCACTTTCTTAGGGGCATTCACATATTGCTTGAAAAAGTGAGTAGTGAAACAAAAAGAAAACTACACGTTTTTTATAAGTTCTTCTTTTAACTTGAGCGCTGTTTTTAGAATGCTTTTACTTGCATTTTATTGCCACGTTTACAACAAAACAATGCAAAAGCAGTGCAGTGGAATTTGACCATCTGTGAAGAAGTTTGTAACATTTATGATTAGTGATCTAGAAATTGTGCAGAATATTAACTTCTGAACATAAGAGACTTTTTATAAAAACGTTTAAAAAAAAAGCCTACTGACCACAAACCTTTAATGATGGTGTATACACTCTAAAAAAAAAGGTTCTATATGGCACCAAAAAAGGTTCTTGGCTCGTAATCATAGGGGAACCTTTTTAAGTGCTATATAGCACCAATTGCTTCAGTGGTTCTTCAGCGGTTCTTCAGAGGTGCTATATAGCACCTTAGTCAAAGAACCGGTGAAGAATGATGGTGTATACACTCTAAAAAAAAAGGTGCTATATAGCACTAAAAAAGGTTCCCCTATGATTACGAGCCAAGAACCTTTTTTGGTGCCATATAGAACCTTTTTTTTTTTAGAGTGTATACACCATCATTAAAGGTTTGTGGTCAGTAGGCTTTTTTTTTTAAGTTTTTATAAAAAGTCTCTTATGTTCACCAAGGCTGTATTTATTTGATCAAAAATACTGAAAAAACAAGAACAACAACAAAATATGTTATTATAATTTAAAATAACGGTAAGGCATGTTACATGCACGACCCTTTATAAATCAAACAAACGCTAGAGTTATTGCTCAAGTAACTTCACTCTAAAAAAAAAGGTTCTATATGGCACCAAAAATGGTTCTTCGTCGTAATCATAGGGGAACCACTTTTGATGCTATATAGCACCATATCTTAACATGTTCTGTATGTGGTAGCGCTTAGTCAAAGAACCGGTGAAGAACCTCTGAAGATCCACTGAAGCACAAAAAATGGTGCTATATAGCACTTAAAAAAGGTTCCTCTATGATTACGAGCCAAGAACCATTTTTTTTAGAGTGTTATTATTATCATCAATGTTGAAAACAGATTATTTCAGAGTTGATGTTGAATATTTTCATAGAAACAGTGATACATTTCTTAAGATTCTTTGATAAAGCATTTATTTGATATACAAATCTTTTGTAATAATGTAAAATTTTGGCATAGCAACTTAATGCCTCTTTGCTGATTAAAAGTATTCATTTCTTTCAAAATCTTATTGACCCCAAACATCTGAACAGGAGTGTATAACCGCAAATACATAATAAGTAAATATGCCTTAAACCATATTATATGTTGCAGTTCTTTATACAGTTACCAGCCACTGGCAAGTCTTCTATTTATAAGCTAAAGTCAATGTGTACTTTTATTTGGCGAGTCTTAATATGGGACCCTGCAAATTATTGGATTTAGACTATTAGAATTATTCAATTCTGGGAATGAGAGAATTGATTGTTGCATTGAAGCAATGCAGGAGGTCTCATATTTATCACAGCACATGCCATTTTCTCAAATAACCGACGGTGAAAAAGGGAAAAGTGCACTGACACGGGGTATTCCTCAGTTGCAGTGAGGGGCTGCACGTACCCCCCGCCCTTTCACTTCTCAGCGGCACCCACAGAAGGCAGAAAGGCTTTCTGACATTGCCCTACATTCAGCTGACTGATCCCACACACACAGTCTTCTGTCACAAATAATCATTACAGCCGCACACAAGCGCACGCACCCTCTTTCTCTCCAACTGTATTAAATATTGAAGATTTCAACTTTCAACTGGGAGCATGTTCAAGCACCCTCCCATCAAAACACAGAGACGTACACACACACACAGACACACACACGCCATGCACACACACACACACACACACACACACACACACACACACACACACACACACACACACACACACACACACACACACACACACACACACACACACACACACACACACACACACACACACACACACACACAGCGTGTGCATTGCCTTAGCTGCAATACAAACCACCTCTATTAGAGTGTCAATCGTATTCAGATCTTTCCTTTCTTTCCAGCGCTGACTTTCAGAATATACGGAAGCCCTACATCCTCAGACGTGACTGTGCCCACGCCCATCCATCCATCCCCTCACATTTATATGCTTTTTCTTTCCGTTTCCCTTTGTTCCTCTCTACACATCAAGGTGCCTTGCATTTCTTCCTAATGTTGGCTAATGCTTTCTAAAGAATACCACCCGAGTGCTGCTGCCCACCTCTGTTGTGAGTACCCATGTCACCGGGTCGTCATTAATTATTCCCTTACTTACAACATGCTGTTGCCACGGTAATGTGCCATTAAGGGAGAACCAAGCGAATGGCAGTCTCTATGCAAATGAGGCTGCCACAAAGACCCTGGGCGCGGATTTGCAGATCGGAGGATGCTGCGATGGACACGCTCTGTATTAGAATTGAATAAAGGGACGATAATGTACCTGGGCTTCTTTTTTTAAACACAACGGAGCAGAGAAGGAGGGTTCAGAGGAAGCACTTGGCATTTTAGAAAATACAGGGGTCTGTGTGTGTGTGTGTGTGTGGTATTTGATAGACATTGGAGGGACGAGTTGGCAGGGACAATCAGCTTAACAGCAGATGCTTCTGCGGCAAATCCAAAAGTCTTCGACTTGGATAGAACTTGCATGTGACGATGCAGAGAAAATAAAGAGGTTTTAAATAAAGGCCTTACATTTAGAATATGTCCTTGTTGTCCTGACGTGTTTGCTGGGATTGCGGTGCTTTAGATAAAAATCTGTAAATAATATTTGCCTGTGATGTCTCAAAATGAGAAGAGGAGAAGTCTGTGAGAAGGGGAAAATGAGAAATGCAAAGATGAAGATTTGTGCCCCGGTGAACATTATGCTGTTTTGGCATGTAAACCCTGAGCCAATCAAAAATGATGTTCGTGAAGCATTTAGGGATGGTAGACCGAATCAGCAAGAAATCACAAGGCTGCATTACTCACACACTGTAATATTATAAACAAACCATATTCACTTTTAAAAAATAACAAAAAGCGCTAAACAAATCAGTTCAATGGTTTGCTATTCATTTGTTCAATGTGTGCAATATCTGATTGACATCCAAATAGTCTCTGCACTAGTAATGACAGAAATATTAAGAATCACATTTACAACACATTTTCAGTATTACTATAATGCCACAATTACAATGCAATAGTAAAAACAGTGAATACATAGTTTTTTTCTCTTACTGAAATGCATTTACTGCACAATTCTTATCCTGTTCACTCTGGAACAAATATTAATTCGATTGATTTTTACAGATATTATATAAGCTTTACAATTTGAATTGATGGATTGACTGATGTCGCTCAATTAGGGATTCCAGACGGAAGTCATCGCAGGTTGCCGGAGAGGGAACTGTCCCCTGCCTTTTGGATACAGATTGCAGCCATTATCAGGACAATTTCCCAGGTGGAGAAAAGCATCAGAGGAGTCTGGGATAACGTTGAATAAGAATCACAGATGGGGATGCGTTTGTTGGGGTGGGGTGGTGGGATCTTCAATTTTATATGCCATTGTCATTGTCTGCTGCAGACTTTCCCTTTCTGCAACTTTTATTTTGTAAAAGCCATCACTACCAGGAACAGAAACAGGGCATTGAGTGCCTTCACAATTTGAGGGCATTCCTGTATGTTACTTGTAATGTGTGAGATGATTTACCAAATCCACAGATGGAGAGGAAATTCCAGGTATCAGATATATTTGATATAAAGTAAATAGAGTACGGAGAGAAAGGGAAAATAACAACAAAACAAGCTCAGAGGGGGTTTGATGATAGATACGAATCTGTCGTTGTGTTTCTATACACATTCTTTACACTAAGCTATATTTACCTAAGGTATATTTTGTGCCTTTGACAATCGTGTATGGACTTTCTACCTCTCTCTGTCTCTCTCTACACACACACACACACACACACACACACACACACACACACACACACACACACACACACACACACACACACACACACACACACACACACACACACACACACACACACACACACACACACACACACACACACACACACACACACACACACACACACACACAATGGGCAAACACTGTCACTTGCTGCTGAGAGTCCAATCAAGCATTAGAATGCAGTGACATATTCAGACATATTTTTTTGGGGGGGAAATGACAACATTTATTCATCAGGGAGAGAGAAATTTCATTCAAAGACCCCACAATGCTCTGCCAGGGCCGGTCTGGCCCTGTTAATTGATTGCTTCTCACTAACAAGGCTGTAAAGTCCTCCATTGTGCACCTCTTCCTCTATGCTAATGAAGTCCAAACACAACATGCTCTTTCTTTCGTTTCCTCTCCGCTTCCCCCTTCCTCTCTTTCTCTCTCCAATAGGGGGTTTTGATGTGAAGATGCTATGACAGGCTTGCTCTCTTTCTCTCGCTGCAGCTGGCACGAAAGATGTGATAGGAGCCAGGACCAGGGAGCAGTAATGGGATCATGGGAGAGTGATTGCAAACACATACACACATACACACCTCCAAGTTTCCCCTCACACTCCCCCTAATGAGGGGTAAAGGGACAATATCGTCATTGTTCCCCCCATGTTTGGGAACCTAGGGCCAAGAACAATTGCTGTATCCCCAAGTCCTCGCTGTGCCCGTTAATTAATCGGAGGGCTCCTGATTAATCTGCTCTAAACACCCAAATCAAAACTAAATATTTATGCATTTGGCAGACGCTTTTATCCAAAGCGACTTACAATGCCCTTATTACAGGGACAATCCCCCTGGAGCAACATGGAGTAAAGTGCCTTGCTCAAGGACACACTGGTGGTGACCGCTGGGATCGAACCAGCAACCTTCTGCATATCAGTTCCATGGTTTAACCCACTGGACCACTATCTCACTACCTTTCACTTTCTGCCATTAGAGATGACGGACACTCAGTGGCGCTTCTTGCCTCTTTCATTGAGTTTTTACACCGTCCACGTTTTTCTATACCTATTCGTGATCTCACACACACACACGCACACACGGGTTCGTTGAGGACATACCATAGGCGTAATGGTTTTTATACTGTATTCTATCCCCCTACACTACCCCTACCCCTAAACCTACACATCACAGGAAACATTTTGCATTTTTACATTTTTAATAAAACATTGTTTAGCTATTTTAAATATGAGGACATATGAAATGTCGTCATATTTCATGTTTACGTCATAATACCAGTGTACTACCCATGCCATTATACACATTTTTGTCCTCATAAATCACAAAAACACAGACACACACACTTTGTGTTTTCATGTTTTATAAGGACTTTCCATATAGACAATGTTGTTCTATACTGTACAAATACCTACCCATCACAGAAAATTTTGATTTCTGATTTGATTCTGATTTATAAGCTGTTTTCCTCATGGGGACCAAAAAATGTACCCACAAGGTCAAGGATTTTGGATATTTTGTCCCCATAATGTAGGGTTTACCAGGACCACACGCACGCACACACACACACACACATTGTGTTTTCATGTTTTATGAGGACTATCCATTGACAATGTTATTTTTTTATACTGTACAAACTGTATAATCTATCCCTTAACCCTAAACCTACCCATCACAGAAAACGTTCTGCTTTTTTACATTTTCAAAATCATCATGTAGTCTGATTTATAAGCCGTTTTCCTCATGGGGACCAAAACATGTCCCCACAAGGTCAAGGATTTTGAATATTGCCATCTTTGTGGGGAAATTGCGTTCCCATAATGTAGGGTTTACCAGGACCACACACACACACACACACACACACACACACACACACACACACACACACACACACACACACACACACACACACACACACACACACACACACACACACACACACACACACACACACACACACACACACACACACACACACACACACACACACACACACACACACACACACACACACACACACACAGACCTCATATATATGTACCCTCATTGTCTAGGTAAGAGCACCCCTTCTCTTGATTTGCACATTTTAGCAGCAAAATGCAAAGGCTATAGAGGCAGAGATTTTACAAAAAAGTAAAAAGGGACAAATAAATTATTAAAATGAACATAGAAATATACCAGCATTAATGATTACTACTACTACTACTACTACTACTACTTATTATAATTATTATTATTAATGTCAATTTTGTTATGAAATAAAATTTTGCGAATTTGTAAGGTCGTAAAATAACAATCATTCTCAAGGCATTGAAGTTTTTATAGAAATTGCATTCAGAGCAGTTAAATGCGATTAGAAAATATGTGGTTTCTGGTTTGCCCACCTTAATATCTTCGCAGTGCACATTTGCATTGGTGAAGTCACCCTCTCGTTTACCATCATATATCTCTCTCACGCCGCTACCCAATCCACTACAATCGGTATGCAAAGCACCATCATGAATATGTGCAATTAGGCAGGGCTGGTGAGATTTTTCCGACGTATGGGATGTGACATTTGTAGGGCAGAAGCACAGATCAGCATAAGCGAGAGTGACAAATGCCTAATCCCTTCCTCCACATTTCAACATTTTTCAGGTCTATCAGAATACGTTCTTACATACACACACCTACACCGCACATTCACGCATTTGAATTCCCGGATCAACACGCCTCGGTTGTAGTCATTCGGTATCATGGATATGAACAACACCACTAGAGCAAGAACAAGAGGAGACTTCTTAATGGATCGTGAAGATTTGTCAGAGCGCTTGAGCTCTGTACACCAAGGCCGTTCTGTATGGAAATCACACAATTTTGAAACAGTTTGTGACAAAGTGAGTCTCAAGGATAATCAATTTGTGAGTTACTGAGGGAAAAACATATACAACGCACATGGTTATATTCACACACCACACAGAATAAAGCTAAATTATAGACAAAACCATCCTTGGAGCATTTTATCTAAAACCATGCGAATCCAGTGAAAATGGATTATGTGTTCACTATACTTTTAGTTGTCAAATCACTGGCAGTCCTCGCCTATACATCACACACCTACTTCAGTTGAAGTCTACAATCAGGCATTTTACATGAAAACATGTACAAAAAAAATAATTTCTCAAAGTAAGCAATATAATATTGCCAGGAAATTTCTGTTCGCTGCAGCGCACTTAAATAAATATATATTAGGAAATGGCCATATGACTACATAAATATGCACTATATACACATATATCGCAATCAAACACTCTCAGACAGACAGGTTTTATTCAGGTGTGGGAGTTTAATTTTGCTGAGAGACGTCTGTGAACCCTATAATACGGTTCAGGTCTGAATCCTCTTGGAAAATCATCAACCCATAATCCTTCACATTGTGTCGCATTCAAATGAGGTGCTGGAACTCCCACTAACGCAGTGTAGCAGCGACGGCTAATTTACACGTACACACACACACACTCACTGAAACAGAGATTGTTACCCTCACCCCCACCCCCCACACACATACTGTATATAGTAACAAAATTTGAGCAAAACACACACACACAACTGCATGTAACGTGGCACATTACACGAGCTCCTCCTAGCAAACCTCTTCCCCCACAAGCTACCACACACACATCATGTCACACACACGGCGCATGGCGAGGCGTCGCTCACACCACCCAGGAAATTAACTTGACATTTTATGGCGACCACAGAGGAGAGAAAATATGAAAAAAAACACAAAAAAAACAAAGCGTACCAAAGGCACAGATAACATAAACCCTCTCCCGAGCCTCGCCATCATATTCGCCAGGATTTTCACCGATCTGCAATGCAGACGGCACGGGGTGGCCACAGAAAATGAGCTTTTCCGTCCTCGCCCGCCTTCCTCCGGAGAGACGACGGCTGTCTCTCTCTCTCTCTCTCTCTCTCTCACTCTTTCTCTCCCTCGACAAATGCTTCCTGTCTATTTTCATATCCAATTCAGTTGGTCCCATTGGCACGGTTCTGCCTGATGTGAGGTTAACAAAATGAAATAAATAGAAATGGGACAATCTCACCTCAGTCTAAGCTTCCAATTAAAATGATACAGCCGCCCATGTCAGAGAAGGAGAGTGTATTGAAATGGGGAAGGAGAGTTGCTTTGTGGCCGCTTGGATTTATTTTGTCATATGCGTGTGCATGCTGGACGGAGCCATATTGTCATTGCGATTCTTCCTGCACACACACTCTTCTTTTCCACAATCTAGCACAATAAATCTCTGCTAAAGCATAACTATAGTACAAAATTACAAAATATTGCAAAAGCATTTTGGGCATGTTTAAAAAAAAAGTATATTTAAATCCTCGCAATTGACGTATGTGAAAGTGTGTTTCTAAGAGGTGCAACGGCTTGAAGCCGCTGCGCCAGTGTTCACTGTCATAACCTCAAAGAAAAGATTCAAACACACCCTTGCATAAAGAGTCTAAATTAATGTATCTCGGGATGCTGAAAGCATGGACACAGAAATCTGTGCACACGCACACACACACACACACACACACACACACACACACACACACACACACACACACACACACACACACACACACACACACACACACACACACACACACACACACACACACACACACACACACACACACACACACACACACACACAACGTGTGCTTGTCTGACTTGGTGCATCTCTCTGTGGCTGGGTCCTGCTCTATTAGACATGCAGGAATGTTAACATCATTATGCATTATTCTGAGTGTCTGTCTGTGCCTTCACACCCCCCCTCCTCTCTCTCTTTTTCTCTCCCTCCATTCGCCATATTGTGTCTGAGGAGAGGCCCAGACGTGTGTGTGCCACAGACTAACGCAGTATTGTGTCTCCTGTCTGGGGATGGGCATTATTTTAACGGCCCTTCATGTGCTGGTGCACACAAATCACAGATCTTTTCGGAAATGGAAGAAGTGGCAAACACATGCATACGGACAACCACACCCACTCACAGACGTATAGAAATTGCATTAATGCTCCACATTAATGCCCAGATTAGGTTGCCGCACATCTAAACAAAAGCACACGTAAAATGTGCATGCGATAACCTCCAAAAACAGTGAAAGAAAAAAGAAAAAAAGGAAGAAAGAAAGAATAAATCAAAATATATTGAATTAAATCACTATGGATGCTATATTTGCTAATGGCGCTGAGCGGCTAAAGTGATATTACAGTCACGCGAGTGTTTACTTATTATGCAGCTTCATTCAAAATTTAATCAGTTGTGACTATTATCAAGTCCCATTTTTAGACTGTTAAAGGGGAGGGGCTATTATATTTGAAATGTATCTCTTTGGGAATAATGAAAAGCCATTGAGACACTTATAAAATGTCATAAATTCTGATCAAGCTGTAGCACTGACCTCTCTTTTTCTTCTTTTTAACCCAATATTTTATTATGCTGAAAAAAAAAAGGAAATTCCATTAGCTAGATTTTAAGGGGAAGACATTATTTATTTATTAATTGAATCATTTCTTCAATGAAATCTATGTACCACTATTTTATCAAACACCTCTATGGATTATGCTATCTTCTTTATATTTTATTGTTATATTTTATATTTCAATTGTCTGAAAATGCTACAGTGATATTATATCAATTTCGAAGGCATTGTGGTAAACAAAAGGACAATACACAGTCAGAAATAGTGAAGGAGGTGAAAAAGAAGGTAGAAATAAGCAAAACTTACAGCTAAGAGCAACTCTAAGGTGATAAAGCTGATCCTTGTTTAAGATAAAACCATCTCTCGTGGGTGTGGGCGCAGAGGAATATATGTATATTGAATAAAAAGCGGTTGGAGTGTTTATGTGGAGGATTTAAATTAATATGCATGATTTTTTAGTCTTTTAACCTCAAATATGGCATTCCGGAGAAATCCTTAAAACAATGTGCCCTGAGAAATATATATATATATATATGTAAACATTCAGTGTATTTGCAGTGAAACTAGACTACAGCCTCTTCTTTGCCTCCCCTCTCAACTCCTCCCCCTTGCTGCTTGAAATCTGCATATATTTGCATGGCATTACCATGCGCATATTCTTTGTTCTGAGAGGGAAAGGAGGATGCGGTTTACAACCACATCGCACATCGCTGTTATGCGCTCTGCTTGAAGATGCTTATTTAATGAATGCAAAAAAATGCTTCATCATCTGTTGTCACGAAAGGCTAACTAGCTTTTGAAAATTAGACAAAAAAGAAAACCATATCAAAAAATGGTTATATAAGGAACTGAGTGCTGTAAATTGTGGAAGTTAATAATACGACCTAAATCATTCATGCATGGATGAATGTATATTTTCACATAATACATCCGGTTATAGTGAAATGCACTTGAATAGCAGTCCAAAGCAGATTTAATTTTACGACACCATATGCATTCAAACATGTCACATAAAACACAATGATACAGGACGTTTGATACACAGCAGACGCATGGGCTGGCATGCTGTAAACTGACATCTTTTGTCCTTGTGGGCTCTTCGCTTTGTGCCGCAGCCAACTGTAATCATGCAAACGCAGGCGCCAGACTTCATTAGCTCCTCAGTGCCAACGCTAATCACACCACAGCAAGGCACAAGAGAGGAGGGGCCACATAGTATGCATAAAACAGCCGGGCATTGCCTGTGTGCTGCTGATATACAGGTATAGTGTACTGATAGCACGGCATGCTAGCACTGACTGCTTCCCCCACCCCCGAATAGTTTTTCTTATATCTGCAAACTTTGCACGTCAGCTTTCCAGGTATGCAAATTCAGAGTTTATAAAATGAAATGTTAAAATATGTAGTGGCTGGCTGTGAACCCTGGTGTGAACCCCAGCATTTTGAATGGGATGCGGGGTTGCTGGTTTGCTGGTCACCAGCATGGGAAGAGGGAGTGCTAGTGTAGAAGCTACACCAGCTCAGTTTTGCCTAGAATGACTATTCCAGCTCTAATAAGCATAAATTAACATGGAATTCATGCTGGTTTCAGCTGGATTTTTTATTTTATTTTTAGCTGGGAACACATTCTATAATGCAATGAATGGAAAGAAAAGGTGCATCTGACTGTAAAGTGCATGCTGTTAATGTTTATGTGCTTATTAAACACTGTCTGTTCTGACAGAAAGGATGAGAATCAAAACTTCTTGAGGCCAGCTGGCGTTGCGACTGCATAAATCGCTTAACATTAAGAATTGTAAAAACATATTTATGGGCTATGATACAGCCAGCTTTCTATTGATTTTTACATTTGGATTAATCTGAGAACTCACCTCATGTTGGGTTATCACTGGATAACATTGATGCCAGTTCCCTCCTGCTCACTTCCAGTGGGTAAGTGTTGGTCACATTTTCCTTCTTTCTTTATTTTCGTCACATCTTTTCTTTTCCTTCCTTCTGCCCTGCAACACAAAGAAAAAAGGAAATCTTGACTAACTCACTAAACATGTTACATTGTTTTTACACTCTGATTCGAGCAAATATCCACCTGTTTTGATAACAAATGAAGTAAGAATGTGCCATGCATTACTTCATACTTTCATGAATTGGTATGTGGGTTATGTGTGTTGGGCTGGTATATTTAATGGTTTTATGTGCATATTTGACTTTTTATTTTAATATATCCCAAACACTTAATTGAAAAAACTGTCACATTGGACACACACAAAAAGAACATTATATCATAACTGATAAATATGTTGTGAAGTGAGTCTGGATGAGGGAATTGCTACAGTTCAGTGTGCGTGTGTGCGTGTGTGTGTGTGTGTGTGTGTGAGATTTATGAGGACATAAATTTGTATAATGACACGGGTATATTACAACATAAACATGAAATATGAGGACATTTCATATGTCCTCATATTTAAAATAGCTTTAAAAACATACTAAACAATGTTTTATAAGAAATTTAAAAATGCAGCATGTTTCCTGTGATGTGTAGTTTTAGGGGTAGGGGTAGTGTAGGGGGATAGATTGTACAGTTTATACAGTATAAAAACCATTACACCTATAGAATGTCCTCACTTAGCAAAACAAACGTGTGTGTGTGTGTGTGTGTGTGTGTGTGTGTATGGTCCCAGTAAACCCTATGGGGACCAAATGTCCCCACAAGGTAAAAAATGATGGTATTACTATCCTTATGGTGACACATAGGGTTTACCGCAATATAAAAATGCTGAAAGTTTTCTGTGAGGGTTGTGTTTAGGTTTAGGGAATATAATATACAGTTTACAGTATAAAAACATAATGTCTAGGAAAAGTCCCCATAAAACATGGAAACTCAATGTGTGTCTCTCAGTGCTGTACTGCGATGTTACTGTGTCTATGGCATATGCAATGTGTCAAAGGGGACCTATTATTCAAAATTCACTTTTATACCATTTTTGAACAAATTTATGTGTCTATAGTGTGTGTACACAACCACCCTATTGTAGTAAAAATCCACCCACTCCGTTTGTTGTTTTACCCATAAATCTGAAACATTTTGGCCTCAAAATGAGCCTTTTAAGACAGTGCTCCAAT
The DNA here is from genome assembly GCA_023566225.1 of Romanogobio albipinnatus. Lineage (NCBI taxonomy): Eukaryota > Metazoa > Chordata > Actinopteri > Cypriniformes > Gobionidae > Romanogobio > Romanogobio albipinnatus. The sequence continues at coordinate 43,677,464 of CM042242.1, forward strand.
GTGACATCCCATTGGAACATGTAGGCTCCGCCCACAGAATCTGCCCTATTAGCTTAGCTCCTCCCCTGAGTGAGCTGTACACAGTCCACCATGTTTATCTCCTCACCAGAGCATTTAACAAGTAAGACATGTATTATGATTAAAGCGACATTAGTAATTCAATCAAAAGAAGTGAGTGGTTTTCTGTTTTCCTTTTGTTTGGTTCATATCAATAGCATATACAGCAGTAGGTAGTGTATTACGCTGATGTTACTTTCATACACAGATCTAATATACACATGTTCACAGACTGTCAGGTGAACGTGGCCGAGATAGTGACGATAATCAATCAGATGTCTTTTTTTTTGGCAGAGTATATCTGAACCAAGGATGGGGTGGGGAGCAGCAGCTCATTTGCATTTAAAGATACATGCACAAAAACATCATGTTTTTCCATCAATTAAAAAATGTACAACATGGTATAAATGACCTGTGAGGTATTTTGAGGTGAATCTTCTCAGACACATGCTGGGGACACTTGAGACTTATATTACATTTTGTAAAAAGGGGCATAAACGGTCTCCTTTAATTGAAATGATAGTGAATGAGGACAGGGTTCAATCCTGGATGAAATCAAGTCTACTGCCCTCCACAATATAGGATATGATCTCTGGACGTCCAGAAAGACACTCTGCCCATGAGTTGCTGAAGCTGGTGTAACCAGCATTGCAGCTACCTGGAGGGGGTTCACCACTGGTGACTTTTCAGATGAAATGACTCTTTCTGTTTCAAACCGTCCCTGTGTATGGGAGAATACTGGCAGAGGCTGCATGACTGTCACCTCAAAGTATGCCTCTGGCCAGCAGAGCCCCAGATCTCTGCAGCTATGCATTCCCTAGAGTCATACACACACACACACACACACACACTGTTCTGCTCTGCTCTACAGTCACACTGATCCAGAGCATCAAATTATATTTATTTTTTGCACTTATTTAAGCATACATACATTTCTGTGTGTAAATAGCTCTGTAGTTTGCAGATGTTGTAATCTTAACAGGAAGTGTTTGAATGGTTTGTTGATGTGCAGCAAGAAATAAACATGCAAAATAACAAATCAGCTATACATATTCCCCCGGAGGGCTGCAGCTTTTCAAGGCAAATGTGTGTATTTTTACATCATTAGCTGTAGATTTAATGAAATTGTTTTATGAAATATGCATTTTTTGCACGTATTCCGTTACTTGAGAGATTGTGGTTAAAATATTGCTTTTTGATTATACCACAGCACATTAAAGAAGACTCTCTTGAATCATATAGGTTTCAAAAAAGCTTTTTTTGTAAACCTCTGCAGTGCGTTATCTCCAGAAACTCTCAAAGAGCGGTGTAAGGCCATGTCCACATAAAGGTAGTCCTCTCCTGACACATGTCAGAGGCAGAGTGACAGCTGTCAGCTTTTATTAAGCCTCTGTGTTCGTATAGCTTGAGCTTTTGACTTAGTCACTGCTGCTACACAATGCAGCAATACAGTTTTGTTTTTTGGGCTAGTACTATTTTATTACATTTTCTGTTGGTACCTATGAGTAACTTTTTAATCCCCTCTCATCATAAGCCTTTGCAAGACCTAAAAGATGTTCATTATCACATAAAAAAAATCAAGACTATTTGACCCCTCTCACATCATATACCCTTAGAGGACTTACAAGATGTTAATTATAGCATTAAAAAAATACAAATATATAAATATAAATATTAAAAATATATAAATATATAAATATAAGTAAAATACATCTCATGGTTCAATCACATGATTAATAGCTGACCGTTGTTTGTCATTATAATCTATGAGTCTTGACCGCTTATGAGCTGAAAGCAAATGTATAAGGCAAAAACAAAAAGCAAATGAGAAAATAGACATTTATTTAAAAAAAAAAACACACATCAATCATTGCTTTCTCAAAATACAATACAATAAAACATATCACAGCATTTTGTTTCATGTGTGAGAATGTTATCTCTTGGATCCCCGAATTAAAGTTATAATTTAAGGTTTCCATATACAATGACAAAATATAAGCTTTAAAATAACCACATAATAGCACATTCTATGCAAAGGTATATATACAGTACATTTTGAATATCACAAACTGATGTTATTCAAAGCGTGTTAAAAACGAACACCTTCTGGTTCTAGAGAGCAGATAGCAATAATTAAGCTGAGCAGATGCTAAAACGCTATGTGCTTGTATCGCCTGCAGTACGGCGCAACCAAGGTCCATTTTAGCGCTTGATGTTGGCAGTGTTTGAGTCGTCCCCATCCCCCACACCCTCTCTCCACACCCTCAGCGTCTGCACTCACTGGATCCCTCTGCCAACACCTCAGTCCTGACAATCAGTGGCTACTGGACTATATATATGAAGGCCGACTGCTCTAGCATGGAGCCAGGTATGATTCCCCAGCTGACAGTCTGCATCACATCTGATGGCTGAGAAACAAGAGTTCTCTCTCTCTCTCTCTCTCTCTCTCTCTCTCTCTCTCTCACACACACACACTCTCATAGCCGTATACCTTATCCACACCTTCATACACACACACACAACCACACTAGTGTTTGGTTAAAAATACATCTAATGGAGAAAAACGCAGATATTTTTGTGATTGTACAATGACAGTCTAGATGTTTTAGGCACTGTCTGCCATTAAGATATGTTTTGGTCAATCCAATCACAAGTGGACGACGCTAAATATAGGTGTAAACAGGGTCTGCAATGTTTTAAGCTTGTCCAATTTCGACCACTTCCAGAGGTAGACTTTCAAACTGTTGATGGTCATGTAGTTGAATGCGTACGAACAGCCCCCCCCCCAAAAAAGATCTAATACACAAGCATTGTGGGACTTGTGAGCACACCAAAACATGTTGTACCAAAACACATGGGTTATGGTTGAAATCGTAGCTTCTTTCTTTATTCTTTTCAGTTATTTTCCCCCCAGATCACTCGTAATCTGTAACATAGGTTTCGTTCAGCCAATACAATTCGGCACTCTTGCAAAAGTGATGTAGAGTGTGACGAAATAAGAGGGGAGTGTCTCGAGGAAATCAGAACAGAAGTAGTCACAGGAGATGAATTTGAAACGCATCTTAATACCAGATGGAAACTGGGCCTTAGAGTCTCAACTGACATTTCAATTGAACCAAAAAAAAAAAAAACATCAGTCCAGCTGTTGATAATGCTTTGTTTAGCCATGTGGCACAAAATGGTTGCGACTTTGTGAATGATTGTTACCTATTGTCTATAATGTTGTCTTTTTCGTCTACGCCGCCAACCTTTACGCTTTCTTATCTCATTTCTCAACACGTTTAGTGCAGGAGATACTCTCGTTTCCTCCCATTAACCACTGACAGGCTGAGAGTCTAAAACATGCAGGAATTTAATTACATTGGGTCTGCTCTCATAACAGCGGTCTGGTAGCGGGGGGGTTGAGGTGGAGGTAGGTTGCACACATCAGGTATAAGTGTGTGTGTGGGTGGGTGGGTGCGAGAGGGAGGGAGTTTTGCTGACACCTCTGTAGCCCACTTTCACGCTAATTAACACTTCTCAGATATACCGGGTGACGGTAGTCTACATGACGGGCTCAAGAGGACATTTGCACAGACCTTTCGTCTCTGAACAATCTGTGCAGATAAAGGTGCGTGCGATACTTGCAACAAACGTGTGTCCGGGTGTATAATATATACACATGCACAAATATCTAACTGACAGCAACAAATGCACATAAAAACGGATCTTGCTACCTCATTATACCATCCATGCTGGTGACCATCTGTAGAAGTCATGCAGTAACTCTATCTGAACCAGGATAACACAGGACCATGGCGGTGTGATTCATGTAACTGTCCATTCTCCATGTGAATGCCTCACTGCCACTCTGCACTGTAATATCATGCCTTTTTGATGCTTTCCTCTGCATTGAATTCAAAGGACTCTAAAGAAGCCCATCACTCTATGACAAGCGATGTCGGTTTCTGCTGATGGATGCATGTAGCACATTAGTGTACAGCTACTTCTTAGCTTGGCCTTCTATTATTAGTATTTATTTTACCCCAGTGGATAGTTGATCAACATGAACGGGACGGGAAGCACCATGTTCTCCAAGTAAACCTACATCTAATTTCAGTTTGAATATATTTGCAGGTGTAACACGCATGCGGCATCATGCGAGGCTCCTATGCCAGCGTTCTATATGTTTTTGTGCGTCTGTATGGGGGTGATATACAAAGAGCTAAAGCATTAAGAGTCATTTCTAGCACTCCAGCCTCGGCAGTGCCAAGAGGACGCGCGGAGATGAAAGGTAATGCAAATGGAAGTGTCATATAGCGAGTTCCATTCCAGACAGCCACCTTTGAAATAATTAAGACAGTGGAATGGAGTGGAGCCTGAGTGAGGAATAGCTATTCCTCTGAGTGACTCCTTCCAAAGGCAGCAAGAAACCAGTTACAACACTGCTGCGCAAATGTTACGACAGCATCTCTACTGAAATGTTTGTTAAATGTGCCAAAAGGGCACTTTAATGTTAATTTGATGATTAAAAACTATAATCTCTGTCAAAGGGACGTCATTTTATACTATGACCTTTTTTACAGTAATTGAGATGGATATTAAATATAATCACATTCAACACAATCATATTGTCAAAAGGTGTTAAATGTAGAGGAATTGGCCTTCTTTTTAATATTAGCCAAGGGCCACAATTCCACATAGAGCAGCAAATAAATATTCATCTTTTTCTAAATCGCACACGGCTAAAGAGGAATACAACGTGGGTGAAATGCAAAGGATTCCATGCTGTGTTTGAATATGACGCATGTGTTGTGCCGGATAAGTACAAGGCTTGCCACAAGCAATTCGCATACGTAGCTGACAATAATGGGGCGGGTTTATGCATGCAAATGGGATTCTTGAGATGCACAGTGCCAGCGACGCAAGCTAATTTCATAATTGGTGAGCGTGATTATGCGAACGCGGTGGCACCTTATTGGAACATGCGAGGTGGGCTTGTAATCAAACGCGTGTCAGCGGACATTTTAGGTCTATCCTTTTCGCATGCTCACCACTGCTAAATTCTTTAAGATGGTGGCACCTTGAAGGAAATGCTACTGCGCTGACGGAGCCCAGCCCACCTCCTCCCTACCCAGAGTCTGCAATGCGATTCTGGGAAGATTGTGGGGCACCCTTCGCCTACCCAACCTGCATGATCAATTTTTAATTCCCACGTCACTAATAAGGATATTAAGGAGAGAGTCTGGAGCTTCCGCATATATGCATGAGTCCGCATGCATTCAATTTGCATAGAATCAAGCGATTCAAATGTAAGTATGCTAACATGCAGCACTTCACACGTGCTGTATTACCGGCATGTATGACAAATGCTGTCTTTGGATTGTAACCCATGTTTTTAGCCACACACACACACACACTCACACAAAAATCTCAGCTCAGATTTTCTGAGAAATGAGGTGGTGCAACCCTAATTATACTGATTTAATCCAAACCGATTATTACGGTCAAAGTGCTAATGGTTTTTCTGCACACAAAACCGGCTGTATTTTAACAGCATTATTCACTCCTGCAAGATCTCTAATATATATGCATCACAATATATTCCTTTCAATACATAAATGTAAAATTTACTGTATAGGAAAAATGATCATTTGTGAGCAATGTAAGCTTTAAATTATATTACTTTTTGTAAATAATATTGTCAAACTTCTCACTGACATGACATGCATTATTTAGGCTCTTTCATCCGATAGTTTTGAGGGGTATTTGAGACACAGTTATTGACTTATTTATAGCTCTAACAATTTGCATAATCTAAATTCAGCAGACAACAGACATGCTCAGTCAAACCGCAAACGCAAACGGTGTCACAACGCTGTTATTGTACAGATTGCTTCTGGCTTAGAGTAAAAATAATATTACTCAATCTTGTACCATTTTATAACTGCCATTATCATGCAATGGAATACTTACAATTACACACATTACGAGAAACTATACTACATGAAATATAATACATAATGGCAGATTTTGGGCAAAAACAAACAGTAGCGTTTCACAACAGATCAAATCAATATTTCAGCCATTTCAAAAAACGTATTGAACTGATACTGAACTGGTTTTGAAGTTAAAGTCAAGATTAAACGACTAAAGGTGGTGTTCAATAGTGAAATATTGACCTTTGCATTTACTCATGTTAAACACTGACTTTTTTTTTTCTTCCAATCACTGTACTGCTTCTAAATCTTGACAATGAGGTCCATTTTCTCCATGAATCATGCTGCAGAGTTCTTCTATTTTAACTAACATTTTGGCACTAGCTCTATCTGCTTTGAGATGTCAATGAGCTGTGCATTAACTCTTTTAAATAAAGATTTGAGGGTGAGATACCAGATTGTTGCTGCAACCTTGAAAGAGTGATATAGACAATTACACGCAAACACAATAGCAAATCAGAATGCAAACAAACATGCACACATACACTTTCGAGTGGCTTCTTAATACCACCACAGTTCCACAAACACACACACGAACGCACATATATGGAACCTGTCCTGCTTTTGCACATTGCCATCATACGCATGTGAGATCACCCCTTGTTGCCACAGCGACTCCAACCAGCGGGAACAACATTGTACATGTGACCTGGTCGAGAAGGGGCGGGTCTACAGGATGCTCTGTGCCAACATGTATCTGCTTGTTTAACATCTCAGCACATTTTAAGGCGCATTATTCATTTATTCGTTTATAGGAAGGAAGTGTACACATGAACACGGAAGTTTAGTGAATCTAGAATCACTTCTTAAGAAATCAGTGCTGAGAAAGCAAGCTGCACTTGCTTTTATTGCACTACATATAAAAAGTATCAATGTGCTGCATGTACATAACTAAATGTCACTTTATGTAACAAACAAAAATATTATTGGTGGGGCATACAAACTCCATTCCACTAAAGAGAAAACCTGAATGTTGTCTTAAAATGATGGTGACGTGTCTCATCTGGACCTATACAAGTTTAAAATTTGATATATCAATAAATACAAATCTAACTAAGAAGATCTAAAATGTTGCATTGAATTTAGTGATGGAACTACACACCATCCATCCATCCATCCATCCATCCATCCATCTATCGTCTACCTATATCATCTCTCACAATATTACACAAAATAAACCAAATTCAGTTTCTTTTTAAATCTCATGCCTCACCGTGGTTGAATACGGCTATTTAAAGATGCTATTTACAATTGCCTCTACAATTATTTCCCTCAAAATGCGTTTTCATCAAAGTGAAGAAATAGCCTATATATTATGTTTGTAACAGTCAACTAAGCATGGAACTGAGAACACAAGTTAAAAACTAACAGGCTAGTTAAAAACTATATTTGAAATTAGAGGACAACGAAATGTCTTCAAGGAAATAAACAGAAATGACAAACCATGTCAATTCACCAAATGCGAGCACAGTATTAAAGACAACTGTGCAGAAGCGCTGCAGTTTGTGACTGAGAACAGGCGGAGGATGTGGAGTAGCCAAAAATATGAAGATTGCTTGCCCAATGAATACTGATAAGCTGCCATGGTCGCCATGGTTATAGTATTCAGCCAATTACAAGACAGCAATATGACTCCCTCCACTGTCTAAGACACACACACAATAGCAAATGGCTCATTCACAGAGCTGCAGGCAGCCGGCCTACTACATAAAAATTAATATTCAAAAGGAACCTTGGAGTTCACCTCAATCTAAGTGTAAACATGCTGAATATTTAGTTGAGTACACTTTTGTGCTTTTGCTCATTTCCATAAAACAATATATATTTTTTTTAAATCCAGATTTCATCTAGTAGGAGTACATCCTCACAAAAAAATTCAAACGATAATACATAAAATATCAATGATGTATTTTATATGTTACAAGTTAAAGCGCTGGTTTATAGCATGTAGCGCTGTCTTTAGTATCACTAATATTCATGAAAAAACATGACCCATTTCTATCACTCAAAGCATGTGGTATAGCTATAATGAAAGAAGTGATCTCAAAAATGATTTGCAAACATTCAGCACGACATTCAACCTTTCAACACTACACATTAAATTGCAATGCGGACATTTTGAATAGATTGACTGTCAAGTCCTGGTACATACAAAGCAAGCGCTGGATATGTAAAACGAGCGGACACAGCATTATCATACGAGGAATTATGATGAGTTTGACCGGTGTGCTAAAAACAAAGTCTATGGTTGTGTGTGTGATGCTAAAATGACCTGTAAAACAAACAGGAAAAAAGGAGAATATGTCAAATCAATTTAGCATGACAAGTGGACAGAAAAGCAGGCTTTTGTTTTTAACACACCATTGTTGTCTTGTGTGGAAATTTGAGAACTCAAAAGGCAAGGTGACAATGCATTTTCACAGTATATCCTGGTAATTGCCTGTCAATATCATGTTCTTTTTTGGGGGGTAACACATAAGACACTGCAATTACACGTGTTCACAAGAATCTATGATACAAAGTAGTTAGTCAGGCATTTAAACAAAGGTAGCCTATATATTTCCCCCCCTTCCAATTGGCCTATATTTTTTTGCACATCTATATCTCATCCAATTTATTTATCTGTAACATCATAATTTTGAAAAACCTAAGTTTAAGTGTAAAACGTGTTTAAAGCTATATAGGCTATTTCTTAGATCAACCATTTTACAAACATTACGATACCATTGTGTAAAGTGTTTAACAATATTATGTGTTAAGGCTCAATAATTGAATCAGTGTTAGGCCTATAAAAATGTCTAATATAGCATAATCTTCAACTAACTTGTATTAAGCCTCTACAAATAGGTTTCCTTATTTTTTTAACTGCAGTGAATCAATTCATAAAAGGCTTGTATTAAAAGCCTGCTGCATAGAATAAATAAAGTATAATGAGAGGGCGTTAAGCCAGACAGAAAAAAAAAATCTCACACTTGCCAAGTTCAAATACAAGCGCTTTGAGGACAATGGTGGTGATGTCATGTTTTAACGCGGTCTAAGGCAGAGCTGCAGCAAAGCTATGCTTCAAAACTTCAAGCTCAATACAGCTTTTACATACACACGCCTTATTCCCACACTTCTTCACCTCAGCAGAAGCAGCGTAACTATCATGCCTGTGAGATATTCACAGCCGTTAGGCTACTGTTCCTGCTTTGGGGCCCGCGTCTGCTGAGGCTGGGAACGGTCGCCACTTTCTAAAGGGATGCAGATGAGTCGGGTGCACTTGACATCTTTTCATGACCCATGTCGCCCCCAGCCCCCCCAGCCCGCCGGCGCTGTCTGTCATATTCTGGATAGGGCCGTGGCATTGCCACTTGCCCTCGAGCGTGGGAATGGGAGCGTCCAGTCGTTCACATCTACTGCGCTCCGTTTAACGGAATCAATTAAGGAGGACCGACCCCCTCGCTCCCCATGTGCCCACCCCTTTTCATTTTTGTCAGCTCTCTCTATATGTCCTAATTATTTCTGTTTGGGATGCCAGCGCCGTTTCCTGGCCAAAGGCGACCGAGCTGAAATAAATAGTGAGCACGTGGGCCTCTCTTCACGTGTCAGTTTTCAGTAAATTGGTGAGAACTCGAATATTATTAATTGAAAGTCTGCACGTCTATTATTTAGGCTATTCTGTTGCGTAAAACAATAAAACGAAGCTTGGCTTGCATGTTAGCGCGCAAACGATGATAGAACACGCATATAGCCTACTTTGCAAAGCAACACAATATAAAAAAATGAAGCCTAAAAAAATAAAAATAAAATAAAACCTGTGTGTTAGCTATCAACTCTCCAAAGTTGTTGACACATATAGTAAGATAGCCTAATACAATTTCTTTTTGTAAATGTATCTTCGTGTCATTAGGCATCCAGAGTTTTCGATGATCCAGGAGGCAGTTTTTACTTTCGGTTATCTAGCTTTATGAAGTGCAAAATACTCATACAGCTAGATAACCAAAGATAACAACTCGCTTCCAATTCCACAACAGTAATCCCCGGATACCTCCGTGTCTTGTGTAAGAATAAATCCAAGTGGAGAAGTTGCTAAAACACAATCAAAATAGGCAGGGGACTTCACAATTGTCATTTGTAGTTCTTAAAAGTAGGCATGCTCGCCAAAAAAAATAAAATAAATGACAGTTTCTTCACAGGGTAATGAGAATCAAAACGGAAGCTATAATCCATTTGACATCGGAGCAGTTAACGTTAAAACAATATGAGAGTTGGAGTGAGGGAGCCTGTCGAATAAGAAGCAGTCATCCTCGCACAGGCCATCATTTGCATTGCAAATTACCTCCCAATCTCACAAAAGGCTCCTTTGGCTCTATTAAAACGTGGCAGCAGCGATAGATATCCCACGGAACCAGCAGCGAGATTATACAAAGGAGAGAAAAAATCCGATTCCAGAGGAAAAAAGTGCACACGGAAATAACATCGCGTTTGTGTCGGCACTGAATGGAGAGATCTCTCTCTTATTTGTGGCCGAGTGGTGGCAGGTTGTCCGTGCACGGAGGAGCTCGGTAATGCCACAGATCCCTGAGAGCTGCTATGAGAGAGACGAGAGGAGGATTGTGTTGCTGCTGCCAGCGGTCTGAGAGAGGGAACAGGGCCACATCTCGAGGAGTGGGGGGGCGGAGGGGGTAAGCGGGGGGGACGGGCTTCCAGTACCAAAATATGGACCAGCCAGAGAAGGTCAAAGGTCTCTGACCACGGGAGTGCAAGGCGATGGTGATTATGATGATGATGATGTCATTAGAAATCTCCAGAGTGCGTTTGCTTTCCTCGTGCAGGTTGAAGCTGCGATCCTGCACGCACTATTTCTGTACGCATAAATGCATTTTCAACGAAGAGCATAGGCTACTTGATGGACATATTTCAGAGGCAATGCCAATCACCCTCGATCACGAGGATTTTAGATTACGCGACTGAATACAATGAAAACGCTCGCCAGCGACAAGAGGAATCTTGCGATCATTCCTCTGGCAACGCGCAAAAGTATGTCTAGCAGTGTATAGCAGATCGCTCTTCAGACAGAGTAGGCTAAGGTGATTTCCATCCCTCATTTCTGACTACTGATACCAGAATCTTTCTTTTTAAACTGATTGCATACTCATGCAGACTTTCTGTCCCACGAGAACTGTAATTGAGCGCAGTAAGTGGACAACAAACCTATCATTCAAAGCGTGATGCTGACTTTCCAGCATATGTGTGGCTTTCTGAACGTGAGACTCACAGTATCTCTCTCTCTGTGTGTGTGTGTGTGTGTGTATTTGTGTGCATATGAACATTGCAAAACTGCAATAAATTTATCTATATCACTTATCTTATAAAATGAGTCTTCATTCTGTCACTAACTGAATATGCTTTTTGAGACACTTGCCACAATATATGAAGGTCAGCACAGAAGGTGTTCTATGGGCCTATACAGGATCTCTCACCTTTGGGTCTTTAATTTTGGCCAAACTTTGTAGTTAATCTGATATGCTGGCTTTCTGACTGACCGGGGAACACAAACTCGCAGCAGCAGTTCATTTAAACTTATAAAGACAAAATAATAGTTCGAAACACCTCATTCGAAAAAAATCCTTTGACATTTAACATCATAGCATTATTCAGGCCTTCTAAAGCTGTTGTACTGCCACAATGGACCATGATTAGAATAATCTAAACATAACCAAACACAAATAACAAACATCAACAGGAACCAAACATTTGACGCAATTTATAGCCCACAAAACTAGTCTCAGCATCAACACATATTATGTATAAAAACCTCGACATATGAAAAAGTTAAAATTAGAAGAGCTGACAGCCCACGTAACATCTCATAGAAATGTATGTGAGCGTAGATAAAATGTGTGATTGATGAATCACTGTCTACAACACAAGATACATCATATTTTCTATCCCAACATGCAACATTAAATTCCCTTTGCGCACAATGACAAGTTATGACACTGTCACCCACTACTTGTAGTAGCTATCACTGCATGGCCTTGAGACCAGTGCTTTGTGTTAGATCAGTTCAAAGTATGTTAACACATTCTACTTTACCTCGAGAATAAACTCAAAAGTACAATTGTTCATAATGTGACATTTCTTTAGTCAAAGTCTGCAATGCGACTAATATCACTATGTTGTTCTTAATGGCCATACAAAAGAAGGATGAGAAGTGTCTCCAGATGTACTCACTTGAGCAAAGGTTTTTTTAAATTATGCCGAAGTCGACCCTGATGCAACTCCTGCTGTAGGTAAGAGCCCGGCGTGCGCGAGGAGCTTTCGGTTTAAAATTGCCGCTAATACTCAGTTCATTACGCGTGCCTCAGCGGCTCTGATTCTCACAAGAGCACAGTCCAGGCGCACGAGAACGACAGCTACCGTATAAGCGAGAGCCAGTGAGAGGGGGAGAGAGGGAGGAGGGGTTGAGAAGTTTCCCATAACCTATTTGTCTGCAGCACCAAATAGAAAAGTGCACTGTTGAGCAGAGAAGGTCGGCATGTTTTTCCCCCCCTTTCTTTCCTTTTCTTTTTTTCATGAAGGGTGTTCGGGAGGGGGCAGTCCTCTCTGTGAAAGAAAGGACGTGCTCTGAAATTCAAACAAGTTCGCCAGGTCTTTTGTTGGACCTGAACTGAGGAGGCATTGTTCCTCTATTGGCGTGGACTAGCCCCAAGTTCCCAGACCAGGTTACGGATTGACTGCGGTAATGAATTTGCTCCGAGCGCTTCTGCCCAACACGTTCTGACTGACGGAACGCAATAGCAACCTGACACTGAGAGGACATCATTATAGCTCGAAAAAAAAAAAAAAAAAACTTGTACAACAATATACGTAGCTAATGGCTTGTGAAGAAAGAAAAAAAAAAAGAAAAAAAAGTGAAATCTTTACACTTACCATAACCTCAAGAGTAGGCGTACGCAGGCACAGAACAGGCCATGAATGTTGAGGCCTAGGCTACATGCAATCACATTTACAGTGAGCGAAATCATTTTACAGTGAATTCTCTTTTGGAGCCTAAAGAACGTCAACTATATAAAATACCTTTTAAACAATACAGCCTATCAGAGGCCTGCTTTTTTGTGCTATATCTATGATATGCAAATGTATAATGAGGAAATAAATAACGATACTAAATGTTTTGTCAAAGTCTCATCCGATGATGATCCAAACAAAAAGTGCAGTTGCTATAGTTACCTCCTCTGGCGAATGGTTCGCAAGTGTTATATTTAAATACGCGCACTGATTTACTTCTAATTGAACTTTGAACATAGACCTGTTTATTTGTAAGACCCCGATGCCAGACCTTTTGTTTTGACATTCTATATGTTGGGGGTTCAAACCTTAATTAGGGGGTCAGACCCCCGCCCAAATACCCTCACAAAATCACACCATGAATACCTGTAAATTATTATTACTCGGCTATTGCAACGCGTCTTATTGACTCTCGTTTAGATTTTAGACCCTTTTTTTCCATTTGAGATTCTAAACCTTTCCAAATAATGTTGCCTAATTCTTATTCTTTCACAGTTCTCAATTATTGCCAGCACTCGTGTTTGACTAAAAACGAATTCACGTTTCAATTTTACAACGAGGTCACGTCCAATGACGTAGCAAGCCTATCGGCTACGTGCAGCCATATTTAAATACATCAGGGAAATTAGCGCATCAAATATGCAAATCCCCCAACATAGCCTTTCTTTCAGCGGTCGGAGTAATTTCCCCTCATCGGCTTCGAGGTGGCTCATTTCTTTTTTTCGGAAGAATATGTAAGTTGCTGTTTTTTATTTTATTGAAAGGAAGCACCTTTCTTGAGCGTGAACACCGGACGATATTGCAGCAAAGAAGCGGAGCCTCTTTGCCTGGGAAGTCGCCCATCATGCATAATGAGACGCCTGCTCCGCCATTCTTACATCTTCACCGCAGTTGGTCCTTGCGTGTGTATAATTTTTAATATTGATGCATATTTAAAAGGTATATTTGAATTTCCTTTGCATTCACGATAGCTGTGTTGTCTTTATTCCATTTAAGTTCCTTCGCATTTGGCAGTGATTTGGTTCTTCGCGATGCGGATTTTATATTGTAGACTAAAGCATTGTCTCCATTATTACAATCTCAACCGTTTAGAGAAGGTTTAAAAATACTTAATGCTTTTTTTCTTTTTCTTTTTCATTATCTAGAATCCGTCAATAGATACAAACACTATAAAATGCACATTCAAAAGCATTATGAGCGAACAAAGAACGGCTCAAACAAAAAAGGCACACAGAGCACTGTGACATTAGCATATCATTAATTTACAACATCTCTCATTCAGAAACAGTCGGTTAAAATATGCTACTATTGGACAAAGCAAATGTTCGCAAATCATTTGGAGACGTCTATACGAAATAAAATTAGTAAAGCAAAAACTATGTTTCTGTGCACATAACAATATTAGTTTACACTTTGCGGTATATTTTGTAAATTAATACATAATTCAGAAAAGAGCATATTTAGTTAGTTGCCTTAAACCACGTGGATAATTGGTCTTCTGGCAATCTACAAATGGAGGAAAATGCTTAGAAAATTAATTGACAAACGAGATCTATTGCTTTGAACTTGCCATTCACACAAACATCATCGACCTCAAAACTTACCGCTAAAGTCATCATTAGGCCTAATATATCCATTTCCTATTCATATTATTGCGTTCACTTTCGAGACATGACTCTTCCCCATAACTTTTTTGCGCAATCTCATGCATCTCTCCTTCGTAGTTCCTAGTCGTAAAGCGTCTGATCTTCATCTTGTAAACCTTTGCTCAACTGATCTGGCACCCAATAGAAGTGGTCAGACGGGCACACGTAAAGATTTACTCCCAATGGGTCAACACACGTGCTCGCATGTTTTCCGCGTAAAACAAACTTAAGACAGCCCCGTTACAGTTTATACGAACAGACGTCAACGAGAGAAATAGGACTTACTTGAACTCTGTTTGTCCTCATCTTGGCGACTTCGTACGGTCCGAAGTTGTGTGGCACATGTGTGATCTGCAGCGCCTGTTTGCAACACAGCAGGACCGCGATTACCATACTTATGCATATTTAAAACCTATAGAGAAAAGGATTTCAAACTTTCCCACAGCTCATATAAACTATAATGGGAGACAATGACTTACCACAACGTCTTGAATAATAACACAAAATTAATTTGTGCTATTATTGGACAATGAAACCGATCTTCATTTTTCAAATCTTTTTTATTTTTTTATTTTTTTTTGTTGCATGAAATTCAAAGCATTCTAAGTTTATTTATTTATTGCCATTGAGGGGTCTTCTGGCCCATACAATGAATGTAGGCTATATGGTGTCGACTTAGAATTAGCTAAAAGGGATTTCAGTGCATTTATGATGCCATCACTAATAACTAATCAAAAAGTATTTTAATAACTTAGAAACGTAAAAAAGATTTACGCATCAAAACGAAAAATTAGCATTTGTAGAATTTTTATATTCACTTACTCTTTCGCACATTCTAGATTCGTTAGCCTATACAACTATATAGCCTACTAGTATCGTTTCTTTCCCCGGTGTTTTCCAGTAAATCACACTGCACAATCCTGACTGTTATTAGATTAAAAAATATGATTCTTATTATCGAGGTAGATAAGCATAAATCAAAGAGGGAAATAAATGATCGTAATGCTCATTTTTAGCATCAAAAATGTAATCCAGTCTCACTCGTGTAAATGACAGGAACATGACAATATAAAATGTCTGTAGCGTCTAAACGAGCCTTATGACTTATTTCTCATTTTCCCATCGTTCTCTCTCGTTTTTTGTTGTTCTTTTCCACGTTTATTGATATCACCACTACATATATAGCTATATAACACAAAATATATGAACAGAGAGTTGTTGAAGTCAATTAAACGTGTGATAGATAGAGAGAAAGCGAGGCGCGGAGAGGGAGATGAGAGGCTGATTTGCAGGTAATTCAATACAAAGACATTCATGCTTTCATTCCATTGTTTAGCTCTGCCGAATAATAGTTCACGCCTCACGATTAACATAATTGTGAATTAAGATGACGGTGGGTATAGCTACAAATATTTTATAAAATGAAAAAAACTTCAGCTTTTTCAAACTTTCTCTTTTTAACTTAGAATATAGCCTACATTTTATTTTCCGCGTAGAACCTCGGCCATTGATTCCTATAATCAATGGTCTATACTAATTTCTCTGTGTAAAATGGCAATTTCTATATCAGAATATATTCTATATGATATTTCAAGCCGTTTCTAGATATTGCCTCAGTCATTGATTCTCTAGAAATTAATTCGAAGTAAGAAATGAAATTTGAGTCGTTGTGATGCAATTCCGTAAAACCTGGCGACATCTAGTGGTGCAATGCTCTAACGGGAACTGCTGCAGAAACAGATGTAGGCTAACGATTTAAGAGCGATAATTCCATGCGATCCACAAATTAAAAGTAATTTATCATTATAGCCTAATTATATTTGATTATGAATTAGGCTTTTTCTCTCTCCAAAAACGCCTCTCTCTAAAGCAAACTGGTTGAGCGATTTCAAATTGTAAGCAACTGAAGTAAATAAATGATCGCTTTCTTTAAAAATGTGGCTATATTTTGAGTCCATATCTTTTCGTAGACAAGTTTTTACATTTTTAAATTTTGGGAAATAAATTCCAGTAAATAAACAATAATAGGCTACAGGCTACCAACACTTTTCACACCATTTAACCAAATACTCGGTTTATGATAGATTTCATTGTTAGAGCCCGTCATATTTTTCTCGGCCTCAATTATCAGTGATGACTAGGCTAATATAGCTGTTGTTTTAAATGTTGTCGGACACCTGCATGGCAACTGTGGAAAATATCGGGGAAAGTCCTCCTTTTTCATTCTTTTCGAGTCCTTATTAAGCCAGAGCCCTTAATAAAGCCAGGAAATGTGCTGGTAAACAAAGAGACATTTCAAATTCTTACTTTCTTAAAAAGTCGCAGCCACTAATGGCAATAGGCTACGCGGGTTACACAGTGTGGGTACACTCTGTACACTCTGTACACTCTGTACACATGTACACTTACACTCATACATGCTATGAGCCTTAATGTTTTTTACATTGTGATAACAGTTTATAAACATATAACACTATAATTTAGCCGTTTTTTAATGATTGCATCTTCATAAAACAACTACATATTCACTTGATGATAGACAAAAACGCATTTGTCACTCTTTCTATTAAGCATTTAGGAATAGCATTTTCGAGATGTTTCACAATTTGTAGGCTATTGATTTTATGTATATTTAAAAATGATACAGGCCTATATATTTTCGATAATCTAGTAAATTTAGATTAGCCTATTGCCAAATCATCTGCAACAGACGAATCAAATATTAGGCCTACATATTGTATGGCTGATTAAAAATGTACCAAGGGCCGTGTAACTTAAAAGGAACGTTTTCTTCTTCTTCTTTTAATCCAGAGGAACTATTGCCTGTTTTCGTTCGTTTTCGTTCGTTTTCAGCAGAGCGCAACACCTTTGCTTCTTGAAGCAAATTCCTTTTCATTTATGTCTGGAGCCAGAATGAGCTTAACTTCTATAATGATAGGATCTGTTATTGTATTTATTTATTTTAATCGTGGGAAGTTTCACCGCATTCAAATAATGTTTAATCGAAATTGTGATGGGATTTACAAAATACGTTTTACTTTTTTTCTTCTTAACTAATACCTGTTAATTTAGTTGGGAAAACGCTATTATTAGCTACTAATGTAGCCTTCAAAACAAGATAAATTGGCAGGAAATATAAACTGCAAATTCTTTCAAAAGTGCGCCTTTGATTGTCTTTCTTTCGTTTGTGTTCATAGTACCTACAATGTATTTTTGAAAGATTTCTGAAAGTGTACTTTAAATGAGAATATATCTTCTGTCATATAAAGGTGACATAATGCCTGATGAAAAATGTTGATTAAACGATGAAATAATCTCTTTGTTGTGACTTTCTTCTCAATCATTAGACTTTCAAAAACACTTTTTGGATTTAACATGCTATGTTTTAGGCTATATACGACTACACACACACACGCACACATACATATAGGCTATATATATATATATATATATATATATATATATATATATATATATATATATATATATATATATATATATATATATATATATGGTGAATTCAGGGTGATTGGGACACTTTTGATATGACTTGGTAGAAGTGTCTACACTCTAAAAAAAAACGGTTCTATGGCACCAAAAATGGTTCTTCGTCGTAATCATAGCCATATCTTAACATGTTCTGTATATGGTAGCGGTGCTATATAGCACCTTAGTTAGCGGTGCTATATAACACCTTAGTCAAAGAACCGGTGAAGAACCTCTGAAGAACCGCTGAAGCACCAAAATTGGTGCTATATAGCACTTAAAAAGGTTCCCCTATGATTACGAGCAAATAACCATTTTTGGTGCCATATAGAACCTTTTTTTAGAGTGTATAGTAGTCGTATATAAACCAAGTATCAAAGTTAGATAATACATACACAGGAAATATAAAACAGTCCCCACATCTGATAAGAATCAATGTGATGAAATTGGCCTATTTTATGCACTGCAAATGTTATATTTTGAGTACAGACCAATAGCAATTAACGAGTAAGAAGCCAGACATCTCTTCAAATGCAATCAAAACAAATACAATTAAAATTCATAACAAAGGAAATATATTTATAGCCCATGAATGCCTAATCGAAGAGTGTGAATGCGTAGGCCTAGTCTATGTCGAATTTGTGCAGTAGCCTATGAACTTATCGTTTAAAGCAGCTGACATTGATTATTTCGGACATCACTGTTTCACCGTAGCCTATAGATAGAAGAGATAGAAGCGTGTGAATGCAATCCAGTAATGGCGGTCAAGGAATCTTTTAAAATTTAAACAATGGTGACATCTTGTGGCCACACGGATTCATTGTCTCTTCAACAGCTTCTGCTGTTTCCACATCCACAATAATGCAATTCAGTTGCATTGGGTCACCTCAAATCTGATTTTTTTTTTTTTGTTTGTTGGAAAAACTGTTTTTATAGAATATTTAAAGCTTACAAACATTCAAAAGTCGACGCGCACACATTAAATCTATAGCTTAGTCTACAAGGCTACTATTATACTATTACTTAGGCTGTTTGCCTGTTGGTTAGAATTTAAAGAACAAATATAGGCTATGTTATCTGCTTAATGTGCGGGAGCTAAACATATTTTTCACCTTTCATAGGAACCAATGAATGAGATACAGGTGTTGTGGGCACCATTCTAGAATATTCATTATAAACACCATCAGCGTCTATCGTTGCACAACCCTGTCACTTTGGAGCCATGTTGACCAGACAATTTCTGAGTTCTGAGCGGTTTAATGAATGTGTGAATGATGAATATGATCTAATATTTTATTCAGAAAAGTCAAGTGTTTGTTGAAATCCAAAGTGGTAAGCTTTGTGTATATAGGCCTATTTGAAGATACAAACTAGGCCTACACATGATGATGTAGGCTACTACCACAGTATAATATAGCATTATTATTCTGAACGGATGCTTCTGTGATTAATCACCTTGAGTAGGAAAAATGTTTGATTTAGAGATACTGACTAAATACATTTTTCCAAAGCTAGCTTGCAATCAAGGCGAGGGAGAGAACACAATAAAAATCACACCAGGACGTCTGTGTAACTAAGAAAGCCAGTAACTTTACTGAATTCTCTGCAAAATACAAATACCTTTTTTTTAAGTCCCAGCAGGAGAAACAATTTTTTTTATTCCATACATTAATTTTTACTACATACAGCTGAATCAAGTGCCTTGAGATACAGAGATGTGGTTTTAATTTAATGACATCTTGTCTTCAAGTGGCGACAAAGTCCAGCTTGTGCCGCTGAAAGCCTCTTTCTCCTGGTTAGAAAACAAAAAGACACTTTCTTTCAACCTTACCCATTGTAGGTTTATACAAGCTACATTTGTTACTACAGAATTTTTCAGCATTTTTTTTCTTTCATTTTTTTATTTTGTTATTTATATATTTAATGGAAACAACACTCAAGAGAGAGAGAGAGAGAGAGAGAGAGAGAGAGAGAGAGAGAGAGAGAGAGAGAGAGAGAGAGAGAAACAAAGGTCAACCAAAAAATCAATCAAAAAAAGAAAAGAAAAAGAAAAATAACCGGAGAGTCATATATGGACAGTTGAAATCTATATAACAAACAATGGCATTGTTTCACAATACTGTACACTCCTTAGTTAGATGAGAATGTTCCAAATTCTCAACAAGACCAACTCATTGAAAGGTAATCTGAGGCACTGGGAGGGTGAGTCAGAGGTACCAGCCACTAGCATGAACAACTTGTGAAGAAACATAATGGTCTCAAACCCAGAAAGGATTATGGATCGGCAAACATAACATCACTTTTTGTCTTTGGTAGAAAAAACAGACTAACATATATCCTGTCAAAATCACAGAATGCACAATGATGGATATGTATAATAACAATTGAACAAATCTAGTCACAATCCACTAAATGATGATACAAGCTTACACAAGCAGTCATGAGGTATCTATGACTGTGCTGTCTTTTATTATAAAATCTTCAGTGCAATGTTTAATGTCGATTAATGTGACACTGGAAATTTTAAGAGGTTGTGAATATTCCAGACCAAAGTGGAGATATGGACAAATATCTTGTGCTTTTTAAAAAAGGGGGGGGGGGGGGGGGCATATTTATGAGTGTGACTTAAATTCCAAAATGTCATTCTGAGTGTATTTGCCCCTGAAAGACTCAGTCCGGTGAAGGAAAAAAGAAGGGGGGGAAAAAGATTAACGTGTGCAATTGCACATATCCCCTGAAATGGGGAAAAGGTTATGACCATAATTTTTATCATATATATTCATATATTAGAAAGCTATACACAAGCATGTTAATTTCACAGATTCTTTAAAAAGATTCTTAATATTATTATTCAATATACTTAGAAATACACGTTTAAAAACAAAACTTCTACAAAGAGAAAGACCAAGAGAGAGAGAGAGAGATAGAGAGAGAGAGAGAGGAAAAAACATTGAGCAAAGCAAGAATTCACTGTCTCCGATTTCATGGCTTATGGTTGAAAAGCCCAAGGTTTCTCGTTCTTTTACTATTATTTCTCTTATAAGCATAGCTATCAAAACACATTCTGGCTCTTATAAACTACAAAAAGCCACAAAAATGCTTTGCATTGTATTCCTTTTTGATATGAAAATAGAAGCAAGTGTATCATACATTTTTTTTTTCTCTTTTTCTTCTTTTAATACTGAACAACAACTGCAAGTCCTAGGTTTAAATGTCATCAGACTGAAGTAACATGGCTCTTAATTTAAAGTCCTTCATCTTTGCGATGCCACTCTGTCCTGCTGTTTTCTTTCCTTCAGCAGGAGAGGTTTTTTTCCTGAAATACCCAATCCCCCATAACTTAACCAAGGAACCTGCACATATATCTGTACAATCCTTCGAAAATTCTTGCATAACAGTTTTGTTTGTGTGAAATCAGCAATATTTACCAACCTTGACCCTTCCCCCGTGTCCCAGCCTTGACTCTATGTACAATACGTTGAACCTGCAACATGACATTGTCACCCATAACATACATTTAGCGAAGTGGCCCTCTGAAAAGAGTGGCACAGAACAAAAAAGGAATCTGTACATATTGTACTGGTACAACACTCAAGTGCTAAGCTGTCACCTCTCTGCTGTGCTCCTCTTGTGGCTGAACATCACTGAGGCAAGTACTTTACAAAAAACAAAACAAAACAAAAAAAGATCCAAGAGTACCTGACACTTTTTGTTGGTTTGTTGCTCTGCATACATGTACACCTACACAATGTGTAAATATATATGCATATATGGTAATTCTTTACATTGTATTCCACACACTGCACAAGTTATGCATAGTAGCCCGCCCACTAAACCCTCCCCGACCCGGTTGCAATAGTCCTCCTTCCTGTTTCCCTCCCTGAAAACCCGTCAATTCCAACAATACGTATATCAGACACACTCTGATAAAATAATAATAATAATAATAATAATAAAAAAAAAAATTACAGGTACTTTCGAGAGCACTTCCTCCCCTCTCCACAGCAAATCAGAGAACAAGGGAGAGCAATGATTGTGACAAGTCATGAACGGCAGAGAGAACGCGAGAACATGCGAGGTGCCGTGGAGCCACGTCGCATCGCGTGGGGAGGTCAAGATCGAGGATGGGGCTGTCCAAGGGGGCATCGCTTATCATGTGGCCCACCCCTCTGAAAGGCGGACACGCTTGATGGATGGGCTGTCTTGCTCGTCCAGGCCGGGCCGACCCAATCCTAAGGGCGAATGGAAGTCGGGACGGTGATCGTCGCGGTCGCTGCCCTCGTGCGAGCTGCCGCAGCTACTGAGGCTGTCGGCCGGGGAGCGGCCCGAGTCCTGTCGCCCCTGTGGGAGCGGGCCCTGGTGCTGCTGGTGAGACGGTAGCTGGCCGTAGCCGCCGGGCGTGGTGCTGCTGGATCGATCTCTAGGAGGAGAAACAGGTTCGGACTTGATGTGCAGGCTTTGAGTAGAGGGCAGGGAGAGATTTGAACCCTGACATAAGTGAGAGCTAGAGCAATTTCTGTAGGAAGGAAAGGAAATGAAGGGGGTTACGGATCGGAACTTGTGCACTCTTGAACACAGGTGGCAAAGATACAATCAAATCAGTGACATTTGTCTAACAATACTCAAATGTGGTTATTGCAGAATGAAAATGCTGCATGAGTTTGGAAAATAAAAAAGAGAAGTTTACTTTCTATATAGTGACAAAGAACAGCAAAAGAAAGTGAGAGAAATGTGCACATATTAAAGGTACACTATGTAACATTTAAGTAGTGAGTAAATACATCATCAGTCCTTCTTTCAAAACGTGTGTTTGTCTTAACCTGATTCACTATGTAAAAACTATTGTAAGTGTTTATATTTTAGACTTGTCCAGATGTTTTTTTGTGGGAAACTAGGCAAAAGTCCGTAAATTGTCTCGTCAAATCCGTAAATTGAGAAAAGTTGCTCCAGCTACTTTGATGTGTGTACGTGGTGGGAGTGGTATAGGTTAGTTGTCACAACAAATTAAGAACCTCCGGAGAATCCATTTAAAAAAATGCAGAACAGTGGAGAGTATCCTGGCAAAAAGAGAATGCGATAGAGCTCGTAATAAAATGAGAATTAACATTGTCTTGGCTTTAGGAGATGGCGAGAACTGAGGGATTTGAAATGTTGGTAACACTAACAAATACTGTCATCTAAACTGGTTATATGTCTTAAGCCTAGCACTCAATGTTTTATGAGCAGTAGGATAACCATATTCATCCACGCAGAGCCGAAGCACAACCAAAACAATGGTCTTCTGCAAAATGCATGTAGTTTTTTGTTTGTTTTTTACCACTAGAGGTCCAAAAGTTACATAGTGTACCTTTAAGTGCATATGGATTGATGTGTGTATTGGTAATCAAGTGTGTGTGTGTGTGTGACTCACCCCAGCTGACTGAGAGCGGAGTGCTGCATGTTCTGGATCTGATGTTGCTGCCATCCACTCATTGAGCCCAGATGCAGAGTGTTAGCACTGTTGAAGCCAGATATAGAGGACAGATCTGCACTGCTCAGAGAATATTCTAGAAGAAAACACATGACCAGGGTTAATATTTGCATCCTAAAATTGATGCTGCTTATCTGGATAGCAATGGCTCCATCTGCTGGAGAGACAGAGCTGTTACACACAAGATAGGCAATGCGTGTGTCTCAATCAGCTCCCTGATTCAGTAGTCAGGGCACTGATCAGGACATAAGTCAATGGGCTGACTCCCTGATCAGTGCCTTGACTACTGAACTAGGGAGCTGATTGAGACACCCAATAAATCAGTGAGATTCTGCATTCATTTAGTCTGGGTTTAATAAAGTAATATAAAAAGATCTCAATTAAATAATAAAAAAGCATTATGAAATTCTAATTTTAAAATATGTATGTTAATTCTTACATTGATGCATTAATATTATATTATATTTAGTGTTGTCAAATCGATTAATCACATCTAATATAAAAGTTTCTGTTTACAGAATATATATATATATATATATATATATATATATATATATATATATATATATATATATATATATATATATATATATATATATATATGTATGTGTGTGTGTGTGTGTGTGTGTGTGTGTGTGTGTGTGTGTGTATATATTATTATATTTATATATTATTATATCTGTGTGTATATGTGTACACACACACACACACACACACACACACACACACACACACACACACACACACACACACACACACACACACACACACACACACACACACACACACACACACACACACACACACACACACACACACACACACACAAATATATATATATACATACACACATATTATGTAAACACACTTTTATGTTAGATGCGATTAATTGTGATTAATCACGATTAATTGATTTGACAGCATAAATTATATTATATTAAATTAAACAAAATGTGTTAATGTATTTATTAATAAACATTAAAAAATAAAGTTACTACATTTAATGGAATAACTATAAAAACAAATCTATTCCTCTATAGTAAAACATTTAAAAATGTGTGTATAAAGTTATTATAAATGTGTGTGTAATGTGTGTATATAATTCTCAGTGTTAGTGTAATTGTGGTACCTACCAGTACCATATGAGGTGGAAATGGCTGATGGGTAACCACCCATTCCCTGCCCTGGTAGAGTGGGCGTCGCTACAGAAACCACGGGGGTAGCCAGTGACTGTGCGGACTGAGAGTTGTTTATTCTCTGGTTCTATAAGAAGAGGAAGAGAGAAGGACACATATAGATGACTTTTCACGTCAAGAGGCTTGTACATTTCTGTATCTTCATCAAACAAATGAGGGAGCGCCACCCAGCATCGTAGTTTTTCAATTTCCACCCATCAATAATGAAGGGAAAAAAATAGTCATTTGACATGAAGCACCACTGAACCTTCTCAACCTATGATTTATAATCCCTCATAGGGCGCTTGGTCGCTATAGAAACTCAAGGTCTCCAAGGCAACAGAACCAGTAAAAGAGGGGTTGGAGGTGTTTTTTCCTGTTTTGTCGTGCTGGAATGATGACTGAACGACGCGACACAGATTAAGAAAAGCAGAGATGGACATGAAGACCTGAGAACGAGACAGCTCTTATAACCACTAGATGTCACTCTGGAGCTTGTTTGTGTGAATGTTCGTTATTAACTAATACAAAATCGCGCTTAAGCACTTTTACAGGTCAACATGTGCATACGCTAAACAATATCTGACAACACACTACAGGTCTGATCATTTTATGTGTATGAGGATGACAAATGGCCTTTAGATCTATTAGCCTATGTCACCGGTTTGAGTGACAGTGTCACTTACCAATAGAAGGTCAAAATCCTCAGACTGATGGCAGTAAAGGGAGGGTGATAAATCCAGAATTAGTGTCATTGGCTGACAGTGGCAGTGAATGAAGCTGATGGACGCCTATGACACTATGTGAAGCTTCACCAAACAAGACCAAAGCTGCTGAGGAGACTAATTAGGATGTTTCTAATAGAATTCTAACCTGTGCTTATTAGATATGAAACTACTGGAGAGGAATTGAGAGGAAAGGAGAGGAGAACCACGGAGGATTATGAAGGAACCGAGGCGTGTGGTTTTATGGATGTGGTACCACACAACACCCTCTGGTAAACTTACAATGGAGGGCATGTTGTTCTTGACGCCGGGTGGGATGAGCACTCGTAGGTCAGGCTTACGGCTGTTCATCCCCAGGTTCACCGGTGGAGGGGACTTGGCCTGCATGCTCTTGTTCATTCCTCCAGAGGACACCAGAAGTCCTGGAGAGTTACGGTGGTTTCCATAGCCATTTCCTAATGAGAGACAGAAAGGGAGGTGGAAAGGCGTTAGACACAACAGAGTCAAATTGAGTACATCAAACTTTCACCATGCCACACAATTTAAGCAAGCTTCATTTCACTCTCTCGCCTGCACCAGAATGCACCATTTCCACCGTCATCTACTGTGAAGCTTCCATTCAACCCTGTCTGCAGCTCTCCACACGGTTCCAGTGAGCCTTCACCACATGCCGCCATTAAACACCGTTTTATCCGTTCTGGAATATTGCAGCCATCTTTCACCAAGAATGTGCTCTTTCAATTCAATGTTTCCACACCATTTCACACAACTTTCACCTCCACCACCACTCATTCATTTGTACCAAGCACTTGGTAAACACACCCTCTCATTCACCCTCCATCAAACCAAGCCAGACTAATTCAGCTACCCCAAATCACCCCGTCACGCTCAGATGATTTTCACTCATGAATCATTATATGTCATTATGATTTTTTTTTGTTTTTTTTGGCATCTGCATGAGTAAAATGATCCAAGCTCTCAGTTCAACTGATTATCATGGATAAGCTACATTATTTGGCATTCTTAAGACAGATAAAACTTGTTTTGAAAATATTTGTATAAAAAAAATTACATTTTCATTCTACAATTAAGCAAAGATGAAATACAATTTTATTTTTTTTATTTATCAAAATGATGACATTTACATAATCACTCATTACCCCTCAAACCCCTAAAAAAATGGAAATACTTAAAAAAAAAAATATATATATATATATATATATATATAAAAAAAAAAAAATAAATAAATAAAAAAAACACTGCCAGATAGAAGGATAAGGTCCATTACAATATAACTTTCACAGTTGTGCCACCTACTTTTTTTAACACCATCTGCTATTTAGGAAGACATTAAGTGGAAAAAAAAGAAGAAAACACCCCACTTTGGTAGGCTTAATAGTTTATATATATATATATATATATATATATATATATATATATATATATATATATATATATATATATATATATATATATATATATATATATATATATATATATATATATATATATATATATAATTAATTAATAGTGATTTGCTAATATTTTCTTCATAACATGCATTATGGTGAAAACTACGATGCATGTCACTGATCATCTCGTCTCTTTTAAGAGGTCGAGGAAGGGTCACATGTGGAGCTAAATGTAAGATACGTGAGGTGTTTGGTCTTCAGCTATGGCCGACTGAATTCAATTAAATTCACATTTATTTGTATAGCGCTTTTCACAATACACATCATTTCAAAGAAGCTTCACAGAAAATGTATGCGTCTACATTACAATTTAAAGTGATTTGTTATCAGAGGAGACTGTGTCCAAGTTATGTATTTCAGAAATGTACATTTACAAAGCACACAGTAAGCTAACAATATATTATTAATCAATGTAAAAAAATAAAGTAAGGCACAGACAATTTGCTAAGTGAAATAAGAATATATGTTGAAAGAATGTATGAATGTTTCTGTTTCAGAGCAAACTGCTGCAGAATTATGTCTCTAAATAAATTGAGAGCTGAAAATGTGGAGAGTGGGTAGATAAAGAGAAAAAGAGAGAAGAGAGATGAGGCTCATTTGTTCCTCTCGTGGTTTTGCGGTAAGGAGGCAGGTGTTTGATGAATAGAGACAGGTGACATTGGTAACTCTTTAAGAGCTGATGTCAAAACAGTAAAAACTTCATTAGGTAAAGCATTTCGAAATATGTTCTGTATTGTAGTTATTTTTGAGCAGAACACCACTGTTTTTTTTCCCAACACTTTATATTAATTAAATAAATTTCCTTATTTGGGTTCAAAAAAATAAAAACGGGACATCCAATACATTTAGGCCTGGTTTTACAGACAGGGCTTAGATTAGGCCTTAGTTCAATTAAGGCATTTAAGTTGCTTGTATAAACTTGCATCTTGAGACAAAACAATGGCAGTGACATGTTTTAAGGTATGTCAGTGCAAGTTGCTTTCAGTTAAAACAGCTCAAACATGCATTTAATCTGGGACTAGACTTAAGCCTTGTCTGTGAAATCGGGGGTTAATGTACAAATGAAATATGAAATATTAGAATGTACAATATGAGGGAGAAAATGGGTTTTGAATGATATTCCAGTCATTGCAAGACCCTTTATTTCAACTGTAAAGAATCACTCCAGTCCCATCTGGAGCACAATGGAAAGGTTGCCACTATCACATCTCATTTCCCAAGGCAGCAGTCTCGATGAATGACATAAAATGCATGGCCCTTAACTACTG
Organism: Romanogobio albipinnatus; assembly: GCA_023566225.1. Taxonomy (NCBI): domain Eukaryota; kingdom Metazoa; phylum Chordata; class Actinopteri; order Cypriniformes; family Gobionidae; genus Romanogobio; species Romanogobio albipinnatus. Next base: position 43,705,797 of record CM042242.1, read on the forward strand.
ACAGTGAAGGTCGTCATTTGGCAATCAATGATAAATACATGTGTGCACATGTGGCTTTCTCTTATGACTACCAGAAGTGGATCAGACAAGCAATCTTTATTCCTCATCCACAATTGCTAACCCAAATTCATCATCTCCAAAGAACCAAAGGGGTACATTATACTGGAAAAAAATAGGAAGGATCGAGGAAAGTAGTAGAGAGTCTTTGTTTCAATCCAAATCCCTCTCTTTTTTTTTGCTTTCGAGGGGGAAAATGTGGAGTGCTGCATGGCTTTTGCCACTTAAAAGAGGGTTAAGAATTATATGGTAGACATAAATGAATTTCCCAATCATACACTCGAGAGGAAAACTAGACGCAGATGTCGTCCTCGGCAATTTCGCCCTGGTGATCTTTCTTTAATTTGAAGGCGATGGTTTTTGTTGTTTTCAAATGAGACGTCTTGAAAGCGCAATTTGCACGATTCAAGGAAAATAAGGAGGACATGAGCCAGGAACCAGGAAGAGTAACTGTGATTGTGAGAGATTGTGTTTCTACAAGTGTGAGCGGGTGGATGTACGTAGTGCCATGTGCACTGATGCATTTCCTGTCTTCTCATTCATAGTGAAGTACAGGGCTCGAAAAAACAGCTGGCTGGAGCTCTTCTCTAAACACTTAAACAGCCACACTTCATTGTTCGCAGTGGAGATGAGGAAATAAAACTGCATTTGATGCCCTAAAAATACATTTCCACACTTAAAAGAATACAACGGGCTCAGTACAAGTTGAGCTCAATCGACAGCACTCGTGACATAATGCTGATTACACAAAAAATATTTCAACTCATCCTCTCTCTCTCTCTCTCTCTCTCTCTCTCTCTCTCTCTCTCTCTCTCTCTCTCTCTCTCTCTCTCTCTCGTGCTATCGCGCTCTCTAAAAAAAGTAATGTAGGTTACACTGCAAAACTTACAATGGAAGTGAACAGGGACAATTCATACACATTAAATACTTGCTGTTTCTATAGTATAGATATGACAAACGATTTGCATGTTAAAACACTTTAATTTGACTAAGAATTAAATTTGTATTTAAAGTTTCCATGTAAAGTTATAACTTTGACGCAATGCAATAACCTTCTGTAAAAATAAAGATTTAAGCAGCTTTACAACTCACATAATAAATAAAATGTAACCGATTAATTAATTTAGCATACCTGCCTTTATAAAGTTCATGCTGCATATTTCTGTTTTTTTTTGGCCCAATTCACTTCCAGCATGTATGCAGGTAATCAGCATTATGTCACATCCCTTACAAAAAATATGTACTGTATACTTCAAGTTCATTTTATTAAATATATTTAGTTCAAGTGAAGTATAAATATAAATATAAGTGAAGTTCAAGTATATTTTTAAGCATACTTTATGTAGTAAGTATACTAATATCAATGTACTAGAAGTAAACTTGTGTTTCAATACTACTTGGGACTAAACTGGCCCACTTTTTAGCGTATAAACATATGCTTTTAAGTATACTTTAAGTGTATCGGTAGTACATTTTGAGTACACAACTACGTTTTTCACTTATATGGCACCTGTACTACAAGTGAACTTATATACACTCACCTAAAGGATTATTAGGAACACCTGTTCAATTTCTCATTAATGCAATTATCTAATCAACCAATCACATGGCAGTTGCTTCAATGCATTTAGGGGTGTGGTCCTGGTCAAGACAATCTCCTGAACTCCAAAGTGAATGTCAGAATGGGAAAGAAAGGTGATTTAAGCAATCTTGAGCGTGGCATGGTTGTTGGTGCCAGACGGGCCGGTCTGAGTATTTCACAATCTGCTCAGTTACTGGGATTTTCACGCACAACCATGTCTAGGGTTTACAAAGAATGGTGTGAAAAGGGAAAAACATCCAGTATGCGGCAGTCCTGTGGGCGAAAATGCCTTGTTGATGCTAGAGGTCAGATGAGAATGGGCCGACTGATTCAAGCTGATAGAAGAGCAACTTTGACTGAAATAACCACTCGTTACAACCGAGGTATGCAGCAAAGCATTTGTGAAGCCATAACACGCACAACCTTGAGGCGGATGGGCTACAACAGCAGAAGACCCCATCGGGTACCACTCATTTCAACTACAAATAGGAAAAAGAGGCTACAATTTGCACAAGCTCACCAAAATTGGACAGTTGAAGACTGGAAAAATGTTGCCTGGTCTGATGAGTCTCGATTTCTGTTGAGACATTCAGATGGTAGAGTCAGAATTTGGCATAAACAGAATGAGAACATGGATCCATCATGCCTTGTTACCACTGTGCAGGCTGGTGGTGGTGGTGTAATGGTGTGGGGGATGTTTTCTTGGCACACTTTAGGCCCCTTAGTGCCAATTGGGAATCGTTTAAATGCCACGGCCTACCTGAGCATTGTTTCTGACCATGTCCATCCCTTTATGACCACCGTGTACCCATCCTCTGATGGCTACTTCCAGCAGGAGAATGCACCATGTCACAAAGCTCGAATCATTTCAAATTGGTTTCTTGAACATGACAATGAGTTCATGTACTAAAATGGCCCCCACAGTCACCAGATCTCAACCCAATAGAGCATCTTTGGGAAGTGGTGGAACGAGAGCTTTGTGCCCTGGGTGTGCATCCCACAAATCTCCATCAACTGCAAAATGCTATCCTATCAATATGGGCCAACATTTCTAAAGAATGCTTTCAGCACCTTATTAAATCAATGCCACATAGAATTAAGGCAGTTCTGAAGAGGGGTCAAACACAGTATTAGTATGGTGTTTCTAATAATCCTTGTGTATACTGTGTATACTGATCACTAGTCAAATACTTGTAGCACATTTTTTGTCAGCAAACCACTAGTTTAGTAGTTTTATATTGCAAGTATAAATCTTGTAAGTTTTCTTTATAAATCAATATTTTCAAACAATGTACATTTATAAGACAGTATGTAAACTATGTGAAAGTATTTAATAAGCCATCAATCAAAAGAGTAAACACAACTACAAGCCACGTATACTCAGAATACTTAATTTTACTTTTAAGTATATCTTGGTCAAAAGACTGAATACAAGCATAGTCTAAATATAGACTTATAAAATAAAGACTTTTCTGTCAGTATAAGTCAAGTATACTTAAGTACAATTTGAAGTATATTTCTGAGAAATACGCCAAAATTTTAAACGAAGTATACTAATATCCCACTTGAATAAACTTCATTTTCATAAGGGATATGCTGTTGATTGAGCTTAACTTGTATCTTGTTTTTAAGCCAAACTATTCTATTAAAGTCTTTTAACAAGTAAACTAGGGCCACATACAGTATAACGTCTACCTAAAATCTGTGCATTTTAGGTTCAAGCTATTTGACCAATACACAATGAGAAAATCCAAACACTTTCTGTAATTATTACCGCACAGGAGGACTGATAGAACCATTCATAGAGACTTGCCTCTGTTCTGTTCTGGTAACCATAGAAACCTGTGATTTCATGATGTGTGCAGGTTAATTAAAGGGGCCCGTACAGTACAGTACACCCTGAGCCAATCATAAAACACATGGACTTCTCAGATCACACAGGCTGAGATGTATTTAATAACCAGAGCACGGCATTTGGTGATTAGCAATACCACACAAGAGTTAAAGTGACCCATCGAGAGCAGACAGCCTGAGACGAGGAGTTCAACTGAGGACATGTGCTAGACACTGGTGATGAATGAGCCATGGCGACTTAATTTATGGATCAGAAGCAGCACAGCTGGGATTCAGGTGGCCAATAAGTAACACAAAACTCATTTATCTAATACTATTCACCGGATTTTACAGTTGCTTGTTCTGTAAATAATTGAAAACGGCATCTCAGATTCAAAACTAGTGCGCTATAGGCCACAACAGTGTCCAACTTGCTGTTTCACATGCAAAAGCCACACAAGTCTCTTCCCTGAGCACTTGTGGCCCAGCTTTCACCCTCACAATGGGGAAGTACTAAAATTACAGCTGCCCAGAAATGAGTGGTCCCCTCCTCACACACAAATCGCCTGATGTGTACACATGATAAAGGAGCCGATTCTATTTCTGGGACTCGGCAGAGGAGGCTTAACTGTAAATGGGCTTGGCCTAAGTTTCCACTCAGTGTCAAAGCAAGCTGACCGGCTAGTGTGGTTAAGCACACGCTCACTTTCCCTGCAAGCTGGACTTCTTATTGTGGTGTAACGGTCGCATTTAATCCTGTTGTCCATGTTTTGTTGATTCGGTATTGAGGTTTCAGGCCTGCCTCGGTTCTAGCAACAGCCACATGCACTGCAACTTCAATAACCCTTAAACTGCATATGGTATAGGAGCAAATGCCTGTATGCAGTAAATTAACAACACAAAAAACACAGAAAGAAAAAACTCAACAGACTTGCTATGAGACTCCACCTTAGAGATTAAAATAGACTTTCTCATATGTGTTGGCTGACCTCACCATATCTCATAGCACAACCCTATGTGTCACAGATGCATAAATACATGTAGCAGAGGATTTGCGGTTGTCTGAGAATGCCAGGATGCCAGCCAAACAAATAACTGTCTAACTACAGCTAACTAACGACGGACATCATACCATGAGACACTTTGCTGGCAAAAACACCATTCCATAACATCATTTGAAAAGATATATTCAAATATATGAACTATATATTACTGTTCAAAGGGTTGGGGTGGGAATACTTTTTTATGGTTATGTATTTTATGCTTACCAAGGATGTGTTTATTTGATTAAAAAAAAATACAGTAAAAACAGTAATTTTGAAAAATATAATTAAAATGTAAAATTTTACTGTATATTTGATTGAATAAATGCATTAAAAACTGCTATAGATCAGCTTATTTTTCGACCCTCTTAGAGGATCTTACTTAGCCTGGATGCCAGCCGAACTTAGCCCCGCCCACAACATTTTTACACGGGCAGTTCGGTCTGGACTTGATCGGTAGAGAAGTAATTATGCCCGAACAGAAACTGTTCGGACCAATGAAATTGTCAGGGCGGGCTTTAGACGATGATGGACAGATGATAAACAGTAACGTAATCATCCACGTCATCAAAGGCGCTTGGGTTGAGTTTGTTCTAATCCTAAACGGAGAACTTGTTCGTATATGCGTTCACCTTCACTATTTCTCTCAGAAATGATGATCGTGTTGGTAAGTAAACTCTGTGTATCCTTTTTTTTACAACACCGGCAAAGATCGTTTACAGTCATCTTTTTCTTCTAACGTTAGGCTACTTATTCAAGCGTGCGTGCAGGTGACAGGGTTGCCAAGTTTTTACAACAAAACCCGCCCAATTGTTAACGTTCCTCAAAACTAGCCAAAAACAAGCCCAATAGCTTTCCAGAGGGGGTTCTCCGGGAAAAAAAGGCATTTGGGGGTAAAATATGTGTTATTTTGGCAGGGCTGGCAGCTAAAAATCGCATTCCTGGGTCTGTATATCACATAATCAGGGTCGCTTCAACCCGCGGACATGGCAACACAGTGCAGTTGAGTTCTGTTGACATTTGATAACTAACGTTATGCGTCGCTCCGTTGCTGTGATTGGTTGTAGGTCTATCCAATTGAGGTCTTTCCTGATTCGGTTGAAACACGCCCCATAATCACAGCCCAACGGAGCAGAATCAGACTCATATTCTGACTAGAATTGAGTATGACGACGTCAGGCTAGATCTTACTGGCTCAAAACTTATAAATGGTATTAATCAAATATATGTACTTATATGTAAATATATAATAATATATATATATTATTGTTGATTTTATTAATAGTATAATTAGATTTATTAATATATTTATTTATATGGTTTCATTCTTAATCTAATGCCTATACTACTACTACTACTACTACTACTACTACTACTACTACTAATAATAATAATAGTCATAATAATAATGAAGAAATCAGTCATTTAAAAAAAGAAGGATACTAAACATCTTGAAATCAATAGGTAACTACGGCTGCTATAAGAGAGAGAGAGAGAGAGAGAGAGAGAGCGTCATGAATATTCATGTAATATTCTCTATTACACCATTAAAAGGCTGCTTGTGTCGTTTAACTCTCTTCGACTCTTGTTTTCAGAGTTGAGGCCTACATCAACTCCACACTGTACCCTGTGTTAGCCTGCCGTCTGCACAATGGCTATATTTGATGGCTGTAGACCTTGAATGTGGACAGCAGGGCCACACCAACAAGTGGTACTTTTGTGCATTCGAGACAGTGAGAAGAGGGGGTCAGTTGATAGACCTTACCCTCACCCTCATACAATGGACCCGGGGCCAGACAAGGTTACCCAGCTGTGTCTCAGCAACCCAGAAGCCAAGTTCAAAACATCTACTGTCCCGCTTTAAATATCCAAGCCATGCTTCTGCAGTGACCACTGGTTAGTGGTTAACACACACGCAGACGCAAACAGATGCACAGACACGCATACACAGACGTCCACATATACTCAGAGACTCTGAGGCAACCACAAGCCAAAGCACCAATCCGACTGTATAACTATTCCTTTCAAGTGGATTGTTCTGGTATACAGAAACTCATATACAAATTCTCCGAAAGGACTGGGCTACTAGATGGAAAAACATTCCAAGCATGTTTCACTCCAAACATACGATAGGCCTTATCCTACAAAAGACATAAAGCAGAAGCACAGGCTAAGAGGGGAGCTGTCTGCGCAATCATTTTCAGACAAGAGCTGAAGCAAACAAACAAAGGACATGACTCAAACATGCCAATATGCTTGTTTACCTCTTTACTAAAAAAGCTGATATTTACAAAGCTTATAGGGACGAACAATCTCTATATGCTTGAAGGGCACACAACAAGAGTAAGAAAATGGTTTAACACTAATATCATAAAAGGTTTGAGCTAAATAAGATTTTATTTTTATTACATTTTTTGAAAGAAATTGATTGCATTAAATTGGTCAAAAATGACCGTAATAACATTTATGATGTTACAAAAGATTCCTATATCAAATAAATGCTGTTTTTTATTTCTATTCCTTAAACATAAGTAGCACAACTGTTTTAAACACTGATAATAATAATAAAAATTATTGAGCACCAAATGAGCATATAGAATGATTTCCAAAGGATCATGTGACACTGAAGACGGGCGTAATGGCTGCTGAAAATCCAGCATAATATTACTGTTTTTACTGTATTTTTGATCAAATAACTGCAGCCTTAGTGAGCATAAGAGACTTCGTTAAAAAAAATCATACAGACTCCTAAACTTTTGTATATGCTAATATTCTAAGTGTATATGCTAATACTGGTACACACGTTAACACAAAACAACTATTGTATAGTAGTAATTACTTCGCAAGAATTGAAGTGAAAAAACTAAACCAAATATTTTCAATTACTGTGGCTGTTGGGTTTGAACCAATTCAGTTCACTCCAGTTCACTTAATGACCAAAGTCTGCGAAGAAATTACTGTGAATACAAGCCCAGCTTAAACAAACAGAACATTCTGCTGAAAATTTGCGAGGCTGGTTAGAGCTGGAAGAGAATTAATGCAGTTATTGGCTGAGTAAAAGTCATGATGGAGAGGGAACATACTGTAGTATGTGGGGATGCCGTCCTTACCAGCACTGGTGCCCGCGCCAGTGGAGAGATCAGTGCCCATCAGACCACCTAGCATGGGAAGACAAAGACAGAGAGAGAGAGAGAGATTTCAGTCACTTCATTGCAGCTGACATCCACATCCCACCACAAAATCTTCCTTCTTAAAACTGTCAGGTCATTTATTCAACTACCTCAAGCCACAGAGATCTTCCTCCCTCCCAGCACGTTTAAGAGCAAGGGAGACCGAAAAACAAATATAAGGTGACAGAGACGTGTGTGTATGTGTGTGTTTGTCTGAGAAGAACAAAACACTGTCCTTTTCCACCTCAGCACACTTTTCTGAGGAGGAAGCGATGTGGCCGATGGGGCTCGTCCGCGGTGTCCAAGAAAAATTACACATTTTTATTTTTAAGCATGCAGGGGAGCAAGTGTGGTCAGAGGCGTGCAGGCTGGGCCAAAACTCATATTTAGCTAAGCGCTCCTGAAATACAGAGCTGATTGCATCAGGAGAAATCCGTTTTAATGGCAGAGCTGTGGGTGAGAGACTCTGTCTAATGAAGCAAGACAACACAACAATAACAGAGCCAACAGGATCGTGCTGTACACTCAAAGAACAAAAGGTTCTATATAGAACCTTAAAGGGTTCTGCCAAGCGCTTCATATGTAGAATAGATAAAAGTTTGAATTATATATTAGAATCTATTAAAGTTTGAATTCAAGTTTTTTTAATGTATTTTATATTTTGATTACATTTTATGATTTTAACAGCTCATAAACATACTTTATCGCTAGAAAAAAATGTAAATAACCCATTAAACGTGCAATCATTTAAGACATTCCTCCTTATAAAAGCTTTGAGTCTAGAGCCCCACTGAACCTTTTTTTTTCTCTAAGAACGTACGAATATTGGTCATAGTGAAATACAGACAAAGTGACAGATAAACAGAAATATAGGGGGATGCTGAGCCTTAAATTAATTATTGGTAATATAATTCTGTAAGCATCACAGAGAATTTCTAACACGTCTAACTTTAATACTATTTTAATATTTTTAATAGTATTTTTTTTTTTAAAGGACTTGGTCACATCAGCAGAATAAAAAAGTTGTTTAGAGGCAATGAAAGTATTTTTACAGTCACACTATGCACAATATGATATATGTATATGTGTTTTTTACCTGCACTAGGTGGTCTGTGTGTGACCCCGGGTGACATGCTGTTTCTCTGCAGGCCGTGGTGGGCCAGTGGAAGCAGGTTATGATTGCCTGGGTAGATCTGGTTATTCACGGGGATAGGCATCTCATAGGTGGAAGAGGGCACCGCCTGGTTGGAGACAGAAGCAATATATAACTTTAAAATAATAATTATTAACATAAACTGTGAAAATAACAAGTTAAACACACTGAATACAACGGCTTAAATGTAAATACTCAGCGAATATATATATATATATATATATATATATATATATATATATATATATATATATATATATATATATATATATATATATATACAAATATTGACAAATAAACTGCATGCAATGTATGAAAGCTTGCTTTCATCACAGAATAAAAAAATGAAAAAGGTAATTGCTACTTTTTATCTCACAATAACTGTCAATTCTAACTTTTTTTCTCACAATTGCGAGTCAGAATGGCGAGATATAGTCGCAATTCTGAGAAAAAAATATTTTTTTCCCCTCAGAATTGGACTTTAAGTCATAATTGCGAGATAAAAAGTCAGAATTGAAAGCTATAAACTCGCAATTGCAAGAAAAAAAATTCAGAATTGCGAGATGTACTCAATTGTGAGGAAAAAAAGTGTGAGATAAAGTCGCAATTATGTTTTATTCTTTGGCGGAAACAAGCTTCCATAGCAATAGCCTCAATTCTCTGTCCATTTTCTCTGTTATCTACCCTAAATGAACAGGCTGGGATGACTCTAAACTCTCTAAATCTCTGTAAATCCTCTTGTTCCCATCACTCCAAAAGACACAGGCTTAACCTTGAAGAGAGTCCTTCCTCCTTCATATTATGTTTTTTTAAGGACAAAATAGCCCCTAATTGTAGCCATGTGTCCTGAGGGTCTGTAAGTGCTCATCTGGGAGAGCATCAACTGACAGGAACTGAAGAGGAGCCGCTCGCTCTTTCTCACTCTTTCATTCTTCATTAACTCACAAGGCCACAGCAATCATGGCTTGAGGCAGCCAAATATTTTCTCTCCACAGTGAAGGTCTTGGTGGGCACAGCTTCACTTTTGTTAGGTGTTCATTTTTCCGTCTTTACCTTCATGTTCTGTTTGGAGTCTCAGAGACCCTAAGGCCTTTTAATAGCTTGAAAAATATTAGTTTGATGCTTCATGAGTTTTTTGAAGTTGTAGGAGAACTCATTTATAAACAAAATGCGGTAACACTTTACAATAAGGTTGTATTAGTTAACATTAGTTAATGCATTAGTTAACATGAACTAACCATGAACAACACCTCTGTTCAGCATCAGTTAATCTTTGTTAATGTTAGTTCATAAAAATCATGGTTTGTTCATGTTAGTTCACAGTGCATTAACTAATGTTAACAAGATTTTAATAATGCATTAGTAAATGTTGAAATTAACATAAACAGAGATAAATACATGGTTTATAAGTGCAGTTCATTATTAGTTCATGTTAACTAATGTAGTTAACTAATGTTAACTAATGAACCTTATTGTAAAGTGTTACCCAAAATTCTAACATTATAACACCAATCAGTTATTGTACATTGCCTTTTTTTCTTGGTTTAATAGTCAAATGTGTTACTAGATCACATTCCTAAAAAGTGCATGTCTAATTTTTGATTCCGTATTATCAGCCTAATTTAATTAGATAAAACAAAATGTATTCAAAGCGAAAAGAAAGAAAGAGGTTAATATCCAAGAGGTACATGATTCTGGTCACCCTAAGTAATAATAACAGTCAATCTTAACAGAACAAAAGGGAATCTTTCGCATATTTGTCTAAGTTTCCTGAACTGCATCTCTACTCTTTTATTTTTAAATGGAAGAGATTTCCACATCTTTTTTTTTTGTTTTTTTTGTGAGTGTCCGTGAGGCTGGACATCTTCAGCATGGTGCCTTTCTTCCTCTTTGTGCTACTGTACTCTCTAACTGGGAAAATATAACTCAGTCATTGTGACCACAGACTGAACTGCCACTATCTTCACCACTATTACTGTATTTACCACTCCACCCAACCCAACCCAACCCAATCCAATCTAATTCACAACCAATAAAATACTGTAGGTTACTGGACAAAATAAATAAAAACAAATACATACATACATTTCTAATAGAAAATCGTATCATCATTAATTTCTCAAAATCATGGAAGGTACTAAGATACTAGACAGGCAGAAAGAAACAGATAGATATAAATATACAGACAGACAGACAGATAGATGAAGCTAACACCATGGCTCTCAAGCTTTAAAAAAACATGCAGCATATTGTCTTTAGGAGAGCATTCTGTATTACATCTCTTAATTCTTTGACATATAGGAAAGCACATGCAAGATCTGTAAATTAATTTGTTTAAATCAATTCAGACATGTAACGAAGAGATCTATTTCTGAACACCAATCATTGGAAGGCCTTCCAACGCACACAATATACTTTGGAGGTTAAAATGACTGTATTTCTTACAGTAATTGTCTTTGTGCTTCTACTTGTTTTAGTCATATCTCAGAAGTGTAATTATCTCCCTTGCATCCAAGGGCAGCGCCGGCGTATATACTACTAGATCTACATGACATATACTTTACGGTACATAGAAGGTTAAAACAAGATTAGAATTAACTACTTTGTTTCTCCAAATATGTTTGTTAGCCTTGCTAGCTTTCCCACAAAGCTGTTAGTTTTTTGCCTCTCCTCTCTTCACTGTACTTACAGGTATCTTCTGAGTCTTGATCATTAGATCAAACTCTTCATTAATCTGTTTGTATTTCTCCTCCGTGTGCGGAGTGAGAGCGAGAGCAGACTCGAGCTCCAGGCTCTCGCCGCCTTTGTTCTGCTTCTTGCTCAATGCCTGATGGCCCGCACAGAGCGAACAGTGAGCCAGAGCACAAGGGAGAGATAGAAAAAAAAGAGAGAAAGAGAAGGAAGTGTGAGAGGTCTAGTCTGAAACGCAGGTACTTACACATATCCTCTGTCTGCTGATCATGTGCAGATCAATGTCGTTGTTGAATTTATGCAACTTCTCGTCTGACTCTGGGCTGTGGCCCACCGAGTCGTCTGCGTCGGGGTCAGGGCTGTCACAGCCATTTAGACCCTTCTTTCTCAGGGTCTGTAAATACAAGTTTGCACACAGTTCAAACACCAACCACCACGTAAACCCTCAGGTGGGTCGTACAAGCTATATTTAGACAGGATTAAACTGAATACTTTCTAGAATTCAAAAACCAGACATGTAATATAAAGCCCACTTCAGTAATTGAGGAAGACTGCATCAAAACTATCATTCAAAAGAATAGGGTCAGTAAGATTTTTTTTGGAAGAAATTAATTGTTTCTTGAGCAGTAAATCAGCATATTAGAATGATTTCTGAGGGACCGTGAGACACTGAAGACTGCTGAAAATTCATTTGAAATTCAATTACATTTTAAAAAGAAAACAGTACTTAAAATTGTACTTCACAATGTTGGTGAGCATATAAGAGACTTCTTTCAAAAACATATATAAAAAAAAAACTCCCAAATTTTTAAACAGTAATGTATGTTTTGAATGTAATAACATTTAATTCATAACTTAATTTAATCATTTGTAGGCGCATAAGTCACTTGTGGAGCACAGTTGATTACCCAACTTTAAAATATTTATTTTTTATTTAATAAACTTTAAAAGATTTATTAACCAATAAATTCGAGCTTGTTTGCTTTAGACTATCTGCATAAGGTCATGTTTATATTTATGTAATATACAATAATCACACATATTCCTTGTAAGTCTGTGTAAAGGAAGTCGAGAGACAAGACGATACGCACACACAGGCAGGGCAAACCTAAAATAACGTTAATATTTAACCAGGTCGGGGTACCAAAGAGAAACATTTCTAAATGTGATTTCAGCAGCGAGGAACAGCCCTACTGCTGACCACATCAGAGAGACGCCTATAGACCTGGTCCAAATAGATTAACAGAAACACACACAAGGAACATAAAATGATACAAGGATTCTTTTGATATAACCATTAAGAGAATAAACCAAAAATGTGTGATAAAGCTGAAAAGTTGTACTGTGCTTATGCAAACAAGCTAGTGTAACAGTAAAAGAAAGAATTGCGGGCTCTCCTGATAGCCTGTATTAAAGCAGCAATGTCTCTCTCTGCCACCTGATGGCCACCTTCTAGTAGGAATGAGATCTTCCTCTCGCAGTAAAGTCAATGAGAGAGTATCTGCCAAATGGGAAACATTTGTAACACAAAAAAAAATCTTAATTTAGGCCTACTACTAATTTACTTTTAGCTATTGTGCTCATTCAATGTAGTTAAGAGATTCCGCCATCCTGAGTGATACAAAATCAACAAATATCAGAAATTCTGGGAGAAGCATGATGTTTTTTGAAAATAAGAAGAAATAAAAAATTTGAGGCACACTGCCACATGCTACACCAGACCCAACCCCCTTCAACTGTCTTTTGACATTACCCGCGCAAGGTTCTCGAGCAGTCTGACGTCTCATCAAAGGGAGACGCGTTCCACTGGATCAACTGGCTTTAAGTGTGGCGTGGCGGGATATTAGCCACCAGCTAACATATGTGCAGCCTGCGCTCTCACACATAGTCCTTCTCTGCCTTCATCTGCCTGTCTGCATCAATCACACAAGAATTAATTTACTCTGCTGACGTGAGGGCTTGATGAAGACGGGTTTCTCATCCTCTTTTCTTTGCTATGACATGCTTCTATTAGGTGTTGAGGGATTGTGTGGAGAGCGGTGCTGTGTGATGAGAGCTTTTCTTCCTTTTATACACATTGAGCTTATCAAATGCTTTGATGATGAGTACCAGGCTGCTTCTATTTTGTGCGACTGAAATAGAAAATGACGGATTTTGAGTCTCAGTCATTAAAAAGACAAACAAAACAACTTTATAATGCTATATATATTACATAAAGTACTGCTCCAGATGTTCCGTGTCCTAAGTGTGGTAGTCCAATCCATTACAAAGTAATTTTTTTGGCCTCAAATTATAGGTTACCCCCTAACTAGCAGAACTCAGGTATTGCCTTGGCAACGGGGTGGGGAAAGATTGCGGTGTGGCAGTGGAGTGCGAAGAGGCAGAGTAGACTATAGTGTGCTGATGGGAGGGCATGCTGGCTGAGTGAGCACTCAAGCAGGGATCGGCAGTTTAAGACCCAGCATGCAGTCGCTCTGAACCCCCTGAAGGTCCGCCGCTATGCCACTCATTCCAGATATGTGCACCTGTCAGAGTGTCCACACCTGTCACCAGCCCTCACACACACACACATATGTTCTGCTGTAGGGTGGCAGAGTTAGCCAATCACAGTGTGTGTGCTGAAGATGGCCATAAATGGCTAAACAAACACCCATTCCCCTGAGAAAAAAGAAGAAAAAAGCTCAGATCTTGCTCTTTCATTGCTCAGGAGACTTAGTGGAGGTCTTAACTCTTCTAAAATCTTTTTCTTTGTTTCAAATAAATTAAAAATGGACACAAATGAGATAGTTCTTGACATAGAGTAATAGTACAGAGCTATAAAATGTGAGAAACTTGTGAGAAACAATTGAGACTAAAAAGATCAAAAGATTTTTTTTCAATAAATCATATAAATAAATAAATACTTAAATGATATTAATATATTAAAAGCAGGTCATACTAAATAAATAAATAAATATTGTAACAAAATGCATTACATTTTTGAAAAAAAAAATACATTTTATAAACAAATAAATTCATAATACATTTATTAATACATTTAATTTAATTTAATTAACAATTTATTTGAATAAACTGGAATATTTTACAGACAACCAGTGAGCACGTTTACATGCACACCAGTACTCTGATAACTCACAAAAATCAGCTTATTGAAATAACTGGTTGTCCGGGTTTGCAAACCAATAACCCGACAACGCAAGTAAAACAAGACTTTATTAATAAATCAGGTTATTTTCCGGTAGTGACCTCAAAACGTAATTTGACTCAGTATTTTATTTGTTATGTCGGTTGTGATGTTAAATAAAGCATTAAAAACTGGAGAAGAGAATTGCAACACGTCAGCGTGAAATTTACGGCTCATATATTATCTTTTCATGTAGTTACAGATGCAGCATTTTGACTGTACCTTGCACTGAGAGAGCACTTTTATAATTTTTTGGGTCAAGAAAGAGTGTGATTTTGCAATATACTTCCACCTCTCTTACTGCAAAACCCTTGCTCTGTCTGGATGCGTTTAAATTCACAATAAGGACGTGTTCCTGTCACGTATCACACATGCGCACTTTAATAAGCCGACAGAAAACAGCTTAATGCGTTTACATGCTGGACGAAAACGGTGCATGGGGCAAAAATCTAGCTATGACGATTGGTTTATGCTTAAGCTGTTTATGATCTTACACCGATAAAGAAAAAACAGGTTAACGCGTTTACATGACCACCTGCATTGTCGGCCTGTTAAGCATAATCGGAATGTTAAGAATGTGCATGTAAACGCACGCAGTGACAACAGATCCATTTGGTTTCTAAGCACAGATTGAGACGTGTTGAGAAAGAAGACATTACGTTACTGGGGTCTCTTTCTCACTTAAGCAAAAGTTTCTATTTGAACTCCATTTAAAGTCATTGCTGCCTAGGTAAACAATTGAGACTTTAAAAAGATCCCATTAGTAATGTTTCTTTCCCATGGGTTTAAATAATAACTCACTCATAATCCCTCCCATGCTCTTCATTTCTGAAAGAAGGCAAAACACACAGCCAATGCAATTGATTTCCCAAGAAGCAGCGGCAACATTAATGCTTCTAGTTTGCCGGTCTAAAAATAAGATACAGTAGACAACAAACACTCTTTACTTGGACCAAGCTGTGAGAACATTCTGACGTCTTAATAGCTCCGCAAGATGAAAGCTGCATGATTGTCCTTCTAAAACATCGATGAGAAGTAATCAATCTAACAAAGTGGAAAATGGCCAGGCGGAGGTGAGGTGATAAAAAGCTAAAATGCACAGAGATAGTCAATATAGAGCTGCGGAGGGATGAGCGGCTGGAGGTTTCTGAGAATCAAGAATCAGTGAAGACAAGGAAGGGAAAAGAGTGGGTAGGAACGTCTCCTTCAGTGGTATGCTCACAATTAAACTCCTTCATACTTCTCGTCTCTCCTGGCTCATTCTGTCAGACCTCCTCTCTGAGCTGAAGCCTAAATAATGGACTGATATCAACTATCGTCTTGCAATTCCAGCTGTAATCAAGCCAGAGAAACTCTAGCTCGAGTAGCCAAAGATGATTCCCTACTGTCTTCACTACTGATCATTTTACCCTGGCCTCTTTTTAAAATCTGAACAGTGTCCAGCGCTCATTTAGACATCTAGTTAAAACCAGGCCAGATTGATGAGGGATCCTGACCCAGACAGACCTCATGGTTTATTTTCATTGGTTTCTGTTGTCGTATTTTAACCATGATCACGATTTTTGCTTCTCTTAATCAATTAAGTATAATGGTCTGCAATATTGGTCTACTGCTTATTGCTTTTCATGTACGTAGTTGCAAGAAGATCAGATATTTTCTCTTAGACAACCAGTGAGCACGTTTACATGCACACCAGTACTCTGATAACCAACAAAAATCAGCTTATTGAAATAACTGGTTGTCCGGGTTTGCAAACCAATAACCCGACAACGCAAGTAAACCGTCTGCTTATTGCATTTGATGAATGTAGTTGCAAGAAGATCAGATATTTTCTCTTAGATGGATACAGTTTCTGCCCAGTGTTTTACTAATTTTTCCAACCTGGTAACCATGCACACATACACACATACATCTCTCTCTCTCTCTCTCTCTCTCTCTCTCTCTCTCTCTCTCTCTCTCTCTCTCTCTCTCTCTCTCTCTCTCTCTCACTCAAAAAAACCGAATGATCTAAAAACCGTCATGTCTGTTGGATGCTGTTGAGCAAACTCAATTGTGATATTCTGCTCAAATTAAATTGTAATACAGCTGGTCCGTGCTCCTTCACAAGGTTGCTTGTGCTATTTGTCGCAATAAATCTGTGAGCAAACCTTCTCACATCTTCTTACATTGCTTTAATTCATCAAAATAAGTTAAGCGATTTTTAACTTTTTAGTTGAAACAAGATTCAGCTCATTTTTTAAGCCAGTTTAATGTAATTTAAGTTTAAACAACTTACATTTTTAAGTACAATCAACTTGGTTGTTTACAATGAAACATGAATCTTGACAATATTGTTTGCAATTGTGGTTGCTGAATAAATGCACTTACGCATGTGTTACAATACAATATCTTTTTTGTTGTTGTTTTAACATAAAAACATTAACATAATATAGAATTATTGGAATAGATATTAGGAATTTCACTGTTTTAGCTTTTAACAGAAGCTTCTTATTTTTTTTTTTTTTACCAGTTTTCATAATTGTTAGCTTGGGAAACTAGATGAGTTCAAGTTGCGTGGAAGTGCAATCATTCTGATGAATTATTCTGAAGAAATTTCTCAAATGAGAACAATCCTGACTGACTAATAATCATGATTCTAACTGTGGAGCAAAAATAATTAGTGGATGCTTTCTCTCCACTTTTAAATCCCATTTCTGTGTCCTGGTCAGACAGATCCAAAGAACTTGCACTGATAATCAAATTTTGCTAAACTTTGCACTATTACTTTGAGGTCCTATAGCAAAACCATTCGTTTTCATTAGCTCACGTTAGAGGTTTACAAAAAAAGACATAATTTCACACAGATCTCTATTTTGGCGGTTCAATGACTCTCCTTGCTCAGCACATGTACTAGTGTTTTTTCCACTTCTTTCTCTTCTATACAAATCCACTATAAAGCCACTAACTCCAAGGTGGTCCCATTAGGCCGACAGAGATGACATCATGCACCTCAACAGTCACGCCTACACCATGTGTGTGCTGCGAGTAAGTTGGAGGTAATTATTGCGTGCAGTCATACACGCTTCTTGCTTCAATAGAGTGGATGGAGGTCAGGGAAAGCTCTGTGACAGACACACGCTCGATCCAAAAGTGCTCTGCAGATGGCCTCACTAAAAACGATGTGCTTTGATATGGTACTTTTGGGGGGACCGCAGAGTCTCCTGCTCCCGTTGAACACGAGAGTGCAGAACTTTAGGAAGAGAGCCAGTCTGTCTTGACCTTATTGGAAGCATATGGCTGGAGAAAAAGCAGGGAAGCCACCGTTTAATTAAGTGTGGTTTGAACATGCTACAACAGTGTAGTGAGACGCGAATGCAGATGACAAAGGATGTGGCCTCCATATGTGCCTGTGTCTGTGTGTGTGTGAATGTACAGTATAATGGTAGTGTGAGGAGGTGCATCAGAAGACCGTCCTTCTTTGAACTAACCCATCATGCTCTTCAGCCTTGGGAAGTGGGCACCTCTTAACTCCTAAAAACAAGCTACTTTACTGTAATTTTCTTGCTTTAAGCCCTTCCCCGTCTACACTGTAATAACGCATCAAAGAGACAAACTATAAGCCCTCCATACTATAGTTAATATAACTAATGGTCATATCAGACTTTATTTTTGTCCCCACGAGGTTACCAAAAAACCTTTGTACCAAAAATACGATCAACTACTACTATTCAAAATAAATAAAATGTATACATATAATTAGCAGGGACGGATACGGATGAATTGATTAAAAGTGACATTTGTAATGTTACAAAGGATTTCTATTTCAAATAAATGCTGTTATTTCGAACATTGATTTATATGTTTATCAACAGAAATTCATTATGGATGATTAAGATTCTCATTTCATAATGAGAAATGTTCCTTAAGCAGCAAATCAGCAAATTAGAATAATTTCTGAAGGATCATCATTTTGTCATCACAAGAATAAATTACATTTAAAATATATTAATATGGAAAGCATTTCTTTTAAATGGCAAGAATATTTCACAATATTTCAGTTTTTACTATATTATATATTTACGGTAGGAAATTTACAAAATATCTTCATGGAACGTGATCTTTACTTACGGTAACATCCTAATGATTTTTGCAATAAAAGAAAAATCGATCATTTTGACCCATACAATGTATTGTTGGCTATTGCCACAAATAGATCCGTGCGACTTATGACTGGTTTTGTGATCCAGGGTCACATATATGACTTCGGATATATTCATTTGTTTGATGTCAGATATTTGCAGAACCAACAAGCCGTTTCTGCAACTCAGTTTCAATAAATGGTCTTTTTCTTAATTGTGAAGTTTTCAGTTCTAAAACTTAGTGTTTCTTGACACAATGAACTCTGTTATCTCAACCGATCAAGGAAAATTTGATTTCTCATGATTACAGTAGGTAATGGATAAGTAATATCATACCTTGGGCATCTAATTACATCCTGGAATGGTTGAACATAGGGAAAATCCAAATCCACTTCAAATGTTCTATATTTAGGCATTTCAAAATTAAAGCTATTCCCAATACACAGGCATAAAGTTGAGTAGTACACGAGAGAGAAAGGCTAGCTATATATCTATTTTCAAGAGTACAGCTGTTACTCAAATAAACATTATTCTTAACAAAGATAAACTACTGTAAGAAAACATTCTATGCTTGTGTTTTTATTCACAACCTTTTTCAATAATGCGATACTCTGGTGAACATTTGTGCCATGTTTTTCAGATTCTGGTACATGACTGTAAAGCGTGTCATCTCATATTCTCTCTCCATGGCTGTTACAGACAAACAAGTCATTCATATGACCTAATGGAGCATCCCATACATGCACACAATGACACTCAGTCAAGCTAAATAAAGGGGTGCTTATACCATGGCAATCTTTCCATTTGAAACATGCTGGTTATGTCTTTATGTCTTATTTTATTTCTAGAGAGACAGAAGGACACCTATCACATGCACACATATTGAAAGGGCTGTGATTCTTTTTTTGGATGCAATGAGCTACAATCACACTTGCATACACACACACACACACACACACACATCAGTTATCAGCCTTTGTCTGTAGGGGTTCTTATCATGCAGCTGCATTACAGGAAGGGGCAGAGGGTTTTTGAGGAACAATGCACAGGCACCTGACCTCTCTGGCATGACCTTGTGTTTCCACACCCTTCGGGCCCTGTGCGAGGGGACACTGCCATCTACACCCACATACAGAAATAGATCGCTCATTTTCCACTGACAGTACGAGGGGCAGCCAGACAGGACAGCCTTGTTTCTTGTATCTTAAGTGCTGATGCCATGCGCTGTGCTGATTTAAGATCAGTAAAGCCGATCTTGCATGTATCAATTACATTAAGTTTTACTTAATCATTGCAGTGCCGTTATATTCCACCTATAATAATTCTTTTTGGTAATTATACATGCAGCATCATGCATTATTATTATGAACTCATATTCACTAAATATACATTAAATATTTGTACTTTTGAAAATGCATCTGTCAGTCTGAAGTACCATTAAACATATAAACTAGTGCAGAAAAAACAATGGTTAGGGAACATAAAATACTCACTTATACAGTCTTAAGACCCGTTCACACCTAGAATTAAAACTATAAAAATAACTAAGTGATAACTAGGTAATGCTTTATTTTGACCGTTTAGACATTCTGATGACTAAAAGTAACGTTGCAGCTGTCAACTAACTCTCATTAGAGTGTTAGTAGAGCATTAGTAGAATGCCTTCTCAACATATTATTTTAATATCTAAAAAAACCCGAAGCAGCTCAAACGAAACCTTTTACAGCACAAACCAGCACAAACGGAGCACAAACGATTGCGTCTATTTTGGGTGGATTTGGAGCATGTCGGGGGGCTGGTGACGTCATCGTCTATAATTCAATCTCTGATATTTTAAAACCCAACGCAGCACAAACAAAAATTTTACCGGCACAAACCAGCACAAACAGAGCACAAACGAACGAGACTATTTTGGGTGAATTTGCAGCATGTGGGGGGGCTGAGTGACCTCAGAATGACCTAAAAATATTCTTTTAATATCTAAAAAACCAAAACAGCACAAACGAAACTTTTTACAGCACAAACGGAGCACAAACGATTGAGCATAGTTTGATTACGTTTTGCGTTGGGTGGGGGGCCAACTTCACGCAGGTCATCTGTTAACACTTTGGGCCAGATTTATACTCAACAGGGCAAATAAGTGTGAGAGCGCAATCCCATAAAAGCGCCGATGGGAGTGGGAAGTTCTGCACATGATCTACCAACGCAATCTACCAAGAGCTGCAAAATTTTGTATGTGGTTTAAGACATGCTTTTTTTTGGGTGGTAATTAATGGCGCAAATACCAGGATTGACTAGCGCAATCCATAGTAAATCGCATTGCATGATTCATTTAAATACTCTCCTCCCATAAATTTTACATCTGAAAGGGAAACTCTTACAAATGCATTTGCAATAAGGTCAGCCGCAAAAATAACCGTGTCTATGCCTTTTCATCGCTCTTAAATCCAGACAGTATTTTTTTTACATAGTAGTTAAGGCCACCTAATATAAAGTGGGGCCGTGCAAATTATTCTACTAACCTGAACCCTATCCCTAACAGTCAACTAATACTCAACTAACACTCTAATAAGAGTTAGTTGACATATAAGTGCAACATTACTTATAGCCAAATGAATGCCTAAAGGGGACCGTCCAAATAAAGTGTAACCGATAACTATAACAATATAATTATATTAGCGTCCACACCAACACGTTTTGTTTATTATAAGCCCACACACCAATTCTATCGCCTGCCACTTTAAATGCTCAAGATCTTTATAGCAGGGAGGATTCTGATTGGCGGTCAACAATGTTATTGTTCATCAGCTGAAAAAAAATCATTCTGAATGTGATTCCAATGATATCGATCCTCTGTGTCGTTATCGTTGTAGTGTGGGCTATTTATGTGAACAATTTTTAAAAGTTCATACATTGATATTGTTATCGCTATCATCCTTGGTGTGAACGAGCCATTATACATTCTTATTCTCTTTTATCTTATACCTTTGTCTTAACTCAAACCTAAAATTGTTTATATAATTCATACACAATTTTATGTACAATCACAACTTTTTCAGTAAATATCAATATATTGTGTGCAATGTGTGCACTATTCGGTGTCTGTAACATTGGAATGACTGGAGAAGCCATTCAGATCCGTTAAACTAGTCATAAATACCCTTTAGAGTCTTTATAAATAAATAAATAATAACAGCTTTTATCCCCTGGATCAAATGTTTAGTGGCACCCCCAGGTCTGGCGGTGGAGGGGGGAATGCAGTCCAAGGGCAGCGGTTCACTAGAGGCGTCCACACAAGCTGTTGAATGAATAGAGTCTTGCTTACTCACCCTGCCTCTCCACGCCTATTCTTCTCCATTTGCTTCGCCAGCGCAATAAGCCAAGTGCTAAATTTAGCAACACAGTACACTATTTTTAGACCACTACCATTTTTTGAGACATTTATTAGGGGAAGGATGCTAAAAAAAACTCATGCACACACACATACAGACCCACATCACACACACAAACAGAGGGAGGAAGGGGGAGAGGGAGGGGGCTCCTAATTTGGACACATCTGAAATACACTCATTTTAAAAGTGTTGCCGTAGATGCTTTGCAGCTGTTTCCAATCAGAGGGAAGTATAGAGAAAACACGAGAGATTTAAAAGAGAGAAAAGGAGGCAGAACAAATGCTCTCCTCGGTTCTCCTCGTCAACATCCTGCTGCCATGTGGCAGAAGTTCAACAAGTTGTTCAAAGGCTGTGGGGTCAACATGCTCTGGACTGGTGCTGCTCCTCACTGAATGAGCGATGAGATCTGCTTTGAAGCCTGGGCAGATGTCTCACACGCATGTCACATTTTACAGTTCTTTTTCATCTTGTCAAGGATCCGTAGAAAATGTATTCTGGTTTGTTATTATATGAAGAATTCTGAATCTCTCACAGTCTACATGGAAGCCATATCATTCAGTGATATAATGTATATATTTTTATATTTATACATTTATAGCCTATATGTACACACTACCGTTCAAAAGTTTGGGTCGGGACGTTTTTTAATCTTTAAGTCATATCAATCACCAATGGTGCATTTGTTTGATAAAAATACAGTAAAAACAGTAATATTGTGAAATATTATTATAATTTTAAAACTCGGGTTTCTATTTTCATTTATAAAAAAAACTATGTTAATCCTGTGATGGCAAATCTGAAATTTCAGCGTCATTACTCCAGTCTTCAGTGTCACATGATCCTTCAGAAATCATTCTAATATGCTGATTTGCTGAAGAAACATTTCTTATTATTGGTATCAATGTTGAAACAGTCAAACAGTTGTGCTGCTAAATATGTTTATGGAAAAGGTGATACTTTTTTCAAAATGATTTGATGAATAGAAAGTTCAAAAGAACAGCATTTGTTTTAAATATAAATCTTCTGTAACATTACAATACATTACAATATTTACTTATATACGGCATCAAGTAGTATAAAGCAATATACTGTACTATATAAATGGGAAGAAACATTTTTTGTAATGGTGGTTGAAAGTCTCTTCACATCCTGATAGCAATCACTAAGTTACGTGGTCTAAATGTATTTATATGATTATACATTGTCTGTGGAAGGCGTAGGACCATAACACGTTTGTCCGAATGCAATGATACGATGCCCTGTCAAAGTATGTGTTTTCATATTATTGTAAGGTTATGTGCTGTGTGCGTTCATGTGTTTTGAAGGAGGCATGGCTTTGGAGATGCTCTGAAGGCAGGATGAATCTATGTTTTCAAAGCTAGCTCGCTATTGCTAGCCTCTCTGAAAATTGCCTATACCCTACCTTTAATATTTAAATGACGAAAAACCACACCTTTCTTTGCAAATTATGCTCATAGATTGTGCATTACATACAGCCAATTGTAAGGTGCAGTATAACTGTTCAAGCAATCAAGTGTATGACATACTAAGATACACTAAGAATAATAAAGCCTCCCTTTATACTATCCTGTTTGTGATGCTTTTTGTTCATCACTCTTCCTCTGTTGTTGACTTATCTATGTCACAAGGTTTATTTGCTTAACTAAAGCCTCTTCTGAGTTTCAAAATCAAAAATTCAGGCAAAAACACTGAGCTTGAACATCATTCGGTTAAATTACCATAACCTTATTGACTCTTCGCGTGAGCCATTAATAGTATGTGTGTGCGTGGTGGTAGATTATGGTGGTACACAAATATTTCCCTCTATCAGATGTATGTTTGTCTGTAACAGGACACAGTTATGTGAGTGTGTTATGTCATAGCGGGCCTTTGTAAGTTAAATAGATGGTCATTGAGCCTCTGCGCTGAGAGAAAACCGCTGTAGGCTAATGTTCTCTCTGATCTCTGATTACTCAAACTAATAAGAAAGAAAGTCTTTTCAAAAGACAGCTGAGGGAATGTTCTACTGGAGGAGCCTGCTTATGTGCTAAGTCCTTACGATTAAAATATATTTTAATTAACTCTTTACTGCCACTTTGAAAAGAAATGAAATTCAGTTAATTAGCGTACCTTGTCCACATTAAGCATTCTCCGAGACGTTTAATGAACCTGTGTTTATCTTCATTTCCACCCCCCTTCTCCTTCTACTTTAAACAGATGCAAGTTGAGAGAAGCCTGACGCCTGCAACCGTCCTTACACATCTCAGCACACGGCAACACATATGAGGGTGAAACATCGTGAGGGAGCTTTCTGGAATCTCATTAACCAAGCAGGTAGTCATTAACAGTGTGACCTTTGGAAATAATCACCAGCCTCCCCTTGTCGCTCTCTCTTTCAGTTTGCCTCCTGCAGCTTACGGCTAAACGCACTCCTTTCTATTGCCGATTCATTTAGAAGTTATGGAGGTGAGAGAAGAGAGAATATTAAAAGGTTGATGTTCAGATAAAGCTAATCTACGATGGGATGGGCTTAGCAAACTCTCTCTCAAGTGTTTGTGTCCTGTTCACACGACCGCTCCACGTGATGACGTGAGTGTTGACATGAGTAAGACATGCAGCCACAATGTGTTTCCCTTCTATCATAGTCATGTTAGCTTCTCTCGCTTTTGCATCGTTTTTAATACTGTTAAAACTGTTCTGAATTAATAAACAACACCAGCAACAAAAGAAATGTAATGGTGTTTACGAATTAGTCATTTAGCTGGCGCTTTTACCTAAAGCGACATACAGCACATTACACATTCATTTGCCTGTATATATATAAATATATATATATATATATATTAAATATAAATAATTATTTAATAATTGACTAATTTGATATATTTCTTATAATAAAATGTTGTTTAAAATTATACATTTATAACATTTCTATTTTATTTTAACATTATCAATTTTTTTATTATTTGTAATAGGTATGTTTTTTTTAATTAAATATTATTTATATAATGTTTTATAATGTTTTATTTTTATCATATTGATATATTTTTCATTATTCATTAATTTACTGATTTCATGTAAAAGCCAATACAAAAAAAAGTTTGGTGAGAATCAATACAACTGATCTGTCATCGTTTCCACAAAAATGAAATGCCTTCACATGGAATTATCGTAAATATATGGACATGAGCCCCCTCTCAAGTCATATTTACCAGCTTGGGATAATTTTGATATCCAAGTTCCCGAGTTGGGTGTGCCATAATCTTAAAACAAGATTGGACTGGAATTCTTGGACCCACTTTATAGGTGGCCTTAACTACTATGTACTAACATTTTAATTAACAATTTGATAC
This sequence comes from Romanogobio albipinnatus, assembly GCA_023566225.1. Classification (NCBI taxonomy): domain Eukaryota; kingdom Metazoa; phylum Chordata; class Actinopteri; order Cypriniformes; family Gobionidae; genus Romanogobio; species Romanogobio albipinnatus. Next base: position 43,731,373 of record CM042242.1, read on the forward strand.
AATGCACTTATTTTGTACATGCATGTTTTTACATTGTACTTACATGCAGGTATTTACAAAAAAAAAAAAAACCCTGCATGTAATTACATCTGTAATTCATTTCTGTAGTTACATTTGTAATTGCACAGTTGACACTTCCCTTACACCTAACCCTACCCTCAAACTTACCCACACCACCACATCTGTCCCTAACCCTACCCGTATCCCACCTCAATATCAGCAAAGGTATTTTGCAATACAATTTGAACATAGTAAGTACATTGTACTTATTTTTTGATGTAAGTACATAGTACTTAAGGCCACCTAATATAAAGTGGGGCCGAATTCTTTATTAGTTTCTTCCACAACAGCGACATCCCCTTGTCTTTTCATTAAAGTTAAGCATATTTACTTATATGAATATGTTTTATACACAGTGGAAATAGCCTGTATTTATCCGGAGTTCCAAGTCCACGGTGAATGTTTAAATGGTTGTCAATGAATGGGACGCTAAATAACATTTTGGCTTTAATACGATTTTCCTATTAAGAATGCCATGATTCCGGTTCTTTCAGACAACAAAGCACTTGAATGCAGCAAGCTCATAGTCACGACTTCAGAAGTGGGAAGTAGGACATTTCTGATAGCACGTGAGGGAGGCATAATGTCTGGCACAGTGCATTATGGGAAATCTATGCCTGTTTAAGTTTTTAATCACCTGCCAAAGAAACGTTGCATTGCACTTGTGCCAACAGAAGAGAGCCTTTTGACAACCAAAGCATGTTGTTGTGTTTTTGTTGTTTCCCCCCCTGCTAATCTAAAACTAGATAATTTTACCTTACTCAAGCACTCGTAATTTGTTCTTTCTTCAAGACTTAAGGTGTAATTATCTGGACCTTCCCACCTTTCGCCTAGCCTCAGATGTTAAGACGTAGGAGACTTTTAATGAGTTTTTTTGTGTATGCAAGCTAAACATGGTAGCAAAGGTTGAATTGAAAAATATGTTCTATCAACATTACTTTTCATTACATTACTACACAGTAATTCATTTGTTTTATTTAATAAGGTTCATGTGTATTAATCTATCACCATTCATACCTCTCTTGTGATATAATACATAAAATCAGATAGTGGAAAGTGGAAAGATCCTTTTGACAAATCTATCCGAGAAAATGTTCCTCTATTGCAAATTGTATTGTCCATTCTCATGTTTATGTTATTAATTACACTCTAAAAAAAAAGGTTCTATATGGAACCAAAAATGGTTCTTGGCTCGTAATCATAGGGGAACCTTTTTAAGTGCTATATTGCACCAATTTTGGTGCTTCAGTGGTTCTTCAGCGGTTCTTCACCGGTTCTTTGACTAAGGTGCTATATAGCACCGCTAACTAAGGTGCTATATAGCACCGCTACCATATACAGAACATGTTAAGATATGGTGCTATTTAGCACCAAAAGTGGTTCCTCTATGATTACGACGAAGAACCATTTTTGGTGCCATATAGAACCTTTTTTTTTAGAGTGTACGCCAATGTCAGATTGAGAAAGGCATACATTTCTGCTGAATGAAATAATGGCCTGACCTACGAAAACAGATAAAAATGGGGTGAAAACGGAAGACATAAGCGGAAAGAAAGAGCCAGGGATAGTAGAGTAGGGTAGAAGAGCCTCTAGCCTCTCATAAATAGAGCTAAAGAGGCTGGGCAAGCCTCTCACTGCCTCTCTCCCAACAACGCTAATTATCAACCAAAGACATGCTAATTACATGGAGCTTTATTGCTAATGTAGCGGGCTGCTCTTCAAGACGCCCACACGCTGCGCCCGGCTCCCCTGCCTCTCCTTATCCTCCCACTGCACCCCACAGGCACTCCAGGCAAAGACAGGAAAGATTGCTCGGATTTGTGTATTTTATATGAGTGTGTGTGTTTTTTGCCCGTTTAAACAATGCTACATCTATGTATGTACAGCACACGTTTGAGACCGTCCAAAGTCGATGCGTGTCTCACACATACAAACCCTCACACACTCTACAGCTCAAAGCTGAACTATGGCACTGATACCCCTATGCCGAGTTCCCCCTCCGGCCCACCCCAAGGCCTCGTCCCCATCCTGCCATCACAACAGGAAGTCTGCTTTGTTCCTCTTTACCTCCTACCGCCCACATCCCCTGGCCGTGATGTAACCTAGCAGCAGAAAAACGGGGCCCTGCAGGAGCTCAACACTTTAGCGTCGACAAATCCAGTTAGGGCAGCATTTTAGCCACCTTCAAATCGATTTCTCTAACACGAAATCTGGCAAATTGGAAAGAAACGCCACTAAAGCTGTTGCTTGGTGATGGGAGCACTTTGACTCGCTATGCTCTTTTTTTACTTTCTTTCCAATTCAATGTTTGCGTGTGCTGATTCTTTAGTGTGCTTAATAGTTCTGTCTCCACATGGCAAACCGTAATGTTTATGACCTGCTTTTTAAAGAGACAGTTTACCCAAAAATGAAAAATGTATCATGACTTACTCACCCTCAAGTTGTTCCAAACCATTATGAGTTTATTTCTTCTGTTGAACACAAAGGAAGATAGAGTGAATAATGTTTGTAATCAAACAGTTGACATAGCCATCGGAGAAAAAAAATACTATGGAAGTCAATGGCTACCGTTCAACTGTTTGGTTGAAAATATTTTCTTTTGTGTTCAACAGAAGAAAGAAATTCATACAGGTTTGGAACAACATGAGGGTAATTAAATGAAGACACAATTTTCATTTTTGGGGGGAACTATCCCTTGTTCTACAAGGTTTCAAAAAAGTAAAGCATAGCCAGTATATTTTCTTAGCCTGTATACACCGATCAGGCATAACATTAAGACAGATGAAGTGAAAAACACTGATTATCTCTTAAGCACAGCACCTGTTAGTGGGTGGGATATATTAGGCAGCAAGTGAACATTTTGTCCTCAAAGTTAATGTGTAGGAAGCAGGAAAAATGGGCAAGCATAATGATTTGAGTATCAGTATTGAGGTCAGTATCCATCAAAAGTGGTCCAAGGAAGGAACAGTGGCGAAACGGCTCATTGATGCACGTGGGGTGCGAAGGCTGGCCCGTGTGGGCCGATCAAACAGACGAGCTACTGTAGCTCAAATTGCTCAAAACATAATGCTGATTCTGATAGAAAGGTGTCAGAATATACAGTGCATCGCAGTTCGTTGCGTATGGGGCTGCATAGCATATATTAGGACATTAGGTCATAATGCTATGCCTGATCGGTGTAAACAATCTCAAAGCTCAATAATAAAGACAGTATCAGGTCTAACTAAACTAAAAGAGGTTTTGTTCAAAATGTGAGAATGACTCATAATAGTTTGAATTGTAATGTACAGTAATATTTGACAAATATTTCAAATGCCTTTATAGTTGTATAGCTGTCATATAGAGTTAAATAGCGCCGTATGTTCCATATTTTTAAATGATAATCTTTATAATATATACTAAAACAAATGATTACATTTTGGTAATTAATGTTTATTGTAAGGTACATTTAAAAACGTTATTGAAAATTATATAAAGTGCGTCTTTATTCATTAATGCTGGACCGTGAATCTGACTTTACATTCACTTCAGTGTAAAAAGGAGGAATTTCTTCCTTGCATTTCTAAACTACTGGCCATGGAGTGTGGACTATAATACACACTAAAAAGCATATAACTGTTCAATCACTAATGAGAGTTTCTGAGAACTCCAATATGAATAGGAATGACAAATATTCTAAGAATAAATCACAATAAATCTAGTATTATACATTTACTTGAGTCTTTTCACAAGTGCAATGAACAGCTGCTCATGCTTGGAGTGCATTTTTATAATTGTGCCTTGATGCACTGTAGGAATAACAAGCACTTTCTATCTGCCTTTAAAGCTGCCTCAAGGTCTGAGTTTGTATCAGACAAAAACACAAGGCATGTTTCACACTTTATGACAGATGATCACCGAACTTCCAAAAATCCCATCTTTGCAAGATGATAATTTTCTAGCAAAAAAAAAAAAAAAAAACAACCCACAAATTAAAAATATATAAATTAGAAAAGAGATGCCACACTGGCTTTTTAAGATATATGCGTATGGAAATATACTTGCTGAATATGTAAATAAATGATTGAATGAAATGAAGTTGGGACACAGAGTAAGCAGATAATTAGGAAGTAGACAGAAAAACATGTTTTTTTGTTTTTTTTCAGTATGACTCTAAGTGCAAAGCAATTGGATTGCACTTAGATTGAGAACAACACACTTCACAAACTCACCCATAGATCTAGGGATATTAAGAAATGTTTGTGGATGTGGACCTGTCCATGTGTTGTTGTGCTTTGGCATGGCGAGAGGATACCTTAAAGCCCTTTAGTCCTTCAAAGCACCACCTTGTCAACCGATGTATGTTACCTTTGCTTGTCAAGATTTGTTGTGACATCTCAGAAAAGCAGATTACAGCTCACGCTGAAACATGCTTTTGGATGTTTTCCGCCAATCGCTTAGCATGGCCTGACCTCAGGTACGGTTAAAGGCAGGAACCAACAGACAACTGCCTCTAAGACCTGAGAGCTTTTAGGAGCATTAAGCTGATTGAGAAAATGCAGACATCAAAGCAGCAGGCATTCAAAAAGAACAGAGTGCAATGAAATACAGCATAACACTGGATGTATTTAGTGCACTTTTTATATAGTCTATTTTCTAGTCAATTAGACTGCTAAAAACTTGTTGGGTTTGCGTCTATAGTGTCTCACCATGGACAAGGGTTGAGCTGAAAATAAGGGAGCAATGGCACTATGCACAAGGAAGTCATAGTCGCGTGGTAATGATACATTTCGTCTACTGAAATGTCACACATAAAACACTCATTTATGTACATCTTTCTGTACACATACTCACTATTGCAGGGGTTTTCAACCTTTACAGTCCCCCACCCAGACTTTCATTCAACCTAACATTTCCTATGTAACATTTTGTCACAAGTTCTATTTTGAACAGCAACTAAAGTACATAGAATTTATTAGATCATTAGTTAATGATCATGAACTAAAATGTCATAAAAAAGTGAAAAAGTCACACTACTGTTCAAACGTTTGGTGTTAGTAAGATAAAACAAAACAAAAAACAATAGTTAGCAAGGATGCATTAAACTGATCAAAATTGACAGTAAAGACATTTATAATGTCACAATAGATCTATTTAAATAATAAATGCGCTATATGAGTTTTCTATTTGTAAAAAGTCTCATGGTTTCATCATGATCATAATCAAGATTTTTGTTTATTAAAAATGCTTCCACAAAAATGTTGTTGAAAACAATGTTGTGCTGCTTAATAATATTTTTGTGAAAGCAGTTTTTATAATTTAGCACCAAATCTGTATATTATAATGATTTCTGAAGGATCGTGTGACACTGAAGACACTGGAGTGATGATGCTGAAAATTAAGCTTTGCCATCACATGAATACATTACATTTTAAAATGTATTAAAAACTATTATTATTCAATTGTAATAACACTTCACAAAATGACTGTTTACTGTATCTTTGAACAAATAATTGCAGCCTTCGTTAGTATAAGAATTTTCTTTCAAAAACAAACAAAAAAAGATACAAACCCCAAACTTTTGAGCAGTAGTATTTTTTTTTAAATAATTATTATGAAAAGAAGTGTGTGAATGTCAGGTAAGTGTGCTTAGAGGAACTCACCTCCACAATGTCAGAGTTGGTCCTGCTCTCATGTGGCTCGTTGTACTCGGTGTATTTGAGCAACACTTTGTCCATATCTGTGCTGGCATACTGGAACAGCTTGTTGGTACTGTTGAAGATGATGAGGGCAATCTCACAGTCACACAACACGCTCAGCTCATAGGCTTTCTTCATCAGGCCAAACTTTCTCTTTGTAAACGTCACCTAGACAGAGACAGAAGAGGGGAAACAAGGTTAGACAAGTCACAGGCTGCACTGACGGCGTATAAAAACAGAGATGGATGACTCTATGTGTGTTTGCTCAGCGCGTTGATGCTCTTAAATATTCCTGACTCCTGAGTTGTCCTAAAAACAGCGTCTCTTCGGAAAATCAATGTTACTTTTCTTTCCTTCTGTCTACTTTCCTTTATTTTCCTTTGTGCTCTTCCAAATGATCTGGAAAAATAGACAATAGCATAATAGCTCCTTCCTCTCATAAATCAACTAAAGATCTTTTAAAAATGCCATTCTTTAACCCAAAGTAAAATACTTATTTCACTTTTGCTTTTATTCTTACATTCATAAGACGAAAAGAGCTTACTAATTGAAATATTACCTGCGTGCTCCGAAACAATGCAATAACCTTTCATTTAAGATTAATACAGTATAACACTAAGTGTGTCTGGCCCCTCTAATGCAATAGTTCAACTGTATAATTAGGATTTTATTTCACGATTAAGGTTAACCATATTCACCTCCAGCAAATTGGGGAAATAATTAAGATAGCCTGCATTGCACGGAAGGCAAATTCTCCTCATGTGCATCTGTGTGAAAATGCACTTTTCAGCAGATGCACAGACTTACAAACACTCACGCACGAAGATCATCGCTGCCACGGAGTGTTTGAGAGGCTGTTAATGACTTCTCAGTGCATGCTCTCATCTAAATGAGCAAAATTAAAAAAAAGGAAGCATCTCTTTCTGACCTCATAGGTTTCATGTCTCTTGAGCACTTAAATACAGCGCTGGAGAAACCGCACACGCTCAAACCAGCTCACGAGAAGAACAACACAGAGGAGGAACCTAACCACTAAACTCTTCATGTGTAACCAAAATGTCCCCACGCACCTGTTAATGTGATACATGTCCGTGGCAAATCTATACATTATTTATTGCAGAAGGCAAGTGCATCCAAAATATATTGTGCATGTGATAATCACCAACACAATTTTATAAGGAAAAAACAATTGGCATGTATTAGCATAAGGTATTACATTTCTTTGATTATGATCATTTGGTTGTCATGGTGAAACTCTTTAGCTTATCTGGTGTGTTAAATAAAAATAAAATAAAATAAAGATTCAGCCCTACTTATATGAGAGAGTAGATCAAGTTTTTGTTTGAGAAACTTTTAATTTAAAAATATGGATATGGCCTAAACAAAACTTGTGTACCGTTATGAAAATGGGAAAGAAAAGTTGCCAGGTAACTTCATGTGGTAACATCTAAATTAACTGGTTTTATTCAAGCCAAATTTTGATTTAATATGACTGAATCAGCCAAGAAAAAAGTAGTTTCCCCCTTAATTTAATTTACTCACTTTCATGTCATTCCAGATCTGTATGACTTTCTTTCATCTGCAGAGCACTAAAATATGTGTGTGTGTATATATATATATATATAGAAAATTTGAGGTCCAAAATGTGACCCTGAACCACAAAACCAGTCATAAGGTTCAAGTTTTTTTAAATTGAGATTTATACATCATTTGAAATAAATACACTTTACATTGATGTGTGGTTTGTTAGGATAGGACAATATTTGACCGAGATACAACTATTTGAAATCTGGAATCTGAGGGTGCAAAAAAATCTAAATATTGAGAAAATCGCCTTTAAAAACCTTAGCAATGCATATTACTACTAATAATACATTTTTGACATATTTACGGTAGGAAATTAAAAAAAATATCTTCATAGAACATAATCTTTACTTAATATCCTAATGGGTTTTTGGCATAAAAGAAAAAAAGCGATAATTATGACCCATACAATGTATTGTTGGCTATTGCCACAAATACACCCGTGCGACTTATGACTGGTTTTGTGGTCCAGGGTCACAAATAACACTGATAAGTAAGACATTTGAGAACATTTGTTTGTGCCCCACAAAATAAAGGATGTCATGCAGGTTTGGTACAATATGATTATTTTCAATCCCCTTAAGAGAATAATAGCCTGTTAGCACTTTTTATAACGTGTACACCGTAAAAAAAAATTCTAGTGACTGATCACATCTACATTTTTCAGTTGGCTAAATTGAATTTCTGTGAACTGATGCAATTTAATTCACAGAAATTAAATTTAGATAAAAAATAAAAATAAAAAAATAAATAAAAAAATTGGATGTGATCAGTCACTAAAATTTTTCAATTGGAGACCTGATTTTTTTTTACAGTGTAATTGAACTGGAGTTTAATCGATCACCGATTTAAATTTTGCAGTGATCTCTCATTCTTCTGAGATTATAGCTACAAAATATCCCGTGGTGAATCTCATCCTGCTGGTCATCTTCTATCATCATATTTCTAATAATTTATGAGTGAAGTAATGATGTATTGATTATGTATCATTTTGACAAGTTCATTTTGACAAGTCGAACAGCCACTTAAAGAACACAACTGATGTTTTGACAGCTCCCTTTTCTGCAAGATAAAGCCAAAGTGAGAGTTTCGAGCTTCCACATTGTGGCTTAGCAGTTCTGAGAGGTTTCTTCTTGAGGCTTCTGGAGATTTGGCAAGTGTGACAAGATGCAAAAAGAACAAGCCAAAAAAACTCCAGTATGACAGCAGGTTGAGAAAAGAAAACGCTGAACAATGTGTTTGATGAACAGACTTTGAATTTTGGATTATTTGAATAGCAAATAAGTTTTTGAGTCAGTCAATAATTCACACATCCAAAATAAATGTAGCAATTTGCACTGGGCAGTTCTCTGAAAGAGGAAGTAGTATAACACATACTCAAGATATGGAGATATAAGGACTTTAAATAATCCATGTGGTCAAGCTCATAACTGTGGCTAGTGACATCAACACCCACAGTCACAAAACAACACATACTAAAGATACTTCACTTATCCTTTTTTCTAAAACTGCAAGGTCACATACATCCTCAACCTGTTTAAGTGAACGGTGCTCAATATGTTGTTTTATAAAAGGGATAGTTCACCTAAAGATTCAAATTCTAGCATCATTTGCTCACCCTCATGCCATTACAAGACTTCTTCTAAAAGAAGAAAAGATGATATATAGGTTTTTTTCGTCCATACAATGAATGTCAATGGACATCAAAACTGTTTGGTTACCAATATTGTTCAAAATATCTTCTTTTTTGTTCTGCAGAAGAAAGAAAGCCATACAGGTTTGGAACGACATGAGGGTAGATTATGAAAAAGCTCCTTTTTTTCTTCTTTTGTGAACTATCCTAGTAAGTTTTACTCCTGAAAAAATGAGTGGGATAAAAAAACAATTACACTGTAAAACATGATAAAAAAAATCAAAAGTTCAAATTACGCATGGTTTGTATATACTTAATAATTTTAAGGCAATGGGTTTCCTCGCTTTTTTAAGTAAAGTCAACTGATCACTTTTTACAATGCATGTCCACTCAACATGAGATGAAGACTCCAATCCTAATAGTAGCCTACTAAAAGCGGTTACATTTTTTAACATTAAGCGAGTCACCTCATACTGTAAAAAAAAATCAGGTCTCCAATTGAACATTTTCAAGTGACCGATCACATCTACATTTTTTAGTTGGCCAAATTGAATTTCTGTGAATTAAATTGCATCAATTCAGAGAAATTTAATTTGGCCAACTGAAAAATTTAGATGTGATCGGTCACTTGAAAATTTTCAATTGGAGACCTGATTTTTTTTTTTTTTACAGTGTACTGTAACCACCATTTTGGCATCACATGACTGAAAACTAGCCAAATACTACTTATTTTATCTCATCTGATTAAGAAGAACATTATAATAGCCTTCTGTCACTCTTATGTCTCCAAAACCATTTTTAGGTTCACCATATATGTAACATGCTGGTGTAATGTGATCACAAGGGCCTTGAGTGTGATGTTCTTCCACTTCTCCTGCTCACTACCTGCCTCCACAATCTGTGAAGCCCATGAGCCTTCAGCGATCCAGCGTGTTAATTGCAGAAAATGCCAGTTGCAACACCTCCTCGATGTGGTGAGAGCTGCAAAGAATGAAGGACCATGGTTCATAACGATTGTGATTTCTTGGAGCCCTGAACCTGTAGACCGCAGGAGTGTGAAGCCCTTATCATGTGAGCACATTCTTATCATGCGTGACAAACAAACTGCCGAGCATGTAGACATAAATGCGCCGTTGCGCACGTAAGGTGAGTTTGAACTGCTGTTCAAAGGACTGAGAATCACTTTCTACTGCCAAACAAAAAGAATGAAAAGGAGAAAGGAGAAAAAAGATTCTGATTCCCAGCCTGAGTTTGGTGTGTGTGTGTGTGTGTGTGTGTGTGCACGTGTGTGAGGGGGAGTCAGAGGGGGGAGGTCAGGAAGCACATTTGTATGCATTTCCTCTCATAACAGGAAGTGCCTGACAGCTTCCCCTTCACAATGGCTTCGCTTCTGCTTCCCGCCTCCAGTGCATTTTTTCCCCTGGGGAGTTCCTCTAGAGGACAGAGACAGGGAGGATGAATGTCCATTTGTCACCATCTGCCCATGAACCGTGATCTGTGCGACCCACGCACCCCAAAATCTCCCCACTCACGCTCTATGTTATACTATATGAATCATTATGGTAAAGTCTCACAGTAGGGGTTGCATTGACCATATACATCATGCGAGACCCAGCAAATTCTGCTCTGTTCCCTTTCTAAACATATTATATCTAAATGTCAAAGCATGATAGAGGGTGTTTTTGTGTTTAACAAACTTACAGCTTCTGCTAAACTACACTGGCAGTAACAAAACATGTTTAAAAGTCATGCGATATTTCAGATCACAGCTTTCAAACCTCAATGAGTATCGCAGAATGTTTTGAAGGTCATCAGCAGAAACAAAACCTGCGTGAAAAATGAAAATGAGAAAAGTTCTGAATAATGCGAAGAAAAGTGGAATAACAATTAGCGTAAGAGGAACAAAAGAATTTTAAGAAGATCAATTCTAAGAGGAGAAATTTGGAGAAGTTACACTTCGCGGAAGCAAAGGAATTTTTGAGATGATGTTGGTGAAGAAGCAGAAAAAGAAGAGAGCGAGAGGGAGATGAAAAAGTGAAAAAACACGCACAGCGTGTTTCGTGAGGAGACAGGCGCAGAGGTAACGATCACAAGAGAAAGGTGGGAATCGTGGAGGGGAGAGCAAGGGGTGATGGGATACCCAGAGGGCCTCATTATTTTCTTGCTGTTAATTTTACTCAAACTGTTTTACACCTTTCCGTTGTTGATTGGAGAGACGCCTCTGTTGTCATGGGTGGCTGAATCAAGCACCGTCTCCATGCCATCACACCATCATGAGGCAGAGATGAAAAGAAAGGTAACAGAAGCCTACGGAACGTGTGGTGCCTGCATTTGCTAAGTCAGTTAGAGGGGTGAAAACCACATGCATGTTGAGTGCCAATTAAAGTACGTACTTCTGAATGAAAGTACATCACACGGAGGCTTCCAGAAACCGGATTCCTAAAACAGAAGTGACCCTTTTTATTGAGCCTTTCTGCTGAAGAAAATCCAAAAATGTCATCTTTGTCATTGTTCTTTTTGCTCTTTGTAGCTTAATTCAAACCACAGCTCATAGCAAAGTGGCCGTCATAATTCCCTTCTTTCCTATTCAAATAAAACTGAAATGGAATTAAAATTAGAATTAAAATTTGCTCAGCAAGATATGCTCATTAAGGTTGCACAATATGATTTAAAGTGTAAATTATTTCTGTGATGCAAAGTTGAATCTCCAGTGTCACATGATCCTTCAGAAATCATTCTAATATACTGCATTTCTGCTCAAGAAACATTTCATATTATTATCAATGTTGAAAACTAGCTACTTAATATTTTACTTAATAGGTACTAAATAGGATTATTTCATAAATTGAAAGTTCCAAAAAAGCATTTATTTTAAAATAGAAAACGTATCTCTTTATAATCACTTATATTATATAACATATTTTTGGAACGCTGGACAATAAAAAGATGAACTCATTTCCTGAACTCATTGAGTCTTTGAGAGAATCATCTGTATGTGTTTGATTTTACTTTCCAAGAAAAGTCTGCAGTCATCAGCCTTTTCGCCCTTATCACTATCAGACACTATGTCCCGGCCTCTCCTGGCATCATGGCAGATAAATCATCACTGACATTGGTTCCCAACTGTAACTGACTAAATCTAATTTTATTTTAAATAATTATTAGATAGATTCATCTCTCTCAAACATGCCTGTAAGTGTATGCTGTGTTTTCAGCAGTGTGAAAATGAGTCAGTAAGCATGCTCTTGTTAGCGATGTGGCTAACACTTTTATGACACAGGGGGTCCTTTCATGTGACGTGCCCAGGAAAGTGTTTGAGTGGCTGAGGGGAAGAAAGCCAGGCTCCTCACACTGATGCCCTCTGTCTAAGCTTCTGGGCAGCCAGTCAACGCCAGGGAGGCCTGCTGGAGGTGCCTTGCTCTTCGCAAGTGTTTTCAGGAGGTGGGCTAGGGAGCCAAAGTGGCCGCCCAGGGCGAATGAGGCCTTGTGCCCATAAGCATGGCGCCAGAGTCAGGGTGGGCCGTAGGGAAGCTGCCAATCTGGAAGAGGTGATATCAGCAAGGAAATGATGGAAGATGACAACTGGGCCAAAATTTTCAAAGCATTCAGACATTTGAAAATGTCGATTCTTTTGGACCGAGTAGGTTAAGGTTTTTATAGTATATCCATTTTTCAAGCTCTTAGCGGTTATATCATATACTTTTGCCCTTTTCATTTAGCTCTTTCTGCCTTATATAATATTTCTAAACAACAAATTAGGCTAAATGTACTAAATTAAATCCCAGTATATGCGATTAAAGTTTATGCAATAATATTAAGTACAGAGAATTACATATTAGATAGCAAAAAACTATTTCATATAAACAACTGTTCAAATGATTGGTGTTAATAAGATTTAATATATATATATATATATATATATATATATATATATATATATATATATATATATATATATATATATATATATATATTAGAATAAATATATTATAATATAATATAAATAATATATAAAACAAATAAATAGATAAATAGACAGACAGATAGATAGATAGATAGATAGATAGATAGATAGATAGATAGATAGATAGATAGATAGATAGATAGATAGATAGATAGATAGATAGATAGATAGATAGATAGATAGATAGATAGATAGATAGATAGATAGATAGATAGATAGATAGATAGATAGATAGATAGATAGATAGATAGATAGATAGATAGATAGATAGATAGATAGATAGATATTGATTTCTGAAGGAAATCCTGTGACACTGAAGACTGGAGTAATGGCTGCTGAAAATCCAGCTTTGCTACCACAGGAATTTTTTTTATATATAAAGATGAAACTCTGCTACAGAATTTAGATGCATTTGCATGAAAAAAGAGCAAACATCTCAAGAATGCCATGCTTAAGGTAACACCATTGAAGCAGTCTGTTGTTTATTTGGCTTCGGTATGGAAAGATTTCCTTAAAGAGGAAGTGAAAATATGCACAGCCCCAGCCACGTCTTCAACACATTAAGAGCTAGAGGGGAGAGAAAAAACCAAATAGAAACGAAAAAAACCCTTTGTAAGTCGAAGGTCCCCCATTCTTGTCTTGTGATGTCTGTCTTCATGGTTCTCATGTAATACAATGAAGCGGGTTGTTTGCCACAGCCCCAGATGAATGGCAGCAAGAGGACAAGAGTCAATGATAACCCTTGTGCCATCTGTCGAACATGGCGTATACTCTATAAATACACAACGATTTATGATGCATGTTTTCAGCAAAGCATCTTCTGACCAAAACCTCTCTAGAGAATTTATGAGCCTATTTGTATCACTTCGCAAGGCCACAGTATGTTTTGGCATTGCTTTTTATTAAAGTTGTTGACATATGGGTAACGATGTGGTCTTACTAGACATTAAGCATACAAAAGTTTGACAAATTTTTGGCAAAAGGATAAATGTCATGTTCTAGGGCTTCTGTGTTTAATAAGTAATGCATTACAAATAATTATACACATTTCAAATGTTATCTACTCCATTATCCCTCATGCAGCTTAGAAGTTTATGTTTATAGTGCGCCAAAAGGTCAATCCCACACAGTGTGACGCATCTGAACATTCACAGAACAAACGAACTTCACTAGTATACAAGCCTTACTTTTTAACCATACTTAAGGAAACTGGCCAAAAGGAAATCAATGTCATTGTTTGTCCTCCCTTTCTTCTTTTCTATCCCAAGACCTGGAAATCTGTGGCATTGACTCTCATCAGGTGTCCTTCCTGTATCAATCTCTGATCTTGAAGTCTGGTTAAAGGGGAGTGAGAGAAACACACAGAGAGAGAGAGAGAGAGAGAGAGAGAGAGAGAGAGAGAGAGAGAGAGAGAGAGAGAGAGAGAGGAGAGGAGAACAGCGATAACACCAAGACAGGATGCTCTCAGTGCAATCCGATAGCCTCGCCAAAAACATCCTGACCTCAGCCCCCCCTCCTCCTTCTCTCCGTTTCTTTCCTCCTTTCCTTTTTATCTGTGCTTATGATTAGAAACTCTGTGTCTCAGAGCATTGAAAGTTTGTGTAAAACCTAAACGTTTACCTGAAAAGGAAAATCTTGTCACTATGGACTCACTATGGGAAACAGATTTTAGAGACAATGACATACAATGTCACTGGTTAGACGTTTGTAGTACTTTTCTTGTGCTTTTTTGGAGCTTGGTAGATATGAATGATCATTGTATGGAAAAGAGCTGCATTAAGACTCTTGAAAAATGTGTGTTAAATTCTACTAAAATTAGTAGAAGTGAATAAATAATGACAAAAATATAATTTCTGGGTGAACTACTTTAAGTGCACATACTGTACACTCACCAATAAGACTTATTTTTCATAAACACAAACCTTTGAAGTGCAAACTAATATATATATATATATATATATATATATATATATATATATATATATATATATATATATATATATATATACATTTGTGTTATTTTAAACCCCGAAGCAAATTCAATATGATGCCTTGTTAACATCAAAACTTGTTGGTTTTTCAAAATAAACAGAAACAGAGAAGTTTCTGGTTTGAGAAGTACCTTGACTCATTCTTTCAGCGTTTGGCATGAAAGCCCACGTGCATGCGAGCCTCTGGTTTCCTCAAGGGGGAGAACTTACTCAACCCACAAGTACTGAATGACTAATGTCACTGTGCCCCCTCCGTCTGCTCCGGCTGACACGCCCATTACTTTCCTCACCCGCTTTTTTCTCACTTTCTCCTCCACTTCTCCTCAGGCCCTCACACTATCTTCAATAATTGATCAACCCATCCAAGGTCCAGACAGCAGCCATTAACTGCAGCAGTATGGTCTCACTCAGTCATATCAACTGTTAGCCAAGTCCTTTTCCCAAAATCACATCTTTTTTTTTTTTTTTGTCTTCTTCAGACCAGACTGAGGAACTACAAATGTCTGTTTCTGTGACAAAGTGTCATCCTGTAAAAGGATGTGAGGACTCTGGTTGACTGTTCAGAGAGTCAAAGAGAACAACCTCAAACTAGTCAAGGTTACATTCTGTCAAACTGCAAACTGCTTTCCAGGCTTTCCTGCTTTTTTTCTTCAATAAGGGGACAAATGTAAATGTCAAGCCTAAAGAACATCTATTGATCTTGCAGTAAAACAAGCGTCTATGTAACTGGCACCAATACGATCAATATAACTACAGTATCTGCTATGCATAATATCTGCCTGTTTTTATGTGTTCCTGACTTGATTCTGTTTCACGGCCAGAGAAATGGAGACACAAAACAGAATGTTTTTCAAATTGTTCAATTTTGAAGGCATTAAAGGGTTAGTTGGCCCATAAATAAAAATTCTGTCATTAATTACTCATCCTCATGTCGTTCCAAACCCGTAAGACTTTCGTTCATCTTCGGAACTCAAATGAAGATATTTTTGATGAAATCTGAGAGCTCTCTGACCCCTCTATAGACAGCAATTGAATTACCACTTTCAAGGCCCAGAAAGGTGGTAAAGACATTGTTAAAATAGTCCATGTGACTACAGTGGTTCAACCTTAATTTTACGAAGTGACGAGAATACTTTTTGTGTGCAAAAAACAAACAAAAATAACGACTTTATTTAACGATTTCTTCTCGTCTGTGTCAGACTCTTATATTGTTGATGTAGTGTAAACAGTGCAGCGCTTTCCCAGTTCTACGTCGCTGTTCACGTGCGCTCCACAACGCATGCGTGTGATGCTGATGCAGGAGCTAGCCAATGGTGAGCAGCCGTTATTTCGTTTTTTTGCGCACAAAAGGTATTCTTGTCGCTTCATAAAATTAAGTTTAAACCACTGTAGTCACATGGACTATTTTAACGATGTCTTTACTACCTTTCTGGGCCTTGAAAGAGGTCATTAAATTGCTGTCTATGGAGGGGTCAGAGAGCGCTCCGATTTCATCCAAAATATCTTCATTTGTGTTCCGAAGATGAACGAAGGTCTTACGGGTTTGGAACGACATGAGGGTAATGTCAGAATTTAAATTTTTGGGTGAACTAACCCTTTAACAAAATATGTTGAATTAGAAATTGTCTGAAGAATACACACACACACACACACACACACACACACACACACACACACACACACACACACACACACACACACACACACACACACACACACACACACACACACACACACACACACACACACACACACACACACACACACAAAGCCAAATACAATAATACAATTATTTTATGATTTTTAGTACCATCCATGTAGAAGAAACCAGCTTAAACTAGTCAAAGCTGGTTTGGTCTGGTTTGCTGGTTTTAGAAGGGTTAGGAAACCAGCCTACCAATCAGCTAAACTAGCTGAAAGCCAGCTTGGCCAGAATTGGAGACCTACTGGCCTGACTTCAAACAGCTAAAACGTAATTTTAGAAGATTTTTTTTTTTTCAGCAGGGATTACAATTACAATTTATATTATGAACCCAACTAAAGCTACACATGATAAACAGGATCTCAGAGATCTGACAGCCGAGTTGAAGAGGAAAACTACTAGCTAAGACAGGAAGGCCCCTTGAGGGCCATCTTCTACCTCTGTGTTGACTCCACCTAAAGCCCTGAAGCATGTGGCATCATTCCACCATTGCCATCTCTGCGTGTTTGTGTTCTCCACCCACCCTGCCCCAGCTAAAGTAATATTCCACTGCCGTAAGCAAGAAGTGGCAGCGTGCGAAGACACCGACAATTAGCGTGCGCACACCACCTACTTGGTCTATTTTAGTTTGAAATAACCTATCACTTCTGTGAAGAAAGTTGTCTAGAGGTAGTTTTTGGCACCTTCTGGTCAGCGTGACTCACCTGTCTGTTGCGTTCATCCATAATCCGTGTGATCTGAATCTTTTTCCTCCCCATTGTCCCCGTCTTTTCGTCTCTCTCTTTCACCAATGAACTTTATTCTTTTGTCCCTCTGTTTTGGCTTGCGTTTTCTTCAAACCAGGCTTTCTTCTCTTGACTTCCTCCGCTCAATTCAAAGATTCCAGTAGCTGTACCTGTGAAAGGCAGAGAGAGAGAGAGAGAGAGAGAGAGAGAGAGAGAGAGAGAGAGAGAGAGAGAGAGAGAGAAGCATTAAGTCAGATGAAAAATGGCAAAACCGCAACGTTAAAAAAACAGGGAAAGGCAGAGTCTGGGCCACATGGGACAGCAAATAAAGACAAAAGAATCCATAGACGTTTCGAGGCAGCGCTGTTTTCTGCCATCAATATCATGCAAATCAGATTCTCGCGCTTCGGTTGCGACTACGAGGGTAGACAGCACTGTCATGCTCTCTCTACAGTCACAGAGAATTTGACAGTGTTTTGGAAGTGCCACTAACTTAACAGCTCTAATCATTTGCAGTGTAACGTTTACTGTCGCCTGAACGACAAACAGCTGCACTTTCCTAAACAACACTGGTGTAACATCGCATAGAATTGTCACTAGCATGCTGAACGAACACACTGGTATTTCCCTTTTAGCTGAGATTTTGTGTGAGTGCAACGAAACTGTGGCTGAGCTACGGTGCCCCGAATGATGAGGCTTTACTATCCACATAAGATCTGAAGAAGAACCTGAATGGAAACCTGGGCCATCCTTATTTAGCCCTTGTCAAACCTGCTCTGGAATATGATCCTATTGTCACATGATGGCTTTGCTCCACTCTCCGTCTTTCTGGGAATGAGGTGTGTGGGGCCTTTATCAGGCCCTCCTGCTGAGCCTATTGAAAGGCTGCCCTCACCCGAGAAGCTAACCCAGGCTTTCTATAAAGTGCTCACAGCTTAGATCCAAGCCGTGCGAGAGCTCACGATCACACAACACACATGTGCGCGCACCGGTGTTTGTGTGCATGTGCGCACCTCTTTGGTGCCGTAAAGTAGGCCAACCCGATTCATCTCTGGGAGGAGCGGCAGAAGTGTTGTTGTGTTTTATTCTGACAGTAGAGGTGATAACGTCCCTCGTTATGCAAATGAGCGTCCCATTATTTAAGCTTTCTGTAATGCAGTAAAGCTGTCAGTGGTGTCACGTTAAAAGCCCTCCATTGCGTTCTCTTTATTCTCTGGCTCTTTTTCTTCTTTCTGAACCAGATTTCACCTGCCAGAGCTAGCACGGAACATTGATGTAGATACACCTAAAGGATATGCTGCGCTTCTCACGTCTTTCCGCATTGCCATGCTTCTCTCATTTATTAATAATCAAGTGTTTATGGGTGGAATAGGGGTTTGAAAGTGTTCGAGAGACTGTTCCATGTCATGTGCGTTAAACTGCAAGCAAACTCTAATTTCATTGGCTGAGATACATCTTCATTTCATAGGATGCTGCTAATCTAAGAAATTCCACACATAATTGTTGGATTCCTTCGGTGTTGTTGAAATAGAGTTGTTAAATACATAGTTTCTTCGCTACAAATACAACCTTGTGCTGATATTGATATAATGTATTTTCCATTGTCTCTAATAATAACTGTGAATAAGATTACACTCCATTAGCATACAAACAAAAGCGCTCTGTACTTCACCAAGAGCTGTTAGCGAGCACGTCTTAACGTGTAAGTGGCGAAATCCGAAGCGGCTTGATGATTGTTTAGAGGACCACTGTAAAAGACATAAAACAAGGAGCAAAACAGCTCAACTACAAGCTGGTGATAATGACTGGACGCCTGTGTAAATATTTACCCACCGAGCAGCCAGCAGGACCTGGCGTCACCGAGTGCGGTTTCGCTGCTCGCATTTGAAAGCTGATTAAGTAGTTAACTCAATCAAAACAGGGTCTTTGGCTGCGACTCCAAGAGGAGCTTCCTTATTGATAACGACAGGTCCGTAATCCCTCATTCAATCACGCCACAGTCTCAACATGGACCTGCCGTGCCTTTACGTAACTTTAAATGTCCTTTAATGGGCTTCATCTGGGCACTGATTCCTGTTTACAGTGGCACCAAAAATGATTAAAGTATGAATTTTATTGCATTAGATTTAATAAAATATCAATATCTGTAAGCGAAGGATGATAGACCTTGATGCAACTTCACTTTTTAAAACCTTAATTTCTTCCTTCCTTCATTTTATTTATTTATTTACTTATTTTTTGCAATGACCCCACATTTAGTTTTGGACATCAATTCAATTAATCGTGATTAATGGCTGTGAATATAAAATAAAGTTTGGGTTTACATAATATATGTGTGTGTGTACTGTGCATAATTATTACGTATATATATATATATATATATATATATATATATATATATATATACAGTATATACATGCAAATATTTCTTAAATATATACACAAATGAGTGTGTATTTATACATAATAATTATACAAAGTACACACACACATATATTATGTAAACCCAAACTTTTATTTTGGATGCCATTAATCACGATTAATCGATTTGACAGTACTAGTTTAAAAAAAATAAAAATAAACAAATAAATACATATTTTTAATAATAATAATCAATTATACAATTATTGTTATTGTTATTATTATTTGTAAAGCATTAAAAAATGTAAATCATTAAAAAATATATATATATATTTGTACTTAAAGTAAACATCTCAAAAAGAGAAAATAAAAAGTAATAATGAAAAAAAAAAGTACAACAATAGATTAAAAAACAAAACAATTATACATCCAGATGAATCCGCATAAACTATTTATTTATTGACAGAAAGTTAAATGAACGTGACTTGGTTTGATATTTTATCCAAAGTATATACAGATTTCGTTCAATTCTGTGTGTGAATTAAGTGTCCAAATACTTTTTGGTGCCACTAAATGTGGGGTAATTTGAAGCACTAGGAAACTTTTCTATTGTCACCTTAGCTTACCCGTGTAAGCACTGGGGCAACCTGTTTCGACCTAAGCGCAATCTCTCATTCTCCCTTTACCCTGTACACTTTGGCCACCCCGCCTCCCACATCTCTCTCTCTCTCGCTCCATCTTCCCCTCGTTCACATGTACACATGCTCACATGCTCACACGCATCTGTTTTCAGATTACCACAGATGAGCACAATCCAATTTACACCAGTAAAGCCGAACAACAGTGCAGACAAGCTGTGGTTGATCAGAAGCCAGCACTCGTATGCAATATCTGATCAAATATGTCTGTTCTTGATGCACAAGTGTGGCTAACCAAGTGGCTAACAAATACTATGTGTGTTTAAGATCAAATATGTGTGTGAGAGGCTTTTAAAGTTTAGTTTATGCAATTATGCCTGCGAGCGAACGAGTGAGGCGGAGAGGGACTACTAACAGGCTTTCTCTGCCATGCTAAGCCAATTCAGCTAATCCACAGCCAAAGCATATGGGAAGGGTGAGAGAGAGAGAGAGAGAGAGAGAGAGAGAGAGAGAGAGAGAGAGAGAGAGAGAGAGAGAGAGAGAGAGAGAGAGAGAGAGAGAGAGAGAGAGAGAGAGAGAGAGAGAGAGAGAGTCAAGGGCCAGAAAGATCCCTCCCCCCAAAAATGAACCTCAGGACAGGTTTGGCATAGAGTGATAGGCAGAAGAAAGCCTGGAAGAGGGGTCATCACCAAGGGCTGAAGGGTCATAGAGCAATGCTACAGGACAGAGAGGGAAAGATAAGAAGTTAACCCACAACCTTTCTCATTTGATATATTGGGCTCAAAGCAACAGCACAAAGCGCAAATAAGAGCGAACATAGAAAACCAAAGGAAAACCAGAGATATGTGAGCAGGTCTCTCTTGAGGAAAGGGAGGAGAGGCTGCCGTCCACCCTCCCATCTGTTAACCATGCCTCTCTTTCTCTGCCACAGAGCACAAGGGTGGTGGGGGAACGAGGAGAAATCGTGGGGGAAAAGGAGAAAGAGGTGGGGGTGCTGTGTGTTTTTCTCTCTTTCTCTCCGTCTCTCTCTCCTTCTAAGAAATGGAACTGTGAGGGCAATGAGTACGTTCATAAACAGGCACAATTCTGGGTCGGCTCAGTCCCAAGTGTTCCATCGAAAAAAAGAATATATATATATATATATATATATATATATATATATATATATATATATATATATATATTCTGCATGCGATTGTATTGTCAAAGTCCTAATAAAGTGAATATGACTACTTCTCCGTGCTCAGCGATATAATTTTGTTAGAGGAAAAAGAAACAAAGCAATTTTTTATTTCTCCAAGGGGTCTTGCGTTGAGAATGAAAAATGATTAAGATGCAAATACCCTGAATTATATTTGTAAAAAAAAAGTACACAGATTCTATGTGATAATGAAACACTTGTTTTGATGAGATATACAACTCTGGCAGGTTTCGCTTTTATTGAGATCTGGCGCAATCTGCGAGGTACAGGGGGGTTACAGTGCAGCGCTGCTTGACTCCCACCACATTAAAGTCATCTGTATGTTATTATTACAATCAGACAGGAGCTGATCTTTTGAGAAATCGACCTCAGCACTATGTTGCCACCCTTTGTAAACTCTCTCGCTTCCACTTTCCCTCTTTTCTTTTCTTTTCTTCGCAGCACATCTGCAAGACATTTGGTACTAGTGTGTGTTTGAAAAAAGGGCAGTATCCTCTATCCTCGTGGGGAAATGTGGTCGCGAAGATTTGAAATAACATATTATGGGCAGAAAGTAAACCTTTTAGGAGGTGCATGATACATTAAATAAACCCTCACTCTTTTAAAATAAACTGCTGTTTCCTTGAAGAGGTCAACAATTTTGAATATGTCTTATGAACAATTTGAATACAAAGGCTCGCTTTTGAACCTTGTTGGATGCGACACGTTTTACCACATCTTAATCTTAAGAACTTTTCATGCTGTAATCACTCAAACTAAATAAAGAATTATTCACACACAAGGTTTTTCTTTTTGTATTACACACATATTTATATGTACATATTTAGGTGCGGCTGTTTGGTTTTCACTTAAAACGGGGCAGGGATCCCATAGCGAGAAAGTTAACGGCCTATTGTCTGTATAAAGTCATTATGGCTGGTGCTTCTTAAGTGTGGCAGAGTCTGCCTGAGGGACAAAGCTGATGAGTGCCCATAAATCTTGGCAGTGGAAAAGACACAGGATGGGTGACCTGAACCTGAGATCGGGATCAGTGTGGGAGGGATCCTGGCAGTGCCAATCTTAATGAGCGCTGGTAAGTCCACATACACCGTAAAAAATGTATGTACAATGTGGATATTACAATTTGAATTAAAGTGGACAGGAATTGAATTACAGGGCTGTCTCTAGACAAGTTGACAGAAATGTGTTGCCACTAAAAATGAGTTAAATATAGAGTTAAAATGCAGCAACATAACAATTTAAGTTTTTTAAGAAACAAGTATAAAATAAATCTTTATGTAAATAAAATATTTTGTGATGAAAAAAGTACAGAAAACTTTTAAAGTAATAGTAAAACTGTGATAATTATTCCAATATAGATGTATATGTAAAATATAAAATAAAAGTGAACAATTCATTCTTCTGTGAATCAATTTACTATGATGCAATCCAAATAGCATATTGCTTAACAAGTGCGATACTACGTTTTTGAACATTTAATGCTGAAAAGTAGTTATGCAACACATCTGATTTGGCTTCCCCCTAATTTCCACCGCCTGTATGCTATCAGAACACATTAAAAGCATCAGTGTCTATCTGAGTTCTTCCGTGGTCATCTACACCCCCAAGACCCCCTAATACTGTATGACTGGATAGAGACAGGAAACATACATGCACACACACATAATGGTGGAAGGATATGACATCAGCAGCCACAGACAATCAAAGGTGTAAAGGTGCTTCCTTTCCTAAACTGTTCCAGCGTACACAAAATGGGAACCAAAACTCCTGCGCTTCCCTCTCCAGGCCAGAAAAGAAAAAAAGAAGAGAAGAATAGAGAGAAAAAGAGTTGAGGGCTTGAGCCACAGCTGACTGTAAACAAACGGCCTCCACTGATGCAACCCCTGACAAAAAAATGGCTTGTGGTTTGTACTTTTTAAGCACTTAGTGTAGGTCAAAAATTGTATGACAAGGCTTAACAAACATACTCACAGCAGATATGAACGACAAATCACCACATTATTAGATTCCTTCACACAAAACCTCATTCTGTGATGGTAAAACTGATTTCACAGCCATTTTTGTTTTCCAAACCATTTGTTTTTTCTTCATAAACTCATTTCAACCCAAAGGAAAAAAGAGCAGAGATGAAGAGAGACATTTTAAAATGTGAGATTTTATTAGCAAAAGTGTCATATTATAGATGAACTGCTTTTCTGTTTTTGCAGTGATTAGTGAATAGCTCTTTTCAGGTCCTTTGCTAGATTAGGGCATTGGGTGGAGGGATTTATTTATGTGATACAGGGCGCTCTTTCAGGACTCTGCTGCAATACCTTCCTTCTGTCTCTGCAGGAATCAACAGCTAATTACTTAAATAGTTCTACATGTACCTTAAAATAACACGCCGGCCCCACTTCCCCAAAGTTCACCTATTTGTCAAAACAGCTAAAAATCTTGGCATAGAATCATATAAGACATAAATATGACATGCTCTTGTCAGATTTGTGGGTTTACATTGCATGCAGCATTATTTGGTTTGAATCCAGATTTAAATCACCATCACCATTTTCTACTACTTTGAGTCATTTGTTGAGATCTCTACAGTTTACCAATTTCCAGTAACATGTAAATCTCTTCACTCTCAAAAACAAATGCTACGTCTGAAATCGAATACTTCTCTACTATCCACCTTTTTCCTGTCTCGCCCAACTCATAGCGAAATTATGCTTTACATTTTCGAGTTGGTGTTTATGGAAGCTTGTTTCCGCCACAGAATAAAAAAATAAAAAAGGTAATTGCGACTTTTTATCTCACAATTCAGACTTTTTTTCTCAGAATTGCATGATATAAAGTCGCAATTGCCAGTTATAAAGTCAGAATTGCAAAAAAAAAAAAAGTCAGAATTGCATGATATAAAAGCGCAAAAACAATTTTTTTGCGAGTTTATATCTGACTTTATATCACACAATTCTGACTTTATAACACGCAATTGCGACTTTATAACTCGCAATTCTGACTTTATATCACGTAACTCTGACTTTATAACTCGCAATTGCAATTGAGAAAAAAAGTCAGAATTGCGAGATGTAAACTATGTTTTTTTTTTTTTGTGTGTGGCGGAAACAAGCTTCCATAGGTGTTTCTAGTCAAATTAGAGTATTTTCTGAGCTTATGTTGTTGTGGCAGCCAATTGTTGTTGTGGCAGCTCAATTTCATTTTTAGTATTGTTCAAAAAAACAGTATGTTGTTTAATTCATTCTGTCGCCCCATTTTAACAATGGGTTCCTATGGAGACCAGAACAGGACAGCATACAAAAACGGAAGTTAGAATCCATCATGGCGGCGCTCATTGTTTGCTCAGGAAAAAGGTGGATGTAGTATGCGAAAAACAGTATGCCAACAGAGTTTTATGTCTGAATGCATAGTATTCGAAAAACAGTAGGCGAAAGTTCCTCTGGACACTTTACTATCCCATGAGGCCACGGGAGATGATTTATGAATAGCAGTGAAGAGACGCAACTGAAGCTGGTAGGTCACGTGACAGGAACAACATGGTGGATGTAGTACGTCTGAATTTCATTCATACTACCCACATTCATACTATACAGAAAAAGCTTTTTTAACAGTCGTGAAGGAAGTTCAAATTCGAAAGTAGTACCTCCTCAGACAGTATGCAATTTCGGATGACTTCGAAAGAATCCACATTCACATATGAATATTTAATATAGCTAATAGTACATACTGAATTTATTGAAGCACTTTTACCGTTGAAATACATTCTGTTCATTCATCTTCCATGCTGACATTGACCTTTTACCGGTATGTCCTTTGACCTACAGTATGATACAAGTACAAAATAACTTTTTTGGTACATAAAGAACTTACACTTTACAACAGCCACACGTCTCATAATTTTCTGTCTTTAAAAAAAAAAGGTTTTGTCTCATACTAATTTGCTTTTTAATATTTTGCAACAAGGAAGTATGGATATTCGTTGCAAGATCTGATGAAAAAGCGCCATAGAGTTTCATTTGGCGGCACATGACCGAGTGCAACAGTGGAAAATAGAATGAAAGGGTGTTAACAGCAGTTGCATCCTTCATGAAGTCAGTAAACAGGGAAGTGTGGCGCACTAAAGCCAGACCCGGGGAAGGTGAGAGCTGTCTTTCAATTAGCGATTGGTTACAGGCCCAAGGAAAGCATGGCACAACATACTATGTCAACTTTAACTGAAAGAGGTACGCTGAAACCAGCTGCTCAGCTGACAGACACATACTGAGTGAATGGTGTCTGATCACTGTCCTGTTCTGGTTGGCCAGCTGTTAGTAAAGAAATAAGGCAAAAATAACAGCTCCGACAGTGGATCAGTCTTCTCGCGAAAAAGGCGATTGCCCTGTAGTGGGCAAAAAACAGAGATTGCGTGGGTTGCTATGGGTGGTTTCATTGGTCAGTATGCCGAAGACATTACCTCAAAGAATCTCTCAGACTTCTGGGCAAGTTCTTAGAACTTAACAGAGTTAAAGAAAGAAAGGAGAACTGAGATAATGTTCAACTATGCTAGCATGTCAAAGAGAAAAAAAGGTAAGTCAGTAAAACTCTAAGACTATGTTCAAACAGATGAACATCCGTATTTACTAGCAGGGGTGCATTTCAAATGGTTCTCTTCATATCTTACAGAAGTGGGCTGATTAATGTCTTTAGAAATGAATAACTTAAGTCAAGTCCATTTTAATCATGAATATGTCAGTGACAGTGACTAAAGTAAATGCCAATGTCTTGTCAACACCATAAAGTTACAAATGATTACAAAAAAAAGTGCAAAACAAAGTACAATGCAAACGCACAGTGGGTCTCACATTGTATTAACTAGTTGTTATCTGTAATGTAAGAGCCAGATCATTTATAGAAAGCAGTTTCACTCTCGTTCAAAACTGAATTGTGTATGAACAGGCATATTGATGCTAAAAACGGAATCACAAAGGTATTCAACCGCTGTGAAGAGTTGTATAGTTAATCGCATAATAAAACTCGCCCAGACACAGCAACCACTACTCTGTGCGCTTAGATATTTATTCTCTAAACTTGATCAAAAAATAAAAAAATAAATGAATCACTGCAAACAGACAGGGCCTGACATCTTCACCCCAAAATATTATGAGCAGAGAACGACAATGTCGTGTAATGTTAGCCATGTTATTTGGGGGGGGGGGGGGGTGATAGTTAGGAAGACAAATTCATGTGACCGCGACAACAGACAGCATGCTCGGATGATCCTATGATTATTTCATCGTACATTTTTTTTCATCCCCTTTCCTCCCTCTGTACCACGGCATTCTAATCAGACTAATTAAAAGCTTTGTTCATTTGGAAATCTCCGATGACAATTTGTTTCACTCTACCCTACAGCGGTCCTGTGAAAAGAGAATTAAATTTGATCTTCTGACAGCAATTATTAAACGCTCCCTCCTGGCTTCAATTAAGCCCAGAGGCTAACATGGCTCACCAGGCAAGAGCGAAGGCCAAGATACTTCCTTTGCCACTTTATCATCGCTCTCTCTCCTTTTCTATGGATCTTTTTTTAATTTATGTGCAAAATCTCACTGCAATGATTTAAAGATTGTTTATGGGATTTTTTTGGTTCCTTCTCGCAGTGGCCTTACAAGATGCTGGTTGAAGGGGGTAAGGTGGAAAAGGGAAGTTGAGCAACCTCTCCTCTCTGATCAATCGGCAGTGATTGCATGGAAGTTCTTTTTATGAGTGATTTTTTCAGTAATGATGGTGAAACAGTCAGCGACCAGATGCTACTTTCACTTTCACTGTACTCAAAAACAAGCAAAGAAGGTCAGACTGATACGGCAAAATGTGTCATCTCAATTGTCATTTTCATATTGACCCTCCCCTTACCCCTTAACCCACCCTTAACCCTAACTATACCACCAAACTTTACCCGTAGCAATATAAACACAATAAGTACATTGTACTTAGTTTTTGATGTAAGTACATAGTAGTTAAGGGCACCTAATTTAAAGTGTGGCCCAATTATCTATTTAGTGAAAATATTTTCACTTAGTGCTCGTGCGCATGCGCGAGTTGTGAGCACGCTGTTGGTGTTAGAGCTCCGTTGACTTGATTCATAATCCTTGATTTTCTCCTTAACACTCGCTTACAAACGAATATTTTCTACTATTTACAGCGTGTGAATATATCTACGATACGATTCTCTATAAAAAACAATCGGATTGCTTTGATATCACTACTTATATCCGAACTTCCGCTACTAGCCGTAGCCCGCTAGCATTGCACGCGTGGTAACTTATTTACACCGGTAGCCGTAGCCCGCTAGCATTGCACGCGTGATAAACTTATTTACACCCGTCACTGTACCGACAATTCGTCATCGTAGCACGTCTGCTACAATGACGAACTCGGATGTGTGTCTAATGTTACCTTTGAG
This sequence comes from Romanogobio albipinnatus, assembly GCA_023566225.1. Taxonomy (NCBI): domain Eukaryota; kingdom Metazoa; phylum Chordata; class Actinopteri; order Cypriniformes; family Gobionidae; genus Romanogobio; species Romanogobio albipinnatus. The sequence continues at coordinate 43,759,343 of CM042242.1, forward strand.
TGCAGGCGAGGACACGTTTGAGCTGCATTCGGTGCTGTTGGAGTTGGACTCGTTGGCGAAGCAGATTGCCGACCTTCTAGACAGACAAGCCGTGCTGAGAGAGCGACGATCAGCGCTTGAAACATCACGCGCCGATGCACACAAGTCAGTGGTTAATAACCTGTTGACTCCGAGCTCGTCTACTCCGTGTGTTTCTTTGCACAGGACGCGATCATCCATGGTTTCGTTCACACCGGCACCGACACAGCACCGGGGACCGTGGGTTTTTCCCCAGCGGAAGACGCGAGCCAGGACCAGAGCTAGGACCTCTCCGCCCCTCCCGGTCTTCGAGATCTCCACTCGGAACCGCTTCTCTCCTCTTCGCGAGACGGAACGCAGCGCTGTGGTGATCGGTACTTCCATCGTCCGGCATGTCCACGCTACCTCAGGTAAAGGCAAAGTAATCACTCACTGCTTTCCTGGTGCTCGTGTTCTCGATGTCGCTGCGCAGGTTCCCGAGATCCTGAGCGGTGACGAGCGCATCGGAGCTGTCGTGTTGCACGCGGGAACGAACGACACCAGGCTGCGGCAGACGGAGGTTCTGAAGAAGGACTACAAGAGCCTGGTCGAGACGGTGCGCAGAACATCGCCTGAAGCAACGATCATCGTGTCTGGACCCCTTCCCACGTACCGACTAGGACATGAAAAGTTCAGTAGATTATTTGCTCTAAATGAATGGTTATTGTCATGGTGTAATGAACAGAAACTGCTCTTTGTAAATAATTGGAATCTTTTCTGGGAGCGACCTAGGCTCTTCCGTCCTGATGGCCTTCACCCCAGCAGAATCGGAGCGGCTCTTCTGTCGGACAACATCTCCAGGGCGTTACACACCACCATATGACTAGTAAGTACAGATCACAGTCTTTCCTGTACTAACTTAATTGACATAAGTACCAATGTAGAACATTATATAGAAACTGTGTCTATTCCTCGTTTAGTGAGATCAAACATTAAATCTACTGTAAGATCCAGGAAAAATCTAATTGTGATTAAACCAGAAAATCTCAATATTAGTGAACAAAAACAATTGTGTCCTAACTTAATTAACATAAGTACCAATGTAGAACATTATATAGAAACTGTGTCTATTCCTCGTTTAATGAGATCAAACATTAAATCTACTGTAAGATCCAGGAAAAATATAATTGTGATTAAACCAGAAAAGCTAAATATTAGCGAACAAAAACAATTTCTAAAACTAGGTCTTCTAAACATTAGATCGCTCACACCTAAGGCGGTTATTGTAAATGAAATGGTCACAGATAAAAGTTTTGATGTACTTTGCCTTACTGAAACCTGGCTTAAGCCAAATGATTATTTCGGTCTAAATGAGTCTACTCCGCCAGGATACTGTTATAAGCATGAGCCCCGTCTGATTGGTCGTGGCGGCGGTGTTGCAACAATCTATAGAGATATTCTTAATGTTACTCAGAAAACAGGTCACAGGTTTAATTCGTTTGAAGTACTAGTGCTAAATGTTACGCTCTTAGATGCAAGAAAGAAATCCGTATTATCTCTAGCCTTGGCTACTGTGTATAGACCTCCAGGGCCCTATGCTGATTTCTTAAAAGAGTTTGCTGACTTTCTCTCAGATCTATTGGTCAACGTCGATAAAGCATTAATTGTTGGAGATTTTAACATACACGTAGATAACACAAATGATGCATTAGGGGCTGCGTTTACAGATCTATTAAACTCCTTTGGGATCAAGCAAAACGTCACTGGTCCCACTCATCGTCTTAATCACACACTAGATTTAATTATATCACATGGAACCAACCCAACCGATATAGATATTATACCGCAAAGTGATGATGTCACTGACCATTACATGGTAACTTGCATACTGCGTACTGCTGAAATCTGTCATGTTGCGCCACGTTATCGACCAGGCAGAACAATCATTCCAACCACTATAGATAGATTCTCAAATAGCTTACCTGATCTGTCTCAGCTGCTCAGTGAACCCAAACAAACAGATGAACTAGAGGAAATGACTAGCAGTATGAGCAACATTTTATCTAGCACATTAGAAATCGTTGCACCAATTAGATTAAAAAAGGTTAGAGAGAAAACTAAAGCACCATGGTACAACAGTGCTACACATGTTATCAAGAGAGAAACTCGTAACTTTGAGCGGAAATGGAAACAAACTAATTTAGAGGTCTTTAGAATCGCGTGGAGAGATAGTATGTCACGTTATAAAAAGGCCCTAAAAGCAGCCAGGGCTGAGCATCTCCGCAAACTAATAGAAAATAATCAAAATAACCCAAGGTTTTTATTTAACACCGTGGCTAGACTAACAAATAAACAAGCATCGCCTGAGCAAAATATTCCGTTACAGTTTAGTAGTAATGATTTTATGAATTTCTTCACTGAGAAAATAGAAAGCATCAGAAATAAAATTGTAAATGTACAATCTTTAATGATGTCTTATGATTCAACCGCTACTATCGCCCCTCAAGAACTACTACACCGCTTTACAACTATAGGACAGGAAGAGCTAAATAAACTTATCATTGCATCTAAACCAACAACATGTTTATTAGATCCAATACCCACTAAACTACTCAAAGAGTTGTTACCTGTATTGGAAGAGCCTCTTCTCAATATTATTAACTCGTCTTTATCTTTAGGTCATGTTCCAAGAATATTCAAGCTGGCAGTCATAAAACCTCTCATTAAGAAGCCACAATTAGATCATAATAACCTAGCAAATTACAGACCAATTTCAAATCTTCCTTTTATGTCTAAAATACTAGAAAAAGTTGTGTCCGCTCAATTGTGCTCTTTCTTGCAAGAAAATGATATCTATGAAAAATTTCAATCAGGATTCAGGCCGCATCACAGCACAGAAACTGCGCTCCTTAAAATCACAAATGATTTACTTCTAGCTTCTGACCAAGGCTGTATCTCAATACTAGTTCTACTCGATCTTAGTGCTGCATTCGATACTATAGATCATAAAATACTCATAGATCGACTTCAAAATTATACTGGTGTTCAGGGACAGGCATTAAACTGGTTTAGATCGTACTTATCAGACCGCTACCATTTTGTCTGTCTAAATGGGGAAAAATCCAGGATGATGTCAGTAGACTATGGGGTGCCGCAAGGATCCGTATTAGGCCCTCTGCTATTCTCAATATATATGCTACCGCTTGGTAATATTATAAGAAAACATGGAATTAATTTCCACTGTTATGCTGATGACACTCAATTATATATTTCATCACGACCGGACGAAAATGCTAAATTATCTAAACTGACAGCATGTGTTGAAGATATTAAATACTGGATGACGTGTAATTTTCTGCTATTAAATTCAGATAAAACGGAGGTATTACTTATTGGTCCAAAAAACTGCCCACAAAACCTTGCACAATACAACTTTACCTTGGAAGGATGTCCTGTCACTTTATCCACTACAGTAAAAGACCTAGGTGTTATACTAGACCGCAACCTGACATTCGAAAATCATATTTCATATGTTACAAGAACGGCATTTTTCCACCTTAGAAACATTGCTAAGCTACGTAACATGCTATCTATTCCTGATGCAGAAAAGTTAGTTCATGCATTCATGACCTCGAGATTAGATTACTGTAATGCTTTATTAGCTGGTTGTCCTGCATCCTCAATAAACAAACTACAGTTAGTCCAAAACGCAGCTGCTAGAGTTCTTACTAGGTCAAGAAAATATGATCATATAACACCAATTTTATCATCTCTACACTGGTTACCTATTAAGTTCCGTATCAATTACAAATTATTGCTACTGACCTATAAAGCCCTAAATGGTTTAGCTCCAGTGTATCTAACGGATCTTCTATCGCCCTACAACCCATCGCGCTCTTTAAGGTCACTAAACTCTAGGCTTCTGGTCATTCCTAGGATATCCAAGTCCACTAAAGGAGGGAGGGCTTTTTCACATTTGGCTCCTAAACTCTGGAATAGTCTTCCTGATATTGTCCGAGGTTCAGACTCGCTGTCCCAGTTTAAAACTAGATTAAAGACACATCTCTTTAGCCAAGCATTCACATTATAATTACCTTTTATACTACAGTTAAATCGGAACAACAGCATTAATATAATATTCTGAACAGCAGCTACGCTAATTATTTCCCATCTGCTTTTCTGTTGTTATCTCGGGACACTAGTCCCGAGGTAAATAGTTCGTCAGCTCCGGTTGGTATCCAGCCTCTCATGAAGACTTTGGATGCCCCAACACCTGTGATGAGACGACTCCACGCCTGTGAAGAGACGACTCAACGCCAGCGTTGTTATGGCCTAAATTAATACACGACTGATTATCTTTTTCGAACATTGTTCTTTAACATTGTGTTTTTTAACATTTTTTATACTGTTCATCTATGAAATGCACTTTCTGTAAAGCTGCTTTGAAACAATGTGTATTGTGAAAAGCGCTATACAAATAAATTTGAATTGAATTGAATTGAATTAGTGGCGTTACATTTTATGTGGTACTTCTACAAGTTTGTAATGAAGAAATAAAATGTAGCATAAATGTAGTATTTTGCAATATGTAGCTCTCAGTTTCTCCTTTAAGGCCAATTTACTCCGCTCTGACAGATGCTGACCAACGGTTTTGTCGTCATTGAACATTTTTGTCAGGTCTTGGAATGTCTGAGAAATGACATACTGTAATCTAGTGATTGTCACCATTGGTCGGTGTCTGTCGGTGTGGTGTGAATTGGCTTTTATGGTTGGAAACTCAGCAATGCAAATACATCTGACTGATCTGTGACCTGCTCTTGCAAGCAAATTATATAACTCTGAAAACCACAGGGCCACGGTTTCAAACTGACAAAGCAATATGTCCAAATGACTGTTCGTGTACCTACACTGACCAGAAAAATGAATCAATTCCTACCGTAACATCGCACGTGGCATTTCTGACACCCCCTTGAGGTGACCTGAAGACATCTAAACTGATCACAAAGCTAATTTATACCTTTCAGGAAGAACATAATTTGAAGCCATTCAACAAGGATGTCCTTCAAAGTGTTGACCTGACTCTTTTTTTTTTTACCCCCCACATTTCTCTCTCACCGGTCCCAAAGCTCTGCGAGGAAACCGAGTAACCCAGATCGGGAGGAAGAGAGCGCGGAAGAGGAGATGAAGATTACGCGAGCCTAGACAATATCTCAAATCTCCTGCTGCAAAATGTTATGCCATTATTCCGCCCTCCCCCTCCTTGGTTTCCCAAAGTGATGTCACAGTTTGGTTTGAGCTGATCCGCTCGATTGTTGGAAGCATTGCTGCGCTGTTGACATTGCGGATCATTAAACTGTGATTGTTGCAGTTAGCGTTTGTCTAAACATGAGTGCCAATATGACTGGGTGACGCCTATCTCTCTTTCCTCCTCTCTAACGGTTCCTTCTTGACTCACTCCTTCTATTTCTTGGCTCACTTCTTTTTAGGCAGGACTAGTGGACTAAAACTAGTTGGAGGTTAGCTTGAATGAATAGTTTAAGGAATCTTGTTTAATTAGGTTGTTTTCAGGTGCACCAAACCAGACACATTTCTTAGGGGGCCTTTACTTAAGATGTGTTCAAAAACAGCTTGACGCACACTGGGGTTTTGAGGCACATATTTAAAAGTTGAGTTTTTTTTTTACTTGACGTCATCTAAAAAAACTAATGGCGGGAAGCTCAAAAACAGCTTGAAATGTGCTTCAACGTTATAGTATGCCCAACTGAATGTGTTAAAGCATGCTTTAAAGGAAACTTTTTTACCTTGCAAATTGTGTAACCATGAAAGTATATAAGTATATATATAAGTATATATAATAAAAGCATAACCGCTAAAAATGTAAGATACCTGCAAACCCCCCTTTGGTGTCTTCACAGCTTGTAGTGGGGGACCAGGCAGCCCCAGGCTGAGTCTCTCATTACGGTTTCAGCATGCCGACGCATACCCCCCACCCCCCGTTTGTAGTGGTGAGGGGAGCCACCAGGGGCTGGCACAAGTTACTCCAGTACCGGCTCGGCCTGACCTCATCAAAGCACGCGCTCGTAATTTGTCACAGAAAGCAACCAATTAAGATGCGTTAAGGGATGAGGGAGGGAGGGGAGGGAGAGAGGGAAGGGTAGATGGGGCAAAGCAGTGAAAAGATAGCATTTGATTAAAGAGTCAGCGCAGCTGCGGTGAATCAAAACGATTTGGACTTTCAAAGAAAAACCTCAAACATGGATGGGTAGTTTAGAGCGCAGAGCTAGTGTGATCAGATAAAGCGCTGCTGGTTAACCCTTAAGGAGGAAGAAAGAAAGAGAAAAAGAGAGTAAATATTCGATTTTCATGAATTTTACTGGTAGTACGTACACATGCGAAATGGACTGACTTAGCAACAAGCTTCCGGATTACACAAAGGTGACCCTTCATGCCAAGCTCCTCCCACTTTGTTGTGTCAGCTATTTTTAGTTGACTATAAGATATGTATTTTAGTTGTGTGTATATATATATATATATATATATATATATATATATATATATATATATATATATATATATATATATATATATATATATATATATATATATAGTGCTAAGCTTCCTTTTAAGGGCAATTATTTCATTTTTTCCATGCCTCATTGTGACATTCAAGATGTCCTGCCATGCATCACTGCAATTAATCTCAGTCTCTCCCCTGTGTGCACGAAAAAAAAAAACCCACAACTTGTACCTTTTTTTTATTCTCCTATCAAATCCTCCATACAGGAGTATCCATCTGTAGCGTGTGATGTGTGCGCGTGTATTGCACTATTTATTTATTTATTTGTTCAGGCTTTACCTTGTTGTTCAGTAGCATGTCAGTGTTGCGCGCATTTGCATAGCTTCCTTTACCGTGTTTTTCTTGTGTCTTGCAGCTGTGACGGGCCTGTTTTTTTTATATGTGATCAGAAAACAGTGACAGCGAAAGTTTTCCGATGCCGCACGCCGGATTAAACGGCTTCACTTTTCTGCTTCACACTTTCCAGTCATCTCGATGGAGGAGAAAAAAAAGTGCTAGTCAAATAAAAAAAGAAGAAGAAAAAAAAGAAGAAGAAGAAAAATCTCTGCTCAGAGGAAGAATACAAATTTGTGAGATGCATATCGCGTGTTGTTTTTTCAGGCATTTATATAAAAAATAATCACTCTTCTAATTGCTGTTATTCTGATGGTAATCGCTCACTCTAGCTAAATAATGACCGCTTCTTGATTCGACTCGATAAGAGCGGAAAAGAAAACAAGTGAAAGCAAGTGCTTACAGCCGGTGTTGTATAAATCAGGTCTGTGTGTGTGTTTTCCAGAGGCTTATCTACACCATCTTGTTTTTAGGGGGGGTTTGGGAAAGTGCAGCCTGCAGAAGGTTGCGAAGGGAGGGAAGCTTTTTCTCAAGGCTCCAGCCACTCGGCAGCACAGGGATCGGCTAAGCAATCTCCCTCGGCTCCCGATCCAGCTGCAGCGTTCACATAACCCCAGCTGTCCCCTTCGGCTTATGATAGCACAACTTGTCTCTCCCTCCCTCTCCCCTCGCTTGCACCCATGGACTTTTCCACTCCCTTCTGCACTGCTGGGCACACATCGCCCTAACCCCCCTTGTTTTTCTTTTTCAGCATTGTATGTTTTTTTTGCAGGTTTCTTTTCCCCCCACCCCTGAGAAAAATCCTATGGCTGTTTGACCCCGAGATGGGATGTGAATGCCCACCCCCTCCTCCACCGAGCCTCCCTTTCCTCGTTCTGGCGCCGGCAGTGGGGACTGTCTTTCTCCTGTCTCCTCTTTCCTCCATCCTCCTATCCTATCCTTGACTCTCCCTGGGTCTGCTCCCAGCTCCGGCGTTAGGCAGACGTTCCTGCTGCGCATTATCCCAAATAAACAACTCATTACACATGCAATTAACCGAGGGGGCTAGCCAAGCATCGGAAGCTAATCCACACCAGCATTCCCAGTCCCTGTCTTTTCCGATTCAGCTGGAGGGAAGCATGGAGAAAAAAAGTGGGCTGCATTCGGGATAAGGAAGAGAGGGAGGGAAAGTGAAAAAGGATTTAAAATCGACTTCCTAACAAAATTAACCTTTTTTTGTGCCCTCTCTCCGTCATTCTCCACAAATTGTGCTCGGCTCTTCCTTGTTTTCTCGACCATCTCAGAAGTGGGTCATCGACGGGCTGCCTAGCAGCATTTTGAAGAACGTGGAAAAAAAAAGGTCTGCGCTTTCCTTGGCGAAAACAGTTGTAGACTTTTTACGAGCGGCCTGCTTATCCAATTAAGCTGTCATAAACACATTAATATAACACATGCCTGTTTGGGGAGAGAGGGAAAGAGGCTAACTGCCGCTTTAGTAACATGAGGTTTCTCCACCTGCGCACTGAAGCTTGACAAGAGCAGTTCCTCTTTCTCACGAAAGATGATGATGAATCTAATAAGATTACACCTCCTACGTTAACAGACCTGCAAAGCACAGCGCTTTTAATCTGACCTGGGAAACAATAACCTGAGGATAAAAGCAACCATGTCAATATAATGAAATTATGCCCGTTGTGTGTCCTCTACTCTGATGGGACCAATCCAATGTTGTTGAAAGAGAAAATTGCAAGGGGAAAAAAATTGTATATTTTAGAGATCATTTATGTCATGTATAATGTAGATGCAAGTAATACGCCTCTTTTCCTCTCTTGTCAAACTCTTCAGACTCTAAAGTTGTTCTAATCTATCCAAGGTGTCAGGCCTATGTTCAGGCCTCTCTGCGGTCTACAGGTGCTAACGTAGAGTCCAGAGGTCCAATACACAACCCCTCTAGAGAGACACCAGCGGGAAACTGGGGCGAGCTAGCAGGAATGTTTGCAGAGTCAAATTCAATCATGCCACATCATTAATTCACAATCGTAACAGTTTGCAACAGGGCTGGGGACGTTGTAGTGTGCTAAGTGCAGAGCTGTTAACACTGAGGTTTGTTTTAATCAAATATACGCTAGTGCTCAAACGTTTTGGATCTTTACGATTTTTAAATGCTTCTCGTTTAAAATTCTCTTACACCCAGCAGGGCTGCATTTATTTGATCAAAAATACAGTAAAAAGTAATATTGTGATAATTAAATGTTATCATTTTATAATTAAAATGTTTAATTGATAATAATTTCTTAATGAAATGTTTTAATTTTGCAATTAAATTAAATGTTTTCTATTCTAATATATTTTAAAATGTAATTTATTCCTGTGATGGCAAAGCTGATTTTTTTCAGCAGATAATAATTTCAGAAATCTTTTGCAACATTATACATGTCTTTACTGTCCCTTTTGATGAATTTTAAGCATCCTTGCTGAAAAAAGTAAGAATTTCTTATCCCAAACTTTTGAACTTTCGAATTGTCTGACCCCAAACTTTTTAAAGGTACTGTAGATATTTCAAAACAAAGGAAATATTATGTCAAACTAAACTTAGATCTATTTTTTTTAGCTAAGTTCATTCACAGAATTTTACACAGAGACTGAAAGTAAAACATTACCCTGGTATCACGCAATACCACTGAATGAATATTATCTTAAAGAACTGTGTATAGTTGATCGAACCATTAAAATACTATTTTTAGGGGTTCAAGCACGAAGTGCTGAACACCTATTGTATTTGTGCTGATTTTTATTAGGGGTTCAAGCACGAAGTGCTGAAACCCTATTGTAATTGTACTGATTTTTATTATTATTATTATTATTATTCAGACCTAAAACGCATCGTGCAGCCCAAACCGTAAGGGCTAGAGACTTGAAACTTGGACAATAGGTAGTACAAAAATCGAGGAGAGGTTATCAAATTATGAGCCGGATTGGCCTATAGGTGGCGCTATAGCAATCAATTGCGCAAAACTGCTCATAACTCCTAAACCGTATGTCGTAGACTCAAGTGTCTTATATCATTGGAAAGGTGAGTCCATAACGAACAAAACGTATATCTCCGATTTCATTTGCGCCATGATAGATTTTCCGCCATTTTGAATTTTGTCAAAAAACTACTTTTGCGAACTAGTCCTAGGATTTTCGCTTGATCGGAACCAAACCAGTGCAGAAATGTTCTCTGGAGTCTGAATATCAAAAATTATCGAAAAAAGTTGAAAATTCGATTCACGGTCGCTAAGGGGCGGAAAACGAATGTTGTGGGAGGAGCCTATTTTACTAAAACAGCTATAATTCAAGAAGAAAATGAGATATCTTCACCAAACTTGGTACACATGTGTATGGGCTCAGTCTTTGGTCTCGATAAAAAAATAGCGATGATTGAACACTTGGTGGCGCTATAACACGAAAAAAACATGAAAATGGCTATAACCACCCGAGCGCTAGTCCGATTGACTTGAAAATTGGTATGCAGTGTCTTGGTCCAAGGTCCCATGTATATCTATGAGGATATTGGCGTATCTCAAAAAACATGGCCGCCACAACCAATTAAATTTGAGCACCTATTAGACAAGGTTAATGGAGGCCGATCAGAACGAAACTCGATGGGCATGTTTGACTCATGGCCCTAGAGGTCTGTAAGAATTTTGAAACAAATAGGCCACTAGTTGGCGCTAATGAGTTTTATGGCTCTGTAATCACGTGGTTTTGCACACATCCACAAAATATGCATATCATTGGATAGACCTCTTCATATTGAACAACTTTGCTTCTAGAACCATTGCTGTCAATCAAATCGTTCATTAAATATTTGCAATTATATTAAAAACCTACTTTCGCGAACTAGTCCCTGGTTTTTTTCCCGATCGGAACCAAACCAGTCTAGAACAATTCTCTGGACTCTCTAGGTTAATAATTATCGAAAAAAAGTTTAACTTTTGCATTTAAATGGCTATAACAGGGTCATTTAGAAGAGGGACATAGCAAAATACACTCAATAGCCTATAAATCTTAAAGGAAAACTCAAAACGTCACGAATATTGTTATGTATATGTGACATAACATGCTGAAGAAGCATGCAAAGTTTCATGGAGATCGGACCATAGGTGGCGCTAAAACTGTTAAAAAGCTTTGAAAACCATGTATTCCCTATGGTGAATTGCCTGTATTGGCTGTAAATTGTATTTTCCATCTCTCTATTCAATGAATGTTCAGATCTACTTAAAAACAAGTCAGAACATGTATCCTATGCCTCTAAACAAGCATGAAAAATTTCAGACAGATCGGACAATATTTGCCTCTATAAAAGTTAAAAAATGTTAACATTTCAGAGTTCTGGTATATTAAGCCAATAAGTGGTCGTTTGCTGCCCCCCGCTGTTCATTTTATTGTACTACACACAAAATAATATTATTCTGCAGTAAAACACATTGTGCAGCCCAAACCGTAAGGGCTAGAGACTTGAAACTTGGCCAATAGGTAGTACAAACATAGAGGAGAGGTTATCAAATTATGAGCCAGATTGGCCTATAGGTGGCGCTATAGCAATCAATTGCGCGAAACTGCTCATAACTCCTAAACCGTATGTCGTAGACTCAAGTGTCTTATATCATTGGAAAGGTGAGTCCATGACGAACAAAATTTGTATCTCCGATTTCATTTGCGCCATGATAGATTTTCCGCCATTTTGAATGTTGTTAAAAAACTACTTTTGCAAACTAGTCCTAGGTTTCTTGCTTGATCGGAACCAAACCAGTGCAGAAATGTTCTCTGGAGTCTGAATATCAATAATAATCGAAAAAAAGTTTAAATTTCTATTCACGGTCGCTAAGGGGCGGAAAACGACTGTTGTGGGAGGAGCCTATTTTACTAAAATGGCTATTACTCAAGAAAGAAATGAGATGTCTTCACCAAACTTGGTACACATGTGTATGGTCTGAGTCTTTGGTCACGATAAAAAAATCGCGACGATTGAACACTTGGTGGCGCTATAACACAAAAAAAACATGAAAATGGCTATAACTACCCGACCGCTAGTCCGATTGACTTGAAAATTGGTATGCAGTGTCTTGGTCCAAGGTACCATGTATGTCTATGAGGACATTGGCCTATCTCAAAAAACATTGCCGCCACAGCCAATTAAATTATTTCAGTGTTTAAAATCTTGCTAAATAAAACTTAATGTATTTTGATGCTTGTGTGCTTAAAGGCCTTAAAGGCTTGAACCCCGCTAAATGCTGCTTGCAGCTTTAATTATTATTATTATTATTATTATTATTATTCAGACCTAAAACGCATCGTGCAGCCCAAACTGTAAGGGCTAGAGACTTGAAACTTGGCCAATAGGTAGTACAAAAATCGAGGAGAGGTTATCAAATTATGAGCCAGATTGGCCTATAGGTGGCGCTATAGCAATCAATTGCGCGAAACTGCTCATAACTCCTAAACCGTATGTCGTAGACTCAAGTGTCTTATATCATTGGAAAGGTGAGTCCATGACGAACATAACGTATATCTCCGATTTCATTTGCGCCATGATAGATTTTCCGCCATTTTGAATTTTGTCAAAAAACTACTTTTGCGAACTAGTCCTAGGTTTTTCGCTTGATCGGAACCAAACCAGTGCAGAAATGTTCTCTGGAGTCTGAATATCAATAATTATCGAAAAAAACTTGAAATTTCGATTTACGGTTGCTAAGGGGCGGAAAACGACTGTTGTGGGAGGAGCCTATTTTATTAAAACAGCTATAACTCAAGAACAAAATGAGATATCTTCACCAAACTTGGTAGACATGTGTATGGGCTCAGTTTTTGGTCTCGATAAAAAAATAGCGATGATTGAACACTTGGTGGCGCTATAACACGAAAAAAACATGAAAATGGCTATAACCACCCGAGCGCTAGTCCGATTGACTTGAAAATTGGTATGCAGTGTCTTGGTCCAAGGTCCCATGTATATCTATGAGGATATTGGCGTATCTCAAAAAACATGGCCGCCACAGCCAATTAAATTTGAGCACCTATTAGACAAGGTTAATGGAGGCCAATCAGAACGAAACTCGATGGGCATGTTTGACTCATGGCCCTAGAGGTCTGTAAGAATTTTGAAACAAATCGGCCACTAGTTGGCGCTAATGAGTTTTATGGCTCTGTAATCACGTGGTGTTGCACACATCCACAAAATATGCATATCATTTGATAGATCTCTTCATATTGAACAACTTTGCCTCTAAAACCATTGCTGTCAATCAAATCGTTCATTAAATATTTGCAATTATGTTAAAAACCTACTTTCGCGAACTAGTCCCTGGTTTTTTGCCCGATCGGAACCAAACAAGTCTAGAACAAATCTCTGGACTCTCTAGGTTAATAATTATCGAAAAAAAGTTGAACTTTTGCATTTAGATGGCTATAAAAGGATTATTTAGAAGAGGGATTTAGCAAAATACACTCAATAGCCTATAAATCTTAAAGGAAAACTCAAAACGTCACAAATATTGTTATGTATATGTGACATAACATGCTGAAGAAGCATGCAAAGTTTCATGGAGATCGGACCATAGGTGGCGCTAAAACTGTTAAAAAGCTTTGAAAACCATGTATTCCCTATGGTGAATTGCCTGTATTGGCTGTAAATTGTATTTTCCATCTCTCTATTCAATGAATGTTCAGATCTACTTAAAAACAAGTCAGAACATGTATCCTATGCCTCTAAACAAGCATGAAAAATTTCAGACAGATCGGACAATATTTGCCTCTATAAAAGTTAAAAAATGTTAAAATTACAGAGTTCATTTGATAATAATGGTATATTAAGCCAATAAGTGGTCGTTTGCTGCCCCCCGCTGTTCATTTTATTGTACTACACACAAAATAATATTATTCTGCAGTAAAACACATCGTGCAGCCCAAACCGTAAGGGCTAGAGACTTGAAACTTGGGCAATAGGTAGTACAAACATAGAGGAGAGGTTATCAAATTATGAGCCAGATTGGCCTATAGGTGGCGCTATAGCAATCAATTGCGCGAAACTGCTCATAACTCCTAAACCGTATGTCGTAGACTCAAGTGTCTTATATCATTGGAAAGGTGAGTCCATGACGAACAAAACGTATATCTCCGATTTCATTTGCGCCATGATAGATTTTCCGCCATTTTGAATTTTGTTAAAAAACTACTTTTGCAAACTAGTCCTAGGTTTCTTGCTTGATCGGAACCAAACCAGTGCAGAAATGTTCTCTGGAGTCTGAATATCAATAATAATCGAAAAAAAGTTTAAATTTCTATTCACGGTCGCTAAGGGGCGGAAAACGACTGTTGTGGGAGGAGCCTATTTTACTAAAATGGCTATAACTCAAGAAAGAAATGAGATGTCTTCACCAAACTTGGTACACATGTGTATGGTCTGAGTCTTTGGTCACGATAAAAAAATAGCGACGATCGAACACTTGGTGGCGCTATAACACAAAAAAACATAAAAATGGCCATAACTACCCGACCGCTAGTCCGATTGACTTGAAAATTGGTATGCAGTGTCTTGGCCCAAGGTCCCATGTATGTCTATGAGGACATTGGCCTATCTCAAAAAACATTGCCGCCACAACCAATTAAATTATTTCAGTGTTTAAAATCTTGCTAAATAAAACTTAATGTATTTTGATGCTTGTGTGCTTAAAGGCCTTAAAGGCTTGAACCCCGCTAAATGCTGCTTGCAGCTTTAATTTTTTTTGTAATCTAATGTACTCAGATTGACTGAATCATAATAAATAATATTTTTAAGAATTCATTATTTATATATAAAAAACATTTAGATGCACATTATTATGAAACACTTTTTAAGTTCATGACAAACTTTATTTTTCTCAATTATTGGTCCCACTTTATATGAGGTGTCTATATGTACTAACATTTAAATTAATCATTTGATACAATGCACTTATTGTATACATACATGTTTTTACATTGAACTTACTTTTTTTTTTAATACCTGCATGTAATTACATCTGTAATGAATCTATATATATAATTAAACTGTTGACCCTTCGCTTACCCCTTAACCCACCCTTAACCCACCCTTAACCCTAACCCTAACTATACCACCAAACTTTACCCGTAGCAATATAAACACAATAAGTACATTGTACTTAGTTTTTGATGTAAGTACATAGTAGTTAAGGGCACCTAATTTAAAGTGTGGCCCAATTATCTATTTAGTGAAAATATTTTCACTTAGTGGTGTTACATATGTGGCACTTCTACAAGTTTGTAATGAAGAAATAAAATTAGCACTTCACATCTAAAAATATTCCAAGATGTGGACATCGCCCTATTAGATTACACTCCGTGCCTACGCACAATTTTCTTCTCTATTCTCTCTGCACACTACCTTCTCTTTGCCAACCGTGAAGACCATAAACCAGTCTAAAAGCTCTGTCGCAACGTATAGTCATATGACTATTTTCCATTTAATAAGTTCCTGTTAAAACCACACATATCAAAGTCTGTTTAAGGAGAGTGTGATATAGAAAGGATACAACGTGAACATTGGGCGGTGGGAGGACAACAGAGCTCGCCAGAGTCTCGGCAGGTATCTCCCTTCCTTTCCTTGTCTATTTATAACCCGTGAGCCGCTCTGATCCAAAAATAAGACAGTGACCATTTTTAACCTGAACAATACTGCAGGCTCACAATCGTAGTCCCTGGCGCACATATATGCACACACAGGCAGACAAACACAGGCGGAAAAAAAAAAAGTCAATCTCATGGCTGAGCTATTTCTGGCGGGACAGCAACATTTAGGAAGTGTGGGCCACGGGCCAGCAAGCCGTTTAATGACACGCCTGCGTCACATGGTCTCATGTCACAGGAGCTCCCGCCATTGTCAGGGTTGAGTGCGGGCACACACACACTCACATACACACGCACGCACGCACAAGGTTATTTGTTTTTCCAGAGGGGCTGTAACAGAGCAGCTGCAGGTGAAAGGAGCCACCTCCACACTTCACCATACAATACTGAGCACTCCAAGTCCCGTCCTGCACTGGCCAGCAAACCCTGAAGTTTCAAATGAAGTGCTGGTCTTTTTAATTATGCATACAAGTCGGTGCCGCACATTTCCTTCCCTTCTTTCTCTCTCACTCTTTTTCTCTCCATCTCTCTCTTTTATTCTCTTCTTTTCCAGATGGAGCATCTGTAATAAAATTAATGACATCATTGGCTGTACTTCGGAGTAACTACTGGAAGAAAAGTCATACATCAAAGTAAACAGTGTACTGCGGAGAAGTGGGGTGGGGTGGGGGGGGATAAGTATGATAAAAAAACAGAGATCTTTCCTAGACTGTAAGATGTAAAACAAAGAAAGATAATGAAAATATATCAAAGGTGTCTGTGTAGTATCTTGTTAATGATGAAAACAACTTGCATTTGAAAATGCATTTTATGTGCATATGCATTTTCATTTGAAGTTGTTTTCATCATTTACAAGATACTACACAGACACATTTTTAGACTGTGAAGAATGTGTGACCCTGGACTACAAAACCAGTCATAAGTCACACGGGTATATTTGTGGCAATAGCCAGCAATACAATTTATGGGTCCAAATTATCATATATTAAGTAAAGATCATGTTCCATGAAGATATTTAGTAAATTTCCTACTGTAAATATATCAAAAATGTATTATTAGTAGTAATATGCATTGCTAAAGGACTTCGTTTGGACAACTTTAAAGGCAATTTTCTCAATATTTAGATTTTTGCACCCTCAGATTCCAGATTGCAGGATATTGTCCTATAAATAGTAGCCAAATGTTGTCCTATCCTGACAAACCACTGGTTTTGTGGTCCGGGGTCACACACACACACACACACATATATATATATATATATATATATATATATATATATATATATATATATATATATATATATATATATATATATATATATATATATATATATATATATATATATATATATATATATATATATATATATATATATATATATATATATATATATATATATATACACACTGTATCTATATATTTTATTCTTCACAGTCTAAAATTAATTGCACCCGACATTTATAGTGGAATATAAAATCAACTTAAGACAGAGAAGACAGCCAATCTCGTCTGATTGGTTATTTTGGAGGAGGGTGACAGCCTGCTGAAGGACCCTGCATAAACGCCACCACAAACATAAAGGCATTAAGTGTCACAATGCCAGGCTCACAGACACATCTCCCCTTCTGTTTTCACGACTTTTCTTTTCCTTTCTCTTCCTCGAATCTCGAGTGTCCAGCGCGGCACGCTTTTTCCGAAGTTTCAGCCTCCGATGCTGACAGGCCGCTGTTGGGAACGGCGCAGATGACTGCAGAAAGACACACGTGTGCAGCTTGGCAGGACACCGCTCGTGAGAGCTGCTCTTGCGAGCGCCTGAGAGGCTGTCTTTGCAAGCTCGGCTGAATGAAACACCTCAACCTCACACTAATGAAAAGAAACTCTTATTTCCTCCCAACGTTTTATGTTCAGACATATCTAAATCACGTCTGTCAGTTGTCAGACGGATTGGCCCGTGTTTACTACCGAACAAGCTCGAAAAATAACACGCCAAACAGTATATGATGATGAGAATCACAGGATCGTGACGCTTTGAAAGAGTCAAGAAGACCTTCGAGTAAATTGCTAAAAATATACGCCTTGCCACACGGCACTGTGCTACGGGCAGCTTCGGCGACAGAGACGTCGGGGTTATGAATGCTATGTGAAGCTGGGGCATAGAGGCCCCTCTGTCCCCCCTCTCACTGGAGAGCCTTACAGAATGACTGGGCTATGCTGCCCCACTGACAAAGATAAATTACATTTGCTGGAAAATATTTCAGCATTTTTTCCCCTCCCCTAACCTCTCGACTCGTCTCCCATTTTTTATTTTTTCAAACTTTTTCGTCGTTTTTTTTGGCCCTCGTCCACCAGTGTGCCATGGGTCCCTCTGCCGTAAAGCAAGGCGCACACACCGTGCTTTTTCACGGAACGCACTCTCCGTCTCCAGTCTTTAAGCATGGAGTCGGCAAACACAGATCGGGATGGTTAAAGAAAAGTTTTATTGGATTGCACGTAAAACTGACCGAAAGCGTGTGAGTTTTTTTTTCTTCTTTTTTTTCCCTCAAGGCGTTTATTTTTAGCAATTTACTCAAAGGCCTTCTTGCCACTTTCAAGGTGTCACGACCCTGTGATTTTCATCATCATATACTGTTTGGTGTGAAATCTCTAACTACAGATCGCCAACTCTAACAGAAGTGGAACAGCCAATAAAACACATAAACGTTCTGTATATAAAATGCTGGATTACATCAAATATGCGCGACTAGATAAAATGCAGGGATGAACCCTTTCCAAAAACTGTTTCTACTGTTCTGTGCACTCTTATCTAGTATAAAAATGTGTTCTATTTTCCTAAGATACTGACCAAAGTGGAAGCGTTTCGATGCCTAATAGGAGAAAGGCTGGAAAAGGTTCACTGCTAGACCACCCAAATCTGAAGAGGAGTTTATATGAAACAGGAGTCACCTTTACCCATCCGATTTTTTTTTTTTATTTTTTTTTGGAACAGCACCTCTTTCATGTTCCAAGCATGATATGCTGCGCACATTCATTCGGTGTACGCACATACACTGACTTGTCTGTCACCGCAGCCTCCTCGTGGCAGACTCTACCATCCTTCACAGCTTTCTATCATCTGCTCGTGAACAAATACACAGTAAAATATAGTTTTTCTCATATCATGCAAATGCACATACACAACTCTCAGAACTATTTCCAGCCACATACACGCAGACTTCTTCAGCATACATAATAATTACTGTGTGTTCGGTACATACCACGTAAGCCCACAGCAGATCTTTAGAACAGAGAACGTTCAACTGAAAAATGCAATTTTATGCAGAAATATTCTTTTCACAATATAATTAAACATCAAAGGCAGGACTATTCCTCTGTGATTGAGCAGCACTCTGGTGAATCAACTCCATACACCACCTTCCACTTTACAGCGAGAAAGAAAGTTGCCATGCGTCACTGCTAATTACAAAATAAAGACAGAAGCAAAGTTAAATTCATTATGCAAAAACCAGGACAGACGCGTACGCGCTGGGGTACGTTCATCTAATGCCAAATATCATAACCTCTTTGAGGGTAAAAATTACTTATCTGAAGCTGGTTTATCTGCTTTATTAAACTAATTTTTAGCCTAGTAAATGAAGCTGAGAGAGTATGGAAAAAACGAAATGAGAAAATGTTTGACTTCATTGACTCAAAATTAACACACTGCTGTGTAATAAAACGGGCTAATATTACTTTTTATTATTATTGCGGAAGAGTTATAATGAAAATAAAGACTGTCTGTCTTTTTGAGCTCATGAAACTTGGAGATAGTGGCAAATGTTTGGTTTAAGAACATATAATGACTTTTTTTTTTTTGGGGGGGGGGGGGGGTAGAACACATTTAGATGAATGACTATTACTTAAAACGAATTGGTACAGAATTTTCAGCATTTGCTTAGAAGATCAATAATCACACTGACTGCACATGCTTTCTGTAACTGAGATCAAAAATTGACCCAACAACTGCAAATAAAAACATTTTCCTTGTGTTTATCAGGACAAACCTAAAGACAATACATGTGTGCTTCGGAGGGGCACAAAAAGTGTGCCTGTAAATGCCCCTGACAATCGGCTCAAGTAGCTCAGCCAATCAGAGTGACACGTGGAGAGCTGATCCCTCTTTGAGAGAAGTGTAAGGCCATGTTGTCACTGTTGGTTTTGTGAATCGACAGAAGTCTAATCCCCGGTGATTTCCTAGAGACGACAGGTCTGAGGAGGACCGCTCGTGTTTGTGTGTGCGTGTCTGTGCGTATATGTGCACGGCTATGAGAGGACCCTCTGAGTGTAATCATATGAGTCCACATGCGAGTGTGTTCATTTTCCTCTTGGGCAGATTAAGCAAACACTAAATCCCAGGAGAGCAACAGGTGAGACACTCACACACACACACACACACACACACGTACATACACACACATAGGAGCTTCATTGATTATGTTCGTCTGTCCGACAGTATAGTCTGAAAAAAGAGTGCACTTGTGGTAGATGTGACAGAAATACAATATGTAACGCCCTTTTGGAGAAATTGTACCTCTAGTAAAAAATTTAGCTTAAACTGTTTTTTTTTTAAATAACTATGAAATAACATATTATATTATTTCACGGTTAAGCACAGGAATGCCACACAAACAAATCTGATAAAACAAGTGACAAAAAGATTGTTAATTAAACAATCACATTCATTCATTTCCATCTGTATCTGTCTTCACCTTTACTTGTAAAAGTGTGCAGATTGTCATATTTTAGCAGCTTACAGTTTAATTTGTTACTTCAAAATGTAATTAGATTATAACAGCTTCTTACAATAATTTGTGAGAAATTATATAAAAAATGTTGCTCACACATATACAGTATATATAAACTCTACAAATTTGTACGTCTTTGCCTGGACACACTTTAATTTATTATGCTAGCTTGAAATTCATTTAAATGTGCTCTAGATTTATTTTGGTATGTGTATATATATATATATATATATATATATATATATATATATATATATATATATATATATATATATATATATATATATATACATACACTTGTTTTAAGCAAATACACTTTTACGTTTAGGCTACTTAGGAAAATAACAAATAATTAACCCTCATAAAACTGAACACTTATGAACTTTTGGATATATAAACAGATGGTCTCAGCTTGAGTTAGGCATAGTATTTAGTGACTTACAAATGTTGCTGTTCTTGATCAGAATCAGGATGCTGTGATTTTTTATTTATTTTTTCTCCTGGCGAGCTTTTAGTTTTATTTATGTGTGGATTTGCTAGTAGCGCATGACCTACCTCCATATAATAATAGACAGCATAAATGTTAGTGCCACACGAATGAAAGTTGATCATATTTGAACGCCTGTTAATTCAATACTGCCTTTATCGTCTCATGAACCTCGGACCTCCACACAACCCCGCACAGCTCCTATATTCACAACGGCAGTAACAGTACATGCATGCATGCCCTCTGTAAAGTGTGTTGGTTTATTCTGCGAGATGGTGAAGCACTTTAGAAGACCCAAAACAAAAGCACGCGCCTGTGTCTACATACAGAAACGCTAGTAGTGATTCTCCTGTCAGTAGTCAGAAATAACGCGTGTTCTCATGTCAACTTTCTTATCGGAGCTACTTTAAATCTCTCCCTTGTGGTCTCGCGAAATAACGGAGATATTAACTAATCGCATTCTTGTTTACTTAACAACAATGTCAGACAATGTATCAACGTACAAACACGCACCGGTGTCCGGTATCAGTGTCACTTACTTCATGGCGCGTCTGAAGTGTCTCCGATGAAGTTTGTCCTGCGGTGTGACGGAAGGTGTTGAGCCACCGGGTGGACTTCACCGCTTCACACTTAAAATCCAGCAAAAATCACCAACACCAGCGGGAAAAAGTGTCGTTTTCTAAATGCGTGTTTCTTTTCTCGTGTCTAATAAAGCGTTTCAGATGCTGAGGTTGGTGTCGGTCGTCCAAGGTGAGGAATGATTAAGCCGTTATTGCGACTGATGATGTTGAGCTCCGCGCCTCAGCCTCTCTCTCTCTCTCTCTCTCTCTCTCTCTCTCTCTCTCTCTCTCTCTCTCTCTCTCTCTCTCTCTCTCTCTACGCAGGGCAAATAATCGGGTTTATTCTTGAAGGGGGACGGGCTTACATCACTCTAGTGTTTTAATGAAAGAAGCGCAACACTAGCGTTTTATCTCCTACCAGATCAAGTCAAATCACACCGTATAGCTAATCAAAGTTTGCACAGACACAATGGCACGTTTAGCTTTGTGACTTTTAATTTCATTTGTACCTAGAGATTATTATTCAACAATGTGATTTTAGCAGATAACAAGTAGATTTGTAATATTTTTTTTCTTGAATTTAATATTTAGCTATTTGTATATGTTAGGGGATAAAGTACAGTATAAAACCATTAGCTACACTCTAAAAAAAAAGGTTCTATATGGCACCAAAAAAGGTTCTTGGCTCGTAATGGAACCTTTTTTAGTGCTATATAGCACCAATTTTGGTGCTTCAGTGGTTCTTCAGCGGTTCTTCAGAGGTTCTTCACCGGTTCTTTGACTAAGGTGCTATATAGCACCTCTGAAGAACCGCTGAAGAACCACTGAAGCACCAAAATTGGTGCTATATAGCACTAAAAAAGGTTCCCCTATGATTACGAGCCAAGAACCTTTTTTGGTGCCATATAGAACCTTTTTTTTTTAGTGTGTATGTCTATGAAATGTCCCCATAAAACATGAAAATTCAACTCTCTCTCTCTCTCTCTCTCTCTCTCTCTCTCTCTCTCTCTCTCTCTCTCTCTCTCTCTCTCTCTCTCTCTCTCTCTCTCTCTCTCTCTCTCTCTCTCTCTCTCTCTCTCTCTCTCTCTCTCTCTCTGTGTGTGTGTGTGTGTGTGTGTGTGTGTGTGTGAGACCCAGCGTTTTAATTAGATCCAAAGTTTTATAGCCTCTACTAAAACATTTATTTATTTATATATATTTTTTAAGAATAATCATCCACTTTGAATTTAATTAGTGAAAATTGGGTTAAAATGTAATTTAGAAAAATTTAGAATTGACGGAAATTATAGTTACATTGATGCAAAACAAAGATGTTTATTTATTTATTTTATCTGAAAACATGATGAAAACATTTTTAAAGTCTAGGAGAACTCGATATGTGAAGTTATTAAATGTAATTTCAGGAGGAGTATGCCCATCTAATCTTCTAATTAATACCAAGGTATAAAAAACAGCCTCTTACCACTTCCTTTTGTTAGTTCTTTTAGCATCCCTCCTCTTGCCCTTCTCCTCCTTTTGTATATTGTATTTGATTTTTTTTTCTGCCTATGTAATAGGGGGGCAATCGGAGCTCGAGTATAACCTTTCTTAGCCCCTCTATACCAAGTCAAACCTGTTTACCACTTACGCTAAGATTATATGGGCACACAAACTCGTGAAACAGGACATTTTATTTTTAGTTCTTTAGAAAACCATCTATGAAGCAGTGCTCATGAACCCAGATCTGAAGAATCTACAAAATAACATTTGAGCCAACTCGAGAAACCTACAGAGTGAAAATGCCTCATATTCATATAAGCCTGCATAGATTAGTGCCCTCTCACAGCCCAGCAAGACAATCTTCCCACCATATATTCAAATGAGGTTCCTTATCACTGGAGATAAGTACTTTAACACATGCTAAACATGAATAAATCACAGACAGATCTGTCCCACCATGAAAGGATTTACACATCTACAGAGGAATCAAAAGATGAGAATTAGCAAAACCTTGGTTACTATCACCAAAGCTCTCCGTGCATGCCATAATGTGAATGTTCAGAAATACTGTAATGGTTTAATTCACGTTTAGGGGGTTGACAAAAGAATAGAAACTATCATATATCTGTTTTTTTTTTTTTCTTCAGTTCCTCATCTTAACGCGTCATCCGAATTGCTTCATGCTGATAGTTCATTGTTCCACGAAACGATTGCCTTAGAATGAACCTTAAGCCCCACTTTGAGTCACTGACAGACAAACCAGAGGTAGAGGTAAAACATGAAATCAGTTAATGAATTAATAAAACCTGCTAATCTGCCTGACAGACTGTAACAGGACCCAGGGGTATCAGCTTCCATGGGATTCCACTTCTGGGTCACAAGACACTGTAATCTTGAATTGCATTTTTATTGGTAATTTCAATATCTAGATCAATACGGCTTCGGTTCCACCAGCTATATGATACCCAGTTTCATCCGATTCTCTGATTCGCCATATATTTACACGGACAGTTCCTCACACTATATCAATGGAAATATCTTTAACCTCAAGATCAGATTTTTATTAATATGTCCGTTTGAAAAGCATTTATATTATGTTATACCCACCGTGTTCACAATTCCTTCAGTCCTTCCAGCCCCAGCGCACAGTTTTAGCAGGAAGACCCTCTTAGGTTTCAGTGTGCGGTTTTGTTTGTTTAGTTGGCACCTGGTAAAGAGACACAAAGGGAGAGAGAAATTCTTTCTGTGTTAATAGCTATATCTAGGCACAGTGTTCAAGATACACTGCATGGCTGGGGGAACTACAAAAGGAATAAATAAATATATAAACACCGTTATTGAGTTGCCTCTTGCATATTCATGTGGTAGGTAAACTAGATAAAGAACAGGAAGAGGAACAGAAACAACAGTAACTACAGCAACTATACCGTATCCCATTGATGTTGATCTGGCTGTCTTAGATCTGCATGAGAATAATCATTTATCTTAGATATCACTTTTTTCGGATATGCACAAAGCTATTATTACACATTTGCAAGTAAATATTTACGTTTTGTTCCTGTCATTTCCTGCCATTCTCTTTCTTACGCCCTCTTTTTTTCTCTCTCTGAACAGTTCAGGCTATTATTCGCACAGTTTGAGTTTTATACAGTAAGTTGTTCAATGGATGATTTTTTTTTTCTCACCAGAAAATGATGTAAAATCTCAAAATAATAAAAATAATAGCAAATATATTATTATATTATATTATATTATATTATATTATATTATATTATATTATATTATATTATATTATATTATATTATATTATATTATATTATATTATATTATATTATATTATATTATGTTATATTAATCAAATGAATAATCACGATTAATCGCATCCAAAAACAAATTTGTGTTTACATAATATATGTGTGTACTGTGTATAGTTATTATGTATATATATATAAATACACACACATGTATGTATATATTTAAGAACTGGTGTTATATTTATATATAACATATTTTGACATGATATAAAGGATATAAATACATATACAGTATGCAAATATTTCTTAAATATATAAATGTATGTGTGTGTATTCAAATATACAAAATCATGCACAGTACACACAAATATATTATGTAATTTAATAATCACATTATATTATATATTATATTATATTATATTATATATATTTATAAAGGTGCCATTTACGTAACACTTTATAAGAAATCTATAAAATAAATCTATAAAAACATATTTCAATATTAGAAATGTTTAATATTGAGTTTTATTTGGATTGGTAATTTTCACTACATTAGTTCAGTCTACTAAACAGTGTGCAGTAGAGCTGACTAAGGAGTTTGTTAAAATTTCTAAATTTGCCTGTTAGACGTTCCCCAAAGGCACTTTACTGTAATATTTCAAAAGGGGATGTATGTCAATGGAAACATAAACCATTGTAAGTTAGATTTCCTGACCTAATTTACAAACAGACAGGCACATGCTGTATACATGTGTATACACAAATTAATTATTCCCCCTCTTGTTTTCCTTGGCTGTCGATAGCTACCAGACTGTCGGTCCAAACTGAACCTGCTTGCCATCACTCAGGATCAACAATCCGATTTCCAGTAAGTTCAAAGCCACAAGGAAAGTGTCCAGTAGCAGTTATGTCATTTCGTATACACATACAAGAGGCTTTTCAGAGAAAGGTAGTTTTGAGGTTTTGGCCTCATCTGTTCATGTTTGTAATGAGCAGATGTAAGGAGATGGAAGATAAATACACAATGTTAGTTGGTGACAACAATCCTGCCTACATTGTTTTCTTTTCGGGAGCCCGGTAGTTACCCACGTGTGTCTTATTATCTTCAGTCAGACATAAGTAGCGTTTGGGGAGGATAGAGGGACAAGGCCTTTATTTCGTTTTATTTTAAGAGCCCAATAAACATCAACACATTTTCTTTGGCAAACAGGAACAAGCAAGGCTGTTAGTGTATGAGTGTGTGAGTATATGTGTGTAATCTGTTGCTGATCACACTCATGTGAAAACACATTCTGGCTGTCAGTGCTGATAACACTGTCAAGTGCTCAAACACCAGCGCCAAACTTTCACGGTGCAGGAGAGCGTCGAGGATGAGCCTGTCTCCCAGGTCTGGCCAGATCATAGATTCTTCTTTTCCCTCCTCGTTTTCTCAGTTTATCTCACTCCTCCCCTCTGCTTCTCTCTCTCTCTCTCTCTCTCTCTCTCTCTCTCTCTCTCTCTCTCTCTCTCTCTCTCTCTCTCTCTCTCTCTCTCTCTCTCTCTCTCTCTCTCTCTCTCTCTCTCTCTCTCTCTCTCTCTCTCTCTCTCTGTGCCACCTTTAATTTCACCCATTTCCCATCTCTTGCCCTCGTTTCTCTCCTAAACTTTGAAGTTTTAGATAGGGAGACAGACAGATGTACAGACAGACAGGGAGAGGAAAAACACACTTACTAATTGGGGTTTTAAGTACAAAGTTATGTAATAGTCTCAAAAAAAGTTTAGAAATTGCTTAAGAGGGCTACAAAATGCACTTTTGTTTCTGACTCAGTTCAGTAAACATTTATATCTAAATGTGTTCTGTTTTGAACCCTCATGATATGTTTTTTTACGTTTGGGATCCCAGAGATCTTAAGTAATAAGTAGGTAGGTAAGCAAGCCATTCAGTCAATCAATCAAATTTAAAACTTTCCCTTCAAATTATTAATATTCTTGTGCCCGTGTCAAAATCCAGAAAGGCAGTGCTTTTATATCTTATAATATAACACTTTTCAGAAACTGTCATCATAGATAGATAGACAGACATATGATCGATAGATAGATAGACAGATAGATAGATAGATAGATAGATAGATAGATAGATAGATAGATAGATAGATAGATAGATAGATAGATAGATAGACAGACAGACAGACAGACAGACAGACAGACAGACAGACAGGCAGACATACAGACATACAGACATACAGACATACAGACAGACAGACAGACAGACAGACAGACAGACAGACAGACAGATAGGCAGACATACAGACATACATACATACATACATACATACATACATACAGACAAACAGACAGACAGACAGACAGACAGACAGACAGACAGACAGACATACAGACAGACAGACAAACAGACAGACAGCCAGCCAGACAGACAGACAGACATACAGACATACAGACATACAGACTGACAGACAGACAGACAGACAGACAGACAGACAGACATACAGACAGACAGACAGACAGACAGACAGAGAAAGACATACAGACAGACAGACAGACAGGAAGACATACAGACAGACAGACAGACAGACAGGCAGGCAGACAGACAGCCATACAGACAGACATACAGACAGACAGACAGACAGACAGACAGACAGACAGACAGCCATACAGACAGACAGACAGACAGACAGACAGACAGACAGCCATACAGACAGACATATAGACAGACAGACAGACAGACAGACAGCCATACAGACAGACAGACAGACATACAGACAGGCAGACATACAGACAGACAGACATACAGGCAGACAGACAGATAGGCAGACAGACAGACAGGCAGACATACAGACAGACATACAGGCAGACAGACAGACAGACAGACAGTCAGACATATAGATAGAGACAGAAGATAGATAGATAGATAGATAGATAGATAGATAGATAGATAGATAGATAGATAGATAGATAGATAGATAGATAGATAGATAGATAGATGATAGATAGATAGATAGATAGATAGATAGATAGATAGATAGATAGATAGATAGATAGATAGATAGATAGATAGATAGATGATGCTATATAATACTATAGCTGCATATAAATTCATAAGACATGTCTGCATGTTTACCTTTAATCATTCAGATTAGTTAATTAATTTCATAAACATCCTGCTAGCTAACTAAATCAGTGCCATCATTTTGTCATGTTTTTTTGTTTTTTTTGTTTGCAATTTGGTGGCACGCAGATATTAAGCAATCGAGTTCAGCAATAGTTTTCAAAGGGAAGCTGAGATCCCATCGTACATTAGCTCCTCTGACCCTTCAAAGTCTTTATCTACAGCAAGCCATTTTACATGTAGCTGCATCTCAAAGTAATACAAAAAGTGCAACTTTAACTTTCCAAGCATGCATTTAACTTGGAAACTTCTGAAAGCGCATAGCTGATGAAATCATCACGGTTTGAGCCCTCTCTTCATTGCATTTAAATAGCACCTGAGCACGCTAACACATATTGTGGTCGGAAGAAAACCGGTAGTGAAGTGTTGACTCGTGTGGGGACAAATTTGGTAATTTGCATGTTCTGTTGGGCAAACAGCGCGTGAACGCTACACCTTTGATTCATTATAAATGAACCACAAGCAGCACAACACGGTTAAGCCTTTGTGAAGGATGCTGCTGCTCTGGTTTCAGTATTAAAGCTGTGTGCTGGAAAAAGCCACCCCAGTTCCAGTTACCCTGCACTCTACTGAAGTCTTTATCTCCCCTGTCAATACACCTGTACTCTGTCCCACTTGCTAATGGAGGCCTAAATAGGAGTTAGTGTCAAATGACAGTAAAAGTTGAAAACTATATTTACTTTAGCTCCACACATGTAAAAGCATGTAAAGGGCAGTTTCTTGGAACAGCTCTCTGCCTTGTGAGTGAAATGTGTCACTGCAATACATCCCTCTGCCAGCAGGGGCGCACTAAGGCTTTCTCACAGAAGAGTCAACCCTCTCCATCACAACTAATACAATAGTTTAACTGTAAGTCGAATGGATGCAGCAACAAGCAGCATGACTCACTGTAACATGCATTTATTAAATACATACAAGGACATAAATCTCTCAGTATAAGCACTGGCATACTCTCTGTCTCATTTTACATTACGTTACGTTTCTGAATTCTGCTGCTTCCTAAATTACGCGGTTGATTGGATCACTTTTACATCCTTGTATATTTTACCCTTTAGCTCAAAGTTCCCTTTGTTTTTCTAATGTTAAAAGATATATTTAAAAAAATATCATACTCTAATGATTTTTCCTCCTTTGAATGGTGGAAACTAATTCACTCATAACCTCTGCAAAACTTGCACAGTTATTTCATTGTTGCACATGCTTTTTTTCTCTCTCTCCCCACAACGGCGACACTAAAAAAGATGCCAACATCACATTTTTCTGTCTCCAGACTTAGAGTGCCAACCGGTGTTTCCTGAGCTTGTGCAGAAGTCGGGTCCTAACAGATGGCGGGCATTATAGACAGGCAATGGAAATTCTACCTGTATTTTCTTAGGTATATTCCAAACTGGTCATATAATAGTTACTATACCAGACAGTGTAGATTATCTGTGCAGGGGGTGGTTACGTACATGTATAAGTATGTCTGATGTGTGTGTGTGTGTTTTTGTTTTGTTTTGTAGAGAACATTTTTGTCCCAAACTCTTATTAGACATCAAATACAGTTTTTTTTTTACTCTTTCATCCCTTTGCTTTTTGTCTGTGTTGTTCTCTCATTTATTCTCTTTCCAGCAGTTTTGAAACTGCAGCCCAGTTACACTCGTGCACACTTCACGCTTCGTGGTAAAGAAATCAAACCCTCTTTTTTAACGTTCTTACTTTCTCTTCTCATACTGTAGTCAATTTTTTTTTAAAATCAGGACCACTGTCCTCTTGACCTAAGAGCCCCTCTCTATATGCCACATAAACTATAGAATAGACTGGATCTAGGTTTACACCACAATGGAAAGGTTGTACAAGTTATAAGTTCACTCACAAATTAAATCATTAATTGATCACTTTCATGTCAGAACACAAAAATGTACACTAAAATTCTAAAATGTTGTGTTGGTAAGAATTGTTAATGTTTACCAAAACTAATGCTCACCAAGGCTGCATTTATGTGATAAAAAACAAAACAAAAAAAACAGTAAAAACAGTAATAATATTTACAATTTAAAATAACCATTTTCTTTATTTAAGAAATGATTTAATATTAATTTGATATTAATTATTTATTTAATATTTATTAACTATATGTACTCATTAAAGGGTTAGAATAAGGGTTGGTTGCATGAAATGATGCGTAATTTAGTGTTGTTACTATAGTGCCTACATGTAACATATAACATATAATAAGGATACTGCAAAACAAAAAATCTTACTGACCCCAAACTTTTGAATGTTAGCCATTATTTATGTCTAGATTGATTGAAAGTTGAAGTAGTGAAGGTCAATTTGTGGAGGTGGAATGTCATATTGAACATTATCTTTCATAGTGAAATCTTTCATGGAAAAGAACAGCTTTGGCATTCTGTAAAATTTCTCCTCCCACAGAAGAAAGAATGTCACACTGGTTTTAAAGGACAGTGGTGTGAGTAAATGTGAACCGTACTGGCAAAATGAGTTGCAATGAGCAAATTTTCCAAAATTAGTTATTGTTATTTTCAAATTCTCTTTTAAACCTTCAAAATGATTTATGACAAAAAATGACTACACATGTTTGAAGTCGATAGATTGTTTGAAGTCGATAGGTCGATAGCAAAGTCAATTTTGAGAAAAATCGAGTTAAAGTTTTTTGAAGGTTCCAAAACAAAATCACCTAGCAACCGTACCTTAATATCCCTGCAACATCACAACAATCATTCACATAAGACATAACAGATAATGTTTGTGTAAATAATCGCTATTGACTGATATTTTGAAATACTATAATTCTGTGTATGTGTGTATATCGGGATCGCACGCTGTCTGAGGCGTCTTTGTGCGCATGCATCAGATCTGTCAGTCGGTCAGAGCAAAGATTGTTTTGTTTACATCAGCACGAGTTTAAAAATCACATTTCATTGGTTCAGACACCAAACTTGTGCTGAGGGGAAACGCCAGGCATCGAGAAGCGAGCAGAGAAAAAACACAATTTTCATGGACATGGAAAAGGTACTCCTCTCTGAAAACGTACAAATAAAGATACTTCTAGATGTTTAAATGCTATTTGGAGCATTGGGATTGCGTATCGAGGGCTTAATGAACAAATGTTTGTGAATACCTCAAATTCGACCGAAATATAACATTTCCACTTCTTTTGCCTATAGCTTGTTATTAGCCTGTGAGCATTCTGACTTATTTTGCCAGCACGGGTCACACATGACAAAAAAAAACATTTGGCGAACTATGCATTTAGAGTTGGGGAAATAGGGTGAAACTGCGAAAACGCAGGTAAAACAAACGATTATCAGTTTAAACAAAATGTTGGACTCGATAGTGTTCCTTACAACTTACCAAAGATTCAGTGATCCATGGATATTGACATGCAGCCAAGAATTGTGTTTCCTTATATTTATATGAGCGTGATTTCAATGCTGGGGAAATATGTTAAGCAAATTTGCCTGTGAATGCTTTATATAAAATACAGGTGAACCCTTATATCAATGTTATACATAGTTTCATATCGTCCAGCCCTTAAACTTGTATAACTTTTGTCTGTATTTATTAAAAAAAAAAACAATAAAACATCGAATTATGGAGAATATAAGATGGTAAATATTTAATTTGTGAGTTGTTAATACAATATATAACAATAAATTCAACATATTGACACAACATGATAACTGTAAATCCACGTTTCACTGTTTGCTTTTCTGTAGCTTTTGGCAGTCTGTAAAAATATAGGCTACCTCAGATTTCTTGTCAAATTTGTTTGTACAGTCAATCTCAAAGCTCTTTCCCTTTTTAGATGTGTTTTGTGTGTTTTTTTTGCCGCATTCACACAGAAAACCAATGTTGCCACTCAGTCTTTTTGCCACTCAGCGGACGTAACCGCGTCGACTCCGGCCGATGGTGACGTCTCGTGAATACCCTCTATTTTAAAAGAAAATATTATTCGCAAATAGTTAAATTTATTACTTAATAACTACATTTCTTTGTAGTTTCTAAAATTTCATTCTCTTTATTCCCATTAATCCCCCTTAATCCTTTAATTTAATTCATTTAAATAAAAAGACCAATAACATCTCCCCACTCCCACACATACACACACAAAAACTTTGGTCCCCGAATGTTCAAGACATGGTTACGGTATTGGTTTCATCAATGTGAGACTTTATAAGTCATATTTGGATCTCAAATTCTCATTATATTTCCAGAGAAATTTACAAATTTACTACTCAGACAAAATGAGACGTCAGCGGTTTTTAACAAGTCAGAAAACCGGCCTCACGCACACATGCTCGCAGAAGCTTCACACTGGAGAATATGGAAGCAGCGCTGAGTCTTGAGGAGTGATACTGGGTGTACACATACCGGCGCAGCGTTGCTCTGCTGAACGAATGCCGCCTAAACCTCTTTGTGCCTGCAATAGCACCCCAGACTCATTTTTATTCAAACAAGATGAGACTGGAGGCAGGCAACAGAGATTAGCCCGAGATCAAAAGGCGGTGAAGCACTCTTGTTTTGTAGATTCAGACGGGCCCCATCCGACATGTAAGACCCACGGAGGAGCTGAGCGGAGCGCTGCGCCGATGCCACCCTCTCCAAGGGGCAGAGGGGTGGATGAGCAAAAAGAGAGAAACAGAATAAAGAAAGGAGCAACGTCAGAGGGCCAAGACTACAGCTCCAGTGTGAAATATTGGAATTAGATTATGAAAAAGAGAGAGTAGAAAGAAGTAAGCCGTCACTGCGAGCGTTTATAGTAGGACAAAGATTATTCTCCTTTTTTTTTCAACGCTATGAGACGAAACTGTTTCCATTTGTTTAATATGTCACCGTTTGTTTTAAATATGAAATACTCCTTCAATAGACAGTAATGGAAGCATGTAACCTAAGAACATGGCATCTGGATCTGCAATATGCAACATAAGGATGGTTATCCTACTGCGACGCCTGCGTGCCAACTGTGATTAATATAAATAAATGTGGGGGGTTCATTTCTCAGCACCGTATATGTTTCGTAGTTAATGCATTAGTGCACAAACAGGTCCGTCTTTGTCGCACCCTTAACGCCGAGTGCCTTCAGTTCTTAGCTAAAGTCAGATCACTTATGCTTTTTAAATGCTCTGATAAATACGAGGAAAAGCAAACAAGGCTGACTGCGATATTTATGTGTAATTTCTGGTTAATTTGGGGATATTATAGATTTAACACGGGAGCCTGCGGAAGCTGGGAGAAGAGGACTAGTGCACGAAAACACACACACACACACACACACACACACACACACACACACACACACACACACACACACACACACACACACACACACACACACACAAACAGGCAGACAAACCGAATCCTGACATAGCCACTGGCGAATAGACAGAGAAGGGTTCAAAAAGAAAAGGGTGCCTCCTCTACAAAGTGCACCACCTTTGCTGCAAGAAAACAACGCTCTTTTCCAACCACAATTCAGATCAAAGATGTTTATTTATTTATTTATTTTGGTAGCGAGAAAGTTTTTCAAATGACAAACATGGGAGCTTTGGTAAACTGGGTCAGAGCTGCCTTGCCTGTGTCTCCATGGGGTGGGTTGGTGGGGGGTGAAGAATGTCACACCCTGAACACCCAGGAAGAGAGGGATTAGATGGCAGAAAGCTTGTAAGTGATGCTTTCTTAAAAAAAATATGCTGCCTCAGAAATATTGTTCTCAGAATGCAAATAAACTATAGAGGAGGAAGCAGATTGAATACCGATTGTATTCTCAAAGGACTAAGATGATGTCAAAACTAAGCGTATATTGTTGAGTCTTATATATACATAAAGTATAAACATATAATACTTTTTTTAACAATAGATAATATATAGATAAACAGTCTGGTTTACTATCTTTGTGGGGACTCTCCATAGATGTATATATATACATATATATTAAGGATTAAGTTGATGTCAAAACTAAGCTTATATTGTTGTCTAAAACTGTAAATGTATGACCAAAAAATATTATTTTTGAGAAAAAAATACATCCATCACATCTTCTCGTCTTTGCAAATTAGTTTTCAAAATAATACAGGCATTCATTTTTATTATACTGTATTGTGATAACATTTTTCTTTACATTTTCTGTATGTCTCAGAATTATGAACTATTTATCTGTTTTCTTTCATTTTAAGCACTTCCCACAGATTTTCATGTGCAAACTTGTCAAACTGTTCAGACCGCTTCTGCTAATGTAAGCTCACCAATTCCCCTGTTATTTAAAACTTAAACTAGCAATGTCAAACTTCAGAGAGAGCCAGAGTGATACAAATTTATATTGATTCTGTTGTGGCAGCTATAGCTCACAAGTGAGAAGAATCAACACTGTTCTGAGACTAGGAGGTTTCCCCCATGCTTCATTTCAAACCAAGCAAATAGTTGTTGGATTCAATTACTCTGAACAGGAGTAATAATTTAGTCAGACGTTGAGGAATTAGAACAACATAAAAGCAACAAATAATCTCAGGATTAGACAGTCCATTTGTCTGTGATAATTTCAGTTGTAGATTAATTATAGAAATTAGTACAAATTGTTATGTGGATTATTAGTAACTTGTTTCACCTGAGATGTTTCAGACCGCCCCCCCCAAACTTCACAGCTCTCACTGTTTGAACTGAAATCCCCTCACAGAAGGACAAATGGAAAAACCTCTCCCTACAACATACTATGCTCAGCCACTGTGCAGTTCTCGATTTTTCCACAGACAAATTTTTTCAGCTCATCACAAGAGTGGAAGGAGGAAGGGAAGAGCTTGGAGAGGAAAAACTCACCGGTGCCGATATTGTGCTTCCCCAGGAAGTCACACCCTGCAGCTCCAGCTGTGGGCCAGGTTAATCAAATGGTTACAAAAAAAAATTAAATAATAATAATTTAAGATTGAACACAAAATAAATGCCCTGCATTAATAAAGCCAGACCAGCTGGCTTTGAACAGAAACCCCGATGTGGGTTGTGTTGCCCAGCAAACTCTCTTGGATCTGAAAAGGGTGCTATGCATACACACAGAAATGAGACACTTGGTCCCTAAACACACACCCCCATCAAAAAGTGACCCATAAGATTTGTGGCACAAGTATTTGGCAGTGCCTGATCTCCACCTGTTCCCGTCTCTCCAGGCTCTGAGGTAAATTTAGGCTTGAGATATCAATGACACTCAGACCTTTGTCATTGCTGGAATTGCTGTCGCAACTGTCATCAACAACATCAAACAAAATGGGACATTCCTTGCCTGTCTGTCTGTCATATCCTATCCTATCCTATCCTATCCTATCCTATCCTATCCTATCCTATCCTATCCTAGTCAGGGTAGGTGAAGGGAAAGGAGCGAGGACTCAGAGATGCAGAGGAATGGGCTCTTTAATGGTAAAAATAAAACAAAAAACAAGACAAAACTACCCCGAGGGGGAAAAACAAGACTTGACTTGAGCTTGGCTTGACTTGACTTGACGGGAGCAGGGAAACATGAGGTACATTCGACGACGATTCAGCACTGGACTGCAAACACAAGGATATTAAATAGGGAACAAACAAAGGAGGGTAACGAGGGAAGACAGGTGGGGCAAATGAACCAATAATCAGGAAACAAGGTGGGCGGGGTTAGACAATGGACACGAGCACATGGCACAAAGAAACACTTAACAAGACATGTGCTCACACCAAACATGACATGAACATGCAACTAATGAGAACTCATCAGCTGCATGTTCACACAAAACATGACAACATGACGTAGCACGTAGCCAGTGAAAAAACACCAACCACGTGCTACACAACATAAGACAAAACATGAAAGCACACGGCCGATGTAAACATGAACCGTGTGCTACACAGAACACACAGACAGAAGAGCACACGCTCACATGACAAAACAAACACACGGAGCATGAATGTCCGAATCCCAACACAAAACTGAAACCCAAACTAGACCGAAGTGCTGGGATCCGAACACCACGCCCCGCACACAAAACACAAGGACAGAAGAGCACGCAGCTTGAGCATGCTCAAAGCTGTGCGCTCACACAAGACAAACAATACAGGAGTGTCAGGGCTCTGTCACAAACCAAGAGTAAACTAGACCGAAGTGACAGAACCCTGACACTACCCCCCATCAAAAGGGACGCCACCTGGCGTCCCTAACGAGGGACACCAAAACAAGACAGGAACAAGATAACAAGACAGATACACAGACCAAACACAAGACAGGAAAATCAAAACACAGAGACAAAGAGGGGAGGGAGGGAGGGGAGCCAAGTCAGAGCCAGCAGGACAGTCCAGGAAGTCTCCAGCGTGGACCAGGGAGGGACGGGAGGGTTGAGCCAGGGAGGCTCAGGCGGGCCTGGAACCCCAGCAGAAGACCAGGGCGGAGCTGGAGGGACAGACCAGGGTGGTGCCGGAGGGACAATCCAGGCGGGCTCCAGTGCATCTGGAGTCCTGGCAGAGGGCCAGGGCAGGACCGGAGGGACAGGGCAGGGTGGCTCCTGCAGATCTGGAGTCCTGGCAGAGGACCAAGGCGGTGCCGGAGGGATGGACCAGGCGGGCTCCAGCGGGTCAGGAGTCCTGGCTGAAGGCCAGGGTGGTGCTGGAGGGATGGACCAGGCAGGCTCCGGCAGGTCAGGAGTCCTGGGAGAAGGCCAGGGTGGTGCCAGACGGACGGGCCAGGCGGGCTCTGGCGGGTCTGGATGGCTGACTGGGACCCTCACAGAAATCAGGACAGGAGCCGGAGGCAGGACAGGACACAGGACGGGAGACAGAGTCATTACCAGACATTGATCAGGGGCCGGAGACCTCACCGGCCTCGGGTCAGGGGCTGTGGCTGGCAGGGCAAAGCGAATGGGTGGCGCGGGCAGGGCAAGACGCCTGGGTGGCGCGGGCAGGGCAAGACGCCTGGGTGGCGCGGGCAGGGCAAGACGCCTGGGTGGCGCGGGCAGGGCAAGACGCCTGGGTGGCGCGGGCAGGGCAAGACGCCTGGGTGGCTCGGGCAGGGCAAGACGCCTGGGTGGCTCGGGCAGGGCAAGACGCCTGGGTGGCTCGGGCAGGGCAAGACGCCTGGGTGGCTCGGGCAGGGCAAGACATCTGGGGGGCGTCTCTGGGCCAGCAGCAGGCTCTGGGATGGCCTCCAGGCCATGTAGGGTGGAGGAAGCCTTCTTTCTCCTCCTCCGAGAACGAGGCGGTGGTCGGGTGCTTACCGCCTCCGGGGAATCTGCAGCCTCTTCGGCCGTCTCTGGGGGAGCTGCAGCCTCTACGGGCGCTTCTGGGGGTGCTGCAGCCTCTACGGGCGCCTCTGGGGGTGCTGCAGTGTGGATGGGCGCCTCTGGGGGTGCTGCAGCCTCTACGGCCGTCTCTGGGGGAGCTGCAGTGTGGATGGGCGCCTCTGGGGGTGCTGCAGCCTCTACGGCTGTCTCTGGGGGAGCTGCAGTGTGGATGGGCGCCTCTGGGGGTGCTGCAGCCTCTTCGGCCGCCTCTGGGGGAGCTGCAGCGCTGATGGCCGCCTCTGGGGGAGCTGCAGCCTCTTCGACCGCCTCTGGGGGAGCTGCAGCAGTCACACTTGACCAGGGCAAATCTTCAGGGTGTGTTTCCCCGACTGGATAGGAGACAGATGAGGCGGGCCGGTTCTTCCTCCTCCTACTCCGTTTCCGGATCATCGGAGGGCTGGGGCTTCCACTGACTGCCGATGGAAGAGGGGAACAGTCAGTGGGATGGGACTCCGCTTGAGGTGGAGGTTCAGGCTCCCCAAGATGGAAAACATGGTAAACGAAGTCCCAAAAACAAAGACTCCCCAGCTTCTCCATCTCCCACAGGCTGAGAGGTTGATCAAGACAGATGTTAAATACCTCCTTAATCTCAGCCTCACTGTACGCCAGGTGGTCCACTTCTATGAGGAAGTCACACGCAAAGTCTCTCACGTCAGTCCCCTGCTGACGGATGTAATGGGCATTTACATGCTGGACCAACAGCTGGCGGTTGGAAGGTACAGTGGTGGGAGAAGGAAAAAGGAAGATGCCCATTGTCTGCTGAGTCCTCTTTTTGGCTGAATCGTTCTGTCAGGGTAGGTGAAGGGAAAGGAGCGAGGACTCAGAGATGCAGAGGAATGGGCTCTTTAATGGTAAAAATAAAACAAAAAACAAGACAAAACTACCCCGAGGGGGAAAAACAAGACTTGACTTGAGCTTGGCTTGACTTGGCTTGACTTGGCTTGACTTGACTTGACTTGACTTGACGGGAGCAGGGAAACATGAGGTACATTCGACGACGATTCAGCACTGGACTGCAAACACAAGGATATTAAATAGGGAACAAACAAAGGAGGGTAACGAGGGAAGACAGGTGGGGCAAATGAACCAATAATCAGGAAACAAGGTGGGCGGGGTTAGACAATGGACACGAGCACATGGCACAAAGAAACACTTAACAAGACATGTGCTCACACCAAACATGACATGAACATGCAACTAATGAGAACTCATCAGCTGCATGTTCACACAAAACATGACAACATGACGTAGCACGTAGCCAGTGAAAAAACACCAACCACGTGCTACACAACATAAGACAAAACATGAAAGCACACGGCCGATGTAAACATGAACCGTGTGCTACACAGAACACACAGACAGAAGAGCACACGCTCACATGACAAAACAAACACACGGAGCATGAATGTCCGAATCCCAACACAAAACTGAAACCCAAACTAGACCGAAGTGCTGGGATCCGAACACCACGCCCCGCACACAAAACACAAGGACAGAAGAGCACGCAGCTTGAGCATGCTCAAAGCTGTGCGCTCACACAAGACAAACAATACAGGAGTGTCAGGGCTCTGTCACAAACCAAGAGTAAACTAGACCGAAGTGACAGAACCCTGACAATCCTATCCTATCCTATCCTATAGCCTATCCTATCCTATAGCATATCCTATCCTATCCTATCCTATCCTATAGCCTATCCTATCCTATCCTATCCTATCCTATCCTATAGCCTATCCTATCCTATAGCCTATCCTATCCTATAGCCTATCCTATCCTATCCTATCCTATCCTATAGCCTATCCTATCCTATCCTATCCTATCCTATAGCCTATCCTATCCTATCCTATCCTATCCTATCCTATCCTATAGCCTATCCTATCCTATCCTATCCTATCCTATCCTATCCTATCCTATCCTATCCTATCCTATCCTATCCTATAGCCTATCATATCCTATCCTATCCTATCCTATCCTATCCTATCCTATCCTATCCTATCCTATATCCTATCCTGTCCTATATCATATCCTAATCTGTCCTGTCCTGTCCTGTCCTATCCCATCCCATCCCATCCCATCCCATCCCATCCTATCTTTTAAATATAAAAACATTATGAGAGTGTGGAATAATATATTATATCTAATATATAATCTATAGCCTATCCTATCCTATCCTATCCTATCCTATCCTATCCTATCCTATCCTATCCTATCCTATCCTATCCTATAGCCTATCCTATCCTATCCTATCCTATCCTATCCTATCCTATCCTATCCTATCCTATCCTATAGCCTATCCTATCCTATCCTATCCTAGCCTATCCTATCCTATCCTATAGCCTATCCTATCCTATCCTATCCTATCCTATCCTATCCTATCCTATCCTATCCTATCCTATCCTATCCTATCCTATCCTATCCTATCCTATAGCCTATCCTATAGCCTATCCTATCCTATAGCCTATCCTATCCTATCCTATCCTATCCTATCCTATCCTATCCTATCCTATCCTATAGCCTATCCTATCCTATCCTATCCTATCCTATCCTATCCTATCCTATAGCCTATCCTATCCTATCCTATCCTATCCTATCCTATCCTATCCTATCCTATATCCTATCCTGTCCTATATCATATCCTAATCTGTCCTGTCCTGTCCTATCCCATCCCATCCCATCCTATCTTTTAAATATAAAAACATTATGAGAGTGTGGAATAAAAGCAGTGATTACTGTCATTGATTGCCATTATTTATCTACAGTTTTGATTCACACGATAACACATTATACTGACAGTGACACAGATGTGGATTTTCAAGACATATTCATACCAATCCAATTATGAATGGTATTTTAACCTGGAATAGCGCAAGTACAGGGAAGACAAGCATTTACCGCTTCGAAAGTGTTTTCCCTTGGGTTCACGGAATTCCATTCTCTCAGTGACATCACATTTGTATTGACCCTGTTTACAATATCCTGGGGATATCTGACATTTAACGGGAATGTGTTTTGGTAAGAAGGAATGAGTTCATCGCATATATCTAATGTTACAATAGCATAATGGGGATTTCATTGGAATGGGGCACAAAAATACGACAAAAAGCAGTTAAAGAGTTTGCTTACTGTAAAAACACTGCAACAGGATGTAGCCGAGGTCAATTCACAAGGGAGGAGGAAACTGTTAAAGGGGGGAAAATACATAATTATCCCTTACTGTACAGAGCACTCAGTAACAAAAGCATAATTTGTTTGTAATTGCATTTATTATTGGCCCTCCCCACTTATCATAACTTAGTTACAATTCCAAGCTTCATTCAGCATCCAGAGCGACAACCTGGAAAACTGCATTTCTGAGTCAGTACACCTTTCTCACTTTCTCCTTCTTTGCTGTCTCTCTTCTCTCCACTAAATTACTCACAGACAGTTATTTCCTATATTTAATAAACTAATGGGAATGTCTAACAAGCTGGAATGTTGCTGTCTTTTCTGGCCATGTTAGAGCGCTCAATGCTGGACACAAGCTGTGTGTTCCAGCGGCAGCAACAGCAGCAGCAGCAGCATGCAGGAGTCTGGCTGTCTGTGCGGCTCTAGAGGAAAGAGGACCAGTGTGGCAATGCACAGCAGCAGAGACGCCCCAACCATCAACCACAGGAGCCAGCCCGGCTCCCCCCATGAGGCACGCTGACTGGACCCAAGTGTGTGTGTGAGGGAGAAAGAGACACAGAATAAGAGTAGGATTTGTTCAACTTTTTTATGTGTATATTTTAGTGTGGGAAGTATGTCTATACTTTGCACTGTGTTCTGTTATCTTAAAGGTGACAGTGGACTAACAGGAAGCCAAAAACGGCATCTTTCCCGAGGCAGTGTGCCTTGTTTTCTTTTAGCCTTCAGTGCAATTACAATTTTAGTTTAGTCATTGACAGCATATTAACAGTAATTATCTTGATGGATCTACTGACATATTTATGTTTATGTGATTTGTTTTTATAGCAGCACAGTTAATGAAAGCAACAAAATAGCTGCAGCATTAAAAAAAAAAAAAAAAAAAAAAAACTATAATACAAATTACTATATATGTATCAAAATCAATATTGAAAATTATTTCAATTATAAAAAAATGGTATGTATTTAAAAGTTATAATACAATATAAATAATAATTACAGCATTGACAGCATCCTCATGATGGTCCAAAACTGTATGTCTCTCCTTCTTCTCTGGAAGATGAAAGAAGACATTTTGAACAATGTTTTTTTTTCCCCCTTTCTTTCTATTCGTTCTGTCCACAGCTGTTTTGTACCAACACTATTCAAAATATGTTCTATTGTGTTCTGCAGAAAACAGAAAGTCCTACAGTTTTAGAATAGGTTGTGTATAATTATATATTTTTATGCTTTAAAGTATTTTTAAGTTTGATATTTA
This sequence comes from Romanogobio albipinnatus, assembly GCA_023566225.1. Classification (NCBI taxonomy): domain Eukaryota; kingdom Metazoa; phylum Chordata; class Actinopteri; order Cypriniformes; family Gobionidae; genus Romanogobio; species Romanogobio albipinnatus. The sequence continues at coordinate 43,800,839 of CM042242.1, forward strand.
ATATAATTTGTATTTTTTTTGTCTTTGATTCAAGTATTATGAACAAAGCAAATTTAAAATAATATTTAATTCTTTAAAAAGTTTCAACTGTTTCCAGCTGGATTCGCTCTGCGCTCTCTGGGCTAATTAGTTACAATCTTTAGGCCATTTCATTATTTTGAATATCCCAATCAAAATATGCCATAACATATGTTGCGTACGTCTCCACTAACTCGCAGCAACTGTGTTTTTGTGTTGGAAATTCCACCGGTGGTCCCTATATCAACGGTACTGAGTGGCGTGGGCAGGTTCGAGTCAGCCCTCTCCTTAACACAAGGTCGCTCTGTGTGTGTCCTGCCCAGGAGACTGAGAGGAGCCCACGTTTAACACGCATATCCATCCATTCATTTATACACACACACACAAACACACATGTGCAAGGTAAGCACGCTAAGAACATCACATGATTTCATGTTCCATTCTAGAACGTTCTGATGAACTCTGAGTCTGAATAGATCTGATGAAGTACAGAGAAAGAAAGGAGGAGGGATTGGGGGTTGTAGAAGGCAAGAGCTCTAGACAGAGAGAGGGAGAGAGAGAGGTAGGAGCCTGCACACCTCTTTCCAAAAACAATATTTTGACTGAAAGGTTAGCCATCTGGATCTTCTGAACACAGGATTACGGCTGGTGCCTCAACTTATTTTTCCTCTATTACCACTCTGGTTGCCACAGACACAGCCACTAGCTTGCTTGGAGACCCTCTATGATGACAACCACCCTGCTGCTGCATGAACAGCTCTCCAATCTACTAAGGGGAACAATGGGTTATCTGAGTATGCTTTCAAATAGAATACTTTGGATAAGCATGGAAAAGTATTCAAGAACCATTTTACTTCACTGGCTTGCATTTATATAAAGAACCTTGCTGGGTTCGACACTGGATCACTTGAAGAATATGCTATACCACATACCAAACTAGATTTCTCAACTGCTTCCTTCTGAATATTTATGAAACGAAATGGTGCTCAAATGTGTTGCTCTTAATAATTAGAATTAATTGGACAATTATAATTCTCTATCAGCTTTACAGTAAAAATATTTCAAACAACAATCGCAAGTGCATGAGAAACAATAGTGTGTAAAATGTGTTTTGGCTGCTGCGGGTTCTTTGTCATCAGTTAGATTGGTTTTAGGCCCGGTTTACACCTGGTATTAATATGCATTTTGGTTGATCGGATCACAAGTAGACGAGGGAGACACATTCTCGTTTACACCTGGTGTTTTATTCAGTCTCTTTTGTCCATTTTCGACCATTTCTGTCCTGATTTCTTCGAGGGGAGGGTCTATGGGCAAGTAAATGTATGGCTTTTTATTCAGATCTTTCGATCTAATGGACGGAATAAGAGCACATCATTTACATATGAACGCACCATAGATGACGGAAAAGCACACAGAGAACAGCAGCTTTCATTTCTGCTCTGACAGTCGCAAGATCACGGAGAACGTGAGTGTGTTTTAGAAATCAGGAATGTTGCAAGAACATTGTACTTGATATGTTTTTTGTCTTCAAACCAAATTTGGGTCTTCGGCCGACAAAGTTTAAATCCCGCCTGGCTAGCGTGCTTCCTATAATGTTTAATGTTATGTCAGTAGGCGGAGAGTAGGCAGTCTTTTTGGCTCCTTAAAAGCATTCGACCACATGAGCGTCTACACCAGTGTTTCTCAAACACTGTGCCGTGGCAAACTAGTGACAGGTTGTCAGACAGGTCCCAAATTCCAAAAAATAAGTAAAAATAAGAATATATTATTGCACTGACCCATAATATATATATATATATATATATTATATCAGGCTGAAAACTTGTATCCCTATATTTCGTAATTTCTGTTTTATAAAATGAATGCTATTGGTCATTCTTTACGTCTGTATTAGCACATTACCTGTAATTATGAGCCTGAGCCCGAGCTCGATTTAAACCCTACCATTTTTTAATATGTGGGCGTTCTGACGAGAATGAGCCTGTAATGAGCAAAGCGGACTGGTGTAACGCTCAGCTCAATAATCCACTCTATGTCAGTGCGCTTCACTCATTAACCACTCACCAGTAAAATGACGTTCGCTCAAATCCCACTCAGACATGACATTAATCTGTACTATAGCCTACTATACTTGTTGTAGCCATTAAACAATGTATTTTGTTTCATATTTATGTTTAAATATTAAAATATTTAAATTTCATCTAGGCTATATTGATTATGAAAAGTGCAAAGATGCAAGTGGGTCAGAAATAATTTTGACCACTTCATTAAATTTTGTTTTGTAGAAAGCCTTTCTTTAACGTGAATGTCGTTTTGTATGAATCATGTCTTAATTTTAATCAATGTTTCATCAGCCAATTTAGTCAGCCAGGATTTAATAAATAAGAAGCAAATAGGCTACAGCAGACAATAATCGTGACATCGAAGCGCATTGCTCTCGAACATGTCTCATAAATAAACCGAAACTCAGCAGGCTACTTGCCTCACAGACATGATAAATATGTGTATAGAAAGCTTGAAATGTCTACTTTTAAACAAAACAATTCAAAGCGAAATAGTTTAGCAAAGTGCACTGTTCACGCAAGCAGCTCATGACTGGCGTCTCAGAGCGTTTCTGTTCAGAATGCTGCTCTTCATCACTGCATGTGCTGTGAACAGTTTAACACACATTTTTAGACTAATCCTAACTTGTGTAACTTTGTACACATTTGTTTCTTAGTTGTAGTATTAGTTCTTACTTTGCTAATATATACGTACACTCACCTAAAGGATTATTAGGAACACCATACTAATACTGTGTTTGACCCCATTTCGCCTTCAGAACTGCCTTAATTATACGTGGCATTCATTCAACAAGGTGCTGAAAGCAATCTTTAGAAATGTTGGCCCATATTGATAGGATAGCATCTTGCAGTTGATGGAGACTTGTGGGATGCACATACAGGGCACGAAGCTCCCGTTCCACCACATCCCAAAGATGCTCTATTGGGATGAGATCTGGTGACTGTGGGGGCCATTTTAGTACAGTGAACTCATTGTCATGTTCAAGAAACAAATTTGAAATGATTCGAGCTTTGTGACATGGTGCATTATCCTGCTGGAAGTAGCCATCAGAGGATGGGTACATGGTGGTCATAAAGGGATGGACATGGTCAGAAACAATGCTCAGGTAGGCCGTGGCATTTAAACGATGCCCAATTGGCACTAAGGGGCCTAAAGTGTGCCAAGAAAACATCCCCCACACCATTGCACCACCACCACCAGCCTGCACAGTGGTAACAAGGCATGATGGATCCATGTTCTCATTATGTTTACGCCAAATTCTGACTCTACCATCTGAATGTCTCAACAGAAATCGAGACTCATCAGACCAGGCAACATTTTTCCAGTCATCAACTGTCCAATTTTGGTGAGCTTGTGCAAATTGTAGCCTCTTTTTCCTATTTGTAGTGGAGATGAGTGGTACCCGGTGGGGTCTTCTGCTGTTGTAGCCCATCCGCCTGTGGTTGTGCGTGTTGTGGCTTCACAAATGCTTTGCTCCATACCTCGGTTGTAACGAGTGGTAATTTCAGTCAAAGTTGCTCTTCTATCAGCTTGAATCAGTCGGCCCATTCTCTTCTGACCTCTAGCATCAACAAGGCATTTTTGCCCACAGGACTGCAGCATACTGGATGTTTTTCCCTTTTCACACCATTCTTTGTAAACCTTAGAAATGGTTGTGCGTGAAAATCCCAGTAACTGAGCAGATTGTGAAATACTCAGACCGGCCCATCTGGCACCAACAACACGCCCCGCTCAAAATTGCTTAAATCACCTTTCTTTCCCATTCTGACATTCAGTTTGGAGTTCAGGAGATTGTCTTGCATAGCGCGTCATCTTTTGTATCATGAGATTTTGATCATGAGATTTCAGCAACAAGAAAACTGAGCATCCATATAGATAAACTTTATATCCTGTACATTGATGAAAACTTAATGCAATACTTTACTTCCTCAGATCCAATGACAGACAACATATATCTGTCATTCGCTGGTCAAAAACCTTGTACCTCCATTTGAGTTTGATTTTCATAAAATGTTAATATTATAATGACACGTGCAAGTGTCTGACCATAGCTAAAGCCACAATACCAACTTTGACTTAAATACGAGGTTTCCACCTGACAGGGACAATATGTAAACTTCTTGTTTTATCATCACTAACAACAAGCATCATATTATGACCTTATTGTGTTTCTACCTGACTTAAGCTCAAGTTTCAAATTAAATGCGAGTGCTACTTTTAATATATCTAGCTTTTTATCATTTGAAGAAATGTGCAATTTTGTTATATTTTTATATAGTGGTGTGCCAGGGGATTTTTTACTTATCAAAAAAAAAAAAGGTTGGAAAACGTCTCGGTTACGGATGTAACCCTCGTTCCCTGAGGAGGGAACGGAGACGTACGTTAGAGACTAACGAATGGGGGTTTCGCCTAGAAGCCTATCATCTTCGAGCATAGAGAAAACGCCCAATGGCGTGCCAATGCCATGGGGCATGCGGAATTTGCATACGTAACTCCGCCTCACCGCGTGAGTATATAAGGAAGTATGTGGCAATATCGCATTATGTTACCTGCTTGAGGAGCCAAGACTGAACTCCTGCGTTCCAGGTAGCACAGCTGAAGTGGCAACGGAAAGTACGTCTCCGTTCCCTCCTCAGGGAACGAGGGTTACATCCGTAACCGAGACGTTCCCTTTCGTTCAGTCACTACGACGTACGTTAGTGACTAACGAATGGGGGTTCAATATAATCTCGCCACTCAGCTGTCTTCCAGTGCCCTGCGTAAGTGTGAGTTCCCTGTCGTAAGACTAATATGGACGAAGGACTCACGCTTAACACAGGAATACCAAGGTACACTGGGAAGCATATCCCAGTGAGGGAATGCCAAGATGCCTGCCCGTAGGGAGGACTTAAGAGTACACATATGACCCGCTAAGGGCTGCATATGGAAAACTCTAGGGTACCAGCCGCAGGTGGAATTTTTAACCCTAGGGTGGCAGGGGCTTGCCAAGGGAAAGACACCTGCTCGCAAGGGAGGCTAACGGTGGAAATACTCATGTGGGGGTCGCCGGAGGGGAACCATGCACACGGGGCACCTGGCCAGACACGAGGGTCTGGGCTCGAGAGAGGGCAGACACACAGGTATTGGCGTAAGCGGTGCTGGAGGAACTCAGGGTTCTCGGGGAAGCTCACCTGAGGGAAAATATCGCACGTATCCAGTCCGTGGAGTGGAATGGCGAGCAAGCGAAGACACCTGAGCCTGGCCCATTACCGGCCCCTCAGGTGGGCGAGTACAAGTCGGACACTGGCTCCACTCGGAGATTGTAGAATCTGGCGAATGTGTTTGGTGTCGCCCAGCCTGCAGCTCTGCAGATGTCTGTTAGCGAGGCGCCATGCGCTAAAGCCCAAGAGGAGGCCACACGCCGAGTGGAGTGTGCCCTAACCCAAGGGGACATGGTCGACCTTGCTGCTGGTAAGCCAAAACAATGGTGTTCACTATCCAGTGAGACAACCTCTGCTTTGAGAGAGCTCTTCCCATCCGCTCTCCACCTTAACAGACAAGGGCTGGTCTGAGGTCCTGAAACACTGCGTGCTGTCTACATAAGCGCGGAGGGCTCCTCCAAAGGCAGCGCTTGCAGGTTCTCAGAACGGAGTGGTGGGAACCTTGGGCACATATCCAGGCCGGGGTCTCAGGATCACATGAGAGTAGCCGGCCCGAATTCCAGGCACGCTTCGGCAATGCCTGCAGGTCCCCGACCCTCTTAAGAGAGGCCAATGCGGTCAGCAGAGCCGTCTGCATCGACATAACTTAATATCAACCGACCGCAAAGGCTCAAAGGGAGGCCTCTGCAGAGCACTTAGAACTACTGCGAGGTCCCAAGAGGGAATGAGAGGAGGGCGAGGAGGATTCAGTCTCCTCGCTCCCCTCAGGAACCTGATGATCAGGTCGTGCTGACTTACCTTTTTGTCCCCCAAGAGATCGTGGTAGGCAGATATTGCGGCCACATAAACTTTAAGGTGGAGGGAGACAGCCTTCGCTCCAACCCCCTCTTGGAGGAACGATAGCACAGACCCGATCGGGCATTTCCAGGGGTCTTCTAGGCGGGAAGAGCACCAGGTGACGAAGAGGTTCCACTTCAACGCATAGGCATGCCGAGTGGACTCTGCCCTAGCGGAAGTGATGGTGGCGACCACCGGAGGTGGTAGGCCACTCAAACCTGCCTTGTCCCATCCAGGAGCCACACGTGGAGGTTCCAAGATCTGGACGCGGGTGCCATAGGGTGCCCCATCTCTGAGTGTCTCAGAGAAAAAGCCAGGGAGGGGCTGTCGCAAGGAGTAAGAGTTTGGGGAACCAGGTCCAGCCGTGCCAGTACGGGGCGACCAAAAGGATCTGCTCCTTGTCCTCCCTGATCCTGCACAGGAGCTGTGCGAGTAGGCTCACTGGGGGGAACGCATATTTGCGTAGGCCCCCCGGCCAGCTGTGCACCAGTGCATCCGTGCCGAGAATGCCCTCGGTCAGGGAATAGAACAGGCTGCAGTGGGAAGAGTCGTGGGAGGCAAACAGGTCTACCTGCGCGTCTCGAACTGTTCCCAATCAGCTGGCCGTCAGGGGATGGAGTCACCATTCTCCCGGGAGTGGCTGAAACCGTGAGCTCGTCGGTTGCACGGTTCAGGGCTCCTGGAATATGGACAGCACGAAGGGACCTCAGGCGCTTCTGACTCCATAAAACGAGGTGGCGGGCGAGTTGAGACATACGGCGGGAGTGTAGACCGCCCTGGTGGTTGATGTACGCTACTACGGCCGTGTTGTCTGTCCTGACAAGCACATGTTGACCCCTCAGCAACGCCCGGAGGCGGTGCAGGGCGAACCGTACTGCCAGTAACTCGAGGCAATTGACATGAAGAAGGCGCTGTAGTCCTGTTTCCAGGAGCCAAGCGGCTGCTTGTCCATTGCACATGGCACCCCAACCCATGGCAGAGGCAACCGTCGATACGACAACATGCCTGGAAACTCGAATTAAGGGCACCCTGGCCCGTAGAAAACTGAGGTTTGACAACGGGGTGAGTGTCTGAAGGCAGGCCCGAGTCGCTTGTACCCGGAGCGTGCCAGACTGCCATGCCCACCTCGGACTCGATCGCGAAGCCAATGCTGAAGCGGTATCATATGAAGCAATCCGAGCGGCGTCACCACGGCTGCAGATGCCATATGCCCCAGGAGCCTCTGAAAAAGTTCAGTGGAACCGCACTCTTGCCCTTGAATTGACGAAGGCAAGTCAGCAGAGACTGCGTGCGCGCTCGCTGGTAAGCAGCACGCACCTGGCGACCGAGTCGGAAACCATACTGAGAAAAGAGATACTCTGCACGGGGCAGAGTCGCTCTTCTCCCAGTCGACCTGAAGGCCCAGTGCTGGAGCACTTGGACTCTGTGTCCGCAGACCTGCTTACGAGAGTGACCCAGTATGAGCCAGTCATCGAAGTAGTTCAGGATGCGAACCCCGTGCTGCCTGAGTGGTGCAAGGGCTGCCTCGATAGACTACGTAGAGTCACGAGGGGACAGAGCTGCCCGAATGGGGGGACTGCGTACTGATTGTCCTCCGCACGTGTGACGGGGGCGTTGGCCCTGATCACGGTACAGCGAACTCCCCAGAGCGGGGAGGAGCCTGCGCAAACTGAATCGCATAGCTGAGCCTGATGGCCTTCGCGACCCAGTGGACAGCCCCTGAAGCTGAAGCCAGGCTCCAGGAACTGACCAACGTGGTCGCTCGAACCACAGACATACCCAGGGTGGGGCAGCGAGGCATCGTTACCAGCCCGGACATGGGAGGCGTAGCGTCCCGGCGTGGGGGCACGGTTAACGGCTGCGTCCTGACAGAGGAGACCAGGGAAGGACGCACGTTCCACTGGGGTCTGCTCTGAGAGGAGGCTGGCGACAGAGAGGGGCGAGAGCGGCGCGGCTCGGGGGGCGGCACACACTGCCATCACCGGTCTCTGTGACCTCATAGATGGGACACCAGTTCTTTCCAAGTGCTGCCAGCCCGGGGGCCAGCAGCAAAAGGATTTCCCCCCGGCCCTCCACCGGGGGAAGGAGAGGCCCTGCTACCATCCCCTGGAAAGAACTGGGACCCATCTCTGGGTTTTCCGCCTCCAGCCCGGCGTTTTAACCAGGCTGGGGAGCGGACTGGGCGACATCCTGCAACCACCTCCATGGCACGGCCCGGAAAAGGCTGCTGCTGGGGCCGGACGGGAGGAGGGAGGGCGCCCTCGGCGGCGAGCGGACTGAGGCGAGTACGTGTTACAGCCTCAGTCTGCACTGGGGCGGCCGAGAACCGTTGGGCGCTGTTCTTAACCGCGCCGCCGAAGAGGCCAGCCTGGGATATGGGCGAGTTGAGGAGGCGGGCTCACTCAACCCCCCCATATCAGCAGGTAAGGCCAGGAAATTCTCCCGGACCACAGCTGTGGACATCGCCCGACCGAGGGAGCGTGTGGCCACCTTGTGTACCCTAGGCCGCGGCCCCATCAAGGGCAGAGAAGGCGGAGGAGGCCACCAAACGGTCACGGGAAGCACGGGGACTTCCGCGACCGCGTGATCTCCTCATGCACCTCGGGAGCGAAAGACATTGGGGGCGGGGCCCAACAGCTGTCAGGTGCCGCCCCCAAAACCGATCGCGCAACCACGAGCACTCGCAACAGGGCAGAGTTCCACACCCGTGCGAGACTCGCGGCTGGCACACCCGAAGGCGGAGCACAACCTAATCGTCATCCCCAAAGGACTCTAGCCCACCTTGGGATGCGGCGATCGACATCTCATTGCTATCTGGAGTGTGAACGAAACGAACGAGGCATCAGAGACGGGCCGCTGTTTCAGTCCAGCACTCGCGGGAAGCGATATGCGAGAGGGGGGCGTGGCCCGAGGAATGTATCGTCGGGGGTTTCCCACAGCACCGCCCTCAGGTCACCCTGGCCACCAGCCAAAGTACCACCTCTCTCAGAGACGGTAGATTGGGGTGTGGCAGAGGGGACTCTCTCTCCTCGCGGAGATCACTGAGTCTCGACCGCGACATCGCGATGGTCACGTTCCCGCAGTGGGAACATGACACATCCACAATCACTGCCCGAACGTGCTGAAGCCCAAACACGTCGAGCAGTGAATGTGCCCATAGACAGCAACGGAGATCGATCGCACCCGGAAGTGCACGGGCGAACCGTCTTGAAAAAGACGTGCCACGCGCAAGCTCTTTTTGTGAGAGGAAACCTCGCAGTCGATGCCGAAGCGCCCAGGGAAACACACACCAGCTGTCTAGCAGACCACTGCGCAGATCAGCAGGCAGGAAGTATGCGATCACTGGAACGCGCCGTCACACCAACACCGACTGGAAAGCTGCTCATCTCGAAGAAGCTGACAGCGTCTCAGAAGGCTTGTGAGGAGTGAAGAGGTAGGTACTCTTGGCTCCGAAAGCAGAAACATAATGCGATATTGCCACGTACTTCCTTATATACTCACGCGGTGAGGCGGAGTTACGTATGCAAATTCCGCATGCCCCATGGCATTGGCACGCCATTGGGCGTTTTCTCTATGCTCGAAGATGATAGACTTCTAGGCGAAACCCCCATTCGTTAGTCACTAACGTACGTCGTAGTGACTGAACGAAAGGGAACTTGGGTCTACACTACAAAAGCAATCCGGTCGAATGCGTTTTCGTCCACCTCTGGAAGTGGTCGAAAGTGGACCAGGTCAAAATGTTTTAGACCCAGTTTACACCTGTATTTAACGATCAACCGAAACACATCTTAATACCAGGTGTAAACAGAGCCTTAATTTTACTCTATTGTTTGTATTGCTGTATATATTGTTTATCCCTTTTTATTTAACTTACTATACAATCTATGTTGTTTGTTTTGATTTTTTTTTTTATAATGAAAAAATTAAAATCTACACACTTTCAGTATCTAATTTAAAAAAAAGCACATAGAAATATAGTCTGTTTCCAATTCATTCATTTGAAAATGCCATAGATCTTCACATCTCAATCTCCTCAGTGCTTACAGACCTCAAACCTGAAAGCTCTGGCAGGTGTCCATGGCAACCTGAGAGCACACTCAACCCCACTCATTCTCTGTCTCCTTCGCTCACTCTCCGAGTTTCTCCGAGCATGCCCTAAGCAATGTGAAAGTGGCAGCTTTTATCTTCTAATTAGATGGAAGGAACTCACCTCAAGGTAAGAGCAAGTGGGGCAAGACCCTGCACAGCCCTTTCATCCAAGTTATCTCTGTACAGTATATCTGTTTCATAATCCTGGATTTATTATAAAGACTAAATTTAATAAGTCAGCTCCCATAATGGGACTTTATTTGACATTGATTGTTCATATCAAATGAAGAACATCTCAGTTTTTATAACAAAAATGAAACGCGACAAAACAGAACAAAGAATAAACGAAAAAAAAAAAAAAATTCAGAAGGGTGATGGAAAGACCCCAAGTGTGTTTAGAGGAAGCAAACACATCTAACCCAAGGCGAGCAGCTCAATGAGACCCTTTCATTTGCCCTATGTTGGGCGCCGAATATACAGATTGAGCGCTTACATATGTACATCCCTCTGTTTCCCTCCAGCCCACTGTTTCTTAGCAGCTCTGTCTCCACTTGCTGAAAAGCATGTGACAAGCAGCACAGATGGAGTGTGAGGAGCGAGGTCTTCTCGGGTCCGTTTCATGGTGCATTTGGCTGCGCCTTGCAGCTGATGATTTAGGTGTCATAATGGATGTTCCCATAATAGCTCTTAATCCAACGGACACTTCCAGAGCAGCATCCCTCACAAAGCTCTCTCATTCCATCTAGAGTGAGTCAATCACCAGCCTCAGGCATCCTTTTTAAAGTGACAACTAGTCCAATCAAACAGCCTTCTCAGTATCACTGATTTAAAGGACTTGTCAAACATATTAACAGCTAAGTAAAGAGTAAAATTGGCAAACTGTTTGATAACGTGAATCCCGTTTGCTAAAGCTCCTGTGGGTAAATTGGACTGGAGTTCTACAATTAATGTCCATGCTTTGAATTTTAACGATTGCCACTTAAAACATCCGTAAAAAATGGGTTTTAACCTGAGGGATGTTTCTATTGCCATGTCTCTGTCCTTGGCTAAGTCTTGGTGGCAGATTGTTTGGGGTGAAAGCCAAGGAAAACCTATACAAAGACGAAGTCCAGATCTCCTTTGCACAAATTTAGTTCTTATAATCATGTAGACGAAACAATAGCCTCAATGAATATGATGTTGGGTGCAATTTGCGATGCTAGGTATATTTAGCATATTTTAAAGTTTGGATCCCTGTTCCACATATATGATTACCCTCAGACAGCCTCTATGATATTCTTCATATTAAAGATGTACAAGTGAGCGAAGGAGCTTATTTAGCATCCAAGACATGATAGAACAACAAAAACCAGAGGATTGTCATGCTATAATGTTTTCACAGACATCAGAAAGGCTCAATAAAGAACATTCACAAACAAGGAAATTACATAGTGTGTAATTACCATCAAATAGAATTAGATTACTGATTTTTGCCTTCTCTGGTGATATTTCTAAATGAAAGACGTTCCAATAACCCCCAACTTTCTTGGACAGCATTTAGTGGTATTCAGCAACTTGAGTCAGTTTGTGTGGCCATGAATACAAATGATACAATTTTAAGAAACAATGAAAATTTTGTAAGATTTAGATTAAACTTGGTTTTGAAGACTGATATTCCAAGGACTTAATGGGTGCGAAGAAAAAAAATAAACAAATCATTTGTTTCAAATGGTGTTGAAAAATGGTGTTATGTTATGAGCACTATTTCTGAGGTCACATATCATATAATTTTTTTATGCTGGTAAAATAAGCCAAAGTTGAGTTGTTTGGTGTGATATTACAGCCTTTGACAGGTACAGCATAATTACAAGGGCAAACCATGACATATTTTCAGGGAAAGCAGGTCGGTGATGTCCCAATTAGGGTGAAATGACCAGCAAAGTGACAGCTTGAAAATGTGTCTCATCCTTGGCATACGTCCTCAGAGTGGGCTTCGTTATGTCGCCTATACAAGACAGAATTGAATGGCAATGTCATAAGGCACTCCAAAAAGTGTCTGGCTTGTTAGAATGCAGATAATAATGTTGTTACATGCCTTGTTGCTAAGGGTCATTTTCTGATGCAACTCCAAGACTTCTGCGAATCTAAATATAATGGGACCAGCAGTGGTCCAAATTATGGTACCATTTAAGGTCACATTCTAAACATCCGACTTGTCACCCTGGTTAAATTGAATGCATGTCAGACGATAATGTTAAAGAGGAGGCCAACATGAGGACACCATCCTCAGGAGGTCTTTCAGGAGACGGCTTAGTAATCAGGGGGTTTAATGTTGGTCATTCTTTTACAAAAAAAAAAAAAACACGTGGTTCTCTGTCAGGTCATTATATATATATATAAAGTATTATAAAGACTAAAGTATCATTGGATGGGATTTATTTATCTTTTTTTGACTTGAAAGCTAAAGACACAAATTGGGCTTAACTTCACATTTTGGATCGCTACTGCTCATGATAATAATGTGCGCACTTAAATGGGAGGTGCTGCTGGCTGACAGTCATCACTCTTTCTCAAACCTCCAAATGTATTTAAGTACAGCATAACAATGCTTTCGGGAAACAAGCCACAAAGACAAAGCAGCTTAAGTACCACTTACGCTCTGGAAGGCACCATGCCATGTCTTATTTTCCCTAGTACGTTCCTCAAGATGCTTCTTGGAACATTGTGTGGCTTTAATTAGATGTTCATTAGAAGGTGTCTTGTATTTCCTCAATTAGTCCCTGTCATGGCAGCAGCGGCACTGCAGTAATCTCCGTGATTAAACTCTACTCTTGTTTGTCTGGGCGCGACGTGCCAGCTTTCTCCGACGGGCGCTGTCCTGGAGCCCTGTCACAAAGTGTAATGATTCTTTAGCATGCCCCTCCAAGGCTTCCCAACATCCTGCCAGCCTAACAGCACAGAGCACTCATTTTAAATGTCTTCCCCATTCAACCATTTGCCATTTTCAATTATACCTTTCCACCCTTCCATTTGTGTAATTTTCTAATCTCACCATAGCCGGCGTGACGCTGTTTTAGTGGTAGTGCAGAGTGACAAATGAAGCCATCAGGATGAAAGCTCAAAGGTGTAAGACATGTCAAAGGTCATGGCTATGTGGCTGCCACTTTAAATGGCCTAAACTGATGAATAACAACGATGATTATGTGTCTGTTTATCATAACTTTGCGCATGTTGAAATTACAGGTTTTTTTCTTCTTCTAAATGTTATGCTTTCATGTTGCCATGGCTATAAAAGTAAAGACCAGTGTGTTTTCTTTAGATCAAAAAATGACAAATAGAAAATGACATTGGACTCAAGAAAACAAATTAAAAAGTTAAACTGTCAGAATTTGTTAAATTCAAGTTTGAAAAGAAATTTGTTGAAAACATGTTTAATCACCTTTTAAACTTTAAAAGTCCTCTCCAAGACATCAATCATATAAAATAGAACATTAAAAAAAGAAAGGAAAATATTAAAACACTGCAAAAGGCATCATCACATCTCCATTCTGGTGGCAATAAGTCCACTTGCTTAGCTGAAAGAGCCGCTCTTGTCAAAGCACAGCAGTGGTGAAAGAGGTCAGGGCAGACAGATATGGGGTGCAATTATGGCCTCTGAGAGCCATAAGCATTAAGGTCTATTAGGTTAAAGTGTCCACCTCTTCGCTACCAAAAAGAGCACAAATAGCTACAAACTCATGTTTTGAGGGTTGCCTACTGTTCTGAGAATATGACAGGACAATGACCTGAAAGGCTTTGTGAACATGTTTCAAGTGAAGTTCATGACACACTTTGAACACCAAAGAGTGATAGATTATATTTTCTGCCTAAAAGGCTTCAGCAAAAATATTATTTTGTGACAATTCAGCAAATAGAATTAGGAAATGGGGAAATTTATTTTTTGGTGTAGACACAGTCCAAACAATATCTAGTTATATTGTACCATACAGCCATTCAAGACCTTTTGCATAGTGAATGCTACACAGTTAGCTTCTACCACTGCAAATGAATAATGAAGACCTTTTGACCTGAATAAAATGTGGGAAAAAGATGTTCAATCCTCCAGTTCTACTCTCACCGCTCTGAGCGGGATTTGAACCAGAATGTGAGGCATGCATGCTAAGAAGGATGCTAAAGACCATATATACTAAATACTGTGTGCAAATTTGACAAGGATAGAATTTTCCAGACAGTGAGGGGGCCAAGTTGAAATAGTGTGTGCCGATTCTCAAATTCGTGAATATTAGTGGTGGGGTAACTTATTACAAGTAATGCAAGTTACATTATCAGATTACTTTTTTCAATTAATGAGTAAAGTAATGCAGTTTACATCAAAATATCTGTGTTACTTTTTCAAATAAGAAAAATGTAAACTGATATTTTGATGTAAACTGCATTACTTTACTCATTAATTGAAAAAAGTAATCTGATTTGCGTTTTGTTTTCCCATTTATTCACTGACAGCTCTCTAGTCCCCATGTTGAGAGAAATTCAGGAGTGAAGTGCAGAGTTGTGTGCGCTGTGTAATGATGGTTATTGTAGAATGCTAGCATTCATTTACTCATCTCACCTAAACAAAAACAGATTAATTATTCCTCAAAATGAATAAAAAAAAGTAAATGCAATGCAAACTCAGAATATTACACAAACCAGCAATAATTAAGTTAAAAATACATTTGAACTCCATGCATTTAATCTCACTTTATTAACCAATGTCTTTGTTGTTGACCTTTGATAATCCAACTCAACCATACTAATAAGAAAAAAAAAAACTTTAGCAACTAAAGTCCGGGACACACTGCACAATTTTAGGCTGTCCCAGACAAAAGATTGCCATTGTGAAACAATCATGGCGAGAGAAAAAAACAGTCCTAAACAGTGGTCCTATGTCGTACAATGAGACTACAATGAGGTTCAAAGACGGCCGTTGTCACAGTCTTGCAACCAAAGGTGGCCTACGATAATTTTCTGACAGTATCAGAAATTCAGCATGATCATCACACAGTGTGTTTGCTGCTATGACTGCGTCTATGGACAATCCAATAAAAATGCGATATTAAATCAACGCACAGTGGCACTAAAACTTAAAACGGCGTACACAAAAGCCTTTTCCCTTAATCTTTCGCTGCTTCCACTTTTTTTCAGCACACATAAAAACTATATCTGCCAAAGTGTGATTCATCATGGTCTTTTTGTTTACCACTAGCGCATGCTGATGACGTTTTATTCTTCTATAGAAACTTGCATTGTAGCCTACGAGTCAATAGGTGTCATCATGCATGTCGTACCAAAGTTTAATAGAGCCATGTCGCACAATGAGATTTGTAATGATCTTATAGGATTGCTTTTTTTGCGGAAGTAAAAGCACAGTTTAAGGGTCCTATTTTAACTAAATAAGCGCATGGTTTGAAGCACATGGTGCAGGTGTCTAAATCCACTTTTGCTAGTTTAGAAAAAACGGTCGGCACACCAGGCTCATGGTCAAAAAGGGTTGTACTTAGTCTCTTAATGAGTCATGAGTGTGTTTTGTACGGTGGCCCAGTAGTGCACAACAAAACGAAATTGAAAAAGCATACATAAGTTCACAACACAACGAAATAAAGCCACAACACAACAAAATCAAGCCACAACACAACGGAAACAAGCCACAACACAACGGAAACAAGCCACAACACAACGGAATCAAGCCACAACACCACGAAGCGGCAGATGACGCCCAAGGGAACGTCTGCCAATTCCACCAAGTGGTTGAAATTTATCATTTGTATTAATCAAAATTACTTTTAACATTTAAAAACAGACATGTTAAAATTCCATAGCTTGATTGTATTGGTAAAACTCACACAGTAATGCACAACACAACATTGGAATTATAACATAAAAAAAAGTAATTTTAATTAATACAAATTATACGTTTAAACCACTTAGTGGAATTGGCATAAGTTCCCTTAGGCATCATCCGCCGTGGAAGCATGTTTATTTATTAGTTAAGCTTTAATTATCTGTTAAATATTTAATTTGTATTTAATTTAATGTATTTATAGTTTTAGAAATTTAGGATCTCAACTTTTTTTTTTTCAGTTAGTTGCCAAGGAAATCAATTTTTTTGTATAACTTTTCGTCTAATATTGATATTTTATTTCAGCTTTATTTCAGTTAACAAAAGCAAGTTTTAATAGCTTTACTTTTAGTTAACAACTCTGGCTGGATACAGGACTCCAGTTCCCATCATGGATTGTGACATATATAAATAATTAAATAATGCAAATAACTAGATGCCACACAGCAAAGTATTTAAAACTGAAATGTAATGCCCTCCATGTAGATGCACATTTGAAAACATTGAATATTGTCAAAATGTATCCTATACTCCCAATACATACAAACACACACATATTTACCATCACAGTCTCACAAATCTTGCATAACGCACACTTAGTTACATGACCGTTCAAAGGTCTGCGTAGGTCTCAGTGATTTTCTCTAAGGTCTCCCTGATTGCAAGGTTGAAGTGCTCTCTGCATCCCGGTAGGATAAAGGAAATGAGACATCAATTGGACTCTGCAGCGTGTACTCAGCACCAATGATTCATTCCCAACATTCAGCAGGCATTAGAAGCACTCATTTCCTAGCCCAACTCCCCCCCCAGTCCACCACTCCCCCACAGCCCACGCTGCCTTACTGTGATTAGGTAATGCTGCTCGTTATGAATGTGATGCCCCATTTCCACTGGCAAATCAAACAGCTCTGGATCAACGGGCCTTAACTTTCGGATTCATTAGACATCTAAGAGAGGTCTTAAAGCGAAACATCTGCTTTTGGTTTTCGTCCCAAATACCTGTTCCAAGCCATCAGCTCTGCGCACGAAAGGCTGCCAGGCCATGCGAGATGAACCCGAGTTTGATGACATCGGCTGAGGTCGCTTCTCCGCGGGTCTAATGAAGGCTTAAATGAGCTGCTACATTGATGGGTAAGGACCGAGAGATGAACTCCACGCATGCAAAGTTCATGTCGTTTGGCCCCCGTATTAACTTAGCAAGAGAAAGATTTGTCCGGGTCTTTTTTCCTTATTCCGTACCTCTCCCTTCCTGCTACTACTCTGTTCATTTGATTTTATCCCTGCCAGCATATTTGCTATGTGCAGATGTGACAGCTTAATAATGTAAGCTGAGGTCTTTCCCTTCAAAAACATCCTGGGTTTTGTAAGCCATCTGTTAGACATCCTTTAAGCCAACACTTTGTGTTATACTTAACGTCACTCTTCCAGGGCACACTTATAATGGGGTAATAAATAGTGCCGAGATCCTTACCGATGTTCATCTCAGTCCTCGACTTTTTGGGTTTAAAATATTAGTGGCATGGTATGTTTTACACCACCTGTTTGGAATCTGCTCTCGAGATTCATTAAACAATGGCAGGTTGTCAGACAAATTTGCAAATTACAAATAACTTGAGGCTCTTATTAAAAATGCACATTCAAAGCTCTGCATGCATGTAAAAAAAGTATTATTTAATGGCATCATTCAGAAGAACCTGACTTGTTTATTATGGTCGGCTCGCATAGCGGCACGATGCAATAATGAAGTGTTCCTCACTTGATAATGAATAGCACTATCAAGCACGGCAGAGTATGCCGTGCTCATGGACACCTTTTAACAAATCAGTCAATTTGTTGTGAGGAGAAGGCCATATGCACACAAACAAAATACTTTACACTGACAGGTTATTTTTGTATGTAAAAACATAATAATAATAATTTTAGACTAAAAAAGCGAATCCTTTCTGATATTAAGGCATGTTTATATATTTTGGTGCCGAGAGATTTCCAGAACGGCACTTGCAACAGACCCACAAACAAAAATGCAACACTACCTCATCAGATTCCTCACTGTGTCTGCAAGACTAAGAGGGAGATATTCTGGTCACAAGAGTTATTTTAAGAGTTTCCAAATCAATCTAGTATACGCTCTTGTGCAGCTACTCTGTAGTAGTTCTCTATAGCTGAAATTCACCGTTTTTAATTGATCTTTTTATTTTTTGATTGAAATGTATCTGAATTGTATTTGAAATGTGCTTCAGATAATAGCTCTTATAAAAACAAATAAAGAAATATTGTCTAACCGTTAAGGGTTCATTACTCATAAACAAATAAATACCATCACACATGATAAAGTGCAATTATACTAAAACAACTGACATAAGTACAAAACACATTAGTTTGGCACTCCTTTGCCACAGATAAGCAGGACTGTAGTTATTGATTCAAATTAATTATAAAAAGACTCCACAGTAAATTAATCAGAGCACCAATATTAAACTGAAAATGTGTTGCTTTTAATGATATATGTAATTAAGTTGAGGAACTGTATAAAAACAAGCATTATTATTATTATTCAAAACATACATTGCATTAGCACTCAATAAATGAAATAGAATTTAGTTGTCTTTATTAATTTGAGTCGAGCAATTGCAATAACTATCAGTAATTTTGTTTTCCCGGAGGATAGAAATTAAGCTGTTTTATTAATCTACAATATGTTGGAATGTAGGTATTAAATGGTGATAAAAATTGCCTGTTTAATTATATATTCTAGTTAATAATTATATATTATATTTATTATATTATATTATATTATATTATATTATATTATATTATATTATATTATATTATATTATTATTATATTAAATTTGAAGTTGTTCAAATGTTTTCCCTCTAAGCCAGTTCAAAGCTGGCTGAAATCTTAAATAGAGCAAAACAAAATTCAAAAGGACTTCAAACCCAGTTAACCTAGGTGCAGAAGGTATTTAAGATATCCACCATACTCTCATTAGCCCTTTGTTTTATTAATTTCAATTTCTTCCGACAACCATGGCGTAACATCCTCCACTAATCTCAGAGTATGTAAAGATAATCCTGCAAACACTTGTCTCTGGCAATTTACATGCTCGCCTTTTCTAACTAAAGATAAATGTCAAAAAAGGGAGAGAGGGTGGCACAGAGGGAAACTGAGTCTATTTTTTTTCTTTTCAATTACCTAATGGTAAGTGGGCTGTTTACAGTTTTTGCCAGCTTGTTATCATGTTTGGAAAGTTTGCTGAATTAAAGTGCTACATGCTTATGCTCTACTCTGCCTTTATAAAGCATGAGACGAACAGAACAGACCCTAGGAAATCTTTCTCTAGAGAGCTCTAAAAACATCTTTTGTACAACCTTCTCTGATGTATCTTTGACAAAGACAATCCTGAGGCATCTCTTTACACAGTCGCTGAAAGACATTTCTTCTACTGGAGCAACGTGACAAGGTGTAACATTCCATACCACCATGTCAACAAACCGACTGGCTTCCATCATAGCAGTGAGCGCCACTTCCCAAGACAAAACAACCAGCCTAGAGTCTCCAGGGGCAAGTCAGAATCAGCCCAGACATGATAATCCTGTCCCCTGACCATGTCCAACGCTAGAGGGATCAATGACTGACATCTCTGCAGAGGGTTTCACAGCCTTGAGGTTGAGTGAGTGTAGTATGTCGCTCGAAGGCATGCCATTGGCCATGACCAAGTATTTCAAGTCAGGAAGGCCCACAAGAGACCTTTGTTAAAATGCCAATGAAAAGCTGACAAAACGAGTACATCAGTATGACACAGTCATGCTTGTCACACAGTCACAAGCAAGTTTATATCTTGTGCTAGCAAAACAGGACATTAACGCCTGAAGTCAACAATACATGAAGGGGATCAGCTGATATTTGATAATACTTTCAGGGCATGCACAAACAACAAAATCTTAATATATATACAAACAACCATTCAAAAGTTTGGGGCCAGTGATATATATGTTTTTGAAATAAGTCTCTTATGCTCACCAAGGCTGTATTTATTTGATACAAAGCAGTACAAGCAGTGATATTGTGAAATAAAAGAATTTATAAAATAAAAATAAACAACATAAAAAAGTGTCTAACCCTATGTTTTAACTGCACCCAAAAAAACATGCACTGATTGTATTTTTTCTTTAACCGTTTATGACATTTATCCCCCCCAGTTTTATTGACTTATATATTTTCAGGTTTTTACATTATAATCAGTGAACAATTTTGAGTGTAACATGTTGCTATATATTTTTTTTAGAAATATTATACATTTAATACATCCCAAATTCAGTTTTCACATAAAGTTAGTATTTACAGTATTTTATCTGGACATGTGGTAATTGTTTAATTCCCCCTTGACATCCATTCAAACCTTGACAACAATATCACCAAAACACAGTTTGTCCAGTATTGTTTTCCTGTCAAAGTTTTTCCTGTGCGTTCATATGGTTTGAGTGAACACTTCCTGCTGTATTTTTGTGCATTGATAAAGGCAGCAATTAACATGTTGCTTCCCCACACTGCACAGTGGGGCTCGTATTCAGAGCTTCGCCTCACTAATTACAGCCCATGCCTTGATCTCAACCTGTGTCCTTTGCACAGCGTGGTGACCCTCCAATCAACTGCTGCTTCTTCCACCACTCTCCTCATTTTATCTATGTGCCGAGCTTACCTTCACGCGTTGCTAACTTATCCCATGCCACACAAGGCACTCGGAAAGCTTATTGCGCTTTGAGCTTAGATGTTCCTGGACATCTGCAGGAAGAGATGCTGGAAGCTTCACAGAGGTTGAGGAGGAAATCACATCACAGCCCAAGGCAATGCGTGCAGAGCACACAGAACACTTGCTCCTCGCTCTCCTCAATTCCCCCCCAGCAAGAGTAGTGGTGTGCTGCGGGGTACGAATGGATCTGGAGGAGGGAAAGTGTAAAGAGAGGGCAAAAGCTGTGGAGGCTCGCTTTTCTTCTGTTTTTCATTCACCTCCCCATCCCGGCTGACCCGACAGAACCTTCTAGCTATGCTGCCATTTCCACGGTTCCACTTGAGTTCTACAACCTGCACTGATTATATTTCCTGCGACTTATGTGAAAGGAAATAAGGTGAAAATGATGAGAGATATAGCGTTTCTATAACTACTTGCTAATGCGTTCATCATGCTGCCGTATGAGATATAAAACAAGTAAAATGAAAAACATCTTTGAGATCCATGACAGGAGGGCTGTTATGTTTGCGCGAATGCGCTCGGCAGACTGATGTGTACACGTGTAATCTATGCCTTGCCGCTAATGAGGACATATTTGTTTTTAATGAGTATGTGGGCACATAGATGGAGACAAGGACAGCAGCTTTTGAATAGCAAAACAACAGGGGATAAAATGGAGCTCGACGTAGACTATAGGCCCAGTGGGATTCGCACATGTGTGTAAACCTACTGACACACACTCTTTGCTCAAAGAAAGAGGGTTTTTGCAACTACACACAGAGGAAAACACAGTGCGAACTTGCCTGCGGATGTTCACAAAAGATGCAGTTGTGTTCTCCCACTGCCAAATAAGACCCCACTGGAGTGTCTCAGACACACAGAAACACAAACCCTCGACCTCAGCTATCTCCTGGAAAAAATGCATTGTTCAGTAACTTATTCTTTGATAAACAAGTCAAAGTGTAACGATTCTTCTTCTCGGAGCCTGTTTGGTGCATCTGAGGCATTGCGATCGCAGGCCGAAGCCTGTTTCCATCAGTCAACATACAGCTGCACCTGGAGGGTTCAAAGACCCCGCTGCTACATCCACGCTCCGGCCTTATGCTAACGCCTTGACTTGCTCCATCTAACGCACCTTTGAGAGCACGCACCTGGCACAGACTGTATTTTACGCTTAAATAATCAGTTCATTTGTACTGATTTAGGGCCGAACTGAGGCCGGATGACCTGATCAAGTTTTTGAGGACATGGTCTCACTTGCTTTAACTCTAGATGCACTACTTTTTGCTAAATTTGAAATATATAGGACATGCAACTAAAAGAAAGTACAAAGCAAAGAGTTCATTTAAACTGCACGTGCGCAATGCATAATATGCAATGCACTTCATCATATTGTGTCTAAAGTCACAATGAGCCATTTGTGAAGAACAGCAATTAGTTTCATATTTTAAATTTCATGAATTTTATTATGAAATTTAAACAATAAATGATGTTTTATAAACAAAGTTCTTGAGGAGCACGTTCAGATAATTGACACAGGTGGAGAGCAATCAGCTAATCATCAATAAGAGGTATATATACACGCAGCAGTCTTACCTCTGTTCATTGACAGTTTTCCAGCAACCCTCCACCACCCCTTCTCCACACTTTTATTCATCAACCACTTACATACACGGGGGGTACTTTGGGTTCGGGCCAAATTCCGAGCTCGAAGCCCTCCCCCCGGACAGCACGCCAAATACGCATTTAAACTACTCTCCATAAATTATATGTAAGTGTGAACTCGTGAAATGTCTCTTCAATGTAACTGGACATATCGCTGTAGCTCAAACAGCAAAAAAGGAGTATGAATGAACTGTTCATTCAGTCATTCATTCCTCTTTACTACTAGTTATAGCACACAAAAAACCTTGATGATGCAGCACAATTAAATTAAATATATCACGTGTCATGTGATTACACAAAACAGCTTATGAACGTCATCTAACATTACACAGTAGAGACAATCGGTGTCTTATGTTGTCAATGTCAATAGCTTGTTAGTTTGCTAGAAAAAACGTCTACCGTTGCGGAAAGTTGCTTTTAAAAGTAATGTATTACATTACAACGTTACTCACAAAAAGTAACTAATCACGTTACATAGTTACTTTTTATGGGGGAAAAAAAAAGTTACTTTTTTTTCTTGTCTGGGCTGGGCTTGCTTGTTTTCAAAGCAAAAAAAGAGTTATATTTTTGGCAAATGTAAAGGCATGATTCATACATGAATAAGCATGTTTACACAGCACACACGTCTCTGCACCTTTCTTCTAATTTCTCTCAACATGGGGACAAGAGTGGTGTCACTCAATAAATGGAAAGGCAACTTGCATTACTTATTTGAAATTTTTTTTTTGAAGATACACTATATTGTTAAAAGTATTGGGACACCCATCCAAATAATTGAATTCAGGTGCTTCAATTACTGCCATGATAAAAAGGTGCATAAAATCAAGCACCTAGCCATGCAGACTGCTTCTGCAAACATTTGTGATAGAATGCATCGCTCTCAGGAGCTCAGTGAATGCAAGCGTGGTACTGTGATAGGTTGCAATATGTCCATTCGTGAAATTTCCTCACTACTAAATATTCCACGGTCAACTGTTAGTGATTTTATAACAAAGTGGAAGCAATTGGGAACAACAGCAACTCAGCCATGAAGTGGTAGGCCATGTAAAATCAGAGCAGCGGAGATGTGTTCTCTGGAGTGTCTAATCATGCTTCTCTGTCTGGCAATCCGATGGACGAGTCTGGGTTTGGCGTTTGCCAGGAGTACCGTTACTTGCCTGAGTGTAAAGTTTGGTGGAGGGGGGATGATGGTGTGGGTTGTTCCCTTTCGAAAGGGAACTCACGCTGCGTCAGCTCGACGCTACGGGGAACGCCTCCGGCGTGACAGGTGCCTGAAATTACAATCAGAAAACGTCAATCCTATTGACCGCCGACAGCCTCTGACGTCATCAAGGTGCAACCAGGAAGAATAAAAGGGCTCCTTGCCAACATGACAGCATCTCTTCGTCTTCAGTGACTGTTTTTTGCCTGTTATCGCATAGAAAAGGAAAGCGTCAACAATGAAGTGTGCTAGGAAGCAGCGCCACTTCCGCAGGTGCGTGGATCCGCGTACCAGGTACCTTACACCTGATGAAACACACACACACTCTGCGTGTACTACCTGGGGGAAGAGCACGCACGGGATGTTCTCGAGGGAGCATCCTGTGTGAACTGCGAGCGTTTTCCCATGAGAACGCTCCGCTCTCGTCTGGCTCTCTTCTTGAGGGGAGAGAGCTCAGCAGCTGGGAACGGCCCCGCTCGTGCTGAGGCTGAGCGGCGTCTACAATCTTGGGGTTCCCAGTTGGATCTGGCTCGTCGCCTGGAGACCGGTGTGGTGTTAGTAGACAACGAGCCAGATCGCGAGGGGCAGACCTCGGAGGAGGAACGGGATCTGGGTTCCTCCTCCTCGTCTGCTGCTCTTCCGTTTGAGCAGAGGATGGTTGAGGAGGCGAATGAAGCGCCTGAGGCTGAGGCTTCTCAACCACCCTGTCCCATGTATGGGGAGCTGTTGGAGGTCATGGAGCACGCTGCAGGTAGACTGCAGCTGCCCTGGCAGCGCGTTAGGAGGGATGACGTGCGTCCGAGTAGGTTGGACGACCACTATCTCTCCGCCCATGACCAACCAGCTCCCGGGAGTCTTCCATTCTTTCCCGATCTCCACCAAGAGATCTCGAGAGGATGGAAGAAACCTTATTCAGCCCGTATCCATCGACATCAGCGGGCTAATTTTGCTGATGTCGAGGGATTGCCCGAGGCTGGATTGCGAACTACCTCGCCTCCAGGCAGCCATCGACACTAAGGGCTCCCACCCTGCCAACTGAACCTCTCAGGACGACCGCACGTCTGAACGGCAGGGCATACATGTCGGCGGGTCATGCCGGGGCGGCCTTACACACGATGGCAGTGTTACAGGCTTACCAGGCAGACCTGCTGGGGGACCTCGATCAGGGGGAGGGACTAACCCCTGAGGCGGTGGCCGAGCTGCGCCGGGCCACAGATTTGTCTCTCCGGGCCACCAAGCAAACTGCTTTCGCCATCGGTCGCTCGATGACGGCGACATCTGAGAGACATCTGTGGCTCAATGCCCTGGTGTCGCCCTCTGAACTTTTTGGCACCACCGTAGAGGCGGTGGTGGGAAAGTTCAGAGAGGCGAGGGCGCGCTCGGCGGCATTTAGGACATGCATCCCGCGGAGGTCCGGGACCGCGCCCAGGCAGTTGGGTGTCCCTCTCCCGTCTCAGTCTGAGGGCTGGAGACGTGAGCAGCGAGCCAGCGTTGCCTCTCGAGCGCCCCCGCCGCGGAGGACCGGGACGCAGAAGAGGCGGGACACCCGCAACCGGAAGAGGAAGGAAGCCGGGGCTGGCAACCGGGACCAGCGCAGGCAGCGGACTCCACCCCCGAGAGAGTGGAGATGAACGCTGGCTTTTCCCTTCCTCTGACTTTTTCCCTGGGCGCTTTACATCAGGCCGGTGGGCCTATGATGAGCAGAAAATGTTTGTTTGTTGAAGCACCCCCCTCAGGACGGCGGGCGGATACTAGCTCGACGGCTGGTTTGAAGCACCGCGAGGAGCGATTGGTGAGTCCCCCTCTATGAGGGCGAAACATTTTCAAAACTATGTTTTTCAGGACTTTTTGTACCGTCGCTCCCCTGAGAGGTTACTTGGGGAAATTTTGGAACGTCGCTGGATTTCGCAGGGCCTGCAGCTCCCTGTGAGTAAGCTAAGAACGATCTTCTTTGCAACATTATGTGGTTGTGTGTGAATGCCTCACTTTTGCTAGTAGAGTTTTGCTGCCTCTCCGTGTTATGTTTTCCCCACTGATGTGGGTAACTGATTGCCCGAGTGTTTGTAGTGTCGGGGGCGAGCTGTGTTTTTTCTAGCGTAAAAGTGTGAAGTAGCTGAAGACCGGGTATGCACTTATGCATGAGCTGTAGTGAGATCTGCGCCCAGCTCTGCGGGGCTTTGGGAAAAGGGTTTTCGGGGCCTCATTGTGTAATATTAGAGGTGATAATATTTCTTTCCCGAGCCCTGAGTGGATCTAGTGCGGACTTATGTCGCACCACTTGGCCTAGGTTCCGTCAAGGATGGGACGGAACCTTCCCTTCTAAGGAAGGTCGTTCGCCCCTGGCCTGTCTTTGATATATAAACAGGGCTTGTTATGCATTCTTGACCTAACTTCCTCTTGTTACAGAGTTGTCCGGCCAAGGCCCGCCCCCTTCTCTGCGTTCTGGAGTTACGAGTAACGCAGTCGAGGTGTTGCAGGAGACAGCGATTTTGCCAGTGGTCGTGGGGCAGAATGGAGCGTCTTTCGCCGGTTTGCGATTAGACTTTATCTGCTGTTTCCGCCTTTCAGAGCATGGTGGCCGCCATCTTTTGGCGGCCCCCGGCCTATTCCTGGAGGATGGTTCGGCCGGTGGGTTCTATTTTTTCTAAGAAAAGTTTCACCCTTGCTCTATGTCTCTGCTCCAGGATAAACCTCTGTTCGCGGTTCTGGTCGGATGCTCCCCTGAGGCCCGAGCATTGCCAATGGCTGACGCCCTCGCATTTACGGTTGGCCGCTGCATGGAAAGTAAGACAGCCGCCCCGAAGCAGGTGACGTAAGTTGTACTCCCCTTGCTTTAGAGGGTTTTCGTTGAGCACTTCTGCTGAGTACACTGCTGTTGGCAATGTGATTAGGTTCATGTCTGTAGGCACTGCCCGAGAGACTGCGCCGTCATGGGGGCCCTAGGACAAAGTAAGAACTTGTTCCCTAGCTGCCTCTGGGATGGAGCCAGCCCCAGGTGCGGGCGTAAGAGCCAGCTGGTTGTTAGTAGCCAGCTTGGGCGGTCTGGGCAGCAGGACTTCAGGACAGGTAGTAGGCGTCAACCGGCCTCCTTGCAAGAAAGTCTTGACGCCATGGCCCACGAGTGTGCCTTGGAGGATCTTCTCCACTGGTGTCGACATCAGCAGTAACCTCGTCAACTAGTCTCCTTGGGGATGGGTTCCCAGGTGATAACTGGATTTCCAGGCCTTCGTCAGCAGCATACAGCTGCCGTCAGCCCAGGCGGAGCAGCCAGCCTTCTTAAAGGCCTCCCTGAGGGGTAGGCTCCCGGTTTGGTTTACCTTCGCTCAGGTGGTAGGCCTGTTTGGCCTCCCCGAGAGCCTGCTGTGGTCAGCAGGCGCTGCCTGGTCTCCCCCGAGGGGGCACCACTGGCATTAAGCCCCTCGACGGCTGGTACGAGCTGCTAGTAGGTGGTAGGCGTTACCTGGCCTCCCTAAGGGCCTGCTGTGGGGTAAGCAGGCTCACCTGACCTCCTCTGTGGGGGTGTCCTCAGGGTCCAGTCACTGGATGGCTAGCATGAGTACTAGTAGGTAGTAGGCCTCAACCGGCCTCCCTGAGTGACCTCCCTGGAGGCAACACCCGGTTCCCAGTCGCTGTGGCAGTGGGCGGCATGTTCTGCTATCAGGTGGAGGCATTGTGCCTCCCTGAAATCATCCCCCGGTCCCCAGTTTCGGTAACGGATCGTAGCATGGGCTGCTATCAGGCAAGCAGGCGAGCAGTCGGCACAGGTTACCTGGTGGAGGCCCCTCTCTGCCTCCCTGGGGAACAAGTTCCCTAGGCGAGAACGCACAACTGGCTTTACGCTGACAGCTAGTGGTCACCTGCGATCAGGAGCCGGTCTCTGGCCGTTCACGAGACCTGAAGGCGGTGTTCTTACCCTAGCACGACGAGACGTTGCTGCTGCTATGCGGTCCCCACAGGAGGGGACTTTCATAGATTGCCTACGGCATGGTTACGTACCGGGCAGGCTTATGAGCTCCTCTCAAGTGAGGGTCTGTTATGAGCTTACGGCTGCCTGGCGCTGATTCATGGTTGTAGGCCCCTCGGGGCCTCCCTGGTATGATCAGCCTGTAAGGCCTCTGGCCTCCTAAGCACGTTTTAAAGTAAGTGCTTGGTAGATCCGAGGATCGAGCGGCTAAACTCCCCTCGCTAGCAAGGGTTAGAAAGCACTTCGCTGAGTGCTGCTCTCTGGGATAACCCGTCTCTGAGGTCCGGCTAGTGGATGTCACTGCCTTAGCACCCTAGCGGGATGCCTCTTCGGGGGCGAGTACCAGAGGCTCTGTACTATACAGACAGGGGTGACCGTATTACGTGTCCCATAACAGATTGGGTCACCTGGTCAGGTCTCCCTGGTGGCATTCGGTGAGAACCTCCCGAATAGTGACTGGCATAGGGTCCCTCGGGTTCCCTTGCCACATTCCCTTAAAGGAACCCCTTCTAAGTCAAATGGGTGGTTCCAGGCCTTCGAACAAGGCCTGGGAAGGACCTCGTGTGTGAAGGTTCCTTCTCAGGCGATAGCTTGGGCTTTGACCGTAGGGAGCGCTGTCACTGACAGCCTAATGTGACCAGAAGGGGAGTGGTTCAGGCATTTCAGATTTGCTTGTCTTACAGTTGTCACTGTCAGTAGGCATGCACTCCTGTCAGCATGGTGGCGTGGGTATATCGTTCCCCGTAGCGTCGAGCTGACACAGCGCGAGTTCCCTTTCGAAAGGGAACGTCTCAGGTTACAAATATAACCATTGTTCCCTGAGAACAGGGAACGAGACGCTGCGTCGCTTTGCCATGCCGCAGGGCCTGCCTGCCGAAAACAGTCCCTTCAGACGATCAGATGCTGTCATGTTGGCAAGGCTCCCTTTTATACTTCCTGGTTGCACCTTGATGACGTCAGAGGCTGTCGCCGGTCAATAGGATTGACGTTTTTTGATTGTGATTTCAGGCACCTGTCACGCCAGAGGCGTTCCCCGTAGCGTCGAGCTGACGCAGCGTCTCCTTCCCTGTTCTCAGGGAACAATGGTTACATTTGTAACCTGAGACGTTTTTCAGGGGTTGGGCTTGACCCCCTAGTTCCAGTGAACGGAACTCTTAATGTTTCAGCATACCAAGACATTTTGGACAATTTCATGCTCCCGACTTTGTGGGAAAAGTTTGGGGATGGCTCCTTCCTGTTCAAACATGACTGCGCACCAGTGCGCAAAGCAAGGTCCATAAAGACATGGATGAGCCTGATTAACATTTTTAGGAGAATTAGAGCAGAGACTTCGAGCCAGGCCTTCTCGTCCAACATCAGTGCCTGACCTCACAAATGCGCTTCTAGAAGATTGGTCAAAAATTCCCATAAACACACTCCTAAACCTTGTGGAAAGCCTTCCGAGAAGAGTTTTTATTAAACCCTATTAAACCCTATGGATTAAGAATTGGATGTCATGTGCATGTAAAGGCAAGCGTCCCAAAGCTTTTGGCAATATAGTGAATTTTGTAGTAAATTTAAAAGTGATGCGTTACTCCCAACACTGACGGCTTCTAAATCAGCAAAGAGAAAGTGGGTGAATGCATGTATAAGCATGCCTCAGCATGTAGATTGAAAAGCTCTCCCATAATAACCTTTAAAACCATCTATATTGAGAGTACATTCTGTAAACATTGCCAGAGCTATCTATGACATCGTTCTCACTTTTGTCACTGTCATGGCCATCATATGATTCAAAGTCTTGTTGTGTTACTCATGCTTTATATTGAATCATCAACACATTGGTGACACTGCAACATCATTATAATCTTAAATGACAGAAAAAAAGTCTGGATTTATAGACATTAAACAGAGATCCCAGTTGTTGGGGCCTACAGCAAAAGGTCAAATTAAAAATATTGTGTGGCTATTTGCCAAGACCTTTCCTTGCGGTGAGGGTTTAGATGGCCTCCGTGCCTCTAAGCTAAATTTACACACTGTACAATTAATTATGGCTTGTTTACTTGTTGAAGGAGGAGAGGCTCCGCCACAGAATCTCAGCACATCATTTCAACACGTCCCAAGCTGTGGTGTTTTAGTTTAGTGTATGGATTTAAAGGTCCCGTTCTTTGTGTTTTTTTGAAGCTTTGATTGTGTTTATAGTGTGCAATATAACATGTGTTCATGTTTCGCGTGTAAAAAAAAACAGGATTTTTAACACAATTTACTTTGTGTATTTCTACTGTATACCTCTGTTTTCACTGTCCTAAAAACGGCTGATGACTTCCTTTATTCTATGAAGTCCCTCCTTCAGAAATACGTAACGAGTTCTGATTGTGCCAGCGGTTCCCGTGTTGTGATTTGACCGCGGCTTAGCAAACGTGGCACGGTTCCTGTGTTGTGATTCGACAGCAGCTTAGCGCACGTGGAAAGGTCACGCCTCTTAACGGGAGATATATGCACTTAATGATCTCTACAGCGTCCCTGGGAAAGCCAAACAAAGGTGATTTGACTCCGGGATGAAAATAACAGCGTCTCGACGACATGGCGACAAACACACTCAAACGCAACAATTCCTTTTCTCCAAGCGACACGTCCTCTTCTCCACGTGGGACAGCAACAAGACCACGCCTCCTTTTTTCGCGTATTCTTGTGGGCAGAGGTTAGTCTGTTCTACTGACGTCATTTATGAAGGAAGTACCAGGATGTAGTCCAAGCCAGCCGTTCGCTGTAGGCTTTGAAAGGGAACTTCTGTTAAATAAAATATCTCGCTTGGCATTGAACTTTGAGCTTTATAATTTTACAGGTATTATTTATGCTCTAACAACATTACACACTAACTAAAGTTTGAACAATGGGATCACGAAGAACGGGACCTTTAATGGCTGTGATGTGTATTAGACACTATATTATTATACAGACCATTGGTTCTGACCTTGCTTTGCTTGACAAACTATATTATGTGTCCAACATGACCTTGCACACAAAGCAATCAAGGTTACGGGTCTAGACTAGGCCATGTAGCAGGTCTCATACACTGTCCAAACAAATGGATGAAACAGAGAGATACAAGAATGCAGTGGTGACCAAAGAAATTCAGAAAGAGAGAAAGTTCTCAGTGTAAATCGGGCCAGGAAAAGGGGGGTTTTGGTATTGGTTGTCATCAAAGCCTTTCACAGTCTTGTCTGAATGTCTCTTGAGGATGCTGAATCTATGGCAGAAGTTCACTCACACTTTATACAGATTTCTTTTCACTGGGTTGGGACTTGAGAGGTTCAGAAAGCATGATTTATACTGCAACTTTATCTGCAATCCAAGAAAGAACATATCAGAGGGAAAGTGCACATATCGCCAAAGAAAGCAAATAGCTTTGTGTGAGCTATACTGAACTGGCTCAGTGTGTGAACTGTGACGTTACTGCCACTGCTACATCCATTATTGAGAACAATACATAAATAAAAAGTAACATAACTGTACTAATTTTACAATATTCAACCCAAAGTGATGAATTAGGGATTTTAAAAATGTTTATGCAATCTTGAAAGTTGGTCTGTGTTCACATAAACTAAGTAAAAAACATTTAGTAGTCGAGCAGGATGAATATATTTAGATATTTGTCACGAATAAAAGATAATGATATTGACTGAGAGTTCCTTATTGCCACATTAAGTTAACAGAACTGGAATAAATTAATAATCGTTTAAGTGAAAACATACAATATAAAGTGAAATAGAATACATTTGGTGAAAAAAAAAAAAAAAAAAAAAAAAATTCTCTTTGTGTCAGCAGGTCACTGGATTTTTTGAAGAACACTACAAAAAGCCATTGGGCTCATGTCGTATCAACGGAATAAGACCAAGAGGATTACACTTTGAAAATAAAGCTAACACTGCATGTTTTGTACTAGTTTTCATAGCAGTTTTGATGGATTAAGACGGATTACGTCTTACGTTAGTGATCTAAATACAAAGTAAAACTGCGAACACTGGTGTCTTGTAATACCATATTTGAGTCTGCCATGGATTCTTTACATCCGAATAACATCAAAGCATCAGATTAATTAATTAATCTACTTAATTTTCAGTTTATCCAGCTGCATATAAACACTAATCATTAGATAGGATGTTGTTTGCATGTATAGAACTGGAGGAGACAGTGAAAGCAGTGGACTTTTTAGATTGACTATAGCCAGAGAGAGAGAGAGAGAGAGACTACCGGAAGACGAAAAGAGAGGACGAGGAGAGGCAGAGGAGGGTGTGAGGGGAGGCCCGAGGGGGGGAGGGTTGGCGCCATGATCCAAACTCATTTTGAAACATCAGAACTTATTCTCTTAAGTCAGCATTTCAAATCAGAGCGTGTCCGTACTCATTTAATGCACCGTTTTGCAAAGTGATAAATTTACGAATTCGACATACATCCTTTTGGCTCTAGATAGGGAGCGCAGCGCAAGGAAGAGAGAAGCGAGGAGGATTTAAGAGCATTTCGCAGTGTCAAACATCTAAACCCACGGGGATCCACGGCACAATTAGACCAGGGTGAAGAGGGGGTGGGGGGAGAGAAGAGGATCTTAAGAGGAACAGCCTCATTTCTCGTTTACAGTAACGTGGTTATCTATCGCGGGTGATCCGTTTAAATGGTTCGTTTGCTGGGATAAAAGCCGTATGTAGGAAATAAACTTAGTTCTGGCTTAATCTCCAAATCCTTAGTGGTCATGGAAGATGATCCCAATTTGCTTCTGAGCAGCACTGTCAGATCTCACAATAATAAATAATTTAAGTCTTTAAGCACCAATTATGTTTGATTAATGTTGAAGCATTTGGACTGTGCTCCATGGCTGGCTGATACGTGAGTTTTCTTGATCAGTTGTTGCACCTGATGAAGTCTGTAGCCCACGCTGAGGGAGATAGACTTTAATCCTTTTTCCCGTTTTCCTGTATCGCTGAACAATCATGACATTAGGTGATTAGTAAATATACCTAATTTTCTTATATTAAAGTTCCCATTAAAATTTGTTTTTTTTATTTTCTTTTTAAAATGTAGGTCAATAAAATCAAAACTTTTCATGTTAGTTCACCCACAAATGTCTACAAATTCTCACTTTGCTACAAATCTTTTTTCTTCAACCAAACAGAAACTGAGACATTTTTAAGACTGTTCTGGTCTTTTATGCAAATGCAGTGCACGAGGACTGAGGCTTTCAAGCTTCAAAATGGACACAGAAGTATCATAAACATGGTTCACATGACTTGTGAACTATATTCAAAGTCTTCTAAAGCCACGTGAAGAACAGACCAAAGCAAATCACTTTTTGGATAAACTAACATTTGAAGTGGTTCTAAAGTGATCTAAAGTGATGCTATTTAAAAAAAATAAAATTAGTAAAATAACCAATTCTGTTCACACAATAAATTATATATGAATGCAACAAGTCTAAAATACATACACACAGTCAAACCAAAAATGATTCAGACACCAGATATAATTGTTTTACTAGTGGGTGCAGGACACTATAGTTAATTTATGTAAGTGAGGATAGCAAAATAAAGTAAACTGTGACATATTATACCCAAAAATGCTACCAGTAAAATTGATACAAATTTGGGACCAAAATTATTCAGACACTTTGACCTGACCATGTTTTGCTTAAGTGTTTTTTCTTTAATTGCTAATGCGACCGTAACAAAATTATTGGTTTTATCTAATTGTGTACTTAAAGTTAACAGCTGATTGGTTGATTGTAATCCATGACATACCTTTCTATCAAAGTTATCTGATATTATCAAGATTCATTTTCTGACACAGTCATATTTTATTACCATTTTCTAAACTATAGCAAATAAACTGTGATAATGTGAGAAGGTGTCTGAATAAATTTTGGTTTGACTGTATGTATATTTTTGAAATTAACCTTTTTCTAAAACCACTGTACGGCTATAATGAACAACCTCTCATGGAGTATTGCTTTAGTAACTTGAAACATAACAACCAAAAACACATTGTGTTTGAAACAATGCTCAGATTTGGCCAGGGTATATGGTGATCTTCTATTTTACAACATGCCATTGGCCATTCTGGGATGTATTCACCTCGTCAAACTCAACAGGTTTTCCCAGGTGACCCCATTATGGCCTGACAAGAGAATAGTCATCCTGTCCCTCATGGGTTTTTGGATTATGTCCTGTGGGGCACTGATATTGTAAAACTGTCACGCCATGGATATTTGACATCAGTAAGATCTAATCAAAATAATTGGTTGAAGGGCCAATAGCATTTTGGCATCTGTTCTTGTTTGCACATGAACAGATCAGGTAAAGCCTAAACAACAATCACATATGTCTCATACTAAGGTTTTCATCAGCCATCTGAGAATTGTGATGCGTAGAGTGACATATTTGTGCAATCAAGAGCTCTTCACTTATCATTGCATGACATTTTATCCACAGCCCTCTGCTCAGCAGAACAAACAAACAGGAACACATGGAGATAAAGCCGCCCGGCAACAGCACATTGTGGGTTTGTTTGTTTTTCCAGCATGTGTTTGTCTTCTCCACAGCCTCGTGTTGATCTTTTGTTTATGTCCAAATGTGCCTCAGATGACTGTGTTGAAGCTATGGTTTTTCTCAATGTCAAGATGAAGTGCACATTTCAGTTGTGCTTATTGCACCGTTTCACCGTTATAATAAATTAATTCATCCATGGTAGAAAAAGAAAAAAAAAAGTGTAATTATTAGCTTTGGCGTTTCTATCTAATCCTGATTGATGGCTTGAAAATTAAGCTTGATTGCTTGCTGATGACTAATTATGGGTACTGTCAAATGTTTTTGGGGCTAACTTGTTGTTTGGACGTATCTGTTTTTATTTCAAGCTAGGAACTTGAGAAAGACTTTCTGACATCTCATATTTGACCTAGTTAACCTGGTGTGAGAGTCATTTCAGCAAAATGCATGTCTTTTACAATCAGACATCAATGTCGAAGCACAAAGTACAAAATAAATGAAATCAAAATGCTTCTTTTGGCAGGCAGTAATGTTTACCTTGAAGAGCCCCTGTTGCTCTTGAATGTGCAGTATAATCCAGTACCCACTGGAATTCAGCACTCAATACCTGTATTCAAGCAAGAACATGTCACATGGTACAGCTACGGTTAGTCGTATGCATGCCAGAGCTGCGGGAGACAGCTACTATCTTGTGTTGACTTCTAGAGAGGCCTGGACTCTACATTTAGCATTGCAGTATGACCACTAGCATGTTATTAGTGCACTTAGCTGAACCCTGAAACCAATCAGAAATCTGTTTTCCTCTGTGTAATTTATGGCAGGCATCCAGTTTAGCATGTGACAATTTGTTGTTTTATTCAATCTGATAAAATAATAAGGGTGTATGGAATTGTTGGGTGTACGCAATAAGATCTGGATCCCAAAAGTAATTGTGAGTAGCATGAAGTAAATATGAAATATTTACCTGAAGTGCAGAGGGGAAAATCATTTTGACAATAAGCTGGGAAAGTTTTATTTTTAGCGTTCTTTCGGGTTTTTTTATTGTATAACCTTTTTTTAAATTTAATTTAATCAAAATAAAAACTGAAAACCTGTGTTTTTTGATTATGTAACTGATTTTGTTACTCTTCAAAGCAAACCTCTGCCGGAATACAGCAATTCCAAGGATGTAAAATGAGCGTATTCTTTCAATCAATGAGCTGAGTTGTCACTTCAAAGAAGATAAACCACATGCACATTTTCTAGAGGACAGAAAGAACTAGGGTGTATGAGTCTCCAGAGACGTTTAAGTCACAGTGACTCTCTCAATTCACAGCAGCCAGTCTGAGGAAAGAAAAATGCTCTCCGACGTTTTTCGCCGCCTTAGAGATGTCTCCAAAGTTAACGTAGCATATAATTCTACCACTCCCCTTTTCTCTCTCCCTCTCCCTGCGGCTGTACGGAGAAAATAAGCATATTATCAAATTCTGCTCTCAAACGGCATAATTTCTTGGTTGCGTGAAATGGCTGTCTCTTCAGGGAATCCTTGGCCTAATGCTGACTGGCAACCTCTCCAGCTTGGTGGCACAGACGAGACCAAAGCCAATGGCTTGGCAATACGGCGAATGTAATCTGCCTGCTGCCCTCTACAATGTACATCAAACCCAAACGCTGCTAACATTTCCACCGATTAAGGGCAGAGGGACAACTTTTCTTACCAAAATGGGCTTTTAGGATAAACACTAGGCCTTTCAAACAGGGATCCCTTTCAGACGTCCTTTGAAGGACACAAGATTCTGTTAAGGCATAGGGGAAATTATAGGGGTTTGTTGTTGGGCTACTTGGCAATTCAGGAACTTCATCAGCTTGTCCAAGAAAGAGAGACAAACTCAAGGGGAAAAGAAAAAAAAAAGACCCAGAGTCCTCTCAATTCCCTTGCAAAAAACTGGCCACTATGCACTACGCTCGAAACACTCCATCCTTTGTACGATGCCATAATACGTCCCTCCTATTTCCTCTCCTGAAACCTCTGACGCGTGTCCCTTCGCATTTCACTTCTTCTAGTCTACTGGATGTACTTATTTGTCATTTCCTCTAATAATTGAGGGAGTCTCAATTCAGTCCTCCTGACAGCAGAGCAAGGGCTAAAATGATCAGGGAGGCAAAGCAAACACATTAACTCACATTTCAGAGGAGGAGGGACCCAGAACAAACTGTCACTGTCCTCCATTACTATATTCAAAATGAGCCCCCGGAGCCCCTTGTAAGTAAAGGGCATTAGCTATATGAGGGGACAATTCATTTTCACTACAAAAACATAGCTTCTGTTTTTGAATAGCACAATTTTCTGCTGTGTTTACGATGGTCCTCCTATTTTTAAGGGCAGCTCGAACAGGATCGCATTCTCATATGTTGTTGCTGCTTTTGGAGGGCTTCTGATCATTCAAAACACTCTTATTACTTCATGACTGATAAAAACAAGGTTGTTCCAATTGGTTCAAAATCAATTTTCTAAAACCCCACTTTGCTCAAATGAAATGTTTTCTCTAAAACAAGCAAGTTGTGTTGTCTATTTTGGTCACCGTTTTATGGGAATGATATTGTTTGAGCTGTGAAAGGCATTGTGGTCGGTCGGAGGCAGCCTCCTCTCCATCATCATCATTAGGGCCGTGGAGCAGGGCCTTTGGATAATGAGAAAGCAGAAGAGGGTGGTGGCAGAGGGTTTGGCGGCCACTGTACGGTAGCTTTGGCATCCACACTCTGACAGCATTTTTTAGATGGTGGGTTGAGTATAATTTGACGTCCTTGTGTATAAGTACACCATATTGTTTGGGAATTAAGTGCAGCGTCTAGGCCTGTAATTACACGTTCACAATAACTGGTATTCACCGAGGCTGGAAATAACTTAAAGGGTTCCGGTCTGTGCTCCGGTGCCGGCGAACTTCATAGGAACGGGCTGTGTCTCCTCTCAAATGTCAAACAGTTCTTATTTTAGAAACAAAGGGTTGTCTTTTACTGCTTACAGATCTGGCTGGGCAGAAGTTCATTGTTCAGCGGCTTCCTGATTAACAGAGTCACAGTGTTCCATACAGTATACGGCACAGGAAGAGAGAGGAGATGTATAAGGAGGCCTCATAATGCAAGGGTTATGCAACATTCAGAACTGCAGAATTGGCTCCATTTCACTTCATCAGTGTGAATTTGAACATCCATCCATCCATTCATCCATCGGCCATGGCCCATCCATCCATCCATACATCGGCCATGCCCTATCCATTTACAACAAATCTTGCTTGTCTAGTTAAAATAGTTAAAAATGTATTTGTTGAAATTCAGTTCATTTAAATCTGCACTTTTCAAATTCAAATTGCATGTTTGCTACCTCAATTCGAATCAAATTTAGAAATTGAACCGGAGAATAATATGTATTCTAAATTCTATTCTGAACGGTGCCCAACCCTGCCATAATGTTGCATAAAACAACAACTATAAGTCAAGTTCATTGGTTGCAGAGCCTTACTGAACACCAGCAGATAGCAAAGTGATAGAGGGAATGTAGATGCTCAGTGGCCGTGCAGGTGCGTCATCCGTCTGCGTTGTCATTGACTTTGGTGTTTCTAATAGGCTCCCTAGGTGGTACTTTACATGAGACCTAATCAGTCAGTGAGGGCTCTACTTCTTTCAGCCCTGCCCAGCTGGAGGGGAGGGTTAGACAGCACCGTCCAGACAAACGGCCTGCTGGGACTCTCCACACAACCCCCTCTCTTTACTAGCCGCCTACGGCTCTCAGTGACTGGCCATATTCAAGGACACAGCAGTGCGCCCAAGCAGCATTTAAATCTCCCAGAACCGTGTTCGGTCTCCATCCATTTTCTTGTTTTTGTCTCATTCTGAGCACATGAAGAATGTGAAAGAAAGAGAAATAGAAATCAACAAAAACTCGACTTACTCCAGAACCACCGACAGTGTTCAACCATGTAGTTGGTCGACGATCCCCGCTGTGAGCATGACCAATTGCTCTTTAATGAAAGTTAAAGTATTGGAGCCTGAGAACCCGCTGTGCTAGTATGGCAGTGTGATTCGATTTAATATTCCTTATGTATCTCAACAACGCTTGCATTCTCCTCCATCGCCTCCACCTTGATACAAATTGCAGGTGTCCTCCCACACAAGTCTACCTGGTGAAAATTTCACATTCAAAAAATCAGACCTGTAAATGCAACAAATAATAGCTCTCCCTGTGGAACAATTCAAGCAACCATGCCACTAATCAATGCAATAATGCCACTAAACCATATTAAGAAACAATTTGACAATTTGAAACAATGGTACAATTTGATGTAAAATAATATATATATATAATTATTTTACATCAAATTGTACCATCAAAACATTTGAAAAAATGACTTGAGAAGCAACACTAATATATTGTTTTTATAGAAGATAGCTTTCATTTAAGTGTATTTTATAGCGGTTTTTATCACTTGTTAAAAAAGATACACTTATATGTTACGTAATGTTAATGCATTCTTTATCGACATTTTACAAAAAAACAAAAAAAATGATACTGAATACTCATTTAAAAAATAATTATATTTCAGTGTGCATGAGAACCATCCTATAAATCCTAAATGGATATTCTACATACATTTAAAATACATACTGCAAGAAATTGCTTTAATCAAATTGTGCAATTTTCAAAAATCGAGTAAAAATAATTGTGAAACAAATCAATTTAATGCCAACACAAAGATTCATTCCCCTACTTTGGTGTCACAATCACGCGGAAAAACAATTGAGGTGTAAGGAATTCTCTGCACATATTTTAGCCTCTAGGTCTCAATACAAAAAAACCCCAGAAAAACACAACAACATGTTACTTATAGTTTGGTAACCTAGACTGGATTTATTTAACAGGCGCACACAACTAAAGTCAACTAAAGTTCTGAAAGAAAACATAAAATTGCTCACCTGAGAGGGAGGTTGGGATATCTAAGGGCACTCGTGGTTTCCTCAGGCAGCAGGAGAAACCATGAAGTATCGATTGGTTGCAGCAAACCTTTTAGCAGGACTCTCTCCATCTAGGCGATACTTCTGTTTACACAACGATTGTATACGTGTGTGCCCTGGAACAATGCAGCATAACTTGAAAACAAGTAAACCAGGCATTTATAGACACAAAGATGATTTCAGTCGTTACTGCAACAATTTATGTTTGCTCGATAAAGGGGTATTTATGCCATGGATGACTAAGGACAAACCAGAGCATGGTCCTGTTCATTTGGGTTATCAGGTGACCATTTTGAAAGAGTGAGGTACCAATGGCTGGGTAGACATCATCCTCATCTTGTTTGGACTAAGCGAGCGGGCTACTTTCCGGAGCCACAAAGTAAAGGAAACTGCTGTAAACGGTTAGAGCCATTATTTAGTCTGTTGTCCACTAAGAGGGAGGATGTGGTCTTATGACAACATATAAGAATTAACTTCTTGTTAAATATTTCTTTCCATGCCTTTTGTGACTAAAGGAAAGGGATTCTCTCAAAGAAATTGAGTTTCTACTTAATCAACCATTAACTAAATAAAATGATGCTGTGCTAGCTGAACATCTACACTCTTAGAAAAAAAAGGTTCAATGGAGTTGACTCAATGCCAAAAAAGTTTCTATTTAAGGAGAAATGTCTTAAATTGTTGATTTCTTTTTTCATGTTTAACGGGTTACATACTAATCTTTAAATGTATAAAATATGCTTACAAGCTGTTTAATGAATAAAATGTAATTAAAATGAACAATTAAAATGAACAATTAACTAAAACATTATTATTATTATTATCGTAAAAGATAATAATTAATGTTTTCCCATTCATTTTTTTGTAAAATTTGTATAGGGTCCCTAAAGACCCGAGGTGTGTAACAGTGTAAGTATATTTTTTTCTGCACAAAAATATTTGAATCTTTGATGACTGAATAAGTGCAATTGACCTTTATTCCACATGTTGGCAATGTCTAATACACAATGATGAAGTGACGTTTCACTCATAGTTACCGCAGAATATTGATTTTGAAGATTACTGATTGAAGATTTTGAAAATTATAGTTTTGAAAATATGTTTGAGATTGCGAATATGAGCCAGATGCTGAATGTACTAGGAAATTAGCTCTGACAAAAACAATGATGATGGTATGAAACATCTGCTCAAACTGAACCCTTCCAAGCTCCAAAAGGTAACAAAATATGATTAATATTTTATTCTACTGTAATTGTTACTATGATATCAAGAGAGTTTAGTAGAGCGGGTAGAGATGATGGATCCACCCAAATAAGTAATAATGATTGGCGAAACATGCACTTGGGTTCAATAAGGGTTAAATCCCTAAAGTGATCCCATGATGGGATAAATGCATTTTAAATGCATGTAAAAATAAAATATTAATTTAAATCGCTGTTAATCAAGTCTAATTATGTATTGAATTCAGTAACTAAATTTGCAAAACTTAAACTGAAACCAAACTACCCAGTGAATCATAAATCGAATTGCTGCCAACCAAAAGATTCATTCCTATTACTCGTTACACAACACATTTGCAAAGATACAGCAGAACTAATGCAGTTTCTGAAGCATTTGTGTTTATAATGACACTTTTAAATCACAAAGGGCAAGTGTATCCTTTCTGTTGCGGTATTGAGAGTAATCTCTGAATCTAAGAACCTTCTGGATCACCAGGACTCCCACCTTGGCCTTCACAAACACACGGCTGGCTCGAAGG
Organism: Romanogobio albipinnatus; assembly: GCA_023566225.1. NCBI lineage: Eukaryota > Metazoa > Chordata > Actinopteri > Cypriniformes > Gobionidae > Romanogobio > Romanogobio albipinnatus. The sequence continues at coordinate 43,841,668 of CM042242.1, forward strand.
CAACGCCTGGAGGTGAGCATGCTGAGAACTCAGACGTCGGTGAAAGTTTTACACTAAACCTACTTTTCCAAGCCTATGGAACAGCCATCCTCAAACCTGTTTACAAGAAAACACCACATCACAGAACCTGCTGTGGGGTAATTTTGGAAGCGACCAAAGGCGTGCCATCAGCGCAGCGTTCCCAGACGCTCTGAAACACAGCTGTAATGAGAGGCGAAAAAGTTTTGCAATTCTCCTCCCTGCAGTGTGGCAAAAGCGCAGAGAACTCGGCTTTAGCGTAACATAGCGAAAAGCCGCATCCTCTCTTCCACAGTGAGAACAGAGGGCACGTAAAACAAACAACACACTAAAAATACTAAGTTTGCCTATACAAACATGCTGCTTAATGAGCCAACGGTTTAGAAGGAGAGACTCACTCGTAGAGCCCTCCGTAGTCTACCACACTGATGTCTGGAGGAGAGACGAGATCAGAGGGAGAAAAAACACAGACGCACAATGAAAGCGTGGAGAAAGAGAGACAGAAGATGACTCAAACAGTGTGCAGGAAGAAAGGAAGAAGAGCAGGAGAGAGAGAGAGAGAGAGAGAGAGAGAGAGAGAGAGAGAGAGAGAGAGAGAGAGAGAGAGAGAGAGAGAGAGAGAGAGAGAGAGAGAGAGAGAGTATATTCCACACATCTCTGAGGGGGGCCAGCAGGAACTACCTGAGCGTGCACTGAGCATAGAAAGAAGCACAGATATTGAGGTGTTTTCACAGGGTTATACAGGCTTTATAAACTGAGTGTTTGGCACATTGGAGCACATTCTTCTCTGCTTGTACCTTCGGGCCACTGCTTCACTCTTTGGAGCTGTGCTCTTATTGTGCCGTAGACCAGAAAATGGCTCAGGTAATGCTGTTCAGGGTGATTAGATGGTTAAGGACATGCTTAGTACAGCTCAAGCAAGAAATCATTACTAGTGGAATTTTGTTTCACATTTTGCTAAAGTTTATAGTAATTTATCTGTCCTTTGCAAAATTTCTCAATTGTCTGGAGGCCAATAGGTCACGGCAATTTTTAGGCACTAAAGAACAGCATTTTTTCAATATTTTCTAATGATGTTGTACTGTTCAAGCTGAAAACAGCGGAAAAAGTATTAGTAATCATTATTTCACAGTTAAAGTGAAGGAGGTAAAATTGTCACAGACATATATTTTGAGTATTTGTTCATTTCATTAGATTCAGCATATTTGACATCATTTAAAGGTGCCCTAGAATTAAAAATTGAATTAACCTTGCCATATTTAAATAACAGGAGTTCAGTACATGTAAATCACATACAGTGAGTCTCAAACACCATTGCCTCCTCCTTCATATGTAAATCTCGTTTGTGAAAAACACCACGGAAAAATAGGCGCATCTCAATATAACACCAGCAGTGATGCAATCGATGGGATCATTAATATGTATTTTTGCATATGCCAGCACATGTTCACTGTCAGGCGGAACTGCGCAGCCGCCGTATCAACTGGAGTTCTGCAGCAGTAAGCCTGACGCGAGGATAGCGAACATGGCAGATCATGGAAACAAATGTTATGTTCCAGGCTGTGCAGGGGATGTGAAGACGTTTCGTACTCTTCCCACAAATAAAACATGTCAACAGGCATGGTTGATGTTTATTTATAATCGGATACCGCAACAATTTAATTCAAAGTTGTTAGTTTGCTCAGCCCATTTCACCACGGACAGTTTTTCAAACCTGGGACAATATCAAGCAGGCTTTGCTCAGCGTCTGATACTGAAGAAAGGGGCAATTCCTACCATATACCTGCAACCAGTAAGTGATTTTATCCACTTCTTGACTGTCTAAACCATTTCTGATTAAATGGAAAGTTTATTAGAGAGACAACATTAACGATAATATTCCTGTTGTTGTCTATATCCAAAGCAAGATGCTATACGGTAAGAATAGGATAATCCAAGTGGCTTACATAACTAAATAGTATGTCTAATGACAAAGGTTAATATTATTTCATGCCAGTGTTGTCATAAATTAGTAAATGCAACAATAGATACGTAACATACTATGTTAGTTTAGTTGCTTACACATAGCTCACTCGATCCTTCTAGCTAACGTCACCATCTCCACCATTTAAGTTGAAACGATAGTAATTTGATATTTATTTATTTATATTTTTGACAACTGAAGTATGATTATATACTGATTGATATATATAAGGTTGAATGCCTAATCTCTCCATCGTCAAGACGGTCAGTAAAGTTGTGCCTGCTATCATTGAGCCGCAGTGAAACAGCCAATCAGAGCAGAACTCTGCATTAATATTCATGACCCTTCCAAATAAGGCAAAAACAGACCATTTCATCCTGGGGAGATTTCTAGAGTTGTAAATGGACCTGTAAAACCGTAGCTGGACAATTATTGACCTTAAATAAGCCATATACCCTCTATGTAGATACCAGAGAACAATTTAAAATGTTGTTTCAAATCATTCTAGGGCACCTTTAATGTAACCGATAATTTCCAATCAATCATTTAGTTGTACTTCTCACAGTCTACAAATGTTAGAATGAAATTAAGATAATTGATCATTTAAAAAACTTAATTTGATAATTGATAATTTAAAATACGTTAAAATTTTATCTTTTGTTAGATATAAAGAGAACAAAATAAAACCTTTAAAAAAAGCAAAACTATTTTATTGTTTTCAACCTGTAACACATTGTGGAATTGTAAATATTTTACTGATGTTCACTCTACAGTATACACAACGCAATTTAACATACAGTCCAGCAAAAATATACATATTCATTAGTTAGTTTTACAGTAAGTACTGCATGAAGTACAAACACATTTTATTAAAGTATTAAACTTTATACAAAATTATCCCATTTTCAGATAACTGAAATACCACAATGTGACTTGCCAAATATGTATCTTAGTATTTCCATTCACATTAGTACCAAAAATCCATGCAAAGTATCAAACAACATATATATATATATATATATATATATATATATATAACATATACTTGCAGTGCATTTTGAATTATGCTCATATACTGTAAGCTCTGCTGTAACTACTGCCACAGCAAGAACAAAAGACTCATTGAGAAAAAAAACCCATCTTTCATTCTGACATAAACAGACAGCAGTGTATAAGCGGCCATATACTGGACACACTCTGCCAGCTCCGCTGGCAAGACAGACCTCACCATATTCCTTAAGAGACTACTAGAGTTGTCTCTGGTACGGAATGTCTAATATTGTGCACCTGGCAAGCAAAAAATAGTTTTATTTTGTAGGTTGCAAAGTGACAATTTTCTCTCTCTCTCTCTCTCTCTCTCTCTCTCTCTCTCTCTCTCTCTCTCTCTCTCTCTCTCTCTCTCTCTCTCTCTCTCTCTCTCTCTCTTTTCTTTTAAGGTTAGTACTGCCAGATAATTTTGTTGTTTCAGCCTTTTTATCCATGTTTGACTTCTGCTGTGAATTTGTCTGCACCACTATGCATGAAAAGGCTGAGTGTGCAGTGTTTTAAGTCCAAAAACAAACCCAGGAATGTTTAATTTCTTTCATTATAAAACTGTTTGGACATGGTCAGTTGAGCTAGAGATATAATAAGTTTACAGTGGTAGCGGATGGCAGTTTTAATGAGAGTAGGCAGCTGAGGACATGTTCTTAATCAAAGCTGATGAGGCTTTGGGGCACATGCACGCCTTCATAATAGAGAGAAAGAAAGTGGAATCATTTTTACAATAACCTATATGTCCTCTTGTCACAAATCATTAAAAGGAAATGAGCGGATAATGCAGCGACAATTACACCAAGAAAAAAAAGAAAAAAAAAAAGGGAAAACTTTCTTCTTTCTTTTATGGATTACGTTTCTGGTTACATCAAAGCAATTGTGAAAAGATAAACAATTAACCATTGGACTGGGAATATGTTCATAAATAATGTATTTATTTTTTCCCTCCCTTTCTCTTAGAAAATAAGTTCTGAAATGAGTAACCTTATATAGATCTAAAAGTTTTCATGCTGTGAGTTGACACACAAGATATTAGCCTTTCCCCTAAAGGCCACCAGAAGAAAAGAAAAAGGAATAGCAATGACATTCGTGCTTACCAAAACAGACAGACAATTACTGCAGAGAGGAGACTGTACACCAAACACTGGAAACGTAAAATCATCAAATAATTGGCAACAGCTTTCAGATATGAAATTAAAGGGAAACTTCAAAAACAAGATCCTAACCACAAATGCTTTTTTAGTCTTTATCAAAGTATATATATATATATATATATATATATATATATATATATATATATATATATATATATATATATATATATATATATATATATATATATATATATATATATATATACGAACTAAGGACAATTTACAAAACACAGACCTACCTGTCATGTTCTATAATACTAATAATAGTTTATTAATAAAATGTTTTGTCTTATGTTTAAGCAGTTTTTAATACTTGTCAAACCACTGTCCCTTTGTTGTGGTGGTCAGTAGTATTTAGAGTGCATAATATTTTCTAGACGCTTGTAATAACTTCATACCTTTAGCCTAACCAATGCAGCAGTCGAGGTGGCTAAAGCAATATTACTTTATAGTAGAGAGATCTGGGTGGTCCATGAGCTTGTATGCAGAGCACTGGTCGGCCTTCTTTGCTCTGGTTCAACGAGAATGGAGAGCTTTTCTCCATCTCTTTCACTCTCACTCTCTCTGATGAGTCAGCCCATTCTCCCGCTCCTCGGTCGTCCTGTTTGTTTGGGATTTGTGGTCTCAGCCAAAAAAAAACAGCTATAGAAGTAATAGAAAAAAGCAGAGGGTTAGAAATAAAGAGAAAATGTTGTTAAATATTTGGACGTCTTCTGACTGTCTGCTTAAATATTGCCCCTTGGCTGTCGGGATGGAGTGAGAAACAAGGGTTTCAGTAAGACTGACAATGAGATCTCTGTGGCGACAAGGCAGACTGTTTATCTGTCTGTCTGTTGGTTTATCGAACTGTCAAATTATCCTTCTCTGCAAACATCTTCCCGCTCCGTGAATGTAAATAACATGCCGCGTCAGTCACATGACTCTCTAACCAGGGGTTAACAGGGTTACTTAATGAGATGAGATGTTTTTGACCGTTTCTTTAAATATAGGAGACAGCATGTGATTCCTTTGCATTATTCATAAAGGCGGGAAAAAATGTGTTTTCTGCACATAGAGACAAGATATATGTAAAAAAAAATGTATGTGTGAACCGGGTGTAGCGGACGTGTGACATTTCTCCGATTTTACAGAACTGGCGCAATTGGAAATGTATGAGACGTGGTGACAGAGATATATATTACAATTGAACAGACTTATAACACTTGCACATCAAAGCTCAGAGTGGGGTTTGAACTGCTGTATTTCAAGCAGAGAAAAAATGCCGTTCTGCCAAGACCAACAGGGTGGGCTGCCGTTCAATGCAGTGACTCTATTGAACATGAGGACACAAACTGATTCAAGTTTCAATGTTTGACTGAGCTATACTGTAAATAGCTCAGTTTATGAATACTATTTATGAACTAAATTACACAGGTTTGGACAGAGAATCACAGGACACTAAATTTCAATTCCATGCAAGTTACACAGCAAATACCTTCCAAAGACATTTACATCAAATGAATCATAAGCTCCTGAAGCATCACCAGAGAGTGTCAAATACAATTTCGGATCATCTTCGACATAAACTAGTGTTACAGCATCCACCGCCACCTTGCAAAATAAATCACTGCCTTATATGCAGCACGTTGGAACACATCATAAATATTTCACACAGGCATCTGAAGGAATCTGCAACATAACACATTCTGAAAGGCCTTTACAGTGATTAAAAGATTTGGCGAAAGAGTTTAGCCAGAATAAATTATTTTTATACTCGCCGCAACGAAGCCGTAGTCGGCTTTGTGTGCATTGGGTTGGGGCCAGAGCATAAAATTCCCTCCATTTAGCCACAGAAATGGTTGCTAAGGAGTTGGTGTATTGACCAAACAACTCATTCACTCCCTGCCATTCAGTTACGGACTGTGGGCTCGAATTGTCACAACTGTGTCATTCATTGCCCCTGACACGCTCTGTAAGAATACATAAGTTCAAAACTTGACAAGTGTAAGCAGACACCCTTCGTGCGACCCGTTCCAGTCGCACTCCAAAAAAAAAACTTTCCACTGGGCTCATTTTTCTGCAGTTTCTCTCACTTTGGTTCACGGAGCGTGACGCACAGATGATCTGCTGCGCAACTGCGCGCACTCAAGCTCAACTAACAGGTTCTCTACATTAATGACTGAATCTGCATACGGCTCTTTGATGTTCTGACTGCTCTTATTAGAATATGAAAGCAGTTTCATATGAGAAACAGCTCTGTTTTGTGTCTAGATTCAGTTCTTTGGTGTGTGTGTGTGTGAATCCTTAAGGGGTGTTTACTTACTGTACGAAATGGCTTTATGGGTGCATAATCAGGACGGTGTTGTACAGCATTAAAATAACATCGGGGTAAGAAGGTAGATTCAAACACACTTTTGTAATCTGTTAATGAGGGGTGAAAATCAAGGTTTAATTCTACAGTTGTGCCTTAATAAAACAAGAGGGAAGCCCACTTTGACATGTTCCACTGTAAATTTCCATCCAGGGCCTGTTCAGATGACACATTAGGCTCTAATGTTTAGCTAGGCAGTGTCATGCGAGCTCTGCCTCCACTTTCAGACTCTTTTTTCCCTACCTCATCCAAGGAAACAAACAAAGAATTGCCTCAGACAGGAAATTTCCTTCATTTCGACTAAAAGAAAGAAGAAGAAAAAAGTTAGATTTAAGAAGGAAAGAAGGGGAGGAAAAAGAGCTACAGTGAAGTTCATAGCCACCCAGGATTTTGGAAGACTTGCAAGGACCGCATGAGGGACCAACATCCGACCACTTCACACAGGTGCTACGGGACGTGTGGACACACCTCTGTGTGGTGTAAATACACTTGTGCCTGATCCCTCATCTGGCACCACTGCCAAAGACAAGAGTTTAAGTCATTCCTGTGCATCTGAGATTGGGCTTTTATCTCAAGATCTTTGACATTACTTTCATTAGCTTACACATTGTTTTTCACTCATATATTAAATTAGTAAGAATATAGAGAACTCATATACATCTGATTAAAGTTCTTTGAATTTTCATTTCAATTTCTGTAGTTTCAAATGGATTTGGACTGGTGATTCCAGTCAAAATAGCATATTTCAATGAATCATTTATCCTTTACGCCCATTTTGTTTCAAAACCATGCTGCCACTTTTTCCATGGAACACAAACAGATATATTTTTTCATGAAACTCACATTATAAAATGACACTCTGCTGGTGACCATGGCTGTTAAGCTCCAAAAAGCACTATAATAGTCCATGCAACTTGTGTGCTATAATATAATTAGAAGAGAATTAGATAAGAAGGAATTAAGTCATTGTTCACTGATCCTGTCCTCCTCGAAACTTTGCATCTAGAGCACATTTGAGTCATTCAATCAGTAGTGCTAGCAACGTCAAGGTCATGCGTTTGATTTCCAAGGAATACATAAATGGATAAAATGCATAGATTGAATGCAGCGCTTTAGATAAAGCACGTATGTTCGGTTACTATAAACACTAATGATAATGATGCCAATGTGCCATTTTTTAATGGGGACGTGATCACAGGCCAGGCGATCTCTACCGGAGGAAAATATTATTAGTGTCTGTTCAACATACAAAAACAATGTCCTTTTTCTGGTTGCTAAAAACTGTCCTTGTATGACAAGAGCTGTGTGAACTATTATTAAAATAATTCAACTTATATTTTGCACAGGTATGAAATGACATGAGTAAATAATAGTTTTTGAGTGAACTATTCCTTTAAGAAGACTTTATAAAGTCACCTTTCAAACTCGTTTATTCTTTGATTGACTTGAAGTGATAGAATCATTCCTAAAAGCGCATATATGTGTCCGGTGTATATGTGTGTTTTAGGCGAAGCTGGAAATATGAGGAGCTGAAAGCTTGTGCACATAGGTACGTGTGTGTCTATCGTTCCTGTGTTTGGTTGCAGAGATGCAGACCTGCATCTATGTAAAGTCTACGGGTGTGTATGTGTGTGTACGTGTGTTGAAAAGCTACGCGTCCCGAGTGGAGCTCCAGCGCGCCTTTCACATGCCAAAGAAAACTGTGGTCGGAAGAGGCCGCTAATAGAGCATGATGCACGTCACCTGAAACTAAAATCATCGGCAACCGAGAAACCACAGCAGGCAGGCATCTCCCTGGCTCCGCTATTAAAGTCTTCTAGAGCCTCCTGGGATCAGCCCCTTTGCCTAGCCCCAGACCCTCATTTCCCTGCCGCCCCACCGTGAGCCTCCATTAGCCTCCTTTGCTTCCGCTCGCGTGTCTGGCCTAGTCACGATGGAGATGGACAATTGAGGTTAGAGCTGGATGAGTGTTAACAAGTCTGTAAACCTTCCTCAAGCCTCTGTCTAATGGTCTTCATCAGTGTAGGAAGGTAACTAGCTAAAAGTAACCTCAGGTCATTCTAAACCTGTATGACTTTTTTTTCTGTGGGACATAAAAGAAGACATTTTGAAGAAAGTTGGAGTCCAAAAGAAAATGGCCCTCACTGACTTCTAGCAGAATAAAGTTATACATTAAATTACTAGTGAATTTGTTTTTATTTAATGTGAAAATGAATGTGTATATTAAATTAGAAAAATATAATATCACATTGAGTTTACTCTGTGAAATACTGATGAAGCCAAATGCAACATTGATTATAATAGGGCTTAGTTATTTTTCTGTTTAATCTAAACGTAAAATTAAAACAGTTTGAACAAATAACCTTCATGCTAATACAATGTTAAATATAAAACAATCAAATGTCCAATAAACCAAAGTGTATTTAATATAATTAATGATCATTTTCAAGTATAATGTTAAATGGCTATAATGACCCATTTCATCATTAGAACAAAAAAAATAATAATGATGATTCTCTTCATCATACACACACACCATCTTAGAAATTTCACTTCAAGAAGTTTGTCAAGCTACAGTTTCAGTGGCTTCCCCATCTCCAATGAGAAGGTCAAAGAAGAGTGCTTGCCAAACACATTAACGCTACACACTCTCTTAGACCTGTGAGTCTGAATCAACCAGAGTTTGCTCAAAGTATAAGTATAACCAAGCTTTGGCCGGATGTAAAAAAACAGTTATTTGTGAGCCAAATGTCCTTTATGGAGCACTTAAAGTCCTCTCAAATAGCTTCATGTGTTCCCCCACTGTCTGCACCTTCTGGGCCATCTCAATGTCAGGGTCAATGCCCTCATAACATGTGCCACCCAAATAAACTGGTGCATCATCCAATGAGCTGTAGCCCAAAGGTAATACTTTTCAATATGGTTCAATTTGTTAATGTTAGTTAATGCATTAGGTGATGAACTAACAATACTTTCAATTTCTACATACACTATATTTGGGGTTATTAAGATTTTTTTTTTTTTTTATGCTCATCAAGTCTGCATTTATTTAATCAAAAATAAAGTAATATTCTGAAATGTTATTACAAATCAAATTAAAATAAATTGCAAAACTGCATTTTCAGCAGCAATAACTCCAGTCTTCAGTGTCACATGATCATTCAGGAATCATTCTAAAATGCTGATTTGGTCCTCAAAATTTTTGATTCAACATTTATTACTAACAATGGTGAAAACGGTTTTACCACATATTTTTGTGAAAAATTTGATACTTTTTCAGGATTCTTTGATTAATAGAAAATTCAGAAGAACAGTATTTATTTGGAAACCTTTTGTAGCTTTATACATGTCTTAACAAGTACATTTTGATCACATCTTTGCTGAATAAAAGTATTATTTCTTTAATCAGACAGACAGACAGACAGACAGACAGACAGGCAGGCAGGCAGGCAGGCAGGCAGGCAGGCAGGCAGGCAGGCAGGCAGGCAGGCAGGCAGGCAGACAGACAGACAGACAGACAGACAGACAGACAGACAGACAGACAGACAGACAGACAGACAGACAGACAGACAGACAGACAGACAGACAGACAGACAGACAGACAGACAGACAGACAGACAGACAGACAGACAGACAGACAGATAGATAGATAGATAGATAGATAGATAGATAGATAGATAGATAGATAGATAGATAGATAGATAGATAGATAGATAGATAGATAGATAGATAGATAGATAGATAGATAGATAGATAGATAGATAGATAGTTCCTTTGCCAGTGTTTGGGATGTCTGGAACAATATCCAGAGTTCTTCCCTTCCTCTCTTTCTTTCTCTCTCACGCACACACATCACTTATGTCTGATGACAGCTTGTGGGTGGGAGAGGAGACGACTAGTGTCAATAGTGTCTATTAAAAAGGACCACACAGGCCAACGGCCGGCCATGATGGATGATTATCTCAAAGTGTGACAGGTGCCGGGATGGTGGGGGAGCGCAACCTCTCTCTGTCAGCTCGTGTGTGTGTGTGTGTGTGTGAGAGAGAGAGAAAATTTGTCCCTTTTTCTGTCAGCAAACCACTTTTTGAATGTATGAGGCTTTATCCCTCTCTCTTCCACTGTCTGCCAGCTCCTTTCGCAATTGTGTGTGTGTGTGTGTCGAGTCAAGTCACCTTTATTTATGTAGCGCTTTATACAATACTGATTGATTCAAAGCAGCTTTACAGTGATAACAGGAAAATTATGCAGCTGTTGTTCAGCTGAAGTCAGTTCAGTGTTGATTCAGTTCAGATGTAAAGATCATTGATTATTAAATTAGTTCATTTCATATCTATAAAGCAAAATATATCATTGTCCGGCTCAGTTCAGTTCTCATTCAACAGTGTCAACAGGCCACAGTGGCAAAAAAAAAAAAAACTCTGTCAGGTGTGACAATAGAGAGAAAAAAAAAATGTGGGAGAAACCAGGTTCAGTCAGGGGGCCAGTCCTCCTCTGGCCAACGAACGACCACGGTGTGATTATGATTCAGGCTGCATTACAAGTCTGAATTCAGATCGGTATCAAATAATCATCCAATTTCTTTTGCTTGCAGATCGGACTCATCACGTCGGTGTGGAGCTGAAGCTGGCTATATGGATCTGTGCCAATGACTGTCATGTCAACGCAGCCTTCACAGTGGATTGTCTAGCAGATACGATCTCTGCAGACTTTCAGGGCTGCGTTTTGGTCGTGTCTATGTGCAGGTTCTCCATCTGATCTGAATATGGACAGGATCCGGCTGACTATTGGTAACAATGGGATAAAGATGAGAGATACAGACTAATATTAGCATATTATTTTTAATATTTTGATATTCTAGGTGTTATCAGCTGGCCAGAATTTTGAGATTACAATAGACATAGGACTATAATGTGTTAAAGGTGCAGTGTGTAGTATTTATGAGAATCTATTGACATAAATGCATAACTATGTTTTCAGTGGTGTACAAAGACCTTACAAAATGCACCGTTGTTTTTATATTACCTTAGAATGAGCTATTTCTATCTACATACACTGTGGGTCCCCTTACAGTGAAATCGCCATTTTGCTGCGTCATGTTTCTACAGTAGCCCTAAAGGGACAAACCTTTCTACAGAGTGCGTCACTCTCTACTCTCTCTGACGACGGCATTTTTGTCCTGTGTTGTCCCCCATAGCTTCTCTATGTGCTTCGAAAGGGACGGGTGAGCCGTGGGTGATTGCAATTCACAACCTCGATGCTAGATAGCGTTAAAATGTACACACTGGACCTTTAAGAGCTCATTCAAGTAGGAGCTAAACCATAGTGCTTTGTAAAATGTATGCAATGTTTCATTGGGAGCCAATGCAGTGTTGACAGAGCCAAGCTAATATACATTTTGTACCAACTGGAGTTTGTTTATTAGGCATGCAGGGTAACCTCCCAGTAGAGCATTACAATAATCTAGCTTTGAGCTCATGAGGGCATGAACTAACTGTTCAGCATTTGTCAAGTCAAGTCAAGTCAACTTTATTTATATAGCGCTTTTAACAATGTAGATTGTTTCAAAGCAGCTTTACAGTGTTAAACAGGAAAATAATGCAGCATAATTTTATTAAGCTGTATAGCCATTTGATGTCATCAGTTAATTTCAATTTCCATACGGTGACAGTGTGGGCTTTAGATCAATAATTAGATCAGTAATTTAGTTTATATGATTAATTTAGTTTATTAATTAGATTTATTTAGATGTTTAGTTGAAAAAATTTGTGTTTGAGATGATATGTTGTAATCTAGATATATGGATGGAAGAATGCAGTTTTACATATGATAGAAATGTGGCTTTCAAATGAAAGATTGGTATCGAGAACACCCAGGTTTCTAACTGATGACGAAGACTTCTAGTGTTATACATTATTTTAGGTTATTATGTGCAGAGGTTTTTGGTCCAGTAATTGGAATATCTGTTTTGGAGTTTTTTTCAGAATTACGTAGTAGGAAATTACTAGTCATCCAATTTTTTATGACAACTATGCATTCCAATAATTTTGTGAAATAGTATGTATCTAGCAGTTTTAAGGCCTTTCCTTTTTTATGTAATAACACTTTCCTTCCACAAAATGCGAAATACCTCCAGTTTTGTTTTCTTCCAGCTGCACTCTATTTTTATGGCTGGTCTCTTGAGAGCCTGAGTGTGCTCATTATACCAAAGTGTCAGACTATTTTCCTTAATCTTCTTTAAGCACAAAGGAGCAATCATGTCTAAAGTTCTGGAAAAGAGAGTCACAATTTTTTTTGGTTGCAGCATCAAGTTCTTCAAGCTATCTGGTCAAGGGCATATATTTGGTTTGAACATTGGGGGGCTTGAACGTTAGCATATGCTGTTATTTTTTTATTATTTTTTTTATGTGTATTGTTATTGGATAATTTATTTCTATCTATCTATCTATCTATCTATCTATCTATCTATCTATCTATCTATCTATCTGCTTTAACTGATTACAAATTCAACATATACAAATATGAAAGAGACAACATTTAGACATTTATTTTAAGATTTTTACATTCCACCTTAATGCATTTAATTATTTTATTTTTTATAGGGAAATACATCGGCTCTTGAACAACTGTAAATCGTTGATAATTAAAGACACTATTGGAAAATGAACTAGCAAAACAGACGGCTGCTTTGGTAACTTGTTATACTGTGTCACGCTACACTGTATGAAAAACAGAAGATCCAATATCGAGTGCAAAGTGATGTTTATTGACAAATACTCAGAACCACATATAGCCCACGGGCTGAAGTGAGTGGTAGTTGCAGACAAACTCGAGTGAACGAAAAGTAGCGGGCAGACTCAGATCTGGTGTAGGCAGGCTCAGTGTCTGTATTCGCGGGCAGGCTCCGTGAAGCAGGGACCACAATGGGCAGAAAAGGTCAGGCACAAACGGGAACGTCCTCGGGCAAATACCGACTCCTGGAAACCACCGTCCTGGAAGACGGAGAGCAAGGACAGAGACAAACCCGGACAGCGTCTGTAACGAACTGACAAACAGGACACACAAACACACACATTAAATAGAGCGCTAACGAGGAACCGCAGCTGCTGATAATAATCAGCGCTCAACTCAACCACGCCTCACAACAATCACACGAGGGCGAACCCATGAACCCATGTGAACCCATCTATCAGTGAACCCATGAACCATGACATACTGATAGATATAGCTAAATACATTGCAATGGATTAGCTAACTAAATTATATGTGGTGTGTACTTAGCTATTACACAATATTCTCATATTGTCACCGGCGACAGCCTATGATGTCATCAAGGTGTGACCAGGAAGTATATAAGGGCGCCTTGCAAACATGACACCGCTTTTTCGTCTTCAGGGACTGTTCTGTCTGATTGCTTAAATGAGTTAAGGTAATCCAAATTCATTATTATATACACACGAGCCGTGTGTTTTCTGCCTGGGATCAAGAGGATGCACAGTCAGCTCTTATTAAGTTGTTTGTCTGTTTGTATAAGGTGAGCGTTTGTCAATCTGAGATCGCTCTACTCTTGTCTGATTCTCTTCCTGAGGGAAGAGGGTTTGGCATTCGAGACTGATGATGCGGTCCCACTCAGGCCGAGGCTGAGCGCGGACGCACGTCACGGGTTTCTCGGATAGAGCTCGCTGAAATCATCACTGGGAAGGTGTTCTTCCCTCTGACGATCTGGCGGCTGACGAGACTTGTTTGCAAGTGCTCTGGGATGGCTGTGAGAAGGGGGATTAATCTTCTCAGCCATCCCGACTGTGTATGTTGAGCTGCTGAATGTTATGAAACGTGGCCCCATGTTGGCACGTTAGAGGAAAGATCGCTTGTGTTGGACTAAACGATCGATTTCTCCCCAGCCATAATCATCGGCTTTCATTCCTTCCTGATCTTCCTATTTAGATAGAGAGGGCATGGAATAACCTATATTCAGCTCATATTCACTGACATCAGCGGAATGACATCAGCGGTATGTTGCTGATGGCGGGAGGATAGGAGAATATGGGTATGTGTCGAACATCTGGGAAGCTGAGAGCTCCAACCCTGCCACCTAAACGATGTGTCGCTTTAATGGCAGGGTATACACGGCAGTAGGTCAGCCCGGTGCTTCTTGTTACACCATGACAGTGTTTCATGCGCACCAGGCTGGTTTGCTGAGGGATCTCGATCAGGGGATGTTTCCCTGATGCGGTGGTTGCGCAACAGGTGGAGACTGGGCCCGAGGCCATTTGGCAGCATCTGAGGATCTGCATACCACTGAGATCCGGGTCCCAGGCAGGCGGGAGGCGTCACGGTCCGAGGACCAGAGACGGGGCCTGAGGGCCAGCATTGCCTCTAGTGCGCCCCTCAGTTGAGGGTGGGGCACAGAGAGGCGGACTCCCGGGAGAAGTAGGAGCTGTGTATCACAAAACGCAGTCAGCGTTCATGATGGGTCTCCTCCCTGAGGGTGAGTTAAGAATTACATTGACCCTCACTCCTCTTCTTCATCATCTCCCCAGGCGCTTCTTATATCCGGCCTAGGTGGGTCCGCGATGATGTGCTAGGGCCCACCTGGCTGGTCTGTGAGTGCGCCCCCTCAGGCCCGTGGTAGTGGTACACCTAAGTATACATATTGTGAATTGAGCTTGTGGGTTGATATCATGGTGCGCCGCAGGCGAGCGGGTAAGTCCCCTATAATATAAAAATATTAATATATTTTTTGACTTATGCTCCCTGTAGAGGGCTTCGGGGATCGCTGCGGATCGTTGGATATTTCTGTAGGGCCTGTAGTTCCCCTGTTAGGATGGCTAGAATGGTCATTATACACCAGTTGCTCGGGCTCCATGGTGAGCTAGTGTTGCTAGTAGAGAGCCAGCAAAGGAAATGAGAGGTATATTTAAGAGCTGTTCTGTTCGCTGTGGGAAAACAGTTTTTAGATCTCCCAGGATTTAAAAAAAAGAGTATCTCTGGGAAGGCATCGCTCATTTCTGTGGGTATGTAGCGTATTGCTAGGCGTGTATTTTCTCCTAGTTTTAAGCTGGTAACTGGTAGCCGCCTCGGGGTAAGGCAGTTTGTATCCTCTCTCAGTATAAGTTTTTTGAGAATGCAGGATCAGACTACGCTAGAAC
The DNA here is from genome assembly GCA_023566225.1 of Romanogobio albipinnatus. Taxonomy (NCBI): domain Eukaryota; kingdom Metazoa; phylum Chordata; class Actinopteri; order Cypriniformes; family Gobionidae; genus Romanogobio; species Romanogobio albipinnatus. The sequence goes on from CM042242.1 coordinate 43,857,334, forward strand.
TACAGTTAGATCTAGAGCCAGATCTAGTATACGACTGGCACTTCTGCCCGAGTGTCCTTTTTGTCTGGTGCAATGGAAGTGACCCTATCAGCCCTCGGATATAGAACTAGATTGGCCTAGGCTTCTAGGGATTATGGAGGCGCCCACTAAAAAGCACTGGCGCTCCGGGTAGCTATTATATGGCTGTGTCCCAATTCGGGGGCTGCATCCTTCAAAGGCCGCATTTGAAGGCCGATTACGTCACCGCAGCGCAACGAAGGCTGTCCCAATTCGAAGGGGCCTTCAAATGCAGCCTGCCGTCCGTGTTGCCAAGTCCGCGGTTTTCCAGCCGAATTAGGCTACTTTTTAAGTTGTTGCCGCGGGTTGGTTTCTACCCCATAAGTATGATATCGCCGCTCAAACACCGCCAAATGAACAACTCCAGTGGAGAATTCGGCCGCTCGATGGAGAAAATCGCATTGGGAGTTGCAGAGACCTGGCAACCCAACCCACCGTCCTTCTCCCCGGCCGCGAATGATAGAACCAACCAGGACAAGTGGATCTTTCGCGGTCGAAGGAATACACTTATAAATGTAAGTATTGTGTTTTAATTTACTCAAATAACCAACTTAACATTTTAAAAGCCGGTGGTCTTTATTTCTGTGTTACCACTGCACGGCTTTATTCGTTAGGTGATCTGATGTAATATTTTGTTTTGTTTTATGGATAAAGTAGCAGACAGCTTTATTAAAATGAGGGCAGCAAATGAGTAATGTTATTTATTTACCGGGCTGAAAAACTCGGCCATTGTGGATTGGAATACGGCCCATTTGTAGTATTTCCATAGGCTAGGTTCTCGTGTAGGTATAGGGGGGCCTTATCCTATACAAAGCCCACAACAAAAATAATATAGAATTTGAGTATCTATAAATATGATTTCTGGAGTATTTTGTATGTAACGTTATGCAGGCTACTGATGCATCATATATTTTTTATTTTCTTAAGATTGCACCCCTGCCTTGCAGGTAAAATAATGGAACAACTTAAAAAAAATAAAATGTATGCAAGTTAATAGACACATCTTTGCTGAAATGTATTGTGCTGTTTTGTTTGTTGCTAACAGACATGTTTATTTTATCTGCCTTAGGATTGCAAGTGTCCTGGGACAGGTGAGGGAGTGGGAAACTTGGCCATGGTTTGTCTTCATGAATGAGGTGTTGGGACAACCCCACTGTCCTCATTGCCTCCATCCCTGAGGACACACCAGGGCCAAGTTCAGCAGTGGATGACCCATACCCCTTTTCCACCAAAGCAGAGCCAGAGCTAGATTGGAGCCAGAGCCTAGTTCCAAATCGGTTCTTTGTGTTTCCACACCCAAAGCTCCAGCTCCGAGCCAGGAAAAGTGGTTCTTAAGTAGCACCAAAACATAGCTGGGCTAGAACAGGGCTCGAAGTAAGAACCGATTACGTCAGGCACTGGGGGCGGGGTCAACAAGACGAACACTGACTTGAGATCCGCCATTGTTGAAATAGCAGCTAATGGAGCTAACAGCTGCTGCTCGTTTGTAATCTCCGTCTATGCTAATTACGGCGAACTGCACGAATGCGTTGGATTTGCTGTGTTTTCGTTGTGTTTTAATGCCGATGTAGGATCGTAAAGCCACGTTAATCAATAGTTGTTGATGGAAGGCTTGTTGGCAGCGGTGCTGTGCAGAGACCGATCTCCGTATGATAACGAGTCCAGCGAGAGCATATGACTCCTTATGCTTTTGATTCACTAATGCGTTTTTTAAAATATTATACGTGGATCGGTCTGCGCAGCGCCGATGCATCTCAAACAAGCCTGGTGTGTGTGTGTTTCCCGCTAGCGTTGCTGAGAAAGATGAGACGTATACAGTGACGTAAGACCTGGCTCTGTTGTGGCTCTCTAGCCTGTGGAAACGCAAACGGTTCTTAGAAGGCTCCTCAGTTGAACCAACTATGAACTGGGACTAGCTCTGGCTCCGATCTAGCTCTAGCACTGCCTTGGTGGAAAAGGGGTACAAGATGAGGAGGAGCAACTCCAGCCAAGAGGAAACGAGACCGAGAGGATGAGCTGATGGAGATACTGAGGGAGGACATGAAGTTTCAGCGAGAGACAGGGAGACAGAGGAGAGCAGGGAGAGAATGGACTGATTGTTTTCTCTTCTTGAGAGATAGTTGAGAACTAAAATTTTGGTTTTGTAAATTAAAATGTGTAAATGAAATATTATCGTTCTACACATTATTTTTGTTATGCAAGTTATAATTTGTAAATTAAATAAATAATTCTGTAAATTTATTTTTGTCATGTCAATTAATTTTTAAATGAAACAATAAATTGTTCTATACATTTTTATTTACAGTACTTTTTAGAACTATTTACATAAGTTAAGATTAGAAAAACAAAATAAATTTGAAAATTAACAGTACATAAAACAGATGGAAGAAAACGTTTTTATGTAGACTTTTATTGAGCTGGGCTGGGACACCCCGGTGAAGCGGGACATCATCTGGGATCAGTACATATTTCCACTGTCTACCAACAGGTTTGCAGTGCTGACTTATTCGACGGCTGCCATGTCGCTAAGATGTTTTCAGAAAGAGGGAATAGCATAGCTAGCATAGATTGCTATCAGGTAGTAGGCCTCTCCAGGCCTCCCTAAAGGCTGACTATCAGGTAGTAGGCCTCACTAGGCCTCCCTGAGGGTGAGTTCCCGAGTCAAGATGCTCGGGTAGCTAGCATAGCTTGCTATCAGGTAGTAGGTGTCTCCCGGCCTCCCTAAAAGCTTGCTATCAGGTAGTAGGCCTCACTAGGCCTCCCTGAGGTTGAGTTCCCGAGTCAGGATGCTCGGGTAGATAGCATAGCTTGCTATCAGGTAGTAGGCCTCACCAGGCCTCCCTTTAGGTGAATTTCTGAGTTTGGATTCTCGTGCATTTGGCATGTACTGCTATCATATAATGAGCCTCACTAGGCCTCCCTAATGATGGTTCTCAGTTCGGGAACTGTAAACGCTGACAGCTAGTGAGGACCTGCTATCAGTGATCTGGCCAGCATCTGAGTACGGTCTTACCCTAGCACGACTGATGTCACTTCTGCTACTTGGTCCCCAAGTGAGGGAATTTAGCCTACAACCTGGCTTACCTACCGGGCAGCCCCTTTTAAAGCTCCCCTCTCTTTGAGGGTCGTCTGTGAGCCCAAAGCTGTCTGGGCCTGATCAGATGGTCGTAGGCCCCTAGGGTGGCCTCTCAATTAGATCAGCTTAGCTTATAGGCCAGTTTAGCCTCCTGAGTATTTATATTTGATAATAGCTCAGTAGATCCTAGGATTGAGCAGATTAACTCCCCTCGCTGGCAAGGGTGGAAAGGGCTATGCTGAGTACCGCTCTCCAGGATGCCCGTCTCTGAGATCTGGTCTGAGGAGGATACTGCCAGTTCGCAGTACCTTGGGCTGGATGCCTCTCCAGGAGGCGAGTGTCCAGAGGCTCTGTTCTCGAACAGACAAGGATGGCCCGGCCGAAGTGCCCTTCGGAAACGGCACCAAGCTAGGCTTCCCTGGTGGTGTTAATGGCTGGCTGGGGCACCCTAGCCACATTCCCTTAAAGGAGCCCCGTTCTTTTGAATGGGTTGGATCCAGGCCTTTGAGCGGCCTGGGTAGGACTTCTCTAAGTGTTCGAAGCTTCCTACTGAGGTTTTTAGCTTGGGCTATGACCGTAGGGAATGCTGTCACTGACAGCCTTGTGTGACCAGAGGCGGAGTGGTTCAGGCATTTCAATGGAATTTGCTTGTCCTAACAGTTGTCACTGCCAGTAGGCATGCACTCCCCTCGGCATAGCGGCGTGGGTATACTGTTCCCCGTAGCGTCAGCTGACGCAGTGCGAGTTCCCTTTCGAAAGGGAACGTCTCCGGTTACTTATGTAACCTAGGTTCCCTGAGAACAGTGAACGAGACGCTGCGTCGCTTTGCCATGCCTCAGGGCTTGCCTGCCAAACAGTCCCTTCAGACGAAAAGGCGGTGTCATGTTTTTCGATAGTAGCTCAGACACCTGTCACGCTGGAGGCATTCCCTGTAGTGTCAGCTGACGCAGCGTCTCGTTCCCTGTTCTCAGGGAACCTAGGTTACATACGTAACCGGAGACGTTTTTGCATCCCTCTCTGACCAGCAGTTAAAAAAAGTAGCAGTGCTTCTCTTCATTTTTGGCGCTAACGTCAAACACAGCATATCTAGGTTATGATATAATTTACAAAAATTGCTTCTGTAAAACGTTCTAATATTCAACAAACCAAGCATTATAATTTGTTCATCTGTATTATGTGTTTTTTTATTTGTTGAAAATCAATAAAATTGACTGTAATGTGACTTGCTGTGTGTGTGTGTGTGTGTGTGTGTGTGTACTTGTCTACCTATCTAACAGGGGACCTTGGTGTCGTTACACACCCACCAACAAGGGACTGCCGAGCCAAGAGGGGACATTTTTCAGGTCCCCTGTTGGTCATGCTTTAAATCATGTTAAAATCAAGTAAAAACACACACACAAAAAAACCCCGCTTTTTTTTTACTTTTGACCAAGTTGGGACCTACAGGTGTGTGTGTTTAAATCATGTTAAAATCAAGTAAAAACATTCTGGTAATTTTTTAAAAACTTTTGACCAAGTAAGGGACCTAAGTGTGTCCCTGGTAAACCCTATACTTTATGGGGACAAAATGTCTCCACAAAGATGACAATATCAGAAATCCTTGTCCTTGTGGAGACATTTTTTGGTCACCATAAGGAAATCAGCTTATAAATCATAATAATGTTTTTTGAAAATGTAAAAATGCTGAAAATTTTATGTTAGGGGTAGGTTTAGGGATAGGGGATAAAAATCATTACATCTATGGAATGTCCCCAAACCAACCAAAACATGTTTTTTTATTTAAATCTAGTGTGTTGCATATATATCTGTGAGGGTTGTGTTTAGGGGTTGGGCTAGGCCATAGAAAATATAATTAATATGATATCAAATCAATGGAAGTCTCTGCAATGTCCTTACTAATATGGTGAAACAAACCTGTGTGTGTCTGTGTGTGTATGTGTGCGCGTGTGAGTGAGTGAGAGAGAGATTGCCTGCAACCCCCCTCTTTCCATCCACACCAACATTTCTCCATGCTTTCTGTCGCAAGCTCCTTCTTTTCTATCACCTGCTTTCTTGCTTTAAGGTTTCGGTCATCCTGTTTCTCTTCAAGATCCCCCGGCCCCCTCCCTGTTGTCCTGCTATCTCTCTGCTGCGCTCTCTGTATTGACACTTGGGAGATAACTCTACATGGCTAATAAGGCTGTGTAAGGGTCTTTCTGCCTGCACTCTGTCTCCTAACTGTCCAATCTCCCTGTCACCGTGGGTGAGAGTAGCCTATCTGAACCATTACAAGCCATCCTGGATATCTATCTACTTCTGCGTCACCACACACACACACACACACACACACAGATTTACACACATATACATATAGACAAAAATGCACACATGCCCAGCCTCCATAACAACTGCACATTAAGTTTTTTCTCTCTGTGTGTCTTAGGATGTTTTCACACTATAGGGTACCTATAGAGTACTGCATCCTTCATATCTCCGAAGAGTCTTTAGCTTTATAATATTTATAAAAGACAGATACGCTGTACCGATTATTTCCAAAAATAGCTGAACTCATGAAAGCGTGCAGTGGGCGGAGCTAAAGAGTCACTCACAAGCGCACACACACACACACACACACACACACACACACACACACACACACACGACACAATGCATCATTACATTATCCCAGGATAACTTTCGACATTTGATGCAGTTCCACTCACCTTTGTGGTTTCGACTCATGACCGAGAACAAACAAACGCACTGGCAGAACTCCGTTGCTGCTCCAGAAAAACAAGCTGCATCCTTTCCTTAATGCTGGTTTATTTGGGAAGCTGAACAAGGTTATCTTTCCCTCACAACTAGAAACACACTTCTTTAGTGACATTGTTGATTTTGTGGTCTAAATGACAGTGCTGCTGACGAGGGCTACCGTAACCTGGAGCTCGTTGATGGGCGCACACGTTCATCCGGGAGAAGGGCCCATACAAGGAATTCCACCCATTTTGACATCATACATGGCCATACTAAAAAAAAAAAACTAAAAAAAAAACGTTCTGAAACTTGTTTGAATCCTGAAGGAGAGTGTTTGGAACAGAGAATCCAAATTTAATTTATCATGAGAATCCAACTCTTTAACAGTGTAAGTCAGATTGCATGAAATAGCATTAGACACCTTAAAAAAACGGTTTGCAGTAACAATATAAGCAGAGCAATATATATCTCAACATCAGAAAGTAATTGTTGTAATTGTAAATAAAAAACAATATAATGAAAACAAGGGACACTGCAACATTGTAACATTAACTTTTCCCCCGCCAAACAAGGAATTTTCTGTTATTTGTGAGAAAACGCTTCCCCGCCAAACACAGAATTTACATTGTTTCAGGGTTTTCACTGTTATACGCTAGAGAGGGCGCTATTACGCATCTTCTGAATGAGTACTGAATCTCCTGATCAAAACACAGACGAAGAAGACACAAAAAACAAGCGATCGTATGTAAGCAGATGCATATGTAAAATAACGTGATCATCAACATTAAACATCATATAATCAAAACTATCTAATGTTAGTGAATTAAATGGGGACACAGAATGAGCTATAGGACTGTGCAAGCATTAGGGGTGTTGATAGACTCTATCTACTCCATCTGTGTTTGATCATCCTTCTGAATCTGATCTGGATGTAGTCTTTGACAAAAACATGAATTTCTGATCTTTTTGTTCAAAATGTTGCTTTTTGATGAAACTTACCCATATTTAAGTGTTGATAAAAAAGGAATACATGAAGCTAGAATAAAACGTTCCCCTTCGTGGCGTCGTGACGACACTTTGGGGAACGCCCCTCGCGTAAAGCGTCTGAAGAAAATGGAATCAGCCCAATCCTGATTGGTGTTGCGTGATGACGTAGTATGTGACGGCATACCCGGAAGATACAAAGAGACGTCTGAACACAACAGAGATAGCTTTTTTGCTCTTGAGCGTTAGCGCTCTGTGTGGTCAGTCTAAGAGTATTGGTGTCTACTAACGTTGTTTTCACAAGCATTCAGGGCTCGCAAACTCTGTGGCTGGTCCCGTGCTGTTGAGGCAGCACGGTTGATCAATCATGGGCTCGCAGATGGGTCTGTCAGGGGAACCTGAGAGTGCTGAGGCATCTTCTCCTTCCCTGTGACAGTTCCATTGTTCTCCTTCCCCGTGTGGAAGCCCGCGCTGCGGCTTCTTCCCCCGGGGTGGTGGACCCGATGCGTGAGCGGTCTGATTCTGAGGAATTAGACGGGCTCCGTATCAAGGCTCGCCTTTCCTAATGCAAGATTCAATCTTGTGTTGCCGAGGCGGCACGTAGGTTCGGGTCTGCTATTAGAGTGATGCAACGTGACACAGTGAGAAGGCATGTGATACTGTTGGGTGCGAGGCATGCAGTCAGCTCCTGAGGGTGCTGGATGTTTTCATTGAGAAATATCTCGATGCGTACTGCCGTGCGCCTTTCGGGTGTTTCAGCCTCGCGCCTGTTTGGCTTTCTTCTCGAGGGATGAAAGCCAATTGTATTATAACGGCTTGAACCGTTTACGAGTCCGTATAAATACAATAAAACAGTATCGTCTGATGATTATGGCTGCATTTAATTCTGAGGAATTAAATAAAATATGATCTGACTTTGAGGAGTTAGATATTCAGCCGATCATTCAGACCATGTTTCACCGTATTGTGGCTGCATTTAATTCTGATGAATTAAATTAAAATATTATCTGACTTTGAGGAGTTAGGTGTATTTTTTACACAGCCTATCATTCAGACCAGGTTGCACGAGTTGGGTGATTATGATGACATTTAATTCTGAGGAATTGAGTGTCATGTTATCTGACTTTTGATAGATACTTTTAATCAGTCTGTCGCCCAAGCGTGTTTGACTTGTCTGGATATTCATCTAAGTTGGAGCCCTCCCAAAGTTGATGTCGTTCTCGCCGCCTTATGGCCTGCGGGACACATCAGTTTCAGGCAATTACTAATGTCAGTGTCCACCCTAGTGTTGCGGCCCTGTCGAGCTGCTCCCTTAGATGAGGCCCCTGCAGGCCAGCCCCTCTCCCGGGTAGGAGCGATCGAGGTCGCCCCCACTGTGGAGCTTTTGGGAATCGTTGTTGTGCTCCCACCGTCTAGTACGCTTTGGGCCACATCGTTTCTCAACGCATGCGGGCTGCACCAGCCGCCTCTAGCAAGACCTGTGGCGGTCCAGCAAACGCGTACGCACACCAAAAATCTTCCTCGATTTCGCCCTGCCGGTTAGCTGTTTCGGGGGGTCGGGGAGGAGGCTTGGTTGACACCCGAGGCCGGCCCCGAGAGGCTGGTTCCCTAAGCAGATTATCTTGGCGCATGGTTATGCCTCCGAATATATCTGCATGGGCCCTGCGTACTGTAGAATGTGGTTACAGGCCGCGGTTCAGTTCCCCTCCCCCGTAGTTCAACTGGGTGGTCTGGATTGTGGTCGGCCCAGAGCAGGTGCGGGTTAGGGAACAGGAAGTACTCTCCCTGTTGGTTAAGGAGGCTTTTGAACGTATTCCTCCGCCAGTCAGGGAGTCCGGGTTCTACAGCCGGTACTTCATAGTTCCTAAGAAGGATGGCCAGTTGGAAGTATGCGTCCAACTTTAGATCGGAGGTACTTGGATCGTTCTCTGAGGAGATTCAGATTCAAGATGCTTGAGCATTTCCTTGTCCCCGGGGAATGGCGACTCCACCCCAAGGTGGTGGAGGCCATGTGCGAGCGGGATGGCACTGTGGAAGTGAATCTCTTCGCATCTCGAGAGACATCCCACTGCCCACTGTGGGGTTCCCTCGCCCATCCGGCCCCACTGGGACTGGATGCCATGGCGCAGACGTGGCCGAGGCTGCATCTGTATGCTTCTCCCCGATCACTCTGCTCCCGGGAGTTCTGGAGCGTGTCCGCTGGGAGGGCATCAGCCTTCTCTTAGTAGCACCCCGGTGGCCCACTCGAGTATGGTTCTCCGACATCATCTACCTGCTGGGCGGTCTCAGGCCAGGGGCACAATATTCTTACCCCCGGCCAGAGGTGTGGGATCTCTGGGTCTGGCCCCTGAGGGGGCCCAGTACCTAGGAGAGGGCCTGTCAGCGGAGACCCTACTCAGACCCTACTCCAGAGCTCCCTCCACCTGGAGGTTGTACAGCCTGAAGTGGAATGTATTTTTTACTTGGTGTAGAGAGCGGGAAGTGAACCCAGTTAACTGCCCAGTGGCTTCGGTGCTGGAGTTCCTCCAAGACCGCTTCTCCGCCGGTCTTTCCCCTGGCTGCCATTGGGGCTTTCCATGCACCTTTAGGTGATGGGCCATTGGGAAGGCACAGTCTGGTTGTACGATTCCTCCGTGGGGCTTGGAGGATGAGGCCTGAGTCTCGTTCCAGAGTCCCAACCTGGGACCTGGCGGTGGTGCTTGGAGGGTTGGCTGAGGCCCCCTTTGAGCCGTTGGAGTCGGCTGAGGCGAGAACCCTGACCTTCAAGGTGGCCTTTCTCCTTGCCATCACTTCTCTAAGGAGAGTGGGGGACTCTCCTCCCACAGAGTTTGCCCCTGGCGGAGTTAAGGCCATCTTGCATCCTAGTCTGGGCTATGTGCCCAGGGTGCCATCTAATGTGGCACGGTCAGTGGCTCTTCAGGCCTTCCATCCTCCATCTCACGTGACGGCGGAAGAGAGCAGACTTCACCTCCTCTGCCCCGTGCGGGCATTGAGGATTTACCTGGAAAGGTCTGCTCAGTGGAGAAAGTCAGACTTTGTATGTGTTGGTGTGTTTGGTTCACCCAAGAAGGGGCTGCCTGTTTCAAAACAGACAATCAGTAACGGGATTGTACAGGCTATAGCCACGGTTTATCAGGTGCGCAATTTGCCTTCACCGTTAGCCGTGAGGGCTCATTCTACCAGGAGCATGGCCTCCTCGGTGGCCCTCCTTTCTGGAGCCTCTATGCAAGAGATCTGCGAGGCGGCTGGGTGGGCCACCCTGCACATCTTCATTAGATACTACAGTCTGCATCTCCCTGAGATGCCTGGCGCTAGAGTGCTCGCCCCCTAGTGGTGCCTGGGTTCCAGCTACACACTGGGTTGGGTATGATTGGTGCAGCCTAAGTTCCCCCTAAGTACTCGTTCCCCAAAGTGTCGTCACGATGACGCAGTTCGAGTTCCCTCGAAGGGGAACGTCTCGGGTTATGACTATAACCCTTGTTCCCTGAGAAGGGAACGAGACACTGCGTCTCGTGTCCACCCAATCAGACAGAGTGCTCGCTTCATCGCAAAGAGCGCTATCTCTGTTGTGTTCAGACGTCTCTTTGTATCTTCCGGGTATGCCGTCACATACTACGTCATCACGCAACACCAATCAGGATTAGGCTGATTTCGTCAGACGCTTTACGCGAAAGTGTCGTCACGATGACGCAGTGTCTTGTTCCCTTCTCGGGGAACAAGGGTTATAGTCATAACCCGAGACGTTTTTTTCTTTTTTTCTGGGACAATTTTTGGGATTTCCGCCTGGATTTGGCCTACCCAAATTGAAAGCTTCCACATACAGTGGTCTAAATACACAATTTTGGAGTAATTTTAAAGGAAACCCTTTGAAGTTACATAAAACACTTCTAAAAGTGATAACGTAATTATATGTTGTCTGAGCTGTTACTTTGTGTAAAACAAATGCCAAAGTGATGCAGAAAGTAGACATTCAAATGGTTCCACATATGAGGTCGGAGTCCTCCACAAACATTTAAAATTTAAAGTAAATACTTGATGATGTCATTCCATCGTGTTTAAGAGGTTAAAAGTAGAGGGTCTGTTCTTTATTTTGATATATTTCATGCTAGATACAAAATATTCTATGGACCATTACATTTTTGTGAAAATGATCAAAAACCCTGATGGTGGCTGGCAACTTTTTTTAAGAGTTAAATTATATTTTAGAGCATACAACAACAACAATAATAATAATAATAATAATAATAATAATAATAATAATAATAATAATAATAATAATAATAATACATTTTGAACTGGTCACAGATAAATTGGACCAAAAGAGACCTGAGTAAAGAACTGGTTGCTTTTCCACTCTGTTTAATTTTTGGACATCTTTAAGAGGTCTAAGTTCAGTTCTTTTAAAGATGATTAAATGTTAAAAAAAAGTGTTAAAGGTGTTATGCTTTATTAAAGCAGTTTAGTATAGTTTTTTCTTTTTTTCCCTACTGCTCTTTTTTTGTTCTGCTTTGAAAATGAATTGGTATTCACCCTGACTGCTTGATGCCACAATGATGACTTCTGAAATTGGTTGCAGTACTTCAAGTCCAAAATTAAAACATGCTGAACAAACCACTCTAACTGCTGCGCAAGCACATCCATGCAGCGTAAACCTCAATACTGTCACAAGTTCTGTACAGTTCCCGAAACACCTTTAATCTGGCGTTGTGCAACCAAACTGTTATGGTCAGGCCAAAGACCACATAACCTCACTTCTCACACTGAACTTCCTCATGGCCCTTTTAAAACGTGATTGATAGTCAGAAGTCACCTGCTACCCATTCTCTGCTCTTATTGGTTAACCACGTCAAAAAGTATATGGCAATACCATATTTTTAGTTCTTCGTTACAGTACGGAACTTCATTCCAGGTTGAGTGACCACATGAACTCAGGCTTGTTTAAGTGTTTTCATAATCTGTGGAGTCATTTGTTACTAACAGGTCTATCAGCATGGTCTTCTGCCGCCCACAGCCGTGTTCATAATCCTCTAATAGAGCCAGCTGTCAAAGATGTGATCGCACTGGGGTGGTCTATGAGGAAAAGCACACTGCATACCATTCTTTCAGCTAAAAAAATGCAAGTGTGACAATAACTGTGACAAAAAAGGCGAGTATTTAAGTCGTTATGGTCTTTACTTTTGCCTTATGTCGTTTAATTGTGTGCAAGGTGTACGACATCGTCCATCTGGATATAAACCCTGACATTTTATTCTGTTTTCTCTTCTTACTGTACTTTGGCAGATTTAATATGACTGTAAGAATGGCATTATGTTTCTTTCCTCAGCGCTGGCAGAGTTATTATATGCTGGTAAGATCGAATGAGGACAGCATGAAGAAATGCAGAGAAAGCATTCTGCAACGAATGCTGAGCGAATGAGGGAGGAATGAGGCGCTCAGTCACGTAACCGTACCTATGGAATGTTGCTCGGGAAATTCATAGAAAAAGTCCTTCAGTGAAACATAAGACTGACCTATTTTAAAATATGTACAATTAACATGAGGAGAGATCAAAATAAAGCTAAAATCTAATATATTTATTAAATAATGCAGAAAAATTGCTCTTAAGGAAAATAAAATATAATCCCTGCACAATACAAACCTTCAGATTACTTTATTAAAGATGGTTTTGGCATATGCTAATAAGATGCCTTAGTCATAGCAATAGAAAATAAAATAATAATAATAATAATAATAAAAATAATAATAATAATAATAATAATAATAATAATGAAAAAATAAAAATCCCCAATTAAAGAAGAATGGCATTGCAATTTAAGTGTTTCTAATTATATAAAATAAATAAAAGAAAAAGAAAAGTCAAGGAGATTTTTCAATAAAAGAAAATCCAAAATAGGTTTCTCAAACCCAAACTTGCTCATCCTCTATATAAAGCTTCTTAAAATCAATTTCTGAATAAATTTGAAGGAGAATGCATTGTCCTAGACTGTTTATGTGCCTCAGTAGCAACTCTCTGATCATGCCCTGATTTAAAAAAAAAACTTTATCTATGTCATGGACATAAAGTTGATTAAATTATGTCAATACTTTATCTTTGAAATTATGATTCCGTGCCTCTTCTTCTCTTATGCCTAGATTTTGTTTTTCTGTTCATGCTCTGACACTAGTTGGGGGTCATATCTCAGACTATGACTGTTCAAAAGAAGAGAAGGAAGTGTTACTCAAAATGTGCTTTACTGGCACAAGCCATCTTTTCCTCACCACCCTGCTTTGTTACAAATTCTGCATAGTCCATCATTTTAATCTGTCATTAAAGCTAAACCATGAAGACAGAATGTAAAATGACTAGTCCACCCCTCCCCCATGGGCAGATGGTATCTCCCTGACCATATCATCTCTCCCAAAGGAAACTCATATCCAGGCACTATGAAATGACTCCAAAAGCATAACAAATGAAGGAAGATAAAGGGTTGGAAAAATTGAGAATAAATTACTGTAAAGGGGAAGCTTCACACCCTGTCCTCCACTGAGAACATCAGCCAAAGTACAAATCAACCTAAATTGATAAAACCATTTTCCTCATTATTTTAAGAGAACAGATTTGAGGCAGAAAAATTGATTAATTGTATGGCCTCTTTTCAACTTCAAAGAGCACAAAATAACCTGTAAAAGACAAGATATAGTCTCACAACAAAAATCTGGTTAAAGAACAAATTAGCTAAACAAAATTATATTATGAAATATTTATTGTATGCTCCCCAACAAAGTATAATGCATTGTACCAAAGCAATGAGATTATATATAGGGTCATAAGGGTGCATTTTTTGAAATTAAGATTTATACATCATCTGAAAGCTAAATTAATAAGTTTTCCATTGATGTATGATTGTTAGGATAGGACAATGTTTAGCCGAGGTAAAACTATTTGAAAATCTGGAATCTGAGGGTGCAAAAAAAAAAAAAAAAGGAAATATTGAGAAAATCGCCTTTGAAGATGTTCAAATAAAGTCCTTAGCAATGCATATTACTACCAATAATACATTTTTGATATATGTATGGTAGGAAATCTACAAATTATCTTCATGTAACATGATCTTTACTTAACATCCTAATGATATTTGGCATTAAAGGCTCACTGAAATAAAAATAAAGTTTTTTAGCTTTTAGTATGATTATCTTAGCCTTAAGGTTATGAATAATCTGGTGTGTTCCAAAACAATGACAAAATTTGCATTTAGGAGATATAAGCATTCAAAACTTACAGTCTCTCACTTCCGTTAAAACGAATCACAGATTTTGATGACATCATCGCAGACTCTCAAATCTTCTGTCCAATCAAATGCGCTCTAGAATCTGAAGTCCCGGCCCTGCTTTATAAATAGACCCTGAATTGCGTCTGAAAACGGTCAGTTGTTCGCGCATTTACTATTTTCTACATGATGAATGGCACATAGCGCACTATATATGCGATAGGAAACGATTCAGACAGTGTAAATATGTTTTCAATTGAGGCGAATGAAGTCTGGGTTCACAATAGTTTCAAGCGCACCGCTGCAGCGTGCACACTCATAGTCTAGACCAGAGCCGTTGACTACATACACGAGAGCGCAGCGCGGATCATATGCGTGAGTCGCCGCAGACAACAAATATATAGGACCCATTTAAATGCTGCACAGAATGCTGTATTTCAAGGAGATATGGAGGAGATTATGATAAACGGTTAGATTCGGAGGAAACTGGCATTAAAAAAACAGAAAGGCTCTAGTCAAACTGTGGTAATAACAGAATGCTATTGACCATTTCAAAAAAGGGGAGGAGCTGCTAACAGCTGGAGCCGTTTGAGGGGAAATTACGTCAACACATTGAATAGTGCTGCATGTTCCAAGGCACTTCAGTGGGCCTTTAAAGAAAAATCGATCATTTTGACCCATACATTGTATTGTTGGCTATTGCCACAAATATATCCGTGCGACTTATGACTGGTTTTGTGATCCAGGGTCACATATATATTCGGTTTTTACAACATAATTTAGAATGATTTCATATGTAACACCATTCGAAATTCTCAAACCCATTCAGGAGTTCTTCAATGTTAAGCTTTAAAGCAAACAAAGAGCGCAGAGCCCTTATTTTAGAGTGGCCCTTTCCCAGTATATGTAATGCATGGCGAAAATCCATTATGTCAAAACTCATTTCCTGTCTAGAAAAACAAATAGCCCTTTTCAAAAGAGGGAGGGGAAAATGGCAAATTTATTTCTTTACTCATTTTAGAAAAAAAGACTTAGCAAAAAAAAAGCTTCCTAGCAAGACCACCTGGGAGAAGTGTAATATTGAGAGCTAGGGTGGGTTTGGAAGGGGAAGTAGATTATATTATTGATTATATGAAATATTTGTATTATCCTCAGCAGGTACACATCTGTTATTGTATTCTTATTACCTCTTAAAGGGTTATTATCCACTTACAGTAGGAAAGAAAGGTACTCACTCACAAATACCTGCATATATTTGAATGGCAAGATAAATCAAAATCTCTGGCTCTTAATTTATCCCTTGCATAATGAGAACAAGCATCACTGCCGTTGAGCTTGTATGTTCCAGGAATATAACAATAGAATTCAGCACTGCGGTCACAACAAGGGCACTGTTCTTGTTTACGCCGAACATAAATCTTACCATCCTCAAATAAACTTTTTGATAGTTTACCAAATAGAACTAATGACCTTGAAAGAGGAGCAAATTAGCAAACATACAGAACCATCTGTGTGCCCTGCAGGCAGTCAAATTATTTCATCTTTGCCAAGGTACTCTAATGAATCTCCTACATTTTACATGTAAATCTCTCTCTAATCTCGCTCCTCGCTTCTGCCAAACGTCTGAAGCAAATAAATATATAAAACCCAATTATGATTTAATTAATAGAAATCTCATGTTCTATGGAATTTATACCTTGGCTGGGAAACTTTAAGCTCTGATGCAGACTCACATCGGAGCTTTATCAGCCCCTGCTGTTTAAACAAGCCCTCAGGGTCTGAGTGGAGATTCACCAACCTCAATCCTTACAGTAGCCCCCCCCCCAAAAAAAAATCTACTGAGCTACCTCGCTGCCCACTGTTTATATAGGCAGCTGCCTTCAAAGACAGATTTGGAACATTCTACTTATGGTGTATTCAAGTCAATATATATATTTTTTTTATTTTATGAGATGAATGCACACGCCACCACAATTAATTATGAGTGATGAAACTCTTTTCTAATTTAGGGATGGGTCAGAGAGAAAACTGCAGACACAATGGATGCAGCATCTGTAGTTGATGGCAATATTTTTTTTTTTTTTTTGTCAGGTTGCGAATACAACTTGGTTCCCTAAAAAGGGGGACGTGGTGATGCGTCATGGTCTTGGCGCTATAAGGAACACCATCAGTGTGGTCAGTTTCTGAGTACATGATGTTAACTAACGGCAAAAATCAATGGCAGGTGGCAAGTCTGTGAAGTCACGCACAGAGTGCCCGAGAATATAAAAGGGCTGAGTTACACGTCATCAACTCTTTTGTCTGAAGGAGATGTGCAGGCATGCCCTGAAGCATGACAACGACAAGCAACATCTCGTTCCTTCTCAGGGAACTGGGTTGCATTTGCAACCAGAGACATTCCCTTTCTAAGTAAAACTTCAACGCTGCGTCTTTGGTGTTGACGACGCTATGGGGAACACAATAGTCATTATGCCATGCTGAAAATCTTAGGGACTTAGTGACTTAGGGAATAACCCCCATACCTTCTGACTTCAGATAAAGTTCCTATAGATCCTTAATGGAGGAACACACTTTTTGCAACTCTTGTCTCTGATCTCAATTGTTCACCACTCTCTTGCAAACAAACAGCTACTAAAGACAAAAAAAATCCCATGACATGTAACTCAGGCGTCCTTTTATGTCCTTGGGCACTTTGCGTGTGAAGCCATAGACTGCCGCCTGCCAATGATTATTGGCGTTTGTTTATGCATGATCAGACACCGGTCATGCTGAGGGCGTTCCCCATAGCATCAACACTAAGACGCAGTGTCAAAGTTCCACTTCGAAAGGAAACTAACTAAGTTGCATGTACAAAAATAGGATAGTATTGTACAATTCTAATATACCATGATTCAATTTACAGAACCTTCATGAAATGAATAAAAATTAAAGAAAAAAAAAAAAAACACTTGATAGGCATTCTTTATTTATAATTTTGTAGAAGAAGAGTTAAAAAAAAAAAGCCTTGCTGTATTTTTAAGGTAATTTTTTCTCAGACCACATTGAGTTTAATGCACCAGACGTCAAAATTACAATTTCCCAAATCATAAATACAGACTTCCCAGTAGGACTTGACAGCAACACACACAAACATAACATTATATATATATATATATATATACAGGTCCTTCTCAATAAATTAGCATATTGTGATAAAGTTAATTATTTTCCATAATGTAATGATAAAAATTAAACTTTCATATATTTTAGATTCATTGCACACCAACTGAAATATTTCAGGTCTTTTATTGTTTTAATACTGATGATTTTGGCATACAGCTCATGAAAACCCAAAATTCCTATCTCAATAAATTAGCATATCATGAAAAGGTTCTCTAAACGAGATATTAACCTAATCATCTGAATCAAAATTACACCTGCAAAAGATTCCTGAGGCTTTTAAAAACTCCCAGCCTGGTTCATTACTCAAAACCGCAATCATGGGTAAGACTGCCGACCTGACTGCTGTCCAGAAGGCCATCATTGACACCCTCAAGCAAGAGGGTAAGACACAGAAAGACATTTCTGAACGAATAGGCTGTTCCCAGAGTGCTGTATCAAGGCACCTCAGTGGGAAGTCTGTGGGAAGGAAAAAGTCTGGCAAAAAACGCTGCACACCGAGAAGAGGTGACCGGACCCTGAGGAAGATTGTGGAGAAGGACCGATTCCAGACCTTGGGGGACCTGCGGAAGCAGCGGACTGAGTCTGGAGTAGAAACATCCAGAGCCACCGTGCACAGGCGTGTGAAGGAAATGAGCTACAGGTGCCGCATTCCCCAGGTCAAGCCACTTTTGACCCAGAAACAGCGGCAGAAGCGCCTGACCTGGGCTACAGAGAAGCAGCAGTGGACTGTTGCTCACCGGTCCAAAGTACTTTTTTCGGATGAAAGCAAATTTTGCATGTCATTCGGAAATCAAGGTGTCAGAGTCTGGAGGAAGACTGGGGAGAAGGAAATGCCAAAATGCCTGAAGTCCAGTGTCAAGTACCCACAGTCAGTGATGGTCTGGGGTGCCATGTCAGCTGCTGGTGTTGGTCCACTGTGTTTTATCAAGGGTAGGGTCAATGCAGCTAGCCATCAGGAGATTTTGGAGCACTTCATGCTTCCATCTGCTGAAAAGCTTTATGGAGATGATTTCATTTTTCAGCACGACCTGGTACCTGCTCACAGTGCCAAAACCACTGGTAATGGTTTACTGACCATGGTATTACTGTGCTCAATTGGCCTGCCAACTCTCCTGACCTGAACCCCATAGAGAATCTGTGGGATATTGTGAAGAGAAAGTTGAGAGACGCAAGAGCCAACACTCTGGATGAGCTTAAGGCCGCTATCGAAGCATCCTGGGCCTCCATAACACCTTAGCAGTGCCACAGGCTGATTGCCTCCATGCCACGCCGCATTGAAGCAGTCATTTCTGCAAAAGGATTCCCGACCAAGTATTGAGTGCATAACTGAACATAATTATTTGAAGCTTGACTTTTTTTGTATTAAAAACACTTTTCTTTTATTGGTCGGATAAAATATGCTAATTTATTGAGATAGGAATTTTGGGTTTTCATGAGCTGTATGCCAAAATCATCAGTAATTCAATTCAATTCAATTCAATTCACTTTATTGTCACACAGCTATATACACAAGTGCAACAGCAGGTGAAATTCTTGGTGCAGTTCCGAGCAACATAGCAGTCACGACATGACATGTACAACATTTAAGCAACAACAGATTACACATCTGATGCGCCCACAATTACTCACAGCACAGTATACACTACAATAAACAATAAATAATTTACACAATGTGAGTGTAGTTCTCACAGCTTTAGCCAATATACACATACTTACAATATACATATACTTTAAACAATATACACTAAACATACATTAAACAGTATACATTAAGCTATAATAATAATAATATACAATGTACAGTATACATTATTATTCACAGTAGAGATCCAATTATGTACAATAGGTGCTATATGATAAATGATAAATAATAAATGATACATAAATGTGTATATAATGTGTGTGTATCTACAGTGGGTTGTGCGGAGTGATATTCTGTCCAGTGTGTGTTATGATCCTGATGGATCAGGAGTTAAGTAGTCTGATTGCTTGTGGGAAGAAGCTGTTCTGAAGTCGGCTGGTGCGTGTTCTAATGCTGCGGTACCGTCTGCCTGATGGCAGCAGTGAGAGCAGCCCATGGTTCGGGTGGCTAGAGTCTCTGATGATCCTCTGAGCTCTCTTCACACACCGCCTGGCGTAAATGTCCTGGAGGGAGGGAAGCTCACCTCCGATGATGCAGCTGGCCGTGCGCACTACCCTTTGCAGGGCCTTGCGGCTGCGGGCGGTACTGTTGCCGTACCAGGTGGTGATGCAGCCAGTCAGCAGGCTCTCGATGGTGCTGCTGTAGAAGCGTGTGAGGATGTGGCGGTTCATTCCAAACCTCCTCAGCCGTCGCAGGAAGAAAAGGCGCTGATGAGCCTTCTTCACAACGGCCTCGGAGTGGACGGACCATGAGAGTTCCTCTGTGATGTGGACACCGAGGAACTTGAAGCTGCTGACTCTCTCCACCGGTGCTCCATCGATGGTGATGGGGCGGTGTTCTCTCTCATTCCTCCTGAAGTCGACCACCAGCTCCTTGGTCTTGCTGACGTTGAGGGAGAGGTTGTGCTCCTGACACCACCGTGTCAGAGTGTGCACCTCCTCTCTGTAGGCCGTTTCATCATTGTCGGTGATAAGACCTACCACCGTCGTATCGTCAGCAAACTTGATGATGGTGTTGGAGCTGTGGGTAGCCACACAGTCATGTGTGTACAGGGAGTACAGGAGTGGGCTGAGAACACAACCCTGAGGGGCTCCAGTGTTGAGAGTCAGTGATGAGGAGATGTTACTGCCCATTCTGACCACCTGGCGTCTGTTTGACAGGAAGTCCAGGATCCAGCTGCATAACAGGCTGTTTAAGCCTAGAGCCCGGAGTTTAATGTCAAGTATGGAGGGCACAATGGTGTTGAATGCTGAGCTGTAGTCCACAAACAGCATTCTCACATACGTGTTCCTCTTTTCCAGGTGGGAGAGAGCAGTGTGTATAGTGGATGAAATGGCATCGTCAGTGGAGCGGTTTGTGCGGTATGCAAACTGCAGTGGGTCCAGTGAGGGGGGGAGAACAGAGCAGATGTGGTTTCTGACTATTCTTTCAAAGCATTTGCTGATGATGGGGGTCAGAGCAACAGGACGCCAGTCGTTTAAGCAGGTGGTTTTTGACTGCTTAGGTACAGGCACAATAGTGGACGTTTTAAAGCATGTGGGGACCACAGATAGGGAGAGGGACAGGTTAAAAATGTCCGTGAAAACTCCAGCCAGTTGGTGCGCGCACGCTCTGATCACACGGCCGGGAATGCCGTCTGGACCCGCTGCTTTACGGACATTCACCCGCCGGAAGGATCGGGTTACATCCGCTAAAGATACGGAGAGTGCACCAACCTCTGTATCTTCAGCCGCGAGCTCTCTCTCCGCGAGGGCGGTGTTAGTTCCCTCAAAGCGAGCATAGAAGGTGTTGAGCTAGTCCGGGAGAGAGGCAGCGGTGTTCACGGTGGAGTTTGTGTTCCCTTTATAGTCCGTGATGGTGTTAATTCCCCTCCACATGCTTCTGGAGTCGGTGGTGTTGAACTGTCCTTCAATCTTGTCCCTGTACTGCCGTTTTGCTGCTCTGATGGTTTTCCGGAGGGCATAACTTGCTTGTTTATGCTCCTCCGCATTACCGGAGTTAAAGGTGAAGGTTCGCGCATTGAGTGCCGCGCGAACATCCCCGTTTAGCCACGGCTTCTGGTTAGGGTACAGCCGAATTGTTTTGGTCGGAACAACGTCATCTACGCACTTCCTGATGAAACACGTTACGCTATCAGCGTAGACCTCGATGTCGTCATCAGAGGCCGACCGGAACATCTCCCAGTCCGCGTGATCAAAACAGTCCTGTAGCATAGAATCTGATTGATCCGACCAGCACTGGATGGTTCTGAGGGCGGGTGCTTCCTGTTTGAGTCTTTGCCTATAAGCGGGCAAAAGGAGGATTGACGCGTGATCTGATTTGCCGAATGGTGGGCGTGGGAGTGATTTGTATCCATCCTTGAAGGGGGAGTAGCAGTGGTCTAAAACACGGTTCCCTCGCGTGTTGAAGCTAACATGTTGGTGGTATTTGGGTGCGATGCGCTTGAAGTTGGCTTTGTTAAAGTCTCCGGTCACAATAAACGCAGCGTCAGGATGCGCGGTTTCCTGCTCACTCACTGTCCTATACAGTTCCTTTAGTGCCCGGTCTGTGTCGGCTTGTGGGGGAATATACACAGCTGTGATGATGACCGCGGTGAATTCCCTCGGTAGCCAGAATGGTCGGCACAGAACCATGAGAAATTCCAGATCAGGAGAACAGAAAGACTTGATAGAATGTACGTTCCTCTGATCACACCAGGATCGGTTGATCATAAAACATACACCCCCGCCTTTGCTTTTCCCGGAGAGATCTTTTTCTCTGTCCATTCGGTGCACGGAGAACCCCGTGGTTTCGATGGCCGAATCTGGAATCTCAGCGGACATCCAGGTTTCTGTAAGGCAGATAATGCAGCAGTCCCTCGTGTCTCGCTGGAAAGAGATCCGCGCTCTCAGCTCGCAGAGTTTATTGTCCAGAGACTGAACATTAGCCAGTAAAATACTGGGAAGCGGGGGTCGGTTTGCGCGGCGTCTAACTCTGATAAGTACGCCGGCTCTCTTCCCTCTTCTCCGGCGTTTGCGTGGTCGGGCCGTCCAGACAAAGGGTTCCGCTGCTGTGTTTGTAAGCAGCGTGTCGTCACTGAAGAATTTAAAGTCCGGTTTTCGGTGTGCGATTGCCGAACCAATGTCCAAAAGTGTCTGTCTGTCGTACTTAGTAAGGCAGACAACATCCAAGACGAAAAACATAAGAACTATAAACAGAACAAACAAAAAACTACAATGTTCCAGCGGAGCTCGCAACGTAGCAGCCATCCTCGGCGTCATTCCTACGCAAGTATTAAAACAATAAAAGACCTGAAATATTTCAGTTGGTGTGCAATGAATCTAAAATATATGAAAGTTTAATTTTTATCATTACATTATGGAAAATAATTAACTTTATCACAATATGCTAATTTATTGAGAAGGACCTGTATATGTGTTTTCTTTTTTTCTTTTTTGTAGACAGAGCAGGAGACTTAAAGGATTAGTTCACTTTTAAATAAACTTTTGCTGATTATTTACTCACCCCCATGTCATCCAAGATGTCCATGCCTTTCTTTCTTCAGTCAAAAAGAAATTAAGGTTTTTGATGAAAATATTCCAGGATTTTTCTTCATATAATGGAGTTCAATGGGCTCCAAATGGTTCAAAGTCACTAACTTCCGTAAAGTGAGGTCAAAATACGAGCGTGGTACGTATACATCTATGACCACACTCGTATTTTGACCTCACTTAGCGGAAGTTATGGCAGAGCTCAGAGATGATCACGTTCGTCTGATAAGAGGTAAAATAATAGCATAAATACTGCTCGGTTTCTCGCAGAAACTGATCGTTTCGCTAGATAAGACCCTTATTCATCGTCTGGTATCGTTTGGTACCATTTGGTACCATTTAAAGCCCTTTGAAGCTGTACTGAAACTGTCATTTGGACCTTGAACCGTTTGGAGCCCATTGAAGTCCATTATATGGAGAAAAATCCTGCAATGTTTTCATCAAAAACCTTCATTTCTTTTCGACTTTAGAAAGAAAGACATGGACATCTTGGATGACATGGGGGTGAGTAAACTATCAGCAAAAGTTTATTTAAAAGTGAACTAATCCTTGAACTTGCAAATGAGTTAATGAGCTAATGCCACACTATTTTAGTAATCAATACAAATATGTAGCCACAAATAGATATGATAATCCATTTTTAATTATATGAAAGAGGCTAATGTATTAAAACTTTCCAGCATTAAATGAAATCATCATCATTTCATCTCATCTGCCATCTTGGATTTATTTTCCACCACTGATTTGTGAGAATAAGGTCACTTAAGACACTTTTCTAATACCTCCCACATTTGCATAAAATGTTCGCCTTTCACCTCCTTTGGCCATCTCACAGAACTTTCAAACTGGTCATGAAGTAGCAGTTACCCTTCATTTGTTCATCATGCTAAAATGAACGAATAACAAATGGTCCCCAACACATCAAAGTAAAACAGTAGGTTTGCTAGGGCTAATCAATGTAAATAGTTATTTAACAATTATAAAATAATTACACTCAAAAAAAAAAAAAAGGTTCTATATGGCACCAAAAATGGTTCTTCATCATAATCATAGAGGAACTACTTTTGGTGCATACCTTAACATGTTCTGTATATGGTAGTGGTGCTATATAGCACCTTGGTAAGGGGTGCTATAAAGCTCCTTAGTCAAAGAACCGCTGAAGAACCGCTGAAGAACCACTGAAGCACCAAAATTGGTGCTATATAGGCAAGGCAAGGCAAGTTTATTTCTATAGCACATTTCACACACAGTGGCAATTCAAAGTGCTTTACACAGAAATTAAGTTAAAATATTCGCAGTATAACAGTTATAATAGGAATTAAAAGAAATAAAAATAAAGAAATAAAATAAAAAGTATAATTAAAACTAAAATTAAAAACAGGGTTAAATTGAAACATAATTAAAGTGCACTAAAAATAGAAACCGGGTTAAATTGAAACATAATTAAAGTGCAAGCAGTTCGGACAAAGCACAGAGCTCATTCAGTAAAAGCATAAGATAAGGTGCAATCAGTCGGATGTACAGTAGCACAGTGCTCATTCAGTAAATGCACAGCTGGATTTGAAAGTGGCTACTGTTGGAGCACATCTGATCTGTTCAGGAAGCTGGTTCCAGCTGCGGCTGGCATAATAGCTAAAAGCAGACTCTCCTTGCTTTGAGTGAACCCTTGGTATTTCTAACTGACTTGATCCTGATGATCTTAGTGATCTGTTAGGTTTGTATTTAATCAGCATATCTGCAATGTATTGAGGTCCTAGGCCATTAAGTGATTTATATACAAGTAATAGTACTTTAAAATCCTAAATGTAACTGGAAGCCAGTGTAAAGACCTGAGAACTGGTGTGATATGGTCATATTTTCTGGTTCTGCTCAAGATCCTGGCAGCAGCGTTCTGTATGAGCTGCAGCTGTCTAATGGTCTTTTTGGGAAGGCCGGTGAGAAGACCATTAAAATAGTCCACCCTACTGGTAATAAAAGCATGAACGAGTTTCTCTAAGTCTTGTCTGGAAACAAAGCATCTAATTCTTGCAATATTTTTTAGATGATAGTAAGCCGATTTAGTTATTGCTTTGACATGACGACTGAAACTCAGGTCTGACTCCAAAATCACACCAAGATTCCTGACTTGATTTTTTGTTATTAGACCTTTAGCCTCAAGATATTCGTTCACCTTGAGAATTTCATCTTTGTTTCCAAATGTAGTGATTTCAGTTTTGTCTTTGTTTAACTGAAGAAAGTTTTGGCACATCCAACTGTTAACTTCTTCAATGCATTTGCACAGAGAGTCAATGGGGCTGTAGTCATTAGGTAATAGGGCTAAGTAGATCTGGGTGTTGTCAGCATAGCTGTGGTAAGCCATTTTGTTATTTTTCATTATTTGGCTCAGCGGGAGCATGTACAGGTTGAATAGGAGTGGTGCAAGAATTGACCCTTGTGGGACTCCGCATGTCATGGATGTCCACTCAGACTTATGGTCACCTATACTCACATAATAACCTCTCCCTTCTAAGTATGACCTGAACCATTTGAGGACCATTCCGGAAAGCCCAACCCAATTTTCTAGCCTGTCAAGAAGTATGTTGTGGTCAACAGTGTCAAATGCAGCACTGAGGTCGAGTAGTACCAGAATTGATGTTTTGCCTATATCTGTATTGAGGCGAATATCATTTATTATCTTTATGAGCGCTGCCTCTGTGCTGTGATGCGGTCGGAAACCAGATTGAAAATTGTCAAAGTATCCGTTTGAGTTCAAGAATTTGTTCAGCTGACTGAAAACGATACTCGGTTACTTAACGTAACCTCGGTTCTCTCTAGAAGAGGGAACGAGTATTGCGTAAGTTCCTTACGCTACGGGAAAGTATTCTTTCTTCGAGATTTCTGAAAAAACCAAAATTATCCTTAATTTTGTAACATTGTCAACGCAGTGCGGCAGCCTGGCAGACCATAGCAGGCAATTCCAGCGTGACTATTGGCTGCTCTGCTGGCAACTGCAGCAGCCTATCGGTGAGCCCGCGTGACGTGGCGACCAATGACACCTGGCTACATTTGCCTACAGGTGGGGCGTGGCCACGTGTATATAAGCAGGGCTCACGGGCTGCATATTCGGTTTTCGTAGTTCTGAAGCGTAAAAGCCCGCGGGGCGCACGGCAAGGAACGCAATACTCGTTCCCTCTTCTAGAGAGAACCGAGGTTACGTTAAGTAACCGAGTATCGTTCTCTTACGAGAGGTTCTCTCGTATTGCGTAAGTTCCTTACGCTACGGGAACATATTGTCAACGCCGTGCGCGCCTCGCGTACAGCATATGTATCCCAGGGAACCGGGGACCATAACACTGCTCGGGCAGGGTGGCCGGTAAGGAAAACGGGCCACCACATCTACAGACACTTCATTCGAACTGACGGGTGGTTACAACGGGTGGTTACAACACCCTGTCCCATGAATGAGGGAACGGCACCTGCCGGTCTCCTTCAAATTCACCACACCTTGTCTCATGAATGAGGGAACGGCAACGCCGGTCGCCTTCAAATTCACAATATTTTGTTATATGAGTGAGGTAACGGCACCGCCGGTCACCTTCAAACTCACAACAGCTCGTCTCGTGAATGAGGAAACGGCACCGCCGGTCTCCTTCAAATTCACATGAGCCTAGTACCGAACTTACTACCAGTATGTGAGCTATGTCTGCGCAGAATCACTGGGCAGGACCAACAGCCCTATTGAACTGATAACACTTTCGCCTGTAAGGCAGGAACTTCCAGATTGTAAAATCTCACGAACGTAGACGGGGAGGCCCAGCCTGCCGCCATACAGATATCGTG
The DNA here is from genome assembly GCA_023566225.1 of Romanogobio albipinnatus. NCBI lineage: Eukaryota > Metazoa > Chordata > Actinopteri > Cypriniformes > Gobionidae > Romanogobio > Romanogobio albipinnatus. The sequence goes on from CM042242.1 coordinate 43,883,584, forward strand.
GATGGAAATCCCTCTGGCCCAAGCCCACGAAGAGGCCATGCCTCTGGTGGAGTGTGCTCTGACACCTAGCGTTTGGAAGCGTATGCAGTTGCAATCGCGTCCACTATCCACCTGGACAGGGTCTGTTTCGAGGAGGCGAGACCTTTAGTGCGCCCACCAAATGAAACAAATAGCTGTTCAGAACGCCTGAAGGCGGCGGAGCGTGTGACATAAACCCTCAATGCCCTGACAGGGCAGAGGATATTGCCACCGTCCCCCTCGTCGGATGCTGGCAGAGCCGAGAGGGAGATAATCTGCGCCCTGAAGGGAGTGCCGATCGCTTTGGGGACATAACCATGCCTCGGTCTGAGAATGACCTTAGAGTCATTAGGACCGAACTCCATACACGTCGGGCTCACTGAGAGCGCGTGTAGATCCCCCACGCGTTTCACTGAAGCCAGAGCTATCAGGAACGCGGTTTTTAGCGAAAGGAACCTTGGTTCCACAGTCTCGAGCGGTTCAAAGGGATGAGCCTTCAGGGCCTCTAGGACCAAGGCCAGATCCCATATAGGAACCGATGGGGGCCGCGGGGATTCATCCGTCTGGCTCCTCTGAGGAAACGGATGATGAGCTCGTTCCTTCCTAGCGTGCTACCTAGCGTCGTCTGAGCGAACGCTGCTATAGCCGCCACATACACTTTGAGCGTGGAAGGGGACCTGCCCAGTTCCAAAAGCTCTTGGAGGAAGGAGAGCACCCGCTGGACCCCACATTGCTGTGGGTCCAATCCCTTGGAAACACACCACTCAGTGAACACCGACCACTTAGAACTATATAACCGCCTCGTCGAGGGGGCTCTAGAGTGTGAAATCGTGTTCATAACCCCTTCGGGCAGGTCAACGGGTATCCGTTGGTCACCCATACATGCAGAGACCATCGCTCTGGATGGGGATGCCAAACTGACCCTCCTGCTTGAGAGAGGAGGTCTGCTCTCAGCGGAACTGGCCAGGGGGGTGAGTGCGACAGCTTCACCAGCTCTGGGTACCAAATCTGGTTCTCCCAGCGCAGCGCTATAAGGAGCACCGGGCAGCGCGTCTCCCTGATTTTCGCTATGACCTGCGGCAATAGGGAAATTGGCGGGAAAGCATACAGCGGGAGGCTGGGCCAAGTTTGGGACAGCGCGTCCTCGTTTTTGGACAGAAACGTCGGGCAGCGGGCATTCTCTTTTGTTGCAAAGAGGTCGAGCTCCGCTCTGCCGAATAGGCGCCATACCAGCTGGACTGTCTGGGGGTGCAGGGACCATTCTCCTGGGAGAATGAGGCCCCTGGACAGCTTGTCCGGGCCTACATTGAGGTGGCCCGGTACGTGCGCAGCTCTCAGCGAGCGCAGCGAGCTGTGTGCCCACACGAGCAGGCGTTCTGTCAGATTGCCCAGACGTCTGGACCTGACACCGCCCTGCCGGTTCACGTAGGACACCACTGTAGTATTGTCCGACCGGACTAACACGTGGTGTCCTCGTATAAGCGGGAGAAACTGCCTGAGCGCGTTCTCTACCGCTATCATCTCCAAACAGTTTATGTGTAGGAGTTTTTCCTCGCTCGACCAGAGGCCCGAGGCTGATCTGCCCTCGAAAACGGCGCCCCAACCCGTGGTGGAGGCGTCCGTCGAGATGACCTTGCGGTGTGAGATGGCTCCCATCGTCACTCCCCTCTGGTACCAGTCGGCTACTAACCAGGGCTCTAGGGCTGACACGCAGCCCTGAGTCACTCTGATCCTGAAGCCTCCGGACGCCCAGGCTCTGTGAGGCACTCGGGCGTTTAACCAGCATTGCAGCGGGCACATGCGCATTAAGCCCAGCTGGAGCACAGCTGCAGCTGAGGCCATACGTCCCAGCATCCTCTGAAAAAGCTTGAGAGGTGCGATTTTGCCCGGCCGGAAGTACGCAGCCATGCGCCGAACTTGGCGCGCGCGTTGGGGTGACAGGCGGGCTGACATTGCCACAGTGTCCAGATTCAAACCCAGAAATGAGGTTGATTGCGTGGGCACTAATGAGCTCTTGGTCCAATTGACCGTGAGCCCCAGGCTGTCCAGATGGCTGAGCAGCATTGCCCTGTGGGCAGGATGAGCCAATCGTCCAGATAGTTCAACACTCGCATCCCTCGATTTCTCAGAGGAGCGAGGGCCGCGTCCATGCACTTCGTAAATGTACGGGGTGCTAGTGACAGGCCAAACGGAAGGACGGTGTATTGATAAGCCTGGCCGTCGAAGGCGAATCGTAAGAATGGCCTGTGATGCGGCGTTATCTTGATTTGAAAATATGCATCTTTCAAATCTAGGGAGATTAGCCAGTCTCTCGGGCGAATATGCGCGAGGATCTGCTTGGTCGTGAGCATCTTGAACGATCTTCTCATAAGAGCTTTGTTCAGACGCCTCAGATCCAGAATCGGTCTGAGCGACCCATCCCTTTTTGGCACGAGAAAATACCGGCTGTAAAAGCCTGACTCGCTCATAGAATGGGGAACCGGTTCTATAGCCCCTTTGCACAGCAGCGTGGCTATCTCTGCTCGAAGTAGATGTGCTACTTCCTCGCTCACTCTCGTCTCTGTACGCGCACAGAAGCGCGGAGGGCGGCGAGCGAACTGCAGAGTGTAGCAGTGCTTCACTGTTTTCAGCACCCATTCTGATACACCTGGAATGGCTTCCCACGCTCTCGCGTGTGCCACACGGGATAGAACGGCCTCCGGGCTCGAAACGCCGCGCTTCGCGGGTCTGACGGCCTGTATAGGAGGGGCGGGCGCAGTGCGCGCGCTCTCTGTGCTGTGGGCCAGCCGATCGCTCGCGATGGCTGGCCGCCCTACACACTGCATCTCTGCCTCTTCGAGCGGGGAGTGGCTTGTGTGTGGCCCTACACTCATCGCTCCGGCCACCCTGGGCGGAGAACAAATGGTGTGTGGCGCGGCGCGTGGCGCCTGAGGCATAATGTTCGCGAAAATGTGTGAGCGCGTTTGAGCGGGCACAACTCTTACGCGTGGAACATGACCGGTTAAGAGTGGCTGTGTGACAGCGCGTGTGGTGGTTAATCGTGGACGCAAACAAGCGGACACGTGACCTAACTCTAGCACTCGAGCGGCCGGTGGCCACTTTATGTGAGTGGGGGACACAGGGTTTATAGTGCTTGTGTGCAGGGGTGAACACAGAAAAGTGGGCACATTTACTGCATTTGAAACACATACGGCGTGAGCCGTGCAACCAGAAATAATGCAACCTTTGTGATTTCTCTGGTTCGCCGTAAAAACGGCGGTTATTGACAGGCGAGAAGGCATTTTTGCCGGCTCGTTGGCTGCGTGAAATCCATCTGCAGCAACCACAGTGGTGGGGGCTGACAGGAAAGATAGTTTTGACGGTGGTCCGGCCGCGGCGGGACTTAACCGTCGCTTCTTGCCTCTGGCTAGGAGGACTTTGGAGGCTCGGGCTTCAGCGCGATCCTAGGCCGGGGGCCTCGAGGTGGAGGCGGCTTACCACGGCTGGAAGAGCGCGATCTGGGGTGGCCGCTCGGTCTTCGCTGAGACGAAGGGGGCCGCGCTGGGCGCTGCGCGGAGCTCGGTGCTGGCTGGTCGCGAGGACGGCGAGCAACGGAGCTATTGCTAGCGCCGGGGCGTCGAGGCAGGAAGAGGTTCATGGCCTGCGTCGTTTTCTGCACTTCAGAGAAACGGTCGACGATCCCCTTGACCGCTGGTCCGAAAAGCCCAGACGGAGAGAGCGGGGCGTTTAGGAAGGCCGCGCGCTCTATGTCCGCGAGCATGAGCCAGAGGTGGCGCTCAGCAACAGTGAGGGAGGCCATAGAGCGTCCGAGGGCCTGTGCTGCGGTCTTGGTGGCGCGAAGGGAGAGATCCGTCGCGCTTCGCAAATCCGTGATCAACTCAGCGTCACAGCTTTTCTTGTCCAGGTCGCGGAGAAGATTAGCTTGGAGGATTTGCAGCACGGCCATAGAGTGCAGAGCAGATGCAGCTTGACCGGAGGCAGCGAAAGCGCGGCCGATCAGCGATGACGTCACTCTGCAGGCCTTAGACGGGAGGGCAGCCTTTGAGCGCCAACCGGAAGGCGGGCAAAGGTGCGCTGCGACCGCCTCTTCCACCGGAGGGATAGCGTTGTAGCCTTTCTCAGCCGCGCCGTCAACTTGTGAGAGCGTCGAAGAAGCCTGAGACGAGACCCTCGCGGAGAATGGCGCGTTCCAGGACTTCGCGAGCTCCTCGTGAAGCTCTGGCAGAAAGGGTGCAGTCCTGGAGGTGGGCGCGCGGCGGCGACTGTTTAGGAAGCATCCGTCAAGTCGATTCGGCGCTGCCACCTTGGGCGGGGCCCATTCGAGGCCTAGCTGCTCGACAGCCCGGGTGAGAAGGCGCAAAAGTTCGGCGTCCTCACCCGCTCGAGAGCGTCCAGAGCCCCGGACTGAAGAGGTCGCGGAAGACCAGTCCTCGCTGTCGGAAGCCATGATGGAGCAGCTGTCGGCGCGTTCCGCGGCCGCATCCGCCTCATCCCCGGAGGCGGCAACAGAAATGGCGGCCTGGGGTGGGGGCGGGGGAGGCGAGAGTGAAGCGGGCGGGAAGGGTTCCGGCGAGCTTCTCTCGGCGGAGTCCGCTGCGAGCGGCGCTTCTTTCTGTGCGGCTTAGCAGGAACTGGAGGGATGTCGTCATCGAACAGAACGAGTCGAGCCCGCAGGGTCGACATCGTCAGTTCCTCGCACTCCGGGCATCCTCATTGGTCGCCACGTCACGCGGGCTCACCGATAGGCTGCTGCAGTTGCCAGCAGAGCAGCCAATAGTCACGCTGGAATAGCCTGCTATGGTCTGCCAGGCTGCCGCACTGCGTTGACAATGTTACAAAATTAAGGATAATTTTGGGTTTTTCAGAAATCTCGAAGAAAGAATACTTTCCCGTAGCGTAAGGAACTTACGCAATACGAGAGAACCTCTCGTAAGAGAACAACTTTTTCAATGATCTTGCCTATGAAGGGGAGATTTGAGATTGGACTGTAGTTGCTCAGTATGGAGTTATCCAGATTTCTCTTTTTCAGGAGAGGCTTAACAACTGCGGTTTTAAGGGAGTTTGGAAAAGTCCCAGAAAGAAGTGAGGCGTTTACCACTTCTAGGAGATCTGCTTCTAAACAGTTAAACACACTTTTGAAAAAAGAAGTGGGGAGTGTGTCAAGGGCACAGGTTGATGTTTTTAGGTGCTGTGCCGTTTCTTCTAAAATTTTACCATCAATTGCTTGGAAATCAGTCACAGTAACTATCTGAGGTTGTGGTCTGATCTGACTCACCCCAGAGCAACTCAAGGATGTGCTGATCGCATTTCTGATATTATTGATTTTCTCGGAGAAGAAGAAAGCAAACTCACTACATTTGCTGTCTGAGAGCATTTCATTGGGAATGTGACTCGGAGGGTTTGTTAGTCTCTCTACAGTAGCAAAAAGAGTGCGCATGTTGTTTATGTTTCTGTTTATAATATTTGAAAAGAAGGTCTGTCTAGCTTTGCCTAGTTCCACATTGAAAGCACGAAGACTGTCTTTATAGATGTTATAATGGACTACAAGTTTTGTCTTTCGCCACATGCGCTCATCTTTCCTGCATTGTATTTTCATTAATTGCACTGCTGTTGAGTTTCTCCAAGGTGCTTTTTGTTTGCCACTCTTTTTTCTGACTTTCACAGGAGCAATATCATCAATTACACTCTTAACTTTTGAGTTAAAAGAGTCAAGGAGAAAATCAACAGAGTCTGCAGATATGCTTGGTGTTAGAGATATAGCCTTCATAAACAGCACACTAGTGTTCTCATTTAAGTATCTCTTTTTGACAGAGACCGATCTAGTTTCAATGGCAGGAGAGATTGATATATCAGAGAAAATACAGAAATGATCAGACAGTGCCACATCCTTAATAACTATCGATGAAATATTTAGACCCTTACTGATGAGTAAATCTAGAGTGTGTCCACGATCATGTGTGGGTCCATGTACGTGTTGTGTCAAATCAAAAGTGTTAAGAACAGTCATGAGCTCTTTTGTTGTACTGTACTCATCATTGTCAATGTATATAGCACTTAAAAAGGTTTCCCTATGATTACGAGTCAAGAACCATTTTTTGGTGCCATATAGAACCTTTTTTTTTTTGGAGTGCAGTTCATACTATAATTATTCATAAGTTCAGATGCAAAAACCTCTAAGTCCATCTGACATGTTTTATTTTAAATTACCTTTTTTTAAGTTTAAGAAGTTTCTGCCAATAAACTGATATTTCTGAATGGGCTGATGCTGGGATTTTGCGGATTTGAAATTAAACTATTTGATAAATGTATAGGCCTGCTATGTGCGGAGAGCATTCGCTCAATATCATTATCTCATTTTTGACAGAGGTGGCATTTAGCGGATTTTGCATCTGAACTATTCATATATAAATAAATAATAAGAATAAGAAAGTTAAATATTGTCATATTAAGTAAATATTCTTACTTTTTTTCACTAATCTCAATCTTCAAATAAAATCTCAAAATGGAAAATTTCTGCATACGCAAATGATCGGACCAACATGCAACTCCATTACATTGGAAATGGATGACTTCTGGACTGTGGTTTGGCGAAGATAGTGAAAAGGTGGCATTACAATGCAAAATAATTTCATTGACTACCTGTTGGAACAACCCTCATGTTGGGAGCACCTATGATGTTTTTAAATGCTTTGAAACAGAAAAAACGTATGTGTCTGTGTTGTAACGGGGTACTTCTCATCATGAGAGAACGTGTCATAACTGTGTAATTTCTCATGGTCACAAAATGGAGTCTGATTGTGTATGTGTGTGCGCACATATGGGGGTGGGTGGGGGAAGTAATACACAGAGGCTGTCACTGTGCCAGTCTGGAGACTGGGGACAGACATGCATCATTAGGTTCACAATGACAAGGTGTTATTACAGTATTTTTCATGTCCTCACACTTTCAGTTGAAACCTACACACACGAAGACTTGAACCCAGCTCACTCAGCATTACATTCAAACAGATCTACTGACTTCCAAACTGATTCTGACCAAGAGTGAAACTAATATTTCACTCACTCCATGTCTGTCATGACAAATCACACTTGAAAAAACAAACATACAAACAAACACACAGTCAACCTCACAACTCTCCTTTCTTTTAAAGTCCTCCACTTCCAGATTGAACTTGTACAATAACTTGCATTATGCATTATTTGTAGGGGTGGAACGGTTCAAATGACTCATGGTTCGGATTGTATCACGGTTTTAGGGTCACGGTTTCGGTACGTGCTATGTTCAGGGTAATTAGGACATTTGTCAAATAAAAACAAACAAAACAAGAACAAATAAATCAAACTACAAGCTACAGCACAAATACATACAATAGAGCAAAGATGCATATAAAATAAACTTCTCAGGTTCCCTTTCGAGGGAACTCTCACTGCGTCGGAATTACATTTTGGGGATACTCCCTAAGCATTAGCGAATCTGAAGTCTGTATAGAAACTAAACCAATCTGATTGGCATGCGTGATGATGTCACTGTGACGGCGTACCCAGAAGTATAAAAGGGGAGCCGGCGCATTGAAACGGCAGTTATTGCTCTTCAGCATTGCGCTCTGTGTTCAAGTCTGTCTATTTATTGTTGTCTGTCCAAGAGTGTGTGTGAAAGAGAAAGAGAAAAGAAAAGAAAATGAATGTGAATGAGAGAGAGTACAAGCAGTGTGTGCATCCGTGCCCACGTTATATATCTGGCTCGGATGCACACCTGCTTTGTGTGCATTGTTTGGGTGTGGAGCATGCTCGGGCGGCTCTCGAGGGAGCCTGTCAATATTGCGAGCTGCTCCCGCTCAGACTGCTCCGCTCTCGGCTGGCCGTATTTGATGAGGGCGGCCAGCCTCGTGGTTCTGGACCCGCAGTCGCTGAGGCTGCTCGGCGTCGCAGATCATGGGGTTCACAACGGGACTTGTCAGAAGGTTTTGGGACTGCTGTGGCACTTTCCCAATCCTCTTCTGACAGTTCCGAGGATCTTCCTCCCCGTGTGGAAGCCCGCGCTGCGGCTTCTTCCCCCGGGGTGGAGGATCCGATGCTCATCCTCTCTGGTTCTGAGGAGCCGGATGAGAGTGGCATCAGGGCGGGTGGAGAAGCAGGAAGTATGTCATCACTTCATCCACCCGCCCAAGAGGAGCTGGTCGAGGTGTTGACCCGTGCGGTGGCCAAATTAAAGATCGATTGGCCACAGGAAGTGCCGGAAGTTCAGCCACCCAGTAGGCTGGACGACCGGTTCCTTTCTAGCCGGGTTTAAACACCTCGCCGGGGCTTGCCGTTCTTTCCGGATCTACACACCGAGGTGTGTAGATCTTGGAAGAAACCCTTCTCCTCGCGTATTTCTAACATTCCAGTGTTGGATTATTCCAACGTGCTGGAGGCACGCGAGGCGGGGTATGGGACGATGCCTTGGGTGGAAGAGGCTCTCGCGAGTTATCTTTCACCCGACTCTGCATCGTCCCTCAAAGCCCCGGTATTGCAAGCCCTGTCGGGATACCTCATCCTTGGTGGGCAAGGCCTATATGGCGGCTGGGCGGGCTGGTAGTTCCCTGCATACGCTTTCGATCTTGCAGGCCTACCAGGTAGACCTCCTCAAGGAGCTCGATGAGGGCGAGGGTCCCTCTCCAGAGGATGTTTTAGAGTTGAGGAAGGCTGCAGATTTGTCTCTCCGCATCACCAAGGAGACGGCCCGTGCCATCAGCCGCTCCATGGCATCCATGGTGACTGTGGAGAGACATCTTTGGCTGAACTTGTCGGGGATGAAGGAGAAGGACAAGTCCTTTATCCTAGACTCCCCGATTGAGGCGGTTGAGGCCGTCGTCGCCAAATACCAGGAGGCGAAAAGTCAGTCAGCAGCCTTCCGCCAATTCGTCCCTCGCCGCTCAGAGCCGGGGAAGGCGGCCCCTAGGGGGCAGCCTCAGCCGTCCACCAGCCTGCAGAGGGAGAGCGTCGCCTCTAGAGCCCCTCCTCCGGGAGCTTGGCAACAGAGACGGCGCTCTCTCCAGCAGACTCACCAGCAGCCTTCCGCTCCCAGAGGCGATCTAAGGAACGTACTCCGGGCGCGGAAGGCTGCTGGGAAGAAGCCCTAGCTGCGGCAGGGTTTCTAAGGGCGGTCCCCCCCACAGAAGGGCAACAGAGGTTGCTTCTTCTGCAGCGCTCTGGGGAAATCAATGTGGAATCCCGCCATCTATGACGCCTCGGGCCACATCGATTTCCCGCGAACGCATGCTGCTCCAGCCGCCACTGGAAAGACCTGCGGCTGGGCAGCACGCGCGTTCGCACACAGAGAATCGTTCCCAACCACTTCCTGCCGGTCATCCGCTTCAGGGGGTTGGGGACGAGGCTCGTGTAACACCCGACGCCAGCCTCTAGAGGCTGGTTCCCTTAGTAGATTTTCTCGGCGCATGGAAATGCCTTCCCAATATTTCTACATGTGTCCTGCGTACTTTAGAAAAGGGTTACAGACTGCAGTTCGGTCACCCTCCTCCAAGTTTCAGGGGGTTGAACTGGACTGCAGTGGTACCAGAGCGGGTTCAGGTAATGGAACTAGAAGTAAAATCCTTGCTGGCGAAGGAAGCCATAGAGTGTGTTCCTCCGCCGGAGAGGGAGTCCGGGTTCTACAGCCGGTACTTTATAGTTCCCAAAAAGGATGGAGGGTTGCGTCCGATTATAGACCTGAGATATTTGAATCGGTCTCTGAGGAGATTCAGATTCAAAATGCTCACGGTTCCCATCATCGTGAGTCAGATCCAGCCCGAGGACTGGTTCGTCATGATAGATCTAAAGGACGCATACTTCCATATCTCCATCATTCCATGTCACAGGAAGTTCTTGAGGTTCGCTTTCGGGGGCGAGGCGTATCAATATCGAGTGCTTCCCTTCGGTCTAGCTCTTTCCCCACGCACATTCATGAAGTGCATGGATGCAGGCTCCATTGAGACTCCAGGGCATCCGTGTGCTGAATTATATCGACGACTGGCTCATATTGGCCCAGTCGTACGATATGGCAGTTCGGCATCGAGATGTCGTTCTGGCCCATATAAGGTGCTTGGGGCTGAGACTCAACACAACAAAGAGTGTGTTGACGCCGTCCCAGAAGACTACGTTCCTAGGGATCGTATGGGACTCGACGACGATGCGGGCACAATTGTCTCCCGCGCGAGTCGAGACCATACTGGCGATGGTCTCAGGAATAAGGCTAGGCCACAGCATCACTGTGAAGCACTTTCAGAGAGTGCTGGGGCACATGGCAGCAGCGTCCAACGTGATACCTTTTGGCCTGCTGCACATGAGACCCCTACAGTGGTGGCTGAAAACCAAGGGGTTTTCCCCCAGAGGGAATCCTTTCCGTATGATCAGGGTAACGTGCAGATGCCTTCGTTCCCTAGTCATATGGAAGAAACCTTGGTTTCTGTCCCAGGGGCCAGTGTTGGGAGCGTCCTGTTGCCGGAAATCCGTTTCAACAGACGCCTCCCTCACTGGTTGGGGCGCGGTCATGGACGGCCGCTTTGCGAGGGGCCCGTGGAAGGGCCGTCATTCTTCCTGGCACATAAATTGCCTAGAGATGATGGCGGTCTTCAAAGCTCTCAGGAGCTTTTTCCCGGACCTCCGCGGCCAACATGTCCTGGTACGGACAGACAATACGTCTGTTGTAGCGTACCTCAATCATCAGGGGGGTTTGAGGTCGCGCCCTCTATGCAGACTGGCGCATCAAATTCTCCTGTGGTCCCAAGGGAAACTGTTGTCCATTAGGGCAATGTATGTCCCGGGGGTCCAAAATCAGGGAGCAGACATCCTGTCGAGGCAGGGGCTGAGGTCCGGGGAGTGGCGACTCCACCCGGAGGTGGTGGAGGCCATGTGTGAGAGGTTCGGCCCAGTGGAAGTGGACCTGTTTGCGTCTCGCGAGACATCCCACTGTCCATTGTGGTGTTCCCTCACGCATCCAGCCCCGCTGGGGTTGGATGCCATGGTTCAGACGTGACCGAGGCTGCGTCTGTACGCATTTCCCCCGATTTCTCTGCTCCCGGGAGTCCTGGAGAGGGTCCGTCAACAGGGGGTCAGCCTACTTCTGATAGCACCCCGTTGGCCGACGCGAGTTTGGTTCTCGGATATCATAGCTCTGCTGGCAGGTCCTCCATGGCAGATTCCTCTGAAGAGGGATCTCCTATTTCAGGCAGGGGGCACAATATTTCACCCCCGGCCAGAGATTTGGAACCTTTGGGTCTGGCCCCTGAGGGGGTCAGGTACCTAGAGGCTGGCCTGTCGGCAGAGGTGATAGAGACCTTACTCAGTTCCAGGGCTCCGTCTTCAAGGAGACTGTACAGCCCCAAGTGGTGAGCCACTTGGTGCAGGGAGCATGAGGTGGACCCAGTTAACTGGCCGGTGGCTTCAGTGCTGGAGTTCCTCCAAGATCGCTTCTCTGCGGGTCTAACCCCGTCCACACTCAGGGTGTTCGTGGCTGCCATGGGGCTTTCCACACTCCTTTGGGTGATGGGCCGTTGGGTAAGCACCAGCTGGTTGTACAGTTCCTCCGTGGGGCTCGGTGGATGAGGCCTGTGGCTCGTTCCAGAGGCCCAACCTGGGATCTGGCAGTGGTTCTCGAAGGCTGGCTGAGGCCCCCTTTGAGCCATTGGAGTCCAAAAGGACTTGAACCTAAGGTGGCTTTTCTCCTAGCGATTACATCGCTAAAGGGAGTGGGGGATCTCCAGGCCTCGGCAGTAACGCCGACTTGCCTGGAGTTTTCCCCCGGGGGAGTTAAGACTATCCTTCACCCTAGGCAGGGCTATGTGCCCGAAGTTTCATCAGGGATGGTCAGGTCTTTGGTTCTGCGGGTTTTTCATCCTCTGCCTCACGTGACGGCGGAAGAAGGAACCTTCACTGGGAAGCACTTTCAGGGAGTGCTGGGGCACATGGCAGCAGCGTCCAACGTGATACTTTTTGGCCTGCTGCACATGAGGCCTCTACAGTGGTGGTTGGAAACCAAGGGGTTTTCCCCCAAAGGGAATCCTTTCCGTATGATCAGGGTAACGCGCAGATGCCTTCGTTCCCTAGTTATATGGAAGAAACCTTGGTTTCTGTCCCAGGGGCCAGTGTTGGGAGCGTCTTGTTGCCGGGAAACCGTTTCAACAGACGCCTCACCGGTTGGGGCGCGGAAAAGGAAGGGGTGGAGAAGTATCTCCCTACGGCGCCTGGCACTAGGGTACTCAAGTCCTAGTTGTGCCCGGTCTCCGGCTTCACACTAGGGCAGGCGCTACCCTCGGTGTGGGCTAGTGGGTACTCGTTCCCCAAAATGTCGTTCCGACGCAGTGAGAGTTCCCTCGAAAGGGAACGGCTCGGGTTACGTCTGTAACCCTTGTTCCCTGAGAAGGGAACGAGCACTGCGTCGCGTCACCACACCTCGGCACGCCTGGAGCGCATGCTTCAGAGCAATAGCTGCCGTTTCAATGCGCCGGCTCCCCTTTTATACTTCCGGGTACGCCGTCAGTGTCGTCATCACGCACGCCAATCAGATTGGTTTAGTTTCTATACAGACTTCAGATTCGCTAATGCTTAGGGAGTATCCCCAAAATGTTGTTCCGACGCAGTGCTTGTTCCCTTCTCAGGGAACAAGGGTTACAGACGTAACCCGAGCCGTTTTCCAGGTGCAGAAATTGAATAAAGTAGTCAAATATAAAATAACATTGCATATTATAATCTTCACTGTATGAATGAATTAAAGATTAATCATTATTGAAGTTACAAAAGCTATTCAGTCAAGAGCAGATAGTGATTAATCGTTTGTTGTTTGATTAACATTAAAAACACAGACAGCAGGAATAGGCTTCTTTCCTTTAAGAAATGCATATCAGTACATACTGTACACATGAACACGTCTTCATCAACGGTCTTGGTAACAACGGTCAGTAAAGGAGTGATGGTGGTTGTGATGGATGAGCGAGGAAAAAGGATGCACACACCTCGGTGGGCTTGAACTATGAAGCGAAGATACTCAGGGAAACACACAGGAGGCTTGGAGAAGGAAATTCGCTGGAGGGAAACTCAGGAAACACACTGGAGGTAAACGTTGGGGATCGTCTGGAGAGTAAGGTAAGCATCACTTCACACAAATGAGACCAGACAAATGACTGAGGTGATCAAGGAGTGATGAGAGTGATGAGAGTGCAAACAAGGTGCAGGTGTGAGTGATTAATATTCAGGAGAGGGAGTGGAGTGCGTTGTGAGTGGCTGGTGCAGGAACCTGGCAGATCTGTCACAGATGCATTCAATTGAATATATATATAGTGCTTTAATTTAAATTGCAATAATATTTTTGGTATTTTTTATAATAATACAGTAATTTTACTGTACTATTTATAATAAACAAATGTTAATTAATACAGCCTCAACTTTTTATAATGCAATAATCTTAAATCATTTTAAATATTTATTTCTGATTTTACGTCATAACTTGAATTTCTCAAAATCTTAAAACTTTTGTTTATTTCCAGGTTTTACAAAAAATGTAGATTTTCATTGTGGTCTCAGACTTTTGGACATCACTGTCTACACATGATATAACACCTCAGTAGCAGTCTGCAAATCTGCCATAGACTCTTGTCCACAGGTCTTCCTTTGTATTTTCTCAAGCCTTTTGGACAGGCAGCATCCCAGGAGAGCTCTTGTCAGAAGTAATATAGCAAGAAAGAGCGATGGATAGTGAGAGACAGATACAAGTTGAGGAAAGACTACATTCTCTCGACTGTCCCTTTCTCCTTGCAGTCTGCTAGTCAAGGATCAGATGACTGATAAAGATACATATCCCACAGCAGAAGTTGGAGACAATCACTGCCGACTAACAGACCCTGTCAATTAGCCTCATGCCAGCACGATAAGAGCCCCGTAATGAGCCTTTCATATCAGCGGTGAGACTGGACCTGTTCCCTGTGTGACAGAGAGACTTCCGCTCCAATGCCTCTATTTGATAACAAAGGTTCCCACTGTCAAATGATACATTACAGAGCTCAGTCTATATGCTCTTATCTTTTGACATAGTTCACCGAGACGCCACCGGCCTTTTACTCGCTCTGATCTGGTTGTGAATGATTGTAGTAATACAACCAGCTTTTTCTGTCTCTTCTCCTTAACAGGACAATATAGCTGTCACATTTGAGATAATGTGTTGACCATTGAGAAACATAAGTAACAAGCTCTCTAGGTGACATTAAGGCAGGCTGTTTTTCTTGACATTGAAAGCACAGTAAAATGCCTCATTAAGTGCTTCTTTTAAATACATTTAATTATTCAATTCTGTGTAATAACATTAAAAACATTCCAACACAATATGTGGATATTTATGCTCAAGAAATAAGCATAATTTCTTGAATGTTGTACAAAAAAGTATCTGGTTCCATTGGCAAAACATTTTGTAATATTTTCTAATTAAACTCTTTTAAGTATTATAATTTTTCTCCTGTACCACAGAGGCAGATACTTAGCCTCTGAAAAAAAAAAAACCTTCCACCCACTCCAAGTGTTCCCACTTTGTGGCAGTTATTAGGAGCTAATAGAATTGTGATGTTGCAATATGCTGATCCAATTACAGGATCTACATTAGCAATTAACTTCCAGCTAAAAATAACAATAATGTCAATTACATGCATAAATAATCATATAATCAGCATATTCTGTCACCAGACAATTATTGTGATTACCCCTCAGTTTATAGAATGCTTTGCCAGAGGGATGTGTACACAAAGCTATTCTCATTTCCCCTCGATTTCTTATAAATTACCAATTTCATTTTGTGCAAGGAGCTCGCAAATGAAAAATCAACACACTTAAATATCCTCTGAAATGAACATTCGTGGCTATAAGTACTGCTAATGGAATAGGACATTTACTGTACAATTTACAATTTCAGGAAAGCTTAAGCACAGGACGTAACGACAGCTCTAATCGTATTTTTCTTTGTCTCTTGAAAGTTGGACAGGGGCAACCTCTTTTATTTTTTTGTTATTCAGACTAAGATCATTCGGATGAAAAAAAAAAAAAAATCTGTCTTATTGCAGTGGAGGAAATGGACTTTTAATGTCCTTCAGTTTTATGTTGCCGTTTGGGTCTAGAGTGCTGTTTTTTGTTCAATGCCCAGTTCCCTAGGGTTGAGAGAAGGTCTCTGAATTCTTCTGCTGGCAGAGAAGCAGAGCACAGCTTGCAGTGAAAGCCCGGCGGTGTTGGTGGTCCAAGGTGGTATCTCGAAGTGAATGACTTATTCTGTATGTTAGGCTGACATGCAGGGTGAGGACAGTCTAAGACTGGTTAGACTGATCTGGCAGAGCAACTTTATTTTACACTTGGTCTGAAAAGACACACTTACCTATATAGAACTAATATTCTGACATAGCTACATATACCTGTGTTATACGAGATGACAATCTCTTCATCTTTTAAAAGTGTGTTTATCTACTCATTTCCATAGAAGCAAATGTGGTAACCAGTTTCCTTTGTTAGATAAAATCCCAAGATTTAGTCATTTAAAATTATTACACCCTAAGCACTCTGTAATGCTCTGCAATGATCCAAATAGCACAATATTTTCAATGAGTAGCATGTGAAACCAAGGTTACCAAGCCTGTGGCTTCAGCGCAACTGCACTTTTCCAACACGTTCTTCATCATTCATCAGTCAAGCTTCCAGTATTTCCCTACTGTAGAGGGCGCTACACTGTGTGTCTCTGTTATAACAACAACCACACAGAATTATGCTGACATAAAATAAACTTAATCTAAGTGAAAATTAGAAATGCTGCCTTGAAAACTAACTGAAATAAATAAAAACTAGAGAAGAATAAAAAGACAAAAAATAAGTAAGGAAAAACTGACGGGCCATTGAATTATTCGAAAAATAGTGGCTGCATTACCACCTCAGTGTGCATTATTTTTCAATTATTCGGTTGCCACAACCTCATTTTTCAGATGATGTATTTCAAGACATTTATCAGGTTATCAAGCGTGTATGAATTACCTAAGTCTGTGCGTCATCAACAATATTCGGCAGCAGCGTCTTCACTAATAGAGAAACTGTACGTTTATTTGCTCCAAGAACAGGGCCGTTATTACCTCGCTAGTGAGAAATTCATGTAGCTTTTAATTTGTTTAACTGTGCGAGTGTGTCCGTACTGTATGTTTGTGCATTTGAGTGGGAGAAAGAGAGTAGCCTGTGTGTTTTCCATTCATAATAAAACATAATTTTGTGGCAAAAAAACATGTAAATAGTTTGTCGTTTTCATCCTATTGTTTACTATATTTATTTGTTTGGTCAGTGTCAGGGTTTTGGTTCTTTTGCTGTTGTAGACTGTAAGGACCTTTGAAAGTGATATGAAACTGTAAGCAGTCAAGACCTGCCTGGAGCAGTGTGTTTCCTTGAAATTAATTGCCTAATAACACCGTTATAACACCTTAGGCCCCGATTAGACAGCATGCATTTTTTTTTAGGTGGGAGGCGCCTTTTTAAAATAGTTTTCTATTGGCAGTGAGCATTTTACGTACTGTTTATGTGTCCCGTGTTCCTCGCGTTTTTAGCCGCCTGCTGCGCCTTGCTCTGAGCGCCTGAAGTTGAAAAGAAAACAACTCAACGTCTGAGCAGAAAAGTGCCCAACATCATTCACGTTTTTTTTTTCCCATTGTCCAATTGGAATGAATTGAGAGGCGAGGCTTCCGTTGTGGTGACTATGTGGTCTCAGAATATCCGTCAACCAATCAGATTCAAGCATTCAAAAGCCCCGTAGTATAAAAAAATGATAAAAGTGACAAAAGACCATAACAAAACTAAAAGGAATATGAAACCCAAGAATATATAAAACAACTAATTTAAAATATTAATAAAAACTTCAATAGTATATTATAGTATATAGTATAGTAATATAATATGAAAACACTGCAAACAAAGTAGCACTCGCATTGTGCACTTGCAAGAATATATATTTTAAATAAAATAAAATAGTCAGGATAACAAATGTTACAAGTGTTAGGTGTAATAAATAAATAACAACTAACTAAATAAATAAATAAAGTTACTTGCTCCCTAGCAAACCAAAGTAAGCCTCAAGTCTCACAACAACAAATGTGGCTGCCATTGGACAGAATGTCACTCAGTTTCAGTGGACTGAGCCTTAAATATGAGCATTTGTGTGAGATGGGTGTGTGTGGCAGATTTGGGTGAGAGCTGTCTGAGCCAGATCCACTGGGCAGCAACAGAGCAAATTGCAGCCGGCTTCTGGGAACACTTTCCATATAGCAGCTAAAGCTCAGGACTCGTGTGTACTGCCTCTGTAAATAGTGTTAAAGTGAAAGGAGAGGCTAGCGGCCATTTTTGGCCTGGCATCTCTCAGCTTCTCACTGGCATATGCTGTCTGCTTAGGACATAATATTAGTCACAAGGGGGAAAGTTATAAATATGTCCCAGAACAAACAGTTGAGGTCTAAAAGTTTCTGAAGACTGCAGGCCAGAGTCAGGTTGCATAATGGGATAATAACAGGTATAGGTAGACCTCTTTATTTATCCATAATAATATTAGCCTGGCTAAAGTCTAATGAGGTCCTGCTGTCCATCTAAGTGAGTGACAACAGAGACAGCTGTAATATATCTATCCGTTGGTACAGGAGCTGCCATGTATATTTGATTTACTGTATGTCTATTGTTTTCTAAAAGGAACGGAACGGCTGCTCTTTGCGATGCATCAGTAAAGTGGGCCACAAGTTTCAGCAGTTCAAAGGAATACATTATTTGCTTTAGAGTTCCAACAATGACAAAAAGTATCTTCGAATTCTGCAGGACATTTCTTGTAACCAACAAGATGAAGATCACTTCATTCTCTTTATATGCAGCCAATTACAATGCACCAGTCCTGTTCAGCTGCCACAAGTGCTTTTTATAAAAACTAAACCTTCAGAAGTGGCCACAAGAATTGAAGGAATTTACCATCCACACAAAACCCGTAGATTTGTTGCAGTTCATATAATTTTGGTTTTGGCTCTGGAATAATTTGCAAGCGTGCACTTCAAATGAGATGCTTTCGTGCAAAGTGCAGCATGTTGTGTGCTGTGGACGGCAGTCTGGAGTAATTGAGGTCATTTGATATGCACCATTTGGGGGTCCAGCCCTCACACATAATGTGCTGTTTTGACATGAGTCGAATGAACCCTTGCCATACCACCTTTATTGCCCTTAAATATACTGTACACTTGAATCAGTGGCTGAATATCATCTCAAGCCAGCCTGATCTCATAACCTTTACATCTATATTTTTCGTACATTTGGAGATGTACTCAAATACACAAAACATACTGACAGCATCTAATATATAGTTGCAAGAAAAAGTATGGGAACCCTTTGCAGAATGTGTGAAAATGTGACTAGTTTTAACAAAATAAGAAATATATATATTTCATACTGTCCTGAATAAGATATTTTTCATATTTTTTTTTTTTTTTTTTTTACATATAGTGCACAAGACAAAAAAAATGGCTTAATTCATAAAAATGACCCCGTTCAAAAGTTTATGAACCATTGATTCTTAAGGCTGTGTGTCTTTCTGGATGATCCACAAATTTTTTTTTTTTTTTTTGTGATGGTTGTTCTTGAGTCCCTTGTTTGTCCTGAGCAGTTAAACTGTCCAATGTTCTTCAGAAAAATATTTCAGGTCCTTTGTTGTCAACATCCACAATATGTTTCAGGATTAAATTACAGTTTGCATACACATATACCCATCTAAGAGGGTAACACTTTTTATAAAGAGCTTTCAATTACTATTAAAGGAACCATTACTTGCATTCACAAAAGATCCTCAAATTACCACAAATGCACAAACTCAGTCTTTTTATCTTGAGCAAAAACATCAAGATCCTTCTGACAGTACACAACTAGAACAACTACCTTCTCAACACCACAGGACTACACCCAGTCTGAAAACCAGTGTGTCTTAGAGGAACATCCACAATTTACTGGTTCCCAGACCATAGAAACCCAGGGGAAAGGCACTCCACCCAGGCATAGTCGTCATGCCTCTGGGTTCCTGCACGTCCTTTGTGAAGATGGTGGCAAACAGCCAGAATCCCGTTCCAAAGAGAAGCACGTAAGGCGTGCTTTGGCACAAGTTGTGCTGGACACAGAATGTTCCCCCTAAATGCTATTTATGTTTGCTCAGTCATATATGTCTGTAGATATACTCAGAAAGAGATGAATGTTCAGACTCGGACCACAGCTTAGAAAATCAATTGTCTGCAGATGAATTATTGCCTGACATATTTGATAATCTATTTGGTTACATAAGGACTACATTTCATGGAGCGTCAAATACAGAAGGTCGGCCTCAGTACAACCTCTGAGGTCTAAGGTCTTGATTCATTAAATGAGGCAACAAAATGTCAGGGGTGGTCAAACAATGTGATTAATGTGCCTGAAGAAAATTGGTTGCAAATTAACAAAATATGTCATTTCCGAGCTCGGAGCGAGAACACATAATAAGGCACGGCTAATTATTGTGCTGAGGTGAGGACCTCAACTCAAGCCCTTATCTTAGTTTTGAATCCAAACCATGCAAAGAGCTTGCCATTTGTCAGATTAAACAGTGTCAAGATTATTTGAATTCTGCGCAAATAAATCGGAAAACAAAGCATTAAAGGTGGTTTGAAAATGTGTCCTGAACAGATTCTGACCACAAAGGTTAGAAACCCTGTTGTAGTAAAAAGCCTGCATACAAGTAAAATTTTGCTAAAAATCTGATATGATGCCACAAGCAGGATTTAGTTGAATGAGGTTATAGAGACAGTTGACAGTTGCAACAAACCTGAGTAACCTGGCACCAAAAAAGAAAAAAAAAGAAAAGCTGGTCTGCAAAGATTGGGGTGGGATGGAGTGGGGTGAGGGTATGGCGCAAGCTGGCAACACCTCAACGTCTGCCCACAGCTATGCCACTCTGTAGTTGACTTCTTTAATGTGGCAGCCCTGTAGTCGCCCACATTCCATAGTGTCCAAACATGTTAACCAAACATGAATCACCAATCTGATGCCACCACCCAATCCAATAAAAAAATATATAGTTTCACTTGCTGCCACAGCAGCCACCTGTGCAGACAGCAGCATGAGATTTCCAGATATATCAACACATTCTCACACCCAACTCATCATATATTGAAGTTTGGTCAGGACCCCTCAGCATCACTTTTTAATGTTCTTTTTCAACGTGCCGGGTATTCAATTGATTTCAGTTGTTTGTCCTATGCGTCAGATCAATATGCATTTCTTTCTTTCCATTTGTAAAAAGAGACATGATTTTATAAATATTTATAGGCTACTTTTATATTTTGGAACAACTAACCCCAATCCTACCATAAAACTACCAACTTCTAAACAATATAAAATATGTAACAAGCTAATAAAATTACAGTCACAGGTATTCATTGCTAAAACTGGCCAAAAACAGTATAAAAGTTAACCCATGTTGCATTCCAAGGGCCCTATCATACAACCGGCACAGTGACACCAGACGCGATGCAAGTGTTTTTTGCTAGTTTCAGCCCAGCGCAATCATCATTTTCAAGTCTAGCGCCATGTTGTTTATATACCAAATGCACTCGCTGAAAATGAGGTGTGTTCAGGCGCATTGTTGGCATGTTGCTATTTTGAGGCAACTGTAAATCGACTGTGCCACTGACCAACAAAAACCTGGTCCAAAGTGGTCAATAGTGCAGTATTTGTTGTGTTATTTAAAGGGCACGTTAATAATATGCACCGATAGGTGGGTGCACAAAGCACGTACACTCATTGTGTGAACAAGTGTTACAGTCACTCAAGGGAAGGACAGGCAAATACGTGACTCAAACGAAGTTTACTGAAGAAGGTTACGAAATACAGGCAGGTACTAACACAATGCATAACGATGACCAGACAAGTGAGTGAACAAGAGGAACTTAAATACAAACACAGAAGACTGAATAAATGAAGGACAGGTGATGATTAACTAACACAGCTGAACAGAACTAGACTAACGAGGGTAACCAAGGAAACAGACAAGTAGCGGGAATATCAGACAAAGGAACATGTGACAAAAGAAACCAGGGGCCCGTTCTTCGTACCTCGCTAACTCAGTTAGCCGGATTTGATTGTTGACGATTTGGCATGATCTTGGATTGTTTGGTTCTTCGACGCTCATCCTGGACTTGCTGTCATAGCAACAGGTCCGTTATCTTAAACCTGCTCGCGAGCAGGCTTATTTCATGTAAACAGGATTAGATTGCATCTTGAGGTGATACTTAAAATCTGTCCCAGCCACTGCTACTTTATTACAAGAGTTCATTACTGAACCAGGGGCAATAATAATCATTTTAAATAATAATAATATACAAATTTAAAATTGTATATGTATATGAGAATGTATATAACATTATAATGTTGTGTATAATACTATAGACACAGCCACTTGATTGAGCGATTTATTTGTGATGGAATAATTACTTTATAATTTTATTGGAGGTTTGCACACATGTTGTACAGTTAATCTGAGCCGTGCATTAATTTAAGTGATGACGGATATTATGGGAGTGGCTTGATGCGGCGCAGGAGATGCAGAGAATTTGATCTTGACCCTTAAGAAACTTTAATACTGTCACGTTACAAATCTGCTTCAAATTTAATTAAAAAATTTAATTACAACATTGAAATAAAAATGTAAAGGGTGTACAAATACTGTATAAAATCGTGAATATAAATAATTGGTAATCATGTAAAAAAAAAAAAAAAAAAAACCTTTATCATTGATCTATTATAACTTTTATGTTGGTTTGGTCGTTTAGCTGTTTCCTTATAAAGGTCCAGATATTCGTGGGTTTTTTTTGTGTAATTTGCCAAGTTTTTTGTCAGGTGGCTTTTTTAATTATATGATGTCATTACGTTGCTGTCTTGACGCCAGCCAATCGCTGCATTGCTGATCATGGTTTCGAGTATCGATGCATCTGCCCTCTTCAGGGAAAACAAGAACGCGCAGTGATCTTAGATAATTTAATCCAGATATTTAAATCCAATCCGCAAATACGTTTGAAGAACCAAATTAGCCAGACATCAGTTATCAGGATTAAAAGATCTGGGATCTGTCAAATCATCTCAGATGTATTAAGCGAGGTACGAAGAACAGGCCCCAGGAAGTACATGGAACAAAACATGACCAAAACAGACCAAACATGTGACATACAGTACTGTGCAAAAGTCTTAGGCACGTTAGTATTTTCACCCCCAAAAATGGTTTTAAGCCAGTTATTTATAACTTTTGTAATAGTGTGTCTGTAGGTTATATCAGTTTACATTTTCAAACATTAATTTTGCCATTAATTGTAATAATCCATTCCAGTGAGATTTTTGTATGCAGAAGGAGTCTGACAACAGAGCTATGATCCACACAGAGATCTGATCTCACCATCATCGAGTCTGTCTGGGATTACATGAAGAAACAGAAAAAACTGAGACTAAATCCAGAAGAACTGCAGCAGCGTCTCCAAGACGCTTGAAGAAACCTTCCTGCAAAGCTCCCTAAAAAAACTATGAGCAAGTGTCCCAAAACAAAAGCTGTTTTCAACGCAAAGGGTGGTCACACAAACACTGATTTGATTTAGTTAATAGAAGTTAATTGATCAAAAAAATTAACAGTCTACTTATGTTATTATTTTTGAAAACTTCCTGACTTTACAGCATTTTTACACAAGTGTCTAAGTACTGTAGCTTTGCAGTTGAATTTCGTTATAAAATGAACTGAATACTTTTATTCTTTATACACATTTGTGTCCTCATGAACCATATACAAGAACACACACACACACACTTTTAAAAACTTATGATGAGTGGCACAGCAGCGGCAGGTGCAGTCGACATGATTGTTCGTTGTCCTCTCATGTGTGGCCGTGCGCTAGTGATGTGTCGTTCATGAACGATTCGTTCATTTTGAACGAATCCTTAATATGATTCGGGAACGACGAGTCGTCTCAGAGAGCGATTCGTTCATTTTGTATTGACCCGCGCATGCGCATTGCGCAACATCTTAGGCTATTTTTCAGATGTTTGTTGCAGATATCTTTTGATAATTGTATGAGAATTCCTAAACAAAAAATAATATACAGTCAATAATACGACTGTAATGTTGTATATGTTGCGAGACACTGAAACCGGGAAGCGGTCACGTGACAAAAGAACGAGACTTATGCTGCGTTCCAGGCAGGTTTTTGAGCCCGTAAGTTACGACTTCAAACCACGACTTACGACTTTGTAGCGTTCCAGGCAAAGTCACGCCAAACTGCTTGAGCGCAAGGAATTGTGGTGCTAGATGTAGACAAAACATGGCGAGCCGTACGGTGCTTATGCTCATTTACCATCATTTCTATCGCCAAAAGTGCTTACTCATTGCTTACTTGAAGGAAACGGAGGAGAAAAAACGACGCATTAGGCAAGAGAAGCTGTTATACCTTTTATTTTACGTTCTTTGTATATTTTGAAATGTATTTGGTATTAATTTATTCTTGCACTCAATGGACTTTCACAATATACATTGTTTCAGACACATAACATTGTAATACATAATCGTGTGTGTATTATTTATCATTATTATATTATTATTAATTTGATTCCAACGTTATATTGTCCTAAAGTCTATTTCTCACCGTGTACGACTTCCAAAAACACAGCATCCATGGGGGCTGCCATTGTTGCTTCGCGGGCTCTGTGACGTCAGAACTCGTAACTGGGAGTACATCGATCTAGTACGAGTTCACGGGTGGGAAGTCACGGGTTTGACTGCCGTTCCAGTCCACTTTCACGGGTAGAAGGTTGGAAAAACACGAGTTACGGGTTGCCTGGAACGCGGCATAAGACCCGAAGACTGACTCGAGAGATGAACTGATCATTTTTGTTTCTGCATTCAGCCTATGGGGACTAGAAGGAACGACTCAAAGACTCTGTCAACTGTTCAAATCTGTTTCCGGTGACTGGGACTTGTGACTGGGACTTGATGAACGAATGACTCAAACCCGAGACTCGAAATGAACTGATCAACTGATCTGTTTCCGGACGCATGTGTATTACACGGCTGTCACGGCCAGATCAGAGCAATGAGAGCATCAGACATAACGGAACTAACGGCTCGAACCTGAAGACAGAGAGTAAACGATTTGAAAAAAAAAAAAAAGAAGAACGATTTGGATCGGGAGGTGAGGTGAACTAACAGACTGCATACATAGACTAAATCAAGCTAAGCAATTAATTAATAATTTATTTCTCAAAGTTTGGCCATGGCTGCATTAGCTTATAGTTAATTTTTTTTATTCCAAAAGTACTAAATGTGCTGAAAAATGTAATATTTTAATTAGATTCTGCTGAAATGAACGAAATTACTTGAAAAAAGATTCGTTCATTTTGCTGAACGAGATTCAAAGATCCGAGTCCGTAAAATGATCCGAACTTCCCATCACTACCGTGCGCAGAAGATACGTAGTACGTCACTAGTTACGTGGCAGGTTATAGGTACCGGAGGGAGGGGAATAACATCGAGCTCATCAGAAGTTTCCTAAAAATAAACATTGTTCACGAGTCCCGCAGCTCGAGTCCGAGTCGAGTCTGAAGTCTTTTGAGGACGAGTCTCAAGTCGAGTCTGAAGTCACTGTGTGTGCGACTTAAGTCGCACTCGAGTCCGAGTCTCAAGCTCGAGTCCCCATCTCTGCTACTGACACACTATTACAAAATGTATAAATAACTGGCTTAACCATTTTTGGGGGTGAAAATACTAACGTGCCTAAGACTTTTGCACAGTACTGTAACTCCCCCCTCCCGGTAGGCGTGTTCTCGCGCCGTAGACAGACCAACTGGGGAGGGGGGGTGGGCAACCTGGAGTCCTCGAGGCGGGAGCACCGGGGCCAGGGTGGTACCAGTGTCAGGAGCCGTGGGCGACCATAGCAGGTCAGGCGCCGTGGGCGGCCATGGCGGATCAGGAGTTTCTGGGGGCCTTTGCGGATCCGGAGTCTCTGGCGGCCTCGGCGGATCCGGAGCCCCACCCACATGTGTCCCACCCACCTGGGTATGTCCTATCTGGACTCTGGACAGGGACAGATGTACTCTCTGGACTAGGAACGGAAGTCTTCTCTGGACTCTGGGCAAGGGCTGGAGCTGACACTGGACTCTGGGCAAGGGCTGGAGTCCCCTCTGGATGCTGGTTGGGAGACGAAGCCGATGTGTGTGCAGCCCACACACACAAAATGGCTGTTGCCATTATAGTCAGTGTTTCATTGACAGGAACAGACACAGGTTCAGGTTCAGGTTCAGGAACTTCTCTCTCAGTGACCATTGCTGATCTCAGTGACCAATCTCACTGCTGGATCCATTGTTAAGTCTTGCATTCTGTAACGGTGCTGCTGCATACAAGAGGCACAACAGTAAGAATTTATTGAAAAAGGATAAAACGGAAATAACTCTAGACAAGGAACAAAATAAACCAATGAACATGAACATGAACATGAACATGAACATGAACATGAAGCTACAACAAATGTACACGATACAACCATGTATAGGTAATGGAAGACCAAGAACAAGAGAAGCACTGGGGTATACGTATATACACAAAGGGAAACAAGGTTAACAAGATAACAAGTGGGAGTGGTTAATAGGCATCACCTGGGGAAAACTAATCATCCATAAAGACTACAAAGAACTACAAAACATGACACAAGACGGGAAATAGTAAAAGTCCTCACACAAGAACACAGGCTGGGATCATGACAAGAAGGTTCAAAAGAACAGCATTTATCTGAAATCGAAAGCTTTCAAAAAATAGTTTTCAACACTGATAATCATAAATGTTTGTTGAGCATCACATCATCATATTAGAATTATTTATGAAGGATCATGTGACACTGAAGACTGGAGTAATGATGCTGAATATTCAGCTTTGATCATTACACTTTACTGTATAGTCACATGGAAAACAGCTATTTTAAATTGCAATAATATTTCACAATATAACGTTTCTTCAAGCAGCAATTTTTGATTGTGTGCATGATCTTTGGCAGATGGAGACGCTGGTGGCTTTTCTTCACACAAATCAATTGTTTGGCCTCGGAACCCTTGGGATATTCGTATATTTTGAATAAATTGTGCCTGTAGTCATATCCTGTGTTTTATATCATATAATACACAAATGGGTAGGTTTAGCGGTGGGGTTGGGTTACATGTTCAAATGTGTCTAAATAGCGTAAATCTTTTATTTTTATTTTTTTATAAATGTAAATAAAATTATGCTGACTGATTAAATTGATGTCTCCAACATTTCATAATGGAAAAAATCGGTAACACTTTAGAATAATGGTTACTGTATTTGTTCATCTTTGTTAACGTTAGTTAAAGGTTCTGTTCTTCGTGATCCCATTTTTAAAACTTTAGTTAGTGTGTTAGAGCATAAATAATACCTGTAAAATTATAAAGCTCAAAGTTCAATGCCAAGCGAGATATTTTATTTAACAGAAGTCCCCTTTCAAAGCCTACAGCGAACAGCCGATTAGGACTACATCCCTCTACTTCCTTCTTTAATAACGTCACTCGAACACTGAGCGCATGCATCTCTGGTAAGAGGCGTGACCTTACCGGGCAATGTGCGCTAAGCTGCTGTCGAATCACAACCTATGATCACAACACAGGAACCGCTGGCACAATCAGAACTCGTTAAGTTTTCTTCATAGAGGGACTTCATAGAACAAAGAAGTCATCAGCCCGTTTTTAGGACAGTGAAAACAGCGGTATACAGATAAGTAAATTGTGTGAAAAATACTGTGTTTTTTTACACGCGAAACATGAACACATGTTATATTGCACACTGTAAACACAATCAAAGCTTCAAAAAAACAGGAAAAACGGGACCTTTAATATAAATACAGCTGTTCATGGTTTGTTCATGTTAGTTCACAGTGCATTAGCTAATGTTAACAAAATGTTAATAATGCATTAGTAAATTTTGAAATTAACATTAACAAAGATTAATAAACGCTTGATAAGTGCAGGTCATTATTAGTTAATGTTAACTAATGTAGTTAACTAATGTTAACTAATGACCATTATTCTAAAGTGTTACCGAAAAAGGAAAAATCATAACCCTACATATAATTTCCTCATGACGATTACATTCCCATGCCCAACGCGTCTGTCTATGAAGCCAAATGTTTCTCATTGAAATCAATGGAGTACCGTGTGTGTTAAAAAGTGACACTAAAGGTTCCTGACCATCATGTTTACCATTCACATGCTACATAAACCCAATATGTTTAAGTTGCTGAGATTGCAGAGCAGGAATTTTCAGACTTTTCTTGTGTTATTGTTAATATACTTGGATGAGCATAATTTCTAATAAGTTATAGAGTTCCTTATTTTGACTCTAGAAGCATTTTCACACATTTTTTTTTCACCCTTAATTAAGGGTATAACCAATGATGGCCGCGGACAGGACCTGCTGGGTACTTAGGAAGGAGCCTAATTGAATCTGACAATAATTTTCACATCACTCCCATGCTCTGTCTCCAATGCTATTAGTGACATTACTGCACTAATGGTTGCCATGGCAGCATGAGCAATGCTCATTAATGACCTCAGCTATAGTAATATTCAGTATAATCTTTTCTTTTTCTTCCTGCTTCTTTTTATCTAATTTCTGATTTGAAGATGTAGGAGCACTTATGAGAAGTAGCCCAGTAATGGACTGCTCTCAAGACAGGTCGGAAGAAGTTGTGATGTTTCCAGTTGTAATTAGCATTTGAAAACACAGGGCATGAAATACAATTATTAGACAATTTTTAGTATTAGGGTAAGGTTTTTTTAGTATGGTTTTTTGGCTCCGATGCAGAGGTTTTTTTTCTTCCAAACACTTCCATGGCCACAGGTGTATAAAATCAAGCACCTAGGTATGCAGACTACTTGCTTCTACAAACATTTGTGAAAGAATGGGTCACTCTCGGGAGCTCAGTGGATTCAAGCGTGGTACCCAGATAGATTGCCACCTGTGCAATAAGTCCATTCGTGAAATTTCTTCACTACTAAATATTCCAAGGTCAACTGTTAGTGGTATTAAAACAAAGTGGAAGCAATTGGGAACAACAGCAACTCAGCCACAAAGTAGTAGGCCATGTAAAATCACAGAGTGGGGTCAGCGCACGCTGAGGCACACAGTGAGCAGAAGTCGCCAACTTTCTGCAGAGTCAACAGCTACAGACCTCCAAACTTTGTGTGGCCTTCAGATTAGCTCAAGAACAGCGCATAGAGAGCTTCATGGAATGGGTTTCCATGGCTGAGCAGCCACAAGTGCAATGCAAGGCATTAGATGCAGTGGTGTAAAGCTCCCACTGGACTCTAGAGCAGTGGAGACGTGTTCTCTGGAGTGACAAATCACACTTCTCTGTCTTGCAATCCGATGAATGAGTGTGGGTTTGGTGGTTGCCAGGAGAACAGTACTTGCCTGGCTGCATTGTGCCAAGTGTAAAGTTTGGTGCAGGGGAGATTATGGTGTGGGGTTGTTTTTCAGGGGTTGGACTTGGTCCCTTAGTTCCAGTGAAATTAACTCTTAATGCTTCAGCATACCAATACATTTTGGACAATTTCATGCTCCAAACTTTGTGGGAACATTTTGGGGATGACCCCTTCCAACAAGACTGTGCACCAGTGCACAAAGCAAAGACATGGATGAGTGATTTTGGTGTGGAGGAATATGACTGTCCAATATCCATGCCTAACCTCACAAATGTGCCTCTAGGAGAATGGTGAAAAATTTCCCAATTCCCAATGGTGAAAAATTCCCATCAGCACACTCCTAAACCTTGTGGGAGGCCTTCCCAAGAGAGTTGAAGCTGTTACACCTGCAAAGGGTGGGCCAACTCCATATGAAACCCTACAGATTAAGAATGGGATGTAATTTAAGTTCATGTGCACGTAAAGACTGGCATCCCAAAACTTTTGGCAATATACAGGTGCTGGTCATATAATTAGAATATCATCAAAAAGTTGATTTATTTCACTAATTCCATTCAAAAAGTGAAACTTGTATATTATATTCATTCATTACACACAGATTGATATATTTTAAATGTTTATTTCTTTTAATTTTGATGATTATAACAGATAACTAAGGAAAATCCCAAATTCAGTATCTCAGAAAATTAGAATATTACTTAAGACCAATACAAAGAAAGAATTTTTAGAAATCTTGGCCAACTGAAAAGTATGAACATGAAAAGTATGAGCATGTACAGCACTCAATACTTAATTGGGGCTCCTTTTGCCTGAATTACTGTAGCAATGCGGCGAGGCATGGAGTCGATCAGTCTGTGGCACTGCTCATGTGTTATGAGAGCCCAGGTTGCTCTGATAGTGGCCTTCAGCTCTTCTGCATTGTTGGGTCTGGCATATTGCATCTTCCTCTTCACAATACCCCATAGATTTTCTATGGGGTTAAGGTCAGGCGAGTTTGTTGGCCAATTAAGAACAGGGATACCATGTTCCTTAAACCAGGTACTGGTTGCTTTGGCACTGTGTGCAGGTGCCAAGTCCTGTTGGAAAATGAAATCTGCATCTCCATAAAGTTGGTCAACAGTAGGAAGCATGAAGTGCTCTAAAACTTCCTGGTATACGGCTGGACCTCAGAAAACACAGTGGACCAACAACAGCAGATGACATGGCACCTCAAACCATCACTGACTGTGGAAACTTTACACTGGACATCAAGCAACGTGGATTGTGTTCCTCTCCTCTCTTCCTCCAGACTCTGGGATCCTGATTTCCAAAGGAAATGCAACATTTACTTTCATCAGAGATAACTTTGGACCACTTTTATTCCTTTTTGTCTTTAGCACAGGCGAGACGCTTCTGACGCTGTCTGTTGTTTAAGAGTGGCTTGACACAAGGAATGCGACAGCTGAAACCCATGTTTTGCACACACCTGTGCGTAGTGGTTCTTGAAGCACTGACTCCAGCTGCAGTCCACTCTTTGTGAATCTCCCTCACATTTTTTAATGGGTTTTGTTTCACAATCATCTCCAGGGTGCGGTTATCCCTATTGCTTGTACACTTTTTTCTACCTATCTTTTCCTTCCCTTCGCCTCTCTATTAATGTGCTTGGACATAGAGCTCTGTGACACAATATTCAAATTTTCTGAGATACTTGGGATTTTCCTTAGTTGTCTGTTATAATCATCAAAATTAAAAGAAATAAACGTTTGAAATATATCAGTCTGTGTGCAATGAATGAATATAATATACAAGTTTCACTTTTTGAATGGAATTAGTGAAATAAATAAACTTTTTGATGATATTCTAATTATATGACCAGCACCTGTGTGTGTATATATATATATATATATATATATATATATACACCTTTTGTTTTGGCCATGTGGACTGTGGACTGTATTCTGTAATCTCTCCAAGCTGTGTGTGTGTGTGTGTGTGTGTGTGTGTGTGTGTGTGTGTGTGTGTGTGTGTGTGTGTGTGTGTGTGTGTGTGTGTGTGTGTGTGTGTGTGTGTGTGTGTGCGTGGTAGTGTAATTGTTATAATGATAGCAGATTAAGAAACGTCTTGGTTACGGATGTAACCCTCGTTCCCTGAGGAGGGAACGGAGACGTAACGTTAGTGACTAACGAATGGGGGTTTCACTTAGAAGCCAATCATCTTCGATATTTTAGAAAACACCCAATGGCGTGTCAATGCCATGGGCATGCGGAATTTGCATACGTAACTCCGCCTCACTGCGTGAGTATAAAAGGAAGTACGTGGCAATATCGCATTATGTTACCTACTGAGGAGCCATCTCCGTTCCCTCCTCAGGGAATGAGGGTTACATCCGTAACCGAGACATTCCCTTTCGTTCAGTCACTACGACGTAACGTTAGTGACTAACAAATGGGGGTCCCAATATAATCACGCCACTCGGCTGTCTTCCAGTGCCCTGCGTAAGTGTGAGTACCCTGTCGTAAGACTAGTACGGACGAAGGACTCCCACTTATCACAGGAATACCAAGGTACATTGGGAAGCATATTCCAGTGGAGATATGCAAAGATGCCTACCCGTAGGGAGGACTTAGAGAGTACACATATGACCCGCTAAGGGCTGCATTTGGGAAAACTCTAGGGTACCAGCTGAAGGTGGATTTTTAACCCCAGGGTGGCAGGAACTTGCCAAGGGAAAGACACCTGCTCACTGAGGAGGCTTACGGTGGAAATACACGTGTGGGGGTCGCCAGAGGGGAACCATGCACACGGGGCACCTGGCCAGACACGAGGGTCTGGGCTCGCTAGAGGGCAGACTTACTGGTGTCGGCGTCGACAGTGCTGGAGGGACTCAGGGCTTTTGGGAAGCTCACCTGAGGAAAATATCGCACGTATCCAGTCTGTGGAGTGAAGACACTTGAGCCTGGTCCATTACCGGCTGCTAGTAGAGGTGAGTACATAGTCGGACACTGGCTCCACTCAGAGATTGTAGAATCTGGCAAATGTGTTAGGTGTCGCCCAGTCTGCAGCTCTGCAGATGTCTGTTAACGAAGCGCCATGCGCTAAAGCCCAAGAGGAGGCCACACTCTGAGTGGAGTGGGCCCTGACCCCAAGGGGACATGGTCGACCTTGCAAAACAATGGCGTCCACTATCCAGTGAGACAGCCTTTGCTTTGAGAAAGCTCTTCCCTTCCACTCTCCACCATAACAGACAAAGAGCTGGTCTGAGGTCCTGAAACATTGCGTCCTGTCTACATAAGCGCGGAGAGCGTGTACTGGACAGAGCAATGCCAAGGCTGGGTCTGCCCCCTCCAAAGGCAGCGCTTGCAGGTTCACCACCTGGCTCCCAGAACGGAGTGGTGGGAACCTTGGGCACATATCCAGGCCGGGGTCTCAGGATCACGTGAGAGTTAGCCCGAATTCCAGGCACGTTTCGTCAACCGAAAAAGCCTGCAGGTCCCCTACCCTCTAGATGGAGGCCAATGCAGTCAGGATCGCTGTCTTCATTGACAGAACTTAAGATTGACTGACTGCAAAGGCAGAAAGGGAGGCCTCTGCAGAGCATCTAAGACTACTGAGAGGTCCCAAGAGGCCGTGAGGGGAGAGCGAGGAGGATTAGTCTCCTGGCTTCCCTCAGGAACCTGATGACCAGGTCGTGCTGACTTACCTTTATGTTCTCCAAGCGGTTGTGGTGGGCTGATATTGTGGCCACATATACTTTAAGGGTGGAGGGAGACAGCCTACGCGCCAACCCTTCTTGGAGGAACGAGAGCATAGACCCGATCGGGCATTTCCAGGGGTCTTCTTGGCGAGAAGAACACCAGGTGACGAAGAGGTTCCACTTCAACGCATAGGCATGCCAAGTGGACTCTGCCCTAGTGCAAGTGAAAGTAGCCACCACCGTAGGTCACAATCACTGCCCGAACGTGCTGAAGCCCAAACACGTTGAGCAGTGAATGTGCCCATAGACAACGGAGATCGATCGCACCCGGAAGTGCACAGGCGAACCGTCTTGAAAAAGACGTGTCACGTGCAAGCTCTTTTTGTGAGAGGAAAGCTCTGCAGAGTGCCGAAGCGCCCAGGGAAAACACACTCAGCTGTTGCAGATCACTGCACAGATCAGCAGGCAGGCAATGTGAGATCGCTGGAACGCGCCGTCACACCAACACTCTGGAGAACCGCTCGTCTCGAAGACTGAAGAGAGGACTTCAAAATTCAGGCTTGCAGAAGTGAAGAGATGCTCTTGGCTCCGATGCAGAAACATAATGCGATATTGCCACGTACTTCATTTATACTCACGCGGTGAGGCGGAGTTATGTATGCAAATTCCGCATGCCCATGGCATTGGCACGCCATTGGGCGTTTTCTAAAATCTCGAAGAGGATTGGCTTCTAAGCAAAACCCCCATTCGTTAGTCACTAACGTTACGTTGTAGACTGAACGAAAGGGAACTTGTAATTTATTTGAAATTATTAAGAATTGAAGGCAAAAGTAACAATGCAATTTGTTGCAGTCTATGAACAACTCTTTTTCTACAGTGCACTGAACAATTCTCCACACAGCAAAGATCCTCAAATTAACAGCTGCTCTTTTAAGAAGCCTATTCTTACCAGCTAGTTTGGCACAACTGTGTAAAAATAATGGGACAAACAAACGTCTGTTGTGGAGAGGTAGTGTTTTGAATGTGGTCAAGCTTTGTTTAATGAGCTTCCTGTGAAGCTCATTTATCTGGGGATAGAACACTCCTGGATTTATAACAAATAACATTTCAATCGGCTGTAAACAACAGGGTCCGTGGCCAGATTCACATCTGATTCATGGAGCACTTCCCGGCGTGTCAGCCAAGAGGACGGCCGTGCGGTGGCTCTAGTTGGGTTGAGCGCTGAGCAGCTGGACCGTGGCAGATCTTTTCACACACCCACACAACACACAACAGCCACCAGCTAAAACACACAAACCCCACCCCAGACAGCTTGGAGAGATTACAAAATACAGTCCACATGGCCAAAACAAATGGTGCAGTTCCATCACAGTAGCCCATGTAACTGATATGGATTGTCTGACAGCAATAACTAAATCCTACATCTGAGGCTGGATCAAGAAACGTGCACACCTTGTTTTTCTTCATACTTTGTCACACAAAACGACTGTACAACACCTGGAGGATAAATTAACGATGATGTAGAAGAAGAATTTGACTGTTTCAATGATGTGTGATTGCTTTTCACTGATTCAAAGAGGTGTAAAACCTATTCATAGTCACAATTCATTCAACTAAATCAGTGATCCTTAACTGAGGTCATGAAAGAGAAACATCATTTATCTTTTCGTTAATAAATGAAGACACTAAATGTGACATGTTTTAAAATGTATGTCATGATTAAAGTTTGTTCAAATTAAAAGTTCAAATTGGCCATGTTCTGTAATTGATGTAAATAAAACTAGATTTAATGATATTGCATGGAACCAATCTTACTGATATAGATATTCTACCGCAAAGTAATGATACCAATGATCACTACCTTGTACCGTTATCGACCAGGTAGAACAATTATCCCAACCACTAAAGATTGATTCATACATAACCTGCCTGATCTGTCTCAGCTGCTTGGTGTACCCACACAAAATGAACTTGATGACATGCTCTTGCACACATGAGATTTAAAGAGAGAAAAGTACTGCACCATGGTAAAACAGTATTACTCATGCTCTCAAGAGAGAAACTCATGAGTACAAATTAAAACAAATTCACAGTTTTAAGAATCACGTGGAAAGACAGTATATCCCACTATAAAAAGGCTTTAAAAGCCACCACGACCGAGCCTCTCCGCAAACTCAGAAAATAACCAAAACAATCCAAGGTTTTTATTTAGTACAGTGGCTAGATGAACAAATAAACAGATGCCACCTGAACTGAATATTCCAACGCTGTTTAGTAATAATGACTTTCTTCACTGAGAAAATCGAAAGCATCAGAAATACAATTGTAAATGTACATCCTTGGGCACATTTTATGATTCAACCTCAATTATCGCCCCTCAAGGACAATTGCTGTGCTTTACAACTATGGGACTAAATAAACGTATCATTGCATCTAAACCAACAACATGCTTATTAGATACAATACCCACCAAACTACTAAAAGAGTTGTTACCTAGCAGAAGAGCCTCTTCTCAATATTATTAACTTGTTTCTTCTCTAGTTCATGTCCCAAGACCCTTCAAGCTAGCCGCTATTAAGCCTCTCATTAAGAAAGACGCATTTACAGACGCATTTCAAAACTTCTAAAATAGAGTGTTGTGTCTGCTCAATTGTGCTGTTCCTTTCAACAACAAAAAAAGGAAGATATGTATGAATAATTTCAGTCATGATTCAGGCACCATCATAGCACAGAAACTGAGCTTGTTAAAATGACAAATTACTTACTTCTTGTCACACCTAGCCTGTCTGTGTCATCTTAGTTTCACTTTCACAGATTTTTAGTTATATTCATTGATTCCTGTGTTCTGTTCCCACCACGGCTTGATTACTAATATGATTTGTCATTCTGTTCAGCTGTGTTCACCTTATCATCATCAGTATATAAGTTCCTGTATTTTCAGTGTTATTTGTCCATTAATGCCTGAACTGTGTTTGTTTGGGTGCCTTTATTTGAGTTGACTTGTGCGGATTATTAAAGATTTTCTGATTATATTCTTCTTCATCATTGTGTGTTTTGCAACCGAGCATGATACTTCTAGCTTCTTACCAAGGCTGCATCTCAATACTAGTTTTAGGCCCTCTGCTATTTTCAATATACATGCTGCCCCTTGGTAATATTATTAGAAAACATGGAATTAGTTTCCACTGTTAAGGCCCTTTCACATCGGATGCATAAAGGAAAAGCGAAGCGGAAAAGCGAATATTTTGTGTGCGTGTAGTTCGCATCAAAACTATTCACATCATCCTGCGACGTTTCAGAGCGCCAACATTCCAAAACATTCGCGGGTGACAGCTGAGAAAACATGGACCCTTCATCATCCAGTGAAGACAAGCTTTTAATTTTACTTAAAAGACAGAAAAGAAGGTTTTGGATGCACCCAGTCTTAAAAGAACGTCTCGGTTACGACTGTAACCTTAGTTCCCTGAATAGGGAACGAGACGCTGCGTCACCGCTCTGCGAACGCCTCTGCGTGATTGCGTCGTGAAGCACGTATGTCATCAGTCCAATAGAGAGACGGAACGTCATAGGCGGGTGACGTCATAGACCCGGAAACTATAAAGCACACCGGCAAACACACGCCGTTAGCTTCTGAAGAAGGCCTGAAACAAGGCGCTTGCGGGCATGCGAGGAGTATGGCCGGGTGACGCAGCGTCTCGTTCCCTATTCAGGGAACTAAGGTTACAGTCGTAACCGAGACGTTCCCTTTCAAGGGAACTCGCGCTGCGTCACCACTCTGGGAATGAGAATACCCACGTCCCCATGCGAGTCTGGATGCCCACCTGTGAAAGTTACGAGGCGAGCACCCGATACCCCGGAGTAGCATTAACATCTAGTTCATAGAACCTGACAAATGTATGCAGCGAGGACCACCCCGCCTCATCACAAACGGGATGGAGGTCCGTAACAAACAAACAACTGATTGGTTTTCCTCCACAGGGCAGCTCTGTGGACATAGGCGTCTAACGCACGAACGGGACAAAGCATTTAACCTTTCCTGGTCTGACGTCACAAAGGGAGGAGGACAGAAGGCTTGGAGCACAATAGGTCTGACAGGTTAGTGAGGACCTTAGGAATGTACCCAGGGCCTCGGAGAGAGAAAGGCCTTAGCCATACCCGGAGCAAACTCCAAACACGAGGGTGCAACAGAGAGGGCTTGCAATTTCCCAAATTCTCTCTATAGCCCCCTTTTGCAGCAGAGTCTGTACTTCTTGAGTCATCACCAGAGCCTGCACTGGGTCCACCACAGTGGAGAGGACCCCGTTGAAGCTGGGAGGACGGCATCTGAACTGAATCGCGTACCCCAACTTTACGCATCGCAGGACCCAACGAGATATGTGAGGCAGATTTTCCCACTCTGACACAAAATCTACAGTGTACAGCGGTGAGCACCGTGCGCCCGCGGAGGGGATCACCCTCACTGTCCTGGGCCAAGAGGCGTCAGGACTTCTTTGACGCAGCCTTGCTCGCCACAATGACTGTCCTCAGATCAGTCCTGGGTTTAGAAGGCTGCGCCTGTGAGCGCCACGCACCCGACGACCCTTTCAGCAGGGGTGTACGAGTGGCGACACTCACTTTCTGCTGCGCCCTGTGTGAGGAGCTCGTACTCTGCGTCTGCTGCTCCCGCCCAGAAGCAGACGAGACCTGGGGCTTACGGGGAAGGAACTGCTTGAGCGCCGCCGCCGCCTGTTTTTTTGCCTCCAGGAACCTGTCGGTAACCGTAGTGACAGCGTCACCGAACAGGCCCTCCGGAGACAGCGGCACATCAAGCAAAAAGCTCTTGTCCCTTTCCTTGATATCCGTAAGATTGAGCCACAAATGCCTCTCCGTGGCCACCAGGGCTGCCATAGAACGGCCGACGCATCGAGCCGTCTACTTGGTGGCACGGAGAGCGAGATCGGCAGTCGATCGGAGTTCATTAATAGTATTGACTCCGATCTCGTGGCTCTCCCCCAGGTCTCTTAACAGATCAGCCTGGTATGCCTGCATGATAGACATGGTGTGCAGACATGCGGCGGCCTGACCTGCTGCCGAGTATGCTTTGCCCACAAAAGATTATGTAACTTTGAGCGGTTTTGTGGGCAAAGTCAGAGCCTTTATGGTCGAAGTAGACTCAGGTGACAGATGGCTCGCAAGCGTCTGCTCAACCTGAGGCAACTGACCATAACCGTGTCTCTTCCACCCCGCGATATTACTATAAACTGATGTATGCGGGGTGAAAATGCGTGCAGACACGGGCCGCTTCCAAGACCTCGACACCTCGGTGTGGAGGTCCAGGAAAAACGGAAGACTCCTGAACAGAGCACGCGGGGAGAAAGCGTTCGTCGAGTCTGCTTTTTACGGCAGCTCGCTCATGATCTTCGTGTGGCCAGTCAATGTGTAGTCTGGCCACCGCTCTGCTCAGCACCTCCATCAGCTCCTCACTTGCAGGGGACTGAAGTGACGAGTCTTCACCCCCTGCATCGATGCTACAGACATCAACCTCCTCGGAGGAAGATAGCTGCAGCATCGCGGCCGCTCCCCGGGCGGGAGAAGCCGCAGAGCGGGCTCCCGATCCCAGAGAGGCAGCGCAGATCCTTCTGCGAACCCCACGACATAAGTCGCCGCTGAGCCTCGGCAGCAGCGGGACTCATGCCGTGGGGAGCGCGAGCCGGGACGCCCTCCTCGAAGAGCGCCCGGCGGGATCACAGCACGCGAAGACTGCTTGTGCTGCTCTCCCAAACAAACAACAGTGCTGCAGTCGGCCGTGAGGGGCTGCAGTAACACATAACAAACGTAAATAAAACTCAACACAAAATCCAGGCCTGGTCCTCTCTCGTCCCTCACTGTCGTCGCTCCTCCTTTATAGTCCCTCACTCCTCCGCGAGGGCCGAGATCGCTGGCTCACAGCTGGCGCTCATCCCCACTGATGAGCGCCGCCTCGTCCCGCCCTCACGGTCCCTCGGCCTCGCTGCTCGCCACATGGGGTATTACTTTTTGGACCAAAAACGTGCACACAGAATCTCTTAGAATACAATTTTCATCTCTTTAGCCAAGCATTCACATAATGCACCTCATAACCTTGTAGTTACATCAGATCAAATGCATGTCATTATCTATTGTTTGAAATAATATGAACAGCAGCTATGCTAATTATTTCCCATTTGCTTTCTGTTTCTACCTCGGGATGCCCATCTAACTAACTAAAGATTATACAAGCTCCAGTTTGGATCAATCCTCTTTTGAAAATTTCAGATAACCCAACAGCTTTGAAAAGATGACCAACCCCTGCAAGGATTTCAGATGATGCCAACTCTGAATCGACAAATTTATATTGTAATCATTATGGTAATGAACTCACTGTTATGCCTAAATTAATACAAGATGTTAGCTAACTATATGATTTGTATGATTTGTTTGTCTTAGAAATGTACATTTCTGACATGGACATTACTTGGACACAGTCACCTCTAATAAGAAATTACTCTAAATTGTAATGTAGAAACATGCATTTTCTGTAAAGCTGCTTTGAAACAATATGTATTGTGAAAAGCGCTATACAAATAAATGTGAATTGAAAATAACATAAATATACAATACTTATGATTTTATTACTTTGAAGAAACCATGACCGAATCTGAACCTATTATAGTTAATCGCAGGAAGCAGTATTATTCATTTTGTTCAATGTGAATTCATTTAATTTCTGTTATCAAGTGTGATGGAAGAATGACAGTTGGCTTATTGCTGAATTTGGTAAAACATCTCTATGCTTTGTCTGACTTTATTGAGGTTGGAGAGCTGTTCGGTCGCCCAGAGATGGGAAGCTGCCAGTAATGGTCAGTTGCAGATGCCAAATTGAGGAAGTGAAAGTGTTGGTACCCCCTCCTCTCTTGTTTTTCTCAACCACTACACTAAAGGCCTAAGAGCCACAAACCCTCACACTGAATGTATATGAACATATACACTCACACACACACACACCCTTAACCTCAACCTAAACCGTAACAATGCTCTAGCTCTCACCCTGCATTTTAAACTACCTTTTAATATATGCACACTACAGTTTAAAAAATTGGAGTTGGTATGATTTTTTAAATGCTTTTGAAAGAAGTGTCTTATGCTCACAAAGGCTGCATTAATTTGATAAAAAAATACTGTAGTGAAATATTATGACAATTTTAAATAACTGTTTTCTATTTTAATATATTTTAAAATGCATTGTATTCCTGTGATACTAAAGCTGACTTTTAGCAGCCATCACTCCAGTCTTCAGTGTCACATGATCCTTCAGTAATCATTCTAATATGCTGCTTTGGTGCTTTCTTATCACAGATGAAAACCTTTGTGTGGCTTAATATTTATTTTATTTTTTTTACATTTCTTCATACTTTTAGTAGATATGTGTAGTGATGCAGGTTCCCAGAACCACAATTTAACTGTTATACTGCATATGTACACAAAATAATCATAATCAAACTTCATGAACGATGCTGGAAACAGGTATGGAAATGTCAATTTTTCATATAGGCTAAAAATATCTCTAATGAAAGTCAAATACATCCATACACATCTGGACAAGACCTCAGCTAGGACTGAAAAACAAATGAATTATTTAATATGTGTGCAGAATCTCATCTACACTTGATCTATTTTATGCTCATTCTCACTGTTTTCTTTTTATTATTATTATTATTATTAAAGCGGGTGAAAGTTGATGTTATTCTATATGTGTTCTCTTCATCTTTATTTGTTTCTGCACCTAACATTCACATACCTGTTAACCTATTAAACTAGCATGCTGTTTTCCCCGGGCAGTGTAATCATTTGTATATTGTTGCTGAGGTTACATCTGTCTTTCATGTTTATGTGTCTTAAAAACACATTGATGTGTATTTCTGCATCATCAATACATTTTTGCTTGCATATCTCATGACACGCACTAACAAAAGGCTTGTGCACTGATTTGTCATACAATTAAAGGGAAAATTCATCCACACACACCATGTCATTTCAAACCTGTATGACTGACTTTATTCTCTGGAAAACAAAAATGATAGAATTTTTTGTCCACAATGAAAATCACTTCAGTTCAGTGTTCTTTTCAAAATATTTTCCACAAAAGAAAGTCATACAGGTTTGAAACAACATAAGGGTAAGTAAATGATGGCGATATAATTTTTTTTTTTTGGGGGGGTGAATTATCATTTTAAGTACAGCATGAATGAG
This sequence comes from Romanogobio albipinnatus, assembly GCA_023566225.1. Taxonomy (NCBI): domain Eukaryota; kingdom Metazoa; phylum Chordata; class Actinopteri; order Cypriniformes; family Gobionidae; genus Romanogobio; species Romanogobio albipinnatus. The sequence goes on from CM042242.1 coordinate 43,924,073, forward strand.
AAAATAGAGCCTAATGTTACAACCTCCACGTTTCTATGTCGACTCATTTAGAGACTCTTTCTCTTTAGGGGAAGTGAGACAGGAGGTCTGAATCCTGAGGAGGTGGCACTGATGTCTTTATGTCCTGCATGAGTTGGTTTTCAAATGTCTGTATAGGATAAAAATACAACAAAACAAATTAAACAAAAAAGTCCTGTGTTGTCATAGACGATGATGCCAATAAATCCTGCATATGCACACTCGTAAGAAATACAGGGAAGTGTATTGCAAAATCTTTTGACCGCTGGGCACTGCATCCAAGGGGATTTCCATCAGAGCTTCTGCAAATATTACAGAACACTATTTTTAGAAATGTAACAATTATTCTGAGAACAGAAATATGCTTCTATGGTATTCCTTGCCTTAATATTCTATTCTGAGAACCTGACATTAACCCCCCCCCCCCCCCCCCCCAACATACATATACGAGCCCCATTAACAAATAACTCCTACACTGAAAGGGAACTTTATCTCAACACAAATTGTCCTTATGCTGTATTTTGTATTACTCTAGTTACAGAGTAAACAGTAAACCGTCTCTCTCCTTCAGAATAAAATGCTGGGTGTGAACTTTCCCTGACAGAATGAGGGCATGGAGACATCCAGGGAATTAAGGTGTTGCTCAAGCAAAATTATATAATTATACATTTCCTTTGTTGTTGCCATATTAGACAAAATTTACCAACAATTGCTGTAAATGAGGCCTTTCTTTGAAGTTATCAGACAATTACACACACAACATAAAAGTTGGATTTCAAGATCTCGGAGACTGATGCCTTTGTTTAAAGATTACATCTTGTCACTACAGAAGCAGAGATTTGACTGAGCCGAACAAATGTGTGTTCCTTTCTCTCCAGCATGATATAAACATCAGAGCTGTGAAAGTTCTGCTGGAATTCATTTAGTCAGAAATAGGTTTGATGAACTATGCGCCATCACAATGCCAATAGATTCTTATCTAAAATGATGCCGTAGAGGAGTGGAGGGAAAACTTGCACTGAAACGGTACTTAAAGACTCGTTTTGTTAAGATATGCACCAATAAACTTCCAGTGTGGCATGAACATGTTGCAAAGTGTGGAAAAAAATTGTGTGTAATTGCAAGGCAAAGCAACCTGCTTGAATTCACAACTTTGAAAAATTTGTTTTTAATGCCAGCTGAACCTCATATTCATTGGACCATACAGACATAGAAAGTGTTTTTTTTTTTTTTTCACACACAAACATTGAATGTAAGGATGTGAGTGGGTGTCTATCGGCATAAAGGCAGCCATTACTGAAACATATGGACATTCTTTCATTATTGTTCCTGAAACAATATTGTGATGTGGAATATTAATTGAATATTGCAGATTTAATATAAGTTGAGTTCAACTGGCAGCAGGTGTGGCATAAATGTTGATAATCACAAAAAAAGAAATACAAAAAAGAAACATAAATAATAGCTTCCTAACCTCTTTGAAGTAAAATCTAATTTCACAACTGTAAAAAAATTAACAATTATGATTTAAACAGCTATACACTTCAAATAATACATGATTTAACTGCAAGCACTTTTATAAAATAAGCTTCACACTTCTACATTTTAAATCCGTAAAAATTGGCTTCCATTGTAAGTACCTTAAAACGAATAATCCTTTAGCTAGATTTTAAAGCTGCTGTCCGTAACTTTTTTTGTGTTCAAGATTTACAAAAAATATATAATGAGAATGTACAAAATTAAATCATTTTCCAAACCGTGTTTTTGTCTTACCCTTTACTCATTATGGTACGCCTTTGGCTTGGCTTGCTCAGTTGGGGACACTAACTTTTCAACTAAATATCCAAATAAATCTAATTAGTAAACTATTAACCCTATAAACTAAATTACTGATATGCCCACATTGTCACTGTATGATAAGTGAACTGAGCTGATGACATCACCGTTTTATCCGGAGTTCATTCCGGAGTTTAATGTTCATTCGTGTGGGAAGAAGGAGGCGGGAACCGGCGAACGTTCAACAAGTTTAATAAAACAAATGAACAAAAAATGAAAGTAAAAGCGGCAGCCCCCCACGGACGACCGCGCACACACATAACAAAACGGAAACAAAACACAAATTATAATCCAGGCCTGGTCCTCTCTCGTCCTTCACTGTCGTCGCGCCTCCTTTATACTCCCGTCACTCCTCCGTGAGACACGAGACCGCTGCAGCGCGCAGCTGGCGCCCATCCACAATGATGAGCGCGGCCTCGTCCCACTCTCACGGTCCCTCAGCCTCGCTGCCCGCCACAGTTTCATTTAACTTTTGGGGTATTTATTAGACCTTAAATGTATTTCTCAACCATCCAAATTACTTATTGATACAGCCACTTAATATGTGCTGAAAAGCCCTCAATTGACTCAAGTAGCTAATTTCTACCTCAAAAATACTTGAATACTGTGTGTGTGTGTGTGTGTGTGTGTGTGTGTGCGTGCGTGCGTGCGTGCGTGCGTGTGTGCGTGCGTGCACTGTAATCTGAAAAAGTCCTGAAAATCCTACCTGAGTCTGCAAATCTGGGGTCCTTATATCAAACAAGCTCTTTTTATCTCCAAGGAGCCTCACAAGGAAGCTATCTGCAACCCACAGTGTGCAGGTCTTATTATTTCGGTTTCATTATAGTGAGCAAATTAAATATCAGGGCCAGAAACAGGAGTCGTGTAGTCTTTTAATTATGTCTAATAAATCTAACTCCCTAATTGCCCCTGGGGAAAAGAAGGACTGCTGGGTAATGGAGGGGCCTGGAATGGCACTTTGCTATTTGTTATTCTACCTTCCTAGATTAAGCAGACAGACAAAAAGTGGGTGATTGTCAAGGCGTGCACCGTGTTTGTTTACGTCCCTGTAGCTGGAGGGGACTACCATTCTAATGAACATCGAGAAAACGTATGCTAATTGGATGTGTTTACTTAATATTGAAGCGTGATGATATTGCCGTCTATTGTGCAGTTGAGAGGTTTGAGTATTTTTTTACTGTTTGAAAATAAGTTAGTAACTCTTCATTAAGGGCATTGCATATCCCCATCTGCTCTATTAATGTGGGAGCTGCTGTTAATAGTTCCTGATGTTCACATGGGTATTAAAAGACAAAGACACTGAGTCAAGATAATTATGTTGTGGTAAAGATTATGTCAGCTTCAATATGTGTCACTATGTAGTGAATAATCATTTGTTTATTGAGTGACTTCTGCGTTCCTGCTTAGAACAAGTCAGATGAAGTTTTTAACCGAAGCAGACACACGTTCAACTTATTTCAAAGTAAAAAGGCCAACTAGGCACCTATTCTTATAATGTGACGCACAAGAACGTAAAGGCAATGTCAAAAAAATCCTGGCAAGTATATATGAAAAAGAAAGATTGGCAGGATCGAGGGGATATAGAACTTCCTTTCCATTATTTCACAGACCACAAATTAGTCAAACTGAGTTCCTTGTCTCAGAGTCTGTCTGAGAGATGTCACTATGTACTCTATGTATTGACTCACAGGGTCATTGGTCTATGTGTGTGCTTGTCTACGTACGTATCTGTGTGGTACAGTCAGACACGATAGACCTGAGGCCTTTGCTGGTGGCTAGAGGGGGCCTGTTACTCACAGGTGTCAATGAATCACAATGACTGTACGTGATGTGGTTTTTAGGTTGGAAAAGAGGAATGGTTTTGACAAATTAATTTGAACAGGGTGTCCTTGAGGTGCCTGCTTACAGAGACCTGCCTTAAGTTTTCTGGCTTAAGTCACTGTCTGCTAGTTTTGTACCCCTGTACCTAGCTGTTTTCTTTTCCTGGAAAGATAGCATAAAATGTCCTTCTTTTTTCTGCGTCAAGAAGCTCTATAAAATGAAAATAATTGAAACTTTCCCAACTTCCTGTTTCAATAAGAAATACATCAAAAATAGAAATAAAACTGATTGTTAAGTTACTTCATGGGGTTTTCAATGACTATATATAAAACTTCTCTGAATAGATAGTATTTAAATGTTCATTTTACACACTACAAATGATTCATGAAAGTTTGCAAAAAGATGTTTCCTACTTTCCAACACCACATGGGTTCAGCTTATTATGAGACCTTTAAAGTTTGAAGTCAAGAGCAAATCATGTTTCTGAGAAAGTGAACGCAATGGACTAATTATTTCCTCTGGAGCTAATTTCCTTTCAGGTTTCCCTAAAGCCATAAACAATTTTTTATATATATTAATTTCCTCCAAAAATCATGGGTCTTCCGGGCCTATTAACCAACCCTGTGGAGTCCAATGAGTGAAAATCTTTTTTATGAAAACTGCAAACCTCTTATGGTCTAGCTTCTTCAATACCTCAGAGACTCTACAATAGATATATGAAACAAAGAACGGAAGATACAAATTTGGAAAAGGTCCGCAGGGTCACCTTTTCAAAAATTGAATAGACAGTAAACAGCACATTTCATTTTGTGTTTAGAGGAAGGCAAATTTCTAACGGTCGACAATTACTCAAAGGAATTTAAAAAAACAACAACTATTTTATAAACATGTCAGCACTTTTTATTGCATTAGTTCACTTCTTAGAAAGTTGTTTTGCTTGCATAATGCTAGGAAGACAGTGTTGAGAGTGTGTCGTAACTAAATGTTTTCTTTATTTTGAGGCCTTTACACAACACAAAGGAAAACTGTTCATGTGTTTTGGCAGTTCATTTATGCGACAGCGCCGTTTTGGGAACCTGACTTTTGAAACCGTTTTCAAAGTGCAAGTTTCTTAACACGAACCGTCATGGGGGGAAAACTAACCTATGGCTGTTTTTCAAATATACATAACAAATTTTCAATAAAATATCCAAGTCTCCCAGTCTTTGATTTTGAATAAAATTGTGTTATTTACAATCCCCTATTTTTAAAAATAATTGAGATAAAACCTGATTAAAAAATGGGGCATTTATACATAAAAACTGTCAGTAGCTTTATTTTCACGCTCTGTTTGAACAACTTGTAGGCTTACTGTAAACAGTCACGCAACGCATGTTCAAATGAAGTTGTTTTAGCCTATTCATAAATGTTTCAACTTTGGATTCATTATTTATTTGTTTTTTTGCTATTTTTATTGTGCATTGTTTGCTACTGTGTCGCTATTATTTAAGTCTGCCTGTTTCCTGAAAAAATAATATTGACGATCTATGATGTAATGAATAAAACATTTTTCATGATTACTCCAAGTTTATTGGTGTTGTTATCTTATTCAAATTATAAATGATATAACTAAATTCATTAATAATTAATTAGGTGAAATTAATTAGGTTTAAATTTGGTAGTTTAGGTAGATTGGTAGATTACCATCACATATTTAGATAACCCATGTTATTTAACATTTTATTATAATATTACATCCAAATATGTATTTATTCCATTCTAATTCTTGTTGTCATTGCAAGCTGGTTTAGCATATATTGACCATAACGTGATTACTGTAGCCTGCTTAAAATAGCATAAAACAACAGAACAAAAATATAGTTGACGACAAAAAATAATAATTTCATGACATTACTTAGTGAAGACAGTGGCATAATACAGTGACATAATTTTTTTAGCCATATCAAAACGTAATCACGTGCATGGGTGCATTTTTAGTCTTACATCTCCATGTAAACTACAAAAACGTGAATATGTGAAAACGGTGACATCATGCGCATGCATATTGCGTGTTTAGTCTACACTCACCTAAAGGATTATTAAGAACACCATACTAATACTGTGTTTGACCCCCTTTCGCCCTCAGAACTGCCTTAATTCTACGTGGCATTGATTCAACAAGGTGCTGAAAGCATTCTTTAGAAATGTTGGCCCATATTGATAGGATAGCATCTTGCAGTTGATGGAGATTTGTGGGATGCACACCCAGGGCATGAAGCTCCCATTCCACCACATCCCAAAGATGCTCTATTGGGTTGAGATCTGGTGACTGTGGGGGCCATTTTAGTACAGTGAACTCATTGTCATGTTCATGAAACCAATTTGAAATTATTCGAGCTTTGTGACATGGTGCATTATCCTGCTGGAACTAGCCATCAGAGGATGGGTACATGGTGGTCATAAAGGGATGGACATGGTCAGAAACAATGCTCAGGTAGGCCGTGGATTTAAACGATGCCCAATTGGCACTAAGGGGCCTAAAGTGTGCCAAGAAAACATCCCCTACACCATTACACCACCACCACCAGCCTGCACAGTGGTAATAAGGCATGATGGATCCATGTTCTCATTCTGTTTACGCCAAATTCTGACCAGCTGAATGTCTCAACTGAAATCGAGACTCATCAGACCAGGTAACATTTTTCCAGTCTTCAACTGTCCAATTTTGGTGAGCTTGTGCAAATTGTAGCCTCTTTTTCCTATTTGTAGTGGAGATGAGTGGTACCCGGTAGAGTCTTCTGCTGTTGTAGCCCATCCGCCTCAAGGTTGTGCGTTTTGTGGCTTCACAAATGCTTTGCTACACACCTCGGTTGTAACGAGTGGTTATTTCAGTCAAAGTTGCTCTTCAATCAGCTTGAATCAGTCGGCCCATTCTCCTCTGACCTCTAGCATCAACAAGGCATTTTCGCCCACAGGACTGCCGCATACTGGATGTTTTTCCCTTTTCACACCATTCTTTGTAAACCCTAGAAATGAAGCTAGTGCAAGTTCTGCCAGGAAGACTCAATCGTTACGTCACTAATTACCTTCTCATCTATCCAATCATATCCTTTTCTGTAGCATAAAAAATACTCATGTCTGAGTTCGCAGATACTGCCGCTTCAGCACCACCATCCTCCCCACCACCACCAAGATGGGACCTTTCCTCCACCCCCCCCCCTACACCACCAGTTGGGCCCTCCTATCATCCTCAACACCACCAGATGGGCTCGCCCCTCTACCCCGAAGACTTCAGGACATTCTTTTCCTCCATCTACCCCACCACCACCAGATGGCCCCCTTCCTTACTTCGCAGGGGTGGGCTGCGCCCCTGCCTTCGTCTTCAGGCAGGATACGCAGATTCCGTACCCTCAGAATGCAAATTACGAACGGGGCCTACGCCAAAGAACTTGATTGCTTGCTGAGCTCCTAAATAAATGTTTATTGTTACAGCATTAATTCTCCCGAGTCTTTCTGGTAGAAATGGTTGTGCATTAAAATCCCAGTAACTGAGCAGATTGTGAAATACTCAGACCGATCCTGTCTGGCACCAACAACCATGCCACGCTCAAAATTGCTTAAATCACCTTTCTTTCCCATTCTGACATTCAGTTTGGAGTTCAGGAGATTGTCTTGACCAGGACCACACCCCTAAATGCATTGAAGCAACTGCCATGTGATTGGTTGATTAGATAATTGCATTAATGAGAAATTGAATAGGTGTTCCTAATAATCCTTTAGGTGAGTGTATACTAGACATGTAGTGTCTTTACAAAGTGATATCGCCAACTGCAGGCCTGGCAGCATAATAAAGCAGTGTAAGTCGTTTTTGACAATACAATGGTTTTGGCAATGTTGTCGTCTATACGTGAAAAAACAAAACAAAAGGGAAAACTTTTCCGTTTTAGCACATTGTCATTCTTTATCATTTGTTCAGATTTGCATATTTGTTACATGAAAACTATGAAGGGAACAGAATTACATTTAAAATCAGCTTCTCATGTCATTTCACAAACTTCCGGTTAAAGGGGCCCAATACAGACACAATTTGAGATTGTTACAGATACAGATACAGATTGGCTCGGCTGCACAACTCTAATATCCAGTAGATTATTTGAACAGGTAAATGAATCATTCAGAAGCAATCAGACAAGGGTCTCTTGTGAAAAAGAAGAGGCTGTACATGTATTATTTAAAATAATACATAGCCACTTGTTTCTCATTCATATGGAAATCTATGTTTTGATCATGATAACTGACTAATTCCAAACAAAACTCTGTTGTTGTGTTGGTCATGTGAAAAGGATGTATAAATACAATGGTTGTACAAGATGAAGATGACAGGTGTCCCATTTGAGAAAATTAGACAGGTCCTCTCCATAGTCTAACGGTAACCTAATAAAGGTTAGGAATTAATACTGGTTGTACTATATCCCTACCGGGATCTACAGGTTAAATAGTTACACTATGACCCTATGTAACTGTTTTACCATATTTCTGTTGCTCCGTATGTATTTCGTTCTTCTGTGAAGCACCAACGGAAATGCTAGGCAGATAATTCACGGTACTGTTTTCCATACAGTGAAAGTGAATGGTGACCAATGCCTGTCAAGCTCCAAAAATGGCAAAAAGCAACATTATATAACTTGTTTACAGCAATCCAAGTCTTGTGAAGCCATAGGATACATTTGTGTGTGTAAAGACACTTTCACTGTAAGATTCTCATTAACTATCATAATTAATTAAATATATAGCAGAAGATCTTCCGTGAATAACAATTCAGTTTTGGCCTGTTCCTCACACAAACCAACTGTATGGCTTCAAAAGACTTATAGTGATTTGACGTTAGTCAATGAGAACTTTTGCTTAATTGGTCGTTTGGTAAAAGAAAAAAAATCCTTAGGAAGTGGCAAAGTTGTCCATGTGGTAATTGTGTCAGGCAGGTCATTTCGAGATTGTAAAGGATGACCTCAAAAAGGTGATGTGCAAACTCTGCCGGCAAAAGTTTGCAATTCATTGACCTCAAACATGGCGTATCATTTGAAACGTGAGTAGTAGTAGCCTTTAACTTTACATTACCACTTACTCTAACATTAATGTTAAAGGCACAATATATAATTTTCGCCATTAGAGGTTGCTTATTCAAAACAAAGTTGTAGATTGATGACGCCTTGATTTCACTAAATCATCAGAGTTGTTGTCTTCGCTTCTACTGCCGTTGGAAAAGAATCCGACGGGACTTTTCATATTCATGGATGAGCTAATGTATTGAATATTTATTTGTAATACATTACGGTAGTATGAAGCAGGATGGGGCTGAAAGCCTTTGCAGCGGAACAAGGCCACTGGAACGATTGCTAATGAGAGACAAGCGCGACACACGGCTCGAGAGCAGTGGAGCTTTTATAATGTCACAGACGAATGCTTTTTTCGGTCATGCGTATGTGGGGTAACGCAGCACTGTTTTACCATATTGGTTACATTTGAGTGTGTTGAAAGTTTTTATAATACTGTGCGTTCGCCCGGTGGCTACTGTGAGACACGTGTTGCACACGACAGTAAGCTAGATCGATATTAGGCATGGTAAAAAAGATTGTTGTGGTAAATAAAGAAAACGAGATTTAAACAATAAGACTAAACGTGTTGAGCTTTAAAACAATGAATTGTTTTCTGTCGATGAATGTATCCAAACAGTTGCTCACCTGTCACCTGTGAAGTTAGTACTGTGCTTACCGCATGACATGTTTAAATTAACACAGATTTCTCTCTATAGGCGGGTGTCTATGGGGGTGACAAGTCAGCGTCATCAACTTCATCTTTGCAACAAACACGGGCTCATAAAACACTAGTTATTATTAAATTATTAAAATGTTTAGACAGTCTCCTTGTGTTCTCACACATTTGTGGTCACTACTTTTGCTGGTGTCACTGCTGCCCGCTTTATGTGTCCGCTTGAGCATTATAATAGTTAAGTATATCTCTACAATGTAGAACAATGTTAGCGATGTTAAATATAACATTCTTTCTGAGTCCTGAAACTGAAACCATTTTCTGATCCCTAGTTCTGACTAGACGACTAACGGCTACAATGAATGACTACCAGTTGACTAAAATCTTTGGTCAGGGCAGCCCTACAAAACTCATATGGACTGTGGACTTTTTGGTATTGTATGGAGCTGGACAGTTCTCGTTCGTTTTATGCAAAAGTGTGAACAGTTTGAACATCTTACCTAAGATCTCCTCTTGTATTTAGCATAGGTATAGGGGAGTTAACGCAGAGTTAGTTGTAATGCGCATGTTTTAACCCTTTCCACATATGCCAGAATGATGAAATTTAGTGTATTTACTAGTTGCCATATCAACATTATTTAGAGAAAAAATAGCGCAAAAATGTAAAAATCTCTGGAAGATATTACTGAACATGTATTTAACCATAGCAAAAGTACATTTCTTACTTAAGTTTTGTTTTCATCTCAGTTTTTTGTGTTTATTTAAAATAAGACAAATCCGATATTATTTTAATCTTATATCTGTTATTTAACAGTTGAGATCGTTCTTTAATGCTGATCTAACAAGCCGAAGACACAAGCCAAGATTTAAATCCCAGTTGCGCAGATGGGGTGTGTTGTAACACTGCGTTACATTTACATTTATGCATTTTGGCAGACGCTTTTATCCAAAGCGACTTACAGGGACAATCCCCCTGGAGCAATGTGGAGGAAAGTGCCTTGCTCAAGGACACACTGGTGGTGACCACTGGGATAGAACCAGCAACCTTCTGCATATCAGTTCAGTGGTTTAACCCACTGGACCACCATCTCCACGTTACAATGGCCCCTATTAGAAATATGCCATTATATTCTATACTTTTATGAATTCTTTTGAAAAACCATGAGAAAAGTGTGAATAATGACTGAGAGTTAATGTTCATAAATTATTAATTATTATTATGTTTTGAACTCTATGTTTTGCTGTTTAGCTGTATTTAGCGATGTGTTTGTAGTCAAACTCAAAAATGCTTATATTTTTAATGATTAAAAAATGCCATTATTTTATTTTAAAAAGTTAATGATTGTATTTTGTTGACAAAATATTTTAGTTTGTCTTGTATATTTTTTTGATTATATCAGGTAACATTTTAAGCTGTTATTTGGTCATGTTACATTGTGCCCCACCACATGTTACAATGTACCCCACCTATGGGGCATGTTGTCACATGTCACTTCCATTCTTTCGGGGTAAATCAAGAAAAAAGTATACACTGTATTAATGAAACAAAACTACATAATTGTACTAGAAATGTGTGCAATTAATGTGGGAAACAATAAATACTCTGAACCCCAAGTGGATTTACACAAACTGAGAAAGTCAAAAAGCGTTAGGTTGTGCCCCGCTCTCCCCTATAGATGTTTCTTGAGCAGCAAATCAGCATATTAAAATGATTTCTGAAGGATTCTGTGACACTTGCCTTTGCCATCACATAAAAAATTACACTTTAAAATATATTTAAATATAAAGTAATTTTTCAATTTTAATAATATTTCACATTATTATAGTTTTTACTCTATGAATGCATTTAAATGCAGCCTTGGTGAGCATAACAGACTTCTTTAAAAAAAACATTCACACAAACCACTTTTGAATATAGTGTTAACAGGTTTCAAACAGCATAAGGAAGAGTAAATGATTACATTCTTTATTTAAATCTTAGGGCGAACTATCCTTTTACAGCACACATACAGGGGGGTTGTCAAACCTCGCTTTGACCCTGTAGTGGTATCCAGATGGCTGCTGCTCATTTGCAGGTCGGTCCCAGGATCCCCCTGTACCTGTTAAAACAAACCGGCCTCTACTCTACAGGCCTTTCAGCGTCCAGAGCTCTGCGAACATTAAAAACATTCAGAGTCACCAACCGTGGCCCCGGCCACACTCTTTAAACACTTGTTAAACTTACACTTTTTTTCTGTAAAGTCAACAGCTTCCAATCACCCTGCAGAGAAGGTTCATACTGCTCCGCAACACTGCAGAGAGATGAAAGAGGAAAGCATGGCCAGAATAGAAGCTGTCCCCCTGCTTGCTCTCCTCTCATGAAGGGCCTGATTGAGAGACGGATGACAAACCCATCCAAGCGTGCCAACCACCACGCCCCCGAGTGAGTCCAAAAGCCCCAAACTAGACAGCAGAGACCAAGGATCACAGTTACATTCCTATTACCTGTGAAGTTTTGGCAGCACCATGCACTCCAAATGGAAACACTGGGCAAATAAAACAGGCCAAAGCTGTCTGCACTCTCTCCCCGCAGATGGATGGTGAAAGGCAACTCAAGCAGGGCTTAGACAACCGTGGCCTCCAACCTTCTCTGGAAAGTGTGGTCTGAGGAGTTTCCATTGTTTTAGGGATGGGGAAAAGGAAGACCACCGGTGGAGGTGTCCATATGGATTATCATGAAAGCCCTTAGCCTGTGAGCTTCTGCAGACGCCACGGCAAGGCATGGAATAACTCTCTTTGTTGGCAGTGGTGGTCGAGAGCCTGGACTGGCCAAACTGGACTTCCCAGGAATGATTGCATTGCCATTTCATTGCATCACAGAAACCCCCTTTCCAGCTTAATTCCCCCACAATGCTCTGTAATGTGCTAGAAGAACATACCAGCTGTACTTAACTTAAAAACATTACTGACCAATTCCACTTCCATTTTTCCCCTTTCTCATCACTTTTCTAATGTAAGTCTATGACCTAGGTGTTTGTATAATTTAAAATGACACTAATAGCATTGATAAGGCACAATAGTGATACAAAGTGCTTAAAGATGATACAATCAGACTTGAGAAGTTCCTGCTGTGGATTAATCTATGGCTGTATTCAACATGTCCCCCTATTTAGGGCATTATTTGAGGGAACAGCCATTTGTAGTGGTGTCTGAAACCACAAGTGCACTCATGCAGTCCCATAATAATGAGTGTACAACCGATGTACGTTCAACGGCTAGATAATACCCACAATGCACTGCGAGGGTTGCGCCGAATGAATTCCAGCATCTCACCAGAAGATAGCGCCCGCAGCTGAATCATCCATCCATCCATTTTTCCAAACCACTGCTCCAATGCTGGGTCCAGCGTATCAGCATAAATTCCTTTTTAATTGATTATTAAGTTGTTTAGTTAAGGTTTATACGTGCTAGTTTCCATGGCAGAGTTCAATATAAATCTTTTCATTATTACTGGATCTGCCAGTTTGCCAAGATTCAAATGATTATTAAACAGCAAGCAAAAAATAGGCAAAAGCAGCAGACCTTCCGACGTCTAAATTCAGACGCTCGTTTTCAATGACTCCTTCAAGTGGACTATATTAGTGTAGAGTAATGTAGGGAATAGTGAATGTGAATAGTGAATATTGTCAATGTGTTTGTGTACCAATTCAGGTAATAGTATAGGCTGTAGCTGACAAATTCACAGTACCATTCAATGTATTTTTATTTAAGATTAAGAGTTCTGTTCACATCCAGTAAAGTTATCAGTTGTTATCAACATAACATTAGGTTTTTCTCTTTCAGTTGGATTTGATATGCATCTCAATCTTGACTCTAAATGTGTTAATCCATAAATGAACAATTAAAAACGACAACATAAAATCTGCTTTGTGATGTCAAATGTATACAGTTCCAAATATGAATATCCAATAATTTGTACCACTTTATGTGCACATTACACTGAAAACTAAATTAAAATAAATAAATCATTAATTGATAATAATTAATGTCTAATTAATTCATATTTAATTTAATGTCTAAATATGCAACATTAACTGTGAGGGCAAAGATTAGCGAAAGGTCAACTATGTAAATAATTTAAATAAAAATGACAAATAAATAATATAATAAAATATGGAATTATATTAAATAATATTAAAAATAATAATATTAGCAAAGGGCCAATTGACTCTTTTAATAAAAAATTATTTAAAAATGACAAGAACAAAGAGTAAAGAATAAGAAGAATTGCATCTTGTGCCACAATTCGAAGTAGCCTCAACTAAACCAAAAAGACAGAATCTATTTTGCCGAAGAAGAGAGAGGAGGCCCTCCACTTACATAAACAACCGTCAAATTGACTTTGCCCCTGTTTTTCCAGCCTTTAATGATGTTTTTCGCCCTCCCTGGCATTACCAGAGATGAGAGTAATTCATTCCAGGACCTGCAATAATAAGATGTTCCTAGCGTATCTCCCCATTTCTGTGAAGCACAGCGGAAATAAGAGAAATGATTGTGGGGGGGACAGGAGGAGCAGACTTAATAGAGGAAACCGTTTAGACATTACAGTCATTTTAATGTACTTATGTCTGCCTAAAATCACCCCTTGAGCAGCACACAGCTACAAGTCACAGAGTATTAGTCCTGTCAGTAGAGGCTTTGAGAGTTATTGACTGCACAGGTAGCATAATGTTCTAGCTCAAGGAAAAAGTGAATAGCGAGTGAAAAGAACTCAAGTGTTTGATAGGAATTACAACATCTCACGAAAACGAACGTCATAATTATGTCAGTAAAATCAACAGCTCTCGGGTGCAAGATCCACTTAACTGTGATTTTTTTTGTAAGGTTTTACCTCAATAACAAAGTGACATAATTTAGACCTTGCAGTTGCGCTTTCCGGTGGTCTTATACATTGTACACAATGTCGCTAGCTTGGCAGTAATGACAAATGGCAAAGACGCGGATTCAGACGCTATTGTAAGTCACCATAAACAGGTTGGAGCTTGTTTTCCGGTTCGTCTCAGCTCGTCTCAGCCCTTTAATGCCTATTCAGCACCACATATTCATTTTATTTGTCAATTATGGGTTCAGAGACAGTGAAATGAAGCACTTAGACGGCCTTATAAGCTTACTCGCCGCCCAAATTTGGCTTTGTTTCAACACAACCTTTGCCAATAACAAAGTAGAAGCCAATCAAAGCAAATAGCCCAGTGGATCTTTACCGTATAATTGGGATACATGTAATCATTAACCTTGGCGCAGAGCGAGGAAGTTAATGAATCAAATCAATACCTCTCTCTTCTGATCCATAATTATTTGAAAAGAGATGAAAAATTAAACAGGCCCGGCCTATGAGGTTATCATGCCATGCAATTAGCTCGCCGGAGGGAGATTACGTTACCTAGATACCAACGGGAGAAGTGTAATTTCTCTTTCAGATGAGAGTTTTTTAATGAAGAGTGCAATTACCTAAATAGGTCAGCAGAAGACATGGAAGCAGTTTTCATCCCTACCTGTGAGGGAGAGATTTAGAGAGACGGAAAGAGAGAAAAAGAGGGGGGCTTTCACTAGATGGGTGTTGAAACACACACACACACACACAAGCACGCACGCACACACACATACACCAACTGTTTGGATCATGTGTCTAAAAGAGCTGCTCATTATCTACCCAGACACTGAGTATACACAACAACAACAACAATGATAAAATTCATTATCTAGCATATATTTATATACAATAAACAAGTTCTCTATTTATTATGTCAGTGTGGCATGCATATCTCTTAGAAGAATCAGAACAAAAGATTCTTCTGAATATTTATTTTGTGATGTTTTCTCTATACTCCGACAGTGGAGAGGTTGTGCTTAAGCATGTTACAAAATAGGTTTATATTTTTTAAACTAGAAATGCACTTGAAATACACTGTTTAATTTGAATGAGTTTTTTAGAAATATGTCCATTCATGTCTCTGTCCACCTCAATGTACAGTAACAGAGGAAGGGCATGGGTTTTCTGGATGATTTCTGGATGTTTGATTAGCAGGAACACAACCGCACTGGTCTAAACTAGGCCAGGCAGGTACATTAAGGCCCAATCCCAATTCTATTTTATACCCCTTTGCCTTCCCCTACCCCTACCCCTATGCGTTCCCCTTGCCCCTTGAATCAGAGTGCCAAGGGGTAGGGGTGAAAATATTCCCCTAATAAATGGGACACCACTACTATACCATTATGTCATCACACGTCATCATACCCTGTTTATTTTATTAGTGTCCTGTGACATTTAACCATTATAAACAGCAAAGAAGTGCGTAGGCTATATCTAACAGAAATCAGGCGCGAGCATGTTTAACAAATTACTCACTCCCAATAGAGTTTTGCTTTGTATTTGGATTTAATAAAACACCGCTCATTTTCAGTTCAAAAACGTATGAGCTAGAGTTTCCTAAGATGAGACAGAATGATACAGAACATACACACCTGGTGAAGACGCTTTTCCATCGTGCCAAACTGTTCTCTTTGTTTATTAACCGTTGCATTCAGGCGAGTACCATTCTCCTGGCAACCGCCAGACCCAGACTTGGGGATTTGGAGGGGTGTCCCAAAACTTTTGTCAATATAGTGTATATTAGAAAACAATAGTGCTTTATTTTCAACGGGGAAAAATAGCTCATAAGCATTTTATAAATGTTGCAAAATACTGTATATATTATAAAATGCCTCAAAAATATGATATTCTTATTACACATGACACCACTAGCAGAACCTACTAGGTATCAAACACCTTTCATTTATGATGGAGTTAAAACTGGGTCTTCAGAGTTTCCTGAGAACAAACTTTTCTGAAAGGTCCTTAAAGATGCCAGTGTGGCAATGTGATGATCCTCAAATGTTCTTTTAAGTTGTACAGTGTAATACATCATGTAATGTATGCATTGTGACTGGTGGCAAACATCCAACAGACCTCTAACTTTTAGATAAACTGATGTGTAAGCAGTGAGATATAATATCACACATTTGTCCTTCTTTGGCAGAATGATCACAGACCTCTCTCCATTTTGTCTCCAGTAGAATACAAGGGGGATGGAGAAAACACAATCCAAGATTTGTTGGTGAGATGAAGGGATAAGAATCAACGGTTATCCAAGGGAATTACAGCCTTCACAATTCACTGGTAAATGATCCCTGTATTTGGGGTTTTTTAAGGAGTAGTTTTGGAGCCAGCGATAAATGTGAAGACAAATGTTAAGTGATGGGAGTATACACATGTGCTTTGATTACAGCTGTGTGTTGCACCTTCACTGTAAGCTATACTTCTGCCCTCTGAATCTAGTCTACCCAACAACAGAAAATCACTTGAAGTTGAACACGCTTCCTTTGAACTAGTCACTTTTGTTTGCTTCTGAAAGGAAACTAAAAGTTGGACACTGGTTACTGAAAATACATACCACTTTAAGTGTCATCAATCATTTTCAGCAATTCCAAATTCCAGGCGTTGCAAAATAAACTTGTACTGCATGGATTGGAATCACATCAATTATAAAACTAATTCCCTATTTATTCAAGTTGAATTTGTTTACTTGCTTCCTCTGAATAAGAAAAGGAAGAAATCAGTCTATTTTTTATTTTTTTATTTATTATTTCTTATACAGTTCCAATTAGGTAACACACATCTAAGTCGATCTCAGCAGGTAACTAATGTTTTGCTAGTGAAATAGAGTGCAAGATTTAATAATACAAAGATCATGGCTACACTGGAGGGGGTGGTGTTTAAGAAATCACACTATGGGGTCTGTACGCCCTCTAAACAAACTCTAATAAAGATATTTTGTTTCACTATAACAACGCTGATTATTTTTCAGAGCCGTATGACTTAACAACAGAGTGTCTTATTAGTTTAATTGTCATGCAATCTACCTACTTGTGTATTTCCGTTCTGCACAGTCTCTGCACTTTACATGGTTATCAATCTTGTTTCTTTTCATGGGAGTGTTGGCATCTAACATCCACATTCCATATGAACTGTGACCAACCAAATGTTCTCCATTGCAGGTTTGCAGAATGACAGGTGCTTCAGAGTTTTCAAACGGCATGCCAGCGAGTGTTATTCCCGCACCAAACTTGGCAGCAACATCACGACAGCCTCTGAGCTGTGACTTCAGCAACAAGAGCACACAAAATGCGTCAAAACGAAGCTTTTAACAGCACTAGATTAGCAGACATTTGGTTCTTCAGTGGTTTTAGTAGCGTGTCAGAGTGAAGGAGATGCTCTGGGACCCTGAGTTGAGGACAGGATGTCATTCTCCCTTGATAGATGGATCTTTTGGGTAGCAGGTGTGTCGACTACCTCCCCCACACGAAGCAGGATGGAAACACAGGGCATGTCAGTGATGCTTTTTCTTTTATCAAGAAAATATACTTTTCTGTTGTATTAAATGCCTAGAATGTTCACCTGAAGTGAGAATCTAATGCAGAAGTGATGTGTGGGCATCAAGCAATCAATAACAATACCTGTGTTGGTAATAAATGAATTAAAGCTAAAATCTATAGTCTGTAATTTAAATATAGCTGATATAAAATAAAAATAAATAAAAACAAATAGACAAAGTACTGAAATGGTGCCTTAGCATTGGCAACTAAACAAAATAAATATGTTGTAAATCAATAAATAAGACTAAAACGTAAATAGTTCCTAATTAAAGCTTTTTACAAATATATATATACAAAATTACTAAAAATGACAAAAGCACATGATAAAATTGCTAAAACTTAAACTTAAGATAAAATGTAATTGTATTTGTTAATTAGTTAAAAAAATATTAAAGTGTCTGTAAAACATATCTGTAAAAGTTAGCATATAGTAAATGTGGTCAGGACAATGAAGCAATTGTCTCATCTATGTAACCTTATAAAAAAAATACTTGGACAGACCAATATTAACATATATTGTTTTATATATAATATGAAGAATAAAAAATCATCCATCCATCCATCCATCACTGGCCTGCCATTCACAGCAATACATTCATTAATGTAGTTATATAGGGCTTTGGATGATAAATCTTTGGCCTTAATGTGGCATTATAGCCTTCTCTTACATTTTTATATTATATTTTGCAGCACTAAATGAATTTGTTAAACCGTTGGCCCTGAATGAATGAATGGATCTATTCATCTATTCATCTATTAATCAATCGTGCACAGGTAAAATTAGCATGCATAGGTGTTGTACAAATTGTTGCAAAAGTTAAATTCATTGTACTGCACAAAATAGACCGAGCTCTTATTTCCTCCTTTACTTTTGCCCCTGTTCATCGCTTCCAGTCTCGCTGGCCTGTTGAGCCCCGGTACAGACCCTAAGGGCCCTCCTGCACAGATGATTAAAGGAAAGACTGCCCCCTACAGAGGATCCAGGGCACTGCCCTTGGCTCCCTCCTCCCTCCTTTCCTCTCCCCGTGTGGACTCACACTCTCTGTGCTGTTCTGACCCACCCTGTACCAAGGAACCAATGAGACATGACCAAGTTCCCTCTCTGAGGTAGCGCTGCTGCAGGCTAGATTTCCTAGGAAGGCTGATTATCTTAAGAGAGAGAGAAAGAGAGAGAGAAAAGGAACCGGCCACGGCCTTCACATGTAGCAAAGGCACAGCGAGGCAACCAAACAGTGTTCTGAGAGAAGCAATCCTGCACCTTGAGCTGATTTCATGGCTGGAGCAAAAATCACATGGCGTTTGCCAAAGCACAACTGCACTGCTTATTATCAAGGGATTCCTTCTGAACGCTTCTCTTACAAAACTTGACAAACCATCTCCACATTGATTTTTATCGGTCTGTTTGCCGCTTAAAGATGAGAAGGCTTTTGTTCGCTGCTGAACCCTACATGCCGTTTACCTTCCCTTCAGGGCATTTTCACTGCGTTCCAGGCAGGGGATGAACTTGCGTGCTGATCTTTCTGGTGTGGAACGGCAAAAACTCTGTAGTATGACAGAAACGTTATGGAGCCAAAGGTGGAAGAAGTGCAAAGTTTATGTGGTATCAAACACCCTCAGCCATCAAAGAACACGCTCTGTTGCGCTTTTGTGAAAGTTACAAAGCCATTTTCTCAAGATTCTTCCCTCCGTTTGTGCATGTGTGCTCGTCTCTCGCACTTTCTCCCTCAATCTCCCCACTTGGTCTGTGTAGGAGTTTTGTTCTGAGGATGGCGAGGTGGCTTGTCTTGTTTTGAAGTTTGTCAGTTTGCGCAAGAACATAGCAGCCTACTCTTTTGGCACCTCGACGCATGCTCTCACTTCTTTCCTCGCAAACATTTGCCGTGGGTGGGTTGCTTGGTTTTTTGCCGGCAATGATCTATCATTATAAGGTGTGTGAGCTCAGTGGCGAGTGTAAACTTGGCCTGCTCCGTCTGTCGCGCCACCGCCCCAGTCCCTGTTAGCTCAGCGATTTTAGAGTGGTCAGGCCGTCTTGCCACAATCGCACGCTGGCGCCACAATCGTGTAGCCCAACTGCAACCCTTTGACTCTGTAATGAATACATACTGAAAATACACAAAACCGCCTCGCTCTGCCCCGCTGCTACCCGGTACCAGTGAACTAACTGGATCATTCTGAGAGCGGGACCGCTGGCCTGCTCACCCGGACCCAACTGGACCGTGTGGTCTTCGGGCTAACACTGGTGCACTTATGGAGAGGGGAGTGACCGCTAACCATAGAGGCCGCTCTTGGGCAAAAAGTGGGTCGTGTGATGCCATGCTCAGTGGCGATAATAAGGATGAGTGTTTACAGCGTGTGTCACTGTGTTTGAAGGTGTCTGCGTGTGTGTACACAAGCCACAAGTCATAAATACATTTGGTTAAAAACCTCTGTGGTTTCGCTGACCACTGCTTTTCTAATTGTGAAAGAGCGGCTATCATTAGCCTAGTAATTTTCCATACTCTTCTTCTCTCTACACAGGTGCTCCAACCTTCATTTAACCAAAACAGGTTACAATCTGGTGTTGTTGATGAAATTATATATATATAAAAAATGATCTGCTTAATGTAGCAGTCAAATAATATTCACTTTTGTTTAATATTTGTGCCTAAAATAAGGCCTTTTTGCACCTAATGCGCATCAACTGGACTGTTAAAGCAGAGTGAGTATATAAAAATACTGTAATTTTACAGAATAAGTGTCAGGTAGACTAGTGGTTCCCAAAGTGGGTGCCGCGGCAACTGGGGTGCCATGACAACTGGCTTGGGGTGCCGTAGAATCTCAGCTTTTTTCCCGTTTAAATAGCTGAAAATAAATATTGTACCATATAATAACCTTTTACTGCATATATTTAAAATGAACATGTCCAAACAAAAATAAATAAGCAAAAAACGGATATATTTAATATTTAAAGTTTAAATATTTATTTACCGCCAATTAGACTGTTCTCAAGAGAGAATCGCTCGCCCGCTCAGCTCAGCTCCGCCCTTTTTACTGGTGCACGCTCAATTTTATATTTCACGCAGAGATTGATAGTACAGGGCAAAGATGGATAAATTTAGCCTGACGTTGTCATACTCAATTCTAGTCAGAATTTGAGTCTGATACTGCTCCGTTGGGCTGTGATTATGGGGCGTGTTTAAACCGAACCAGGAAAGACCTCAATTGGATAGACCTACAACCAATCAGAGCAACGGAGCGACGCATAACGTTAGTTGTCAAATGTCAACAGAACTCAACTGCACTGTGTTGCCAAGTCCGTGGGTTGAAGCGATATACAGACCCAGGAATGCGAAATTTAGCAGGCAGTCCAGCCAAAATAACACATATTTTACCCCCCAAATGCCATTTTTCCCAGAGAAACTTACATTGCTAAAATATATTATTTTACATATCTAATTTATTATAAATACATAATGTATATTATATAAATCAAAAGACAAGAGATTGCATTAACTTAACTCTCCATTAAAATAGTTTTTTTTTTTTTTGCTTCAAATTTAGAATGCACTTTACAGTACTGATTAGTTTTGCTCAACATAAAAAAACATAAGTAATGAACAGCAGCAGATTTTCAATACTATTATTTATTTGCCATAAAGGGTCTCCTGTTGGTTAAGCAATGGACAATGTACAGTCAGATGGCCATTATTGCGAAATTAACACAGACAGGGTGATCAGGACCCTGCCACAATCCTCTGAAGGGGTTTATATACAAACAATTTTATATAAAAATATTTGACTGCAGAATACCACGATTAGAATCAAGTATTCCAGAGAGCCGTGCAATAAAAGTGATTAATGGCATAATCATACTTCTGTCTCAGGAGGGCTGTTGTGAACAGTTTTCTCACGTGGCGAAGATCCTCTATCCATTTGTGAAACAAGCAACATTCTGTATGTACAGCAGTTAGCAGTTAACAACGCTAAAATTTGTCCAAATGTTGACACAGACAACCAGATCGGCCTATTTTTGGTATTTATAGCCGGTGTTTGGCAGCACTTGAAGGCAGCCCAGTACTCCTAATTGAATGTTTCTATTGTAGGAACACTAGTCATTCCTCAGAGATAGGCATTTCACTTCTCACTTTCAAATTCACAAATGTCTTTCTTTATAATGCCTAGTAATTATTTTCTTTCTTTTTCCCCCCCGAGGATCAGTTGCAATGGATAATTCCATTGAATCGCATGTGAAAATTAAAAAAACATGCAACAATATTTCCTCATATTAAGTTTCACTTTAATTAAATGAAATATGATCTTTGGTTTTCTGGCAATTGTACATTCAATATAAAGTGTCTGTCAAAGAGTAAATCAAAAGCACCTCTGGACTGTTTCTTCATTCTAACATCAGAGAATAAGAGACTGGATAAAAACATTTTACTATATTTTTCCCATTATACACAGCCAAGAGAAAATGCAGAAAAATGACAAGTGGATGAAAACAATGGCTCATTGCGTTTATAACCACACAATGGAATAAAATCTGCTGTTTCACCATCATGATACCCATACTGTGGTTTTTAAAGTATGAGTAAAAAAATGACCAAATAAAGTGTTGAGATCCACCTCAAAACTCACCTGTAATCATCTTAAAAACTTTTAATCACTGCAGTATGAAATCCAAATGTTTTTTAAATATTATCTTAAATGAATAAATGAATAAATAACTGTGGTAACTATGGTAATTAGTGCCCCCCATCACATGATGAATCAAAGCTCATCACAAGCAGCTTTTAAAAATGCAATAAACATTCATTTAACAACATTAGATTGAACATAAAACCCTAATGTACATAACTTATTAGAAAAAAAAAACAAAACATAAAATGTGAAGTGAATGTCAATTTAATTTTTTTCGCTGTAAATTACACAATGATTCCAAAAACTGTCAATTTAACGGTATTTTACTGTAAATTTAAATTAAATTAAATGTAAGGTAAGATCTATTACATTTATTCGCCGTATATATTACGGAAACTTCCTGTTAACCAGTTAACTGTTTTTCACCGTAGCATTTTTACAGTCTTTTACAATTAAAATCATGTAAATATTTTACAGTGTAGGCCTATATCTGTGCTATCAAACTGAAACATATATTCAACAATCATACTTAAATCACATGCAGATGTGGTTTGGATCAGGTTTGTAAAAATCGGTCTAAAAACAACTAAATGAAAAAAAAAGAGAAAAAAAAAAAAGTCTGCCTGCGTGAACGAAGCTGAATCCAGTCTCATTAAGCAAGGTATCTTCCTCAAGCCTGTTGTATATGGATTGTGTTCAAGACACAACACTCTTTTACCTCCCAGTCTCTTTTTTTCTCCCTCTGTCTCTCTCTTTCTTTCTTTCTTTCTTTCTGAGTGAGATTGCTTTCACATCAGGGAACTCGTCAATTATTTTCTTCTGACGTGGCAGGTCCTTAGGGGAAAAGCAAGGAGGTCTTCTTGTTTGTGTGGAAACCTGGAACCAGTGTTGCGTTCATTCAAGTGACGATACTTTCACGCTGTAATTCAAGTCAAATTTCTCATCCCTGGCCTTCTTGTTGTCATTGCTCCTGTTTTTACAACTCAAAAGCAAGAGCTGCTGAAGACAGGCATGTGTATGATTGGATACGTACGTCTGTATCTATGTGCATCTGTGTTCGCATGTTTGGTTTGGAGGTGTGTGATTCGTGTTTGATCTTTTTTTTCTCTCTCTCTCTCATTCAACCCTGTACTCCCAAAGGGCAAACCTTACTTTGCTACTCCGTGGAAAGGAATGATCATGGAAAAGGCAAGAAAAAACATAAAAACAATAACAAACAAAAGCATTGTAATGCTTGAGTAATTAATTATACATTGATTATTATGCATGTATGAACAGCTAATAATGTTTGCGTATCATTCATTTGTGCTCTTATGTTTGGATGCACTTGTTTATTCTTCATTGCTCTTGTGTTGTTCATAATTATTACACCAAAAATTGAATCAAAACTACAATACTAGAGTTGAGTTATATATTAAATTAATATTTCACACAAATATATAACTTCATTTTTTGCTCATCCTCATATTATTCCAAAGAGAGTGCATTTTTCATTGTTCAAAAAGGAAAATATTTTTCTATTCAACAACACTCCAACACTCCATAGTCCCACGTATTTCAAGCTCCAAAAAGGACCAAGGATACTAAGGATGCGTTAGGGTTCGTTTTTAGGAGCCTGATCTCACAGAATTCCGTGAAATGAACACGGGACCCTTAACTCAAAATCCGTGGCAGTTTCACGGAATCGCCGAAAATTCCGTGATGGGTCCACGGAAGTGATTCCTATGCAAGTCAATGACAGTATACAGACGCGTTGGGCATTGTTTTCATCATGAAACTATGATTTTTTTTTGCCATTATGACATGGAGTGTGATTCTCGATTTAATCAGCCAGCATAATTTTATTTATAATTATTTTCATTTTTTATTTATTTACAGTATTTAGACACGTTTTGAACACGTAACCCAATCCCTTCCCTAAACCTAACCATTTGTGTATTATAAAAAAAACAGGATATAACAGGCAGATACGACTGCAGGCACAATTTATTCAAAAAGTACAAATATTCCAAGTGTTCCGAGGCCAAACGATTGATTTGTGTGAAGAAAATCCTCAAAAGCGATCAGCAGCGTCGAGTCCATCCGCCAAAGATCCTAAACACATTTCAAATGTTACCGCCGGAAAAAACGTTACGTCAGCTTTGACAGCATTGGCTGTCGTATGTCTCGTGACCAATTGCGTCATTACGTCGGCTTTGATTGTAAAATGCCATTGGCTCTCGTGTGTCTCGTGACAGATTGCGTCACGCTAAAGAGTCAAGTGTATTATTTGAATGGGATATGAATGAGTGTGCTCACGGCGGGATCATCATTTTAGCAATTAAAACATTAAAATCAACTCTGTTCTTTACATGAAGACATCGAGTGACTTCAGAAGACTTGGAATGCAACATGAGTTGATACTTTTATGCTGTTTTTGGTCAGTTTTTGCAATAAATACCTGTGACTGTACTTGTATTTGCCTGTTAAGTGTTTTATATTGTTGAGAGTGGGTAGGTTTAGGGTAGGAGTGGAGTTAGTTGCTCCAAAATATAAAAGTAGCCTATAAATATTCATAAAATCATGTCTGCTTTTTACTGTCATTGACTTGCATAGGAATCACTTCCGTGGACCCATCACGGAATTTTCGGCGATTCCGTGAAACTGCCACGGATTTTGTGTTAAGGGGCCCGTGTTCATTTCACGGAATTCTGTGAGACCAGGTTGGTTTTTAGGGTTAGTACCTAATAATCTGTCAAATCTGAAAATTAATATCCATTATTCATACTGTACATTATAATGTTGTGATTCCTAAATTATATTGTGACATTTAAAACGATTGTTTTTATTGTTCGAGTTTTGCTCATTATTATTATTTAGTTAAACAATATTCCAGTTTGAAAATATGGAATAGAGCATAACATTTGAGATCTATGGTGGTGCATTTTGGTTTGCCTTCAGAAGATGTTGTGCAAGACTGATTAATTATGAATAAAGACTTGCATGAAGTTCTTTCAAAAACTTCAATTGTTGAGTGAACTAACACTTTAACCCCTTTTAAGTCATCTTACTGATTAATGTGCAAGTATTAAACCAACAAAAATACAATGATTGGCATTCTTATCAAGACTTTATACTGTATGTGCAGCCAAAGTTTTTTTTTTTTTTTTTTTTGTATACACAGTATTTCTTCAGTCTGAGGGAGCTGATTTGTGGCAGTGCAAATGCAAAGAGCATAAATAATAGATGGAGAGTGTGACACCTCAGCGGCCGGCGGTAATGAACGGCAGCTCCCGCAGGTGGCTCCGCTAACTCTTATCTCAGCTCTGACTCACCCAGCTGACTAATAAAGATGACACTTGACAGCTAACAAAGCTTGTCGAAATCCCTGCCATCCCCACAGAAGACATCCAGCTGAGAGCCGTACCCCCCTCCTCGCATCTGTCCACTAGGCCTCGCTTCTTTCCTCCAATGCGAATTTAAAAAAAAAAATAGAAAAGGAAAGACTTGTTTTCCAGTTTGTTGACCTTTGACCACCGAAACCGCTTGGTGTGCTGTCAAAACCCGGGAGTATAGCTTTTACTATTTTCTTCACAGCTCAACAATTGACAGCTGTCATACTTGTTTGCAAGCCAGGAGCTCCAGTAAGATTTTCCACATGGGGAGGGCACCTCAGGGGACACGGCCAGACCTCACGCCCACCACGGAGCTACCAGCAATGGGCACTCCATTGCTTACACTTCCTTGCTGTGGGTAAACAATAAACGATGAAAAAATTAATAAGTCCGTTTTTAGGCTTGCCCCCACGCTACCCCCACGTGCACCCGCTCAACCCCTCAGTCAGGCCTCAGAGAGCCTCACCACGGCCGGCCGTGAGGCCCAGGCCAGACTCACCAGCCACAAAACCGCACGAGGGTGTGGTTTCAGGCTGGAACAGGAAGGCCATTTATTTCGAGTGCATCTCTGCAGAGTGACTCATATGTTGACTGGAAAATGTTCCGTAACCATTCGGCCTTCAATGGTATATCAGCTCACGACCCATAACGCTTTACATGACACCTTTTTCTTACATGGTTATGCTTGCCCAAAACTTTTACCCTACTGACTGCAAACTTCTTAGAAATTTACAAGCTCCAATCAAACTTCTATACTATTCTATTCTAACAAGGTTCGTAGCTTCAGATTTTCCAAAGATATTTGTATATATAATATATTATATATACAAATATATATTTGTCTAAGACGGTAACAAGCAGTAACTGAAAAAAATCTGTGGAAAATCAATGTGTTATACACACATTTCCACTCATTTCTTTTGTGTTTTCTGCACATTCATTTACAGATATTATTTCTAGCCTGGCACTGCATTTTGAATTTTTTTTGAATTTTTTTTTTTCTTACAGCTATTATTTTGGTACAGTATAATCTATTTCAGGTTTACCCAGGCCTAAATGGCACATGAAAACCAAACAGACAGCATTTGGCCTGTTTACATGTCAGTCAGACGGTCTCATCCTGTCTAGGCAAGGCAAGGCAAGGCAAGGCAAGGCAAGTTTATTTGTAAAGCACATTTCATACACAGTGGCAATTCAAAGTGCTTTACACAGAAAAGAAGTTAAAATATTTGTAAGTGAATAAAATAAACATAAAAAATATATAGTATAACAGTTATACTAGGAATTAAAAGAAATAAAAAAATTAAGAACAAAATTAAAAACAATAATAAAAAATAAAAAGTATAATTAAAACTAAAAATAAGACAGGGTTAAATTGAAACACATAATTAAAGTGCAAGCAGTTCGGACAAAGCACAGAGTTCATTCAGTAAAAGCATAAGATAAGATGCAATCAGTCGGACGTACAGTAGCACAGTGCTCATTCAGTAAATGCACAGCTGAACAGATGTGTTTTGAGTCTAGATTTGAAAGTGGCTACTGTTGGAGCACATCTGATCTGTTCAGGAAGCTGGTTCCAGCTACGGCTGGCATAATAGCTAAAAGCAGACTCTCCTTGCTTTGAGTGAACCCTTGGTATTTCTAATTGACTTGATCCTGATGATCTGAGTGATCTGTTGGGTATGTACTTAATCAGCATATCTGCAATGTAT
Source organism: Romanogobio albipinnatus (assembly GCA_023566225.1). NCBI lineage: Eukaryota > Metazoa > Chordata > Actinopteri > Cypriniformes > Gobionidae > Romanogobio > Romanogobio albipinnatus. Next base: position 43,951,653 of record CM042242.1, read on the forward strand.
TTACGTCCTAGGTCATTGAGTGATTTATATACAAGTAATAGTACTTTAAAAACAATCCTAAATGTAACTGGAAGCCAGTGTAAAGACCTGAGGACTGGTGTGATATGGTCAGATTTTCTGGTTCTAAGGTCTAAGTGGGCAGTTCTTGGCCAGAATGAGATACATAGTGGAACAGACTTTATACTGCAGGGCAAATGTCTAGCTACCAAGACTTGAAGGTTTTGGGGGGTGAGGGGTGGTGGAGGGGTCAAGTGTAAAAATTTTGAACATTATCTTTGATCAAAGTCATACAATATTATACGATTTCACAATTATTACGAGTTAACAAATTATTAAATCTTCTCATGTGACCATGTGTCTCATTTGTCTTTTTTTCTTTATTCCGTGTAAAACAAAAAATGTAAAAATGCAAAAAACCTGTGATTAGTTGCATGAACCAATACAAACAACACAAAAGTCACGATGAAACAGAAGAAGCAACAAATCTGATCTTTCATATTGTGATGTACATCAGAGTGAAACAGACAATTGACAAAGAAATGTAGTGGGGACTAACTTAGTTAGTTGGTGTTATCCATCAATTGTTGGTTTTGATGAAGGCAGATCTGAATTCGAGCTTGCAGACGATTGTAAGAAAGGGGTGGGGTTTAAGTGGACTAGATGATAGAAGATAGATTGTATATCACCAGAGTGAAGTCTGTCATTTAATCAAGCATTCGCAATGTGGTCACTAACATGCGTTTAGAAAATAGATGAATATTCATTTCATGCAGACTTTAAATGTGAGCAGGGTGACGGCCTTGTGTCTTGTAATATGTACTTGGCAATACACATAGCTTCACTGTCTCCCTGTACTGTGTATGTACATTTTCGCAGTGTTTAACTGTCATGGGCACTAGTCTGGCAAGCACTAGCTCTTGAGATCAACAGACAAAAGGCCATAAATGAGACATGGAGCTTCACAGCTGGAACTTTCCAGATGGCAGGAGCAGTTCATAAAAAGGGGACAAGAGGCCCATAAAAAGACTTCAAACATAAAACTCACCACTATAAAAACAGAGCAGAAAAACTTTAACAAGGCAGTTATTTATCTGCCTGGCAAGCAGACGCAAGGGTGTCCACTTCAAGTCACAAAGCTTAAATTTATTTTTCCTCAATATAAAGTTATTGGTGGATGGAGACATTTTTGCATAACTGTATTTCCTAATTCAGAGTAACAGTTCTATTGTTATTGTGGCACTAGTAATGAAGCCTGATTTATTCTTTCTTTCTTTTTCTAACACAATGATAAAAAAGTACTATAATTTATATATATATATATATATATATATATATATATATATATATATATATATATATATATATATATATATATATATATATATATATATATATATATATATATATATATATATATATATATACATTTTTTTTTTACAGCTTAATTCAAATTAAACTTTGGGGCTATGTGTTCATTATTGAGCTTTAATGTAAATTCAAAGGGCTTCACGCCATCGAGATGATCTGCATATAATATCATTCATGTATGAATGAGTTCATTTCCCTTGTGAAAATGGCACCAGCCACCGCCTTTGATGAATTAGCATTTCATTGTCTCTCTCTTTCTTTCATTAGGGTGGGAGGGTGATGCAGTGTGGAGGAAACCATCTCGGCTGCGGACAGGCCCTCCACAGCAACAAAAGGCAGACGTTTTCTCCTGCCGCTTGCGAATGGGACATGTGGCACACTGACATTCCCAGCACCCACACTGGCAGGGGAATGTGCCAATTAGTGGCCATCTCAGGGAGGGGGGCGTGGGGGGTTGGTGGGGAGATGGTCGGGGTGGGGGGAGGGGTGATGTGGTGAGCCGTGGATGGAGGTGGGTAGGGGTGGAGTTGTGGCACTGACACCAGACCTCAGGAATGCCTTTCACTCAAATGTAGGGTGTAATTACCCGGCTGCCCCTCCCCTCCCAGGCTGCATCGGCGGAAGTCCCGGCCCATGGCCCTGTGCTGTAGGTGGGCAAGGCCATGACCTGCAGCAACCCCACCCAAGCTGACAGATGGAGGCATATGTGCGGTGGGCATGTGCTCGATTATATACATGTGCGAAACTCTTACTCACCCACGCATGCCTCTGCTGTCATTATCGAAACACCCACATCAGGTCACACACACCCTAGTTGCGCTCTCCCTACGGTAACTACAGTATACAGCATGGACACAATCAGCCAACTGCAATGGATGCCACATGCTACATCCATATCCATCAGCCTCCCTCGACAGCTGGTGGACTCCAGGAGAGGCTGGCAGAGGGTTGCTGAGACTGTCTGGATCACAACAAAGACATTCCTAGTGAGGTAGATGTCAGAGTAACATTTCAATTATTTCAGAGCGCCATGGAATAGGTGGAATCTTTATGTAGACAGGGCTGGGGACTCTTATAGTGGCCCCAAAAAGTATTTGGACACTTAAAACACACTTACAAATGGGTTAAAACAAAGTTATGTACAAACAAATGGTGCATGACCTTTTCTCTTTTTTTCTCCCCAATTTACCTCACTGGTTACAAGCTGATTTTTAGATGATGCATGGAGTCAGTTATTCATTTAAAAAAGTTGTTGAATTAAGTTGGTCTTTAAACAGCAACACCCTTCCTGGAATTGACCTCATAAAAGGTAAGGATGATGAAAATGGCTCTATGTGTGTTTGCTAAAACTACAGTAAAGCAAGAAGCATTATCATCATGCAATGGAGCTGAGAAACGAAGCGACAAACTAATAGACAATGACAGAGAAATTCAATTAGCAGCGATATAGCAGATTAATTAATTATTCAAACATTGATTTTTTTCCAGGGCAGAGTCAATCTACTTTGGTACTTTTAGTTCAAGTTAATTACAATACAAGATAGAAAATGCTCTGTAAATGCTATTATGCTATTTAATTATTACATACATACTTCAGTTCTTCCAGTTTCCCCAAATCTGCAGCTTGAAGAAAGAGTTTCAAAGTCCAATTTAAAGGCCATTGCATGTCCCCAGTACCCTTCGGCCAGTTCTGAGCATCTCTGCAGCATCCACCCATCAGTGACCTATTTGAGCAGCTGTTGGTTGTGTGGTCACTGAGGACGCAGGCTGACTGGGACAGACAGATGTGAGCCGTGAGCCGTGAGCCTGGTGGCTGAGACCCAGAACACGAGCACTACCTCGACACCTGCTCCTAAAACACCAACAGCCGAAGAAGAGGATACAGGGACGGCTGAAGCGTGAGTGCCATAGAAAGACGACTGTTAAGAAGGGAGAATGGATAATTTTTTATTGATTATTGGCCAAACATAAGTTAACAGCATTAGCTCAAAGCACTTTTGTGGTGTTTGTATAAACAGAGCACTCTTTTTTCACCCAAATAGGAATAATTATAAATAGTTGATGGCATTTAAAGTTATTTGAAAATGAAATGGCATACAAAATGAAAATTCTGTCATCACTATTACTTATACTCAGGGCCACTTTGGCGGTATGAATTGTATTGTAGTCTTCTCAAAAGGCATCTGTCATAATCGCGTTATAACCAATCACACACGATTCACACACCATTATGTTGAATTTATGAATGTCTAACAATCAGAGGCATTCAGATTAGTCATCGCTGAAACGCCGGAGTTTTGTTCAGAGCGCGCTCACTCACTAAAATCTGCACTCTCATCACCCATTCTCACTCCCAAGGCGTCAAAATCTGAAGCATGGTCAAGTGCCTTCCTTGTCACAATGCGTCACAAAAGACGCTAAAGGTACCCCTAGGCGACACTATATCGATGCACAGGCATTTAATTATTTGCATTTGTAAAAGCAGACATGATTTTATAAATATTTATAGGCTACTTTTATATTTTGGATCAACTAACCCAACTCCTACTCTAAACCTACCCACTTCTAAACAATATAAAACACGTAACAGGCAAATCAAATCACAGTCACAGGTATTTATTGCAAAAACTGACCAAAAACAGTATAAAGTATTAACTCATGTTGCATTCAAAGTCTTCTGAAGTCATACGATATCGTCATGTAAAGAACAGAGTTGATCTTAATACTTTAATCGCTGAAATGATGATCCCGCCACTTCGTGAACACACGCACACATAATGTACTCATGGTAAATGGAAGCTCAAATGTATTGACGTGTGATAAACCTCATTGGTTCTCGTGCGTCAAGCAAGTACGCTTGAGCTTTGCTTTACTGTATTTGATGTGCTCTATGTATGTGCATTGATCAATGTTTATATGTGAATAAAAGTCTAAATTAAATCTGTCCGTTATATAAAGTTATCGTGCTTAAACCACCGTATTAATTTTTTTTTTTTACAATCTCTTTACAGACTTTTTGAAGTGTCAATTTTTTGGGAAATGGACTTTCAATTGAGGTTTTGGAATGACATGAGGCTGAATAAATAATCCTTTATTTGGCCGAAAAATTTTATTCATAATTTACTCAGACTTTGTTTCTACTCAAAAACACAAAAAGGGAATTTTTAAGAAAACTCTGGGAAATCTTTGAAATGTAATAAATAAATAAAACAATCATAAAAGTGACCCAAGGGTAATACTTCAGAATAATGGTCCGTCGTTAATAGGTAACTATGCAGGAAGTAATGCAGGACTAATGAGTAGTACTACATTGACACTTCAGATACTACTATTAACTGATATAGAAACATGCTGAACTAATCAGTAAGTAATATCAAATTTAGGACTAAGATAGTTCCTGATTAGGTAATCAATAATTACTGAATGGGATTGGCATAACTGAGAAATAATATAGGTAACTATGACAAATTATAAAGAATAACTAATTCATTACTAATCACAACATTAACGTGTCTGAGATGTCAGACATTTTCTTTTTTTACTCGAAATGTGGTCGGAGGAACTACTAGTGACCTGGACTATTATTTTAAAGTAAAAAAAACATATTTTTCACTTTAAAATAATGGTCCAGGTCACTAGTAGTTCCTGTATAGTGACTATGGGTAACGCTTGAGTAACTAGTGATGCGTTTTATTAATTTATTCAGAGTAAAAATGATGATTAATACACAATAATGTTCTTTATAATTTGTCAGTTAGTTAATAGTATCTCCTAAATTTGATATTACTTGCTGATTAATTAAGCTTGTTTCTATATTAGTTAATAGTAGTAGCTGAAGTGTTAATGTAGTACTACTCATTAGTCCTGCATTACTTCCTGCATAGTTACCTATTAATGACGGACCATTATTCTAAAGTGTTACCAAAGTCATTATTCATTGAAAATGTTGTCATTCACCTTTCCTCTGGGTGTTTATATCAGTTCATGAAAGCAGAAGAAATATCCAATTCATGAATACATTGTTCTTTTGAATCTGATCTTTTTCAAATTAATTGCTTGTTCCAGTTCACAAAGCCACTCTGAATAATTTATTTACGAATCAGACAGATAAAGTTTTCAAATTCAACTCACTGACTCAATGATCAGTTTGTGTTTAAGAGCTCAATGGGCGCAAGATTATCAATGAATCTCAGCCTGTTTCCAAAGCTATTATGATGTCACAAATCTTTAAGAAAACAACCAGTGTCCCACAGAAGTTATTCACTCATGACTTGGAACCAAATGACAGTGAGTAGGTTTTAATTTTTTATATTACTTTAAATAATCTTCAAGATACAGGATGCTAAAAGTACTGTACAAATGGCCTTGAGTACAAAAGGCAGACCCTATTAAACCCATTGCATCTTTCTTTCTCATTAAATTGTATTAATGTATTTACCCTCAGCTTGCAGTTGACACCCCCTCTCCCCCCCTTTTCCCCACGAAAACCAAAGTGACAGTAAGTCTTTAGGCGACATTTAGAGGCCACCGGGTCACACTGAAGATGATGGTGTTTGCTAAGGGCCAAAGGGAGGATGGCCAAAGCCAGAGGGAGATATGGAAACGAGAGAAGAAAGGAGAAAGGGAGAGAGCCAAAAGGAGTGAAGTATTCATTAGTCAAGTCAAGCTGACGCTGTCACCTTAGCGTCTTCTAAGGGACCTGCTCTGGGCCTCATCAGGGGCAAGCAGCACAAGTGTGTTTGTCTTGAGGGATAAGTGTATGTTCTCTTACGAGAGGTTCTCTCGTATTGCGTAAGTTCCTTACGCTACGGGAAAGTATTCTTTCTTCGAGATTTCTGAAAAACCCAAAATTATCCTTAATTTTGTAACATTGTCAACGCAGTGCGGCAGCCTGGCAGACCATAGCAGGCTATTCCAGCGTGCTATTGGCTGCTCTGCTGGCAACTTCAGCAGCCTATCAGTGAGCCCGCGTGACGTGGCGACCAATGAGGGCGCTTCGCGACCACCTGGCTTTATTTGCCTACAGGTGGGGCGTGGCCACGTGTATATAAGCAGGGCTCACGGGCTGCATATTCGATTTTCTTTTCTTCAGTGAAGCCCTTCGCATCGCTGGATCTGGAACCCGCCGCCGTGACCGCGCAGACAAGCAAGCAGAGGACAGCGCCTGAGGAAGCCGGCAGCATCGCGCCACCTTCAGCCATCCGTGCCTGCTCTGCTATCCGGCAGCCCATATCCTTTACGCTCAAAAGTGTTGTCGCCGCTGCGTCACACTTTTTCACAAAAAGAGCCGAGCGTTGATACAAATGTCTCGTTCCACCTGCGGCTCGTGTCAAGCGCAGCTCAGCTCCGGGGACCGCCACGTGATCTGCGCTCTCTGCCTGGGCCGTGATCACGCCGCCGCCGCACTCCTCGCCGGCGGATGCCAAGAGTGCGAAGAACTGACGATGTCGACCCTGCGGGCTCGACTCGTCCTGTTCGATGATGATATCCCTCCAGTCCCTGCCACGCCGCGCAGAAAGAAGCGCCGCTCGCAGCGGATTCCGGAGTTCGCCGAGAGAAGCTCGCCGGAACCTTTCCCGCCCGCTTCACTCTCGCCTTCCCCGCCCCCACCCCAGGCCGCCATTTCTGTTGCCGCCTCCGGGGATGAGGCGGATGCGGCCGCGGAACGCGCCGACAGCTGCTCCATCATGGCTTCCGACAGCAAGGACTGGTCTTCCGCGTCCTCTTCAGTCCGGGGCTCCGGACGCTCTCGAGCGGGTGAGGACGCCGAACTTTTGCGCCTTCTCACCCGGGCCGTCGAGCAGCTAGGCCTCGAATGGGCCCCGCCCAAGGTGGCAGCGCCGAACCGACTTGACGGATGCTTCCTAAACAGTCGCCGCCGTGCGCCCACCTCCAGGACTGCACCCTTTCTGCCGGAGCTTCACGAGGAGCTCGCAAAGTCCTGGAACGCGCCATTCTCCGCGAGGGTCTCGTCTCAGGCTTCTTCGACGCTCTCACAAGTTGACGGCGCGGCCGAGAAAGGCTACAACGCTATCCCTCCGGTGGAAGAGGCGGTCGCAGCGCACCTTTGCCCGCCTTCTGGTTGGCGCTCAAAGGCTGCCCTCCCGTCTAAGGCCTGCAGAGTGACGTCATCGCTGATCGGCCGCGCTTTCGCTGCCTCCGGTCAAGCTGGAAGATGCATATTTTCAAATCAAGATAACGCCACGTCACAGGCCATTCTTACGATTCGCCTTCGACGGCCAGGCTTATCAATACACCGTCCTTCCGTTCGGCCTGTCACTAGCACCCCGTACATTTACGAAGTGCATGGACGCGGCCCTCGCTCCTCTGAGAAATCGAGGGATGCGAGTATTGAACTATCTGGACGATTGGCTCATCCTGGCGCAGTCGGAGGCCGAGCTCCTCGCCCACAGGGCAATGCTGCTCAGCCATCTGGACAGCCTAGGGCTCAAGGTCAATTGGACCAAGAGCTCATTAGTGCCCACGCAATCAACCTCATTCCTGGGTTTGAATCTGGACACTGTGGCAATGTCAGCCCGCCTGTCACCCCATCGCGCGCGCCAAGTTCGGCGCATGGCTGCGTACTTCCGGCCGGGCAAAATCGCACCTCTCAAGCTTTTTCAGAGGATGCTGGGACGTATGGCCTCAGCTGCGGCTGTGCTCCAGCTGGGCTTAATGCGCATGCGCCCGCTGCAATGCTGGTTAAACGCCCGAGTGCCTCACAGAGCCTGGGCGTCCGGTGGCTTCAGGATCAGAGTGACTCAGGGCTGCGTGTCAGCCCTAGAGCCCTGGTTAGTAGCCGACTGGTACCAGAGGGGAGTGACGATGGGAGCCATCTCACACCGCAAGGTCATCTCGACGGACGCCTCCACCACGGGTTGGGGCGCCGTTTTCGAGGGCAGATCAGCCTCGGGCCTTTGGTCGAGCGAGGAAAAACTCCTACACATAAACTGTTTGGAGATGATAGCGGTAGAGAACGCGCTCAGGCAGTTTCTCCCGCTTATACAAGAAGAAATACTTATTTCTTATACTAAGAAATAATACAGATGAACAATTGATAAAGCTTGGGTTGCTGAATATTAGATCCCTTTCCCCAAAAGCGCTTATTGTTAATGATATTATTAAAGATAATAATCTTGATGTGCTGTGTTTGACAGAAACCTGGCTAAAACCTGACGACTACATTACCTTAAATGAGTCCACCTCCCAAGATTATTGTTATAAACATGAGCCGCGTCTGAAAGGTAAAGGGGGAGGGGTTGCTGTAATTTATAATAATATCTTCAGTATTACTCAGAAGTCTAGTTTCAAATATAATTCCTTCGAAGTTTTGGTGCTTTATGTAACGCTATGTAGTGTACATGACAAAACCCGTTCAACATTGGTGTTAGCTACTGTATACAGGCCACCAGGGCATAATACAGACTTTATCAAAGAATTTGCTGACTTTCTATCAGAATTAGTACTGGCCGTAGATAAAGTACTAATTGTTGGTGATTTTAATATCCATGTAGACAACGAAAAAGACGTATTAGGATTAGCATTTAAAGATACACTAAACTCTATTGGAGTTAGGCAACACGTGTCAGGACCCACTCATCGCCATAATCATACTTTAGACCTAATATTGTCACATGGAATTAATGTTGATACCGTTGAAATTCTGCAGCAGAGCGATGACATCTCAGATCATTACTTAGTATCTTGTATACTTAATTTAGCTAAAGTTGCAAAGCCGCCCCCTCGTTTCAAAAATGGCAGGACAATCACTGCCGCTACTAAAGATTGCTTTTTAAATACTCTTCCTCATCAGTATCATCTCCTCAGCAACCCAGACAGCATAGAAGAACTCGATGTTGCAACAGAAACTATTGACTCTCTCTTTTCCAGTACTTTAGACACAGTTGCTCCTCTGCGCTTAAAGAAGATTAAAGAAAATAGTCCAACGCCGTGGTACAACGAGCACACCCGGGCCCTTAAAACAGCAGCCAGAAAAATGGAGCGCAGCTGGAAGAAAACAAAACTAGAGGTCTTTCGAAATTCGTGGAAAGAGCACATGATCGCATACAGAAAGGCCGTAAAAACTGCTAGATCCGCTTATTTCTCAACTCTCTTGGAAGAAAACAAACACAACCCAAGGTATTTATTCGATACAGTGGCTAAATTAACCAAAAATAAAGCTTCAACTTCTGATGATTGTAAACAGCACAGCAGTAATGACTTTATGAACTTCTTCACATGTAAAATTGATAATATTAGGAAGAAAATTTTAACCATGCAGCCGTCTACTACAGTATCACATCAGACAGAGCATTGTAGTGTCACTGAGGAAAAATTACAATCATTCACTGCTATAGGAGAAGAAGAATTGGCTAAACTCGTTAAATCATCAAAATCAACAACATGTATGCTTGACCCTGTACCGACTAGGCTATTAAAAGAGATGCTACCAGAGGTCATAGATCCTCTTCTTAATATCATTAATTCATCTTTGTCATTAGGATATGTACCGAAAACTTTTAAGTTGGCTATTATTAAACCACTTATTAAAAAACCGCAACTTGATCCTACAGAATTAGTCAATTATAGACCAATCTCAAATCTACCCTTTCTGTCAAAAATACTTGAAAAGGCAGTGTCTTCACAATTATGTTCCTTTTTAGAAAGAAATGGTATCTGTGAGGATTTCCAGTCAGGATTTAGACCGTATCATAGTACTGAGACTGCTCTCATCAGAGTTACAAATGATTTACTCTTATCATCCGATCGTGGCTGTATCTCTCTATTAGTGTTACTCGATCTTAGCGCTGCATTTGATACCATCGACCACAACATTCTTTTGAATAGACTCGAAAATTATGTAGGTATTAGTGGAATTGCTTTATCATGGTTTAAATCATACCTATGCGACCGTTATCAGTTTGTAGCAGTAAATGAAGAGATGTCACACCGATCGCAAGTTCAGTATGGAGTACCACAAGGCTCAGTGCTAGGACCGCTACTCTTCACCCTGTACATGCTACCACTGGGAGATATTATTAGGAAGCATGGCATTAGTTTTCATTGTTATGCTGACGATACTCAGCTCTATATTTCTTCACGCCCTGAAGAAATTTACCAATTCACAAGATTAACGGAATGCATAGCCGCCATAAAACATTGGATGACTGGTAATTTCCTGCAACTCAATTCAGAAAAAACAGAATTTTTAATTATTGGACAAAAAAGCTCCACAAGTAGTAACCTAGAATACTGTCTAACACTTGATGGCTGCTCTGTCAAGTCTTCGTGGTCAGTGAGGAACCTGGGTGTGCTCTTTGATACCAATCTTTCGTTTGAAAGCCACGTTTCTAGCATCTGTAAAACTGTTTTCTACCATCTTAAAAATATATCAAAATTACGGCACATGCTCTCAATGCAAAATGCTGAACAGTTAGTTCATGCGTTCATGACCTCAAGGCTAGATTATTGTAATGCTCTATTGGGTGGTTGCCCTGCTCGCTTAATAAATAAACTCCAGCTGGTCCAAAACGCAGCAGCTCGAGTACTTACTAGAACCAGGAAGTATGACCATATTAGCCCAGTTCTGTCAACATTGCACTGGCTACCTATTAAACATCGCATACATTTTAAAATCTTGCTTATTACTTACAAAGCACTAAATGGTTTAGCTCCCCAATACTTGAGCGAGCTCTTAACATATTATACTCCATCACGTCTACTGCGATCTCTAAATTCTGGCCAGTTGATCATACCGAGAATATCCAAATCAACTGCAGGCGGTCGATCCTTTTCCTATTTAGCTCCTAAACTCTGGAACAGTCTTCCTAGCACTGTTCGGGAAGCAGACACACTCTGTCAGTTTAAATCTAGACTAAAAACACATCTCTTTACTGTGGCATACACATAAAACACTTTATCAATTAATTGATTGTTAGGCTGCATTAACTAGGTCAGCCGGAACCGGGAACACTTCCCATAACACCTGATGTACTCGTTACATCATCAGAAGAATGGCATCTACGCTAATGATATTCTCTCTGTTTTATCCCGAGGTTTACTGCAGTCAGCCAGATCTGGGCCGTATCCTAATCAGATGGTGGACCAGAGAAGACCAACACAGGACCCCGAAGTGTCTGCAGAGACCGTGTCAATTATCCTCCCCCTGCAACTGCCTCATCGACACGGCATCTAAATAAACCCGTCACCAGTGTGATGACTCCGATTGTTCGAATATTATCATTAAATAATACTTAAATCGATATGTCATCCGCAATAAACCCGTCTCCAGCGTGTTGCCTCCGATCATTCGAATATTGCACTTTAATAATTATTTAATCAACATCATCCTCAATAAACCCGTCTCCAGCGTGTTGCCTCCGGTCCTTTGAATATTCCGATCTATTATGACCTCTGACCTGTAAAGCAGCCAGAATAATAATAATAATACGTTGTTTGTAAATTGGCCAGAGGAGAACTGGCACCCCGACTGAGCCTGGTTTCTCCCAAGGTTTATTTTCCTCCATTAGGTCACCTAATGGGGTTTTGGTTTCCTTGCCACTGTTGCCTCTGACTTGGCGTGCTCAGTTGGGGACACTATATTTTTCAACTAAACATCGAAATAAATCTAATTAATAAACTAATTTAACCATGTAAACTAAATTACTGATCTAATTATTGATCTAAAGCCCACACTGTCACCGTATGGAAATTGAAATGAACTGATGACATCAAATGGCTATACAGCTGAATAAAATTAGGCTGCATTATTTTGCTGTTTAACACTGTAAAGCTGCTTTGAAACAATCTACATTGTTAAAAGCGCTATATAAATAAAGTTGACTTGACTTGACTTGACTTATACGAGGACACCATGTGTTAGTCCGGTCGGACAACACCACAGTGGTGTCCTACGTGAACCGGCAGGGCGGTGTCAGGTCCAGAGGTCTGGGCAATCTGACAGAACGCCTGCTCGTGTGGGCACACAGCGCGCTGCGCTCGCTGAGAGCTGCGCACGTGCCGGGCCACCTCAATGTGGGCCCGGACAAGCTGTCCAGGGGCCTCATTCTCCCAGGAGAATGGTCCCTGCACCCCCAGACAGTCCAGCTGGTATGGCGCCTGTTCGGCAGAGCGGAGCTCGACCTCTTTGCAACAAAAGAGAACGCCCGCTGCCCGACGTTTCTGTCCAAAAGCGAGGATGCGCTGTCCCAAACTTGGCCCAGCCTCCCGCTGTATGCTTTCCCGCCGATCTCCCTATTGCCCCAGGTCATAGTGAAAATCAGGGAAACGCGCCGTCCAGTGCTCCTTATAGCACCGCGCTGGGAGAACCAGATTTGGTACCCAGAGCTGGTGAAGCTGTCGCACTCACCCCCCTGGCCAGTTCCGCTGAGAGCAGACCTTCTCTCTCAAGCAGGAGGGTCAGTTTGGCATCCCCATCCAGAGCGATGGTCTCTGCATGTATGGGTGACCAACGGATACCCGTTGACCTGCCCGAAGGGGTTATGAACACGATTTCACACTCTAGAGCCCCCTCGACGAGGCGGTTATATAGTTCTAAGTGGTCGGTGTTCACCGAGTGGTGTGTTTCCAAGGGATTGGACCCACAGCAATGTGGGGTCCAGCGGGTGCTCTCCTTCCTCCAAGAGCTTTTGGAACGGGGCAGGTCCCCTTCCACGCTCAAAGTGTATGTGGCGGCTATAGCAGCGTTCGCTCAGACGACGCTAGGTAGCACGCTAGGAAGGAACGAGCTCATCATCCGTTTCCTCAGAGGAGCCAGACGGATGAATCCCCCGTGGCCCCCGTCGGTTCCTATATGGGATCTGGCCTTGGTCCTAGAGGCCCTGAAGGCTCATCCCTTTGAACCGCTCGAGACTGTGGAACCAAGGTTCCTTTCGCTAAAAACCGCGTTTCTGATAGCTCTGGCTTCAGTGAAACGCGTGGGGGACCTACACGCGCTCTCAGTGAGCCCGACGTGTATGGAGTTCGGTCCTAATGACTCTAAGGTCATTCTCAGACCGAGGCATGGTTATGTCCCCAAAGCGATCGGCACTCCCTTCAGGGCGCAGATTATCTCCCTCTCGGCTCTGCCATCATCCGATGAGGGGGACGGTGGCAATTTCCTCTGCCCTGTCAGGGCATTGAGGGTTTATGTCACATGCTCCGCCGCCTTCAGGCGTTCTGAGCAGCTATTTGTTTCGTTTGGTGGGCGCACTAAAGGTCTCGCCTCCTCGAAACAGACCCTGTCCAGGTGGATAGTGGACGCGATTGCAGCTGCATACGCTTCCAAACACCTGCAGTGCCCGCTAGGTGTCAGAGCACACTCCACCAGAGGCATGGCCTCTTCGTGGGCTTGGGCCAGAGGGATTTCCATCCACGATATCTGTATGGCGGCAGGCTGGGCCTCCCCGTCTACGTTCGTGAGATTTTACAATCTGGAAGTTCCTGCCTTACAGGCGAAAGTGTTATCAGTTCAATAGGGCTGTTGGTTCTGCCCAGTGGTTCTGCGCAGACATAGCTCACATACTGGTAGTAAGTTCGGTACTAGGCTCATTGTGAATTTGAAGGAGACCGGCGGTGCCGTTCCCTCATTTACGAGACGAGCTGTTGTGAGTTTGAAGGTGACCGGCGGTGCCGTTACCTCACTCATATAACAAGATATTGTGAATTTGAAGGCGACCGGCATTGCCGCTCCCTCATTCATGAGACAAGGTGTGGTGAATTTGAAGGAGACCGGCAGGTGCCGTTCCCTCATTCATGGGACAGGGTGTTGTAACCACCCGTCGTAACCACCCGTCAGTTCGAATGAAGTGTCTGTATATGTGGTGGCCCGTTTTCCTTACCGGCCACCCTGCCCGAGCAGTGTTATGGTCCCCGGTTCCCTGGGATACATATGCTGTATGCGAGGCGCGCACGGCGTTGACAATATGTTCCCGTAGCGTAAGGAACTTACGCAATACGAGAGAACCTCTCGTAAGAGAACGATACTCGGTTACTTAACGTAACCTCGGTTCTCTCTAGAAGAGGGAACGAGTATTGCATTCCTTGCCGTGCGCCCCGCGGGCTTTTATGCTTCAGAACTACGAAAACCGAATATGCAGCCCGTGAGCCCTGCTTATATACACGTGGCCACGCCCCACCTGTAGGCAAATGAAGCCAGGTGGGCGCGAAGCGCCCTCATTGGTCGCCACGTCACGCGGGCTCACCGATAGGCTGCTGCAGTTGCCAGCAGAGCAGCCAATAGCACGCTGGAATAGCCTGCTATGGTCTGCCAGGCTGCCGCACTGCGTTGACAATGTTACAAAATTAAGGATAATTTTGGGTTTTTCAGAAATCTCGAAGAAAGAATACTTTCCCGTAGCGTAAGGAACTTACGCAATACTCGTTCCCTCTTCTAGAGAGAACCGAGGTTACGTTAAGTAACCGAGTATCGTTTTGTACCGTGTTAGGATTCACACTGTATCTTGTGCATGAGATTGTATTCTTTACAGTGCCATGTTACTGTCAGTAGTGTTCACCATATACAGTGCCCTCCACTAATATTGGCACCCTTGGTAAATATGAACAAAAGCGTCTGTGAACATAAATCTGCATTGGTTATCCTTTTGATATTTCATTCAAAACATTTATTAAATTCTAAACTTTTCATTGAAGTAAAACAATTGAAAGTTTGGGAAACGTACATTATGATTTTTTTCTTCTCTAATGCATATTGTCCACAATTATTGGCACCACTAGAATTTCCTATTAGTAAAATATCTAAAGTGTATTCCCATTCATATTGAAAAATATTTAGCACACCAAGGTGACTAGGAGCATGAAATTGTCCAGCCATGACTTCCTGTTCCACATGAGTATAAATATGAGAAAACACAAAGGGCAAATTCACTTTATCATTCGTCACAAAAAATATATAGTTCTGATGTGCAGCAAAAGATTGTTGAGCTTCACAAAATAGAAAGTGGCTATAAGAAAAAAGCAAAATCATTGAAAGAAAAAAACATTTCCACCACCAAGACAATAATTAAGAAGTTCCAATCCACTAAAGATGTTACAAATCTGTCTGGAAGAGGACATGTGTCCTAATGCCTGGTGAGGAGAAGAGTTTGAGTGGCCAAAGACTCTCCAAGGATCACATCTGGAGAATTGCAGAGATCTTGGGGTCAGAAAGCAGCACCTACATCACCACAAGTTGTGTGGGAGGGTTTCAATAAAAATCCTCCTTACTCATCCAAAAATAAACTCCAGCATATTCAGTTGTCAGACACGACTTGAACTTCAAAAGTGACCTGGTTCTATGGTCAGATGAATCTAAAAAAATAAATAGCTTTTTGGCAGCAAACCCACCAGATGGGATTGGTGCAAACATGGATAAAAAGTAAAACATGTCGACGGTTAAATATACTGCTAGATCTGAAATGTTGTGGGCTTATCTTTTGCTGGAGGTCCTGGATATCTTGTTCGGATACATGATATCATGGATTTTAGAAAATACCAACAGAACAAAACCTGACCGCTTCTGCTAGAACTCTTATAATGGGACATGGTTGGACCTTCCATCAGAACAATGGTCCAAAATAAACAAAATCAACACAAAAATGTGTCACTGAGCACAAAATGAAGCTTCTACCATGGCTGTCCCAGTTCCCTGAACCTTATAGAAAATGAGTAGGGTGAACTGAAGAGAAGAAGCACCAACATGGAGCTGGGAATCTGAAGGATCTTGAGAGATTCTGTATGAAGGAATGGTCTCTGATCTCGTCATATGTTCTCCACACTCATCAGGCATTACAGAACAAGACTCATAGCTGTCATCTTGGGAAAAGGATGTTGCAATAATTAGGTGCCAATAATTGTGGCCAACGTGAACAAGAGAAAACATTTTGTGAATTTGAAATGAAAGATCAAAAGGATAAACAATGCAGATTTATTTTCACAGCTGCCTTTGCTCATATTGACCAAGGGTGCCAATATTAGTGGAGGGTATTGCAGTTGGTGAAAGTGCACAGTTTTAAATACATATCTGATCATCATTAAAAACGTCTCAGTTACTAACGTAACCTCAGTTCCCTGAGAGAAGGGAACGAGTATTGTGTTGCATACGCAAATGGGGAAAAATCCAGGATGATGTCAGTAGACTATGGGGTGCCGCAAGGATCCGTATTAGGCCCTCTGCTATTCTCAATATATATGCTGCCACTTGGTAATATTATAAGAAAACATGGAATTAATTTCCACTGTTATGCTGATGACACTCAATTATATATTTCATCCCGACCGGATGATAACGCTAAATTATCTAAACTGACAGCGTGTGTTGAAGATATTAAATACTGGATGACGTGTAATTTTCTGCTATTAAATTCAGATAAAACGGAGGTATTACTTATTGGTCCAAAAAACTGCCCACAAAACCTCTCACAATACAATTTTACCTTGGAAGGATGTCCTGTCACTTTATCCACTACAGTAAAAGACCTGGGTGTTATATTAGACCGCAACCTGACATTCGAAAATCATATTTCATATGTTACAAGAACGGCATTTTTCCACCTTAGAAACATTGCTAAGCTACGTAACATGCTATCTATTCCTGATGCAGAAAAGTTAGTTCATGCATTCATGACCTCGAGATTAGATTACTGTAATGCTTTATTAGCTGGTTGTCCTGCATCCTCAATAAACAAACTACAGTTAGTCCAAAACGCAGCAGCTAGAGTTCTTACTAGGTCAAGAAAATATGATCATATAACACCAATTTTATCATCTCTACACTGGTTACCTATTAAGTTCTGTATCAATTACAAAGTATTGCTACTGACCTATAAAGCCCTAAATGGTTTAGCTCCAGTGTATCTAACGGATCTTCTATTGCCCTACAATCCATCGCGCTCTTTAAGGTCACTTAACTCTAGGCTTCTGGTCATTCCTAGGATATCTAAGTCCACTAAAGGAGGGAGGGCTTTTTCACATTTGGCTCCTAAACTCTGGAACAGTCTTCCTGATATTGTCCGAGGTTCAGACTCGCTGTCCCAGTTTAAAACTAGATTAAAGACGCATCTCTTTAGCCAAGCATTCACATTATAATGACCTTTTATACTACAGTTAAATCGTAACAAAAGCATTAACATAATATTCTGAACAGCAGCTACGCTAATTATTATAATCTGCTTTTCTGTTGTTATCTCGGGACACTAGTCCCGAGGTAAATAGTTTGTCAGCTCCAGTTTGTATCCAGCCTCTCATGAAGACTTCGGATGCCCCAACACCTGTGATGAGACGACTCCACGCCTGTGAAGAGACGACTCAACGCCAGCGTTGTTATAGCCTAAATGAATACACGACTGATTAACTTTTTTGAACATTATTCTTTAACATTGTCTTTCTAACATTTTTACTGTTCATCTATGAAATAGATGCACTTTCTGTAAAGCTGCTTTGAAACAATGTGTATTGTGAAAAGCGCTATACAATTTGAATTTAATTGAATTGAATACGCTAGGGGAAACTCCTTTCTTCGAGAATATGAAGCAAAAAAATGTATCCTTAATAATCCATGTAAAACGCAGTGCACCTGCACAGCAGATACAGCAGAGCGTGCCTAAATGCTGATTGGCTGTGCTGCGGCAACTGCAGGAACCTATGGCGAGGCGGCTAAGCGGGAGGACCAATGAGGTGACTACCTGAGCTCCCACCTAAATAGCCCGTATGAATTTGCATATTGAGTCTATAAAAGACTGTGTCTAGCAATAGGAATCAGGTTTAAAATCGACTGAAGCAATACCCTGGGCAAAAGCACAAGCACGGCATGCTATGCAATACTCGTTCCCTTCTCTCAGGGAACCGAGGTTACGTTAGTAACCGAGACGTTCCATTTCGAGAGAAATAATCGTATTGCGTAGCATACGCTAGGGGACACAATGTAAAACGCTGTGCGTGCTAGATCTCCAGCCACTAAGGTCTGTAGAGAAACTACAGGCCCTTAGTATAATGGGAGAATGAACCCCTGGAAAGCCAACCGTGGTGGGCCTCAAAGAGGGTAACAAGGAAAATCACACAGTAGGCTGGATTTAATCGGGCCTTATAGAAGAGTCTATCATATAACTGGGTATGATTTATATAGCTGCTTGTAAAGCAGGAACCTCTAAATTATAAAATCTGATAAAAGTGGACGGCAAGGCCCAGCCAGCCGCTGCACAGATATCTTCCTGTGGTATGCCACTAGACCAGGCCCATGATGAGGCCATTCCTCTAGAGTGAGCTCTGATGCCTATGGGGCAGTTGAGGCCCTTACAATGGTAAGCTAATGAGATAGTATCTTCTATCCAACGTGACAATCTCTGCTTTGTGACCGAACTCCCTTTAGTGCAGCCGCCGAAGCAATCTAAGAGCTGTTCCGACTGCCTGAAGGTGGCGGAATGCTCTATATACAATCTCAGCGCCCTGATTGGGCAGAGCAAGTTTGCATCTTTTTCGTCCTCTCACAAGGGCAAAGCCGATAGCGAAATGACCTGTGCTTTGAATGGAGTGGAAAGCACTTTAGGTATAACCGTGTCTTGGCTTGAGGACGACTCTGGAGTCGCTAGGCCCAAACTCTAGACAGGATGCATTCACTGAGAGTGCATGCAGGTCACCCACTCACTTGACTAAAGCCAGCAAAAAAGCAACTTTTAGTGAAAGGTGCTTTAAGCTCACCGACTGCAGTGGTTCAAATGGGGCTCCTTTCATGGCCTGGTAGACTGTGGAAAGGTCCCATATAAGGAAACTGAAGGGGGGCGAGGCGGGTTAAGCCTCCTGGCCCCTTTAAGGAATCGCGTGATAAGCTCGCTTTTCCCCAGGGACTGCCCAGTCACCTGGATGTGATATGCTGCTATGGCAGCCACAAAAACTTTGAGCTTGGAGGGGGAACGAGCCGCGTCTATCAGCTCTTGAAGGAAAATAAGCACGTCTGTCACCTCACACGAATGTGGGTTCAGGTTTCGTGCATTACATTAATCTGAGAAGACTGACCATTTCATAGCATAGAGCCGCTTGGTTGCGGGGGCTCTAGCCTCAGAAATAGTATTCAATACTTTTTCAGGAAGGTTCCTGGGTACCTGTTGATGGGCCACACATGAAGGGCCCACAGATCGGGTCTGGGATGCCAGATCCTCTCTTTCACCTGCGTGAGGAGGTCTTCCCTCAGCGCTATTGGCCATGGGGCTGTGTCCAGCATCTGAGTCAATTCTGAGAACAGTATCTAATCTTTCCACAGCGGGGCTACTAAAAGTACCTCGCATTTGTCCTCCTTGATCCTTTTGAGGACCTGAGGTATCATTGTGATCGGAGGAAAAGCATTCAGTGGATGTCTGGGCCAGTCATGCGCCAGTGCATCCTTGTGCTTGGAGAAATAAATTGGGCAATGAGTATTGTCTTCTGAGGTGAACAGGTCTACCTTCGCCTCGCCAAAGACACTCCATGTCAGCTGAATGATTTGTGGGTGAAGCGACCACTCCCCTGGGGGAATATTGCCTCTGGATACCATATCCGGGCCCTGATTCAGAATTCCTGGCACGTGAGCTGCTCTCAGCGAGCTCAGGTTGTGCCTTGCCCATAAAAGGAGATGTTTCGCCATGGAATGCAGGCTGTTTGATCTCAGGCCGCCCTGGTGATTTATGAAAGACACCACTGACATGTTGTGCGTTCGGACCAGAATCCTACCGGGTCCCTATTTCTAAGCGGACCGCCCCCGAGTTTAATTCAATCCCTGGCCACACGGGCCCAGGCCTGGCAGGCCATCCCCGGTATATCAGAATGGGTGTTGAACATAATAAAACGAGATTACTCGCTACAGTTTGCTCGCAGACCCCCACGCTTTCGAGCCGTGGTCAAGACTTCAGTGAGAAGCAAGTGAGTCACATGCTTTGCGCCAAAGTGTAACAGTGAAACTGTTAGAAAAGGGAGCGGTGTAAACCGTTCACCCAACGCTAAGCGAGTCAGGCTTTTACAGCTGCTACTTCCTCATTCCAAAAAAGGATGGCAGTCTCAGACCCATCCTAGACCTCAGTCATCTGAACAAAGCGCTTATGACGTGGTAGTGGGCGCGGGCTTCACATTCAGAGCGCTCGTGGTGCAAGTCAGCGACTGCGCTGTGTGAAAAGTGCATGGGTATAGACTGTAAAGTGGGCACATTTCCTACATAGAAAAAGCTATTTTTGTGTTTTATTTGGGTCGCCGCGAAAATGGCGTCTGTGTACATTGGCTGTGAAATTGAAGTCTCCAGTCACCTGACTGCAGGGGAATGAGAGGCACGGATGGAGAGTGTGGTGGCGGTCCGGACGCAGCGGAACTGAGCCACTGTCTCTTTCTTCCAGTGGCTAGGAAGGTTTAGGCGGCTCGGGGTTCGACGCAATCTTGGGTCGAGGTCCCCGACACTCTGAGATAATCTGTGTGAACAGTGCCTTGTTGATGCTAGAGGTCAGAGGAGAATGTGCCGACTGATTCAAGCCGATAGAAGAACAACTTTGACTGAAATAACCACTCGTTACAACCGAGGTATGCAGCAAAGCATTTGTGAAGCCACAACACGCACAACCTTGAGGCGGATGGGCTACAACAGCAGAAGACCCCACCGGGTACCACTCATCTCCACTACAAATAGGAAAAAGAGGCTACAATTTGCACAAGCTCACCAAAATTGAACAGTTGAAAACTGGAAAAATGTTGCCTGGTCTGATGAGTCTCGATTTCTGTTGAGACATTCAGATGGTATAGTCAGAATTTGGCGTAAACAGAATGAGAACATGGATCCATCATGCCTTGCTACCACTGTGCAGGCTGGTGGTGGTGGTGTAATGGTGTGGGGGATGTTTTCCTGGCACACTTTAGGCCCCTTAGTACCAATTGGGCATCGTTTAAATGCCACGGCCTCCCTAAGCTTTGTTTCTGACCATGTCCATCCCTTTATGACCACCATGTACCCATACTCTGATGGCTACTTCCAGCAGGATAATGCACCATGTCACAAAGCTCGAATAATTTCAAATTGGTTTCTTGAACATGACAATGAGTTCACTGTACTAAAATGGCCCCCACAGTCACCAGATCTCAACCCAATAGAGCATCTTTGGGTTGTGGTGGAATGGGAACTTTGTGCCCTGGATGTGCATCCCACAAATCTCCATCAACTGCAAGATGCTATCCTATCAATATGGGCCAACATTTCTAAAGAATGCTTTCAGCACCTTGTTGAATCAATGCCACGTAGAATTAAGGCAGTTCTGAAGGCGAAAGGGGGTCAAACACAGTATTAGTATGGTGTTCCTAATAATCCTTTAGGTGAGTGTATATATAATTGCATATATTGTCACGGGGTGAGGAATCACACGACAAGGCAGCTTGAGTGAAAAGGCCCCGGAGGGTGGATTTTAATGACAGTGCTCGTGATAACGGTGAAAACAGTTAGTGAGCCGGTGTGTGATGGCTGGTGAATCCTCGTCCCGTGTGGTGCTCGATCCTGGTGAAAGTGGGTGTCCCAAACGTGCTCCAGTGAAGTGGGCTGTCGGTCACTCGCTGCTTTCTAGGAGAACAAAGAGAGAGGTTAGTCCAGCAGTACATTCAGCTCGAGACCAGAGTCTGTCTGTCTGCTCATCCGTAGCCGCTTATATGTCTCTGAGCTGATGGGGTGCAGCTGTGACCGATCAGCCCATGGTGATGATGTGCAGGTGTGTTGTTGCCAGGGCGACGCTGATTCCTCTGGGTGGACTCGTCACATTCCCCCCCCCCCCCTAAGCGTTGTTCTGGTCCTGCGAACATATGGAGACAGTAGGGGTGAAACAAAGGGAGGGTGGGGAATGACCCCTGACAGACCTGCATAAGCTGTCCATATCCTTGAGAGGCCGTCGGTGTTCGCGTTGGCGGCCCGGCCCGATGACGTACCTCAAAGTGGAAGTCCTGGAGCGCTAGGAACCAGCGAGTCACCCTGGCGTTGGTGTCCTTGGCACGGGCCATCCATTGAAGGGGCGCATGGTTGGTGACCAGGGTGAACTTGCGGCCTAACAGATAGTACCTTAGCTCCAGGACTGCCCACTTGATGGCCAGGGCCTCCCTCTCGACGGCGGCGTACCTCGTCTCAGCCGGGGACAGCTTCCTGCTGATGTAGATGACCGGATGCTCCTCGCCTTCCTGGATTTGCGACAGGACGGCTCCCAGTCCTGTGTCGGAAGCATCCGTCTGCAGCAGGAAGGGGCAACCGAAGTCTGGAGCGCGGAGTACCGGCGACGACGTCAGGGCTGTCTTGACCCGGGCGAAAGCCTCCTCGAGGGCTGGGGTCCAACAGACTTTCTCCGGCTGCCCCTTCCTGGTCAGGTCTGTCAGGGGGGCGGCTAGAGAGGAGAAGTTGGGGATAAAACATCGGTAATACCCTGCCAACCCCAAAAAGGCCCGTACCTGGGTCTTCGTCTGCGGTCTTGGGGCGGAGTGGATGGCCTCGACTTTCTTCTCCTGGGGCTGGATGAGGCCCCTTCCGACTCGGAAACCCAGGTACTTGGCCTCGGAGAGGGCGAGGTGACACTTGCGGGGGTTGGCAGTGAGTCCAGCCCGCCGGAGCTCCGAAAGCACCCTCCGCAGACGTTCCAGGTGGTCTCCCCATGCCTCGGAATGGATGACGACATCATCAATGTAGGCCGCCGCGTAGGCCTGGTGGGGCCTTAGGATGATGTCCATCATCCGCTGGAAGGTCGCTGGGGCCCCGTGGAGGCCGAAGGGAAGGGTCCGGTACTGCCAGTGGCCACTGGGGGTCGAGAAAGCAGTCTTGGGTTTAGCGGATTCAGAGAGTGGTACCTGCCAATAGCCTTTGGTGAGGTCCAAGGTGCTGATGTACCGGGCCCTTCCCAGTCGATCCAGCAGCTCGTCGACCCGAGGCATGGGGTACCCGTCGAATTCGGAGACTTCGCTCAGGCGTCGGAAGTCGTTGCAAAAGCGGAGGGTGCCATCCGGCTTTGGGACCATCACGATGGGGCTGGACCACGGGCTCCGGGATGGTTCGATTACCCCCAACTTCAGCATTTGTTGAATCTCTTCCTCAATAGCCTGCCGACGAGCCTCCGGGACACGGTAGGGCCGTTGCCTGACGATGACTCCTGGCGGTGTTCTGACGTCATGTTGGACCACGTTGGTCTGCCCGGGCTGGGTCGAGAACACATCCTGGAACTGACTGACCAGGTGCTGCAGTTCTGCCTTCTGGGCAGCCGAAAGATGGGGGTTGACGTCTACAACCACGGGATCGGTGATGCTTAGGGCCGCCACCTGGTCCCGGGTCCCCACCCACTTCTTCAGGAGGTTGATGTGATAGAGTTGCTCTGTCTGGCGTCGTCCCGGCTGTCTCAGGCGGTACGTGACTGGCCCAATCTTCTCAATCACGGTATACGGACCCTTCCAGGTGGCCAGGAACCTGCAGGCAGATCTGGGGACCAGGACCATGACGCGGTCTCCCGGCTGGAACTCCCGTGGTTGGGCTGCCCGGTCATAACGGCGTTGCTGCGCTTGTTGAGCCTTGCTGAGGTGTTCCCGGACTAATGGCATCACCCGGTCGATCCGTTCCCTCATCTGGCGGACGTGCTCGATGAGGGTGCGATGAGGGGCAGGCTGCTGCTCCCAAGCTTCTCGGGCGATGTCCAGGAGCCCTCGTGGTTGGCGGCCGAAGAGAAGCTCGAAGGGGGTGAAGCCAGTTGAGGCCTGGGGTACTTCGCGGATCCCGAAGAGCACATAAGGAATCATGAGGTCCCAATCCCGCTTATCCTCCGCCGCCACACGTCTCAGCATCTGCTTGAGGGTCTGGTTGAACCTTTCTACAAGCCCGTCCGTTTGTGGGTGGTAGACTGTGGTCCTCAACTGCTTCACCCGCAGCAGCCTGCAGAGATCTGCCATTAGCCGGGACATGAACGGAGTACCCTGGTCAGTCAGTATCTCCGTTGGTATGCCCACCCGGCTGGCCAGCAGGAACAGCTCCTGGGCGATGTTCTTCGCGGTGGCCTTGCGGAGGGGAATTGCTTCGGGGTACCGGGTGGCATAATCAACGATGACCAGGATGTGCTCGTGGCCACGGGCAGACTTTGGCAACGGCCCCACTATGTCCATCCCAATCCGCTCGAAGGGCACCTCGATGATGGGCAGCGGAATGAGTGGGCTGGGGGGAGGAGTCCTGGGCGACGTGACTTGGCAGGTCGGGCAGGCCTGGCAGAACCTCTTCACCTCGGCCTCCAGCCCAGGCCAGTGGAACCGGTCGCGGATGCGTTGGGTGGTGTTAGCTGCCCCGAGGTGACCTGCCATAGGATGGGAATGGGCCAGCTCCAGGATGGTTTCGGTCTTGGTACGAGGAACAACTAACAATTTTTTCTCCTCCCCCCTCCGCTGTGCGACACAGTATAGCAGGCCATTCTCAACGACAAAATGCGGGAGAGGATGGGGCCGTGGGAGGACGTCTTTCCCGTCGATGATCCGCACTTGGGACCAGCAGTGCTTCAGGCGATCGTCCTCCCGTTGTTCTTTGGCGAACGAGCCCCCTCCGGCAGCCTGCTGATACACATCAAGAAATGGATTAGTGGATTGGGAGGGGGACTCACCATCTCTCCCGTTGTCGGAGGTTAGAAGGGCTGGTCGGCGGCGGGGTCCACGCGGCCGTCTCCGTCTTCGACGGTTCCCCTCCCGGCTGGCAGGCTGAGTGGCGGCTGTGAGCAGGGCGTTGAAGCCCGGCCAGTCTCTACCCAGCAGTACGGCCACCGGAAGGTCCTCGACCACGCCAACTTCCACCGGCCAGGTGCCTTGGGGCGATGAGATGGTGACTCGACGGGTCGGCACTTGGCGAGTGTCTCCGTGCACACAGGTGATGGGGAGGAAGCTCTTCTCGCCTCCTCGGGGCCCACACAACCCTGGCTGGATGAGGGTGACCGTACTGCCGGAGTCCAGCAGGGCTCTGAAGTGTCTCCCGTCGATCACCACGTCTGCTTCCGGGGCTCCCGATGGCATCCGCTGGTGGACGATGCAGCCTGCTAGCCACGCACGCGGAGGCGGCATGGATTCGGCGCTGGGCATGGGCTCGTCTCGCGGCGGGGGAACCGTTGGCCTGCCTACTGGTCGCGGGGCGCCTTCGAGCGGCCGTCGCTCCTGGACCACCCTCCGGGGGAACGGCAACACTCGCTCCCCTGCCTCACGGTGGTGGATGGCATCCGCCAGCTCGATCGCCTCCACGAGTTCCGCGGTGTTGGATGGGTTTCTCATACCGACCGCCTGCCGGATGGAACGGGGAAGAGCACGGAGGAGGCGATCGACCACCACCCGTTCCGCTACCTGAGCCGCCGTGGGACTTCCTTCCATCAGCCAATGGTGAGCGATGCGTTTGAGTTCGGCGGCTTGGGCACGGGCTGGCACCCGGGGCTTGAATTCCCATTCATGAAACTGCTGGGCGGCACAGATGGATGAGAGTCCCAACCTCGCTAGGATTTCACGCTTGACTTCGCCATAATCCTCAGCGATCGCACGGGGAAGTGAAAAATAAGCCCGCTGGGCTTCTCCAGTGAGTAGTGGTGCCAGCGCGCGTGCCCAATCGCCCTCTGGCCACTCCTCACTTTGCGCAGTCGTTTCAAAGACCTGCAGGAAAGCCTCCACGTCATCATCCGCCGTCATCTTCGGCAGCAGGCGGGTGGCTTGGGCACGCGGATCAGGTAGCGGAATGCGCTGGGCGGCGGCAAGACGGATGGCGGTAAGTTCATCTTCCGTCCTGCCCTGGCGGGTGGCGAGATGTTCCGCGATTTGTTGCTGGCGGATGCTCACCTCCGTGAGGCGCTGCAACACTTCCTCCATCTTCGGGGAGCGAGCGCGCTACTTCCGGGTCCTGGCGTGCAGAAACAAAACAAACAGAGAAGATTAGGATTTGGGTGCGGTGAACTTGTCGGTGATTCCTCACGCTTCTGCCCGCATTCTCCACCAATGTCACGGGGTGAGGAATCACACGACAAGGCAGCTTGAGTGAAAAGGCCCCGGAGGGTGGATTTTAATGACAGTGCTCGTGATAACGGTGAAAACAGTTAGTGAGCCGGTGTGTGATGGCTGGTGAATCCTCGTCCCGTGTGGTGCTCGATCCTGGTGAAAGTGGGTGTCCCAAACGTGCTCCAGTGAAGTGGGCTGTCGGTCACTCGCTGCTTTCTAGGAGAACAAAGAGAGAGGTTAGTCCAGCAGTACATTCAGCTCAAGACCAGAGTCTGTCTGTCTGCTCATCCGTAGCCGCTTATATGTCTCTGAGCTGATGGGGTGCAGCTGTGACCGATCAGCCCATGGTGATGATGTGCAGGTGTGTTGTTGCCAGGGCGACGCTGATTCCTCTGGGTGGACTCGTCACAATATACATTTTTGATGAAGCCACAAAATGAAGATCATTCAAAGAAATGTCAGGTCTAAGGTGACGCAGGAATTAAACCAAAAGTTTTGGTCTAACAGCCAACATGCAAAAACCATTAACCAACATTTAATATCAAAGGAAAAGAGCTACCCTTTACACGGTGCAGACAATCAGAACAGGTGAAACTAATTGGACATTGTTAAGGGAACAGTATCAGTGGTCCAGTTATGGAATTGGTGACGGACCCCAACAATGTGGCTCCAGATGCCAGTCTATTCTGTAGCTGAAAAAACCCCCCAAAGCTTTAGCTTTATACTCTGCTCTAAGGGGTTTTTGTCTTCAATAGAGTTGTACATTTGTCCATACGTCATTGTTTTTGTCCTCCCAAAATCAGCTAGCAAGGACATACAAAGAATTAAGCTTTGCCAACACATTGGTCTTATATGTTTAAAGTTCAGTTTTTTTCTTTAATTGGTTTTCAACAGTCAGAGCATTCCCAAATCATAAGCATGTACACATATGCAAACTCAGCAGTGTCGACTTCTTTCATTAATATCTCTTCAAATTGAATATAAATGTGAATATATGATCAAGTTTACCTCAAATAAATTGCTGGTAAAGGCTCCTTGCAGTAGGATCAAGAGCATCGCCACTTCTAAAACACTACTCAAAAACTTCTAGGGTTCATCGCATCTGTGACACTTCCACTCTATTTGCAGAAATATGAAAACTACAAAAAATAGTGTAGACAATTTGTAATCGAAATTTCAAAGGTACAAAGAATGAGAGGTTAAACAGACATCACAAACACCCAGAGAGAAAAAATCTATCCAATTAACAAATGGCAATTACAACTATTTTTACAAAGCAGATAATTAGGATTGAGTGAGGATAATTAGATACTGTCATGGTAATATCATCAGCAGTCCAGTGATATTGACCTCTGCTGATGAACTTGTGACATTACATTTGCGAGAGTAACCAAACAAATTGCACTGAAAAGTCTGAAACAAGTGAAAAAAACATGAGATTCCTTCAGCATTTTCATCATTCAGCCAAGTTGATGTACAGCCAACCTCAGGCATGTTAGCTGTGTATTTTTCCCTTCCACCTGAATGCTTAATTACCTAAATGAACTCATTAAGTGCTTCATTGGACAAATTTAACACTTTTGGCCAAGGTCAAGCCTGACGAAGATTTAATGTGACCCTAGAAAACCAGTGAAATGAGGTCTGAGTAACCCACTGGTGTCACACCGGAACGTGGGCCAGTCTGAAGAAGGCAAAAATAGAAAATAGATGTATGGTGGTTACATCTATTTAATTACTTTCTTAATCACTTTCTTTGTTCTTTTTATGTTTGACAGCTATTTTGTAAAAAAAAAAAAAAAAAAAAAAAAAAATCTTTAACATATGTAGAGTTAGAGTGATATCGTATATCTCATATCATATTAGTAATATTATATAGCATAATATATTAGGCCTTTTACAAGATAGTCACAATGCATGAAGTTGTAACAAGAATTAATGAAGTTGGAAAATGTAAATATATATATATACAGTATTTGAACCAAATTATCATTAAAAAGACATTACAAATAATGCATCTTACGCTCACAAAGGCAGTTGCATTTGGAAAAATCACAAATTCACATTGCTTTACTGATAATAAAATGTTAACATAAACAACAACAAAAAAAAAATGTCTTTCCTTCTTTCTCTCTGTGGTTCTAAAATACCCTCATTATTTTATTTTTGATGATGAATGGTGAAAAATTTGAGTTGTATACCAGAATGGAGCCAGGTCAGAGTTAATACACAAAAGCCATTTTGCATCTGCCTATTTTAATGCACATTTTGTGATATCTGGGGAAAAAAACACTGGATGGAAACGACAAGATGTGCATACATTTTTTTTTTTTTTAAAGTGCATAAAAAACATATGCGCTCAATTGAGGCTGATACATTTTTTATCCTTTAAGACGGCACACATAAACTACGATAGAAACACATTTACCGCATAAATCCCTCGAAAAATCATGTGATTTTGACAGTGGATGTGATTGGACCAATCGCATTGCACAGCTTCTCAAATTTTGATCATTCGGAAATGCCTGAGCCAAAGTCTGTCATCAAAATGATTCGCTTTAATTCCCTCCCACAAGCGTTTCACACGATTGCGTTCCTAAACACCAGGCATCTGAAAGCAAGAAAACATATCTGCGTTTATTGTGTTTCGTCTGTGCACTCTGAGACGCAAGTCATTTATGATGTAGGAAAAAGGAGCCCCAGTGGCTTCGCCGATTGCTGCAACTTGCATTTTTATGACAGATATTTTACGGCAGTTTCCTAGGAAACGATTTTGTTCTCTTGATCACATGGGATGGAAATGTTGCTTTTTTTGCAAATGTTTTATGCAATATTTTGAGCGCAATGGAAACAGCTGATGACTAAATTACAAAAAAAAAAATTTTACGTGCGCCAATTAATCATTCACAATATGACCAGGAACATGCATTATGAAAGTCAAATTTTGATGTCATATTGACTTTAATGTGATTTTTTTTACCCATGTGTACGGTGGCCCAGTAGTGCACAACACAACGAAATAAAAAAAGCAAACATAAGTTCACAACACAACAAAAACAAGCCGCGACACAATAAAATCAAGCCACAACACAACGAAAAAGCCACAACACAAAGAAATCAAGCCACAACACAACGAAAAACCACAACACAAATATATCCAGCCACAACACAACGGAAACAAGCCACAACACAATGGAAACAAGCCACAACACAACGAAAAAGCCACAGCACAACGGAAATGCTCCCGACCACTAGAGGGCACTAGGAGCGCGGTAAAGTTGCCACTGTTCTTTAGAATAGGCAATCTTACAAAGATATCAATACCACAATTAGTTTTAACAGTATGTAGGCTAACCATTGTTAACCGACATGAAATATTCATTTAAAATCACCTACATGCATTATAGCTGCATATTTATGCTCGAGAATGCTTTGACCAGATACCACGGCACATGACGCCTGAGGGAGTGCCTGCCAATTCCATCAAGTGGTTGAAACATATCAACCTTATTTATATAGCACTTTTAACAATGCAGATTGTGTCAAAGCAGCTTTACAGTGTTAAACAGGAAAATAATGCAACATAATTTTATTCAGCCGTATAGCCATTCTGGAGAAAACGGTTATGTCATCAGTTCATTTCAATTATCATACAGTGACAGTGTGGGCTTTATATCAGTAATTAGATCAGTAATTTAGTGTATATAGTTAATTAAGTTTAATAATTAGATTTATTTGGATATTTAGTTGAAAAATGTAGAACAATTTAGTGTCCCCAACTGAGCAAGCCAAGCCAGAGGCAACAGTGGCAAGTAAACCAAAACTCCATCAGGAGACCTAATGGAGAAAAATAACACTTGGGAGAAACCAGGCTCAGTTGGGGTGCCAGTTCTCCTCTGGCCAAACATATAATAATTTGAAACATATAATTTGTATTAATTAACTTGGTGGAATTGGCAGATGTTCCCTTAGTGCTGTGGCAGCGGGTCAAAGTGTTCTTGAGTATTAATATGGAGCTATAATGCACGTAGGTGATTTTGAATTTATATTTAATGTCGATATACAATTGCACACTTAAAACTGATCGTAGTGTTTAAATATTTGTAAGACTGGCGAATCTATAGAACAATGCAAGAAAAACTAACTTTACCTCACTCTGAGTACCCCCTTGTGGTCGGGAGCATTTCCGTTGTGTTGTGGCTTTTTCGTTGTGTTGTGGATTTTTCGTTGTGTTGTGGCTTTATTTCGTTGTGTTGTGGCTTGATTTCGCTGTGTTGTGGCTTTATTTCGTTGTGTTGTGGCTTGATTTCGTTGTCTTGTGAACTTATGTATGCTTTTTAAATTGTGTTGTGTTGTGCACTACTGGGCCACCGTACATGTGTGATAGTATCTAATGCCCATTTACAATCAGTGATATACACCATGGAAGGAAAAGAAGTCGCAATACCCACTTGCCCTGTCAAATCGTAAAAAATAAGGCCTACTTTAAGATTACCCAAATTAAAAAGACAACATAAGCAGGTAAAGTCACAACCATAAAACTGCTGGTGCTTTAATCACCGCCCCGCAGAACCTCACATTACATTCTCTGTCAGTTACGTCTCACACAGAATCAAGTGTGAAATGTAGGGCATCTGCGTTTTACGCCCAGCCCTGGTATACCTTTCTTCTCAGATCTGGTCTGGAGCTGCACTGCCGTTCCCGGGGACCATAGGGAAGGACAAGTCCTGGCTGTCCTGGCTCTTGACAGGGGAAATAAATCACTGCGCACACCGGAGGATACCCTTCCAGGCTGCAAGCTGGGAACTTCATTATCCCGCCCCTGCTTCTTATTACTATGCATATCGGCTCTGATTGGTCCTGGGCTCTGACATACCGCAGCCTACTTCTGTCAGCCTTCGAGGAGCAGGGGATCAGTCTTCTGCCACAGACGTAAGAAAGAGTGAGAGGGGGATGAACGCAACTTTGAATAGGCCAGGAAACCCTGGGAAAGATACTGTAGATGAAAGTGAAGAAAAAGGCATGGCATAGAAGGAAAAAGGATAGAAAAATAAAGGGGAAATCCTCAGGAAGCTGCTGACTTGGGTCTTGCTGGAACTAATTTTATACTAGACCACAACGAAGATTGTATTTCCAAGTGGTTGACCCTTTGGGTTTGTGACCAGTGCAAAAAAACCTCACTCCTAACATTTGATCTGAATATTAGGCATTCAATTGGCTTTGCTTTGTGTATTATTCTTTCCTGGCGTGTTTTCCCCTCAGAATGCTGAGAATGCACTAGCGATTCCGGGCAACAATTCTGAAAGGATCGACCCTGGATTCTTCTCCACATATATTGATTCTGTTGATTCCTTCCCTGTCTTCACACACTGAAAGTTGAGGTGTTACACTTCTCCTACATGTAAAATGCATTATCTTTGTTTGGCACCATCTCAATGTTGACACAAGTAGGATAATATTATTCAGTCTATGATTTACCTCTAGAGGAGATAAGAAAAAGGAAAAGAGAAGATTACATGAGGACTGTATGAGCTCAGAAATATCAAGCACACAAATCTGCTGCACTGGTTAGTTCTAGGATGTACATGGGACTTTTTCAGACATTTTTGAGAAAACAGTGGAGATGGTCCACGCAAAAACATATACTAAGGATATGTAAGGATATGTTGATCCTGGGCTAATGAGCCACACAATTCTGTCATGTTCTCATGCATCTCTAATAATAAACACTGTTATAATTTTACCACAGGTAATACGATAATAATCACTACAGGTTAAGGTAAAAATGACACATGCCAGTAGTAAAACACAATACAGAACATGCTAAAATTCTCATTTAATGAACCCACTGAATGATGAGCCTGTTTTAGTAGCCAAAACCTTCCGATCTAAAATTTAGACTGCAAGAAAATTAAGCGGCTCCCTGTGATATTACCATTCTCATGGCATCAGATACTCATTTCCCTTTCGAGGTCACTTCAATCTTGGCTGAGCAGTAACCTGATCACATCGACCATCTCTGATTGGCTCACAGGGGAGCCTAAGTGAAGTGAGACACAGGAGGCATCTCTGAAGACACCTTTTTTGTGATGTGTGACTGCTGTGAAGGTGGGTGTTAGAAGGGTTGTGATCTTCTGTGTCTGGTTTAATCCCAGAGTTGGGAGTTAAGAGGGGGTGTGTACAAATATAATCGTGACATAACCAGACACAAAACCCTGAACAGTGAGGCATCATCTGCACTGTGGTATTCCCTATGGCACATTCTAAACAATATGCATACACACACACAGACACAACCGTTCAAACGTTTGGGGTTGAGGAGATTTTCTTAAACATTTTTGATCAGTAGTGTGAAACCACTGACATTCCAATAAGCCACTAACAATAATCATGATTGCTATATTAACATCACAGTCCTATGTATAAAGTATATGAACTATGCATGTTTTCACCTCAATTTCTTTATACCATACCTAGCTCTCACATTTAATATCGGGTCAATTTAATTTCCATTATAAATTATTTAATTGCTGAATGGAACAAGTACCTGAGCCTGCATGTGGGTCTGTGAGAAGTGCACCCATACCTCTTCTTTCCACTCACCAGGAAGAAACAAGGAGGAGGGAAGATTACCTTTCCTACCCCCCGTCCCACCCACCCATTCCGGGCACAGCATGGGAATCCCTGGAGCTCAGCTGGGCTAATTAGGGTGAGTTGTTAGGAGAGAAACACAGGTGTTAGGCTGAGCCACTCGCTGTATGGAATGATGACTGTTCCCTTACCCCGCACACCCCCAGTAATTTGTCGGCACCCTGTGTAACCATGCATCTCTCTGCTCTACTTCTATGCACATTTCATTAATTCTCTTTATGTGCCTATTCGTTCTCATTATTTATTGCCCACACAATGTTAATGCCATTAGCAGAAGCCACAACAATGACTTTGCCTGTGCAGTCCTTACCTGGGCCACGGGGAGCTTGCTGGATGTGGTTTATTGGGTCAAGGTTCTGTGTGAGGCAAAGGCTTGGGCTTTCTGTGTGAAAGTGATCATGCAAAAAGGATGTCCTCCAAGATCACAGAGTTTGCATCACAAGTGGCTACTCGATTAGCTAAATCTTTGAAACATCATGGCCAGAGTCATAGCAACCATAGAGCTGGAGAGAACAAGAGAAATAATCATTATATTTTTAAAATGTTCGAATTGATTGGCTGTAGTATGGCAATTAAAATAATAAAATAAAATAATATGCAGTTTTAAGACATAGCAGAATTACTCTGACATCTGGTTGTGTCAGCAGTTGATCGAATAAATATGCATTTAGCAGTAATCCTGAAAATGCTAGGGCTGAACTGGCAAATATTACGATACCTAATTAATCCTACGAATGTATTAATAAAAAGATGTGTTAATTAATTGATTAATATTCATGAGCCTATATGATATTTTTCACTTATTACTTTTCAAATTGTCCTACATCCCTTCCCTACATCAAATACATACATACATACACCGATCAGGCATAGCATTATGACCACTAACATTACTAACATTGTGTTGGTCAGCCCTGACCCATCGAGGCATGGACTCCACTACATCCCTGAAGGTGTGCTGAGGTATCTGGCACCAAGATGGTAGCAGCAGATCCTTTAAGTCCTGTAAGTTGCGAGGTGGGCCCTCCATGGATCGGACTTGTTTGTTCAGCACATCCCACAGATGCTTGATTGGATTGAGATCTGGGGAGGCCAAGTCAACATCTCAAACTCATTGTTGTGCTCCTCAAACCATTCCTGAACCATTTTTGCTTTATGGCAGAGTGCATTATCCTGCTGAAAGAGGCCACAGCCACCAGGGAATACTCTTTCCATGAAAAGGTTTACATGGTCTGCAACAATGTTTCAAAGTAATATCCACATGGATAGTAGGTTTCCCAGCAGAACATTGCCCAAAGCATCACACTGCCTCCGCCGGCTTGCCTTCATCCGATAGTGCATCCTGGTGCCATGTGTTCCCCAGGTAAGCGATGCACACACGCCCAGCCATCCACGTGATGTAAAAGAAAACACTGCACTGTGTATTCTGACACCTTTCTATCAGAACCTGCTTTAACTTCTTGAGCAATTTGAGCTACAGGAGCTCGTCTGTTTGATTGGAGCACACGGGCCAGCCTTCGCAGCCCACATGCATCAGTGAGAATTGGCCACCCATGACCCTGTCACCGGTTCACCACTGTTCCTTCCTTGGACCACTTTTGATAGATACTGATCATTGCAGACCAGGAACACCCCACAAGAGCTGCAGTTTTGGAGATGCTCTGACCCAGTCGTCTAGCCATCACAATTTGACCCTTGTCATACATGCTTAAATCTTTATGGCTTTCCATTTTTCCTGCTTCTAACACATCAACTTTAAGTATAAAATGTTCACTTGCTGCCTCATATATCCCACCCACTAACAGGAGCCGTGATGAAGAGATAATCAGTGTTACTCACTTCACTTGTCATAATGATATGCCTGATCAGTGTGTACATACATACTGTACATACATACACTAAATGCTATAATCTATGTATCTGTTGCCTACCCTGCAAAAGGCAAAACACAGTATTAAAATATATGAATTTATCTGTACTCGATGATCTGTCCTGTTGAATGAATTTGGCTCAACTGTGCTCAGATTCAAAGAAAATGGAGTATGAAAATATATATTAAATCAATAAAAATGGTCAATAAATTTGTTCATTTTTATTGTAAGATCTCCGGGTAGTATATATGCTGTGGGTTGGGGTCATGTTATATTTTTTTCCAGAATCACCAGCAAATTTAACCTCTGATCATAGCCAGGGTACATCTAGCTCTTATTCTAACACAACATTATACTGTTATAACCTGCCTACCTTTCTGAGTGCACTTTAAAAGAAAACTCCAAAAAAGTGAGCTGAACATGAACTTTCCAGTCCCTCTCCACACTGGCTTTGGAACGATAGCCTATGTTCTCCTTACTTTTGCCACCTGAATAATACATGCAACTCCTCATGCCATATTTATGCACACAAATCGACATAGAGTGGAGAAAGCAGAAGAGAGACAGAGATGCCCGGCAGATTTACAACTCAGAAGGAGAAATGGAGTGTGGAAAAAGAGGGTGTGAGAGAGAAAAGCACACAAAAGACGTGAAGAAGGTGAGGACGTGCACCATTAGGGGCTTTAGTGCGCAGGCATCGAGGTGGAATCAGAGTGAATCAAGGAACACTTTCTCAGCTCAGAGCTGTTCCTACACTCAGCAGTGCTCAGCCAGGCAAAAGCTTTAGCTCTGACTCAGCTCATAAACAGAGGAAACCATTCCTGCCTTGTGATGGACGATGAATCAATTGCATCATGCTATCTCAAGAGCTTCTATTTCAGGTGTGTCGGGGGGAAAGAAGAGGAATGAAAGACAATGTATTTGCAGCCAGCTGTGAGCATTTTCTAGTGAGTCAGACTAACAGCTGATATGGTGGAAGGACCTCAGCATTTCAAAACATTCAATTTATGCTGAACTACTAGTGTAAATGGAAGACAATATAGAGTCTGTCTATATAAGGTGATTCACTGAACAGAAGAGGAGTGAGAGCAGCGAGCTATGTCTTTCAATTCACGGGTCTGAGATGGGCACAAACTGAGCCAGAAAAGAAAAACTTGAATTGTTTCACATAGACAACACTGATTTTACAGATTTTTACTTAAGTCTTCTGCTATTAATCACGCATGTTTCTCCTCAACAATGTCTCAAACTGTGCTCAGATTTGCCAAGATACCAAAATATGCCATAGTTATAGCAGATGTATGCATAATACAGTATGTTTAATATTATGTGAACAATTGTAAGTGCCTATTTTTTTTCCCCCAAGGAGTTTTTGAATAAACATGCTGATATTTACACACACTACTTAATGGATGCATTCAATTGATAAAAAGTGGCATTTATAATGTTACAAAAAAGATTACCATTTCAAATAAATGCTGTTCTTTTGAGCTTTCTATCTAAATAATCCTGAATAAAAAACTACCATGTATCCGCAAAAAAAAAAGTGAACTTGTGCTGCATAACCGTTTTGGGAACGCCTCTGCGTGATTGCATCGTGATGCACGTATGTCATCAGTCCAATAGAGAGACGGAACGTCATAGGCGGATGACGTCATAGTCCCGGAAACTATAAAGCACACCGGCAAACACACGCTGTCAGCTTCTGTTGCCTTCAACAAGCGCTCTGTGTCATTGTTCCTGTCATTCTGTGTTGTGTCTGAGTTCAGACTTTTTCGTTTTCTCAAGTTTGAACTCACACTCACATTTTATAAGAGAGATTATGGCGAGCGAACAGCACTACAGACAATGTGTTCCTCCCTGCTCACGCTTCATCATGAGCGGGGATACACATTTGATGTTTGTTGTTTGTCTGGGTGAGCGCACTCGAGGGTGCTGGCTGCGAGCATTGTGAGGCGCTGCCACTTTGCATGCTGCGATCCCACTAGGCGCTCTTCGAGGAGGGCGTCCCGGTTCGCGCTCCCCACGGCACGGGTCCCGCTGCTGCTGAGGCTCAGCGGCGACTTATGTGGGGTTCGCAAAAGGATCTGTCGGAGGGGATTGAGACAGGCCCCGCCCTATCTCAGCCTTCACCCGGCAGATCCAGCGCCGCCTCTCTGGGTTCGGGAGCCCGCTCTGCGGATTCTCCCGCCCGGGGAGCGGCCGCTGTGTTACAGCTATCTTCCTCCGAGGAGGTTGATATCTGTAGCATCGATGCAGGAGGTGAGGACTCGCCACTTCATTCCCCTGCGGGTGAGGAGCTTATGGATGTGCTGAGCAGAGCTGTGGCCAGATTACACATCGATTAGCCACAGGAACAACTTGAGCGAGGTCTTGGAAGCGGCCCGTGTCTTCACGTATTTTCACCCCGCATACTTCCGTGTACAGCAATATCGCGGGGCTGAAAAGACACGGTTATGGTCGGATGCCTCGGGTTGAGCAGACGCTTGCGAGCCATCTTTCACCCGCGTCTGCATCTGCCATAAAGGCTCCGACTTTGCCAAAAAAACCCTTAAAGTGACATCTTCTTTTGTGGGCAAAGCGTACTCGGCAGCAGGTCAGGCCGCCGCATGTCTGCACACTATGTCCATCGTGCAGGCATACCAGGCTGATCTGCTTAGAGACCTGGGTGAGAGCCACGAGATCGGAGTTGATACCATCAATGAGCTCCGATCTACAGCTGATCTCGCTCTCCGTGCCACCAAGGAGACGGATCGATGCGTCGGCCGTTCTATGGCAGCCCTGGTGGAAACGGAGAGGCATTTGTGGCTCAACCTTACGGAGATAAAGGAACGGGACAAAAGCTTTTTGCTTGATGCACCGCTGTCTCTGGGAGGCCTGTTCGGTGATGCCATCACCACTGTTACCGACAGGCTGGAGGCAAAGAAACAGGCGGCGGCGCTCAAGCAGTTCCTTCCCCGTAAGCCCCAGGTCTCATCTACTGCTAACAGCAGACGCCGAGTACAAGCTCCTCCCATAGGGCGCAGCAAAAAGTGAGTGTCGCCACTCGTACACCCCCTCAGAAAGGGTCGTCGGGTGTGTGGCGCTCACAGGCGCAGCTTTCTAAGCCCAGGGCTGATCTGAGGACAGTCATTGTGGCGAGGAAGGCTGCTTCTAAGAAGTCTTGACGCCTCTGGGCCCAGGACAGTGAGGGTGATCCCCTCCGCGCACGGTGCTCACCGCTGTACACGGTACCCGTGCATCCGCGGTGCCCTCACGGGGTCAATCCGCCAACCCCACCCAATTGCCGGGGTGTGGAGGGGCCCCGCGGGTCATCCGAGGATGGCCCGCACCCTCTTCGGAGGGAAACTATGCCGTCGAGTCAGTCGTTCCCTGCCGGTTCGCCGCTTCAAGGCGCTGCACTCGCGGTGCAGAGTACATCAGAGGCCAGCCTCGAGAGGCTGGTACCCTTAGTAGATTTTGTGTCAGAGTGGGAAAATCTTCCTCACATGTCTCGTTAGGTCCTGCGATGTATAAATTTGGGGTACGCTATTCAGTTCAGATGTCGTCCCCCCTCTCCACTGTGGTGGACCCCGAGCAGGCTCTGGTGATGATTCAGGAAGTACAGACTCTGCTGCAAAAGGGGGCTATAGAGAGGGTTCCCCCCCAGACAGGGAGTCAGGCTTCTACAGCCGGTATAGTGCCAAAGAAGGATGGAGGGCTGCGCCCCATCTTGGATTTTCGCGTCCTGAACCGAGCCGTGGCAAAGCTCAAGTTCAGGATGCTAACACTCAAACAAATCGTGTCTCAGATCAGGTCCGAGGCCTGGTTTGTCACGATAGATCTCAAAGATGCATATTTTCATATCTCCATCCTTCCGCAGCACAGGAAGTTCCTGATCTTCGCTTTAAGGGGAGAAGCGTACCAATATCGGGTGCTTCCTTTCGGTCTAGCTCTTTCACCCCGCACGTTCACGAAGTGTGTGGACGCTGCGCTGGTCCCCTTGCGTTTGCAGGGGATCCGCATACTCAATTACATCGACAACTGGCTGATACTAGCGCAGTCAGCGCGTCTCGCGGTTCAGCATCGAGATGTTGTTCTCGCGCATATGAGGAGGTTGGGGCTGAGGCTCAACTCCAAGAAGAGTGTTCTTTCTCCTGTGCAAAAGATCACTTATCTCGGTGTGAGTTGGGATTCGGTCTCTATGCAGGCCCGTCTGTCAGAGCCTCACATAGGGTCGATCCTCTCAGCCGTGAAAGGGGTGGAGCTAGACCAGCCGCTCACTGTAAAACAGTTTCAGAGACTGTTAGGTCTGATGGCAGCCGCATCCAACGTGATTCCTTTGAGCCTGCTGTTCATGAGGCCACTACAGTGGTGGCTCAAGGCCAGGGGGGAACCCCTTTCACGTAATCAA
This sequence comes from Romanogobio albipinnatus, assembly GCA_023566225.1. Taxonomy (NCBI): domain Eukaryota; kingdom Metazoa; phylum Chordata; class Actinopteri; order Cypriniformes; family Gobionidae; genus Romanogobio; species Romanogobio albipinnatus. Next base: position 43,990,893 of record CM042242.1, read on the forward strand.
GGCAACACGGCGGTGTCTCCGCACCTTGGTTATGTGGAAGGACCCTTGGTTCCTGACCCAGGTCCCATCCCTGGGGGCACCGTGTCAGCGTGCGTCTCTGACCACGGATGCCTCCCTGACAGGCTGGGGGGCGACCATGAGTGGTCACTCGGCCCAAGGTCTGTGGCAGGAACACCAGCGTTCATGGCACATACATTGCCTGGAAATGTTGGCGGTGTTTCAGGCCCTGAAACACTTCCTGCCACATCTCAGGGGCCACCATGTGCTTGTACGCACAGACAGCACATCGGTGGTCTCCTACATCAACCATCAGGGGGGTTTGAGGTCCCGTTGCTTATACAAGTTGGCGCGCCTTATCCTCCTCTGGGCTCAGGGAAAATTGCTGTCAGTCAAGGCAATGTACATCCCAGGGAGCCAGAATGTGGAAGCAGACATCCTGTCGAGGCAGGGGCCGAGGCCCGGAGAGTGGAGACTCCACACCGAGGTGGTGGAGCTCCTTTGGGAGAAGTTCGGCAGGGCTCAAGTGGACCTGTTCGCCACTCACAAGAACGCACATTGTCGTCTGTGGTTCTCCCTGTCACCCCCAGCTCCTCTCGGACTGGACGCGATGGTACAGGAGTGGCCGAGGCTGCCCCTGTACACTTTTCCCCTGATTGCTCAGCTTCCGGGAGTTCTAGAGAGAGTGCGTCGGGACGGGCCTGTCTTCTGCTAGTAGCCCCGTTCTGGCCGGGCCGGGTATGGTTCTCGGACCTAGTGTCTCTCCTCGACGGCTCTCCCCTGGAGATTCCGATCAGGAGGGACCATCTCTCTCAGGCGGGCGGAGTCTTCGTACACCCCCGTCCGGAGCTGTGGAAACTGTGGGCTTGGCCTCTGAGGGGGCCCAGCTCATAAGTTCCGGTCTCTCAACCGAGGTTGTTGAGACCATTCTACACTCCAGAGCTCCCTTTACGAGGAAACTTTACTACCTAAAGTGGAGACTCTTCACCTTATGGTGTCGAGATCGCCTGCAGGATCCATTTAACTGCCCTGCGAGCACGGTGCTGGAGTTCCTGCAGGAGAGATTCTCTGCTGGGTTAGCCCCCTCCACACTAAAGGTGTACGTGGTGGCCATAGCAGCTTACCACACTCCTTTGAGTGGAGTTTCTTTAGGGCGACACCCGCTAGTAACCTGTTTCCTCCATGGAACTTTGAGACTGAGACCTGTGACACACACCAGGGTGCCGGCCTGGGACTTATCCATCGTCCATCAAGGCCTTTCCGAGGCTCCCTTCGAGCCACATTAGAGGAAGTATCTGAGAAGTTTCTCACTCTGAAAACTATATTTCTTCTTGCGATATCTTCCCTTAAAAGAATAGGGGACTTGCAAGCCCTCTCTGTTGCACCCTTATGCTTGGAGTTTGCCCCAGGTATGGCTAAGGCATTTCTCTCTCCGAGGCCCGGGTATATTCCTAAGGTCCTCACTAATCCTGTGAGACCTATTGTGCTCTAGGCCTTCTGTCCTCCTCCTTTTACGACGTCAGTTAAAAATTAAATCTGCTTTGTCCCGTTCGGTCACTAGACGCTTATGTTGACAGAGCTGCCCTGTGGAGGAAGACTGATCAGTTGTTTGTTTGTTACGGACCTCCCTCGAGAGGGGGTCCAGTCTCAAAGCAGAGAATGAGCAAGTGGGTGGTCGAGGCTATCTCACTTGCTTATGTGGCGGCCGGATAGCCCTCCCCTTTAGCTGTTCGGTCCCACTCCACTAGGAGTATGGCTGTCTCTCAAGCTCTTTTAGCAGGGGCCTCCCTGCAGGAAGTTTGTGATGCGGCGGGGTGGTCCTCGCCTCATACTTTCATCAGATTCTACGAACTGGATGTGAATGCTACTCCAGAGTCTCGGGTGCTCGCCTCTTAGCTCATGCCACAGGCGGGCATCCAGACTTGCATGGGGACGTGGGTATTCTCGTTCACAAAGTGTTTCAGCATTTCATTTAACCCTTTCCTCTCTGGTGTATTTATTGCAAAAACAAGTTCAGAACATGAATCTTGAGTGTTTAAGCTTTCAAATGATGCATAGTTTGTGATGGTTGATTTAATATGTTATGTAAAAAGTAGATAAAAGTACAGACACGCCCACTCACGTCAACCCCCTTGCCCACGATCTGTTGTTGGTTAAGAAGTTAAATTGTAATTGCATTTCACAATATTTCTGTTTTTACTGTATTTTCGATCAGATAAAGACAGCCTTGGTGAGCAAATGAGACCTTTCAAATTATTTTAAATCCTAACCGCTCCTATTTTCGAATGCAATTTTATATACTATATTTCCATACTTCAAAAGTGTGTCAAACGTTTTTCCTTTATAAACACTTTCCTGATTGCCCCCTCATTTCCAGGAAAAAAAGCACCTTCATCTTCATCTTCATCTTTTTTCGAATATGAAAATTGCTGTTTTCTCTTCATCCAGATCAGTCAGCACAAGAAGGCCTCAGTGGTCCTGACATAATTTCAGAATTGATTTCCATAAAAAATGATTTACTTCTTCTCATTGGGGGAACAATCTCACTCAGATAGAAGAAAACTTCGCAAGCTTCTTCCGAATGGCCTTTATGAGAGAGAACACACCCGGCTCTGATCCTTCTGCACCTTGAATGCACGAGTGACACGTTTAATTGATATGTGGTAATGGTGTCAAAGCACCAGAGGGTACACACACACACACACACACAAACTCACACAATTACAGTGTTAGCATAGGGAGCAAATGCTATTTACACTAAGCGAAGGCTGAATTATTTGGAGTCGCGACATCTTGACACAGCCCCAGTGGTGACACACTGCTGATCAGAAGGTAGGTTTTGTATCCCAGGGGTATGCTGTTCATTTACACTCTGCTACTTGGTGTGGATTTCAGAGTGGAACTTCAAGCTGCTACCAAACTTTACTTTTGTTCATTAGTTTAAGTCAGCTCTTTTCATTTTTAATGTCTTCTGTACAGAGAACGCTATTTGGGAATGTGGAATTTAAGCTTTAATGAGTGCCGTTAATTAATGACATTAAATGAGGTGGGGTTTTTGGGGGGGTTTTTTATCCTATGGCTTTTTTCTTCTTTTGCTACTTATTTTGAGATAAAACCATGGAAGTATTAACTTTCTTTATAAATAAATGCATTACATGTCTTGCCATTTAAAAACAAATGTATAATTATTTTCAGTTATCACTGTTGCTAATGAAAATGGTTGACATTTTAATATTTTAAAAGTAAAGTTCACAATAAAATGGATAAATAATGTAAAAAAATTAAATATATTTAGAAGCAAATATTTTGAAGAATTTTTTTAAACATGTAATAAAAGTCAATGGGGTCCGAAAAAAGAAGAAATAATGTCATACATGTTTGGAATGACATGAGGGTGAGTAAATTATGATACAATGTTCATTTTTGGGTTAACTATTCCTTTAAAAAAGCCTTTCAATAATATGAATATTGATAAATTAGATGGTGCGAGTTTGATTTATGAATTTCCATCATCATCAAAATGCAATCAGTAAGGTGAGAAAATGTCATCTTCCCATGCCATATCTGCATAGGCCTGTGTAGGTGAAAGTGTGGTAATCATAAAAAACAGATGTCAGGTATTATTATCTTTAAATGGCATTTGCATTAAGAGGTGTCTAACTTGATAATGAAAGTCAAAGGGTGCCTCTGGTGAGTCTTCGACGTGAGACAAAGAACTAAAAACATTTAAACAATCACAACTTGTTAAAACTTATTTTAAATGGAGAGAGAAAACCCCACAGCCTAAAGCCCATGTTGATATTTGTATTATGAAAATGTATATTTCATCTGCCTCAACTGGGAATCTGACTCCTGGTAATGTAACGTGTTAAAATCAAAAAGTACTGTGTTTGGTAGTTTCTACATGCAGCACCAAACCACATATCCAAACATTGGTGTACTGTGTGAATAGTTTCTCATAGCATAATTCCTCCAATTTAGCAACCATCATGTGCTCCTTTTAGCATCCACCTTTTTGAAATACATATAATGTAACAGGCCATATCCTATTTGGCCAAGAGTTTGATGTCCCTTCTGGAGGAGGACAGAAAGAGATGCTCAGGGACGGGCCTCACAAGTACTCGAAAAACAAGGGGAATAAAAGGGGTAAATCATTATCACAATAATGCTCTGTTTTCAGGGGGTCATTGTTAAAAGCACTAAATTGAGGGACAAGCAAAGAGCTTTGGTTTAGTACTTTGCCTCGCACCCTGCTGTCTGAAATGAGACAGGAGAAAGAGCTCTCTTGCAGCATTAAACCATTATATGTTTGCCGTCTTCTCTTCTCTGCAGTTGGAATGCATCAGGCCTGATGTTTTCTTCCAAAATCCCTCAAATCCTTGTAGCAACAAGCTGCGCTTTGCACCTTATTGTAATGTTCCTTTTGTATGGTATTTTATGTAAAGCGCCAACATTTACTTCAGTATATTTGCTTTTATAGGGTTTCTAAAATGCTGTAAATGTTGTTCTTGTCAGAACAGATTCCATCAGTCCTTCGCAGTCGCTTTGCTGTGAAACTATCGAGCAACAGTCGGGCATAAATCAAAGAGCCCTGGGTAATGTTTCAAAGAGAACTCCCACAGAATGGTCATTTACAGGCCTATAGCTTATGTTTGTCTGGTTAAGACACATGCCCAGAGGCAGGTTACCTTCCTTAACAGTAGTGTTGTCTTGAACGTCAAGAGGAACCTTCTGTACCCACAATTCATTTCCCTCTCAGTCACGCCACCCTGTTGGCAGCCTGGCAGAATTGGCCGGGACCCGAAAAGCCGTCTCTGTGTGAATGGACATCTATTTTCACTTCTCAGTGGGACTGCCAATTCACCTGGGCACGTTTCCACGCTGCTGTCTTCAAAGAACGCATGCCTCATCCTGAAACACATCAAGTAAGACTTCATTTCAGTAAAGATTAGGAGGTCTACCACAATATTTTGACGTCCTATAATTCGCATAAAAGTTAGTTACATGTGTGTAAATACATCAACAAATTTTACTGACACCTCAGCCCTGGCTGTGCTTTGATGGCATTTCTGTATTCGTTTTCAAGCTGTGAAAAGTGAATGAAGGCTATTAGTTAGTGACATTTAGAATTGCTGTACTGCCTGGCAGCACATTTGAACACTGTAAATGGACAAAGCTTATACATACAGCCACATCCTATATACCACGTCCTACCAGTCACCAGTTTCCGGCGACAAGTAATTTGTTTTTCCATACTCAACCTGAAGCTGCTACTGCATATCTTATATTTAATGTACAGTTATAAAAAGCACAATTTTGCACCAATGGGATTGTATGGTGTATGGAGCTACTGATCCCATCGGGCATTGTTGCTGAAATAGAAATCAAGTGGCTGATTATAATAAAAATTCTAATTTAAATAGAAGAGATTGCTTGGCACTTAGCATCATTCTATCTAGTACGATTTTTTTTTAAGAGTTTTTTTTTTGTTTTCCTTTAGTGTACCTGTTTTGTCCCATGAGGAAGTTTTCTGTGATGGGTAGATCTGTTAGGGGTAGGGGTTAATGTAATGGGACAGAATATACCGCTTGTACAGTATGAAAACCATTACATCTATGGAAAGTCCCCATAAAACACGTTTTACAGAGGACAGTTCCCTGAACCTGGGAGAGTAAAACGCTAGTTATACACATATCCGACACACGTTTGAGGTATTTGGCCAATCACAATGCACAGGGTCAGCTGGCCTTTTCAGAAGGAGAGGAATTGTAGAAACAGGTGTGCATGTTCCCCTATTCTAGTACACCCAATAAATAAAATAATGACCTTTTCTAAAATTGCATCACATGGCCTCTTTAATGTTTCTGAAAGAAGTCTCTTATGCTCACCAAAGATGCATTTATATGATCAAAAATACAGTAAAAACAGTAATACTGTGAAATAGTATTACACTTTAAAATAGCAAATTTACCCCACTCATCAGTGTCACATGATCCTTTAGAAATCATTATAATATGCAGCTTAATTAGTCGCGATATAATTAATTTGGTAGTCAACACAGTAGCCTTTTAATAGCGTAAAGTAAAAAAAAATGTTGTCCTAAAGTACAAGTAGTGGAGCAATCTGTCCATCAGTATTCTTTGTTTATACTGAAACTTGCATTACTTTTCTCAAATGAAAATCATGAACCACTTTGTCTCAATTTGGTAATTTACACTTCAGTTCATTTTGCCATACGAACCTCATGGATTCGAGAGAGAAAACAGAGAATGCGTGATGTACATAATTGCATGAGCAACATGGGACAATATCACACTGGGTTTCTGACCACACGCGTAATTGTGCAGTATATATGTGCGTCACAGCAATTAGTGCTTCTCTGTTTCAAATCAAGACCTGAGGATCAGATGTGAATGGTGTCTTTGTGTCATTTAATTTATTTTCTGTCACTAACGTCTGTAATTGAATACAATGCTAAGAATGTTAGCTGTGCAGATCACACAGCTGTGTAATTCAAGCCACCTGGGCTCCCAGGACACAGAAAGTGAGAGATATTGTTGTTGCACTTGACCTTCTATGGCTTTTTGAAGGGGCCTTTGGGCTATGATTCTTGGAATAATAGTTAAAGATCAGGATACAGATACATGTCACTTTTCCAATCATCTACACACTGAGGGATGGACTTACGGAACATCCTTTGTGTATTAGTGCCTCTTGACACCTTTCATATTGTATTGAACTGCTTCAATTGTGTAGATTCTCAAATGAATGTGTTAACATTAAAAAATGAATAAATCTAATAACAGATAATGTCAACAGAAATATCTCTCTGAATGAGACTATAATCGTTTTTCATGTCAGGTTAGTGGACTCAGGGGAAACGCTTTAGACTAAAGCTATTGGCTTAATATAGACAGCCATTAGGCTTTTTCAGGGTATTTCCAGTGCTTGGCCAGTCTCTCCAGCTAATGGAGGTTCAGGAAAACTGCGGCCAAAAGGTTAATAAGGGAATATCCGTTACTGTTTACCAATCTTATGTAATTTGGGACTCCTGACACACACACACACACACAAAAAAAAATCATTAAGGGCCCTTAAGTAAACTTCTTTACACTCAGACACAATAATATAAACAAGTTGGTAGTTTTGTATTTTATCCCCTTTTCTTTTTCTTACTCCTAGAAAAACAACACTGACTAAAAAAACAACAGTGCCTGATACTTGAATACAAATTAAACTTATTCACTTATTCACTGACATGAGCCACAAATGTACCTGACATTAGTATTTAAATTACATTTTCATGAAATTAATCCAAGATGGTCACAAGAAAGATTCTAACACACTAATTTAAGACTTTTTTTTTTTAATTCTTAATTCTTTAAATTAGCAAAATAAATGATTTTACCTGTCCTCGAACCATAAATATTTGTATGTATATGTCAAATATATGTCAAATCGATTAATCGCATCTAAGATAACAGTTTATGTTTACATAATATATGGGTGCATATATTTTATTAAATGTATACATATATATATATATATATATATATATATATATATATATATATATATATATATATATATAAATACATGTGTGTGTGTGTGTGTGTGTGTGTGTGTGTGTGTGTGTGTGTGTCTGTGTTTGTATATACTGTATACACACACATATATTTATACACATACTATATATGTGTTTATATGTACTGTACATATACACAGATTGCCTGTATATATACATATACAATTACATATACACATATACATATACATCACATATTTTATAAGGTTTCCCTACTATTTGTCAAATCAAGTCAACTTACTTTATATAGCGCTTTTTACAGATTGTTGCAGATTGTTTCAAAGCAGCTTCACAGTGTTAAACAGGAAAACAATGCAACAGAATTTGATCCGGCTGTACAGCGGCTCTGGAGAAAACAGTAATGTCATCTAGCTAATTTCAATTATCATATAGTGACAATGTGGGCAGATCGGTAATTTAGTTGATGTAGTTAATTTAGTTTAGTAGTTAAATTTATTTGGATATTTAGTTGAAAATGTAGTGTCCCCAACTAAGCAAGCCAAGCAATCGCATTTGTCAATGCAAAACTATATTATGTATTAAATCAGGTAAACTCATGCCTAAACAAAGCAAATCCACATTTTATTTTATTTTATTGATATAAAAAATATATATAAATTAAATTAATATATTTTTTAAATTATATTATTTTATTTCCCCCACTATTTTGTTTGCCCCATGTCTCAAGAATCAGCTAACTAAGTGTGAAATCATTTAAATGGGGAGTGATGTTTGAATTCCTAAGCTAAATCCTATTCACTGTGGCTAAAAATTATACATATATGTGCCCTTCATGCATTATCAGATTTAAATAAATAATTATCTGATATACAGTTATTATACCCCCGACCCCACACACACACATACACACACACAAACATATCTAAAAGTTCATTTTTAGTGCAATCATCTTTAAGAAAATGCAGCCTGTTTTGCTGCTATAAACCATGAAGGTCATCAGTAGGTCATTATGTACTCATCTTAAAGTTGTAAAACACTTTAAGAGCCAAGAAATAAGCATGCCCAACACGATCACTGTTGTGGCTTCCCCTCATAAGACTCTGATAAAAGCAAGTAAGTGAGAGAATTACTGTGAATTAGTTTGCCGCTTTGACCAGCCCAGAACGTCAAGTCTTGGCTGGATTTTGAAAAAGCATTTTTCCTGCCAATTAGCCTCTATGCTCTGTGCTCCTGGCATCTCTCAAATCCTGTGCAACCTGTTGATATATCTCTGGCAATTTGTCACAATCTGCCACAGCAGTGATATACAGAAAGTCCCTTGTGTGGCCTCCCAGAATGCCCCGCTGCAAAAACTCAGGTCCGTGGGAACAACAAATGGGACGGAACGCAACAGCACTTCCCACAGGCAAAAGACAGCTGTAATCCTGTAACCCTTCCCTAGACGTGCGGCATACACATACAAACACACACGAGGAGGAACAATCATTCCTAAACACTTGGGATCAGGCATTGAAAAATTGGGTACAAAGTGGGTATAGATGGAAAAAAAAGAAAGAAAAATGAACAGTATGTAAGTACCCAAAGGATGCAGATATGTTCTGCAAAAATCATTGTTAAATGCACAAACATATACAATACATTCACACAAACACACGTGACTGTCTTCCCACTCGATTTCTGATAGCACGGGAGAATTTATGCTACTTCCGTTGCAGTGTCCTAGATTGGCTCCGCACATTCATCACCCGAGCCCTCAGAAGGAAAAGCTGTGGCCACCGGCTGTCATTCAGCTCCGCTCCCACAGCGCCACAGTAGCACTGATAAAACAAACAGCGCTGGACTAGCAAAACCCACTCGTTAGACCCCTCTCTTCTCCCTCTCTCTCTCTCTGTTCTCTAAGGGGGTGTAATCCTGAAGACTGGGTTACGGGCTTAAGGAGAAGGGTTGAGCGTTGTATGAGCTCCCCAGCCTCAGAGGAGCAGATCTAAGGCCAAAAGTGTAGAGAGGAAGTTGCTGGAACATTAATCTCATTAATTTAAGCACAGTCATCGCTTTTCCTCTGCAGACTGCCTGTTCTCTTATGCCGCGAGACACACACATACACACACGTCGTATGTGCCACCACATTCACATATAAAAATGGCACTCAAGAACAAAAAGTTTTCAAATATGAGATCGCCTCCACTGTTCCGGGACCTGCATAGTTTTGCCCTTTACCAAAATAAGTACTGTACATAGAAAGGCTCCTGATTTATTTAGCTCATGTCATTCAAAACCTGTATGACTTACTGGCACTCTTTTTAACATTTAGTAAACATTAATAAAACATGTTGCGGTCAGTACAATTTTGTTTATTCATATTTTAATACAGTAATTTAATCATATTCATTTTAATATAGAAATTAATATTTGTATTGAGCAAGGACAGTAAATATTTCAAGTAAATTATTATTTGTACTTTCTATTCATCCTAAGTTATGGTTTCAAAAAAATATTAATCAGAACAACTGTTTTCAACAGTGATGATAATAATAAAAAATGTTTATTGAGCAGTACGATTTTTGTTTTTTGAAGGATCATGTGACACTGAAGACTGGAGTAAAATTCAGCTTTGACATCACAGTAATAAATGACATTTTAAAACATATTCATATATATAAAACAAGCATTCTAAATTGTAACAATATTTAATAAGTGTACTGTTTTTACTGTATTTTCTAAATAAATAAATGCAGTCTTGGTGAGCATAAGATACTTCATATTTGTAAATATATTTATACACTTTTAAATTGTATTTTATAAGAAAAATATTTATAAACATATTAATTATTATTATTATTATTATTACTACTATTATTATTATTAAAGCTCTCTAGAACAGTATGTCTCAAAAATGTTTGCATCCTTATACGCCATGGCTTAAAGTGATATATTTGAATGGATATCATACTGGAGGAAACTCACATTTCCTCACACAAAGCTATCAAATTGGTTCAAACATCTACAGTGCATGAATCATAAGGAGCACTGCACTTCCATGAAACTTTTATCGCACTTATTGTCATTTTGAAGCCATTCACTTTTATTACATTGAAAATCACAGCCAGTACATTCTTCAACATTTTGTTTTTCAAAGAAAAAAATATTCAAACAGGTTTAGAAACGACATGAGGGTGAGTAAATGAACTTCCATTTTAGGGTGAACTATCCCTTTAAAACAGGTCAACTAACCACCAGATGAGGCCATAAAAATAGCTCCACTCAGTTGGCTTTTTCGCTGTCCAAATCACAGATGGTACCTGAACTAAATGCATAATCACTTTCCTGACCATGGCACAAAATAAAACCGTATCAGCCCTCCGAGTGCGCTCAGGTCATTCAGAGCTGCGACTCCTGCACACGACCCAACTGATCAAAGAACACGGAGGAGCGCTTTCCGAGAGCTTCTGGTTAAGATTGCCAAGGTACAGAGCTGCCCTCAAGCAACCCGCTGTGAGTTAGTCACGCCTGGGAGAGGTGAAGAGAACCCCTCGCTGTGAGCAAGGTATTGGTAATGAGGGGTGGGGAGAGAGGGGTACGGAGAGGGGAACAGCACAGACAGCAAGAGTCGGAGAAAGGCAATTAAGTGAGTATCACATGATACTGAGAGAGAGTCCAAGGTGCTGAACCCTGGGTGGTAAAGATCAAGTGCTAGCAGGAAGTCATTTTGTGGTTGTAGTTGTATGACGAAAGGCAAGCAGAGCTGTGGTGGGAGCTCATTATCTGACAGTGTATGATGACTAGCTGGGAGGACAAAGTGAGCATATGCTTTTGAATGCACTTTTGAGTGAGAACACTTGTTAGACATCTGCAACTTCAGGGATCTGCACCAGTGCATTCGCTGCTTCACAAATACCTCCACTGAAAGAAACAACAAATGGCTGAACCTTTAGACATTTTAATAGGGAGAAATGTTAATGTTTAATTAAGGCATAACATGCGGTGTGGATTTGTGTCAATGGCTGAATAAAAACAAAGTTGTTCTACAACTTAATATCAAGTGACTTACATTTCAGGTTGGTCAGTTCATTTGTATATATATATATATATATTCTCCACCAACAAAAATCATTAGTTCTAAAGTATCAATATATGTGTGTGTATTGCATGGAAATTAATATAGTGGAGTGGACTTACATGGTATTTTTAAGAAATCCTCAATGATGAAATGCATGACTAGAAAAATTGTTTGCAGGTGCATTTGAAATGTTTTAACTCATCATCTTGTAATGAATGTCATTTCAGTTCTACTTTCTGAGTATGAATTATCATATGCAGTAAAACACAACAATACTCAAGCACTGTAAAGGTTTTGCCAAAAACTCAACTGACTGGCTTCTCTCCTGTATGATTGTCTCTTCTGACCTTAGAACTGTAAGTTACATGACCTCCTAACTGAACTCCTTCCCATAAAATGATCATAGATATTAAGTGCAAACAATAACCATAATACCATAATCAAAGTAGGGCCTACTTAATATTCAAAGTGCAAATAGAGACCACATTTTTCTTCAAGAATGATACAGAGCTAAGAGATGGATACAACCAGATAGCTTATATATTGGGAGATATTTGCATGCCTCAGGGAGCCGCTTTCAAACAGTGGTAACGTTTGAATGCGTACTCGCATTTTTCACTTTGAATTTCGCGATCGTGTGTAGCTACTCTGTGACTCTGTGAATAGAGTAGCTACTGGTGGTGCTGAATGAGCATTTTAAAATATAAGTCTGACGCTTCTGCAGCAAACTCGCTCAATGCGAGTCTTCTCGACACGTGATCAGTGCTGTGCACTATGTACGGCTCGAACCGAATTAAATTGTTTTTATTTATATAAAAAGCCAAACTAGAGTGGAGGCGTAATGTAAACGTAGTGTTGGCATATTCTATCCTAACTTCACCCTCACACTGGTCATTACAATATGACATGAGACAGCTTTCACCTTGACGAGAAATCTCGTCACAGTTTAGTCTCGCGAGATCTCGTGGTACGAGATCTCGTCACACCCCTATTGGATAGTAATGACTCAAGTGTTACCAAATTTGTCAAAAGGAATTACTATCGAAAACACTTACGAAAACGTCCAATGGCCTACAATGATTTAATTAATTACTAGCGAGTTATCATTACTGTGCATTATTTGCATTAATTATGAACCTGCATATAGCAGTTCTTAGTAGTCCTCTGGGAGCTATGAAAATAATATTAGTTATTAGCTTATAGTGAACTACCACATCCAACATTACTTACTAATTTGTTAAGCAGTGTTTCTTGTTAGTTAATAGTAGTTATTAGAATGTTAATATTGTGTTACTCATTTGTTCCTGTGTAGTTATTCATTAATGATGGAAAAGTATTCTAAAGTGTTGCTGAAGGGTTATGTTTTTTAAAATAATAATTATCACATGCTTACCAAGGCTGCATTTATTTGAAAAGAAAAAAAAAAGTATTTTGTGAAATATATTACCATTTCAAATAACTTTTTTATAGTATGAGTTAAGTTCATATATCAATGTCCTGTGATGGCAAAGCTGATTTTCACCATTGCTCCAGTCTTGAGTAAAATTATGCAGTAGAAATCAGAAATCAGGTTGATATGGTCCTCAAGAAACATTTTTTAATTATAATTTTTTGTTGCTTAATATTGTTGTGGAAAACATGATGCATTTAAAAAAAAAAATTCAAACATTTTTCAAAAGAAAAGCATTTATTTTTGCATGTTGTAACAATATGAAGATCCTCACTGCCAATTTTGATTAATTAAAATAAAAGGGAAAAAAAAGAAACAATAACATGTAATACACACTGGAAATAACTGCACACAAACACATATCTGGTATAAAGAGGGAAACGGCAAGAGAATAAGACCCACAAGGAAAAAGGAAAGCAAACACATAAACCATGTTTTCTTAGAGCAACTATGAACTGTAGTGTGAAGGTAAAGAATTGAGGATCGATATAATTTTTGATAGAGATAAATCATCTCCACTCTAACTTACAAAAGTCATCTGTTCTACTAAGTGATGATTTTATGGACCATGGAATGTCAAAACTATAAACACCAATCTCTTAAATGGCCAAATAAGAAGCAGATGTCTTTCTAAAGCTGCTCTTTGTCTCTTACCAGGTAAATTCTCTTGTCTGCTCATCCATTTCACCCACTTTAGTTCGCTAATAGCATTTAGCTCATCAGAGACAGGGACAAGAGCCAAAATTCCTATAAGCAGAAGACTCCACATCCATAGATAAATACCAATTGCGGCCCATTTGGGAATTTAACATCGCTACGCCAATTGCAAGAAGCCTCTGCGAGATCTGCGCCACCTAGACACACACATTAAAACTTGTATCTCTCACGCTGCAGAGCTGTAGCATGTCAAACGGAGACTGTGTGCAGCTAGGTGACTCAGATTCTGAGGTGGGTGGTAAGAGATCGGGGACGTGGGTGGATGAATAGACTGTCATCTCAGAAAAACATTCCTATGAGAATATAAGCCTCATAAGCAGCTCAAAACATCTCAGCTCATTTCATTGACATGTTTGTAACAGGTTTTCGCAAATTAAAGCTATTAGCTGCTTCGAAACAGCACAAATTACTACAGTTGAGGGGGCAGCAAAGGTAAAAATTCAAAGGCCTGTTTACTAAAAAACGTTGATGTGCTTGTAAAATCTGTGTATTCGATAAGCATTTGGATCATCATGGTAGAGCATTATTAGGTTAAGAACACCTGCACTTACAAGACTAATCTCATTCCGTGCGTAACCCAAATCCACACATCCTAAACATGCACACACACACTTAACGCACCTCAGCATTTAGATAACAGAAGTAGAAACTAACATTTTGATAACTGGACTCCATTTTCAGTAGCAAAATGATAACAGACAGCCGGGGCAACTAATGCATTCATTTCACTGACATGTCACCAATTGAAATTCACTCTGACAGGCTGAAGTGACTAAGTAACATGGTGTGTGCGAGGAGATATATCAGGCTAATGTTTGAATGTGGTTAAAATTGGATAATTTGGCTGTCCTGAAAATAAATGAGTGATTCACCATGTTCAGGAAGACTGTCATGTTCAGGAAGACAGGAACACCATGTTCGACTATGCTGTGACTTTTTTCTCTCTCTCTCCAATTCTCTTGATAAGGTCTTCACATGAATCCACTAGACATTTCTTCTCTGATCTGGGCAAAGGCCAATGATAGTCTGGATGGTGATAACTCATCAACACATGCTTAATTCAAATTGAATTGAATGGTCAAATCCCAAGACGTTGTTGGTCACAAGAGCATTTCATAGGATGGATGTGCTTTCTCAGCTAACTGGGAACATTCTCTGATTTTTGTCTAACATTCTGGAAAAGGCTCTCTCAATGTTCTTCCAGTAATGTTAATAGAACGTTTGTTCAAAGTTATCTGGTCTTTAATAATGCTCTCAAAACATGAGCACAAAAATGGATCCCACTTTATATTAACTTTAACTACTATGTAATAACATTTAAAATAATCATTAATACAATGCACTTATTATGTACTACATGTTTTTACAATGTAATTACTAGGGGTGTAACGGTACACGTATCCGTACCGAACCGTTTCGGTACAGGACTTTTGGTTTGAGGTGGATATATATATATATATATATATATATATATATATATATATATATATATATATATATATATATATATATATATATATATATATATATATATATATATATATATATATATATATATATATATATATATTAGTGGTGGACATAGATACATTTTTTTAATCTAGATTAAAATGGCTCATTTGAATTCTGCCGAAGGCATTCAGAATATGTGTGCTCGTAAGTGATCGTTTGTCTTTTTGTAGTTTGAATAATAAATAACTTCTGTCCCTTTAAGACCTGACGCACGCATATCCAAACACTGTTCCTGTGAGCTGGTTACGACTGTGTTTACGTTAAAACTCACCAAGATGGGCATTGAGACATTTTTGAGTGTATTTGACCATTAATAAGCTGGAGAAAGGAGCTCATTTTTGCACTTGTATGTCAGAGGCGGCTTTATTACGGGTATGTGTGTGTGCGCTTCAGATGCGAGCGCGAAATCTGCGGGAATTAGTAGAATTAACGTTATGTGCAACCTTACGCGAAATTCAGACCGGTCACTCTAATACTAACAAAAGTCCAGCAGAACACCAGTTCGCAATGTTCAGAGGATTAAACGGACTGAATGAGAATTAGATAATTGCATTAATGAGAAATTAAACAGGTGTTCCTAATATCCTTAAGGTGAGTGTATATATATAGCCTATACAATGAGGAAAATAAGTATTTGAACACCCTGCTATTTTGCAAGTTCTCCCACTTGGAAATCATGGAGGGGTCTGAAATTGTCATCG
The DNA here is from genome assembly GCA_023566225.1 of Romanogobio albipinnatus. NCBI lineage: Eukaryota > Metazoa > Chordata > Actinopteri > Cypriniformes > Gobionidae > Romanogobio > Romanogobio albipinnatus. The sequence continues at coordinate 44,006,873 of CM042242.1, forward strand.
TAGGTGCATGTCCACTGTGAGAGACATAATCTTTTTTAAAAAAATCCAGAAATCACAATATATGATTTTTTAACTATTTGTTTGTATGATACAGCTGCAAATAAGTATTTGAACACCTGTCTATCAGCTAGAATTCTGACACTCAAATACCTGTTAGTCTGCCTTTAGATGCACCTGTTTGAGGTTGTTAGCTGCATAAAGACACCTGTCCACCCCATACAATCAGTAAGAATCCAACTACTAATATGGCCAAGACCAAAGAGCTGTCCAAAGACACTAGAGACAAAATTGTACACCTCCACAAGGCTGGAAAGGGCTACGGGGAAATTGCCAAGCAATTTGGTGAAAAAAGGTCCACTGTTGGAGCAATCATTAGAAAATGGAAGAAGCTAAACATGACTGTCAATCTCCCTCGGACTGGGGCTCCATGCAAGATCTCACCTCGTGGGGTCTCAATGATCCTAAAAAAGGTGAGAAATCAGCCCAGAACTACACGGGAAGAGCCTGGACCACCGTTTCCAAGGTTACCATTGGTAATACACTAAGACGTCATGGTTTGAAATCATGCATGGCACGGAAGGTTCCCCTACTTAAACCAGCACATGTCAAGGCCCGTCTTAAGTTTGGCAATGACCATTTGGATGATCCAGAGGAGTCATGGGAGAAAGTCATGTGGTCAGATGAGACCAAAATAGAACTTTTTGGTCATAATTCCACTAAACGTGTTTGGAGGATAAAGAATGATGAGTATCCCAAGAACACCATCCCTACTGTGAAGCATGGGGGTGGTAGCATCATGCTTTGGGGGTATTTTTCTGCACATGGGACAGGGCGACTGCACTGTATTAAGGAGAGGATGACCAGGGCCATGTATTGCGAGATTTTGGGGAACAACCTTCTTCCCTCAGTTAGAGCATTGAAGATGGGTCGAGGCTGGGTCTTCCAACATGACAATGACCCGAAGCACACAGCCAGGATAACCATGGAGTGGCTCTGTAAGAAGCATATCAAGGTTCTGGCGTGGCCTAGCCAGTCTCCAGACCTAAACCCAATAGAGAATCTTTGGAGGGAGCTCAAACTCCGTGTTTCTCAGCGACAGGCCAGAAACCTGACTGATCTAGAGAAGATCTGTGTGGAGGAGTGGGCCAAAATCCCTCCTGCAGTGTGTGCAAACCTGGTGAAAAACTACAGGAAACGTTTGACCTCTGTAATTGCAAACAAAGGCTACTGTACCAAATATTAACATTGATTTTCTCAGGTGTTCAAATACTTAGTTGCAGCTGTATCATACAAATAAATAGTTAAAAAATCATACATTGTGATTTCTGGATTTTTTTTTTTTTAGATTATGTCTCTCAATTTTCAACATCTTCAAAATCAATATTTTGATCGCTGACAGCTTCTTCACCAGATCTGCCAAGTGACAGTGACACTAATATTTGATTGTGTTCAGTACTTGCTCTGCAGGAAATCGCTGAGCCATTTCAAGTTTTGCTGATAATTCTTCATATTCTTTTGTTTTCTGCCTGCGGTCACTATGAGTGAAACGTCACTTCATCATTGTGTATCAGATTGCCATCTTGAGGAATAAAGGTTAATTGCACTTATTCAGTCATCAAAGATTCCATTATTGTTTTGCAGAAAAAAATATACTTACACTGTTACACACCTCAGATCATTAGCGACCTTATACAATTTTTACAAAAAAATGAATGGGAAAACAGGCACTTTTTATATTGTAGTGAATGACGTCCTGGGTCATTAAAGACCTGTGGTATGCGTTTAAGGGTTAAATGAGTGTGTGAAAAATTCAGAAAATAATGTCTAACTAATTAATAACTTAATGTGAACATTAGAAAAACGTTCTTAGAACATATTTCGATATTTTGTTAGCTGGGATGCTAATTTTGTCTAAAACGGTTAGGACATAGTGTATTAAAGATTAGTTTGAGCACATCTGATGGTCCACTCTGTTCCCTCTCAGTGATTTATTCTGTTCACGAGAGACTTGTGCACAGCAAAAACAGCTAACAGTCTGTTCAATGCTTTTGATAGGTCATTATACACTACAAAGTGACTACAAGACACCATGTGTAGGAAAGTACTATATAAACATGTGTTGCTGTTGTCTGTGTCACAGTACGTGTCGGAAATTACTGGTTGACATGCATCCATGCTGCCATTCCTTTGTGAATACATATCTCAGAGGCACTATTGTGACCTTTTCAACTCACAAGCGTTTACATGGGAAACTGCAAGTCCTCTGAGCAACGATGAATGTGCTACCTCACAGAGCGACATTCTGACTCTTTACTGCTTCATAAAAAAAGAGAAGAAAAGAAAAACATTTTAGGTTGCAGGGAAAATGCCCACATCCGCTGTGAGAATACAGTATGTGCAAAAATAAACAGTGGACTATTTAAGCCAGATCTGAATTCCGGACAGGCTTCCGTGCCACAAGTCCAACACACACACACACACACACACACACACACACACAAACACAATGGGAATCTATGTAAATGGCATAGATTTCCCCACACAATGCAATAATTGCTTACTGCCAAAAATTATAAATCCAATTCTGCAACAGTTTGACCTTAACAATTTTGACATTTCAGCACTGATTGCATACTTGGTAGAGGATGTTTTTGCAGGATGGGTCAGTGCAAACTAAATATTAAACCTGACAACAAACCTGACAGAAATGGCTCAAGAATAGAGACTGTAACTTTCAAAGTTTACATAGAAGTCTTAAAGGCACAGTAACAAAATATAAAGCCTAATTAATTTGATTAATGATGATTGTTTTGGTCCAAGAAACCTTAAATAATAAAATAATAATGTATAATATAACCGCTTTCATTGATCTGAGAGTTGGATTATTCCCACTCCACAGGAAGGAGATCTGACATATCAACAAGCGCACTAGCTACAGTAACAACATCAGACAGCAGAGTGAAGCATATAACAGCTGGTTGTTAATGCAACTAAATTACCTAATTATTCAAGACATCATCCTCACAAAAACTAGGCCAAGACGCTCTCTCGACTCTTGCATGGAGATAAAAACTGTATGAACAAGTTCAGCCCATCTGTACTCCTACCCTGCTCTTAAATGCTCCCCGCCTGGCCACACTCGGCTGAATCCTGGCGGTTATCAACACGTCTCTCAGGAGTTAAAAGGACGCCTGTGTTATTAGCAGAGAGCAAATTGAGATGTATGTATTATCTGCTGTGCCGCTGCCTCTGGGGGACCAGGGGTCTCAAAGAGGTGCATGTCAAATCCCACCAGGCACACAATGAAAAGTCTGTCCCAAGCCTGCAGGGAACAGGGAGCGGGAGAGTCATTGGTGTCATCTCGGTATACGCCCCAGCCACTGAATCAGAGGGGTCCTGTCAAACCCCACCTGGAAGGAGCTTCTAGGAAGTGGCAGGGGAGAAACATGCTCTCTGCCACATGTGCACGTGGGACCGGACTCCTAAGGAGCGCTTGTACAGTAATCATCATCATTGCTGTCTTGAAAATGTGTAATCAGCTATTCAGGCTGGCTACAGTGGCTTTATAGTGTCTATCTGACTTTGCTTGTGCTGAATGGGAAAGAAGATCGCAGGGGAGTTGCTGAATTTTTGAAGCCCGAGAGAAAGGGAAATCAAGGTGTATTGGGAATTTCTTTTTAATGATGAGGACTCACAAAAAGGTATTGTGGCAATACTATGGTAGATTGATGGTATCAGATGGCATTGTCGTGGAACTTGAATGATTAACATATTCAATCATATTTTTCACAGTACTACAAGTTACAGCCATAGAACACCATGGCATTAGCATAGTGCAAAATAAGTGCTATCTAGGGATGGGAATCATAAGGAATTTAAAGATTGTAGTTCTGATTACTTACTATTATCAGTATTGGTTTCATTAACAGTTCTTCTGTATATAGCAATATTCAGACGGGATTAGTTCAATATGGAGAGGTGGGGTAAAGCAATTATTACCAGAGCTTCTCTGTGTTTTTAGTTCCGTCCAAATGCACCATCTCAGTAATCATTACAAACAATGTCAGTAAAGATTACGGCAACGTTTATCTTTTGTAAAAAATTACCTCAGGCAATAATAATCCTGTGCAAATAGACGGGCTGTGAATTTGTACAAAAATATTCTGTCATTTCCTGTTTAAAAGTTGTTTTCCACGTTTTTTTTTTTTAAAATATGGAGGCGCTTGATAAAGCATTCAGTTGCGTTTTAGGCAGTGGGACAAGTCTGTGACAAACCTTAAGTGTTTTCTGCTTACAATTCAGATAAAGAACTTCTTTTAGCTTTAGGTAAGTGCCTATTACCAACAGAATCCAATCAGATTTATTTAATTAATTGAATTAATTAATCATTCGACCGGACCTAACTGTTATGTTATATATAGATTATATCAAATCAAAATCAAAATCAAATCACTTTATTTGTCACTCTACCATATGCACAAGTGCAACAGTAGGTGCAAATTCTTAGGTGCAGTTCCGAGCAACATAGTAGTCATGACATGACATGTACAACATTTAAGCAACAACAGATTACACATCTGATGCGCACACAATTACTCACAGCACAGTATACACTACAATAAACAATAAATAATTTACACAATGTGAGTGTAGTTCTCACAGCTTTAAACAATATACACATACTTACAATATACATATACTTTAAACAATATACACTAAACATACACTAAACAATATACATTACGCTATAATAATAATAATAATATACAATGTATAGTATAAAATATTATTCACAGATTGAAAAATTGAAATCCAAAGTGCAATAGATGCTGTATGATAAATAAATGTATATAATGTGTGTGTATCTACAGTGGGTTGTGCTGAGTGATATTCTGTCCAGTGTGTGTTATGATCCTGATGGATCAAGAGTTAAGGAGTCTAATTGCTTGTGGGAAGAAGCTGTTCTGAAGTCGGCTGGTGCGTGTTCTGATGCTACGGTACCGTCTGCCTGATGGCAGCAGTGAGAGCAGCCCATGGTTCGGATGGCTAGAGTCTCTGATGATCCTCTGAGCTCTCTTCACACACCGCCTGGCATAAATGTCCTGGAGGGAGGGAAGCTCACCTCCGATGATGCAGCTGGCCGTGCGCACTACCCTTTGCAGGGCCTTGCGGCTGCGGGCGGTACTGTTGCCGTACCAGGTGGTGATGCAGCCAGTCAGCAGGCTCTCTATGGTGCAGGTGTAGAAGCGTGTGAGGATGTGGCGGTTCATCCCAAACCTCCTCAGCCGTCGCAGGAAGAAAAGGCGCTGATGAGCCTTCTTCACAACGGCCTCGGAGTGGACGGACCATGAGAGTTCCTCTGTGATGTGGACACAGAGGAACTTGAAGCTGCTGACTCTCTCCACCGGTGCTCCATCGATGGTGATGGGGCGGTGTTCTCTCTCATTCCTCCTGAAGTCGACCACCAGCTCCTTGGTCTTGCTGACGTTGAGGGAGAGGTTGTGCTCCTGACACCACCGTGTCAGAGTGTGCACCTCCTCTCTGTAGGCCGTTTCATCATTGTCGGTGATAAGACCTACCACCGTCGTATCGTCAGCAAACTTGATGATGGTGTTGGAGCTGTGGGTTGCCACACAGTCATGTGTGTACAGGGAGTACAGGAGTGGGCTGAGAACGCAGCCCTGAGGGGTTCCAGTGTTGAGAGTCAGTGATGAGGAGATGTTACTGCCCATTCTGACCACCTGGCGTCTGTTTGACAGGAAGTCCAGGATCCAGCTGCATAACAGGCTGTTTAAGCCTAGAGCCCGGAGTTTAATGTCAAGTATGGAGGGCACAATGGTGTTGAATGCTGAGCTGTAGTCCACAAACAGCATTCTCACATATGTGTTCCTCTTTTCCAGGTGGGAGAGAGCAGTGTGTATAGTGGATGAAATGGCATCATCAGTGGAGCGGTTTGTGCGGTATGCAAACTGCAGTGGGTCCAGTGAGGGGGGGAGAACAGAGCAGATGTGGTTTCTGACTAGTCTCTCAAAGCATTTACTGATGATGGGGGTCAGAGCAACAGGACGCCAGTCGTTTAAGCAGGTGGTTTTTGACTGCTTAGGTACAGGAACAATAGTGGACGTTTTAAAGCATGTGGGGACCACGGACAGGGAGAGGGACAGGTTAAAAATGTCCGTGAAAACTCCAGCCAGTTGGTGCGCGCACGCTCTGATCACGCGGCCGGGAATGCCGTCTGGACCCGCGGCTTTACGGACGTTCACCCGCCGGAAGGATCGGGTTACATCCGCTACAGATACGGAGAGTGCACTAACCTCTGTATCTTCAGCCGCGAGCTCTCTCTCCGCGAGGGCGGTGTTAGTTCCCTCAAAGCGAGCATAGAAGGTGTTTAGCTCGTCCGGGAGAGAGGCAGCGGTGTTCACGGTGGAGTTTGTGTTCCCTTTATAGTCCGTGATGGTGTTAATTCCCCGCCACATGCTTCTGGAGTCGGTGGTGTTGAACTGTCCTTCAATCTTGTCCCTGTACTGCCGTTTTGCTGCTCTGATAGTTTTCCGGAGGGCATAACTTGCTTGTTTATGCTCCTCCGCATTACCGGAGTTAAAAGTGAAGGTCCGCGCATTGAGTGCCGTGCGAACATCCCCATTTAGCCACGGCTTCTGGTTAGGGTACAGCCGAATTGTTTTGGTCGGAACAACGTCTTCTACGCACTTACTGATAAACCTCGATGTCGTCATCAGAGGCCGACCGGAACATCTCCCAGTCCGCGTGATCAAAACAGTCCTGTAGCATAGAATCTGATTGGTCCGACCAGCACTGGATGGTTCTGAGGGCGGGTGCTTCCTGTTTGAGTCTTTGCCTATATGCGGGCAAAAGGAGGATGGAAGCGTGATCCGATTTGCCAAATGGTGGGCGCGGGAGGGACTTGTAACAATCCTTGAAGGGAGAGTAGCAGTGATCCAAAACATGGTTCCCTCGCGTGTTGAAGTTAACATGTTGGTGGTATTTGGGTGCGATGCGCTTGAAGTTGGCTTTGTTAAAGTCCCCGGTCACAATAAACGCAGCCTCAGGATGCGCGGTTTCCTGCTCACTCACTGTCCTATACAGTTCCTTTAGTGCCCGGTCTGTGTCGGCTTGTGGGGGAATATACACAGCTGTGATGATGACCGCGGTGAATTCCCTCGGTAGCCAGAATGGTCGGCACAGAAGCATGAGAAATTCCAGATCAGGAGAACAGAAAGACTTGATAGAATGTACGTTCCTCTGATCACACCAGGATCGGTTAATCATAAAACACACACCCCCGCCTTTGCTTTTCCCGGAGAGATCTTTTTCTCTGTCCATTCGATGCACGGAGAACCCCTCGGTTTCGATGGCCGAATCTGGAATCTCAGCGGACATCCAAGTTTCTGTAAGGCAGATAATGCAGCAGTCCCTCGTGTCTCGCTGGAAAGAGATCCGCGCTCTCAGCTCGCAGTGATTATTGTCCAGAGACTGAACATTAGCCAGTAAAATACTGGGAAGCGGGGGTCGGTTTGCGCGGCGTCTTACTCTGATGAGTACGCCGGCTCTCCTCCCTCTTCTCCGGCCGCGTTTGCGCGGTCGGGCCGCCCAGACAAAGGGATCCGCTGCTGTGTTTGTAAACGGCGGTTCGTCACTGAAGAATTTAAAGTCCGGTTTTCGGTGTGCGATTGCCGAACCAATGTCCAAAAGTGTCTGTCTGTCGTACGTAGTAAGGCAGACAACATCCAAGACAAAAAACACAAAAACTATAAACAGAACAAACAAAAAACTACAATGTTTCAGCAGAGCTCGCGATGTAGCGGCCATCCTCTGCGCCATCTTGACTCATGATATATGTTTGCGCACGTGATATCAGGAAGCAACTTAATACACACATGATGGCGTCATTTAAATAATGTCAAACAACAAAGACCAACAGTCTTTGCGAACCAGTCAGAAGTGGTAACATATTGGATTACTTGCCTAATTTTGTAAAATACCCCTGATCAAATTCATAATGTGTAATTTGAATTACAAAATGTCACATGAACAAGAACAACCAGTCAGTAAATAGACTGATTTAGATCTCATAAGCCTTAAAAACAACATACGCTCACCTAAAGAATTATTAGGAACACCTGTTCAATTTCTCATTAATGCAATTATCTAATCAACCAATCACATGGCAGTTGCTTCAATGCATTTAGGGGTGTGGTCCTGGTCAAGACAATCTCCTGAACTCCAAACTGAATGTCAGAATGGGAAAGAAAGGTGATTTAAGCAATTTTGAGCATGGCATGGTTGTTGGTGCCAGACGGGCCAGTCTGAGTATGTCACAATCTGCTCAGTTACTGGGATTTTCACGCACAACCATTTCTAGGGTTTACAAAGAATAGTGTGAAAAGGGAAAAACATCCAGTATGCGGCAGTCCTGTGGGCAAAAATGCCTTGTTGATGCTAGAGGTCAGAGGAGAATGGGCCGACTGATTCAAGCTGATAGAAGAGCAACTTTGACTGAAATAACCACTCGTTACAACCAAGGTTATCAGCAAAGCATTTGTGAAGCCACAACGGCGGATGGGCTACAACAGCAGAAGACCCCACCGGGTACCACTCATCTCCACTACAAATAGGAAAAAGAGGCTACAATTTGCATGAGCTCACCAAAATTGGACAGTTGAAGACTGGAAAAATGTTGCCTGGTCTGATGAGTCTCGATTTCTGTTGAGACATTCAGATGGTAGAGTCAGAATTTGGCGTAAACAGAATGAGAACATGGATCCATCATGCCTTGTTACCACTGTGCAGGCTGGTGGTGGTGGTGTAATTCTTGGCACACTTTAGGCCCCTTAGTGCCAATTTGGCATCGTTTAAATGCCACGGCCTACCTGAGCATTGTTTCTGTCTCTGTTTCTTCATCCTCTGATGGCTGCTTCCAGCAGGATAATGCACCATGTCACAAAGCTCGAATCATTTCAAATTGGTTTCTTGAACATGACAATGAGTTCATGTACTAAAATGGCCCCCAGAGTCACCAGATCTCAACCCAATAGAGCATCTTTGGGTTGTGGTGGAACGGGAGATTCGTGCTCTGGATGTGCATCCCACAAATCTCCATCAACTGCAAGATGCTATCCTATCAATATGGAAGGTGATACCAACATTTCTAAAGAATGCTTTTAGCACCTTGTTGAATCAATGCCACGTAGATTTAAGGCAGTTCTGAAGGCGAAAGGGGTCAAACACAGTATTAGTATGGTGTTCCTAATAATTCTTTAGGTGAGTGTATAGGGCACTATGATTTCGCAAAGAGGAAAATGTTGACATAATTGCGGAATCTGGTCTTTAAAATTTTTAACAAAGAATGTTACAGAATTGGGCAAATTTTGGATTAATCAATAAAAAATAGCTATTCAAATTATAAACCACTGCTGTGCAGCACTATATTCAACAACAACAAAAAAATCTTGTAAAGAAATAATTATATTTTGATTTAATTACATTGATTAAGATTAATCAAGAATGATTTCATTGAATTAATTTTATTAATTTGAAGCAGAATATAGAAAAAAAAAGAAAAAAAAAGATTTTTGGGGATTTTTTTTCAGCTGTTTGAACAATTTTTCAGTTAAAAATTACTTGATAATACTTGTCAGGTCGCATCGTATATTTGGTTCATACACGGAAGAATGCATGTCCGAGAAGCTTTAAAGGATTAGTTCACTTCAAAATGAAAATGTCCTGATAATTTACTTACCCCCATGCCATCCAAGATGTCCATGTCTTTCTTTCTTCAGTGGTAAAGAAATTAAGTTTTTTGAGGAAATCATTCCAGGTTTTTTCTCCACACAATGGACTTCAATGGCAACCAAAATGTTGAAGGTCCAAATCAATGCAGTGTCAAAGGGCTTCGAAGGGCTTCAGAGTCTCTACACGATCCCAGCTAAGGAATAGGGTCTTATCAAGCGAAACCATCAGCCATTTTCTAAAAAAGATGTAGGCAGAAGAACCTCCCCCGTGTTTACAAAGCGCTCGTGCGAAGACTAACACAAACATCTTTTAGCAAAAAAAGGTTAAACAATGTTGGACGATTTGGAAGTTGTAGATGGAGGGTTTTTTTTGTAAAGGGCATTTTTATTAGTCTTCCCACATTCGCTTGGGGCGGTACTTTCACCTACGTCTGTCGTGATCTTTCCGAAGTGATAGGCAATCCGCAGAATGTCACAGAGCAGTGCAAGATAAGCAATTTATGTTAAAAAGTATATAAATGTTTATTTGTTCTTGACTAGATAAGACCCTATTCCTCAGAATACACTCTGAAGCCCTTTGAAACTGCATTGATTTGGACCTTCAACATTTTGGTTGCCATTGAGGTCCATTGTGTGTAGAAAAATCCTGGAATGTTTTCTTCAAAAACTGAATTACTTTTCGACTGAAGAAAGAAAGACACAAACATCTTGGATGAGATGGGGGTGAGTTTACTATCCCAAAATGTTCATTTTAAAGTGAACTAATCCTTTAACAAACCGAACTCCATGAAAACCATTTGGTTATGGGGACAAAAAAAAAAAAAACAGAACAGGTTTGGAACCCTGGTGATATCCCTGCTCAAAAGTGTTCATGTTTTATCCTAACCTTGATCAAACTGTAGAGCATGGCACAAGCAACATCAAGGTCATGGGTTTGATTCCCAGGGAATGATGTAACTAAATGCACAGCTTGAATGCAGTGTAATAGCTTTGGATAAAAGTGGCTACCAAATGCACAAATGCAAATGTAAATTCCCAGCATTACCAATCCGTCCCTAAACTACTGCAAGGAAAAATATGATGGCATTCTCCTTCCAAGGGGTATAACCCACTTTGCACCACACCATGCATCAAAACTGAGAAAACATTTTAATCCTACAAATTCACCATTCATTTTGAAATCATAGCACTGAAACACTGCCCTGTGTCAGGTCCAATGGGACACTGCAACAGATGGACTCGGTGCGCAGGTAATCCCAAGAGATAATAATACCTCTAACTCCCGTTGTAACTGTTAGCTTAGTGTCCCCAATGAATGATGAAGCAATTTAGATGAGCTCACAAAAATAGTTAACTGACAACTACTAAGTTTTATAACTACGTGAATTAATCATGAATACGTGTTATTAAAAAGCATTTATTAACACACTGAGTAAGTATTACTATATGTCTAAATAATAAGATGTATAAATGTACATTTTATAAATTATCTTATGAACCACTGACAACTGGTTTGTAAATAATTAAATACTTGATTTAGAAATTATAAATTGATTAATAATAAAGTAGGAAAATGCAATTATTAAACACATTATACAGGGCTCGATATTAAGCTTGTTCACGTGCTTGTCCTTTGGACAAGTAAATCTGTCATTCACTTGTCCGAGTAAAAAATTTGCTTGTCCGGAAAATGTTTTTTTTTTTTTGTGTGTGTTGTAAATGAAATTTATTCTGACCAGTGTTCAATCAGCTTTGACGTATTTAAATCTGCATATATGTGATATTTATACCTTTTATAAAAGGCATTTTCCCCCTAATCTTATTAAATATAGGCTATGCTTCAGCTTTCCTTTTATATTCTTAAATTTGATCAATAAATTCAATTAGAAGACACTATAGGGCTGCTACCAATCAAATTAAATCATTTACACTGAAAAATTACAACTGCATTAAATAAATGTTATGAGATTGTTTTAAATATTTTTTGACTATACAAATAAGAAATGTTGGAAATAATGTTTAAACATGAATCTAAACCGCCAGTAGGTGGCGCAGGTCTTAATGAGTGAATCATTGAGTTGATTCGTTCAAATGGCTGATTCGTTCAGGAATGAGGCAGTCTTTTATGAATAGGTCATTGAATCTTTGATTCAACCAATTAATTTAAACCGCTGAATCATTCAGTAACGCTCTGTTGCTGTGAGATGCGTTATGTTTCTGATGTGATCTTGGAAATATTTTCACTGCTGAAATAGAACAAAAACACTCAATAGTGCGTCTAAAATGTAAGTGACTTAATGTTAATAATTGTTTATGGAACTGTCATATGAAAACGGTGTCGCGTTTTCAATCGTGATGGTATTCAGGAAAACAGCACTCTTGATAATGTGACGTTGCAACTGTATCATATGTTATAAATATAAATAAACTCCACATTTTATTGCAGTGTGTTAACTTTTGAGTTTTTCTGTGTGAGCTGCGCACGTTTGTTTCGATTTCTCCTTGAGAGGCTGCGCGAGCGTCAACAGCTCAACCTTGTTAGTTCATTATACATTATATATAATTATCCACTGTCAATCGCAAATTACACTAATGAATGCAAAATCATTCTTGCATTTTGGTGATTCCCTAGTTATTTTTTGTTATTGACGTTTTAATCAGCTTGTCCGGTCGGGCAAGTAAAATTGTCTTTCACTTGCCCCTTCAAAAAATCCACTTGTCCTGGACAAGCGGCAAGCGTTAATGTCGAGCCCTGCATTATAGATATGCTTATAAATCAAGAATAAAGCATGTACAGCTGTATTTATAAAGTGTTTACTAATGTCTATTAATGCTTTATAAATGATGAATGGACTATTTACTAATGCTTAACGAATAATTCAGCGTGAGTTATCATTAAGTGTTACTGTGTTATTATAAATGTATTATGCTCACCAGGGCTCGATTATTTTGATAAATGCAAAAACAATTGTGAAATTGTGTAAAAATAACTTTTTCCTATTTCCACACATTTTAAAATATAATTTATTCATGCAATGGCAAAGCTGTATTTTCAGCAGGCATTACTGCTGTATTTAGTATTCAGTGTTTTTCAGTCACAGTAATCATTTGAATATGCTGATTTGCAGTTCTTTGATAATCATAGAGTATGTGAAGTTTATGTACCTTTACCATGGCATAACATACGAACACAAGCTACTTTGTTTTAAATTAAACAGAAGATAATAGCCCTTTCTTGGAAAGGAATTGCACCTGTTACACCCAATCTACACAAGCAAGTGAGAGTCGAAAAGCTACAAAATTCTCACTCCCACCATAATCAACAAACCTGTCTGCACCAAGCGCCAGCCATATCACTATGTACAGTGTAGACAGCTTTGTAGATTTCAAAGAGAGCGAGATAATTTGTGTCGATTAGGTGTTAAACGCACTCTTTCGCATTTACGTCTCTTTTACATTTATGTCATTAGATGTCAGAATATCGTCTGCCAATTCTACAGTACAACGTAAGAAATGGCAAGTTCCTGCAACAGCTGCTGCAAGTCTGTGTCGGTATGACAGATTTTGGCACCTTAGCAGGAAACCGATGTATCCCGCGCTAAGGCAGATGGTCAGGAATCTCTTGTTCTAGCCGTGCTGAAAAGCACACGCAGCAGCTATAGAGATATCTGGCTTCAAGATGGGCTCTCTGACCTTCCGGTGGCACGCCGCCCACAGCCTGACACTCCCACTCAATGTGACTGGTAGATCTTGGCTGAAGCAGACGCAGAGATAATTGTGCCTTGTGTCCATGTGAAAGAAAGATGTTTTTAAGGACCCTGTCCCTTGCTATTTCTAACGTAGCTGACAGAATAAGAGTACTATTCGCCAGATATCTGGCACATTCTGAAGGCCTCTTTCTTTTTCTATGTTTGCAAGAGTTGACAAAGGCTGCACCTTGCGAATCGTGGGATCATGCACTTGTTTCAGTTCTCAGTGGTATGATTAACTTTATTTTTAGTAGTTAACTGTCAACAAGACCCCATTAGCTGAATAAAAATGGCATAACTTCATTTCTTTATTTACTGCATCTTTAAAATGCCACAGTCTGACCTCAAATTTTTTTAACAGAAGCCCACCGGTTATATAGTGTTACCTGGGTTTTGTGAGCCCTGAAAGTCTTTGTGCAGAGGACAACAGTAGCATGTGCTTGTAGGTCATCGGTCAGGGTGAACTCTGTCATTGCTGAGGGAGACACAAATAAGAGCAGACCATTACACCCACCCCAGGGTGCCCAGTGTCTCTCAATCAGGGCTCAATCTCTCGCCCTGCCCTTGGATCCTCTTTCACACCCGCGTCTGTCATGACAAACACATCACAATTAAGTTGCAATTATCTTACACAAGAGGATAAAACCTTGGCTGGCCTTCCCAAATAGCCAACATGGTTGCTGGATCAAAAACAGTGTCTTACAGAGTTACTTTCAAGATGCTTCACTTTTTATTTTTTGGAGCTATTCAGGCCGGAAACAAATGCAAAATAGATCAAAATCTGGAGAAATTAAATAATAATAATAATAATAATAATAATAATAATAATAGCTCATGTGGTTACCATATGAGAAATGACTATTTATACACAGCAGGGGGTGAAAACTTTTGAACAGGATAAAGATGTCCAAATTGTTCTTATTTTGTTTATTTTTTTCATTTAGTTCTGCCCTTCGGAAGCAACAGAATGTACTTATATGTTTCCCGGACGACAAATTAAATAAAATGTACATGATTTACCTTGATCCAAAAAGTTTTCACCCCCCCAGCTCTCAATGCATCGTGTTTCCTTCTGGATCATCTATGAATGTTTGAACCTTTTTTTTATTTTAATAGTTGTTGAGTCCCTTAATTGTCCTCAGTGTAAAAAGATGGACCTCAAAATCATCTCATTCAGATAACGACACAGAATTAAGAATCAAGGGTACATAAACTTTTGAACAGGGTAATTTTTATATTTTCAGCTTTTTTGACTATATGTGAACATCTTTTATGTAAAATATCTTATTTAGGACAGTACTAAATAAAATAAAACTATAAAAAAAATGTATGTTGTATGATCACTCTTATTTTGTAAAAAATTATTCACATTTTCACAGATTCTGCAAGGGTTCATATGGTAGACACATCAGCACACACAGACTAGCAGTTTTGTTTGAATCTGTCTATCAATATTTTGAAGCGATTGTGCTCGACCTAAAGCGAAGCTCTCGCCCAGAGGCAAAGGATAAATAAATTTGTGTTGCACTATACAGTCCTTAAAGCATGTAGAATTGTTCATCTCCATAAAATGCGAATACATCCAGCACATCCTCCTACTCACGAGCAGTTGGTAAATCCTCGTAGGCTTTGAGAGAATGAAGACCTTTCTCTTCGGGTTGGAGATGGAGTTTTATTGTGACTGACAAGACAGTGTTAGAATATGAGGGTCTCCTTGGTAACTGCATGCTTCCTTTCAAAGCCTCGTTGCAAATATTTAATCACTTCAATCACCCAAATTAGCATGACAATTAAATCAACAACATAAACATTTCTTTCCCCTCCTTTACATGGATGATTTGATCCTCAGGAAAAAGGGAGGGCTGGGATACATTGCCGGTAAAGTATAAAACAACAGTGGCCATCTGCCAACAGAAGGAAGATCTCTCCAACTTGAAGGAGCTTAAGTCAGCTAAATGCTCCCGAGAAAATAAGCCTATTCTTCAACTGCTTTTGATGTGTGTGTTTTAATGAAAAAAAAGAAAAAGGTGTGTGTTGATATAAAAAGATATAAAAGGTGGATTATATCTTCCTTCTTCCAAAAACACACATTCGTTAATCTATTTTCAAAAGGCTCTGAAAAGACAACTGTCAGCAGACATGCCGATACAATATATAGGCAATATCGCAAACACAGTGATTCTTTTTTTATGGGGGGGGGGGGGGGGGGGACAGGTAACCTAAAACATGCATAAAGGGGTAACCTATAACCGGTTCTATTTGGGTCTAACACATTTAAGCGATATTACACATGCAATCAGCTTGCTGTCTACGGCCATGCTGATATTCAAACACACACTGTTACGAGTAAGATCCTGCTTTTTTACGAATGTTCAGTGTGTTAACACGATACCAATTCCAAACAAAGCCAAAGTGGAATTGACTGTTGTGCGTTTCCAAGTACCACACAATAGTGATGTTTTGTTCTTTGAGTTCAATGAGTTTTTGAACAAATCGCTTAAGTGAATGATTCAACAACTCTCTAATAAAGAGAGTCACTTGTTTGCTTCCTGAATAACTCAGTGTTTCTGAATAAATCAGTTGAGTGTCCGATTCCATAACTCACTCATAAAGAGAGTCGCTTGTTTAGTTCCAGAATAAATCAGTATTTCAACAAATCGTTTTGAGCAAATCCATTAAATTGACTAATTCATGAAGACAGTCATCGACAACAATCCACACCACTAATGCACAGACCGACAAATGCACAGATAAGTGGAGTGACACAAGCAATGAAAAGTCTCAGTATACTGTATCATCCTTCTTGAAACGTTGCTTGGACAATTAAATTCAAGGACCGAAAATTAATGGCACAACTGAAATAACCTAACTACGCTAGGTTACACCAATGAAGGTCACTTCTAAGGTTCAGTTCAGGTAGAAATATTTGCACAATTTCAAGTGTTGCAATGCATTACAAAATGCTGTGGTACAATGTCATGCATTCACCAAATATAATATCCCTGACCACCCTATTCAGACAAGTGACCTATCATTTTATCTCTAGTCTTCTACCCCATGGTGGAAAAAGGCCTTAGTTGTGTCAAAAAGCCTACACTTGATGACCATATGAATAAATGGCACATTTACTAATGTCCACCACTGAGACAGAGAGTGTAATCAGGCATAATTGTATCTACCTGAAGGCCTGAGCTCTCAGGAAACACATCAGTCAAAATGCACAGACTCGCCTGCTCTTATATGGTTGAGTGTTTGACCGATGCTGCCTGGTGGAGCACAGAAATCAAGAAGTGGTTGACATTACAGCAGAAAGCAAGGTTATATAAGATCTTCAAATATCACGAACATTATGGTTTGTGAAAGGCCAAGCTATTTTCTTCTGTAAGCTTTAAAGGTCCCATGGTGTGGATTTTTGAAAATTATTTTATAATGTTTCCTGAGGTGTACTTACATATTGTTAGTTTGATTTTTACATCACAAAATGTCAAACTTTAGAAATAAAAAGCATTTTTTTCTATCTAGATATTAGCCCTCTGGCGTGAATGCTCTGTTTCAAGGGGCGTGTCTGCTGTGAGACTTCAGTGTAAATGCCCACTGTTGTGATTGGCTGACATCTTTGCATTTGAAAAGAGTATTAGATTATGTGGCGGAGGGGGTGTGGTTTAGCGAGGTCTGCATGCAAGCACTGCCAGAGAGAGAGACGGACTGCATGTGGACCAGAGAGACGGAGAGCTGGAGAAAGATTGCTGAGAAAGTTATATTGTACTGAGTTGAGAGTGCTGTGAGTGTGAGTTTATTTTGTTATCGTAGAGTTCGGAATAAACACGAGTCCAGTCACGCCGACCCTGTCTTCGTCCTCCTTATTCTACTTTGTAACTTTGTAACATGTGGAACCCCTCTCAAATACTTTTACTAAGTTGTTTTTAACCATTACAGTTGTCAAGATTAAACAAATCGTGAAAGTGTTGATTATAGCATTATTTTTAGATCTTTTCCCATCACATGAAAGCTGCAGTGATGAGCATTGAGTACACAGTCTGTTGATCGCGTGAATGCAGTGATCTCGTCATTGCAGCGCGTTTTCTCTCTCACAAAATGCTTTTACCTCAACCAACAGCAAACACGACATTGATATGAATACAGTAAGAGCTTCGTTGTGCAGCATAACAGCGTCATTTATTATACCCATAGACTGTACAAAAATATGGACGTAGTGTCCGTGACGTCACCCATAGGATTCTGATGAGCCGTTCTGAAGCGTAAAGTAGGGAGCTGGCCGTCGCCATCTTGGCAGTGCGTCATCTCGCGTCACTCCCGGATAACAGAGAATGGGCAAAAAGGCAGGACGTGGGCAGAGCTGAAGTGACGCAATGACTAACAGATAGCAGATAAATGGCTATCCACCTGTCACTCGAAGTGGCCACACCCTTAATTATGCAGATTATGCAGAACTTTAAGGCTTTACATTATGTAAACGAATGAGTTGTAAAAAAAAAAATTCACCCCCCTCACAGTTGTCATGAAGGGCAAAATTTGCCGTATAGACCAAAACCAAAATTTGTACCAGGCTGTAAACATGTTTTATTCTGCTGTAAAGTTTAACATGCATTTTAACATGGGGCTCAATGAGATTCCGCTCCCTTCTGGAGCCTGTCCCTAGCGGCCAGTCGATGAATTGCAGTTTAAGTCACTTCCGTATTGGCTTCAAGAGAAACTGCGGGAGGTTGCCGCTTGGTTATAATGGCAGTTTGGGTAAGTGTGCAGATATACTCGCGATGTGTGCTTGACAGCTTCGAACATTATAAAGAGAGTGTTCTTTGATCGCTCTCTGTAGTTTAACACACTTTAAATAACAGATTTGTTTCATGCTACTAACAGAAACGATGCAAAGTTGATTGTTTAGTCACTGGCTTGATTCACTGATAAACAGTATTAAACGATTTAGAAAGAAAGTCTATGTGAACTTGAATAATTAGCTACACATCAGAAATCACTGATCACTGATCAGGCATTAATGAACACTGTTACTCACTGTTTGTGGCGGTGCTTTCGAATCCATATGGTAAAAGTCTGTTTGTAAAGCCTGTGCTGACATTGCGATTAAAACAAACAATCCATTTTCTCCAAATTCTCTGGACGGGCAAAGCAGAGGAAGGGGAGGTAACCGTTCCCCGTATGACGACATACAGGGAAGATTCCAGATCGGCTCGTCTGAGCTTTCATTCTCTCAAAAGAGCAGGACACCCAGAACTCTATCGAAATGTCTAGCCACTTGGGGACCATATACAGGCTAGGGGAACTCATATTAATGTTAAAAAACCTCATAAAATGAAAATGTCATGCCATGGGACCTTTAAATAAACAGACGGACGGACGGACAGACAGACGGTAAAAAATTAGGTCCAGCAATGGACTCTCAACTCGTCAAATGGTTTAGCAAAGCGCAGTGTCAGCCAGTGTCAGTACAAGTCAGCCAGGAACCTGTGAAGATTCTAATTAAACATCCCCTCAGGTCACACTTCGATAGATAGCCTTGTGACAGAACTGAAGACAACTGTGCGCATACACACACACACACAGACACACACACACACACACACACACAAACACACACACACACACACACACACACACACAGACACACACACACACACACACACACACATTTGCTTAGCTATCTTAAAGGGATAGATCATCATTTACTCACCCTCATGTTGTTCCAAACATGTATGAGTTTCTTTCTTCTGTTGAACACAAAATAAGATTTTTTTTTTATAAGTCAATGGGGTCCATCAACTGTCTGCTTATACCAACATTCTTTAAAATATCTTCTTTTGTGTTCAACAGAAGAAACTCATTTAGGTTTGGAAGGTTTGGAGTAAATGATGAGAGAATTTAAATTGGGTGAACTATCCCTCTAATGGGGACATTTTTATATAATTTTTATAAAAACTCAAATAGAGGTTTGGTCAGATTTTTATCTGGGTAATTCTAAAACTGTTTTGAAAAAAAAAAAATTATATAGGATGTGGATGTGCCTTCTCTCAGACAGCTAGATCTACTCTGTCTCCAGCAACATCTGGTGACCCCACTCCGTGCCTTCAGCACAGCAAGAGCACTTTCTCAACTCAAAATGGGAGAAAATGGGAGCTCTCTCATGGGTTTTCTGTCTAGTTGCCATCAAGTGGAGACACATTGAATCTGAGTGTCAGATGATCAGATCTCAGTTTGCTTCTAAATTCTTCCCCTTTTGCCTGCTTAGTTGACTAATTCAAATGATTCATTCTTATCATGATATGTATAAAAAATTTCTACCTCCTTTCTGTCATTATAAACGACAAATTGCTTTTTGGCAACTATTATGCAAGTTTGTACACAGTACATACAGTTCATTAATGGGATTACATCACACACTATCTCCATAGCTTCACCTCAATGGGCCCTGGACCTTCATGCTACAGAAAGAAGTGACTCATTCCTTTGGATGAAAGCCAAGGCAGATCCATTGCTTTGCAACTAATACAACAGGAAGAGGCTTTTGACAAATGCCTGTGTCCCATTACGTCCCAGAGGACCAGTGTCTCAGTTATGGAGACCAGCACTCAGAGAGGAATGTGGAGCTCAATGTTTTCAACCTGTACCGTTACACAGCACTGAGAAGAATGATACAAGTAAGTTGCCTTCTGGAAGGTGCAACGTTTATAAGACAATAGTCAATAAAGTGCATGTACAGCATCTCAAATGTTTTGACATTTCTATTGTGTGAACATAGATGTTATGCACCTTTCAGAATTGAAATTTAATTGTCTTTAATTCAAATATAACTCATGTGGTTGCAAAAAGCAATACTGCCATTCATGAATTTAAGCAAGATGAATTCTAATGAAATTAAATATTACTTTATATTTATGTGAGAATTTAGTGGTTTTCTATGACAGAATTCAAATCTCTTTGGATATATATTTGACATGGAATACATTAGTCGATTATCAGTCAAACAATAATTAAACATTGACTTAAAAAAATAAGTAATTATATTTTGTCACAAAACTTGAATGAATGAAAATCCTCTGTTGTTTGTCTGTTGAATTTCTTGTTGTATATGGACAATTTGAATCATATTCAAACTGAATAACTGAAAGCAATCCGATTTTTCAATTAAAATTTTCCAATGTACAAATATTAAAATTGCTATATGGTTAATACAGACAGGCCAATGTTTATTTTCATCAACCAAGATGACTAAGATAATTGATAAATAGCCAAAATAAAAATCCCATACTATTTTATCTAAATTAACCAAAAGGCGGGGGAAATTTAATGCTAACAAATTTGCTGAAGATTACATTTTACAGTTATTAAATTATTACCGTTAAATAATCTAAATGATAAAATCTCTAATAACCAATATGGTACCATTGTCTTGTGCATCCCTATTTGAATGAAAGACTTACGTCAATAGAACTACAAAGGAGATCAGTCTTGCTGAGAATGACAAACCAAAATAATCTTGACAAGGGCATCATATTTTCAAATACATTTGACTTTTTGCTCGATTCTCACACTGATGATATCTTCAATGGAAGAACATCAACATTTCCCAGCAGCACACACACACTGCAGTGGGGTTAACAAAGACATCTGTGACTCACCAATCGTGTGAACCGAGGGAGACACGTGCAGCCAGCTGAGGTTGAGAAGTGTGGGAAGGAAATCAAAAGAGGCCCTTCAAGAGGCCCACTGGCCAGTGGCAAGTGCACAAGCCTGCTGAATTATGAATTAGCTGCTGATATCCTGTGACTGAGGCAGGGAGTAAGCACTTCCTTTCAGGGCCAGAGAGGAGCTTGAATACTCGTGCATTATTCATGGCCCAAATGTGCCTGTTATAAGGACTCGATATTTGGAGTCAAGTGTAAGATTATCTTTCCACTGTATGAAAATATTGCAGTCTTTGTAACATTAGAATTGAGCAATTGGCAATACAGAAGGACTCTGTACAGCAGATGACAGTACTTGTGTAGAGTTCATGCTGTATTTCTCTCCAACTCTCTCTGGGAATTCCTGTTTGACTGAAAGGATTGGCAAGTGTAGTTTTTACAGGTTAGGTCTGGTGTTTACATTAGCCATATTGTAGAGAAATGTGACTAAGTTTACTCTCAGATGTCAAATTTGTAGGGGTCAAGTTGCATGTTTGCTTTCTTAATACTTCCATGAATGTGGAAAACTACTCCCGGCACCTGTCTAAGCTAAATAAATTCTCTCTACAAGGTTATTATACGTTTACTTATTTTGATACAGTTGTCAATTCACACATGCAGAAGATAAGCCTGGGCCTCCCACAAGACTCACTTCAGTTAGGAGCCAAGTCGACCCCAAGGAAACACAAAACCACATCACCCCATCGAGCGCTTGATAACCACTAACCCACGTGTTTCAGACATTAGATGAATTTGCTTACTTTGTTCGGCTCCTTCAACTGCCAAGACTGCTTTTATTTTTCTCTCCGTGTTTCTTTGCCTTGCAATCCAGGACATTATGCTGAAGTCCATTTCTCTAATTGGGCATAATTGGGCTTGTGCGACTTGCGTGTAGCTAGGGTTGGGAATAGAAAATCAATCGGATACTTAAAGTCAGGAATTGGATACTTGTTTAAGAAAATTAGATTCCACTTATAGATTCCTGTGTGTGCATTTTAATGTGGTTTTAAACCATTGAAGCGCAAGAAGACACTCAAAGAGAAACTCAATTCAGTACTTGCGCGCTGTTGCACACAAATTTATGTCAAAATATCCTCATAATGTCATAATGTCCCAGTCGTTTACGTCTTAAATGAATGTAAACTGTTGAAAAACTAAATGTGTTACAGTATATTTGATCTGTGCATTAGGTCTTAAAGTGACAGCAGTTTAATATAACCCTGCTGTCTTCTGTCATTACTGTTAATCAACGAACAAAAGAAAACAAAAAGAAAACGAAAAAAAGAAAAACTTTTGTAACTTTAATAAGTATTTTATTAATCCTATATGTTATTTATAAAAAGAAAACTATGCAGTTATTTTACATTTGATTTAAATTTCTGAACATTCAATTGTATTATTTGTGCTATTGCTAATTTGCTTATTTTTTATTATTGTATTATAGACTGTATACTTGTCTTTAATATTGTTTGAAATTTATATCATATTACATTTATATTTACTTGATTATTTAGTTGTTCTTTATGCTACTGACTTTTCTTCATAGTATTCAGCTGCAACAGAATGTTTTGCAAATAGAATATATATATATATATATATATATTAGGGCCGGGACTTTAATTAAGATTAATTACGCAAAAAATAAATAACATAATTTTAACCACACTTATTTTTGCACCGCGGAACGTTTTTCAATGAATGAGTTTCGACGGACCGATTATACTGGAGCACCAGCTAGCGTTCTTGACAACAACAAACCACAGTGAGTGAACATGAACGATTAAGCTGACGAGACCGCTTTGCTTGGCCCCGTGGATGAGAAATTTTGTTTTAAAAAACGAAAGGATGGAAGCGTCGACAAGAGCATGGTTGTGTGCAAGCTATGCAACAAGGAATTTGCGTATCACCGCAGCACATCGAGACTCAAATATCACCTCAACGCAAAACACATAGGAGTTAGCGTGGATGTTACCCCGACTCCGAGTAAAGTTACAAGGAAATATCTAAATAACAAGTTACATCTAAATATGATATTGCTACACTTAATGGCAAACATTGCACTGGTCTGCTGGACTGAAATAAATAAACAATATTTTGTTGATTAAGCTTATGTCATTATTCATTATTCAATGGTCATTTTTCAATGGTATACTAAAAATCCATGTGAAAAAAATTACTTAAGATTAATTAATTACAAAGCCTCTAATTAATTAGATTAATTTTTTTAATCGAGTCCCGGCCCTAATATATATATATATGATAAAAAAATATGTCAAACATTTAGATATCAAATATCTATATCTATAAAAAAAAACATTTA
This sequence comes from Romanogobio albipinnatus, assembly GCA_023566225.1. NCBI lineage: Eukaryota > Metazoa > Chordata > Actinopteri > Cypriniformes > Gobionidae > Romanogobio > Romanogobio albipinnatus. Next base: position 44,030,388 of record CM042242.1, read on the forward strand.
TTCGCATTAGTGTGTTGCTAAATTCATTCATGTAATCTCATCCTGTCTGCAAATCCAGTCTCTTGTCTCGAATCTGTGGTGAAATTAAGGAACAAACATGCAATGTCTTCCCCATGTGAGCTGGATATTCATTAAAAATAAAGTTCATCCATGCATTCTTAATATTGGAATCCGAATTAAGCTTATGCGGTTTGTTTATTGCTTAGAAGTTCGATCTGGTTTAGCTCTATGTAGGCCTATATCAAGTCAGTGGCACGAGTCAGTGGGCGGGGCTACAGAATCAGGCATTGTTCATTTTCTATACAATGACGTTAAGGTGTGGCATTTTCTGACATTGATCGTTTGCTGGGCCTGGTGTCAATAAAAGCTTTACTTTGACTAACAAGGAAGTTTTCAACTCTGAAACTTACAGGATATTGTTCTATTACCATGACCTTTTATATATCAAAAGCTCAAGGGAAAGTTAATTTCTCAATTCATGACCCCTTTAATTGGAAACAGAATCGCTTAAATTCAAACAATACCCAACCTTATGTGTAGCTGAAGATAAGATCTAATTTAAAAATTAATTGCATACATCTGTAATTAATTTCAGTAGTTACAGTTACACTGTTGAGACGTCCCTTACACCTAACGCTACCCTTAAACTTAGCCATACCACCATACCTGTCCCTAACTTTACCCGTATACCACCTCAATATCAGCAAAAGTGTTTTGCAATACAATATGAACACAATGAGTACACTGAACATATTTTTTGATGCAAGTACATAGTAGTTAAGGACAAAGTTGGAGCAAAGTTACATTTGTTAACATTAGTTAATGCACTGTAAACTAACATGAACGGTTATATTTATATTAACTAACATTTAAAAAGATGAATAAATACTGTAACAAATGCATTGCTCATTGTTAGTTAATGCTAGTTAAAACATTAACTAATGTTCCCTTTCAGTCGGTAACGTTCGACGTATGTCGGAACTGACCAACGAATTGGGATCTATTTTCAGAGACCAATCTACTTTGAGTGTATAGAAACGAGGTATTGGTATGCGGTTCACGCACCGCCCCGCAGCGCGGGTATAAAACACGGAAGTGAACAACGCATACCGCTTTCAACTTCGGAGCCGATGGTTTTGTTGCTTACCTGCACAAGACTGTTTCTACTGAAGAGTGTTCGTGAGCGAGTCTGGAGAAGCTGCTCTTCCTGGTGTTGGCGTGACAGTGCGAGTCAGCGAGTGGCTGCAGAGAGAAAAGAGTTCCTGTGTTAGTTCGTTGGGTGTTTCCTTTGAGTGCTCACCCGCGGGCTTGCACTATCGGATCGCGGGGAGCAGCGGCCATCTCCCTGAGTGCTTCAGCACTATAAAAGAGCAGTTTTCCACTCCTAAAAGTGCATACACGGTTTGACCCTGCGTCTTTTTCAAGATGTCATTCAAACTGTGTGTTTCTGGATGCCGTCGTTTTCTGTCCCCAGTTGACGGTCATGATCGTTGTCTCATGTGTTTGAGCGTTCAGCACGCTGAGGCAGCGTTCGTGAATGACTCATGTTCCCACTGTGGGAACATGACCGTCGCAGTGCTTAGGTCTAGGCTCGAATACCTCAGAAGGGGTGGAGTCCTATTGCGCATCCCCCAATCTAGTGGTCCTCCTGCTGCAAAGCAGAAGGCTGCTACTTTGGCTGATGCCTTTGGTGGAGATCTGAGGGTGACGGTCAGGGCTTCCCCGACGGGCAGCTAAAGGCTACATGGAGATACCTCCAGTCGAGCGCGCCGTGGTGATATAACTGTGTCCCAGGGCCGCGGTCAACTGGCGGAATGCCCCACGTCTCCCCTCCCGGGCGTGTAAGTTCTCGTCTGGGTTACTGGGCAAGTCTTACGCCACCTGTGGGGAAGCCGCATCATCGCTGCATGCCATGGCGCTCCTGCAGGTCTACCAGGCCAAAGCGCTCAAGGAGATGCACGAGGATAGTGCCGACCCAGGGATCAAGCAGGAACCTTCACCCAGTCGCCGGCCGCAGCACCTCCTCCTGCTCGTCGCCGAGGGCGTCCTCCTGCGTCCGCCTCCGCCCCTGCTAAACCCAAGCAGCAGCCTCCACCCGGGAAGAAGGGCGCCAGATGCAAGGGGGCCGCCCAACCCGCTCAGGGTCCCGCTAAGTCTGCCGGCAAACGTAAGGGTAAGCGGCCCTGAGACGTGCAGCCCAGGGACGGATGGATCCGCTCGGAGGGAGATGGTGTCCACATAACCGGAGGACCGGGGGGCCAACAACATCAAGTTAACATCTCTGCCACTAGTGGTACCCACATTGTCAATAAAAGAGCAGTTTCCTATGTCCCTGGGCCCCAAGAGGGCCAAGATCATTGTGTGTGACGCCCCCGGGCCTTGCCACTCCAGTCTTCCCCTCTCTACCCCAGACTTCCCCACCTCAGAATGTTCAGACCCTTCTCTGGGTCGCCTCCGAGCCGTCCGAGTCAGGTCTGAACATTCCACCTCGCTGCCTCACCCCGGGTACGTCTGTGGTGCCGTTGGTCCCGCTTGCTCAGTCTTTGGGAGCCTGGCTAGAGCTCCCGGGGCTGTCTCACTGGCTCATCCGTACCATCAGACTCGGTTACGTGATTCAGTTCGCGCACCGGCCCCCCAAACACAGTGTTCACCTGAAAGTGTACCGTTCAGGGCCCTCCTTTTGAGCCTTTGCAGTCTGTTGAGTTAAAAATCCTGTCTATGAAGACGGTACTCCTGACTGCATTGGCCTCAATCAAGAGGGTGGGGGACCTGCATGCATTTTCGGTCAACGAATCGTGCCTAGAATTCGGGCCCGGTAACTCTCACGTCATCCTGAGACCCCGGCCCGGATACATGCCCAAGGTTCCTACCACTCCCTTCCGGGACCAGGTGGTGAACCTGCAAGCGCTGCCCCCGGAGGAGGCAGACCCAGCCCTGGCTTTGTTATGTCCCGTCCGCGCTTTTCGCGCTTACGTTGACCGGACACAAAGCTTTAGGACCTCAGAGCAGCTCTTCGTCTGTTACGGAGGCCAGCAGAAGGGAAAGGCTGTCTCCAAGCAGAGGTTAGCCCACTGGATAGTGGATGCTATTATCTTAGCGTACCAACCCATTCGGGTTGCGAGCGCACTCCACAAGAAGTATTGCTTCCTCCTGGGCGCTTGCTCAAGGCGCCTCGCTGACAGACATCTGTAGAGCTGCTAGATTTTATAGCCTCCGTATGGAACTGGTTTCTTCCTGTGTACTCGCCTCCAACGACCGGTAGACGCGAAGTACCCGTTCCTGTGTCGGCTTGCTACGCCACTCCCGCCTATGGCCGGATACGTGCGTTTTTCTTCTCTAGTTGTGTTCCCCAGAAATGGTGAACCCTGTCGAGCTCCTCCGTCATCCCTGCGGTGTCAGATGTTGCGGCCGTCTGACGCCAGGCCTGCACCCGTATGCTTGTGAAACGTGTGTGTTAGGCTGGGTCCATATGTAGCGGTTCCCTCACAGCGACCCCATATGTGTATTCTCCACAGTACCAGCTACCCTACTCGGCTAGCCCCGTGTCTTAACCTTGACAGAGCCCGCTCTGTCGTCTCTGGGTGTGTTCTTTCCCCCCTGGGACCAGGTTGGATCCACCCCTGAGACTGCCATATGTTGTTACTACCCAGATAGGTTAGTCCGTATGAGTATTCACCACCTCTCCTCCTCCGGAGGATGTGGCTCCGCAGCGTACCATCTCCCGAGACGGGCACGCTTTCCCAGCGTTATCCAATAGTCACGCTGAGTGGGTCTTGCAGAAACAGCAGTGTCGGACCTCCCTGCCTTAAGCCCTGTCTGCTGCTCCAACTGGGAGCACCCAGTGAGCTTAAGCAGGGCGCTGAAAGGGCCAGCACCCTGGCGTTTTTGTAGTGATCCCAATTCGTCGGTCAGTTCCGACGTACGTCGAACGTGACTGACTGAAAGGGAACGTCTCGGTTACGTATGTAACCCTCGTTCCCTGAAGGAGGAAACGGAGACATACGTCCCGTTGCCAGGTGCTGTGATTCAGCTGCAGGCCCGAGTCACATCTCGGCTCCTCAGTTGTAAAAGCGGTATGCGTTGTTCACTTTCGTGTTTTATACCCGCGCTGCGGGGCGGTGCGTGAACCGCATGCCAATGTTTATTGGCTCGTTTCTATACACTCGAAGTAGATTGGTCTCTGAAAATAGATCCCAATTCGTCGGTCAGTTCCGACGTACGTCTTCGTTCCCTCCTTCAGGGAACGAGGGTTACATACGTAACCGAGACGTTAACAAATGAGACCTTATATTGTAGAGTGTTACCAATTAAATTACACACACTCATTGTATGGATGGAAAGAGTTTATGTTTCTGTTCAAATTCTGTTCATGGTTCAAGTCAAGTCAAGTCTTTGTTTAGTTTGTATTTAGTACACATTGATGTTAATAAACTGCACATGGGCTCTACAACTCTTCCTTAAGTGGAATCGTTACAATATGTGCTGTAGCCTTAAAACAGTATCTGAACAAGTAAGTTAAAATTTAGAAATGCTATTGCATTAGAAAACACAAAACAAAACAAAATGGTAACACTTTAGAATAATGGTCATTAGTTAACATAGTTAATGTTTTAACTAACATGAACTAACCATGAGCAGTTCATTTGTTACTGTATTTGTTAATCATTGTTAATGTTAGTTAATAAAAATCCAGCTGTTAATGGTTTGTTCATGTTAGTTCACAGTGCATTAACTAATTTTAACAAGATTTTAATAATGCATTAGTAAATGTTGAAATTAACATAAACAAAGATAAATAAATGCTTTATAAGTGCAGTTCATTATTAGTTCATTATTAGTTCATGTTAACTAATGACCATTATTCTAAAGTGTGACCAACAAAACAATAAATAACAATAGTTGGCTGTCCCTGTACCTCACAAAAAAAAATATATATATATATACCCAAGCTGAAGTCACCAAGGTGGTCAAGAAACTCCTCGGTGGCAAGGCACCGGGGGTGGATGAGATCCGCCCTGAGTACCTCAAATCTCTGGATGTTGTGGGGCTGTCTTGGCTGACACGCCTCTGCAGCATCGCGTGGCGGTCGGGGACAGTGCCTCTGGGATGGCAGACCGGGGTGGTGGTTCCTCTTTTTAAAAAGGGGGACCGGAGGGTGTGTTCCAACTATAGGGGGATCACACTTCTCAGCCTCCCCGGGAAAGTCTATGCCCGGGTACTGGAGAGGAGAATTCGGCCAATAGTGGAACCTCGGATTCAGGAGGAACAGTGTGGTTTTCGTCCTGGTCGTGGAACACTGGACCAGCTCTATACCCTCTACAGGGTGCTGGAGGGTTCATGGGAGTTTGCCCAACCAGTCCACATTTGTTTTGTGGATTTGGAGAAGGCATTCGACTGTGTCCCTCGCGGCGTCCTGTGGAGGGTGCTGGGGGAATATGGGGTCTGGGGTCCTTTGCTGAGGGCTGTCCGGTCCCTGTATGACCGAAGCAGGAGTTTGGTCCGCATTGCCGGTCAGACTTGTTCCCGGTGCATGTTGGACTCCGGCAGGGCTGCCCTTTGTCGCCGGTTCTGTTCATAATTTTTATGGACAGAATTTCTAGGCGCAGCCAAGGGCCGGAGGGTGTCAGGTTTGGGGACCACACGGTTTCGTCTCTGCTCTTTGCGGATGACGTTGTCGTGTTGGCCCCTTCTAACCAGGACCTTCAGCATGCACTGGGACGGTTTGCAGCCGAGTGTGAAGCGGCTGGGATGGGGATCAGCACCTCCAAATCCGAGGCCATGGTCCTCAGTCGGAAAAGGGTGGCTTGCCCACTTCAGGTTGGTGGAGAGTTCCTGCCCCAAGTGGAGGAGTTCAAGTATCTAGGGGTCTTGTTCACGAGTGAGGGGAGGATGGAACGGGAGATTGACAGACGGATCGGTGCAGCTTCTGCAGTAATGCGGTCGATGTACCGGTCTGTCGTGGTGAAGAAAGAGCTAAGCCGTAAGGCGAAGCTCTCGATTTACCGGTCAATCTACGTTCCTTCTCTCACCTATGGTCATGAGCTTTGGGTCATGACCGAAAGGACAAGATCCCGGATACAGGCAGCCGAAATGAGCTTTCTCCGCAGGGTGGCTGGGCACTCCCTTAGAGATAGGGTGAGAAGCTCAGTCACTCGGGAGGAACTCGGAGTAGAGCCGCTGCTCCTCCACATCAAGAGGGGACAGCTGAGGTGGCTCGGGCATCTGTTCCGGATGCCTCCTGAACGCCTTCCCGGGAAGGTGTTTTGGGCATGTCCAACCGGGAGGAGGCCCCGGGGAAGACCAAGGACACGCTGGAGGGACTATGTCTCCCGGCTGGCCTTGGAACGCCTCGGTGTCCCCCCGGAAGAGCTGGAGGAAGTGTCTAGGGAGAGGGAAGTCTGGGCATCTCTGCTTAGACTGCTGCCCCCGCGACCCAGCCCCGGATAAGCGGAAGAAGATGGATGGATGGATATATATATATATATATATACAGTGAGGAAAATAAGTATTTGAACACCCTGCTATTTTGCAAGTTCTCCCACTTGGAAATCATGGAGGGGTCTGAAATTGTCATCGTAGGTGCATGTCCACTGTGAGAGACATAATCTAAAAAATAAAAAAATCCAGAAATCACAATATATGATTTTTTACTATTTATTTGTATGATACAGCTGCAAATAAGTATTTGAACACCTGTCTATCAGCTAGAATTCTGACCCTCAAATACCTGTTAGTCTGCATTTAAAATGTCCACCTCCACTCCATTTATTATCCTCCACTTATTATTTATTATAAATTAGATGCACCTGTTTGAGGTCGTTAGCTGCATAAAGACACCTGTCCACCCCATACAATCAGTAAGAATCCAACTACTAACATGGCCAAGACCAAAGAGCTGTCCAAAAACACTAGAGACAAAATTGTACACCTCCACAAGGCTGGAAAGGGCTACGGGGAAATTGCCAAGCAGCTTGGTGAAAAAAACAATTATTAGAAAATGGAAGAAGCTAAACATGACTGTCAATCTCCCTCGGACTGGGGCTCCATGCAAAATCTCACCTCGTGGGGTCTCAATGATCCTAAGAAAGGTTAGAAATCAGCCCAGAACTACACGGGAGGAGCTGGTCAATGACCTGAAAAGAGCTGGGACCACCGTTTCCAAGGTTACTGTTGGTAATACACTAAGACGTCATGGTTTGAAATCATGCATGGCACGGAAGGTTCCCCTGCTTAAACCAGCACATGTCAAGGCCCATCTTAAGTTTGCCAATGACCATTTGGATGATCCAGAGGAGTCATGGGAGAAAGCCATGTGGTCAGATGAGACCAAAATAGAACTTTTTGGTCATAATTCCACTAAACATGTTTGGAGGATGAAGAATGATGAGTACCATCGCAAGAACACCATCCCTACTGTGAAGCATGGGTGTGGTAGCATCATGCTTTGGGGGTGTTTTTCTGCAAATGGGACAGGGCGACTGCACTGTATTAAGAAGAGGATGACCGGGGCCATGTATTGCGAGATTTTGGGGAACAACCTCCTTCCCTCAGTTAGAGCATTGAAGATGGGTCGAGGCTGGGTCTTCCAACATGACAATGACCCGAAGCACACAGCCAGGATAACCAAGGAGTGGCTCTGTAAGAAACATATAAAGGTTCTGGTGTGGCCTAGCCAGTCTCCAGACCTAAACCCAATAGAGAATCTTTGAAGGGAGCTCAAACTCCGTGTTTCTCAGTGACAGGCCAGAAACCTGACTGATCTAGAGAAGATCTGTGTGGAGAAGTGGGCCAAAATCCCTCCTGCAGTGTGTGCAAACCTGGTGAAAAACTACAGGAAACGTTTGACCTCTGTAATTACAAACAAAGGCTACTGTACCAAATATTAACATTGATTTTCTCAGGTGTTCAAATACTTGTTTGCAGCTGTATGATACAAATAATTAGTTAAAAAATCATACATTGTGATTTCTGGATTTTTTTTTTAGATTATGTCTCCCACAGTGGACATGTACCTACGATGACAATTTCAGATCCCTCCATGATTTCTAAGTGGGAGAACTTGCAAAATAGCAGGGTGTTCAAATACTTATTTTCCTCACTGTATATATATATATATATATATATATATATATATATATATATACATATATATATATACATATACATATATATATATATATATATATATATATATATATATATATATATATATTAGTATTTCTATTGTTTAAATAATAAAAAAATAAATAAAATTACAATTATATTTTGTTATAGAATACAAACACTCTCGTACATTTTATATGTGGATTGAATGTCCAGTCTTCCAAATGTGGTAAAAATGGGGACAATGGCTGGGCAACGCAAGCAGAAAATGGTTACCAAGAGACATTACGTTCACTGAAACATTAGAAGCAATAGCAGTAAAAAAGAGTCTCTTTCTCTGACCACAATGACTAACCATGGGTGGCCACTGAATTGGTTGTCTGACTCAATACAGCCTACATCTTTAATATCACTGCAAAGCCTGGAGACATCAAGCCTCTACTTACAGTACAATTATGAGTACTCATACTACCTACATGATTAGGATTGCTTTTTGTTTTCTTAAGTGGAACAATGGCTTACTGTTCAACATTTCTACAGAATCACCATAGTGGGCTATAGTCCCTGGCCCTTCACACAGAAATAAAAAATGGGGCTATATAAATATTGTTATTCCTAAAAAGAGTGTCAGGTTAAAGTCCACCACACACAATCCCCTCATTCAGCCTGAACCGATCAGATTTATTTCATTACAGGGTGTTGTTATTGCGTGGTGAGGATCACAGCAGACTTGTGCTTTGACTCTTATGGCTAGGCATGATTACACTGGATAACTTACCGCGAAGATAATGAATGTGAATATGTCAAAGTGGTTATTTGGCATTTAGCAGAGCTTTTTATCCAAAGCCAGTGGTTAGTATCATTTTGTCAGGTTTTATAAAATTTCTCATAATTTTAACCAGAATCCAGTGGTTACTGGTTTGTTTCATTTGTATCTCAGCACTGTTACATAACTGTGGTTCTCATAGATGATATTGATTTTCAGAAATGGAGTACGAAGATGGGTGAAAATGACAAGTCCTTCTGTAGATTCAAAAATGCAAGTTATGACTGGCTAAGATATTTGTCAGAAAATTACATTCGTGACCAGTACAGTCATGACATGAACCTACATCAAATTATATTTTTGAGTCAAATTGATTTAGAATTCCAATAAGTAAATTCATGAAAAAAAAATGATATGTGAATTTTTCAGAATTGGAATCATGGTCTCCTTGCACACTAAACAAAAAAAAGTAGACTAACATGTTATACGTAGCAAACAAGCTTTTTTTACGTAGCGAAAGTGAGCGACTCATGCTTCTTAAAAAATAATAATAATAAACACAAAAACAAAAATGAATTAATGCTTCCTGTATATAACAATGAAGACAGTGCTGTTATATTGACATTAGCAGCCGTATCACCCTGTAGCCCAAGACTGGATTCCCACTGAAGCCAAGCAGGGTTGAGCCTGGTCAGTACCTGGATAGGAGACCACCTGGGAAAACTAGGTAGCTGCTGGAAGAGGTGTTAGTGAGGCCAGCAGGAGGTGCTCAACTTGAGGTCTGTGTGGGTCCTAACACCCCAGTATAGTATATTCGGATGAGACGTTAAACCAAGGTTCTGACTCATCCGACTCTGTCCATCATGGCCTCCTAATCATCCCCATATAATGATTGGCTTCATCACTTGGTCTCCTCTCCACCAATCAGCTGGTGTGTGGTGGGCGTACTGGTGCAATATGGCTGCTGTCGCATCATCCAGGTGGATGCTGCACATTGGTGGTGGTTGAGGAGATTCCCCCCTTCCATGTAAAGTGCTTGAGTACACAGAAAAGCGCTATATAAATGTAACAAATTATTATTATTAGTGATATTAGTACAAATGTACAGTGCATAAAACAAACTGCTAGTCCCATTTAACTCTTAGACCTTCAAATCGCTCTATAAGCTCCCATACAACTGCACGGTAAATGATGACATAGGCTCTTTCCATGGTTCAGTGTCCAATTATTCAATTTTAAGATGAAATCTGTCATGGAATGCAGCAATTATAGTCCGATGGCTGCAAATGCCACACGATGAGCAGTTAAATAATAGCCTTAGACGCACAGTAACCTTTGAAAAGAGATTAGTAATATTCCTCACGACAACAGAGGCAGGAAGATGTTATTGTAGGACCTTGGAACACCCAGAGGCTCTTGAGAAAATGAGAACAGAAAGGAACCTCTTTTGTAAGTTAACAACCTATAGATAACGCATTGTATGGCTTTCATTATTTAATTGTTAAATTAAATGTGAAAATCAAGTATTAAATAAGGGCTGAATGAATGAATGAATGAATGAATGAATGAATGAATGAATGAATGAATGAATGAATGAATGAATGAATGAATGAATGAATGATATATAACCCAAGCATTTAGTCCATTGTTTGTTCGACAACATTGACTGAGAAAGCAAGTATTATTATTAGACGATTTGGTAAAATCTGATTCATCAATAAAGTGCAATTACAATATATATTACAATTAGTCAAAGTTAGTTTAGACATATTTAACTCATTCCCCATAAGCGTTTTTTTTTATTTTTTATTTCTTAACATTCAATTCATCAAAAGAAAACAGAAAAATCTTATCACTTTTGACACACGCCAAGAGTCCAATTGAGCCGCGAGTTTATCCATCAAACCTTCATTAACATACAGAATCTTCATTGTAAATTCATGCTAGCTGGACCCTTTAACCATTGCACTTGCATCTTGCACATGACATGGCATTTGAGTCGCAAATAGAACACAAAATGTTGCAGTTGTGAGTCCTGAAAATGTATGGGTGTGAGTTTGGTTATAGAATGCAGTTGTCACTCCCGTAAATTGTCTGTATTGTGTGTGAACGTAACCGTATTAGGACTCACATACAGGACTGACAACTGTATTCTGCTGCTGTGTGACAGGAACAAATAGTAATGAATCTCCTGATCAAAACACAGTGGAAGAAGATGCAGAAACAAGTGATATCATATGTAATCATATGCATATGTAAAATAATGCAATCATCAACATTTAACAGCATATAAATCAAAACTGCCTAATGCTACTTAATGAAATGTCGACCCAGGACGCGCTACGAGACTGTGCAAGCAATTTGTCGAAGGACTCCATCTATGTTTTGATCTCCGTTCTGAATCCGATCCAGATGTAGTCTTTGACAAAAATTTGATTTTTTTTTGTTTTTTTGCATGAAACTTTTAACCCATATTCAAAGAATCCATAAAGCTAGAATAAAACGTAATGCATTTTTTTTTTTATCAACACTTAAATTTGGGTAAGTTTCCTAAAAAAAAATACATTTTGAGCAAAAAGATGATAGATGAGATGTGATGATCAAAACATAGATGGAGTAGATAGAGTCCATCAACATCCCCAAAGTTTGCACTAGCTCATCCTGGGTCGACATTTAATTCAGTAACATTAAACATTAATGATTTATAAGCTATGTAAATGTTGATGATCGCGTTATTTTACATATGCATCTTCTTACATATGCTATTGCTCATTTCTGCTGCTTCTTTGGCTATGTTTTAATCAGGAGATTCAGCACTCTTTCAGAAGATAGATCATAGCACCCCCTACCCTATAACAGTGAAAATACGGAAAGCTGGAAATTTCCGTCAATGGCGGGGAAGCATTGTCACATAAATGACAAACATTTCTGTCAATGTCGGGGAAAGAGATAATGGTAAAGGAATCCAGAAGTCAACAGTGGTCTGTTCCTAAATAAAACTGCAGCTGGAACTGTCCTGAAGGTTTCATAATTCATAATGAATCCAAAAGCCTTTCACTGCAACACAGTTTATCCATTTACATTTATAAGCGAGGGGTTAGACTTGTCATCCCTCACATTAAGAATGGACCCGTGTCATATGAATCCTCAAAATCAGTGCTTTTCACTTTATGGTTGGCTTTTCGCAGTGGCTCCTCAATGATTTAACTAGGCATCTTGTGGCTGCATGGGATGGTGAAGGGGAAGCCACATGATTTCAAAATCTTGATAAATAATCTACTCCTACTTTCTTTGTAAGCAAACAACAACAAATAAATTAAATTTAGGAACTGGATTGATAAAATAAGGACAAAGGACATGTTGCATGGGAATGCAAACATGACTTATGGTGGACCTTGTGGGAATGAGATGTGTGAGACATCTTTTGAGGGATATTAGCTAACCTGTGTTTAATAAAAATCACCAAAAGACTATATGTTGCTGACTGTCCTGAAGCAATGAACCACCATTAAAAGATGCATTGCACCAATATTAAAATTCAACATTAAACCTAATTGACCCAATGTGTGTTTACTGTAGAATGTGCAGGATAATTAGCTTTTCAATGCAAAAAATAATAATAATAATTCTTTGTGTGATTTGAGGTAATGAAGCATAATTGATTTTACAATTGTATTCAGTTTTTTATTGCTGATCTGAAATATATGTTATTGTAATGTAATATGGACTAGTTTCTTCATATATATGTTGTGACTGAGTGAACTGACTTACCTTGAGGGACTCAAATGCTCAAAATACCTCTGTCTAATTCACAAAAGTTGTGCTGTTATTTTATTAATAAAAAAATGTAATAACCTAAATGGTAAGTGGTATTTGGTAATGGTATTTAAAAAATACAATTTGAAGGCTTAAAGTTTAAGGTCCTAAGGCTATAAATGTATAAAAGAGCCATCCCAGCAGGTACTGTAGGCTAGAAAGTGTTGGATAGGCACTCAAGAATAATAATGAAATAATGAAATTAATAATGAAAAAGGTATTAAATAAAATCATTTTCAAAATCAAAGAGTAACAAAACAAGAGTTTGATAAGATATCAGCATGGGAAGAGGACAGAGGACAAATGCCACTTGCTCACAAAAGCCTGGCATGTCCCATCAGCACTAAAGTTCAAAATGACTTCAACTAGCAAAATGAAGTCAAGAAGGTTCCAAAAACACAAGCAAGGGGTCCACAGCGAGGGGTTCGCAATTACAGCAACCAGCCTGTACAAAATAAGTAACAAACTGGAAAGTGCTTTAAGAGAGGACCTTAATTTTGTTTTCTTCCTGCAGTTTTCCGATGCTTTTATTTCTGATATGTAAACATTCATCTAAACTCCTTGCACTGACCCATACATTATTAGTTTGTCTACCATCACTTTGAATTTAATCAGACATTCAACACAGATCTCATCTGAAGTTGCCACTTATTGAATGTGACAATAGAGGAACATTAGCGGGCCTGCATAACACAGTCAAGCCATTGAGGACTGCGGTGACCTGCTCACTGTAAAGGAAGTAGTGTGGATAATTTCCAAGGCAAACGCTCTTCGACCTGTTCAGTGTCCTCATAGGCTGGACTGTAATGGCTACAACAGGGGCCTAATTTTGTTGTCATCCCCAGGAAGTCAGCAGCCGAAAAAAAACAACTAGGACCCTTGTCAGTGGTGAGGACACTTGGACTGCTATTATTAATAGTAGCGTTGCCATGACAGTGAACAGACCAGGCCCTTGTATAGCCGCCTTTTATTCCACAGCCCCCTCCTAAGCTTATGAAATATGCAGAATCCAAACAGAGGTGGGGTTGATGTGCTTCCACCTCTACTAACCGCTACATGTCCATGGCTATTACTTATTTATAAGATGTACAGAATAAGTGCCAAAATGGGCCTTCATCTTTTCCACTCCTCTTCACATGATACAAGGCACTTCTGTAGCCCAATGTTTACATAAAAACCCTCTGCAAAAGATATAACACAGAGGAGAAAAGAGTTGAAATTAGTTAACAGAGTCCAGAGCGAGGGCACACTGACAGTGACAAGTGTTCAGAGGAGTCTCAAGTTTCTATAGTAATTTAGTTTAGCTATTGAAAGTTAACGTGTAAAATGGTGATTTCCTTTCTCCACCTTAGCAACTCAAAATGTATCTAGGCTTCTGAATGTGTCACATTGGGTCTGCACAAAGACAGGCTCTGTGGGAACTAATACTGACAGTAGTTATTGTTTGATAGCAAGTTGGTGAAGATTTTTAGCAATATAAACACAAAGTAATATAATAGAATTATATTAATATAATATAACAAAATATGCTCTAGAATCAACCAACATAGACCCTGTTCAAAATGGCAAACTTTGACATTTGCAATCACATTTACAACATAACAGAATAAGTGACAGATCTATTCTTCCATATTGTGAGTTACAACCAAATGAATGGATAATTGAAAAAAGAAAAAAGCAGGGTGGGAAGCTGGTTCTATGCACCATTTGTTGATCAATTGGATGCAGATCTGAATGCAAGCTTTAGGTCAAATTCAAGAAAAGGGGTAGGGTTTAAGTGGACAAATTGATTGGAGAACCAGAAAGTCGTCTGTCATTTCACAGGAAGATCTTATGCCTTTTTGATTAAACATTAAACATGCCACTATTTTTGAAAATAGGCAAATTTTCCAACTACCCTAGAGTTAAACAGTTGAGTTTTACCGTTTTCTAATCCATTCAGCCGATCTCCGGGTCTGGTGGTAGCACTTTTAGCATTGCTTAGCATAGATCATTGAATCTGATTAGACCATTAGCATCTCGCTCAAAAAAATGACCAAAGAGTTTCAATATTTTTCCTATTTAAAACTTGACTCTTCTGTAGTTGCATCGTGTACTAAGACAGACGGAAAATTAAAAGTTGAGATTTTCTATGCCGATAGGAACTTTACTCTCATTCCTGCATAATAATGAAGGAACTTTGCTGCCATACAATGGGAATGAGAGTATAGTTCCTAGACATATCGGCATAGAAAATCGCAACTTTTCATTTTCCGTCAGTCTTAGTGCATGATATAACTACAAAAGAGTCAAGTTTTAAATAGGAAAATATCGAAACTCTTCGGTTGCCTACTAAAACTCGCATTCCCGGGGCTAAATATCACATAATTGGGGTCGCTTCAACCCGCGGACATGAAAAACAGCCCGCGGCAACAGTGATGAAGTAGCCCAATTCCGCGGGAAAACCGCAGACTTGGCAACACTGCCACTGCCTCGCTAGCGTTGATGAGAAAGATGAGAAGTATACAGTGATGTAAGACATGGCTCTGTTGTGGCTCTCAGCATGTGGAAAAGCAAACGGTTCTTAGAAGGCTCCTCAGTCGAACCAACTATGAACTGGGATTAGCACTGGCTCTGAACTAGCACCCGGTTCATTATGGTGGAAAAGGGGTAAATAATATCAATAAGATGCATTTAGAAAAGTGATTCTCAACCAGGGGGCCGGGGCCCACTAGAGTGCCTCAACAAATTTCCAAGAGGGCCACAAGTTGACTTGTTGAAACTAAAAAAAAGGCTGCATTGCAGTGATTAAACATTAAACATACCACTATTTTTGAAAATAGGCAAATTTTCCAACTACCCTAGAGTTAAACAGTTGAGTTTTACCGTTTTCTAATCCATTCAGCCGATCTCCGGGTCTGGTGGTAGCACTTTTAGCATTGCTTAGCATAGATCATTGAATCTGATTAGACCATTAGCATCTCGCTCAAAAAAATGACCAAAGAGTTTCAATATTTTTCCTATTTAAAACTTGACTCTTCTGTAGTTGCATCGTGTACTAAGACAGACGGAAAATTAAAAGTTGAGATTTTCTATGCCGATAGGAACTTTACTCTCATTCCTGCATAATAATGAAGGAACTTTGCTGCCATACAATGGGAATGAGAGTATAGTTCCTAGACATATCGGCATAGAAAATCGCAACTTTTCATTTTCCGTCAGTCTTAGTGCATGATATAACTACAAAAGAGTCAAGTTTTAAATAGGAAAATATCGAAACTCTTCGGTTGCATACTAAAACTCGCATTCCCGGGGCTAAATATCACATAATTGGGGTCGCTTCAACCCACGGACATGAAAAACAGCCCGCGGCAACAGTGATGAAGTAGCCCAATTCCGCGGGAAAACCGCAGACTTGGCAACACTGCCACTGCCTCGCTAGCGTTGATGAGAAAGATGAGAAGTATACCGTCGCTGTCCGATGAAAACCATGTATGTCCATTTTGCCGATTTTGAGATTTTTCGACGGATTGAATGTCCAGGTTCATTTCCGTATACAGTATGCGTCACATATCTAAATGGCCAATGAAAAGTTGTGAAAACATGTCATCTGATTTTCACGTATATCCATTTGGTGTCAAAGCTGTCAATCACGCCGCGTATCTCCCGCCCTGTGGAAGCATCTCGCTGGTCTCGCCGGTCTCGTGAAATTGTTTCATCGAAGCTCAGCACTGGATAGCCGAAAGTACGACATTGAAGCTCTCCACAGTTTAGTTCTAATCTAGTTCTTCACAGATTAGTTTGCTTGCTAGTATGTAAATAAACTCGGTCTCTTTGATAAGATTCAGCCTTTTTTTTCTCAGTCAAACTGATCAAATTATAGCCTGTAATGCTACTGTCATGATTGTCACTAGAACATGCCTCACTCATACTGCGATCACCGCTTGCCAGAGGCTGAGAATATCCAGCATGTATTCCTCTGTATTCCTCACGTATTCCTCTGCTGAAACGCGACTTTGCCATTCTAATTAATGATCAGAAGAACGTGTATCGACCACCGTTACTGTAAAATATGCACGTATGTCCATTTAAACTCAATTTTGGTCAAATGTGGATTATATTATTACACTGTCAAGAATATGGTTACATGTAAAGATGCTGTACCAAGTATGACAACGCTACATTCAACTGCTTTTGAAATACAGTGTTTTTTTCACTTCCTGAAAAGTAAGCGTTTTGGACATACGTGAGTTTCATCGGGCAGCGACGATGCAGTGATGTAAGACATGGCTCTGTTGTGGCTCTCAGCATGTGGAAAAGCAAACGGTTCTTAGAAGGCTCCTCAGTCGAACCAACTATGAACTGGGATTAGCACTGGCTCTGAACTAGCACCCGGTTCATTCTGGTGGAAAAGGGGTAAATAAGATCAATAAGATGCATTTAGAAAAGTGATTCTCAACCAGGGGGCCCGGGGCCCACTAGAGTGCCTCAACAAATTTCCAAGAGGGCCACAAGTTGACTTGTTGAAACTAAAAAAAAGGCTGCATTGCAGTGATTTTATCATGGGTGTTAGGCACATGAAGTAGCAACAGCAATTGTTAAATTAAATGTAACAATTAAGCTAAATTATTAAAGTCACCAAACAATAAACATTAACATTTACTGTCAATAATTACTGAAATAATTCTTACACCAATTAATAAAATGTATTGTCCTATTTGTAGGCTGTTTGCAGTTGCCAAGCAATTCAGAAACGTATTAACTAGCATGCTTGTAATTTTACAATCCTGATTTTGCAGAGTTAGACGCATTCCTGAGTCAACTTATTTTGTTGATCCTGGATCCTAGTACTAACCATATTCTTACCCCTAAATCTAACCCTAATCATAAATTATCCCTAGAAACAGATGGGAATAATAGGTGAATAACACTTTTATTGAAGCACCTAACCCTGGTTGTATGCCTAAACTTGACATAAACTGTAAACTTGTCTCTCAAATCTGATTGGTTGATTGGAATGTTGTTCTAGAATTTGGTGAAATTAGGTTCTGCCATCCAATCAGAATTTAATGTCGTAACTACTAATTTTCTTATTGACATTTTAGGTTTCAGTATGGTGCTCAAGCGCACCCCCTTTACAGCCACTGTGTGCCATTCTTCCGAGCCCATAATGATGCAGGCTTTACAGTTGTTTGCAACCTGATAATCAATGCAGCATTATCAACAACTCTGAGAAGGACTGTAAGCTTTTAGAGTAGCATTTAGGACCAGGCAAAAACTACTAAAACCCATCAGGGGTTCACAATATTATCAGACAATATAAAAACTTTCACATTCTAAAAAGCCTGGGGTGTTGATGGCACCTTGAAAAAAATAAATGATCAAATGCTCATACCCATACTCATCTAAGCTAAACTGAGAGTCAGACGCAAGTACACCAAGCAGGATTTGTTCACAAAAAAAACAAAAAAAAAAGTAGCGCAAAATATTTGATTACTGTTCCTAAAGAGATGAAACTTTAACATAAGCTTTAAGACCCATTCACACAAATAATAATGACTTAACTATAATGGTATAGAGAATAACAAAGAATGAGGATAACGTCTCGGTTACGTATGTAACCCTCGTTCCCTGAAGGAGGGAACGGAGATGCCATGTCAGAGTACCGACGAATAGGACGAATAGGAATCTCACTCGCGAGAGCCAATCTACTTCGAGTGAAACTAAACGAGCCAATGCACATTTGCATGCAATGATTGCACCAGGTGTTCATGCCACGCACCGTGGGTATAAATGAGACACGGGTGCTTGCATCAAATCAGCCTTTTGCTGAGGAGCCGAGTAGGTAGCCGGCACCCCAGCAGGGTACAGAGGACATGGCGACGGGACGTGGCGTCTCCGTTCCCTCCTTCAGGGAACGAACCCCAGCAGGGTACAGAGGACATGGCGACGGGACGTGGCGTCTCCGTTCCCTCCTTCAGGGAACGAGGGTTACATACGTAACCGAGACGTTCCCATTCAGTCGGTCACTCTCGACGCCATGTCGGAGTACCGACGAATAGGAATCCCTACCAAAGCACCATGGCCTCTGCCCCCCTCCAGTGCCCTGTGTGAGGCCGCCTGAGCTCTTACCTGATGAGACAGGGCTCACACCGGGAAGACCATCACCGCATGACCCGCTCAGTGATTATCGGATAACACTGGGAAAGCGTGCCCTACTGAAGGGGAACGCTGCGGAGCCCACATCGTACCCCGAAGGAGTTATGTAGGAGTACAGGCTGAGCCGTAGCCCGCGACAGAGAGAGAGGGGGCTCAATCCCATTGAAGGGAAGGCTCTCCCAAGGGAAAGACACGGGCTTCCCGTAGGAGCGACCGTGGACAGATATATGGGATCCCCGTAGGGTCACTCATATAACCCAAGCCCAATACCGGTTCTCAAGGATTCAGCGGCAAGGGGCCTGATGCGAGACGCTCCGCCACGTCCGGCACCGAGGGTGATGGAGGACTCACAGAGTTTGCTTCTGGAGAAAATAATGCCGTAGCGCAGCAAGCCGACAAGAGCCGGGGCCCCTCAGTGTTTCTACCCGTTTGAGGTGAGAACACAGGAGGAAACCAGCTCTACACGTAGGCTATAGAATCTAGCGGACGTGTTAGGTGTCGCCCAGCCCGCAGCTCTACAGATGTCTGACAGCGAGGTGCCACGTGCCAGCGCCCAGGAGGATGCAACACTTCTAGTAGAGTGTGCTCGCACTTGGGCACATCGCACATAGCCAGGCCGGGGTCTTAGTACCACGTGGGCCAGTACGGCGCCACTAGCAGGACCTGCTCCTCGTCCTCCCTGACCTTGCACAATGTCTGTGCAAGTAGGCTCACTGGGGGGAACGCATATTTGCGCAGCCCCTGGGGCCAGCTGTGCGCCAGAGCATCCGTGCCGAGTGTGCCCTCGGTCAGCGAATAGAACCACTGGCAATGGGACGTTTCTGGAGAGGCAAACAGGTCGACCTGTGCCATCCCGAACTGTCTCCAAATCAGCTGGACCACCTGGGGGTGGAGTCGCCACTCCCCTGGGAGCACAGCTCGTGAAAGCTCGTCAGCCACACGGTTGTGCACACCAGGGACATGAATGGCCCGAAGGGACCTCAGACACTTCTGACTCCAGAGGAGGAGATGGCGGGCGTGTTGCGACATGCGACGGGAGCGCAGACCACCTTGTCGGTTGATATACGCAACGGTCGCAGTGTTGTCCGTGCGGACCAGTACATCTTTGCCCCGTAACCGTCCTTTGAGGCGGCTCAGAGCAAGATGTACCGCTAGCAACTCGAGGCAGTTGATGTGCCAATGCAGGTGCGGGCCCGTCCAAACCCCTGACACTGCATGCCCGTTGTACGTGGCTCCCCAGCCCATGGCAGAGGCATCCGTGAAAACCACAGCATGCCTGGACACCTGTTCCAGGGGCACTCCGGCCCGAAGGAACGAGGGGTCTGACCATGGGCTGAAGGATTGGCGGCAGGCCGGTGTGATGCTCACCCGGTGAGTGCCGCGTTGCCACGCCCATCTCGGGACTCGGCCGTGTAGCCAATGCTGAAGCGGTCTCATATGAAGCAGGCCGAGCGGAGTTACTGCCGCAGCGGCTGCCATATGCCCCAGGAGCCTCTGAAAATGTTTCAGTGGAACCGCCATCCTGCCCTGAAACGTGTTCAGGCAGTTCAGCATCGACTGGACACACTCCTCTGTGAGGCGCGCAGTCCGTTCGACCGAATCCAACTCCATACCGAGAAAAGAGATCCTCTGCACGGGGACGAGTTTGCTCTTCTCCCAGTTGACCCGAAGACCCAACTGGCTGAGGTGTCTGAGCACCAGGTCCCTGTGTTCGCACAACTGATCCCTGGACTGTGCTAGAATGAGCCAGTCATCGAGATAGTTGAGGATGCGAACGCCCTGTTCTCTCATGGGCACAAGGGCCCCCTCCGTGACCTTCGTGAAGACACGGGGGGACAGGGCCAGCCCGAAGGGCAGGACTTTGTACTGATATGCTCGACCCTCGAACGCAAAGCGCAGAAACGGCCTATGTCGAGGAAGAATCGAGACATGAAAGTACGCGTCCTTCAGGCCGATCGCTGCAAACCAATCTTGGGGATGGATGCACTCGAAAAAGCGTTTCTGCGTGAGTATCTTGAACGGTAGCTTGTGGAGGCTCCGATTCAGGACTCGCAGGTCCAAGATTGGTCGTAACCCACCGGTTTTCTTGGGTACTATGAAGTACGGGCTGTAGAAGCCGGTCTTCATATCGGCTGGAGGGACCGGCTCTATCGCGTCCTTCGCCAGTAGGACTGATATCTGCAGGACATGGGCATCTGCAGCTTTCACCGAAGTGAAGCGGACGCCGTTGAACGTGGGGGGGCGCCGGGCGAACTGAATCGCATAGCCGAGCCTGATGGTCCGAATGAGCCAACGAGACGGACTGCGGAGCTCTAGCCAGGCTCGCAGAGACCGTGCAAGCGGGACCATAGGGACCACTGAGGAGAGGAGAAAGGCTGAGCGTCCAAATAGTTGGGACGATCGGTTTCTCTCCGCCCATGACCTCCCAACTCCTGGGAGCCTTCCATTCCTTCCAGATCTCCATCAGCAGATCTCGAGGGGATGGAAGAAACCATACTCAGCCTCGCATCTGTCGACATCGGCGAGCTAAATTTCGCTGATGTCGAGGGACTGCCTGGCTGGGTGTGTGTCGGGGCCGCCCGTAGACGAGATGTTATGTTTGTCTCGCCTCTGGGCGGCCGGCGACACTGTGGCTCCCACCCTGCCGGTCTAACGCCTGAATGGTCCTAGGGCCTCCATGACGGCGCAGTCTCTCGGGCAGTGCCTACAGACATGAACCTAATCACATTGCTAACAGCAGTGTACTCAGCAGAAGTGCTAAACAAAACACCCTCTAAACACCCTGACTTACGTCACCTGCTCCGGGGCGGCTGTCTTACTTTCAATGCAGCGGCCAACCGTAAGTGCATGTACATGTCAGTGGGTCACGCTGCGGCGGCTTTGCACACCACAACTGTGTTGCAGGCTTACCAGGCGGACCTGCTGAGGGACCTCGATCAGGGGGAGGGACCCCCTGAGGCGGTAGTCGAGTCGCGCCGGACCGCGGTTTTCGCTCTCCGGGCCACCGTACAGATAGCGCCGATGGCGGCGAGGGTGGCCACGGAGAGACATCTGTGGTTAAACCGTTGGACATCAGGGAGAAATAAAAAAATCCTTTCTCCCTGATGCCCCGGTTTCGCCATCTGAACTTTTCGGCACCTCCATAGAGGCGGTGGTGGGAAGGTTCGGAGAGGCGAAGGCGTGCTCGGCGGCATTCAGGACATGCATTCGGCTGAGGTCCGGGACCGCGCCCAGGCAGTCGGGTGTCCCCGGCCCGTCCCAGTCTGTGGGCTGGAGACGGGAATAGCGAGCCAGCGTCGCCTCTCGAGCGCCCCTGCCGCGGAGGACTGGGGCGCAGGGGAGGCGGGACACCCGCAACAGGAAGAGGAAGGAAGCCGGGGCTGGTAACCGGAACCAGCGCAGGCAGCAGACTCCACCCACCGAGGACGCGGAGATGATCGCTGCCTTTTTTCCTTCCTCTTGTATTTCCCCTGGGCGCTTTACATCAGGCCGGTGGGCCTGTGTTGAGCAGAAAATGTGAAGATTCTGACGGCCCGCCTGGTTTGTTTGTTGAAGGCGCCCCCCTCAGGATGGCGGGCGGATACTAGCTCGACGGCTGGTTTGAAGCACCACGAGGAGCGATTGGTGAGTCCCCCTCTATGAGGGTGAAACATTTTCAAAACTATGTTTTTTTCAGGACTTGTGTACCTTCGCTCTCCTGAGAGGTTATTTGGGGAGATTTGGAACGTCGCTGGATTTTCGTCGTTTGGAACGTCGCTGGATTTCGACGGTATGGCCGGTGGGTTGCATAATTATGTGTTATTTCACCCTTGCTCTATGTCTCTGCTCCACCTTCTTTAGGGCTCGGGTTGAGCTGAACATCGGATAAACCTTCTGTTTGCGGTTCTGGTCATATGCTCCCCTGAGGCCCGAGCATTGCTAATGGCTGACGCCCTTGCACTTACGGTTGGCCGCTGCATTGAAAGTAAGACAGCCGCCCCGGAGCAGGTGACGTAAGTCAGGGTGTTTAGAGGGTGTTTTGTTTAGCACTTCTGCTGAGTACACTGCTGTTAGCAATGTGATTAGGTTCATGTCTGTAGGCACTGCCCGAGAGACTGCGCTGTCATGGAGGCCCTAGGACAAAGCAAAGGGATTGTTCCCTAGCTGCCTCCGGGATAGAGCCAGCCCCAGGTGGGGGCGTAAGAGCCAGCTGGTTGTCGTTAACCAGCTCGGGGAGTCTGGGCAGCAGGACTTCAGGACAGGAAGTCTCGACGCCAGGGCCCACGAGTGGGCCTTGGAGGGTCTTCTCCACTGGTGTCGACGTCAGCAGTAACTTCGTCAACTAGCCTTGGGGATGAGTCCCCAGGCGCTAACTGGTTTCCAGGCTTTGTCAGCAGCAGACAGCCGCCGCTAGCCCAGGCGCAGCAGCCAGCCTTCTTAAAAGTCAACGGCAGGGTCCTGCCGGGCCTCCCTGAGGGGTAGGCTCCCGGTTTGGGTTACCTTCGCTCAGGTTCAAAGGGGCCCCGTTTGGCCTCCCGGAGAGCCTGCTGTGGTCAGCAGGCGCTGCCGGGTCTCCCCCGAGGGGGAGCTACTGGCATTAGTCCCTCGACGGCTGGTACAAGCTGCTAGTAGGTGGTAGGCGCTACCGGGCCTCCCTAAGGGCCTGCTGTGGGGTAAGCAGGCTCACCTGGCCTCCTCTGTGGAGGCGTTCCTGGGCCCCAGTCACTGGATGGCTAGCATGAGTGCTAGTAGGCCTCAACCGGCCTCCCTGAGTGACCTCCCGGGAGGCAAACTCCCGGTTCCCAGCCGCTGAGGCGGTGAGCATGAAGTGCTATGAGTAGCACATTCTGCGCTATGGGCGGCATGATCTGCAATCAGGTGGGGGCATTGCGCCTCCCTGGAATCGTTCCCCGGTCCCCAGTTTCCGTAACGTATCATAGCATGGGCTGCTATCAGGCAAGCTGCACGGGGCTTCCCTGTGGGATTCGCTGTGGAGTGGTAGGCCCCACGAGGCCTCCTCTGAGGGCACGCGCCTGTCTCGTGGCTTCTGGATGAGTCCAGTCACAGAGCAGAGGGCTGTGATGGAGGAATGCCCGACCTTTCGCAGTTGGTAGGCCCGCTAGGCCTCCCTGATGAAGCGAGTCCCTGGTCTTCCCAGCTACCCCGAGGGCTAGCACGACTGCGATCAGGTATCAGGCCCGTTTGGCCTTCCTGAGGGCGAGCTCCGCTGTTGGACACGCGAGCAGTCGGCACGGGTTACCAGGTGGAGGCCCCTCTCGGCCTCCCTGGGGAACGAGTTCCCTGGGCGGGAATGCACAACTGGCTTTACGCTGACAGCTAGTAGCCACCCGCTATCAGGCGCCGGTCTCTGGCCGTTTGCGAGACCTGAAGGCGGTGTTCTTACCCTAGCATGACGAGGTGTCACTGCGGCTATGCGGTCCCGACAGGACGGGACCTTCATAGTGTGCCTACGGCATGGTTACCTACCGGGCAGGCTTATGAGCTCCTCTCAAGCGAGGGTCTGTTATGAGCTTACGGCCGCCTGGCGCTGATCCATTGGTGGTAGGTCCCGAGGGGCCCCCACGATACGTTCAGCCTGTAAGGCCTTTGGCCTCCTGAGCACGTTTTAAAGTAAGTGCTTGGTAGATCCGAGGATCGAGCGGCTCGACTCCCCTCGCTAGCAAGGGTTTGAAAGCACTTTGCTGAGCGCTGCTCTCCGGGATAACCCGTCTCTGAGGTACGGCTAGTCGGTGACACTGCCTTTCTTGCAGCACCCTAGCGGGATGTCTCTTCGGAGGCGAGTACCAGAGGCTCTGTACTGTACAGACAGGGTTGACCGTATTACGTGTCCCATAGCAGACTGGGTCACCATACTTCCTGGTCGTACCTTGATGACATCATAGGTTGTCGCCGGTCAATAGGATTGACGTTTTTTGATTGTGATTTCAGGCACCTGTCACGCTGGAAGCGTTCCCCGTAGCGTCAAAGCTGACGCAGCGTCTCGTTCCCTGTTCTCAGGGAACAATGGTTACATTTGTAACCTGAGACGTTTTCTCAACAAAACTTCATCAAAAGATGGAGCAAATCCGACCTTTCGTGAGTTGGGGAGCGCAATGTTCCATTATAACATTCCGTTTGTATTGACTATTAGGCCTATATGTGAGAGTACCTGTGTAATGTCTTGTTGCCTATAATTTGAATTTCATTTTACTAAAGCATAAAATACAGGCGCATAAGCAGGACCTCAGTTTTTAATTGCACGTGCTTAACACAATTCTCTCACGTGGTTGCGCAGCCGACAATAGTGGGTAGGTAGATAGAAGTAATGAAAGCAGAAAAAGAACGCACTGCCTGGGCCATGGGTTTGTGTCGAACGCTGGTGACCGCTTTCTCCAATAGCTGGCAAAAAAAACAACAGCTTCAGAAAGAATAAACTGAGTTGGACCAGCCTCAGCACTCCTTAGTAGGCTACTGGTAAGTTTTAACTCTCAGATTTTAACTCAAGATTGACTACAAATAAGCTGGGCCTGCGAAATTTCATTCAATATAATTAATAAATAATCTATTGTACACAATTAAATATAAGTAGGCTATATGATTCTGAAATTCCAATTTCAACAAAAAGCTATCGAAAAAGATATCCGTCTGGCAGGCTTACAATCACAGTAGTGTGCGACACTGTTAAATTAAATAGCCTTTGTTAAATATTTGAACCACTGAGACAAAAGCGCACATGAGATATATAAAGTAATATAAATATGTAAATATATGTAATATAAATATAAATAATAAGTAATATACAATCATGGTAGTGGGAGCAGCGACACTTTGTTAAATTAAATAGCCTTAGTTAAATAGCACCACTGAGACAAAAGCGCATATGAGAGGCATATAGGCCTATAATATAAATATGTAAAAATATGTAATATAAATAACATAAATATATTTATATTTACTGTTATATTTATATTTATGTGTATATATATTTATATAAGTAATATACAATCACGGTAGTGTGAGCAGCGCTATTTGTTAAATTAGCCTAAATAGTCTATGTTGAAAAGCCTTGAACCACTGAGACAAAAGTGCACACCACACAATATATGTAAATTAATATAAATATGTAAATGTTATAAAATATAACAAATAAATATAAATAATATTAAAATTATGCTATATATTATATTATATATAAAAGTAGCATAATATACAATCACGGTAGTGTGAGCAGCGAGTGATGGCACTTTGTTAAATTAAATAGCCTTGAGCCTTCGTTAAATAGTCTTCATTAACCACTGAGACAAAAGCGCACACGAGATGTAAATTGTAAATGTAAATGAATAGCCTGAATATGTAAAAATATGTAATATAAAAATATAAATACTATAAATATAAATAATATATTATATTATATGCGCTGGTGTGTGCGTGAAAGTCGGTTGTTTAAGTGATTGTTTGATGACGACGACTGTAATCTGAAAGTAAAAATATGGGAAATAAATAAACATGAACAAATAAATATATATTACTGATCAATACCGATAAATAAAAATGTGTTTGTTTGTCTTTGTTTATGCTGTTCCATCTTCAGATCTCTCAGTCGTGATCTGATCTGCTCTCTCAGCAAAAAATATGAAGGCTGGGATGTAAACCATAGTCTAGTCTATATTTCGTTTTGCCAGCACTTTTTGTTCAGATATTATTACATTTCTGTTCTAATTGTCCCTGTTCTAAATGTGAAAAAATAAATGTAAAAAAAACATGTTCCTTATTATGTTCAATTGCCTGTGCTGGTGTGTGCGTGTGCGGCTGTGCACGAAAGTCGAGCGGGAGCCGTTTAAAGCAGTTTACCGCTGAACCGCGGGAATTTCTTGCTTTTCAACCGCAGTGAGAAAAAAATCCATACCGTCCCAGCCCTAGTTGACACACCGACATAGGTGGTGGTATTGCATCTCAACGCTGGTTGCCACCCATCATAAAACTGGAAAAAAAAACAAAAAAACAACAACAACAAGATGACGCAATGTGTAGCTACTACCACCACAGAAAATCACATCAGAGGAGAAGAAAAAAACGAAAACTAATCACACCTTAAAGGTCCCATGACATGGCATTTTTCTATTATTTTATAATGTTTCCTAAGTTACTTATATTGTTAGTATGATTTTTACATTAAAAAAATTTCATAATTTAGAAATAAAAGGCATTTTTTTCTATACTGTTATTACCCCTCTGGCTGAATGCTCTGTTTCAAGGGGTGTGTCTGCTGTGAGACTTCAGTGAAAACGCCCACTGTTGTGATTGGCTGACATCTTTGCATTTGAAATGAGTGTTAGATTATGTTGCGGAGGGGGCGTGGTTTAGCGAGGCACTGCATGCATGAGAGGGAGAGAGACTGACTGGGCACTCGTGAACCACGGAGAGCTGGAGGAAGTTTTATTGTACTGAGTTGTTGAGAGCACTGTGCTGTTAGCGTGAGCTTATTTTGTTTGTAGCTGAGAGATTCTGAATAAACAGTCCCAGTCACGTCGACTCTTGTCTTCTTCCACCTTATTCTACGAACTTTGCAACACATGTAATCAGGGCTCTGAACCGGTTCAAGGAACGAAAACGAAAACCGGAAACGAACGAAATTTTAAGAGGAACAAAAACGGAAACGAAATCAAAATCAATTTGAATCGTTCTGAACAGAAACGTTAATTTGAAATGACCATTAACCGGTTAATAACGTTATTTTATCGTTCTCTTTAATATTTTAATTTGGCAGTGACCAATCATGAAATGAGTAGTACAGCATGTGACGTTGACGGATCAAGCGTGAGTGAAATGCCCGCGCACCATCATCTATGAATCTAACGGTAACGCAAGTCAGTGTGAGCGCGCATTTTCATGCCTCAAGTACATTTCTTTCCCCGCTGAGGTCTACAATGAATGTGCAGGTATTGGAGGACATTCTTTTCGAACGTTTAAATAAGCAGTACGGACTTTAAGCTCAAATAGACTGATTTAGGCTAGTTTATGGATTCCGTTTAAGCCTATCCAAGTAGGCTTATAGCATCTATCAAACATTTTTCCTATAGTCTTTCAGATTGCCAATACAGGACAGGTCAATGTTTTCTATATAGACGGTTGATGCTTCGTATTAAATGGTATGTTATATTGTATTAAATGCAAGCTTTATTAGCTGACTGAATTTGATTATGTGATGCAAGAACGTGTTGCGCAGTGTTTGCTTTGAAATTAGCAGTTGACGGTGCATTAAAAGAGCAATGGTTATCCAGTTTATTTATTCTTTATTCATGCATTTTTTAAAACAAGTCGTGTTGAAAAAAAGTTATGTACAAAGAATGTTATCACTCTTCTGAAAATAATTCGGCATTAGAGGCCACTTTCGATTGTCTAACGCTCCATTAAAACAGGTCCGCTGTTTATGCCTTGTAATTAATGCATGTATTTCTGGTTTTAAAAATGTTATTAAATAAATATTCAAGTTTAATTACCATGTGTTATATTATTATTGAGTGAAAATAAGTCTATTTATACATATTTGTTTAAAATGTATACATATTTGTTTAAAGTATAGGCTTAATTAAAATAACGTTATTAACCGGTATTTTTTCATATCAAACCGTTTTCGGAACAGTAATGTTTATTGAGGAACGCAAAAACCGAAACGCTATAATATCGATTCTGCTCGGAGTGAACCGATTGATATTTTTTTCCGTTTTTAAGCCCTGCATGTAATGTACCATTACAGCCGTCGAGATGAACGAATCGTTAAAGTGTGGATTATAGCATTATTTTATGATCTATTCCTATCACCTGAAAGGCTGCAGTGATGAGCATTGAGTACACAGGCAATCTGTTGATCACGTGAATGCAGTGATCTTGTCATTGCAGCGTGATTTCTCTCACAAAATGCTTTCACCACAACTAACACCAAACACAACATCGACAAGAATACAGTGAGAGCTTCGCTGGGCTATATAACAACTTTTTTTATTATAATGGCAGTTTGGGCAAGTGTGCAGACACACTCGCAACGTTGCAAGTGTTCTTTGATCCCTCTCTGTAGTTTAATCACTTAAATAATGGATTTGTTTCATGCTACTAACAGAAACTATCATTTTAGTCACTGGCTTGATTCACTGATGCATTACGCTTAAGGCATCAAGACAGCAATCATTAAACGATCTAGAAAGAAAGTCTGAGTGAACTTGAATGATTACACATCAAAAATCACTGATCACAGATCAGGCATTAATGTTACTCACTGTTTGTTGCGGTGCTGTCGAATCCATATCGTAAAGTCTGTTTGTAAAGCCTGTGCTAACATAAACTGAATCCATTTTCTCCGAATGCTCTGGGCGGGCAAAGCAGAGGAAGGGGAGGTAACCTTCCCTGGTATGACATCATAACAGGAAAATTCAAGATCAGCTCGTCTGAGCTGTCATTTTCTCAAAGGCAGAGAAAGACATCCAGAACTCGGTTTACACCCATCAAAATTTCTAGCCACTTGGGGACCATATCGTCGCTGTCCGATGAAAACCACGTATGTCCATTTTGCCGATTTTGAGATTTTTCGACGGATTGAATGTCCAGGTTCATTTCCGTATACAGTATGCGTCACATATCTAAATGGCCAATGAAAAGTTGTGAAATCATGTCATCTGTTTTTCATGTATATCCATTTGGTGTCAAAGCTGTCAATCACGCCGCGTATCTCCCGCCCTGTGGAAGCATCTCGCCAGTCGCCGGTCTCGCTGGTCTCGTGAAGTTGTTTCATCGAAGCTCAGCACTGGATAGCCGATAGTACGACATTGAAGCTCTCCGCAGTTTAGTTCTAATCTAGTTCTTCACAGATTAGTTTGCTTGCTAGTATGTAAATAAACTCGGTCTCTTTGATAAGATTCAGCCTTTTTTTCTCAGTCAAACTGATCAAATTATAGCCTGTAATGCTACTGTCATGATTGTCACTAGAACATGCCTCACTCATACTGCTATCACCGCTTGCCAGAGGCTGAGAATATCCAGCATGTATTCCTCACGTATTCCTCTGCTGAAACGCGACTTTGCCATTCTAATTAATGATCGGAAGAACGCGTATCGACCACCGTTACTGTAAAATATGCACGTATGTCCATTTAAACTCAATTTTGGTCAAATGTCGATTATATCATTACACTGGCAAGAATATGGTTACATGTAAAGATGCCGTACCAAGTATGACAACGCTACATTCAACTGCTTTTGAAATACAGTGTTTTTTTCACTTCCTGAAAAGTAAGCGTTTTGGACATACGTGAGTTTCATCGGACAGCGACAATATACAGGCTAGGGGAACTAGGGGAATATTAATGTTAAAAAACCTCAAAAAATGAAATTTTCATGCCATGGGACCTTTAAAAAGTTAGCTTGCCAGTGTGGGAGTTATTTGGATAAGTTCAACAGCAAGTTCTTTTTGTGTGCTTTTGTACAGTTATGGTAACAAACTCTCTCTCCGCCTCCCTACACATATTTTGAGTGCAATTCATTGGTCAAAAAAAAAAAAAAACACAAAATCAGTTAAAGAATAGTGTTAATTTCGTCAGACGAGACGAGACTAAATATGTTCGTCAACAACCTTTTTTTCCATGACGAAGACGAGACTGCACCAATGTCCAAAAACGCTGACTAAGACTAACTTAACATAAGATAAAAATCTCTCTTCATTTTCATTTACAATTGTCTGTACTTTTTCATCATGAGATGTTGCTGTTGCTCACGTACAGGTCTCATACTCCTGTTGCTGCGCGGCGGCGCGAGATGACAGGCTGGTCATGTGGTTCCCGCTAATCACGTGGTTCCCGCCTACCCGGAGTGCTCAATACTTCTAGCGCTGTGTCAATACATTTGAATGGCTTAGGCGGATACATAACAGCTTCACCATACAGGTGTTTACAGCAATTTTTGGTAAACAGTACAGCATAGTGTGCATTGATTATTACTTCAGCTACATTTACAGTATCATTATATTATGGAGAGTGATGGAGATGCAAAATAGTTTACATTATTGTTAATGTTTTTATTGTATTTAGCCCTCAGGTATTCCTTACTAGTTGGTCACACTTATACTCATTGGCGGTCAAATGTGACCATACACCTATATTTTAGTTCAATAATATTTATTGAATATTTTGAGGAGATCTTTTGGTACTAAATACTATTTGTGCAATAAGTATGGTCCATTAATGACCACTTCAAACATTTGTCTTCTGATATTTTTATTATTTATATAACAATTAGTGTAGTAATTAAGGTTAAAATAGAGAATTCCAATGCAAAGAGACAAATTAGAGCCATTTTGTGGCTGGAAAACTACAATTTTCATTTGTAATGCCATTGCTGGTGCCTGTATGGCTCGTTAATAAATATACATATAGTCTAGTTGCTCAAAAAAGTATTGCAGATCATAACTGCTTACTTATTTGTGAAATTTTAAAATGTTAATAATAGTGAATAGTAATGAATGCAAGCAAATATAATTTAACCCTAAAAAAAAAATTTAAATAGTGCTAAAAGGCAAACGTATTTTTCCTTATATGTACAGTAGGCTATATACGAATTCATACTGAATCAAGATCGAAATCAATATTTGTGCCCATCGTCTCATAAGCTAATGCTGATTTTAGGCATCTATGCTGTAAATCAACCAGTTAGCTATGGTGTTGTGGCACATACATTATGCAGGTTATATGTATTTTATGTAACTTATTTATAACATATAACACAATACATTGAGTTTTCCTTTGACTAAAACTAGACTAAAATGATGAGACTTTTAGTCGACTAAAACTTGACTAAGATACCTTGAGTTGTCTTTTGACTAAAACTAGACTAAAATGATGAGACTTTTAGTCGACTAAAATTAGAAAAAGATATGTGAATGACTAAATATGACTAAAACTAACAAGGACATTTGGCACAAGTCTAAGACTAAATTAAAATTAGGTGACAAAATTAACACTATTAAAGAATAAAGTAGAGGTAAAGATGATCATAAGTTCCTTAAGTTATACAGTATAACTAGTCTGTCTATTAGAAGCAGTGTTGCCATTAATAGACTTGCCTCTGTCACTACGTCATCACGTCTTATTCTCTCAAAAAACAGAATGAAATGGAACTTGCGATTTATATCCAAGTGAAACGGCTTCTCAAACAAGAATAAATGTCAGATGGGACTTGACTTTGTTCATTGAGAATTGATTGAATTGTTAGATCATGGTGGTTTGCTATTTCTGTGATCTAATGTATGTGACAGGTTGTTCTGCCCTTGTGCCGGTATAAATACATCATCAGAGAAGAGATGTCATTAGAAGAAGAGATTAGTCATTTTGACATTGAAATTATCTGATATTATTTGTATAACCATAGTAACATTGTTAATTGTACAATAATACAATTGTTCAAGATGCGTTTGCATGAAACAATAGATTGCGAGTCCACAGTGTGATACCGCCGGTATGAAATATATCATCAATATAAGCAGGCTGAAATATATCATTGCCATCAATAATGCGGATATTAGAAAATATCTGACTGCTGAATGTTGAGACTGACCAATTAGATTCAAGTACTCCAATGAGCCGTGTAATAAAAAATGGTTAAGAAATGATATTTGTATCAAAGGCCCTTTAATCGGCTCAGATATTGACAACTCCAAGTTGAGTATTTCACTGCAATGTAGGTCAGCGTTTTCCTGCCACTCTCTTCGTATCTCTTTCAACATCAATCGAGTCTCTCCAACAGCCACCGATGAGTTCCAGCATTACGAGTGAGACACGCTGACAGAAGCCTTGCCAGGAAGACCTCAAACAGATAACCACTAGGCTGAGGTCCATGAGCCCGGCCACTGTCTCAATGCCAGGCCTCCTTCCATGCCATACACAGAGCAGCTGCCCTCAAGACTAAAAGACAGGGAGGGGGAAACTCTTGTCCTCTTATCCACCATCTGTCTGCAGGAGGGCTTGGGTGGCGTCTGCCAGAGGATGCACAGGCCACCTCGACATTTGAAAGATCCAAGGAGCAGGCCCTTAAATCACTGTCGCAGCTTCAACCTCTGTGATTGATCAGCTTCATTTAGCAGGAGCAGCCAACACACAGGGAGGGCTTGTCCCAACGCACTTCTACCCGAATCTGGAACTCAGTACAAGGCAAACACACTAACAGCTGCAGCAGCAATGGGGTTTCCCCCTCAAACACTCATTATCACTCACTTAGATGACTCTTGGCCAACACAGACATAGCAATGGTTAGGATTTTTGTTAAGTTTTGGATTTTTAACATTATTAAAACATATTTTAATGTATTACATGGCGCTCTGGAAAAGTTGAGTCTAACTGATCAATTGCAACATTCAGCTCTCAGATTTTTCTTTACGTTTGCTTTTGTGATCCAAGGCAACATTGCATATCAATCCGCTCATCCGGGCAACTGAAGCGTGATACTTTGATGACTCTCATCTCACCCCATGGACTTGCACTCTTTGTTTAATGCAACCACAACTGGCGCCATCGAGATATCGATATACACTATATTGCCAAAAGTTTTGGGACGTCTGCCTTTACATGCACATGAACTTTAATGACATTCCATTCTTAATATGCAGGGTATATCGAGTTGACCCACCCTTCTTTGCAGTTATAACAGCTTCAACTCTTCTGGGAAGGCTTCCCACAAGGTTTAGGAGTGTGTTTATGGGAATTTTTGACCATTCTTCTAGAAGCGCATTCGTGAGGTCAGGCACTAATGTTGGACGAGAAGGCCTGGCTTGCAGTCTCCACTCTAATTCAACCCAAAGGTGTTCTTTCGGGTTGAGGTCAGGACTCTCTGCAGGCCAGTCAAGTTTCTCCACACCAAACTCGCTCATCCATGTCTTTATGGACCTTTCTTTGTGCACTGGTGTGCAGTCATGTTGGAACAGGAAGGGGCCATCTCAAAACTGTTCCCACAAAGTTGGGAGCATGAAATTGTCCACCTCCACCAAACTTTACACTTGGCACAAGGCAGTCAGGCAAGTATCGTTCTCCTGGCAACCGCCAAACCCAGACTCATCCATCGGATTGCCAGACAGAAACGTGATTCGTCACTCCAGAGAACACACGTCTCCACTGCTCTAAAGTGATTGGAACACCTGAATTCAATGACTTGGAGTGGTGTCCCAATACTTTTGGCAAAATAGTGAAGCTTAATGCGATTATCAAATCGTAAAAACTGTGTTTCAAAGTGAAGAGTAACACTGTGCTCCTGAAAGTGTTTCAGCGCCTTGGTTCACAGTAAATAAACAAAGCCACTCTTGGACACTGAAACACTGTATCATGAGCTGTGTGCATGCAAATGAACACAGTATTGTGCCTCACTTTAAAACCTGCAGCACTTATATTAATTTGCAAAATAAAATTTTGTTTAACGTTTGAAAATGAAGATGTAAATATTAGTATCGTAAGTTTACAGTTGTACAATAAAATAAAATGAAAGTGAAAATGACATGTGAAGGCCAAGAATGGTAACGCATACTCTGAATTTGCCCTCTGCATTTAACCCATCCAAATTAGTGCACACACATTAGTAATAGTGAGTAATGAACATACACACTGCAAACCATGGACACACACATCCCGAGCAGTGGGCAGCCATTGCTGCTGTGGTGCCGGGGAGCGATTGGGGTTAGGTGTCTTGCTCAAGGGCATCTCAGTAATTTCCAAAAGCATTGGAACACCCCTCCGAATCATTGAATTCAGGTGTTCCAATCACTTCCATGGCCACAGGTGAATACAATGAAGCACCTAGGCATGCAGACTGCTTCTACAAACATTTGTGAAAGAATGGGTCGCTCTCAGGAGCTCAGAAGGGACGCATACCAAGCACTGTGATAGGTTGCCACCTGTGCAATAAGTCCATTCGTGAAATTTCCTCACTACTAAATATTCCACGGTCAATTGTTAGAAACAAAGTGGAAGCACATGAACTTGGTGTGGGGTTGTTTTTCAGGGGTTGGGCTTGGCCCCTTATTTCCACTAAAAGGAACCCTTAATGCTTCAGCATGCCAAGACATTTTGGACAATTTCATGCTCCCAACTTTGAGGGAATAGTTTGGGGATGGTCCCTTCCTGTTCCAACATGACTTGTGGAAAGCCCTCCCATAGAGTTTAAGCTGTTATAGCTGCAAAGGGTGGGTTTTTAACCCATGCCATTTTAAACACTACGGATTAAGAAAGGGATGTCATTAGAGTTCATGTGTAAGTAAAGAGTTCATGTGTAAGGCAGGCATCCCCAAAACTTTTGGCAATATAGTGTGTATATATATATATATATATATATATATACACACTATATACACAGCAAAACGTTCCAATATGGTCCCATTAGTTAACATTAGTTAATGCATTAATTAACATTAATGAATAATGAGCAATAGGGGAGAGCGGGGCACAACCTAATGCTTTTTGACTGTCTCAGTTTGTGTCAATTCAATTGGGGTTCAGAGTATTTTTTTTTTCTCACATTAATTCCCCACATGTCTAGTACAAATATGTGGTTTTATTTCATTAATACAGTGTATACTTTTTCTTGATTTACCCCGAAAGAATGGAAGTGAAATGTGACAACATGCCCCGTAGGTGTCACCATTACGTTTGTCTTGTCTTCACCTGTTCTCGTTTAGCCCTGATTAGTTTATCTACTCCACCTGTGTCTAACTAGTTCCCTCCATTACCTTGTGTATTTATACTCCCTGTTCTGTTCAGTCCTTGGTCGGTTATTGTTTGTCCACACATATCCGTGTGATCATGTCTTGAACACTCTCTGTCTGTTATTGCGATTAAAAGACGTTTTTTGTAACCATCATTTCCTTCGTCGAGCACTTTCTTCTGCCAGAGCGTGACAGAATAACCGACCCTCAAAGTGAGTATTAAAGAAGATGGACTCACCCATGCTACAACTTCTTCTCCGTCCAGAGAGCAGGCCATACCTGGGATACCTGGCCTGGATGATCCGGAATGTCTCCTCCCTACAGCCGGCGAGCCCGAGGCACCCACCGAGGTGATTCGAGTGCTGGAATACGCGAAGGCCCCGGAGTTGACGCAGGTGGGTCAGTCCATCTTAGAGCCAGGAGCGGACTGTGACCTGATCGATCTGTGGTCCGCGGATCCTTTTCCCACCCAAGTCCCCACCCTCTCTTCGTCACCTTCTTCGCCAGTCCCGTCTGGAAATCTTCTGCCCATATCCATGTCTCTCCTAAACCCGTCTCCATTGCTGGTCACGGCCAGTCCCCTGGATCCGTCAGCACCACTGGTGTTGTCCAGCTCTTCGGCTCTACCCCCGCCGCTCACCCAATGCGGCCCATCATCTGCGCCTCAGGCTTCCCTGCCACCAGCTCAGCTTGAGGCCGAGTCCCCGGCTACACCTCGGACCTCCAGGCCCTTATCTCCACCTTGGCCTGTCAGTCCGTCACCATCATCTCGACTCACTGCTCCTTCAACGCCTCCGTGGCCCGTCTGCCCAGAAACTCCGCTGGGCTCCCTCGTCTCTCCAGGTCAGCCTCCGGCGGTCGACGCACAGCCTATGCCAAAGACTTCCGGGATTCGGGCTACGCCCTCACCCTGCACCCCTACGGCGTCAGCGTGCTCCTCCCTTCCTCCAGCCTCCCCGTCGGCCTCACTCGCCACATCGTCGTTCATCCAAGTCCCCGTCACCGCCTCAGTCCCATGAGCCTGCAGCTCAGTGCCAGGCTTCCCGGCCTGCGATGTCGCCCTGGTCCATCGGCCACTCGGTTCTGCTGAATACTCCCCTCACCATGGTTCCCCCTTCGTCGATCGGTCCTAGGGCTCCGTCCGCCCCTGCAGTCTGGACTCCGCCCTGGACGCTCTCTCTGTCAGCGTCACCATGGTACGCCTGGTGCCCGCCTACT
Organism: Romanogobio albipinnatus; assembly: GCA_023566225.1. NCBI lineage: Eukaryota > Metazoa > Chordata > Actinopteri > Cypriniformes > Gobionidae > Romanogobio > Romanogobio albipinnatus. The sequence continues at coordinate 44,067,137 of CM042242.1, forward strand.
CCAGACGCCTGTCTGTCATCAGCTCCACCGAAGCCTCCACCCCATTTCTACTTCATGGGCTCTGTTGTCTTCTCGATGCGCCTTTCCAATGGGGGGCGTAATGTCACAATTACGTTTGTCTTGTCTTCAACTGTTCTCATTTAGACCTGATTAGTTTATCTACTCCACCTGTGTCTAACTAGTTCCTTCCATTATCTTGTGTATTTATACTCCCTGTTCTGTTCAGTCCTTGGTCGGTTATTGTTTGTCCACACATGTCCGTGTGATCATGTCTTGAACACTCTCTGTCTGTTATTGCGATTAAAAGACGTTTTTTGTAACCATCTTTTCCTTCGTCAAGCACTTTCTTCTGCCAGAGCGTGACAGTAGGTGGGGTACATTGTAACATATGGTGGGGCACATTGTAACATGACCAAATGACAGATTAAAATGTTACCTGATATACAGTGAGGAAAATAAGTATTTGAACACCCTGCTATTTTGCAAGTTCTCCCACTTAAAAATCATGGAGGGGTCTGAAATTGTCATCGTAGGTGCATGTCCACTGTGAGAGACATAATCTCAAAAAAAAATCCAGAAATCACAATGTATGATTTTTTAACTATTTATTTGTATGAAACAGCTGCAAATAAGTATTTGAACACCTGAGCAAATCAATGTTAATATTTGGTACAGTAGCCTTTGTTTGCAATTACAGAGGTCAAACGTTTCCTGTAGTTTTTCACCAGGTTTGCACACACTGCAGGAGGGATTTTGGCCCACTCCTCCATCTCTAGATCAGTCAGGTTTCTGGCCTGTCGCTGAGAAATACGGACTTTGAGCTCCCTCCAAAGATTCTCTATTGGGTTTAGGTCTGGAGACTGGCTAGGCCATGCCAGAACCTTGATATGCTTCTTACAGAGCCACTCCTTGGTTATACTGGCTGTGTGCTTCGGGTCATTGTCATGTTGGAAGACCCAGCCTCAACCCATCTTCAATACTCTAACTGAGGGAAGGAAGTTGTTCCCCAAAATCTCGCAATACATGGCCCCGGTCATCATCTCCTTAATACAGTGCAGTCGCCCTGTCCCATGTGCAGAAAAACACCCCCAAAGCATGATGCTACCACCCCCATGCTTCACAGTAGGGATGGTGTTCTTGGGATGGTACTCATCATTCTTCTTCTTCCAAACGTTTAGTGGAATTGTGACCAAAAAGTTATATTTTGGTCTCATTTGACCACATGACTTTCTCCCATGACTCCTCTGGATCATCCAAATGGTCATTGGTAAACTTAAGATGGGCCTTGACATGTGCTTGTTAAAGCAGGGGAACCTTCCGTGCCATGCATGATTTCAAACCATGACGTCTTAGTGTATTACCAACAGTAACCTTGGAAACGGTAGTCCCAGCTCTTTTCAGGTCATTGACCAGCGCCTCCCATGTAGTTCTGGGCTGATTTCTCACCTTTCTTAGGATCATTGAGACCCCACGAGGTGAGATCTTGCATGGAGCCCCAGTCCGAGGGAGATTGACAGTCATGTTTAGCTTCTTCCATTTTCTAATGATTGCTCCAACAGTGGACCTTTTTTCACCAAGCTGCTTGGCAATTTCCCCGTAGCCCTTTCCAGCCTTGTGGAGGTGTACAATTTTGTCTCTAGTGTCTTTGGACAGCTCTTTGGTCTTGGCCATGTTAGTAGTTGGATTCTTACTGATTGTATGGGGTGGACAGGTGTCTTTATGCAGCTAACGACCTCAAACAGGTGCATCTAATTTAGGATAATAAATGGAGTGGAGGTGGACAAATTTAAAAGCAGACTAACAGGTCTTTGAGGGTCAGAATTCTAGCTGATAGACAGGTGTTCTAGCTGATTGTCTGTAAGGGTACTGTCTAAACGCACAGTTACCTGACAAATATTTTTAAAGTAAACCTGACTCTCCATTTTCTTCCACCCCAGATAGGGGATTTCATCTTTATTTTATATTTTCTTTTAATTCCCACTATAACTGTTATACTATGTATATTTTTATTGTATTCACTTATGAATATTTTAACTTCATTTCTGTGTAAAGCACTTTGAATTGCCCCTGTGTATGAAATGTGCTATACAAATAAACTTGCCTTGCCTTGCCTTGCCTTGATTCTAGCTGATATTTGCAGCTGTATCATACAAATAAATAGTTAAAAAATCATATATTGTGATTTCTGGATTTTTTTTTTTTTTAGATTATGTCTCTCACAGTGGACATGCACCTACGATGACAATTTCAGACCCCTCCATGATTTCCAAGTGGGAGAACTTGCAAAATAGCAGGGTGTTCAAATACTTATTTTCCTCACTGTAATCAAAAAAATATACAAGACAAACTCAAATATTTTGTGAATAAAATACAATTATTAACTTTTTAAAATAAAATAATGGCATTTTTTAATCATTAAAAATATACAGATTTTTGAGTTTGACAACAAACACATCGCTAAATACAGCTGAACAGCATAGTTAAAAACATAATAATAATTCATCATTTCTGAACATTGACTCTCAGTCATTATTCATCCTTTTCTCATGGTTTCTCAAAATAATTCATAAAAGTATAGAATATAATAGCGTAGTTCTAATAGGGGCACATTGTAACGCAGTGTTACAACGCACCCCACCTGGGCAACTGGGATTTAAACCGTGGCTCGTGTCTTCTGCTGGTTAGATTAGCATTAAAGAACGACCTGTACTCTTTAATAACAGATTTAAGATTATAATGATATCAGATTTGTCTTGTTTTAAATAAACACAAAAAACAGAGATGAAAAATTAAGTAAGAAATTTACGGTTAAATAAATGTTCAGTGATATCTTCCAAAGATTTTTTGATTTTAACGCAATTTGTTCTCTAAATAATGTTGATATGACAACTAGTAATTACACAAAGTTTTGTCATCCTGGCATGTGTGGAAAGTGTTAAACCATGTGTGTTACAACTAACCCTGCATTAGTTTGTGCCCCGCACTCCCCTACAATTTTTAGAATATGTATTAATATTTGTTAATGTTAGTTTTGTAAGACTGGAGAAAACGGTAAGAAATGAAAGCTCTAGCATAAGTTCTGCTGGGAAGACTCAATTACTACGTCACTCACTGCCTTCATTCTAACCCAATTATATTCTCATGCTCACCGTATAAAAGCCCGGTACTTACACATGTTTGAGTTCGCAGATACTGAAGCGACGATTACGCAGTCTGAAGTGACGACGACTACCCCCATCCTCCCCACCACCACCAGGATGGTCCCGTCCATACCTCCCGGGGGGTCGGCTGCGCCCCTGCCCTCGTCTTCAGGCAGGAATTGCAGATCCGATACCCTCGGATTATGCCTACGGACGGGGCCTACGCCAAATTGACTCTGTAGATTATTAGCTTGCTGAGCTACTATTAAATGCACTATTGTCAAATAATTCTCCCGAGTCTTTCCTGCAGAACTGTAAGAGATGGCAACTCTCTGAGAAAACAAAGGTAATTAACATCTGAACTCTCTTGTGATATTACCATCCCCATCCAAGATGATATCCAACTGAGTTGATCACCCAAGTATTGCCTTAATTTACATTTAATTGCCCTCACCCTCATCTCTCCTCTCCATATATTGAAATTCACCCCAAATCTACATGGGTTAATGTGAACAAGTACTATACAGTATTATACATGTTTGGAATCATTTGAAATGTCTCAGTGCTCCTGGTACAATGGTCTCATTCTCACAGAAGTAAATCAAAAGGTAACAAAGGTTTTAAAAGTTTAGAGATATTTTGCTTATTGTGTGTGGGTGTGTGCTCTGCCAATTGGTCTTTACCCCCTGTCCTCAATAAGGTGTAAATTACAGGTCTACAGGACCATTGTGAACTCATGTTTACATTTAAAAGAAGTGTCTGTCTTGGTTCGTCATGTATCCATCTTTTACTCTTTACTTTAGAGCATTTGATGTTATGTATGGATTATCTTTGAATTGATTACGTAATTGGCATGATACATTTACCTGACTAATAATACATTGTTACATTTGATTTAATTCTGACTTACTCTGGAAATATTAACTCTAGTAGATTACGTTAAATCCATAACACCACATATTTATGCTCAGATTAGTCGCAGACTAAAACGTCTCAGGTTACAAATGTAACCTTTGTTCCCTGAGAACAGGGAACGAGACGCTGTGTCAGCTTCGACGCTACGGGGAACGCCTCCAGCGTGACTGGTGCCTGAAATCACAATTAAAAAACGTCAATCCTGTTGACCGGCGACAGCCTATGATGTCATCAAGGTGCGACCAGGAAGTATATAAGGGCACCTTGCCAACATGACAGTATCTAATCGTCTGAAGGGACTGTTTCGGCAGGCGGGCCCTGCGGCATGGCAAAGCGACGCAGCGTCTCGTTCCCTGTTCTCAGGGAACAAAGGTTACATTTGTAACCTGAGACGTTCCCTTTCGAAAGGGAACTCGCGCTGCGTCAGCTTCGACGCTACGGGGAACGATATACCCACGTCTCCATGCCGACGGGAGTGCATGCCCACTGGCAGTGACAACTGTCAAGACAAGCAAATTCACTGAAATGCCTGAACCACTCCCCTTCTGGTCACGTTAGGCTGTCAGTGACAGCGCTCCCTACGGTCAAAGCCCAAGCTTATCACCTGAGAAGGAAACCTTCACACACATGAGTTCCTCCCCAGGTCTTGCTCAAAGGCCTGGAACCAACCCATTCGACTTAGAAGGGGTTCCTTTAAGGGAGCGTGGGAACCCTATGCCAGTCACTATTCGGGAGGTTCTCACCGAATGCCACCAGGGAGACCTGACCTGGTGACCCAGTCTGCTATGGGACACGTAATACGGTCAACCCTGTCTGTACAGTACAGAGCCTCTGGTACTCGCCTCCGAAGAGACATCCCGCTAGGGTTCTGCAAGAAAGGCAGTGTCACCGACTAGCCGTACCTCAGAGACGGGTTATCCCGGAGAGCAGCGCTCAGCAAAGTGCTTTCAAACCCTTGCTAGCGAGGGGAGTCGAGCCGCTCGATCCTCGGATCTACCAAGCACTTACTTTAAAACGTGCTCAGGAGGCCAAAGGCCTTACAGGCTGAACGTATCGTGGGGGCCCCTCGGGACCTACCACCAATGGATCAGCGCCAGGCGGCCGTAAGCTCATAACAGACCCTCGCTTGAGAGGAGCTCATAAGCCTGCCCGGTAGGTAACCATGCCGTAGGCACACTATGAAGGTCCCGTCCTGTCGGGACCGCATAGCCGCAGTGACACCTCGTCATGCTAGGGTAAGAACACCGCCTTCAGGTCTCGCAAACGGCCAGAGACCGGCGCCTGATAGCGGGTGGCCACTAGCTGTCAGCGTAAAGCCAGTTGTGTGTTCCCGCCTGGGGAACTCGTCCCCCAGGGAGGCCGAGAGAGGCCTCCACCTGGTAACCTGTATAGACCGCTTGCGCATCCAATAGCAGCGCTCGTCCTCAGGAAGGCCATACGGGCCTGACACCTGATCGCAGTCGTGCTAGCCCTCGAGGTAGCTGGGAAGACCAGGGACTCGCTCCATCAGGGAGGCCAAGCAGGCCTACCAACTGCAAAGATATCGGGCACTCACAGCCTAGCTGAACGTGCTACTCGTAGCACTTCATGCTCACCACAGCGGCTGGGCTCACCACAGCGGCCGGGGAGCCGGCCTCTGCTCAGTGACTGGAACCCTCCAGAAAACCACGAGACCAGAGCGTGCCCTCAGAGGAGGCCACGTGGGCCTACTACTCCAAGCGAATCCCCTCAGGGAAGCCCGTGCAGCTTTGCCTGATAGCAGCCCATGCTACGCTCCGTTACCGAAACTGGGGACCAGGGAACGATTCCAGGGAGGCGCAATGCCTCCACCTAGTAGCAGAACATGCCGTCCGTAGCGCTTCGCTAACTGTCTCACCCGCTTTCTCAGCGCCTGAGGATCGGGAGCTCGCTTCCAGGAAGGCAATCATGCCTACCAACTGAAAGCAGAACGTGCTACTCGTAGCACTTCACGCTCATTACCACAGCGACTGGGAACCGGGAGCTCGCCCTCAGGGAGGCGACCGTGCCTACCAACTGAAAGCAGAACGTGCTACTCGTAGCACTTCACGCTCATTGCCACAGCGACCGGGAACCGTGAGCTCGTCGTCAGGGAGGCCATCCGTGCCTACCACCTGATAGCAGAAGGTGCTACTCATAGCACTTCATGCTCACCGCCACAGTGGCTGGGCACCGGGCGTTTGCCTCCAGGGAGGTCACTCAGGGAGGCCGGATGAGGCCTACTACCCACTAGCACTCGTGCTAGTCATACAGTGACTGGGGCCCAGGAACGCCATCCGCAGAGGAGGTCGAGTGAGCCTGCTTTCCCCACAGCAGGCCCATAGGGAGGCTGAACAGGGCCTAGCTCCTGAGCGAAGGTAACCCAGAACGGGAGCCTACCCCTCAGGGAGGCCTGGCAGGACCTACCCCCCGAATAGGGGGTCTGCAGATTCCAAGGATCCTGCCGAGACTTTAAGAAGGCTGGCTGCTGCTACCTGGGCTGACGGCAGCTGTCTGCTGCTGACGAAGGCCTGGAAATCCAGTTAACACCTGGGGACTCATCCCCAGGGCCAAATGACGGGTCACTGCTGACGTCGACACCAGTGGAGAAAAGCCTCCGAGGCCCACTCGTGGGCCACGGTGTCGGGACTTTCCTGCAAGGAGGCCGGTTAGCGCCTACTACCTGTCCTGAAGTCCTACTGCCCAGACCGTCCAAGCTGGCCACTCAAAGCCAGCTGGCTCCTATGCCCGCACCTGGGGCTGGCTCCATCCTAGAGGCAGCTAGGGACAACCTGCTTCGCCGTGTCCTAGGGCCCCCAGGACGGCGCAGTCTCTTGGGCAGTGCCTACAAACATGGACCTAATCACATTGCAAAACAGCAGTGTACTCAGCGGAAGTGCTTAAACAAAGACCCTCTAAAGCGAGGGTAGTACAACTTATGTTACCTGCATTGGGGCGGCTGTCTTACTTCCCATGCAGCGGCCAACCTTGATTGCGAGGGCGTCAGCCATTGGCAATGCTCGGGCCTCAGGGGAGCATCCGACCAAACCGTACAGAAGGATTATCCGATGTTCAGCTCGACCCGGGCCCTAAAGGAGGTGGAGCAGAGACATAAAGCAAGGGAACAATATCACAGAAATGTGAAATCCACCGGCCGTACCATCCTCCAGGAAAAGGCCAGGGGCCGCCAGCAGATGGCGGCCACCAAGCTCCGAAAGGCGGAAACAGCGGATAAAGTCTAATCGCCACTGGCGAAAAGACGCTTAGTTCCACCCCACGACCACTGGCGAAGTCGCTGTCTCCTGCACCACCTCGTCTGCATTACTTGTGACCCCAGAACGCAGAGAAGGACGACTCTGTAACAGAGGAGGCTGAAACAAGGATGCATAAACAACGCCATGTTCTTAAATAAAAAGACAGGCCAGGGGCGAACATCTTCATTAAAAGGGAACGCCCCCATCCTTGAAAAAGCCTAGGCCAAGTGGTGCGACATAAGTCCGCACTAGATCTACTCAGGGCCCGGGAAAGAAATATTATCACCTCTAATATTACACAATGAGGCCCCAAAAACCCTTTTCCCAAAGCCCCGCAGAGCTGGGCGCAGATCTCACTACAGCTCGTGCATTAGCGCGTACCCGGTCTTCAGCTACTCCTCACTTTACGCTAGGAAAAACACAGCTATACACAGCCCCCTATGCTACAAGCCCTCAGGCGAGAGCGCGATTCAGTTACCCACATAGTGGGGAAAACATAGCACAGAGAGGCAGCAAACTCTACTAGCAGAAAGCGAGGTATTCACACACAACCACATAATGTTGCAAAGAAGATCGTTCTTAGCGTACTCACGGGGAGCTGCAGGCCCTGCGAAGATCCAGCGGCGATCCAAATTGTCCCAAAAAACCTCTCAGGCGAGCGAAGGTATAAGAGTTCTGAAAAACATAGTTTTGAAAATGTTTCGCCCTCATAGAGGGGGACTCACCAATCGCTCCTCGCGGTGCTTCAAGCCAGCCATAGGGCTAGTATCCGCCCGCCACCCTGAGGGGGGCGCTCTCAACAAAACAAGCCAGGCGGGCCGACAGAGTCTCACATTTTCTGCTCATCAAAGGTCCACCGGCCTGATGTAAAGCGCCCGGGGGAAAACCAGAGGAAGGGAAAAAAGGCAGCGTTCATCTCGACGCTCCTCGGGGGGTGGAGTCCGCTGCCTGCGCTGGTTCCGGTTACCAGCCCCGGCTTCCTTCCTCTTCCTGTTGCGGGTGTCCCGCCTCTCAAGCGCCCCCCGCGGAGGACTGGGGTGCAGGGGAGGCGGGACACCCGCAACAGGAAGAGGAAGGAAGCCTCTGGCTCGCAATTCCCGTCTCCAGCACTCCGACTGGGATGGGCCGGGGACACCCGACTGCCTGGGCGCGGTCCCGGACCTCAGCAGGATGCATGTTCTGAATACCGCCGAGCGCGCCTCCACCTCTCCGAACTTTCCCATCACCGCCTCCACGGAGGTGCCGAAAAGTTCAGATGGCGAAACCGGGGCATCGAGGAGAAAGGACTTCTTTTTCTCACCGATGCCCAACGGTTAAACCGCAGATGTCTCTCCGTGGCCACCGTCGCCGCCATCGGCGCTATACTGTACGGTGGCCCGGAGAGTGAAAAACCGCGGTCCGGCGCGACTCGACTACCGCCTCAGGGGGTCCCTCCCCCTGATCGAGGTCCCTCAACAGGTCCGCCCAGTAAGCCTGCAACACCGCTGTGGTGTGCGAAGCCGCTGCAGCGTGACCCATTGACATGTACGCCGTGTCAATTAGCCAGGAGTTGGGAGGTCATGGGCGGAGAGAAACCGATCGTCCGAACTGTTTGGACGCTCAGCCTCTCTCCTACGCGCTGCCAAGGCAGCTGCAGTCTACCCGCAGCGCATTCCATGACCTCCAGCAACTCCCCGTACATGAGACAGGATGGTTTGAGAAGCTTCAGCATCTTAAACTGACTCACCCATCCTCTGCTCGCGTGGAAGAGCAGCAGACGAGGAGGAGACACATAAATCCTATTCTTCCTCCTCCGAAGTCCGCCTCTCGCGATCTTGATCGTCCTCGAGAACCACGTCTGTCTCCAAGCGACGAGCCAGATCCATCTAGGAACCACATGCTTATGTTTAGACGCCGCTCAGCCTCAGCTCGAGCAGGGTCGTTCCCAGATGCTGAAACCTCTCCCCTCGAGAAGAGGTCCAGATGAGAGCAGAGCGTTCCAGAGGAAAACGCTCGCAAAACTTTCCACAAGAGGTTCGCGAACCTCTCGTGCATGCTCTTCTCCCAGACAGTAAAAGCAAAGTGTGTGTGTATCCAAAGCGAAAGCTACCTGGTACACATTCAAAACACACCTGCAGAAGTGGCGTTGCTTCTCAGCACACTTCATTGCTATCCTCTTTGTAGACGTTTCACGTGAAGACAGGCAAAACAGTCCCTGAAGACGAAGAGATACTGTCATGTTGGCAAGGTGCCCTTATATACTTCCTGGTCGCACCTTGATGACATCATAGGCTGTCGCCGGTCAATAGGATTGACGTTTTTTAATTGTGATTTCAGGCACCAGTCACGCTGGAGGCGTTCCCCGTAGCGTCGAAGCTGACGCAGCGCGAGTTCCCTTTCGAAAGGGAACACAGTTTCGGTGAAACATAATGGCACACCAGATTGATGTTTTAGAGCTCTGACTACGCTCTGACTGAGTTACGTATACTTAGACTGTAGAGGCTAGTAGACATTTTGGGTCTTCCGTTTAGAGCAAAAAAAGTTGTTAGACTAATCTAAATAGGGTGAGCTTTAATTCCTGGTTATTGTAATATTATTACAATTACGAAACCACGGCATGATAATGTAAAGTTACCATTAGGAAGTAAAGTTGGTTGCTTGGTTATATGGTAATGGCCATGGTCTCTGATTAGAAATAGTCTTGCATTAATTAAGTGAATTCAGATCTAAGGGGACTAAATAAAGTATTCTAGAATGATCAGCATGGAGTACCGGTGTCTAATATCAGTTAATCGCCTCTGTCTAGTGACCATGACTGACGAGTTTGTGACAAAGAGATCGTAAACCCGGCCGGTGTGAGACTCAAAAGTGTTATCAGAATTCTGGATGAATGGATATATTTTCAACAAAGGGTTTACATTTACATTTAATCATTTAGCAGACGCTTTTATCCAAAGCGACTTGCAAATGAGCCAATATTATGGGTTAAACAGAATAATCAACTGTGTAGTTAAACTATTAAAGAAATGACCAAATAACGAATCGGTTTGCAAACCAATTCTAACCTAAATTCGAGGTCATGATAAATTGGAGTCAGATTAAAGGAAATTTGGAATTAAAATACTTCACCCGCTAACCGTAAGCCGTCATTGGGACAATTGGGCAGGCCTTACAGTTTCATTATCAGTTCATGTTAGTTCAGATCCATTAAATAATATGTGAAAAATTTGTAAATGTTGAGATTAATATATATATAAAAGATTAATAAATGATTTAGAAGTATTTTTCTACAGTGGCAGAGAGAGCTCAACATGCTGCAACTGAAGAAAACACATGCAAATAGAAAAAACACCAGCAAATTAAGAAAACATCATCATTAGTGTGATAACACGTGCTGCAAATACTCACAATGTGACCAAATACAGAAACACGCAACAAATACTCACAACACGGCCAATACAGAAACACGTTGCAAATACTAACAACTCAACCAAATACAGAAACAATCTGCAAATACTTACATGAACAAATACAGAAACGCTCTGCAAATACTCATAACTCAACCAAATACTTACATGACCAAATACAGAAACACTGCAAATACTCACAACGTGACCAAATGCATAAACACACTGCAAATACTCACAATGTTACCAAATACGGAAACATGCAGCAAATACTCACAACACGGCCAATACAGAAACACGTTGCAAATACTAACAACTCAACTTAATACAGAAACAATCTGCAAATACTTACATGAACAAATACAGAAACGCTCTGCAAATACTCACAACTCAACCAAATACTTACATGACCAAATACAGAAACACACTGCAAATACTCACAATTCGACCAAATACAGAAACACACTGCAAATACTCACAATTCGACCAAATACAGAAACACACTGCAAATACTCACAACACGGCCAAATACAGAAACACTGCAAATACTCACAACGTGACCAAATGCATGAACACGCTGCAAATACTCACAACGCACATACGATCAGGAAAATAAACATATAACTCAGCTTTCAGGTCATCAACAACACCACTGATGAGTAGACATTGAACAATAAGCATGTCCTGGCCAGGTTCGTCACTTGTTGGGGTCTTCTAGAAACATTTCCGTTGTGGTATATGCTACTTGCAGCACATTTCTGTATTTGGTTCTATCGTAAGTATTTGCAGCACATGTGTTTTCAAACTGATATTAAAAAATATGTTTTCTTAATTTGCTGGTGTTTTATCTATTTGCATGTGTTTTCTTCAATTGCAGCTCGTTGAGCTCTCTCGACCACTGTATTTTCAGTGTTAGTTTGTGTTAACTAGTTTCCATTTGTTGCATTAGTTAACTACATTAAAGTGTTACCAAAATGTCTATACACTGTGGCACAATCAAAACATTCTGACCAACCTGACATTACAACGAGTCAATGAGTTTGAGACGGGATTATGCGTTTGTGCGACCAATGGCAGACAGAGGGAGATTTTGGGGAATCTAATCACTAATTTTGGAAATATGTTTGGAGATGCTAACAGCACAGAAATGACAGGCTTATCCTTAAAACTAACATCTTTTCTTTGCTATTTCAATCTAGCTTAAAATGTTATATGCCTCTTTAACCGCTAAGAACAATTCATTTGTGCTAAATTCATAAAGCAGAGCTCTCTTCATATTCCTTATGCTTTTGTGAACTTACTGGAAGAACACACATAAAACAGCATTAAAATACATACCGTATATCACTTATTTTAACATTTATGACTGGCTTTTGGTCTCGTTGAGTCATCGATGTGTAGAGATCACATTGGCGCACCCGACCGAGCAGGAATGAGGTCCCTAAAGAGAGTTCACGGCCACGGACCCCTTTTTTTTTTTTTGGAGTTCTGTGCGTACAGGGAAAACATTTTGACTTCTCTGTCCTCTCTTTTAACAAGCTCACGGTTATTCTTTGGGATTTACTCACCGCCATGCCTTTAGGTTTTCCGTTACCAAAAGGGGACACTAACCACATCCATAGTTTCTCATTTTTACTCTTTGTAAGGCTGCTAAAGAGAAATCAGCTCTCAGGCTGCTCAGTTTCAACATGCCAAATACATATCATCTGTGGAAAGTCATCTTGTGATTTACGGAAACGAGTTCAATTCTGGTTTAGAGGAATAATGGGATGAGTTCATTCCTAACAGATGAGTATAATCATACCCAAGCAAATCAAAATAAAAGCCTTGATTAAAGAAAAAGTCATTAACATAGAAATGCCCACTCACAACAAGACTAGTATAGCTATCTTCAATATAACTGTCATTAAAATAGGGCAAGAGGGTAGCTATTTCTCTGCAGAGTCTTGTTCTGTCAAAAAAAAAAAAAATGTAACGCACTAAATTTTACAAAAATAACTCATAAGCCTGTATGTGCAAGTGCCTGATTAAACAGGTGGCCCAAAACTTTTAACGTATCACAGCAGCATTGCTAATTATGACTGGCTTAAGTTGACAGTTCTTTTTCTAGCTGTCAGTAAAAAGTGTGTCAGTGTTTTTGAAACAGTTTTAGTCATCTCTCAGAATGTGACATGCCCATCAGGATTTGAGTTTTAGATGGTGTTCAAGTTGAATGAACGCAAACAAAGCAATGAGGAATTAGTTGATGCTAGGCAGCTCTCCAGCTAAGGTTTACGTTCTCCTTAATGCTGTCTTTAACAGATACGATTACACGAGTATGTCTCACATGTGTTTGTCTAACTCCACATTTGGCTGAATGCATTTATCCATCTTGACAGGCACATAATGTGGGCACGGCTCGTTCATATGACGAATAAGCGAGAAGACAGAGAAAAGCAGAACTTCTGGAAGTTAAGACAACACTTTCAGCTGTTTTTCTTCTCTCTCTCTCACTGACAATGTACCCACCCCCCAAAGACACTGAAAGATTGTGGTAATCCTTTCAAAATTACATTAGCAACAGCCTTCATTTCTCCCCCTCTCATTGAGTAGGTGGCATGAATATGAGCCAAATAACTGAAGACAGTGCGGTACTGAGAACACATGGGTAAAGACACAGCATTCTGGATGTAATTTAAATACGCTTCTACATTAAACAAATATGGATACACCTCAATGGCTTGTTGAGAATGAGGTCCAGCTGTGGTCTCAGTGCATTTCAATATTTCAAATAAAAACATATTTGGTGCCGCTTTATATTAGGTGCCTTTAACTACCATGTAATCATTTTTTTAATTAATCAATTGATACAATGCACATATTGTGTACATACATGTATGTACTTTTACATTGTATTTATATTTAAAAAACTGTATGGAAGTACAGCTGTAACTAATTTCTGTTATTACATCTATAATTACATTGTTGACCCTTCCCTTGCACCTTAAACACACCTAAACCCATACAACCAAACCTGTCCTTAACCCGTATCCACCTCAATAGCAGCAAAAGTGTTTCGCAACAACATGAACACAAGTACATTATCCTTATTTTTTGGTAGCACTTTATTTTACTGTCCTGTTCCACCATGTACATAGTATGTAGTAATTGCAATAACTGGGTTATAACTACTACCCCTAAACCTAACCTTAACCCATGTAGTTACCTTATATTACCCTGTACTTTCTTAGGCATGTGCACTAAGTGCACGTACTGTAAAATAAAGAGCAACTTTTAATGGAAGTACATCTAATATAAAATGTGATAAAATTCAGTTGGGCCAGTCTCTGTTTGGTCCATATTAATGCACTACGCTACAGATCTTTAAAACAAAATACAAAAGAAAAGTATGACAATATTCCATCTTTAAGAATAATTCAACATTCAACCAGTACTTGAGTCAAGGGGAAAAGTAAAATAGTACATATGTCATTTCAGTATACAGGTGCTGGTCATATAATTAGAATATCATCAAAAAGTTGATTTATTTCACTAATTTCATTCAAAAAGTGAAACTTGTATATTATATTCATTTATTACACACAGATTTATATATTTTAAATGTTTATTTATTTTAATTTTGATGATTATAACAGACAACTAAGGAAAATCCCCAATTCAGTATCTCAGAAAATTAGAATATTACTTAAGACCAATACAAAGAAAGGATTTTTAGAAATCTTGGCCAACTGAAAAGTATGAACATGAAAGTATGAGCATGTACAGCACTCAATACTTAGTTGGGGCTCCTTTTGCCTTAATTACTGTAGCAATGCGGCGTGGCATGGAGTTGATCAGTCTGTGGCACTGCTCATGTGTTATGAGAGCCCAGGTTGCTCTGATAGTGGCCTTCAGTTCTTCTGCATTGTTGGGTCTGGCATATCCTCTTCACAATACCCCATAGATTTTCTATGGAGTTAAGGTCAGGCGAGTTTGCTGGCCAATTAAGAACAGGGATACCATGGTCTTTAAACCAGGTACTAGTTGCATCACCATTTACATCACCATTTGAGACATTTATGCATTTTGGCAGACACTTTTATCCAAAGCGACTTACAGTGCCCTTATTACAGGGACAATCCCCCTGGAGCAACATGGAGTAAAGTGCCTTGCTCAAGGACACACTGGTGGTGACCGCTGGGATCGAACCAGCAACCTTCTGCATATCAGTTCCATGGTTTAACCCACTGGACCACCATCTCACTTTGTTGGTTGCTTTGTGCCAATGTGTGCAGGTGCCATGGCCTGTTGGAAAATGAATTCTGCATCTCCATAAAGATGGTCAGCAGTAGGAAGCATGAAGTGCTCTAAAACTTGGTATACGGCTGCGTTGACCTTATACCTCAGACAACACAGCGGACCAACACCAGCAGATGACATTGCACCCCAAACCATCACTGACTGTGGAAACTTTACACTGGACCTCAAGCAACGTGGATTGTGTGCCTCTCCTCTCTTCCTCCAGATTCTGGGACCCTGATTTCCAAAGGAAATGCAAAATTTACTTTCATCAGAGAACATAACTTTGGACCACTTTTTTTCCTTTTTGTCTTTAGCACAGACAAGGCGCTTCTGACGCTGTCTGTTGTTCAAGAGAGGCTTGACACAAGGAATGCGACAGCTGAAACCCATGTCTTGTATCTCCCCCACATTTTTGAATGGGTTTTGTTTCACAATCATCTCCCAGGTGCGGTTATCCCTATTGCTTGTACAATTATTTCTACCACATCTTTTCCTTCCCTTCGCCTGGCTATTAATGTGCTTGGACACAGAGCTTTTTACAATGACCTTTTATGTCTTGCTCTGCTTGTGCAAGGTGTCAATTGTCGTCTATTGGACAACTGTCAAGTCAGAAATCTTCCCCGTGATTGTGTAGCCTACAGAACTAGACTGAGAGACCATTAAAGGCCTTTGCAGGTGTTTTGAGTTAATTAGCTGATTAGAGTGTGGCACCAGGTGTCTTCAATATTGAACCTTTTCACAATATTCAAATTTTCGGGATTTTCCTTAGTTGTCTGTTATAATCATCAAAATTAAAAGAAATAAACATTTGAAATATATCAGTCTGTGTGTAATGAATGAATATAATATACAAGTTTCACTTTTTGAATGGAATTAGTGAAATAAATCAACTTTTTGATGATATTCTAATTATATGACCAGCACCTGTAGTTGAAATTGTGATTGTGACATTATTTTAACATTACATAGGTAAAGATGCATAAAGCTGAAATGAAATTGTCTTTTCAATGCAATTCCAAATGTATTTGTGTATCATTGTTCTACAATACATTTTATTCCAAAGCAGTTTAACAGTTAACTTTGACAATCCCATTTATCCACTTGAACCCTCTGGTGCCCCCCTGGAGGTCTCCAGACCTCATATTTATATGTTTATAATACTGTCATATTTGGTGTATATATAAAGGTTTGTATAGCATAAGCATACCATCCATCTCAAACCTGTATCATTGTCTTGTTTTCCACCTAAAAGGCTCAAGAAAGGATACAAGCAGTTTCTGAGTCTGCACAACAATCTGCTGATAGCACAATTATTCATCCATTCCTTTTCTCGGTTTTTCACCACAATTAAAAAGCGATGTGGAGCAGAGCGAAGGGCTCCCTGTGAGGCACAGTGGGAGGTGTGCTTAGTGCTGTGGCACGCGTGTATGGAAAGTTGGATATGGGTCTCAGCCGCCAACTACGGCAGTTTGGGAGCGTTAACAAGATCTGATGGTCCTCTCAGTAGGCCTGCTCTGTAACATAGCTTAACTATTATAATCAATGTTTAAAACAGTTGTGTTGCTTAATATTTCTCAACCAGTGTCTTCAAGAGTATACACTATTGGCACAGAGGTTACACAATTTAATAGAAAAAAACTATAGGTTCTGAGAGACATTAACGTGATAGTTCGAAATTGTTCACAAAAAAGTATTTTGTGACCTCAGAGAACGTCCTCTTGAATTTCACATCCTCAACTACTCTCAGAACTTGGAGATGTTGGTGCTAGACAGCATCTAACGCTAACCAGGGAAGACACTCACTGCAAAAAGAGAAAATACAGTGAATCGCTGCTGTTGCCAATTGGACTGTCTAAAAATACTCAGTCTAAGCCATCTGACTCCCACTTGAAGCAAAAGTTCATGTCAAAATAAGCAACACACAAAGTATTACGTGGGATAGATAGCCTCTCCCCAGCAATGAGTCTGAAAATTACAAAGACAGAGAAGCAGCAAAGTGCTTATGTCTGGCCCTCTAAATGGAAGGACTGAGAGAGTGCACTGCTCAGCTGCGCAAAAAACGCTGCCAAGATGTACCGTGGACTTTTAGCAAGCTTTTTTACTTGCGCCCGAGAGAGAAAGAGAGAGAGTAAAAGAAAATGTGTGGCTCTGTAAGATGTAGCGACTTCATTTTCAAATGCTCTTTCCTCTCATCTCTATTTATAAACCGCCTGCTATAACATGCTGGACTCAAAACGATTTAAAAAGAAAAAAAAAGTTCATTCATGTGTTCAAGAAAAGACATCTGTGGTATTGAATTCTGCAATTTCACGCCTTTTTGTCCATTGTTATCCAATCTGCTTTTCCAAGAGTCGACGTTTACCATTTAAAGAAGTGGCCGACGTAAAATAAATGACGGCAGTCAATCACTTGGTCTGCCAAGTGCTCTTTAAATCATTTTACAGAAACATGAAAACTGTAAATCTATCACGTAGATGTTGAAATAATAACTTGTAGGATATAGTTTAAACATATCATGAGCCAAGCCTAACAAAACATATTTTCCTCCAAGTTGACAAAGATGATCTGTGCAGTGAGTTACAGACAAGAGAAGATTTATCCTAATAATTTAGCCTCAAGTTCGGTTGAGACCCCAATGATCAACATAACAACAGCAGTTTCACAATGAACCTCTTATTTTCCCATAAAGAAACATACTTTTTCAAATCACTAAGCATATTCTGAAGCTTTATATGAGCTTTCACCACAAAGTAGACATGCGCCTTTCTGTATTTTTGTGAATTTGACCCCATTAAAACACATTGTTGCAAAAGAATAAGGAAATCAAACAAACAGTCAGGAGTGTATCTGTACTATTTGTACAGTAGTTAGAGAATCATAGAATGTGAGTATAAAATAACAAAATGTACAAGTTACATATATACACGCACTATACCTTTCAGAGATTTTTTTTTTAAATAAATTAATAATTTTATTCAACAATGATGAAATAAACTGATCAAAAGTGACAGTAAAACACATTTGTATATATATACAGGAAAGGATGTGGTAGAAAAAAGTGTACAAGCAATAGGGATAACCGCACCCTGGAGAGGATTGTGAAACAAACCCCATTCAATAATGTGGGGGAGATTCACAAAGAGTGGACTGGAGCTGGAGTCAGTGCTTCAAGAACCACTAAGCACAGACACATGCAAGACATGGGTTTCAGCTGTCGCATTCCTTGTGTCAAGCCACTCTTGAACAACAGACAGCATCAGAAGCGTCTCGCCTGGCTAAAGACTGGACTGCTACTGAGTGGTCTAAAGTTATGTTCTCTGATGAAAGTAAATTTTGCATTTCCTTTGGAAATCAGGGTCCCAGAGTCTGGAGGAAGAGAGGAGAGGCACACAATCCATGTTGCTTGAGGTCCAGTGTAAAGTTTCCACAGTCATTGATGGTTTGGGGTGCCATGTCATCGGTGTTGGTCCACTGTGTTTTCTGAGGTCCAAGGTCAACGCAGCCGTATACCAGGAAGTTTTAGAGCACTTCATGCTTCCTACTGCTGACCAACTTTATGGAGATACAGATTTCATTTTCCAACAGGACTTGGCACCTGCTCACAGTGCCAAAGCAACCAGTACCTGGTTTAAGGACCATGTTATCCCTGTTCGTAATTGGCCAGCAAACTCACCTGACCTTAACTCCATATAAATCTATGGGGTATTGTGAAGAGGAAGATGCGATATGCCAGACCCAACAATGCAGAAGAGCTGAAGGCCACTATTAGAGCAACCTGGGCTCTCATAACACCTGAGCAGTGCCACAGACTGATCGACTCGTCCATGCCATGCCGCATTGCTGCAGTAATTCAGGCAAAAGGAGCCCCAACTAAGTATTGAGTGCTGTACATGCTCATACTTTTCATGTTCATACTTTTCAGTTGGCCAAGAATTCAAACAATTCTTTAACTGTATTGGTCTAATATTCAAATTTTCTGAGATACTGAATTTGGGATTGTCCTTAGTTGTCTGTTATAATCATCAAAATGAAAAGAAATACACATTTAAAAATATCAGTCTGTGAGTAATGAATGAATATAATATACAAGTTTCACTTTTTGAATGGAATTAGTTAAATAAATCAACTTTTTGATGATATTCTAATTATATGACCAGCACCTGTATATTTCAAATAAATGCTGTTCTTATGAATTGTATTTGTATTAAATAATCCTGAAATAAAAATGTATCAGTTTCTACAGAATATTAACTGTTTTCCACATTGATAATAAGAAAACATTTTCCAAATCAGCATATTATAATGATTTCTGAACGATCATGTGACACTGAAGACTGAAGTAATGATTCAAGTAAAAATAAAAATTCAGCTTTGCCATCACAGGAATAAAATACATTGTAAAATATTATTTATAAAATATATATATATATATATACAGGTCCTTCTCAATAAATTAGCATATTGTGATAAAGTTCATTATTTTCCATAATGTAATGATAAAAATTAAACTTACATATATTTTAGATTCATTGCACACCAACTGAAATATTTCAGGTCTTTTATTGTTTTAATACTGATGATTTTGGCATACAGCTCATGAAAACCCAAAATTCCTATCTCAATAAATTAGCATATCATGAAAAGGTTCTCTAAACGAGCTATTAACCTAATCATCTGAATCAAAATTACACCTGCAAAAGATTCCTGAGGCTTTTAAAAACTCCCAGCCTGGTTCATTACTCAAAACCGCAATCATGGGTAAGACTGCCGACCTGACTGCTGTCCAGAAGGCCATCATTGACACCCTCAAGCAAAAGGGTAAGACACAGAAAGACATTTCTGAACGAATAGGCTGTTCCCAGAATGCTGTATCAAGGCACCTCAGTGGGAAGTCTGTGGGAAGGAAAAAGTGTGGCAAAAAACGCTGCACACCGAGAAGAGGTGACCGGACCCTGAGGAAGATTGTGGAGAAGGACCGATTCCAGACCTTGGGGGACCTGCGGAAGCAGTGGACTGAGTCTGGAGTAGAAACATCCAGAGCCACCGTGCAAGGAAATGGGCTACAGGTGCCGCATTCCCCAGGTCAAGCCACTTTTGACCCAGAAACAGCGGCAGAAGTGCCTGACCTGGGCTACAGAGAAGCAGCAGTGGACTGTTGCTCAGTGGTCCAAAGTACTTTTTTCGGATGAAAGCAAATTTTGCATGTCATTCGGAAATCAAGGTGTCAGAGTCTGGAGGAAGACTGGGGAGAAGGAAATGGCAAAATGCCTGAAGTCCAGTGTCAAGTACCCACAGTCAGTGATGGTCTGGGGTGCCATGTCAGCTGCTGGTGTTGGTCCACTGTGTTTTATCAAGGGCAGGGTCAATGCAGCTAGCTATCAGGAGATTTTGGAGCACTTCATGCTTCCATCTGCTGAAAAGCTTTATGGAGATGATTTCATTGTTCAGCGCGACCTGGCATCTGCTCACAGTGCCAAAACCACTGGTAAATGGTTTACTGACCATGGTATTACTGTGCTCAATTGGCCTGCCAACTCTCCTGACCTGAACCCCATAGAGAATCTGCCGGATATTGTGAAGAGAAAGTTGAGAGACGCAAGAGCCAACACTCTGGATGAGCTTAAGGTCGCTATCGAAGCATCCTGGGCCTCCATAACACCTCAGCAGTGCCACAGGCTGATTGCCTCCATGCCACGCCGCATTGAAGCAGTCATTTCTGCAAAAGGATTCCCGACCAAGTATTGAGTGCATAACTGAACATAATTATTTGAAGGTTGACTTTTTTTGTATTAAAAACACTTTTCTTTTATTGGTCGGATGAAATATGCTAATTTTTTGAGATAGGAATTTTGGGTTTTCATGAGCTGTATGCCAAAATCATCAGTATTAAAACAATAAAAGACCTGAAATATTTCAGTTGGTGTGCAATGAATCTAAAATATATGAAAGTTTAATTTTTATCATTACATTATGGAAAATAATGAACTTTATCACAATATGCTAATTTTTTGAGAAGGACCTGTATATAATTAATATAAAGTTATAAAAATAGAAAATAGTTACTTAAAAATGTAAATAATATTATTGATTTACTGTATTTTTGATCAAACAAATGCATCTTTGATGAGATTAAGGTAGTAATTCATATTAATTATTAATTCAGTTAATATAGCTAAGTCAAGTAAATATTATAACATACAGGACATACATACATGTGTTTAATGAAAAGATTAAATCTTAATTACTCCTTAATTGACTTAAAATTATTAATTAGATAGCATAAAAACATGCAATAAGCGCAACCTCCACACAACTGTATCAGCATCTAAGTGTTGCTGTATAAGATTTGATGCTGGATGATCAAGTTGGCTAAACTGCAATGCTAGTTTAGACACTGATGGATAATCAATCTGATTTGTCATGCCAGGTGTAAGGTCTGTGTTAAGTGAGGTGATATACAGGATTTGCTTTCAGTGTGACCAGAAGACAGTGAGAGAGTGTGTGGCCTCTAAATCCACTTCCCCACACAGAGATAATTAGCTAGCTTATCAGTATAGGACACCAGAAGCCCCCCACTGGAGTGACAGGTCAGGGAGTCTAAGCAGCTGGGGATTGGGGGAAGATAAGATGAGAAAACGAGCGAGAGAGAGAGAGAGAAGGAGGAAAGAAGCCTTGCAAGCCCTGTAAGACGGAGGCAGCTTCTCTGGCCTATCAGGTCCACCAGGACCCCTCAGCCCTCATTAGCATAAATTCAAATGACAAATGTGGCCGGCGCTGGCAGAAATTAATTAATTCACAAAGGGGGGAAATCGTTGGCATTAGACATCAAATCCTCCACTGCCAGAGGACTGAACAAGTGTTAAAGCACTAGAGCAAGACTTTGCTTCTCCTTTTTTGTTCCGTTTTTTTTTTCTTCCCCATAATACATTTCAGAGAGGTTTTCCGAGAAGGAGAGAGAGAGATAGAAAAAAAAAAATGACAGAGAAAGAGAGACGCTTATAGCCAAAGTCTATATCTCCGGGTAGGGATCTTGAGAGTTGACATGGCTGTTGGTATGTACATTGTGTGCTGTCATATGGCTGATCAATGTAGTGTGATGACTGAACTGTGCTCAAAACGCACATGACATCTGCACACAATCCACGCTTTCTTACCCCATCTGTCTGTGCGTTTATCTACACTAAACCCTGCTGCCCTCAGTGAAAGGATAAGGGCACCCCCTTGTGTTTGCCATGCTGAGTACATACATACAACACAAAAATATCTAGATATGTGTGATATCTAGATATTTCTGTTATAGTTGAAAGACAACAGTTCACAATATTTAAGTATTATGAAATTATGCCTGACATGCTTGGCAAGGTCAAATGTGGCAAAATGTTAGGGCACTAGGAAAAAATTATAAAGGAACAATGTCAAGTTTGGATACCGAGGCCTTACTGATGCGGCTGTATAGGTGACTATAAGACAAAAAAGGCTGAGAAACAGTGACAATTATTTGTAACAGAAAAATACTCAAAAACTCATTAACTGAAAAAAGTTTGTTACTTATTCCAAATTACATTATAAAAACTGTAGTTGGTAACATTATACTATTACACATTTGATGTAATCTGACTACTTTTTGATTACTTTTAGATTACTTCTGTTCTGAAGTAACTAATTTACCATGCTGATTTAAATAGGATAACCTTGCACCATATTGATATAAAAAATTACGTCAGGGTTTATCAGAATGGGTTTCGCGAAGGGACTGCAGGGATTCATGAGTTTAATGAAAAACTATTAATTAAATTAATTAATAAAACTTTAAATAAATAATATTTAAAATAAAAACAATTCCAATAAAACGATTAAATGTTTTGTTCACCTGCATGTCATGTGACCATTAACATTGACATCATAAAAACATGAACCTGATTTTATTATTATTTTAATTATAATTGTTGACTTAATTGTATTATTGACCTAAATGTATTAAATATATTAAGTTGTGGAATCCCTGCTTTGCATGTATGTAAAAATGAAATTAATTAATTTGTACATTGTAATGTGTTTAACTAGTAGCCACTAACAACAAATTTTAATTAGAAAAAATAATATTTCTTAAAAGTAAAATGATTTCATAAATCCAGTGATCATAATGCCGCATGTGTCTTTGTTTTCGCTGATAGGCTCATGACTAGTGGCTGGTGTGTGTGTGTGCAATTCCACAATCCTGGAAGACCTTCTGAATATATAAGCAGTGTAGGCTTTTATTTTATTTTATTTATTTTAGAAAGGAACATGGAAACGATACAAAATAAGTAGTAGGGGATAAATAATAATTGAATTATAAATAATGTACTGCCATTGTGAGAATAATCAGTAATCGTGTAATCAATAAAAAAGTAACTCTGATTAGTATCAGTATATACTCTGGTGAGTATTTTTACACCAGAGCATTTTTCTGATTACTGTAATCTGTAATAGTTAGTACCAGCACTGTATCCAAGAGTGCATTTGCTAAAAAAATAAAAATAAAATACCACCTGGGTGCTCCGGAAAGCAAATATACAGAAATATATTAGCGGATGGTATACTTGGGCACTCCCACAGATTTGAGTATTAAAAAAGCCTTTAAAAGCTTTACTTTGGGGAGAATTTTTGGAACTTTGGATCTTTTTTTTCCCTCCCCGTTTTTTTTAAATGTTTTTATTTATTTATTTATTTATTTATGTGTGTATTCATAAATATCTAATTTCACAATAAAATAATTTGTTTTTATGAAAGTTTCACAGTATCTTCAAAATACAGCAGAATACATTGTCAAGTTTATTCATCTACAAATGTTTTATTTTATCCTCTTTGTTTTAATGTTCATAATGAGCTTAACTGACAGCAACATCTGGATCTGATGGAATCCAGGTGTTCATGAGAAGACAGTGATTAGCTTGTGCTCCCTCTCTTTGTGCATTTGAGCGAGAGAGCAAGCAAGTGAGATGTGCAGAAACTAAACCAGGTGCACTACTTATTCTAAATCACTCATAAAATGTCCCATATTTTCCTAAATGCTGCGCAAGTGCTCTGAGTACTTTGAAGTCATTCCATGAAAATAATTATAACATACCCTATTCGTGCCATTATATAGGTTTACCACAATAACATATCGTAATTCAGTAATAAATGCTGCAGAACACGAACACTGAATGACAAACCTGGGTGCAAAAGAATGGCAGTGACCCACTAATATGCCTGAACAACACCTGCAAAATATATTGTCCTGAGCGAGGAAGGACCACTGTGCAGGACAGTTAAGCAAATTTAAAAGCCTTTGCTATAAATGACTTCTAAAGGAAGCTTTAAAACGGCACCACAACTATTATGGTCCAAAACCTTTTTATTTTCATATGAAGCCATTATAGTTTCCACATTCAGTATACGTTACACCCGGCGTTTAACGGTCATAGAATAAGCTTTTGTCAGGCCCATCTTTTATTTTTACAATATTCCATAGTCTAATGGGCACATATATAAATCTTGCCATGAATTTTGTCTATATGTTTGCTTCCATGGCAATGATGTGCTTAGTAGTCTGGCCGACGAGCTGTTGTACAGTGTGTTTTCAGTTGTTAAGGTCTATGTGCACACTGGAAGATAAACATGATAAAAACATTTATAATAAATCAATGCAATAAATGCACTGAAAACTTCAGAAACTCTATAAACCTTCAGATTTGTGTTTGGCCTATTTAGCCAGATTAAACCATGTCTTTGGTCAAAGTAACAAAACTGTTGTCTCTGATGGAAGCTGTTCATTTTGAGAATTCAAGGCCAATAGTAAGCAGAAATATCAAAGCAGTATCAGAATACATACACTCAACTTGGCCTTTTTATAGACATAATAATGTCTTCAATGTTACCTCTGTAAAGTTGCAATTGTGGAGTGTTATAAGTAAGGAGACTGGAGACAGAGATGCGTCGAGTCGACTTTACTATCCACTTCAAACATGCATTACTTTACAGCGTAATGTAAACAACAGTCACACAACGTTAACCCGGAAGTGCTTCACTCGAAACCCCGCTCCCTTAAAGGTACAGTCTCTAGGTGAATGTCTCTCTATTTAACTTGTGGGTCACCACACAGGCCCCCCCAGAATTCACCCATAATAACAGGCCCATACCGAACGGGTACTCAAAATAGAACAATCCAGCTCATAACAGTCCCTAAGAGTCAACGTATAGGGGGGCGGACCAGGCGACCGTACCGGCTGCGCTTAACAGGAAAAGGGCAAGGGGCAAGGGGCGGGGCAGGGACCGTGCCAGGGGAGAGGGCAGGGGCCGAGGCTGCTGCTGGAGGTCGCCCTCTCCGTGGGGGCTGGGCCAGCTGAAGCGGTTCGCCAATGTCCACATGAGCAGGCTTGAGACGGTCTATAGCCACCCGCTCAGGCCTGCCCCCCATATCCACAACAAAGTTCTTAGACCCTCCGGCCAGGACACGGAAGGGCCCATCGTAGGGGGGCTGCAGCGGGGTACGATGGCCATCGTGGCGGATAAAAACGTACTTGGCTGACGGTAAATCCTTGGGCACGTAGGACTGGGGGAGGCCATGGTGAGACGTTGGAATGGGAACAAAAGCGTCGGCAATGTTCCTGGACACAGCACGATGGGCGGCAACCGACCAAGGGGCCGTGGCACCTGGAAGAAACTCCCCCGGAACGCGCAGGGGCTGGCCGTACACCAGCTCGGCTGATGAGGCTTGAAGATCTTCCTTGGGGGCGGAGCGAAGGCCAAGCATAACCCATGGGAGGCGGTCAACCCAGTTGTTGTCCGTAAGGCTAGCCCTGAGCGCAGCCTTCATGTCCCGATGAAACCGCTCGCAAAGTCCGTTGCTTTGTGGGTTGTAGGCTGTGGTACGGTGGAGCTTCACCCCCAGAACCTCGGCGACCGCCGTCCAAAGCTCTGATGTGAACTGTGGACCCCGGTCCGAAGAGAGGTCGGACGGTGTTCCGAAACGGGCCACCCAAACCATAATGAATGCCCGGGCTACTTCGGCTGATGTAATGGAGGACAGGGGAACCACTTCTGGCCACCTAGTTGTCCTGTCCACCATAGTGAGGAGGTAAGTATAACCACGGGAGGGGGGCAGTGGGCCCACCAGGTCCACATTCACGTGATCAAAACGTCTTTCTGGCACTTTGAAGGGTGCCAAAGGTGCCTTAGTATGACGAGTCACCTTTGCGCGCTGGCACGCCACACAGGCAGCAGCCCAGGCCCTAACGTCCCTCCGCAGGCCTGGCCAGACGAACTTGGCCCCCACCAGCTTGGTAGAGGCCTTCACCCCGGGGTGGGAAAGGCCGTGGATGGCGTCAAAAACCTTTCGCCTCCAGCCAGCAGGTACCATAGGGCGCGGTTGGCCAGTGGAGACATCGCAGAGGAGTGTAGCGTTGGCTGTGTCAAACGCCACATCTTTCATGAGCAGCGCCGTGGGGGCCGTCCTGTAGGCTTGTACCTCCGTGTCCGCAGACTGATCCTCAGCCATGGCTGCGTAGTCGAGACCCAAGTGGACGGATCCAGTGACTGCCCGGGAGAGGCAGTCGGCGACTAAATTATCTTTGCCGGCCACATGCTGAATGTCAGTGGTGTACTCTGAGATGGCAGAGAGCTGGCGCTGCTGTCGACCAGACCATGGCTCCGAAGACTTAGCCATGGCGAACGTCAGCGGCTTGTGGTCAACGAAAGCCGTGAACCGCCGGCCCTCCAACAGGAAACGGAAATGACGGGTAGCGAGGAAAAGACCCAGGAGCTCCCTGTCGAAGGTGCTGTATTTCCTCTCATTGTCACGGAGCTTCCTGCTGAAAAAGGCCAGCGGCTGCCAGGCTCCTCCTACCCACTGCTCACACACAGCTCCCACGGCATAATCAGAGGCGTCCGTGGTAAGAGCAACTGGGGCGGTCGGAGACGGGTGCGCCAGCAGAGCAGCGTTGGCCAGCGCGGTTTTGGCAGCCTCCAGGGCCCCATTCATCTCCGGGGACCAATCCAACACGTCCGCCGGTTTTCCACCCCGCAAGGCGTCGTACAAGGGTCGCATAAGTTGGGCCGCATGGGGGAGGAAACGGTTGTAGAAGTTCACCATGCCCAGAAACTCCTGCAGGGACTTCACGGTGCGTGGGCGTGGAAAACTGGCTACGGCGTCCACCTTGGCCGGGAGGGGAACAGCCCCTTGCGGGGTGATGTGGTGGCCGAGGAAGGTGATGGACGACTGGCCAAACTCGCACTTGGCCGGGTTAATGATGAGACCATGCTCACTAAGCCGGCCAAACAACTGCCGGAGATGCGCCAGGTGGTCGTCGGCGGATGCGCTGGCCACGAGAATGTCGTCCAAATAAACAAAGAGGAAAGGCATGTCCCGCAGCACAGAGTCCATGAGGCGCTGAAACGTCTGCGCTGCCCCCTTGAGGCCAAAAGGCATCCGTAGAAACTCAAAAAGGCCAAAGGGTGTGATGACTGCTGTCTTGGGGACATCCTGCGGGTGGACAGGCACCTGGTGGTAACCGCGAACCAGGTCCACCTTCGAAAAGATGGTGGCGCCGGCTAGGTGGGCAGAGAAATCCTGTATATGCGGCACTGGGTACCGATCGGGGGTGGTGGCATTGTTCAGGCGACGGAAATCACCACAGGGACGCCAACCGCCATCAGCTTTGGTCACCATGTGCAGAGGAGAAGCCCACGGGCTGTTGGAGCGTCGCACGATGCCGAGGTGCTCCATGGTGGTGAACTCCTCCCTGGCGATCGCGAGCTTGCCGGAGTCGAGGCGCCGGGCCCGTGCATAAACCGGGGGGCCCACTGTGGTAATGTAGTGCTCCACGCCATGCTTAGCCACCGCCGATGAGAACGTGGGCGTGGTGATGTCAGGGAACTCAGCCAGTAGGCGTTGATACCGGTCTCCAGTGGCCAGCGTGTTTGACAGACAAAGCGCCCCCGCCCCTCCAAGCGTGCAGGGGTATGAAGCAAAAGAAAGGGCGTCGATCAGGCGGCAGTTCGTTACATCCACCAACAGCCTGTAAGCGCAGAGGAAATCCGCCCCCAGGAGAGACGTAGACACAGCGGCCATGACGAAATCCCAGCCAAAACGCCGCCCGCCGAAACACACTTCCACATACCTCGTGCCATAAGTACGAATGGGTGTGCCGTTAGCGGCATCCATCGGGGGGCCATGGCCGCCAGCCATGGTGTCCACAGGCTTCGCTGGCAGGATGCTGCGCTGAGCCCCCGAATCGACCAGCAGCCGCCGGCCAGACAAGGCGTCAGTGATAAATAACAGCTTGCAGTCGCGGCCAACGCCCATAGCTGCTAATGAGCGCCGGCCCTGGCTTTTCCCTGGGCTCCAAAACTGCAAGGCTGGCGACATTGCTTGGCCTTGGCCCCAAACCTGGAGTGGTAGAAACACCACCCGTCCTCGCGCTGTCGGCGGGCCGTCACAGCAGCTGCGGTGTCCGGGTCGTCCACCGGGGGTGGATATGGGGCAGACTGGTGTTGGGGAGGTAACAGCGCATGAACAAACTGCTGCCGGTTGGCGAGGAAAATCCTGTCTGCCTCCACAGCCATCGCCCGGTAGTCTCTGGAGGAAAGGAGGGGGGAACTGGCCAGTGCGGTGCGCACGGGTGCTGGAAGCTGCCGCAGGAAAATGTGGGCGAAAAGGAATGATGGATCCGCCGAACCCAGCACAGCCAGCATCCTCTCCATTAACTCAGATGGCTTGCTATCGCCCAGGCCATTCAGGGAAAGCAGGCGGTCTGCTTTCTCCAGCTCTGACAGCTCAAAGAGGTTCAGCAGGAATGTTTTAAGCGCGTTGTACTTGCCGTCAGCCGGAGGAGCCTCTAATAGCGCCATAGCCCTGGCTGTCGTCGAGGCATCCAAAGCCGCTACTACATGGAAATATTTTGTAACGTCCTGTGTTATCCCTCTCAACTGAAACTGAGCCTCGATGTGCTGAAACCACGGCCGTGGATTGTTCTGCCAAAAGTCCGGCAACTTGATGGTGGCCGCATAGATCGCGCCGACATTAGCCGCGCCGCTAACAGCGGCCGGCGCCGCGGCCGCATCATTTTCACCACCGCCGTTGTGTGACATAATTCAACTCGCGTCGGGGTCACCAATGTGGAGTGTTATAAGTAAGGAGACTGGAGACAGAGATGCGTCGAGTCGACTTTACTATCCACTTCAAACATGCATTACTTTACAGCGTAATGTAAACAACAGTCACACAACGTTAACCCGGAAGTGCTTCACTCGAAACCCCGCTCCCTTAAAGGTACAGTCTCTAGGTGAATGTCTCTCTATTTAACTTGTGGGTCACCACACAATGCAAAAAATCATTTTCCAGAGACAACAGATCAGAGATAACAGGTGTTGTCATTGATTCACAGTGAACCAAACAAACTTGTAAAGGTGTTTTTTTTAAAGAGGCCACAGCCACCAGGGAATACAGTTTCCATGAAAGGGTGTACATGGTCTGCAACAATGCTTAGGTAGGTGGTAAAAGTTACATCCACATGGATGGCAGGACCCAAGGTTTCCCAGCAGAACATTGCCCAAAGCATCAAACTGCCTCCGCCAGCTTGCCCTCTTCCCATAGTGCATCCTGGTCCCATGTGTTCCCCAGGTAAGCGACGCACTCGGCCATCCACATGATATAAAAGAAAACGTGATACATCAGACCAGGCCACCTTCTTCCATTGCTCCGTGGTCCAGTTCTGATCATCACATGTTTGATGCTCGGCTATGAAGCCCCATACACAACAAACTGCGATGCGTTGTATTCTGACACCTTTCTATCAGAACCAGCATTAACTTCTTGAGCAATTTGAGCTACAGTAGCCCGTCTGTTTGATCGGAGCACACAGGCCAGCCTTCGCTCCCCACATACATCAATGAGATTTGGTCACCCATTACCCTGTCGCTGGTTCACCACTGTTCCTTCCTTGGACCACTTTTGATAGATAGTGACCACTGCAGACCGGGAACACCCCACAAGAGCTGCAGTTTTGAAGATGCTCTGACCCTGTTTTTTTTTTGTGTGTTTTTTTACAAATTCAGTACCATATTAGGTCACCACTTGGTGCTTAATGTAATAACTTAATAACTACAGGATAACTGAGCTACAGGACTATCTATTGTTATGGCCCCCCAAAAAAATTCTAATGCAATCTATCATAAAGAATAATATACACTCACCTAAAGAATTATTAGGAACACCATACTAATACTGTGTTTGACCCCCTTTCGCCTTCAGAACTGCCTTAATTCTATGTGGCATTGATTCAACAAGGTGCTGAAAGCATTCTTTAGAAATGTTGGCCCATATTGATAGGATGGCATCTTGCAGTTGATGGAGATTTGTGGGATGCACATCCAGGGCACGAAGCTCCCGTTCCACCACATCCCAAGGATGCTCTATTGGGTCTATTGATCTGGTGACTGTGGGGGCCATTTTAGTACAGTGAACTCATTGTCATGTTCAAGAAACCAATTTGAAATGATTCGAGCTTTGTGACATGGTGCATTATCCTGCTGGAAGTAGCCATCAGAGGATGGGTACATGGTGGTCATAAAGGGATGGACATGGTCAGAAACAATGCTCAGGTAGGCCGTTGCATTTAAACGATGCCCAATTAACACTAAGGGGCCGAAAGTGTGCCTAGAAAACATCCCCCACACCATTACACCACCACCACCAGCCTGCACAGTGGTAACAAGGCATGATGGATCCATGTTCTCATTCTGTTTAAACCAAATTCTGACTCTACCATCTGAATGTATCAACAGAAATCGAGACTCATTAGACCAGGCAACATTTTTCCAGTCTTCAACTGTCCAATTTTGGTGAGCTCGTGCAAATTGCAGCCTCGTTTTCCTATTCATAGTGGAGATGAGTGGTTCCCGGTGGGGTCTTCTGCTGTTGCAGCCCATCCGCCTCAAGGTTATGCGTGTTGTGGCTTCACAAATGCTTTGCTGCATACCTCGTTTGTAACGAGTGGTTATTTCAGTCAAAGTTGCTCTTCTATCAGCTTGAATCAGTCGGTCCATTCTCCTCTGACCTCTAGCGTCAACAAGGCATTTTCGCCCACAGGACTGCCGCATACTGGATGTTTTTCCCTTTTCACACCATTCTTTGTAAACCCTAGAAATGGTTGTGAGTGAAAATCCCAGTAACTGAGCAGATTGTGAAATACTCAGACCGGCCCATCTGGCACCAACAACCATGCCACGCTCAAAATTGCTTAAATCACCTTTCTTTCCCATTCTGACATTCAGTTTGGAGTTCAGGAGATTGTCTTGACCAGGACCACACCCCTAAATGCATTGAAGCACCTGCAATGTGATTGGTTGATTAGATAATTGTATTAATGAGAAATTGAACAGGTGTTCCTTATAATCTTTTAGGTGAGTTTATTTGCATTATTGATGATGTAAAAGTGTAAATAAGAAAGCCAAACATAAAAAAGTAAATCCTTTTTAAAACTGCCCTCCCTACAGACAGTAACCCCGTGTGCCTCCTCACCCTGGTCCCTTGAGGCTTCTATTG
Source organism: Romanogobio albipinnatus (assembly GCA_023566225.1). Taxonomy (NCBI): domain Eukaryota; kingdom Metazoa; phylum Chordata; class Actinopteri; order Cypriniformes; family Gobionidae; genus Romanogobio; species Romanogobio albipinnatus. The sequence continues at coordinate 44,098,677 of CM042242.1, forward strand.
TGGCGCATTCCCCCGCCCTTTGTGTTGAAGATAAGCCTGTGGCTCTCTGAGTGTTAGGGCAGCGAAAGAGAGCAGGATGAAATGGTTTCATGGCTGAACTGACGGCTTGAATTAGCGTGTCTGAAATGTGCATCATCTGCTAACACTTGGACATGGTGTTGCTGTGGCTCTGGGTAAAGCCTCGGCCACCGCCTGCTCTTCCATTACCCATGATCCTGTAGCTGGAAGCTCCAGGCCCTGTCACTTTGATGGACATCTGCCTGGGCCTTCCAGGTCTCCGTGAGCCAAAGACATGAGCCATTCTGACAGAATGTAGGGTGTCATGCGCCCATCTGACAAAAATCTGAAACAAAGCACCAGTCCTACTGTAACGTCCACCAATGTAATTAAAGGAACCGGACTACAGACTTATGGTGGTTGCACTGATATTCTAATTTCATTTTTTTTTTTTTTTTTACGAAGGGTGTCAATTGATTTAGTAACTATTTTTGTGTTCTACTGGAAAAACATCATTCCGTTCTCCTTACTTATCCCCTTTAGGATCACTCATCCCAGCATCATGAGCCACACGTATGGGAAACGCCATTGGAATTTCCAAATTTAAAAATGCATTAGGGAAGCACAAATATTAAAACTTAATATTTTAAATAAATATAAAACACAAAAAAAACAGAATAATTTTAAATGCTGTAAGTGGATTTAGGCTACACCAGATTATACTTTACAGTATGAAAAATGAATATTAATTTTGAGATGAAAAACAAAATAAATTAAACTAAACTATTACCTTTAAGTGAGTGTAAAGAAATCGAAGATAATCAGAATGTAAAAATAGGGGAATTGAGCAGGAACAATTAGATATCAGCCAATATGTATCCAAAATGAAGTAACACCAATAAAAGAAGCTGATATGAAACAAAAAAATAATAATAATATTATAAGATTTGTTAGAGCATTTTAGACTTTTGCATATGCATATGCACATCAATTGTTTCCCCCTCCTGGAAGATATACACTTATAGCTCAAAACTCTGGTGACATCATCAAAACATACACTACTGTTCAAAATATTTTTGAAAAAAATTATCTTATGCTCACCCAGGCTGCATTTATGATAAAACATAAAGTAAACCATAATTATGTGAAATAGTATTAGAATTTAAAACTTTTTATTATTATTTTTTTAACTCATCCATGTGATGGCAAAGCTGAATTACCCCAGTCCTCATTGTCACATGATCCTTCGAAAATCATTCTAATATGATTTGGTGCTCAAGAAACATGTATTATTATGAGCAAACTGAAAACAGTTGTGCTGCTTAATGTTTTTGTGGAAGCCATGATGTTTTTTTTTCAGGATTCTTTAATGAACAGGAAGTTCAAAAGAACAGTATTTATTGGAAATAGAAATCTGTTGCAACATTATAATTGTCTTAACTGTCACTTTTGATCAATTTCTAAGTCCTTATTGTGTGTGTATTGTTATTTATGGCTTGCGTTGTCTTATACTTAGACTTAATTCTCTAAAAGAATAATGCCCATTTGACCTCTTCGATTGTTACCATTTATCTTTCATATTGTAGCCAGCGGACCACACATCTACACACTGGCCCCTCTTTACTGCTTCTTCCATTTGAGTAATGGAAACTGCAGCCCACTGACAGAGGAAGTGAATCTGGGCCTGTGATCCACAAAAACTACCACCAGCTCCTTCCAAATACATATAAGAGCAGCAGTGAAAACACTCCAGCCTTCAACCCTTCGATAAATGGGAGGAAATCCTGGACATGTCGAGCGTATTAGAGGAGTACTTGAGGTTTCTGTTAAATTTGGATTGCTCCGAGCCGGAGAAATGCAATGCTATTTATTAGAGATGACCAAAGCCATATGGAAGCGATCATCGGCCTCATGCACAGAGGCAATTTGAAAGAAAAACGGCACTGCTAATGAGGGTCGTCTTGATGGTTATATGTTCTCAATTCCACTGTGCTTGATCGGTTACTGTATAAATGCAGACTATAATTACAATTGCTTGTATACAGCACAGCATGTAAAGCACCCAAGAGCCTGCGTTTCAAATTTTAGAAATAACAAATAGCAGGTGTACGCTTATGTGAAAGCGCATTGTTCCTGTGCGGTTGGCCAGCTGCTAATACTTACCACTTACAAGCTTTTTACCATTCACACTGTCAACTAGCGTGAGCAAAATGGCTGTATAATCTCTCAAATATTAGTATTTAGCATGAAGACAAATCATTTCCTAGCCTCTGCCTGCTTTGTCTTGTCTTCTAGGCACTTTTTAAACAAAGTTTCACCAAGTTAGTATTGGAGTGATGATGTAATGACATTATACAACCTGTAATCCAACGGGTCTCGTCTTTAGACCTGTCAAATATTGCTGAAAATACCTGTGGCCATGCTGTTAGCTGGAGATACGGCATTATATTTACCATAGCCAATCAGTGTGAAGCAATAAAGCATCGTTATTTATTGGCTTTGCCTCTCCTGTTCCATGCGTCTTACCGAAAGTGGATTTGAGGGGGTTTGTTTCCTGTTTATCTGCCTGCACCCTGCTGCTATCGGTCAGGCTCAGGAGACGCCTCCATGGTGAACTTGCCATCTTTTTTCCCCTGCCCATTATATCATGGCATTAATCATTAGCTCTTTGCCCCCTATCAGCTGGCTGCATAGGAATGGATGACACGTCGAATTACTCCAAAGACATGGTCCGTGTTATGTAGCGATGTGCTGTTAAGGAGAGTATATGACACGCTTTAAATGAGGCTAGTCTATCCATTAAGAGCATATTTTTAGGGGAATTCTCAAAAATCAGAAATGTCGATTAAACGCTTGTTCTCACTTCCTGTGTGTTTCCTGTCAGAGTTCACAGATCTGTTTTAATGAGCAGAATTGAAAGAACAAGGAGAGAAAAAAAAGAGAGAAGAAAACTTTAAGGCATGTTTGTGATCAAGCCCAGGAATATCTCAAATCTGCATGCATGGTTTGTCTCCTGGGTTCTATGGTGGGCTTAATGTGGACAGGTCTTCCCTCTCATGAACCTGTCTCACCCCTGCTTCTTAGAGAGATGCCAGAGTAGTAACTCATTATTTCTACTTGTGAAATTTGTCCGCTCCGGAGAAGGCAGAGCGTCTGGCAGCAGAGGTTGAGCCACAGCCCCTGTGATTATGTCTGGAGAACATTTGGACCCTTGAACACCCTGACATCTTATGAACCCACCTAGTGTCTGACACATGGGCTACTTTAATAATTTTCTTTTGTCCCAAACTTATTGTGTATTGCGCAAACTATAATTTTTTTTTTTTAAGAATCACAAAGTTCTGCTCTTAATCCCTGGTGGTTGTAGAAGTTACTGACATTCACTGGCAAAAGTTAAATGTAGGCAGTAAAGAACAAGGGCAATTGTAACAGAACATTTCTTCAGTGATATGCATAAATGGTAACTGCTCCGGTTGCTGACAGGTTATAGTTAATATACTTAATATATCTTGGGTCAATTGAAACTCTAATTAATTACATGCAAATTTAATTTTTATACTACATAATAAACATCATATTACTAAAGTATATAAAGATTGGTCTTGACTTATCAGCTGATTATTATATTATAGGAAAAAGTATTTCAGTAAAAATCCATTTCAAATAATAAAAGCACGTCTAAGTGGGACCTATATTTTAAAGTAGGATTGAAATTAAATGAAATTCACACCACTTTCCATCTTTCTGTGAACAACAAATTTTGGGATTTTTGGACTAAAAAATGGATCTTCCTGTGAAATTACAGATTTTTCTCTGGTGACATATTCTTGGCTTATGCTGTCTTAACGTGCTATTGGAAATGTCCTAGACCTACTTCCCACTGAAGTCATGATTATGAGATCATTGCATTCGAATTTTGACTTAAGAGGACATTCATGTCCTGTTTTTTTTAACTAGGAAACGTCTCGGTTACGGATGTAACCCTCGTTCCCTGAGGAGGGAACAGAGACGTACGTTAGTGACTAACGAATGGGGGTTTCGCCTAGAAGCCTATCATCTTCAAGCATATAGAAAATGCCCAATGGCGTGCCAATGCCATGGGGCATGCGGAATTTGCATACGTAACTCTGCCTCACCGCGTGAGTATATAAGGAAGTACATGGCAATATTGCATTATGTTACCTGCTTGAGGAGCCAAGACTGAACTCCTGCGTTCCAGGTAGCACAGCTGATGTGGCAACGGAACGTACGTCTCCGTTCCCTCCTCAGGGCTCCTGGACCATCCGTAACCGAGACGTTCCCTTTTGTTCAGTCACTACGACGTACGTTAGTGACTAACGAATGGGGGTTCAATAAAATCCCGCCACTCAGCTGTCTTCCAGTGCGAGTTCCCTGTCGTAAGACTAATACGGACGAAGGACTCACGCTTAACACAGGATTACCAAGGTACACTGGGAAGCATATCCCAGTGAAGGAATGCCAAGATGCCTGCCCGTAGGGAGGACTTAAGAGTACACATATGACCCGCTAAGTGCTGCATATGGGAAAACTCTAGGGTACCAAACGCAGGTGGAATTTTTAACCCTAGGGGTGGCAGGGGCTTGCCAAGGGAAAGACACCTGCTCGCAAGGGAGGCTGACGGTGGAAATACTTGTGTGGGGGTCGCCGGAGGGGAACCATGCACACGGGGCACCTGGCCGGACACGAGGGTCTGGGCTCGTGAGAGGGCAGACACACAGGTATCGGCGTAAGCGGTGCTGGAGGAACTCAGGGCTCTCGGGGAAACTCACCTGAGGAAAATAAATATTGCACGTATCCAGTCCGAGGAGTGGAATGGCGAGCAAGCGATGACACCTGAGCTTGGCCCATTACCGGCCCCTTGGGGGGGCGAGTACATAGCTGGACACTGGCTCCACTCGGAGATTGTAGAATCTGGCGAATGTGTTTGGTGTCGCCCAGCCTGCAGCTCTACAGATGTCTGTTAGCAAGGTGCCATGCGCTAAAGCCCAAGAGGAGGCCACACTCCGAGTGGAGTGTGCCCTGACCCCAAAGGGGACATGGTCGACCTTGCTGCTGGTAAGCCAAAACAATGGTGTCCACTATCCAGTGAGACAGCCTTTGCTTTGAGAGAGCTCTTCCCTTCCGCTCTCCACCATAACAGACAAAGAGCTGGTCTGAGGTCCTGAAACACTGCGTGCTGTCTACATAGGCGCGGAGGGCGCGTACTGGACAGAGCAATGCCAAGGCTGGGTCTGCCTCCTCCAAAGGCAGCGCTTGCAGGTTCACCAACTGGTCTTTGAACGGAGTGGTGGGAACCTTGGGCACATATCCAGCCCGGGGTCTCAGGATCACGTGAGAGTTAGCCGGCCCAAACTCCAGGCACGCTTCGTCAACCGAAAAAGCCTGCAGGTCCCCGACCCTCTTGATCGAGGCCAATGCGGTCAGCAGAGCCATCTTCATTGACAGAAATTTAATATCAACCGACCGCAAAGGCTCAAAGGGAGGTCTCTGCAGAGCACTTAGAACTACTGCGAGGTCCCAAGAGGGTACGAGAGGAGAGCGAGGAGGATTCAGTCTCCTCGCCCCCCTCAGGAACCTGATGATCAGGTCGTGCCTTCTTGTCCCCCAAGAGATCGTGGTAGGCAGATATAGCGGCCACATAAACTTTAAAGGTGGAGGGAGACAGCCTACGCTCCAACCCCTCTTGGAGGAACGAAAGCACGGACCCGATCGGGCATTTCCAGGGGTCTTCTTGGCGAGAAGAGCACCAGGTGACGAAGAGGTTCCACTTCAACGCATAGGCATGCCGAGTGGACTCTGCCCTAGCGGAAGTGATGGTGGCGACCACCGGGGGTGGCAGGCCACTCAAACCTGCCGCGTCCCATCCAGGAGCCACACGTGGAGGTTCCAAAGATCAGGACGCGGGTGCCATAGGGTGCCCCGTCTCTGAGTGAGGAGGTCCGGTCTCAGAGGAATCGGCCAGGGAGGGGCTGTCGCAAGGAGTAAGAGTTCGGGGAACTCGAGGCAATTGACATGCAGAAGGCGCTGGGGTCCTGTCCAGGAGCCCGCGGCTGCTTGTCCATTGCACACATAGACCGTAAAAAAATATGGACGACACGACTTCATTGACTTCCGCTGACCAAAGTTGAAGCTTTCATAGGCCCGCTCACGGCGCTGACATCTTGGGACCGAGTCTGCGAAGTAGCGATCTCGGGACCGGAGTTGCGCAGCAGAGAACAGGAAGTAGAGGCGCGATTATCAAAAGCCCGCCCACACTCTCGCAGATGCAGAACAATTCATTATGTTGGTGTGAAATAAACAGAACATGGAAGTGTAGAAATTAAAGCTAAAGCTCCAATCTCCTCCCAAATATCCAGAAAAAAGTCTGTTAGTGCCTCAGTGACAAGTTCACTCAGAGAAGCCGTCAATCTCAGCTGTCAATCATGACGTCACACCCCCCGTTTTTATAGCATCAAATAACTCACTAAAACTAAACTTATTTAAAAAACGAACACTTGAAATGAAATTATTGTAATAAAAACTGCCTAAAATGACAGAAACCATCTTTAGGAAACAATTATTTGAAGTGTAATTAAATTGTTTAGTGTGTCTCGCGCCCATTCAAATACATGGAGAGGCGGGGTTTAGGAGCTATACTGGGACCGGCCACCGGGGGGCAATCGAGGCGCGAAAGCTTCAATTTCTGACTGGAGCACTACAGGCTTGATTGCACATGGCACCCCAACCCCAGGCATCCGTCGATATGACAACATGCCTGGAAACTCGTTCTAAGGGCACACCGGCCCGTAGAAAACTGAGGTTCGACCACGGGGTGAGTGTCTGTAGGCAGGCCCGAGTGCCAGACTGCCATGCCCACCTCGGGACTCGATCGCAAAGCCAGTGCTGAAGCGGTCTCATATGTAGCAATCCGAGCGGCGTCACCGCGGCTGCAGATGCCATATGCCCCAGGAGCCTCTGAAACAGTTTCAGTGGAACCGCACTCTTGCTCTCGATTTGACGGAGGCAAGTCAGCATAGACTGCGCACGCTCGCTCGAAAGCTGCACGCACATGGCGACCGAGTCGATGTCCATACCGAGAAAAGAAATCCTCTGCGCTGGGCAGAGTTTGCTCTTTTCCCAGTTGACCCGAAGGCCCAGACAGGCTAGGTGATGGAGCACCCTATAAATAGGAAAACACAAAGGCCAAATCCTCTTAATCATCCATCACAATGAGTAAAACCAAAGAATATCGTTGTGCAGCAAACGATTGTTGAGCTTCACAAAATAGAAAGTGGCTGTAAGAAAATAGCTAAAGCATTGAAAATCCCCATTTCCACCATAAGGGCAATAATTAAGAAGTTCCAATCAACTAAAAATATTACTAATCTGCCTGGAAGAGGACATGTGTCCTAATGCACGGTGAGGAGGAGAGTTTGAGTGGCCAAAGACTCTCCAAGGATCACATCTGGAGAATTGCAGAGATTAGTTGAGTCTTGGGGTCTACATCAAGTTGTTTGGGAGGGTTTTAAGAAAAATCCTCCTCGCTCATTCCAAAAACAAACTTAAGCATATTCAATTATCAGACACGACTGGAACTTTAAAAGGGTCTATGGTTCTATTGTCAGATGAAACAAAAAAAAAAAAAAGCTTTTTGGCAGCAAACCCACCAGATGGTGCAAACAGGGATAAAAAAAAAAAAAGTACCCCATACCGACAGTTAAATAAAAAATCAAAACCTGACCACTTCTGCTAGAAATCTTATAATGGGCCGTGGTTGGATCTTCCATCAGGACAATGATCCAAAACAAAAATCAATATCAACACAACAAATGTGTCCCTGAGCACAAAATTAAGCTTCTGCCATGGCCGTCCCAGTTCCCTGACTTGAACCCCTATGGAGTGAACTGAAGACAAGAATGGAGCTGGGAATCTGAAGGATCTGGAGAGATTCTGTATGAAGGAATGGTCTCTGATCTCTCAGGTGTTCTCCACACTCATCAGGAATTATAGGAGAAGACTCTGAGCTGTTATCTTGGGAAAAGGACGTTGCAATAATTGGGTGCCAATAGGCCAATGTGAACTAGAGAAAACTATTTCATGATGAGATTTTCCCTAGCCTGGCTCCACCCTCCTACGTACTTCCGCTCAATTTTCATTTTCCTTCAGTACTCCACCTGGGACTGCGGTATATTCTTAGGTTTTCTCCGAACAAATTTTTACCGGTCCAATCAGCGAACAGAGGGAGTGGCTGAGAACGATGACGTTGATGTTGTGTGCTATAGTTTGAGTTGTAGTTCAGTAATGGCGGCGGAGAAAGATGCGAGCAAAGCCATTAATTCCGTTGTGGCACCGCTGCCGAATATCCAGAAGTTAAAGCCGGAGCAAGAACAATCTTTGCTGAGTTTTGTTGGTGGCCATGATGTTATGTCCCGGGAAAAGTCTGATTTTCCAGCTGGCTCCGTTAGTGGTGAAGTTGTTGGCTGAAGCCCCGGTAATTGTTTTTCGTAGGGTCGGAATTAACTACCTACTGTTTTAGACAAACACCAAGGTCTGTCCGAATCCACATCTCTGAGTTTTCAAGAATATATCACTTTAAAATTCAGTTTATATCCTTTTTGACCACTGCAGAGCATCGTACGATGCTAGTTTTTTCAAGAGCAATACATTTCATCACCGCTCAATAATAAAAGGAAGAAAAGCACGTAAACATTTGAATTGGGCCGTTATTTACGGCAGCATTTATTCTTATCATACCAAGCATATGATATTTTATTTACAGTATACAATCATGTTATGGACCACGTGAGCAACGAGTTCCCGATCACAAAACTCTCCCCTCCACCGTGAAAAAAAAAAAATCAGAAACCGAATGCACAAGGTTTTATCCCTGAGGTGGCGTGCACAATCTGCACATTTATTTGTACGGACTTGTGTGAGAAATAAAGGTGAACGGCGCATGACTTATGTCACGACCAAACGTTAGCGATTGGTTATGGCAGATCCAGAGTGGCTCTTGGCAGATCCAATAGTTTTAAATTTCAACAGAGAACCCGCCTTCAAGGAAGTAAACGCTTGTCAATGGAGAGTGGCCAGACTCTCTGTACAAATGAAATGTACGAGAGTCTGGTAGGACCAGGCTAGATTTTCCCCCCACTTTCAATTGTTTTACTTCAATGAAAGGTTAGAATTTTTTTGATTTTATAAGTGAAAAATCAAAAGGATAAACAATGCAGATTTATTTTCACAGCCTTTGCTCATATTTTGCTCATAGGGTGTCAATATTAGTAGAATATTAATATCACTGTATATATGTTGCTACTTAAGTTTCATTGCGACTTTAAACATATTACTCCTATATTACATATATATATAACACAGCTAAAATAATTTCAACCATGTACAGGAGAAAACTATAGTAACATTAGTAAGTAAAACAATGATATAAAGTGTTCCCATATTTGAAATACACTGGGTTATGATTTGAGTATTCTGGTCATGGCAGGTAAATTTGCAGTTGCTTTTGAAAGAAAATGAAAACAGTTCCCGGTCTCCCCTTCCTTCAGCCTGAAACTCTGTGTCACTGGTTCCAGGCTTTACAAAATAAATACTGTGGAAACTCAACAAAAATAAAACACAAAATTTGTATTTAGACTTGACAGGGTATTGACCAAATGCATATGTTAAATGTGATGTCCCAATTTCTGAAAGACATGGGGGGGTGGCATTGGGTTGCTATGTAGCTAGACTGTACCAGACTCAAAGCAAATATTGTACACTTCTCCTCTTTTTTCTTTTCTTTTATAAAATCTTCTAAAAAGAAAAAGGCAAATACGTACTTAAATTATCAACTTCTTACATTCCCCTGTGTTTTTCAAAGATTCATCCACAATAAAGCAAAGATTTAATCAGACACCTAAAAGGAAGAAAAAAAAAAAAAAGATTTTGTGCTCCAGAAACAAGATGACGTGATGTCTGATGGCGACAGTATAAATGGTATCTTGAAAGAAAAATCCCCCCTTATGGAAATCATGTCAGAAAAATCCACAAAATGAAATTGTGGGCAGCTTAAACAAACCATATTTCCTTTTTCCCTTTGTTCTTCACTCCAAGAGAGAATGACTGTTTAATCCTCTAGTCTCATTGTTCAGCTGTGTCTGGGTGGTTGAGGGAAATTACTTTTTCACGGTGATGGTATAGAGTGTGATTTGCCAGAGAATGTTTCAGAACTTATTGCCTTGGAATTTTAGGTTCATAATTAGGCTCATCTCTTTGGTCATGCCATTTCACTTTCAGTTAAGATCGACTCCATCAACAAATACACTATAAATTGTAAGACGATGCTGATAAATCTGTTCATAAAAATGGTTTAGATGGATCAGTTTTATCCGCTAAGCTGCCAAAACTTGGAAGGGCCTCGAGTCTTAGTTCACTGGCTGCATGGTTAAATGATATTAGCATGGTTCAATGGCATTAATAACCCTTGCCATTATAAATCAGATCACTAATGTATTAAATGTGGACAACAAAAGCATAGAGACTAAGTAAATTAAGACTCAATTTCCTGTAAATCTGCTTAAATGGAGATCTCAACCAAAAATCTGTCATCATTTACTTACCCTCAATTCGATCTAAACCTGTATGACTTATTTATTTCTTCCGTGGAACATAAAAGATATTTAGAGAAATCGCTTGTTTTGGTCTACACAATGGAAGTTAATGGTCACTAGAGCTGCACGATTCTGGATACATTGAGAATCACTTTTTTCTGTATTTGTTTCAAACAGAGATCACGATTCTCCCATGATTCTGAACAGACACCTAACCAAAATAGAACATGCAATTTACTAGGGGTTCTGACAAAATGCTAATTAAATGTTTAATTAATTTGAATGAATTAATTAATTTATTTTGAAGAAAAATTTTATTTTTATGAATGATTCAATGACTCACTCATAAACACTTCACTTGTTTCATTACTGGATGAATCAGTAATTTTAAGCAAATCTCTTGAATGAATAAATTAATGATTTAATGACAGATGACAAATACATTTTGATCGTTTCCATAGACATCTGTGTTTATCAGACATTCAGAACTATAAACTTGAATCCCAGCATCAGTGTTTTTATCAAAACTACATAAACTTTTATATTTCTGTATTCATTTGTATTATTGTAGCAACAGAAATAACGATACTGGGTGGTTTAAAATAATGTTTATGAAGCTGTTTCATAACCATGCATAATAACTGCAAGTGCAGATTTTAATGTTTCAGTGTAATTTTGTCAAAGGTTTAATAGACACAGGCGAACCGTTGTCATTTAGGAATGCAGCTCTAATGGTCACCAAAACTGTGCGGCTACTGACATTTTTCAAAATATCATCTTTTGTGTTCTGCAGAAGAAAGAGTCATACGGGTCTGAAAAGACATTAGAGTGAGTAAATGGTGGCAGAATTAAAATTGTTATGTGAACTATCCCTTTAGCAACACTCCTAGTTAATTGCATGAGAATTTTGGCGTGAGATCTACATTGAGAGGTACAAATGGAAGCCCAGCTGCATGAAGCAGTATCCCTCATACCCTTTTCATGACATGTTCACACTCATAACTTCTGGAGCGAGGCTAAAACCACTAGACTATGGAAGTTTCTTGTCACAAGCTGTCAGATTACTCAAATCTGCCAGAGAGAAATCGTCCCGTCACCCAATACCCAACTTTCCAAATCTGCTGTATAAACCCAAAGCTCTGTATAACCACATTACAGTCTACGCTATGACTATTGCAGTACCAGTGTGTATAGTATTACTAGTGTCTGTCTACTGTCTCGCATGGTTTAGGTTCTAGACTTGTTTTATGCTTTTATTGTGTCTATAGCCTGAGGTCTAAAAGGTCTGCTGCTAGAAACTATAGGCTTACTTTCCTCACATATCCATATGACATCTTAGTATCTATATTTTAATGATGGGAATAGCAAGTTGAAAGTTTCCCATTTGATCGACCAAAAGCAACATTTCAAAGTCGACTTTGGAAAGAGAAATGGCATTGAGTGGTCTGTTATTCTCAGTGCATTATTCTGGAAATTTCACCAGACAGATTTGACAACTAATCATAATCCAAATGATGGCTTAAATATAGAGTAACTAAAATATTACACATTATATAAACAAACATGGAATCCACGTTTTGACTTGCAGGATGCTTATAACTACATGTTTCTGGTAATACTGTAGGTGTGCAACATCTAGTTCATGACATCCAACAGCCTTTTTACTACTGTAACCATTTCATAAAGTCATCTGACATGAAGTACAAAATCCAGAAAAAAAAGAAAAAAGTACTGGACTCTTTTAGGGTGCGTTCACCCTTGTCATGTTTGGTTTGAACATATGTGAACGCTGCCATCCGAACCCTGGTGCGTACCAAACAAGCGGGCCGAGACCGCTAAAAAGATGGGTCTTGGTCCGCTTCCAAACGAACTCTGGTGCGGTTCGATTGATATATGAACGCAACACGGACCAAAGACATGTAAACAAACCAAAAACAGGACGTAATGTCACAAGTTGCGACGCTACAAGTCAGCTGATGTGACGACGTGGAAAGTGTATCGGTGTATCCAAAATGAGTAGAGGGCAAACATGGAGCAACAAGGAGGTAAAAGTGCCTCATCAATATATGCAGATCTTCGTTTCTGCTCATGGGTAAGACATCTAACCACCCTCCAGATGGGCTCCTTCAACCGCTGTCGATCCCTTCGAGACCCTGGTCCCACATTGCGCTAGATTTTATTACCGCCCTCCCAGGGCAAGACGGTCGTTTTAACCGTTGTGGACCGGTTCTCGAAGATGGCTCACTTTATTCCCTTGCCTAAATTACCCTCTGCTAAGGAGACAGCGGTAGCTGTGGTCGATCACGTCTTTCATTTACATGGCATCCCGATGGACGTGGTTTCCGACAGGGGACCTCAATTCGTGTCCAAATTTTGGTGAGAGTTTTGTAAATTACTAGGGGCGACGGTTAGCTTGTCTTCGGGTTTTCATCCCCAGAGTAATGGCCAGACTGAGCGGGCTAACCAAGACCTTGAGAGAGGGTTACGATGTCTGGTTTCCAAGAATCCTTCCTCCTGGAGCCAACGCATCTCATGGATTGAGTACGCGCATAATTCGTTACCAGTGTCAGGTACGGGCCTTTCGCCATTTAAATGTAGCTTAGGGTACCAGCCACCAATTTTTCCCAGTCTGGAATCCGAGGTCGCGGTCCCCTCCGCTCACGCCTTCGTCCAGAGGTGTCGGGACACCTGGAGCAGAGCCCGTGAGACTCTGCTTCAGGTGGGTAAACGCACCAAGGCCCAAGCCGATCGCCACCGGTCTAAGCCTCCCGTCTACGTCGTGGGTCAAAAAGTGTGGCTTTCATCTAAGAACATTCCTCTCCGCTCCGTAAGTAATAAGTTAGCTCCTAAATTCATTGGCCCGTTCACTGTCACCAAGATTCTTAGTCCGGTGGCAGTCCGCCTCAAACTACCTCCCGTGTACGGGAGGATTCACCCCGTTTTTCATGTTTCCAAATTAAAACCTGTTTTTCATGCTCGCATTAATCCGCCTGTCCCGGTTCCTCCCCCGCCGCGACTCGTAGATGTGGAACCTACTTATACGGTAAATCGTATTCTGGACTCTAGGCGGAGGGGACGCGGATTCCAGTACTTGGTGGACTGGGAGGGTTACGGTCCGGAGGAGAGAAGTTGGGTTCCTGCCAGGGACATACTGGATCACTCCCTTATCGATGATTACAATCGACAGGTAGGTCCTCCTGGGAGCTCCAGGAGGTGCTCCTAGGGGGAGGGGTACTGTCACGGTTCATAAATTCATGGTCTCTTTTTTCTGTGTTTGTGAAGTTGTGTGGAGGCGTGGTCACTTATTACGGGGCTCATAACCTCCACCTGCAGCACGTTATCACCAGGCTTTATTTGCAGCTCTCTCACCCACACTCACTGTCAGTTCATTGCAGGCTTCCATGGTGTTGTGTTCGTGGCTGTTGTTTCCTGTTCTCTGTGTGTCTTTTCCGTTCCGGTTCCTGGATTCTGCCTGGCCCTATTGCCCGCTGCGTCCCTGCTTCGCTGCCTGCACTTCCTCGCCTGGGTTTTGCCTGCCTGTTCTGCTGCACGCAGTATCTGCCAGACCTGTCGTCACTTCATCTCTTTTGACTATTGATCTACTTCTGTGCTTGAGTCTTACCGAAATAAATGAGCATTCTTTCACATCGCTATTTGATCCTCTGTCTCTGATTCACAGCCGTAACACTTATTGTGATACATCCAAGTGAAACAAAACAAATTTGAAAGAAAAAAAAAACATATGGCTTGGTTCTATTTATCAGTTGTTAATTGGATGGAGGCAGAACTGAATGAATGCCTGAGTACAATTGTAAGAAAGGGGTGGGGTTTAAGCAGACTATAGCCCTATTCAGACGGTAATTGTTTCTCATTGAGTCGTAAGGTATTGTCGTCATTGACAGGGGCTAGTCAGTGATTTTATTGCCGCCCGAATCCAAAATGTCAGTATTTTTCTCCCACCACCCGTGTAAAAATCCCCAGCTGAATTACCTACTGTTTTTTGACAAACACCAAGGTTGTGTGGTAATTTAATTGCCGACCTACATCTTTGAGTTTTCAAGAATATACTGTATATCAATTCAAAATTCACTGTTTATATCCTTTTTGACCACTGCAGACTACCGTACGGTTGCACTGCGCTGTAATTTGGATGCATTTTTATTACTGAAATGCTGGCAAGTATTTACAAGAGCAATATATTTAATCTCCGCTCAAAAAATAAAAAGAGGAAAAGCACAAACATTTGAAATGGGCCGTTATTACGCTATTATAACATAATTATATATGTTAAAATAACCAACCAGCATGTTTACCTGTAAGAGGCTGTAATAACTTATTTCCGCTCATTTCCATGCGGAATAAAATGACATCCTTTATTTTGAGATAAAATATAAGGCAGAAAACCATTTTAACTATAATGTGCATCTTATCTTCATTTTTTTAAACAGATTTAAATAACTAAATAATAATTATAATATTATTTTCCTATTATTAAATTAAAGCAAGCATATGCAATTTTATGTACAGCATACAATCATGTTATTGACCACGTGAGCAGCGTGTTCCAAGAAAACTCGCTCCTCCACCGTGAATAGTTCGACATCCGAATGCACAAGTTTTATCACTAAGGTGGCATGCAAATTAATTTTTACGGACTTCCACGTGAGAAACAATTTCCGTCCAAATATGGCTTATGTGTTCCCTTAATGGAAATTCTGAAGCTCGAAACGTAAATCATGTGCGGCAACTCACTACACATAATGACACATGATAGATGTTTTTTTTTTTTAAATACAAACCATTATTTAATTATATTTCAGCTAAAAATGCATATCTAGACAGTTAATGAACATAATCTAGCTAACATTTTTAATTTATTTATGGCTATATAGAGTGGTGCAGGTATGACATAACTTTGTAGGCCAAAACGCAGAAACGAGTTAGCATTTTAGCCCTTCCGGTTCCATTGTCCCGAAGTAAATGTTTTTTTTTTTTGTTAAATGGCTGAAATAAGGTCTGTGGAGAAACACAAGCTCAAGAAACGTTCACATTTTATTCTACGACAAAATACATTTGTATTACCCCACTTGTGATTTTTTTAAGCTGTTACACGTCTTGAAAAACGCGGTTGCTAACAAGTGGCTAAATGGGACTACAGAGGCAGTCAGGAACATTAAACGTCATTACGCCGAACAGGTAAACTCAGTCCGCTTTTACAGCTTCATTATGCTTATAATTGTGCCCTTATAAACATTCTGGGAAAATGTATTTATATAAAAACTGAAAGAGTTGTCGGAAGCTTAGTGATGGTGACGTTGAATTTGAGCGACCGTGTGTAGTCCATTTATAGCCTACCTTTAACTTTTTACTTCTGGCGACTGCATTTAAGTTCATCTGTGAAAATTATATTGGGCAAAACGTGCAAATTTCATAAACTTTTGTTGATCACAGAACTTGTGATAATCTAAAAGGCTATGGGAAAATCCAATTCGATTTTTGTTGAGGGAACCATGGTGTGAAGCTAACTGCTGATTGGCCTATACAAAGTGACGTTATACCTGCCCCACACTACTGTTGCATATGTAACAAGCAAAGTATTTATCATAATGTAATTTAGATAACATTTAAAAAATAATAGATATCAGTTCTGTTGTTGTTCATAAATACCAGTTGTGATGTTGTAGGACGTTGCCAGAAATAGAGTCACCACTGTTCCAGTGTGTAGTGAGCCAGGGTCCTTACCGTCCCCAAATTTGTGTACAAGATATACTGATTCACGACCAAGGAAGTTGATTGAGACTCACCCCAAATAATTGGTCAAGTCTGGGATAGGTCACCAGAGAGAAGTCTGTTGTTTCTCCGGAATTAAACATTTAAAAATAAAACATTTGCATTGACAAATTGTTCACAGTAAGCATGCACGCAACAGCACGCATTTAGAAAATAGACACATTTTCATGTCTTTAAAATGACAAATAGGACAGCTCACGATCTGTAAGACCTCAAGGACATGTTAAAGGGTTAGTTCACCCAAAAATGAAAATTATGTCATTAATTACTCACCCTCCTGTCGTTCGACACCCGTAAGACATTTGTTCATCTTCGGAACAAAAATGAAGATATTTTTGTTGAAAGCTGATGGCTGAGAAAGGCCTCAGATAGGCCTCCATAGGGATTCAGTACATTTACACTCACAAGACCCATAAAAGCACTAAAAACGTCGTTACAAAGTCCATCTCACTACAGTGGCTCTACAATAATTTTACGAAGCGACGGCAATAGTTTTTGAGCGAAAAAAACAAAAAACAAAATAACGACTTTATTCCACAAGTTCTTGTATTCCTTGTCTGTCTCTGCCGTGAACTCACGAAGCACCACGGCGCATGCGCAAGAATATGACGTAGAACCGGCGTTCGGGAATCCATGAAATGCACACTTTAGTCCCATTTTGAGCTCTGTGCCGAGACCTAAAGCACGATCAATGTAGAATTCAACAGCTTAGATACGGCACGTCTTCCTCTGCTCGTTGTAAACAAATCTCCTCGCTTCTGGGTCACGTGTCCGAACGCCGGTTCTGCGTCATATTCTCACGCATGCGTCGTGGTGCTTCGTGAGTTCACGGCAGAGACAGACAAGGAAGACAAGAACTTGTGGAATTAAGTCGTTATTTTGATTTTTTTTTTCGCACAAAAACTATTGCCGTCGCTTCGTAAAATTATTGTAGAGCCACTGTAGTGAGATGGACTTTGTAACGACGTTTTTAGTGCCTTTTATGGGTCTTGTGAGTGTAAATGTACTGAATGTCAATGGAGGCCTTTCTAAGCCATCAGCTTTCAACTAAAATATCTTCATTTGTGTTCCGAAGATGAACGAATGTCTTACGGGTGTCGAACGACATGAGGGTGAGTAATTAATGACATAATTTTCATTTTTGGGTGAACTAACCCTTTAATGAGAAGGTCATAACAGATATGAAAGACAATGTTTCAGACTGAAAGACTATTGTTTCAACGAGTATGTGTATTACTTTGGAGGAAGAGGTCATCACGGTGGTGCTATTGCACCACCAACAATTAACCCACAAATCCTGCAGCAGCCAGGTCATATTAAGGCTCTGTTACCACCCTTTCGCTCCGATAATCTGCTGGTGATTGGCACTTCCCTATTCTCCCCTCACCTCGGCCCTTCCCACACGTGTCATCTTGGCTCGCCGGAGGGCAGATAGGGGCTGTCAATTAGCAGATAATGTAGGGAGCAGCTGAATGTCAAACAACGCTTCCCTGGGGGCGACCACGCATCAAATGTCCGTCTGGCCGCCTGCGGGATACAATGTCTTGTTACTGAAGTAGGGTTAGAGGGAAAAACAGCCAGCGGGAGGAGAGAAAAGTTGACGAAATCTGGCACGTTATTTACAGGCTCTCTATCACTTTCACTAACGCAAGATGACATTATAGTTCAATTGTAGGTTCACGAAGTGACGTCTAGAATCACTGTGGCATTTGTTTGGGTTTTCCTTCCAATGTTTACAGTTTCGGTTTGGCTATTTCAACTGTTAACTTTCTGGTCAATACTTTTTTTTTTCCATGAACTTCTAGGTTCAGGGTACATACCATTCAAGAAGCCTGATGTGCTTTTCAGTTCAAAATCAATAAAAATACATTCTAATCTCGACTAACTTCAAATATCCTCAGCATGAGAAAGGACAAAAATCAAGCCAAAAGGACCAAATACTTGTAGGTCTTCCATGTCCGTCATGTAGGCTGACCAAAATCGAATCAGGTTTGTTTGTGAATAGAGCCTGTTCCCTTTTTCTTCTGGAACCTCCATCATTTCATTTGAGCCCTATCACCTTTAAAAATAACAGTAACCACCTCTTGTAGGTCAAGTCAGACAAATAGTCCCCTGGATATAATTAGCCATCTGTCAACAACCATCAATTCATCCTGACTGAAAAGCTGTGTCAAACAGTACTTTGGAATTTCAACCCGATTCATGACTGCCAAACGTATGCATTTCAAAAGACACACTGCCAGAACAGAACTTGGCCCAAAAAATATTTCAAGAGATTTGTAAGGAAATTAATGTCACATCCAATCCATCATTACTAGCCTAGGGGGATGAGGCTTGCGGTTAGTGATATGTGAGAAAATGTCAAGTTTTTAAAAAGAAGGACGTGCCAACTTATAAATTTGGGGAATTTTAAAATGGAAGGTATGCTGCCAAATAGCACTGCGTTCAATTCGATGCTCAACTACTTCAGCTCCAAAGCAACTAGAAATATGCAGGCATAGCAGGGTCAATGTCTCCATCTTGTGGTCATATTCCTTTTTTTTCAAAGGGCAAAATACAAATATTACAGTGAAGCTCTCGCTTAACACATTGTACAACTAAAAATGACAAGCATAAATTAAATAATATCAACCAACAGAAAAAGAGAAGAATAACACAGAGACCAAACTATACAGAATTGAAAGTGAGTATATTGTTAAACATGTGCCTGGGTATTACAACAACTGTTGTCATGGCATTGCGAGGTATTCGTTTGTTTACTCTCCAAGAGGCACTAAATATAGTGTTGCATGTATAACTCTGCTCATTTTGCCAGGATTCAAGGGATTCCTGAGCAGAAACATAGTGCATAAGCTCACTTCAACTGTAGATTCATAATACATACATACATGTATATATATATCCATGTCCATCACATTCACACAAACACATTCTACTCTCCTTTTTATGATACTAATTAAGTGGAAATGACATTACAGCATTATGAAAATTACATCAAAATTACGTCAAGCAGCATATTATAATTTGGCAACATAAATGAGTGACTTGATGTTAGTCATTCTCATAGCTTCCCCAACATCTCATTTCATACACTCACAAAATGTGATATTTTCACATCTGAATACTAAAGAGGAGGCCCTTACATAATGTCATATTAAACTAAGGCAGTGACTTACTGAGAGGGAAAAAAAGCTTTTGGCTTACCACAACTACTGTCTGTCACCAACACTGACTTCTGTGCTTCAATATGAAAGTTACTAATACAAAAAATAAATCAAAATTATTGTGCAGTTTGCAAATAAGCACACGGTAAAGATAACTACTTATACATGTTATGGAACTAAACCAAACAAAAATCACACTTCAGGCATCTTTCTGTTAAGGCTAGTCATTTTTCCTGACTAATATGCCGCTGAAAGATTATGATTTTGTTTGCAAGTAACGCACTTCTATCAAATACACACAACACAATCCACTCTGAGGCTATAGAATAATAGGAAGATGCTGCGTCCATCCATGCAGTGCTACATCAATATCTCATGCAGAGACTTCCATAGAAAACAAGTCAACAGGATGCTACTAATTGACCTTAACTCCCATTTTAGCTAACAAATTGCTGTCTCTTAAAAGATGATTGACCTAAAACCGATCAGACCACTGGTGATTGAAAGTGTAGTTATGTCAGCTACAATGTGCCTTATTGGGATTTTGATCGGTAGACAAGTCTCACAATGTTTACGTAATTAAATGATTTATTAAAGGTACAGTGTGTAATTTCTGAACTACTAGTGACCCGAATGGAACAGCAGAAATAATAATGCATCCAAATAAGTTTCCCCAAACATCTGGACCTTCAGGGTTTGGTCTCTCCCATCCAAACTCACGCTAGTCAACGTCACCATATTGGTGTAATTGTCCCCAAGCCAGTTAAGAGTTACCCAACACAGGAGGGTCATTAAAGTTAACTAACACCCATAAAAAAAAAGAACCATTTCCGTTACTTGAAATAAAATAAGCATCCACTAATAATAGTAAAAAATGAAAAAGACAGTTCAAAATAATAATAGAAACTTTAATAGTATTTAATTCTCAAATATTTAAAATAAATTATTAGCCGATTCTAAAGATTTCACTGGTCATGTCAGTCACAGTGTTGACTACACAACTGAACTTATCATAATCATAAATTATTGTGGCGCAAATAGTTTTACTGTTAGTGTTTACTGCATATTGTTATTCTAGTTATAGCAGCTAATAAATCAGAAGTGAAGTCTTGCACTTTTACAGGAAATAGCTTACTTCTGCGTTGTTAAATTAAGGTGCCTAGCATTGGTAGCACATCCTGATAGATAGCATTACTGTTTGTCGCAGTAGGATCGATCTATGATTTTTCTGAACTCTGAACTAAATCTATGAAGTCTGACCTTTCTGGGCAGGTGAATGCATGACTGAGATGACCAATGAAATTGAGTGTGGGGTGGGGCTTGCATTTAACTGGTTTGGGGGAGGGGAAACACTACTATATTCCTAGTCACACACACCAGGAGGGAAAACCAGGTTTTCCTCCATTGCGAAGTAATTTTTACCAGGTCTGCACTAAGTAGGCCTACTAATGTAGTAAGACAGTGATATTAAAAGACAAAATTCAGCATACGCCTTATTGATGATATTCTGGACTCATCTGCTCGCCTGTATATAGTATGCATCATCAACAAGGTGAATACTGAATCTGATTTTTTTTTTATATCACTATTTTAGTACATTAAGGCACTTTTCACATTAAGCGTTTTAGAATGTCCAGCTCTTATCCAGGTGATGCATATTGATCACAAGTTCCCAAAACATATTTTTGCTTTTCTTCTTTTGAGATGGAAAACTGACAGGCCTGTAATGCAGTTCTATGGACGTTTTGCCCTTCAGGTCTCCGAGCCAGTCACATGATGGAAACTATGAATTAGGCAGCTGAAAATGACAAGTACCTACAGTCATTACACTTTTAGTGTTTTCTAGTAGTCGTATATGGCTCGTTTCCACCAAGCAGTGCGGTATGGTTCAGTACAGTGCAGTACAGTACGATTCTGGACCGTAAACCCTGACCACAAACCTTGGGTTTGCACCGCCAACAGCATCCTTATGATAGGCGTGGTCTATCGATCAACGTCATTCTTGCGCAAAGAAGAAAGCGACACCGTAAACAACAATGGAGGACATACAGCAGATCTCGTTCTTGCTTCTCGGCATGTGGCTGTTGTCACAAGACGACACACTTTGTTTGAGCCAAGGCTGCAAGAAAAAACACAGCCAAAAACTGCACACGTGACAATTCTCTGTCAACCAATCAAAATTGATTGTGTCTATCTCCTCTAGCTCCACCCTTTAGTACCAGACTATTATGCTAGGTACCCCAATGTATTAGGTTATGAATTAGGTTACCATTCACAACTTCTGATAATGGAAAAGGCAAAAATTCCATACTGTACTGCTCGGTGGAAACGGGCCAATATAGATTTCTTGACATATTAAGCTGGGATATAGGGGAACATATTTTAATGTTGAAAATTACACACAGCCCCTTTAAAATATGGCAATGTCTACTACTCTGCTTTGATGGATATTTTGCAGCATATTTCCCTCATTATTTTGAACCATGATCAACACAAATACTATTATCAAACTGTATATCATTAGCACACTGTATTACTCAGTGTTTTTACTCTGCTCAATATTGAGGTCTGCAATGATTTATGTTGTTGCATAGTAGTCTGTATCATAACTAGCAGGCACTTCTTGAGTTGGAGGCTCGAAGTGCCAGGCTGGCGATAGACTTCACCACGCAGGTGGAGGCTCTGTGACAGGCACCGGCACTAGCCATGTAGTTGGAGGCTAACCGTTGTAGCCGTTTGCTCCCAAAAGTGTTATAATGGCCAGGCATGACCTGGTCAATCTCCTCTTTATCGACCATCTCTACAAGCCTTTCGCAACTACGGATGTAGTCGCTGATCCTGCTGTAGGGAAGCCAATCAATCATGGAACCATCATAGACCACGTCTCCACTGAACAGCATCTTGTTCTCCTTGTCATGGAGACAAATGCTTCCTCTGGAATGGCCCGGCATGTGGAGAACAGTAAGTTGCCGGTCCCCAAGGTTGATAACGTCGCCTAGGAACACAAGGAGGAGGAAGAAAGGAAGGAAATGAATAATGTGGGAACTGGATATTGTCACTGCATTGCAGCACTGACACAGCAGAAGCTGTATCGACTTATGCACAAGTTATGAAACAGAGAGGGATTTGTAACAACCGTTATGAACAAGTAAGGATTAGTTTATTATTACTATAGCTGAGGTGTCCTTGTTCAAGCACAAACATGTTGAGTTAAAAGGTTTTAATAACTGTCTATTGTATATAGTAAAACATCCATAAACGTTTACAAAAAGGGTCACAGGCACATGGTCTGTTTATCATAAACAATTCAGGGTTCACACAACGTTTGTATTGAATTTTCATGACTTATACAGTCAATTACTGGATATACATTTTTATTCATTTCTTACCGATGAAATATTTTCAGCTGAGCATAACTATACGTAAAAAATAACTATTAAATAAATAAATACATGCATACAATAGAATGCAATACTGACTATAGACATGATTTCCATGATTTTCAGAGGCCTGAAAATCAATCTTTTAAAAGGTTTTCCAGGACCATGGCAACCCTGACTCTAGCTATACATTCTATGTAACATCATCATCTGAAGATACAGCGTGAGGTAAAAGAATAATAACATCTATTCATATGCAGTACTGCATAGTAGTCCATTCACTGAGAATAATGGGGAGGAGGTCATGTGTGGTTTACTCAGAGCTTTACTCTGATTCTGCTGGGTTTCCGCCAATAAGCCACTATAATGGTGTATCCACCATCAGGGAAATTATGAAGCCACATTAGACAGTGAGCTTGGTTTTCACTAACCGCTGACATGTCTCTGGTGAGTCTGTCAAGATCTGATTTGTTTCGATCTTTCTCTAGCTCTTCAAAGAATGAAGTCATGCAATGCAGTGCATTTTACTACTGACTTTTAGAGTAGATTAGGAATGAACCAGATAGATAGATAGATAGATAGATAGATAGATAGATAGATAGATAGATAGATAGATAGATAGATAGATAGAGAGAGAGAGAGAGAGAGAGAGAGAGAGAGACACCCATATAGATAGATAGATAGATAGATAGATAGATAGATAGATAGATAGATAGATAGATAGATAGATAGATAGATAGATAGATAGATAGATAGATAGATAGATAGATAGATAGATAGATAGATAGATGCACTGGCACAACAGCATATTATCCCACCTTCTTGTAATATATGGGTTGGCATAACCGCCTTCACTCTGTACTGTCTTGCTCGCCATCCAGGCGCTGGATCCTCCACGATCTCGCGGTCAGATAGCCATGTCACGGTTTCAAAGTTGTCACCGTTAGCCAAAGCATCCACCTCCGCCTTGTGCACGCCCACCTGTTGAAACTGATGCAGCCCGCCCGAATGATCAAAATGCACATGCGTGCCGATGGCTAGCAGCGGGTTCTTGCGCTTAGAATCCTCCCCAAGCAGCCCTTTACTATGGATGTATTCAGGCAGACTCCGTAAACCCAGTCCGGTATCTATGACGACGTCCTGGTGGGACCCGCGTATGAGCCAGATATTCGCCCTGTTCCCCGATTCATAAAAACGCTCCTGGATCCAAAACACCCCATTTTCCAGCGACTTATGCGCGTACCAGTCGGTCGCAGACATCCCCAATACATTCAAGAGGTTATTATTGCATAGAAGGATAAATGTATGGTTGTCAACCTATAATTTTGGTTTTAAATCTAGCTGCTTCAGCCGCAGAAAAGACGCTGACACCCTGTTCCGCAAGCGCAGCACGTCACCTAGCGTAATGATATGACGCTCTGGAGAGTCGGAATACTATTGGTCAATGCGGAAATAGGCACCACCCACATAATGCATATTAAGTTCCGTTTAATTGCCTTCAGATACTCATTTATATTCGTCTAAATGCTGAACAAGGTAAGCAGTTGCCCCTTAAATAATTGTTCCTGCCCGCATCAGTGGTGCAGTTTTAAAGAAATAGTGCATGTTGTCATCATTTACTCACCCACATGCTGTCTCAACAGGGGAGATCATAGACCGTAGATCAACAAGCACCTGTCCAAACAATTAAAGCTACACTGTGTAACTTTTTTAGTCTATTCTTAGCTAAAAACACTTAGTTCTTTCAAAAATATATGTGCTCATTAATGTATATTTACTTCTTTCAAGTAATAAAGTATTCTCGTAAGTTTATAATATGCCATTGAAAATACATAAGGTAATGGGATCTAACGGTAGTCGCCATGTTGCCCCTCCATCTTGAAAGTACATTAGCCAAAGAGGGACATACCCGTAAATTCAAGCTTTGCCTTTCGCGTTTTAACTGGTTTTAATACTCGATTGCACTGTACAAAATTCCTTGCCTCGCGCATGTGCGCGTCAACTTGTTCAGACTTGTCTGGTCCATGCGCAAAAAGTTTTCATCTCAGCAGCGTCCAGTAACGGAGTTATACAGAGTTTTCCTGGCTTGTTTATTCCTAAAAGTCTGTTTTTCCTTGTGTGGTATTTTTGTGCGTTAATAACTCGTAAGTAATAATAGTTATTGTCATTGTAGATGTGTTTCAGAGTGTGTCATCGCATAATTCAGTTGATGTCACCTCAGAAGTATTTTTGTGTCAACATACAATAGCGTAATGCTCACCTATTTGAATAATCATTAAGTTATTTTGTTATCAACAATGTTTATTCGTTTATAGAAACTATTTGCTTGTAATGTATGTTGATGGAAATATGTATCAGGTCTGATCGGCATATTAACAATTGTTATACAGAGCGCACTGCAGTGCGATAAGGCTACGTTCACACTATCAGTCAAAACACACTTTTGTAACCGGACACCGCTTGTTAGCAGCGGCAGCGGCAGCTCCGCTCCTTTTAATGCAGCTGCATTTAGCGCCTATATGGTACAATAAGCTCTGGTTTACGGTTACATTATACAAATGTAACTTATAAGTATAGTTATACAGTTCTTAACTGTGTATGTATATTTACCATCCTTATTTGTTCTCTCACAGAAACCACATTTATGTACATATCCACGCAAACCTTTATGCCTTGCATTTGGATGACTGAATAAACATTACTATCCTCAAAGTTCACTCTGGATTAGCTGCAGTTCTTTCTAGCCGAATAATTAGGCCAGTTGAGTTCCAACCATCCCACTGCGCACAGAATATCCCACAGGCACAGTGTCGAATGTGGACGAGGTCGAACTGGAAACATGTTAATCTTGGACTAAATCGGCCACCGTAGGAGTTGAAACGAAATCGGAATTGAGAGGAACAGAAACTAAAATTCACTGAATGGTCATATACACCAGTAGATGGGGGAAAATATCACACAGTGTAGCTTTAAAGTGGATCTTCATTTTGTTTGCGATAATATTACTACATTTCTGAAGTCGTATGATAACTTTGTGTAATATCAGACTGATGTTTAAAGATAATCTTCCACTTCCCAGTTTACTATTAGATTGTGCTTTAGGCTTCACATCATTGACGCAAAACGTCATTGGTTCTCGCGTGTCACGTGCCCTATCGCGTCGCAACCTGTTACGTCAAAATTATGTATTCATTTATTTGGCCAGATACTATTTGATCAGATTCTCAAACAATTTTGGGCAAATTTGACTGACCAAAATGGCTGGAAAGGGGAGAGGAATAGCAGCATTTTCATTCAACGTTGAGGCTCTGGGCCTCACCAGAGGGTCCATGCCTGAAACCCAGAGAGGGCCGACTCCACTCTTCCCAGTGAGTTATTCTGAACCATTTTGTTTCCTTCTTAAATTGATATTGTTTCCCACTGAGCTTCAGTAAGGTTAGATCATTTTCCAGAAAGTCCTGACTTTTGCTTTTTTTTGTAGTTGAGTTTTAGAGACATGCATTAGCCTACCTATGTATGACATAATTCATTGCATCTTTTACAGAACATTGAATATAAACCAGGGCCTTTGAAAGATGGAGAAGATGAAGACTATATGAGAGCTTTGAAACAAGAGATGAGAGGAAGAATGAAAGACCTCCCTTTTAACATAAAATCCCACGCAGGAAAGGGAGGTGAGTGGTAGCCTTTATTCAATTTAGTAACATATAATACCCAATGCTTCCTACTAGGTGTCTTGTGATTGCTGAGATAATCATATTGTAAAAGTAGATGAGCACTGGGGGCAATATTGTGTTTTAACACTGACTGTAAGATATTAAATATATTTAACCCTGAGTTTAAGTGAAATACTATAACTGATTAGGGATATTATAACCATGTTAATTCAAGTAAGAAATGTCTTAAAGTGTTTGCCAGTGTGCTCTTCTCACCAGTATAATTCACAGATGTGGAGAGGTACAAGGAAAAATACACAAAAGAAATAAAAAAAATTGAAGAGGACAACTGGACACCAGGTAGGAATCATGTATGTGTACAATTTAAATGGACTGATTTCCGATCATTTAGAGGCTTGATTTGTAGATTGGAACCGTCTTCCGAAGGAGCTGAAGCCACAGAAGAAGATAATAAAGAAGAAAAGAGGTGATTCAAGAAATGCAGAATCCCTCTTTAAACAAACTACCAGTTTTGAATGGCATGTAAACGACTTGAATATGTACAGATAAGAAATCAGCAATGATCTCAAGTAAAGACAAGAAGGAAATGCTGAATAAACTGGATGTGAGTTCATGCTATACTCCTCACAAACTGCTGCACTATTCATGTTTTTTTAAACTTTTTTATTTGGATTTAGCTGTTGTTTGACTTTTGCTTGTTTTTCAGGAACTTGAGAAGAAGGGAGAAGTAAAATCAGATGAAGAGGGTGAGGAGAAGAAAGAGAAGAAAGAGGGTGAGGAAGGGGAGGAAGAAGAAATTGAAGAAGAATATGAAGATGAAGAGCTTGAAGAGGTACAAGATTTGATCAAAAATCAATAAGAATATTCTAGGTTAAATAAATCTGCATCGACAGCATCTGTAGAATGTTGTGCATTACCACAGAAATTATTTAGTTTACACTTCAGTGTAACTATAACACTTAAATATCGCTTGATTTAAGAATGAGACTGGTGTGATTTAATCACTACCAAATTTGTCTGTGCAAGGCGATCTGCTTTTTAAATGGAAAATTTGTGCATGGATTTTTATTTGTTCTGTCCAGAAAAAAAAACGTTATAAAAAAAAAATGCAACATTTTCTTATATGTCAATGTGTCCTCCTATGCACCTGCCAGCAACCAATTAAGTGTGTTTACTTTTCATTCTGTGGTAATCAGCAACATTGTTTTTTAGACCCATTTTGTGTTTGCAAACAGTGATGACGTTTTTTTGTGGGCGGAGCCTACCTGGTGGCAGAAAATGAGTTCCACAGTAGCAATCTGTGGAGGTTTATGGCCCGGTTTCACAGACAGGGCTTAGACTAAGCCAGGATTAGGCCTTAGTTCAATTAGGACATTTAAGTAACTTTTATAAACGTCCCCATGAAAAAAACATTACTGGTGTGCATCTTGAGAAAAAACAATGCCACTGACATATTTTAAGATTTGTCAGTGCAAGATTCTTTCAGTTAAAATAGCTCAAACATGCATTTTAGTCTAGGATTAGCTTAAGCATTGTCTGTGAAACCGGGGGTATATCTCACAATTTATTTATTTTTTTCTCTCTCGCAAATCCAAGTTTATATCTCACAATTCTTAGAAGGATAAACAGAATTGAGATATACTCGTTATTGTCTTTTTTTCCAACCAATCATGAGTTATAAAGTCCAAACTGGGAGATATATAAACGCAAATGCAAAAAAATAAGAGATAAAAATGTTATTGGCTATGTTTAAAAGCGATCTATGTAAATTATTATAGGTTCAAATATTAGTTCATGCTGTATGTCCCCTATGAACTACATATGTGAATATTATGTAGACTTACGGTTTTCATCAATTTCATGCTGTAATAGTAGACTAATCATTGCAGTCTTCAACGACAGAATTCTATAAATTGATTCTGATTGAACTGATTCTGACAAAGGCACAACATTTTTCTCTTACTCTGTGGATTTTGCCCATTTTCCTCCACTTGTTACTGCTATTTTTCTGCCACCACTATGCACACGGGCAGCTGCGAGCTGTCCAAATTGGTCTATAGATCCTGTTGATAGTTTACGGCTGCATGCATTTAACCTAAAACATAGGTCATCATCAGCATAGCGAACACCTAAGTACCACCTTGCATTTATCTAACATTGTTTCAGTTACTGAGAACTATTTTGGTGCTACTGTTTTGACAGCACAGAGCATTTTACTACATGATGTTCATGTTTGAATATTCAATAGTGAATGTGCTTACATGCTCTTGCCTCTCTAAATTCCAGAGTAGTAAAAGCACTCAATGATCAGACCGTTTTTTTCCCCCCAAAGGAAAACGACTACATAGCAAACTACTTTGAAGACGGTGATGAATATGGCGGAGGAAGTGATGACAACATGGATGAAGCCACTTACTAGCAATAAATAAAGCAATCACTCATTAAATAAGTACAATCATACAAGAGAATTTAAGTGCATCAATACACGCATACTATATAAAAAGCACAAATTTAGTTGATACACTTCCAAGAGCTCAGTGTTTTATAGGTATAAAATTTGATTCACTGAGTTATATAGATTCAACTTGTATTAAGCTAAAGGCTAAAAATAATTAGGAGATTCAGGTGCTAAAATATAATTTCTTTATTTTCAACCTGCATCTACAGTCTACAGGATGAAGGCACGTACTGTTCAGAAGTCAGTTATTAAGTTAAGTTAGTCAATTATTGAGCTCCATGTTTCATAGAAATGTTTACATCTCTGCTACTCGAATGGAATTGAGCACATGCAAGAATTTTACAAATCATCCCTGTGCTCTTGATAGAAGAAAACCAGGAAGCCATTACGGTTCCGTTTTAACTTTTGTTTTTCTTTACAAGCAACATTTTAAAATTAAATCCAGCAACTTTACCACCAGTTGCAATACTGAATCTGGATTCTACATTTCCTAAAATAAATTAATGTGTTTATTTCCCTGACAACCAGACAGTGGCAGCAAATGTCTTAATGTATCATCTGTTTGCCCTCAAGGCAAACTACGAGCTTAATAGAGGTACAGAGCTATACACTGGCTCATGAGTGATGCACAAACAGCAAAACCAGCATCAAACTGTGCAAAATGCATCACGGAAATATGCTGACAGGATTGGAATCATTTCTTGATTACTTGATCCTCGTTTTTGTTTTACTTCATGTGGTATAAAATGTGGTTTGGCTTATACCATCTATAAATGCCTCCAAATTAAATCCCTGGTGATCTAAGTGCCCCATTACGTTTCCTTTTTGTGTTTCACAAAATGTTGCTGTTCAATAACAGGCTGTAGGTGAGAGTCTTGGTGAGAGGCAGCATTGGCCCGTGGTAACCCAAGAGGCTCAGCGATGGCTGGCTGTGTTGGTCCAGGCCTGATCGAGTCTGTG
Organism: Romanogobio albipinnatus; assembly: GCA_023566225.1. NCBI lineage: Eukaryota > Metazoa > Chordata > Actinopteri > Cypriniformes > Gobionidae > Romanogobio > Romanogobio albipinnatus. Next base: position 44,128,710 of record CM042242.1, read on the forward strand.
GTAGTGTGGTGGCTAACATCAGCTTTCATCAAAACTTCATAGTACAACAGGTAAAAAACAGGTGTAACAATGCCCACGACCAACATGATGGCCACTGCGGTCCACCATCTCATTCCCCAGTCAGCCCCATAGTACGGGTCTTTTTTATGAGCCGGTCTGCGCTCAGAATCTCCCAACAGCGGCTGCTCCAGTGAGGACACCACCTCGTTCAGGCTGCTCCTGGAAGGGGCAGATGACTTGACGAGAAGTTGAATGTCCTTGTCCTTCTCCTGCAGGAAACACTCCACACTGTCCACAGACGAGGAAGAAGATGAGTCCAAGGAAGATCCCGAAATCTGTATCTCTGTGATTCTGCGAGTGCCGCAGGGTGAGCTGCTTTTGTGGGGAGTTGTGTTGTGAGTTTCTGTGAATGAACTGAACTTTCTCACAGGGATCCTTATGGACCGCAGCGCAAAGAAGTCCTGCTCAGTTAGAAGATTGTTGGCCCGCTTTATGTCTGCAACCTGAAAACAAACAAGGAAAATCTAAATCAGTACAATATATTTTGGGCAAGACTGATTTACATTTTTACATGTCAGAACAGGAAGGACTCGTTATTATGGGATGTAACGCAAGGCAGAGTTTTGTTTACAGCAGCATCATAACTTGTGCCGTTAATATAGAACTTGACTTGCGTGATTTGGTATAACACAAATTTTACACCATGTACTAATGAGTGGGAACCATGCATCATGTGTTATTTTTATAAATGATATTTTACACTTAAAGGGTTAGTTCACCCAAAATTGAAAATAAAGTCAGTAATTACTCACCCTCATGTTGTTCCAACCATGTAAGACCTTCGTTCATCTTCGGAACATAATTTAGTATATTTTTGATGAAATCTGAGAGCTGTCTCACTCCTCCATAGGCTTTCAGAGGGAATGAAACTTGATGGCCCAGAATAGTAAGTAAAAACGTCATTTAAGGAGTCCAAATGACTACAGTTGCTCTGTATTAAGTCTATCATGCGACGAAAATACTTTTTGAGCGGAAAAACAACAAATAACGACTTTATCCCACTATTATTGTTGTTCAATTTGAGCCTCTGACGCCACGACGCATGCATGAAAACGGCGTTCTTCTTCTACTACTACTAATCTCAGTTTTCGCGCATGCGTCGTGGCGTCAGAGGCTCAAATTGAACAACAATAATAGTGGGATAAAGTCGTTATTTTTGTTGTTTTTCCGCTCAAAGTATTTTCGTCGCATGATAGACTTAATACAGAGCAACTGTAGTCATTTGGACTCCTTAAATGACGTTTTTACTTACTATTCTGGGCCATCAAGTTTCATTCCCTCTGAAAGCCTATGGAGGAGTGAGACAGCTCTCAGATTTCATCAAAAATATACTAAATTATGTTCCGAAGATGAACGAAGGTCTTACATGGTTGGAACAACATGAGGGTGAGTAATTACTGACTTTATTTTCAATTTTGGGTGAACTAACCCTTTAAAGCTGCAGTCCGTAAGTTATGCCTCTTTGTCGCAGTCTCTGTTTGAAACCTGCAATTGCAGTTATTTGCAGAATTATCGTCTTTACGTGAGTTGTGCATTGGCACAGCTCCTCATCTGAACAAGTAAGTAACATGTATACAGCATCCTCACATGCAATACTACTACTACTTCTACTACTCGTTCTATGTATACAGACATAATGGTTCAAAGACATGCTCGAATTTCCTGCGGAAATCCACCAGTACCACTCAAATTATAACACATTATTACAAGTTTACTGTTGTGAATTCACAACGAGATTGAACACTGGCTGGTTATGTACTTGCTCAAATAGATTTTTGGATCATTTTTAACCAAACCTGAAATGTTTAACTCCAACCCTGATAAAACACACCTAAAGCAGCTAATTAAGATCTTCAGGAGCACTTGATAATTAAATACGGGTGTGTTGAACAGGGCTGGAGCTAAACTCTGCAGGAAGGTAGATCTCCAGGAACAGGGTTGGCAATCCTCTATCTTCCTCTAAATCCTTAATAAGAATTTTTTTATTCACTTAATTATCCTAAATAGACATTAGCACATGGTTATTAAAGTCGTGACGAAACGGAAGAAGCGTCAGTAGATCTGTTCTTCCATATTGTGACTAAACATACGAGTATAACAGATCATTGGGAAAAAATTAGGTCTGGACTCTGGACATCCATTGGTTGTCGATTAGCTTGTAAAATGTGGACATTGCATTTAAAAGGAGGAAAATGTATGCAAAACTTAGAGGGAGGGTTTAAGCAAACTAAATAAGACGTCAGGCATATGTAACGAGAGAAGTATGTCCAGTTATGACATTGATTAAACATGAGGTAAACAAAAAATAAACGGGTGAATTGTTCACAACAAGACCTATAACGTGCATTTAGACATTATTATTTCATGCCGACTTCAAAAGAAGTAAGGGCACAATAAGGGAACCATGACTTACAGTACAGAAATATTGAAGAGATATACTGATCAGTGTATCTCCCTCTTTGATGTCCCTTATCAAGTATACAATATCGTCCTTGCGATCTGTAGATGTGCTGCTCCTGCGATGCCTCTCCCTGCCTCTGGAACGCAGTTCAAAAGTCTCTCCATCCTCCTCAGAGTAATCAGTCTCTGAGTTGTTCCCAAAAGCGGACATGTAACCACCTGTGAGTGGCTGCACTGTGGTTGCAAACTGGAAACCATTGTGCTGGTTCCTTCCAGTCATTTTTCAATCTGAAAAGAACAAAAGGCTGATGAATGTTATTGCTGTTGCACACCTATGTCTGCATCACAAAATGTACTCTTTGTTTGATGGTTCTGAGGTCATTGGATTCCTTTAACTGAGGCAGATTAAAAACGAATAGATAGTTGAGGTGTGGACAAATTAGATATGGGTGGATATCTACTAAACTGCTGTAAGCACAAAGTGTGCTCTGCCATGTAACAGCTAACACTACTGATAAGACCAAATTCAACCTTGGCCGAAGTTGACAAGCTATTTTAGTGATTTTCCTAGTCTTGAAAGTGCAGACATATTAACTAGTGCCTCCTGTGAACTGTATTTCTTAAATGGCCTGGCAAGCACAGGTAGCGCTAACTAGCAGCTAAACATCTATTAGCATGTAAACATGACTTCACAAGACAAGACTGATTTTATTCAAGAAAAAAAAAGACATGTAACCAAACAGTGTTTACTCACATGAAAGAAACACTAAATGGTTGTCTATCGAATAAAGCCACCCAATTAATAAGGTTTATACATATAGAAGCTAAGTAGCTCAGTTAGCATATTTTAGCCACTGCTACGCAAAACACCAACTACAATATCGCCATCAGGAAAATAATCTCTTAGAATACATGGTACTATAGCAGTTCCTGTAAGCATACATGACTAATGCAATATGTCATATCTTGAAATCCCCATTAGTAAACAGGGTCAATGGTCTCGTGCTAATGATGCTAACCAAACTTTATATCAACAAACGGGGATTTGCTATCTAGCTCGATTTCAGATAATATTCGATTTCAGGGCTAATTAAAGCTTCTGTTTATCAGTTTGCTGAGGTTTACCTGAGAAACGAGTATGGTCCGCTTGATTTTAATGATTAGGCCATTCTCCAGTTTCCTCTATGTGCCTCATTACTTCTGCTGCTGGATTACTGGAGGCAGAGACGCCACGTCAACACAGAGACAGCGTGAGCACGCACTGACATCATCGACACCACTCCATGTCTCGATTACATCATCAGTGCAAGGCAAGGCAAGGCAAGTTTATTTGTATAGCACATTTCATACACAGGGGCAATTCAAAGTGCTTTACACAAAAATGAAGTTAAAATATTCGTAAGTGAATTAAATAAAAATATATATAGTATAACAGTTATAATAGGAATTAAAAGAAATAAAAATAAAGATGAGATCCCCTATCTGGGGTGGAAGAAAATGGAGAGTCAGGTTCACTTTAACAATATTTGTCAGGTAACTCTGCGTTTAGACAGTACCCTTGCAGACAAAGTTCAGTTCAGAAGGTTTATTATACCCATCGTTTTTGTTTTTTCCTCAACTCACAAAACAGATCCAAGAGCAGTGTTTCAAAGAAACTCGGTGTCTCTACCTTATATTTACTCATATTGTATTGTTTGACAGACAATATATGGGAAAAGGTCTGGTCTTATATCTAATCAATTCAATTACAAACAAACTTAAGGAGGCATTATTCAAAATTAAACTTAGAATGTACCACTGATCTATATAAATGTAATTTATATAGATCAGTGGAATTTACCCTGTGAAACATTACTTTGTAAAATGTAAAGGTGATATTGATTTTATTTGCAGTTTTTGTGATTGTTGCCCTGAAACTGTGGTTCATTTATTTTGGCACTGCCCATTTGTAAGATTGGCAAAATGTTCGTGATTTTATCACAAAGAACATTGATGGCCAATTTGTGTTGTTCTGGAAACATTAATTGGTCTTTTGGAGAACTGCAGAGACAATCATAGTCAGGTTTAGAAAATAAAAATAAAAACAAATGTCCATGTTCACAAATGTAACTTTTCCTGTAAAAAATTTAATTCAAGAAAGAAATTGAGCTTTTTATTGACTAAATCTGGTTTTCTATGAAGCAAAAATCAGTTAAAACTTTGAAAATTGGTAAATGTTTCAATATTTTTAGGGGTGTGCACGTATTCGAATACTCGATTTGTAATTAATATTCGAAAAATAAAAATACTAATCGAATTTTGCAATATTGCTTTGCTGGTCGTAAATGCAGAGAATCCATGATAAATCCCACTAAAACTGGCAGTTATAACTAAATCCACTGGGTGGCGCTGTGGAGTGTTAATAAGTTGAGTGTATTTGATCACATGAAGTCGTCTGTCTCGCGATGTTTGGAATTACTTAGATGAAAATTGATAATTATCTTACAAAATGGAGTTACTTTTGATAAAATCAATTAATGAAACTGAGTTATCACGACCACAATGAGAAATCACATGAAATCCAGACACCAGGCGAATGAGAAAAGACCGCTGTCCATCACTGCATTCACAAATGCAGGTAAATTAAGCATAACATAGCTAAAATGATCTCGAGACATGATGTTCCTTTAAGTTTTGTCGAGGGATTAGAACAGAACACAAAGTACGGTTAGAAACTTTAACATCTCTGTGTCTCTGCAACGTCTCTGTCAGCGGAGCACGTTTTCTCACTTGAGAATATAGCCTATCATTATCCACATTATATGATTTCTTTCCTCAACATTATAATGTGAAACAATATAAACATGATAACTATATTCTGAATCGAGTGTACGTTCTGCACGATAACTGGCGCGCTTTGCTTTATTAGTGATTTTTCCCGCTCGCGCTGCTTGAGCGTATAATGCTTTTGTTCTTTAGGACATTTTTTTTGTTTTCCCATTGTTTAATGTTTTGAACTTAATGAAAACCTTAAGATATACTAACGTAAGCTCAGGGCCGGCCCAAGCCCTTATGGGGCCCTAAGCAGAATTTTATGTGGGGGCCCCTCGGTGCCACCAATACCATTGACTATTGTCAATTCTTGATCATTTGCACACCCAGTATAAATTGTATTAGTTGTAGTTGTGTTGGTTACATCATGTCTCCCTGTCATGTTTTTACCCTTTTACGATTTTTAATTGTAACAGCAAACCCACAAGAGTGATCAGGCGTTAATATTCAAAGTCTTACAGTAAGTCTTACAGTAATACAGTTCACACTGGGATATAGTAGTCTCTTATGCTGAATATGCTCACTTTTCCACAGGATTCTTTGATGAATAGAAGTTTCAAAAGAACAGCATTTCTCTGAAATAGAAAGCTTTCAAAAAAATCCTAAAAACATTGTTCAACACTGATAATCATAGATGTTTGTTGAGCATCAAATCATCATATCAGAATGATTTGTGAAGGATCATATGACACTGAAGATGATCACAGGAATAAATTACATTTTACTATATATTCACATAGAAAACCTTTTTATTTTCTAAATAAAAACTTCCAAAAAGTAGGCTACACAACTTAAAATTTCAAGGGAGAAACTAAAAGCTATGCTGTCTACTCTGTCCAAAACATGCAGCAGGTCAGACAATATATTCACACTAAACCATACAGCGCATTCTCAAATCCATCCATTCATAGAAAGGTTACCGGGGCAACTGGTAAGTTTTAGCCGATTTTTCCGCACTTTGGACTTTGAACCCTGACTAACAAGCGAATAGTGTCCAGCCGATGGCGCTGTGAGCTCGTGCATCGCTGTCAGAATCAATCCGTGCATATATTAGAAAAGTTTTTGCAATTTCTTGCAATAATTGTTTAAGGCCATTTCGCGATTTCAATCATCATGAAATAACTTTGCCGGAGAGTAATTTATTGTTCTCCTGGGGGCCCTCTGGTGGCCAAGGGGGCCCTAAGCAGCCGCTTAGTTCGCTTATGCCTTGGGCCGGCTCTGCGTAAGCTTGTTGTGTATAGGCCTATTACCTAATCATAAGTTTGTTCAGAAATGGTGACGAAACTTGATGAATAATAAAAATAACACAATTTAAATAAACAAATATTCGAATATTTGTTTTGTATGAGCCCGAATATTCGAATACAATATTTTGGGAAAATGCCCATCCCTAATTATAGTATGTACAGTATATACACCGATCCTAATATTGTGTTGGTCCCCCTTTTGCTGTCAAAACAGCCCTGACACGTCGAGGCATGGACTGCCACATGTTCTGTAGTATCTGGCACCAAGATGGTTGCAGCAGCAGATCATTTAAGTCCTGCAAATTGCGAGGTGGGGCCTCCATGGATCAGACTTGTTTGTTCAGCACATCCCACAGATGCTCGATTGGATTCAGATCTGGGGAATTTGGAAGCCAAGTCAACCCCTCACAATCGTTGTTGTGCTCCTCAAACATTCCTGAGCAATTTTTGCTTTGTGGCAGGGCGCATTATCCTGCTGAAAGGCCACAGCCACCGGGGAATACCGTTTCCATGAAAGGGTGTACATGGTCTGCAACAATGCTTAGGTAGGTGGTACATGTCAAAGTAACATTCACATTCACAAGGTTTCCCAGCAGAACATTGCCCAAAGTATCACACTGCCTCCGCCGGCTTGCCTTCTTCCCATAGTGCATCCTGGTGCCATGTGTTCTCCAGGTAAGCAACGTACACACACTCGGCCATCCGTGTGATGTAAAAGAAAACATGATTCATCAGACCAGCCCACCATCTTCCATTGCTCAGTGGTCCAGGCCTCTCTCGCTACAGTGAGACTGTATTCACTCTGTTCATGGTCAGCACTTTTCTTAGTTTAGGTTTGTTCAGATACTCTGACAGATTATATTTTCTGTTTTGGAACTGATAGCATTTCAGTTTAGGGGCAGTGTCTAGAGACCCAAAGGATGAGGTTTCAATTGTCAATACTGGGTACTGGGGTGCCCTTCAGCAAGACCCCCTAACCCCCAATTGCTTGGTGCCACAGCAAAAATGTCTCTTATGCTTTTTAAAAATGTCTCTTAAACTCACCAAGGCTGAATTATTTTGATGATAAAATACAGTAAAAATAGTTGTAATACTGTAAAGTATTATTACAATTTGAAATATGAATTTTAAAATATAGCCTATTAAGCCTAATGTGAAGGCAAGCTGGATTTCTTTTTAGCAGCCACGCCAATGTTATGATCCTTCAGAAATCATTCTACGTGGCTAAGAGTTCAGTCTGCCTTAAAATACACCAGCCTCTAGTAAATCAAGTCTGATTTATTAAAGTGGCACGTGAAAGTCCTGTTTAATCATGGGTGCAGTTCGCATTTTAATCGTTTGTGGGAGGCTGGGAGCTGCAGTGTAGCGGTGCGCCACAGGTTGATTTTTAGAAACGTCATTTGCCATCCTCCACAAAGCGTCTCCGCCTGAGGAAGACAGATCGCTGGGTGGAGCTGTTCCCTCGGTCTCTCAAGCAAGGAGGTTAATGAGATTAGCACATCCCTGCTCAGACAAGACAAGGCTACCCAAGTCCACTAGTCCAGACGGGGCAAGCGTTTAAACGGACTGCATGGCAGCGCATGTCGAGATTCACGCGCATCCACACTCACCTCGCATGGACTGGAGAATCAAACCAGCGTCCTGTATGAAAAGCCACTCTTGCCCAAACTGATTGAGCTGTTCAAGAACAACTTCTGTGCAGGAACAGTGGAAGCGCAGCGCGATTGTCACGATGTATTTATCATCCCATTGACGGACACAGCGCTGACCGGTTCAATATACCCCGGACCTTTTGTCATTTGCCTTGGAGTGTTACAACAAAGTGTTAGGTAAGTAACTTGTATATCACATTAAATGTCCGTCACTTTGTTTTGTGCACCAGTGTTGTGCAACAATTTAGTGAAATTACACGGTCACTCGCTTCCAAGCGTTACGGTCAGTTTATTACAGCAAGCTGCGCGAGATATTTGATTATTAAGTTTGCTGTTTTTTCTTTTTTTGAAGCTGATCGTTTAATAAGATAATTCTTCATTTCAGAATGGCAGAGACATTAAATATCAAGAGTTTGTGCACTTTAAATATGTTCGTTTGCTTGTGTCACATTTCGCTTACTACGGACTGCCGGTACAATCATTTTACTTTCATCCACGGGCAATTTTGACATTGTTGGGGGTACTTTTATTCTTCCTCTCGTAATAATAAACACATCATACATAATCGTTTAGAAACATTGTAACGTTAAATCAATTCATCGTTTGTGGATGAGAGGCCATTCTCCTGCGCTTCCATGGTTACTGTGAGGGTTTTCAGCGCGCTTTGTGTCTCTTTCCTCCCGCTCCCATTGAGATAAAACAACAGTCGACGGGGCTCCTCCCCACAGGGGCTTTTGAGATGGGACGCGCTCGCGAAGCACCCTGTCATCCAGAACTCAAACGGTGATCTCACTCATCATTACGCACATCAGTTTAGGTGATGTGAAGGTCCCTTCTCAGTTTAGGGTCCCTACAGGTTTGCCTGTAACACCGTCTCATAAGTTAGTCATGATCTGCAGTGGTTAATAGCTACTTCTGAAATGTTCACATGATGTGACTGAAATTGTAATTATTGGTAACATTATCTTTTAGATGACACTTTTATATATATATATATATATATATATATATATATATATATATATATATATATATATATATATATATATATATATATATATATATATATATATATATATATATAATGTAACATCAATAAATAAACTGTAATCTGATTATGCATATGTAACTTCAATTAATATTACTTGTAAACAGTGCTGGACGGGTAGTCACTGATTACATTATCTGGAAAATTAAATTGTAATTCGATTTAATTACATTTTAAAATACTCATACACACAGTTATTTTTTAATGATTATCATGATTACATATTATTCACACTATGTCAGCAAATTATTAATTATTTATTATATCTCCCTAATTCTTCTTTTAAATTTTATTTTCTAAAAAAGCATATTGCATATTCAGAAAGTCTAGTTTTGTGAAATTACAGAGACCAACCAGTAGTCATGTGGCTATAATAACATGAACATTTGAGAGGCCACAAAGAATTTGACAACTGGATTTACAGAAATTATTTCACTTTTATGGAGCGTTTTTCTCAGCATTGCAATATCACATATTAAATCAACTCCTGATTAACACATGAATTATTATTTTAATTAGTAAGTCATTTAACCATGCACTGCTATGTCTTTGCAAGGCTTTTGTCTTTCAAACAAATGTTTTTAATATATAATTTACTATTATACAATTATTTATTTTAATTTAAAATGTGTATTATTTATTTAATTATTAGCTTTTTTAATTAAATTCACAAACCAGTTTGGGAAACCCTGATATAATGTTTTAATGCACTTCATGTTGTTGATAACAAAGAAAGGAATACATTTTCTTGTATTGTATTTTGATATCAGTATGGTACAATAGTATCCTATTCAATTTAATGTGATAAACGAGTTTGCTCAAAAGTAATCCAAAAGTAGTCTGATTATGTTACCTAAAATGTGTAATGGATTACTTTTCCAGCTACAAATGTTGTCACGTAATGTGGAATCAGTAACAGACTACAATTTGTAAGTAATCTACCCAGCACTTGTAAATGACATTTTCTTACCAGTCATGCAACATTAGGCCAATATGTATTGTAAACTAGACACATTCGACATGGTTTTATCCAGTCCTTCTACTGTTTTAGTGAATCAACTGGCATCTTTGGTAGTCTGTTTTATAGTTTCGTGTTTAATTCATTAGGGGCACCCTTTATCTACTGAATAGATGCTCTGTGACTCAATGGATTGAATGATCTTCGTGCACCCCCCTTATACAGCTTCAGCTGAGCATCATTCAGTGCATGTGATTCACTGCTGGGTGTAACATTTGCAGTGGTCGCCCCTGTTTTTGTACCTCCCCTTAAAAAGGGCCTTACATGTTGAGAAAACAGAGAGGATGTAACATAAACACTAAATCCACTGAGATGTGCGAAGCACTGCTCACAGACGGAGCGCACTGTGATTGATGTCACAAGGAAACAGACCACACAGGGTCCAGCGTGACGAGACAGGTGGAAATAAGACAAAAGAATAAACGTTAAAGTAGGAGGGCTGGCTCCTTTACCACACAAGCCTGCTAGAATTTGTAGAATTCTATGCTGTGGCAGGGAAACATGTTTTTCCTTAAATAGACTTGTTGTCTTAATTATTTTCCCAGTGGCTCTTTTCTTCTGTGCTCTCCCTTTGTACTTCACCAGCTGAGTCTGTTCATTGACAACAGAAGCCGCCTCTTCCATATGTCTAAAGCACAATTGTGTTGAGCAGATTGTTTTGAGACCATGTTTTATTGCAAACAGGTTAATTTTTGTACATGTATAGGTTTTGGTACAATTAGTTAATTGCCTAGTGTATTTAGTCTATAAGTAGTGTACATTTGGTGTGGTCAAAGTCCCCAACATGGATTTGATTAATGTTGTCACCATTATGCCCTTAAATTTGCTCCAAGGAGACCATATAGTGCTTTGTAAGCTGGTTTTGATAAGAACATATATGCTTATAAAATAACTCAAATTACAGTTAAAAAAAATCAAGACAGATTAGGTGTCAAATGCACAGAGAACAAAGAAAATACTAAAAGGAAGTATATAACGATGTATTTCACCATAGCCTATTGACTGTTAAAAATAAAATTTTCTAGATACAGGTGTGTAGCATTTTCTACTAATCGGACTGTTATGCTATATGTTTATAAATGCTTTGCTTTCAGCAGTTAAAATGTTGAATCAGAGATCACATTTATATGGAGCTGAGACAAAACTGAACATGCTGCAGTATATGTTGGATGTTTAAAGAGTCTTGCCAAAGTATATGTGCTACAAATGATGATTGTGATGTATGTGAAGCAGTCAATATGTTTACTAAGAACTTGAGACCTGACTGAGTAAAACTGTAACTGGACACTTGTGTTGAGTGAAGTGCTAATTGGAGAGTTAACTGTAATTTCAGTCTTATTGAAGTAAAACGTTCTCATCTCATTCTCATTTATCTTTTTTTTTTTTTTGAGTAAAAAAGTCTTGGAATACCTCTGGAAATTATTAAAGTATTTCTCTATTGTGAGAACAGTGGTATGTTGAAGGTTGAAAGCATTAACAGTTTTTTGTTTATTTTTATTTTTCATATATTAATTAAATGGATAAATCAATATGCTCTTAAAACCGGCTCATTTTGTGTCTATTTAACACCTGTCCTCTTTATTTAATGTCAGTTTAAAAATGGTTTGGAAACCAGCCCATGGGTGAAATAGTAGCATTTTAAAAAAACAAAGTTTTCTTCACTTTTAATCAGTTTTATAATTTCACACCTTCTTAGCAAAATTAGGGTTCCCACCAGCCTGGGGCCTCTGCTAAAACAAAATCCCCCACGCATGTTACCGAGCATGTGGAGAAACTCAATTCACTTCTGTAAATGCCAGACAAAGACCCCAGACCCAAAGCAGTAAAAAACACAGTGGGAGTATGTCACTGGTTTTCAACGAGTGGGTTGGTAGTTCATGCGCAAACAGGGCTAAATTAAAATAGAATTTTGATAAATGTGGACCGCTTGACTCGTAACAATCCATCACTGTCATTCCTGCAAAAGTTTTAAAGTCATACATAGCCTAATGCTGTTCTCAGTGAGAAACCATTCATCTCTGATTTGTGTCTTTTGTTTTGTGGCTTATTTAAATACCACCTAACCAAACATTTTGTTCATATGCATCATTTGATAATCAAAAATTCTTTGTTTATTTCTTTCTTATTTCTTATTAAAAAAATTTTTTTCTTCATTAAAAAGTATATGGTTTTGTTAAGATTTAATTTGATATCAGTTTATGTTAAGATTATTTTATCTGATTTGATTATTTAACTTAAATTGTCTCATTTCGGTATTTTTATTACGTTTAGTCTTCTTATACACACACACACACACACACACACACACACACACACACACACACACACACACACACACACACACACACACACACACACACACATTTGAAATACCAGGTTCCCATTACTTCTCTCTCTATTTCTTTTTTTTTTTTTATGTGTCTAGTAGACATGAACAGGTTCTTGGAAAAACGTCTATGACCTTTGAAACATGTCTTCATGCTCTATGTTGAAAAGGGTTTCACAAATAATAAACATACATTTGCATAAAGCATTCATATTTGTCCATGCACATGTTGATTAGAGTATTAAAAACTTTAAAAGTATTAATTTAAGGTACATTTAGATAAGATACAAATTTGAAATTAAGTTGCGATTAATCACGAGTTAACTCATGATAATCGTTCGATTATTCACGATTGAATATTTAAACCGATTGACAGCCCTAGTATAATATAATATATATACACACACACACAAAGAGAGAGAGAGAGATAGATGGAGATTATACTATAGAATATATTAATACATAGAGAAATTCAGCATAAAGAAAACATTGATATTTGTATATACAAGCATATGCTACCAAACTGTTATATCACTTGAGTGTTTGATACATTCATTTAGTCAATTCTTTCTCTTTTATTGGTGATCATAACTTGAATCGCTTTACTGATTTTAAGTTTTACTTTTTCCTTTTGTAAGGTGAAACATATTGGATTAGGCTATGTCATTTTGCAGGCATGCATTATTGAGTTTATGTTATGTTACATGATTGAGGTCATGTTATATAAAGAGCAGATATTGGCCTTTTTCAGTATGTTAATCTGTGTGCATCTTCAGCAGTGTACTGACATATTGCACACAGTATTTTAGTATCTGTTTATTCTGGATCTTAAAATGAAAGTATGGCAGGATATTCTGAGGCAATGGTCAAGTCCAGTAGCAATCCTGAGGTCTCTTTATTTGTCATGGTCTGCCACAATTGTGTCATGGAGTTTGCTCAAGAGTTTGTCTTTGGTCAACATGCCATTCACTTCTTTTTGACCTTTTTAGAATATAATATGCACTTGCACTGGTCTACATATAGCTTATTGTCTCCTATTTTTTCTTTGTGTCCCATTCTTTTTTTAAATCCCTGTATCTCCAAATCTTCTTAAAATATGAGTCTCTCTAAATTTAATAAAAAAAAAAAATGTAATTCAATTTTGGTATAAGTAAGCTTACTCTGAAATATTTGTTCTCATATATTTTCCATGTTGCATCACTAATATAATTCCTATTTGTAATCAACAGCCTGAAAAAACCCAATTCGCTCTGTAACTCTTGCATACATTCTGTCTATTGCATGCGGTTCTATAGAACAACTTTAAGCATCAAAAGAGAAGCTTTATCCTTTTTTTCTGTGGGGTATTGAACTTGAACTGTGACCTTCACTGTCGGTCCTTAAAACCGTTTCATGGTGTGGAGTCACGCTGTGCCCTCTAACGCATGAACACAGTGTTCTCTCTGCAGGGCTTGATCGCTCGCTTCTTTTTAAATGGGATTTATTCAACACGGATACATGTGGCATTGATCCATACCACAAGCTATTCTGTAGACCTTTTCCAAGATTTTGGGCTTGATGACTGATCTCTAGAGGATTTCGGTCCAATTGTCCACATAGCAGATAGTGTTACATTTGTTACATAAATGGCTAAAATAAACAGAAATTATCTGACACATCCAAGGTTTAATGCTGATTGATTTGTGGTGGTCATATGAGACCCTTCGGAGGGTTGAGACCATTCCAAAAAGTCTGATGGTGTAATCAGTCACAATTGGGCTTTAAAAAGTTGCCCATGAATTCTCTCTTTCACTTTTTAAATGAAAACAAAATATGTACTTCTCCCTACATAAATGTGTCATGTGTTTAATAAGGTTTATGAAAAAGGGTTATGCCTAATGGTTGGTCTAAAGATAAATGATATGAAAAAGTTATTGTGTATGTAAATCTCTAGGGTATTGTTATGTTAAGTTGTGCTTATGATACTATTTAGAGAATTATTAGCAGAAATACTTTTTTTCACTGACTAAACTACATTAGTACATTTTTCCTCTTGAGACGTTCATTTATTGGTACTTCATCCAGGACGCACTGACCTGTGGTTGGGGCAATAAGGACCCTCCTCCTGGCTGTTTATCTTCTTAGTGTTTATCCTAATCTATAGAGGCCTGTCTCTCTCCCTTGAGCTTTTCCTCTTAAGTTGCTATTGCCTGGTGAAAGAGCTTGCCTGACACAATGCAGGCTGGTCAGGGATCATTTTTAGTTGGCGACGCCTACTCATCCATATCCATCCGATTTCACTGAATCCATCATGCATAAATGTAGGGCATTTGTACATAAAGCGGTTTGTTGATTCACAAGAGTAAAAGCAGTTTGAAGGCTGAACGACTGTTATCTTCGGTGGGCCCTGAGGCGAGATGTCCTGCTGACCCTCACTCCCCCGTCTGCGTCTTCCCCCATGCCCCCCTCCAGTCCCCTCACTCCAGACTCGCACTTGCTTTCACTCTCCCATTGCTTGCAAGTATTTACCCCATTGTGGTTCGTCATGGTGAAGGAATTTCTGAAGTGGGGAATTGAGCAAACTGGGATTGTGTCCGTTTCCCACCTCCCACCTGTTGATCAGGATCTATACTAGTGTGTACAGAGGGTTTTTAGTGTCTTGCTTCTTCTTCAGAGTATAATATATATATATATATAATATATTATAAAGGCTTTCTGAAGTGAATTGATGCGTTTGTGTAAGAAAAATGTCCATATTTAAAACTTTATAAAGTAAATATTTTTTGGAAGTTGAATACAAAAGGAGGTCTGGCGGAAGCTAGATATTTTATTTTATAAAGTTTTAAACATGGATCTTTTTCTTACAAAAACCAATCGATTCGCTTCAGAAGAACCTTTATTAATCCCCCGGAGCCGTGTGAATTACTTTTATAATGGATGGATACACTTTAAAGCTTCAAACTCAATGAACCCCGTCACTGCCATTATAAAGCTTGGACGCGTCAAGATATTTATTGATATAACTCGGATTGTGTTCAGAAAGAAGAAATTCATATACACCTAGGATGCCTTGAGGGTGAGTAAATCATGGGGTAATTTTCATTTTAAGGGAACTAATCCTTTAAGGTTTCAAGTTTTATAATGTACCATGTATTTAAAATTAAAATGAAAGTGTGGCATATTTATTTTTTCATTTTAGTTGTCTGTGTTTACGTTTTTAAATTTCGGCTTATGAAAATGTTTTGATGTAGTTTTTGTTTTAGCTTTTGTTAACAATAATAGAAGGAAATCATATAGTTCTTGCAGTAATAGTACCACCAAACAGAATTGCAAAAGTAGTAATTGTTTTCAAAAAGGTTTCCCTAACACTTCCTCATTTGCCATTGACCATAAAAAAACACATAGCCCAGCCCCAAACTTACATGATTGGTTGAGCCAGTGTTGCTGTTTACACTTTTTTTTGAGGGCGAAATTAACATAGAAACACCCAGTTGATATTGAATTTAAAGTAGCAGAACAGGTGTAACATTTAAAAAGACACTTTGGACAATAATGTGGGAACCCAAACTTTACTACCGACTCAGTGGGTCCTCAGCCACTGGTTCAGAGTCAGTGAGGGAGCTACAATTGATCAGGGATTTGCTCTGTCCTCAATCCAGCCATCTGTCCTGTGGCTGCCAAACTCAGCAGATTGAAGAGGCCGGGACAGAAATTTCCCACATCTCTCACTCGTTAAATGAGGTATGGGAGGGAAAACAGAGGGAGAAAGAGAACTATCTGTCTGAATGGGGGCTTGATTCGGTCTACTGGAAGGCTGAAGTACCCGCGTTTTAAAAAAGAGTGGGGAAAAGAAGAAAAACTAGAGAAAACAATGTTCCAAAAAAAAAAAAAAAAAAAGAGTACAACACTGAGCCTCCTAAAATCTTCAGTGTGTGTGTGTGCGACTGTCTGTGAATCGTGAGTGCCCTGCCTTTCTCAAGCGCACACACCCCCGATTCAGTATGCAAGGCTGAAAAGAAAGGCAATTAGCATTTCAGCCAAGGTCCGACTGGCTACATGCGATGAAGCAATAAGCTTTATAATTTGCTTTTCTTCTCTTCGCTGCCATTGAGAGGCTTTTCCTTGTTTAATCCCTTGAAAGTGCATTTCTCTTCACTCTCATCCATTGTTTGCTGCAGTAGCCCATCGGTCATGGAGTTATGCGGCCTCGGGAACATTCACCATGTGAAATTCAATGGGATCTTTTTTTCTGGTCCTCTACCCATATATTGCGAGTGGAAAAAAAGTTATTGTGTTTTTTTGGAACAAGGACACAGGATGCAGTTGGCTCAAGTTGAAAGGGTCAGACGACGGCCTGAGGACAATACCTTTGAGAGATTTTCTTTTTCGATTGCTCTCCGGCCAGCATGGACTTGATTGGCATGTAGTCTCTCAACTAGAAGCTAATGTTGGGTTTAAAAGTACCATATGACAATACGGAAACATAGCTTTTTTATTTTGTGTTATTCCAAGCTGATATTTTCTTATTCTCTGCTTTCATTCCTCAGAAGGAATGGCATCTCCTCGTACTCAACTCTCGCAGCACCCACTCACATGCACACTTTCGTGGACTAATTCTAGGTTCCCTGTATCTTTCAAAATAAACAGAAACATTTTGGGCAGCGTTCAGCAAATGAGTGTCTCGCCAATGAAAAGCTGTGGTCCTAAGATACTCTCTTCAGATGTAATGATGTATGTTTTACCAGACTCAGTTATTAAATGTTTTTAGTTTCCCAACCTCGAGATGTTCAGGATATCGGCCTGTCTAAAAATACTTGAGGGGCTACAACAAGAGTGGCAATTATTGGCTTTTGAGCTCTCCATATATGGGAGCCTTGAAAGTTCCCAGAACTTTCTGAATGAGGTCGGTTTCTGAGGTAACAGAGCATGTTGTCTCGTTTCTGCTGCTTCATGAGTGTGTTTGTGCTGTTATTACATATCTGTGTAATATGACCACACTCAAGAGGTTTACTTCAGTTTATTATTCACATATGAGCCTATGCTCCAAAGTGGATGGGCTAGGTTAAGAGGCTGGTTGTTATTGTGCTTTTATAAGCTGATCAATCTCGTAATGTGTTCGGTGTCAGATGGGTGAGGCTCTGTATCCTTTTTTAAAGTATAATGAAGTAGTGACTGAGCTTTTAGTGTTGCCGCTACAAGAATGTCAATCTGCCAAGTTGCTGAGTCATAATTGATCAGCTTTGACCAGCATAACCCCAAATGACCTTCAGCCACTCTTAAGATAGACATAGCTTAAACTGACATTGTAATAACGTAACTTTTAACGTTGATATTTATTATGGCTCTATTCCAAAACATAGTGAGATACCTTGATAACTACTGGCGGACAGTAGTGAAGTATTTTTACTTTACAAGTAATTTTATTTTTCTTCAGTTTTCCAGCATCTTTTGCATATTTGAACCCTCTCCAGCAGGGACTGTATGACTTTGAGATCCATCTTTTCACACTGAGGACAATTGAGGGACTCAAACACAACTACTAAAAAGGTCGAAACATTCACTGACACTCCAGAAGGAAACACGATGCATTTAGAGCTGGGGGTGAAAACCTTTGAGCAGGATGAATATATCCAAATGTTTCTTAATTTGTTTGAATATATATTTTTTTCATTTAGTACTGCCCTTCAGAAGCAACAGAAGATACTTTAATGTTTCCCAGAAGACAAATTGAGTACAATTTACATTGATCTTCAAATTCAACAAGTTTTCACCCCCCTGGTTCTTAATGCGTCCTGTTTCCTTCTGGAGCATCAGTGAAAGTTTCAACCTTTTTTAGTAGTTGTGTTTGAGTCCCTCAATTGTCCTGTGTGAAAAGATGGATCTCAAAATCATACAGTCCCTGCTGGAGTGGGTTCAAATATGTAAATATATGCTGGAAAACTGAAGAATGTGCAGGACCTGGAAGATTTTTCTGAAGAACATTGGGCAGTTTGACAGCTCAAGACAAACAAGGGACTCATGAACAACCATCACAAAACAAAAAAACAGCCGTGGATCATCCAGGGAACGACACACAGTATTGAGAATTAATGGTTCATAAATGTTTGAACTAGGGCTATCAAAAGATTAATCACGATTAATCACATCCAAAATAAAAGTTTGTGTTTACATAATATATTTGCGTGTACTCTGTATAATTATTATGTTTATATAAATATTCATGTATATATTTAAGAAATATTTGCATGTATATACTGTATACATTTATATAATTTATATTATATATAAATATAAATATTTTATATATACATATAATACATTTTTCTTAAATATATACATGCTTGTGTGTGTTTTTATATATAAATAATAATTATACACAGTTCACACACATATATTATGTAAACACAAACATTTATTTTGGATGTGATTAATCGTGATTAATCTTTTGACAGCCCTAGTTTGAACGGGATTATTTTAATAAATTCAGCTATTGTTTTGTCTTGTGGACTATATGTAAACATTTTTAATGTAAAATATCTAATTCAGGACAGTACAAAATAAAAAATAACATGCATTTTTCACATATTCTGCAAGTGGTTCACATATTTTTTGTTGCCACTGTATATGCGCTTTATCAGTGTTCTTCTTTGGAAAACATTCCAAAACATAATATTGTACTTTTTACTGCACTACATTTCATGTTGAATATAATTGAATACTTAATTACTTGCGTAAAAGTAAGAAAGAAAATAAAAAAAATAAAAATAATATTTAATGTAGTAAATGTAGTGCAGTAAAAAGTACAACATTATGCTTTGGAATGTAGTGAATTAAAAGTTTTCCAAAGAAAAACTCGAACTTGAAATATGCACTTGAGTAGAAAGTAAAAATACTTCACTACTGTCCGCCTCTGAACTGAAGTGGAACCTCATAATTGACCAATTTGTAACAGTCAGGACAGTCATTATAAAAAGCACTCCTTAGAGTTGCTAAGCTAACAAAGTAATTCTAGGGGTTTTCAATTTTTTTTATGTCAAATACCCCCAAATATGAGGATATCCTTGCGAGGAGCCTCTTTTTAAAATGTAAAGGCTATATGATTGTTAAAACATCATGGGCACAATACATTTTTGAGAAGAGAGAATTGTTTATGCATGTACTTTTTGGTACAGAACAGTGGTTCTCAACTTTTCTGATTTGCAGGCCCTGCATTGTGCTACACAACGTTAATGCCCCTCACATAAGCTATATTATTTCCCCTGGTGTGTTCTGCTGTAATCATGACAAAGCTGCTTGTTTTCAAACTTGTAACAGAAGGTTTGAGTGTCAATATATTACATTTAAACAATCACAATTTTTGGGATTCAAGAAGTTCACATGTAATTTAATATATATTAAATTACATGTTTTGAGGATATATATATATATATATATATATATATATATATATATATATATATATATATATATATATATATATATATATAATATAATATATATAATATAATTTGTTTACACCTTGATTTTATGAGTTTTGATTTTAAGGAAGTTTATTGGAAGTGATTTATAGGCTATTTTATACAACTTAATTTCAATCATTTTAAGTCATCCTCTCATTGTCACCTCTGTTCAGGAGACATGTGATGCCGGCTTAAGAAAAATGAAGGTACTATATTGAAACAGACTTGTGCTTATGTTGCCTTTAAATGCTGCCTGCGTAGTATATTATGTTAGATATTTAACATACCATTTGGAATGTTCCCAGCAAGGGACGTAGCACAAGATCCCGGGCCCTATGCATAGGCAGTCCTGATGGGCCCCCATGATGGGCCCCCATGTTCCATGTTAAAATATATTCTAGACTTTTCAAGGGCCCTCTCTCCCCTTGGGGCCCTGGTAATAAGTACTGGTTTTACCTCCAGTCCGACGCCCCTGGTTCCCAGTATTTATGATATTTTCAAAATGGTTCAAAAGCTGTGTGTTTATGTGTGGGTTTCTCATTTTGCCTTTCTTTATTGATACCGTAGTGCATTAGGCTGGCAAAGCATCAATGAAAGCCATTACAAGATGAGACTGTTGATGCATTGATCGTGACTTTAGCTTTTGTTAGCTAACATGAGCTACATGAGACATGTAATGGGTGACTTCTACTACCATGTCATGTGCTGTGATAAATGTGACTGCATATTACCAAAGCTTACCACAGTCTCATCAGACAGGTTGTTACAGAAGTAGACAGACCATTAGATTAAGTCAAGCCTGCAATTTGGATTCAGTGCATGCTGTTATTATTTTGAGCTCCAAGCAAAAGTGGCTAAAGTATAGGAAACTTTAGAGTATTTCTCCTTGAAAATAGTAATTAGGAATGTTACGAGAAAGTTTGAAAACATTGCATGTAGTACACCACATTGACTTGGTTGCTCTAGTCACTCTGGTACATGGAGTCAAGGTGTGTGACCTCACTGAAGGCTCAATGTATTGCATAACACACACGCACACACACCACTCTCCTTGTTGCTTAGTACTGGCTGTGAAGTCTTGCTGATTGAATAATTGATGTTAAGATTATGGATCCTGCTGCCGGGCAGGGGTAACACTAGAGGCGGCTGCTGGGCCAGCAGCGTAGACCCGTAACCGTACACTTTATCACATCCTCAGCCAGGCGATCCAGTGTAATTGCTGAAGTCTCAGTTACGTTAAGAGGCATGGCTGCCATGTGAACCCGTTGCATGAGGTGATGGGGTCAAACTCTCCTTGGGGTTCATAGATCTTAATATTAAATGGATAATTCAACCAAAAATTAAAACCCGTGCCAAACATAAATCACTTTGTTTCTTCTGTGGAACACAAAAGAAGATTTCAGCTTTTGGTCATACAATGAAAGTCAATGGGGTCCAAAAACAACAATACTGGACCCAGCTGACTTTCAGTGTATGGACAAAAAACACTGAAACGTTCTTTAAAATATCTTTGTGTGTGTGTGTATGTGTGTGCTTCATAGAAGAAAGAAAATCATACAGTTTTGGAACGACATGAGGGTGAGTAAATAATGACAGGTTTTTAATTTTGGGGGGAACTATTCTTTAAAGAGACCAAGTATAATAAATAAACGAATCCCCCAGAGTTACACAGAGTGGGCAAATATCCCACATGCTAATCTGCTAATCTGACTGAATTAAGTAGCTTACTCAGCATCAACGATGAATTACAGATTCCATTGTAATCAAGTTTCCTGGCATGGGCAGGCATGCATTTTTATTGTAATGAGTAATTCCAGAATGCTATCGGTAAAAACCACTGAGAAGATATAAATCACCTCAAGCACTTTGTTTTTGAAAGTAGAAGAGGTGAAGTATGCTAAAAGATTTGGTTGACTGAACAGAGATAACCATGTCGAATGAGAGAGAGACCACCTGAGGCGCTGTATTGACTTAACAGCACACTTCCAGAGTGCAAAAAGACATCTGTATCTCCCACTGCTGGGGAGCAGCTTTCTGCTGAATATTCACCCAAAATTCATGCCCTCTTCCATCTGTACTTTTTTTTTGGCATTTGGACCATCTCTGATATGCACTGAATGGCAAAGGGCTTCTGCTGCGGGCCTCCTATGTGCCTGAGGGAAAAGAGAGTAGCTTGACTGCGAAAACCATCTTCATTTTGTCTTTGAAAATGAGACATCTCTACAATAGACTGTCCTGGGGTCAGCCTCAGAGCCAAACCACCAGTGTCTTGGCGGCTTGGTGGCCTCCTGGTCATTGATAAATCGTTTGATGTTCTTCAGGCCAGCATGTCCTGCGGCGATCTGGCAAAGGGTGTGTAGCGACTCTCAGTGTCTGTCTTTATCAATGTCAAGAGATGCGGCCAAAGAGGCCGTGGTAACCTCTGGGTTGACTGATGGCCTAAACATCTCCTTGAATTGCTTGAACCTTCAGAATAACAAATACACAAAGATGCTTTATCAATAAGCCAAATCGTTTTAGTCAAGTACATTCATCAGTGCCCAAAAATATAGCATGATATCACAGACATTAAATGCAATTACTTGTTAACTTTTATGTTGCCCAACCAACCAACCGCCCATTCCCCCATCCACCCATCCATCCATCTTCAACTGAAAAGAGGGTAAATTATTTAATATTTCATAAAATAATGTATGTATATGTAAAATAATGTGTGACAGTACTGACGAGTACTCTCAAAAGTATTCAAGAGTACATTTCTAAAAACTTGCACATGCTGTCAAATGGTGGCTGTATACAATGACAGAGAATCCAAAAGAAACACTTTATTATAAAAGAAAATAAATAGGAGTTCATAGGAGAAATCATGGAGAAACACAACCAATCTTCCATAAACCACACAGGACAAAGTACTAAGGAAAACACAGGGCTTAAATACATGGGGAGTAATGAGGATACCAATTAAACAACAGGTGAACGAAGTCCGAGAACTATGTGAACAAACAAGTAAACTAATGACAGAGAACAAATAGACAAATAGAAACACAATCTGAACAGTAACCACATATACACATTACATATGCTCTATACACTACATAAGAAAAAAAAAGTCTCCCTTTTCTTTGTCGTGGACATTTAGTCTTCTTTACAATATGTCATTGCATAAACATCATTGGGTGGGGATTGTAAGAGAACATTGTAAGAGAATTGGAACCGAAATGCATCACAAAATTGCTCACAATGAGAATTTGGTTTTACAAGAATTTGAAGTATAAATTGCATAGGAAATTATTGTTATAATTTACAGCTTGTAATATGGATTTTGCATTTATTTGTGCTATCCTAAACCTAATTAGGATTACTATTAGCAGAAATGTGATATTAGGCAGCATATTATCATGTAAACCAACAAAAATAAATAAGAGAGAGGTGCTGGTGCAGTTGTGTATTGAGTCTGAACAAGTCAGGAAGTTCCCAGCTCTGGGGTAGAAGCAGGGCTGAATACCAGGCTTTCCCCTCTACTGTCCCGGCTTTGTACTCTCACCCCAGGCCTCAGCCCGCCAGCAGCCGCTAATCCAGTTTTGATAGCATTCACGTCCCCCCTTCCGTGCTGTCCTGCCTGCCTGCCTGCCCGCCTCTTGTCATCAAGACACAACACACACACACACACACACACACACACACGTACACTTGCCGATGATTTCGATGCATACACACGCACATACACCAATGGTGGAATGAAATTGTACCAAAATGCCTATGGTTGCATTTCTGCCCCTCAAACTTTTATTCTGACTAACTCAATAGAAAGAACCCCTCACTAATCTGAAATGGCACCTTGATTGATGAACGCCGTCAGCTCCCTGCAACCTTGTGGCTCAAAAATAACCGCATTATGTAGCAGAAGTGGAACATATGAAGAGCTGAATTTAACCAATGTCCAACTTTCCTTGGTAATTGACTCTTAAGAAAAAAAGGAAAAACAAGATGACTTCATTCGAAGCTTTTGTATTTACCATGTAATTTAGCGTAAATATAAAAAGTGTGTGTGCTTCAAAGCAGCAGATGACTAAATAGATGTCCAGACGTTGTTTTGAACATTTTCATGTTTTTTGTTTTCTGTTTTGTTAGCCATGACAACAGTCTTAAAGAAAAAAAAGGAGACCGATATTGTCAGAAGTCTGCAGTAAAACTTAAAAGTCTCTTTCTCTTCAAAAGAGATGACCACAATAAAAGCCTGTCTTAACTGTCTCCAATTGTAGGTGACAATAACTTGCATCTGACCTTCAAGGTCAGGAAGCTTAAAGGAAAAGGGTCAGTCATAAAGTCGTATTGTATTGATTTGAAAAGTCTTAAAGGTATATTTCAACCAGAAATTATTAACTCATGTCGCTCAAAACCTGTACGCTGTTGTGTTTGTCCGTGAAACGCAAAAGAGAATTTTCATGAAGATAAAATGACGGCTCCAAAAAGAACAAAAAACATAGGCTGTCTATATATGAAAAGTCTGGTTCTGCATAGTCTCACGTAGCCAGACTGATGGCAGAAGGTCTGGACTCATTTGCAGCTTTCATTAGTCAAGGACCGCCCAAGAGGACGTTTGACTGACATGTAACGCAACCAATCACAGTTCGTTTTGTTCCGTATCAGGGGTGTGAAAATGTAAAGTCGATGTCCCTGAAATAACAGACTGGTGTGCATCTATAAATGATTAATTCAAGAATGTTGTGCAAGTCTACTGCAACAATGGAGCCGCGAATACTTTTGAAAATCCAGCGTTTAGTTGATCCTGGTATGCGCTCATTGTCACAGTTGTAAACACAACAATTCTTTCACGAGGGAGTTTGGAGTCGTGGCATTTGTTTCCAGGTGGAACGTTAAAGAACGCAACACACAAGTCTCGTAGAATTCACCCATGTAGAATTAAACCAATCGGATGACGACTTTGAAACTCCTGAAGTGTTTTCAGATAAGTGTGCCATATGCATCAGACATTCAGCCAACGGTCCATGGGCATGACGTCTGAGGCTGAGACTAGGTTCTGCAAGACTTAGAAGAAAAGGTTCTATAGAACCTCAAAGGGGTCATGAACTTGTTTTTTTTATTATTATTTTATGTTTCCTGAGATGCACTTATAATGTCAGTATAATTTTTACATAAAAATTGTCATTATATAGAAGAATGTTTTTCTATACTGATTTTAGCCCTCTGATTTGAACGCTGTTTTAAGGGGCGCGCGTCTACTGTGAGACTGTGATTGGATAATATTTTTCCTTATGAAATAGCTAGTATTACAGGTGGAACTATCTCAAAAACCTTTAGCACATTTTTACTATTACAGCTATTGAGATGAACAAATCATGAAAAGTGTGGATTATAGCATTATACTTAGGCCTAGATCTCACATGAAAGGTTGCAGTGATGATGAGCATTGAAGGGGATGACATGTCTGTTGATCACTGTAACGCGATTCCTGCACTCTCACAAATGTTTTCACCATAAATAACAATCCAAACATGAGGTAAATACAGTAAGAGCTTGGTTGTGCAGTGTAACAGCGTCATTTGGCAAGTGTCCAGATAAACTCGCACTGTGATTGACAGCTTCAGCGATTGTAAAGGGAGCACTCTTTAATTGCTTTCTGTATAATATAATCACAATTCAAATAACAGACTATTTTCATGGTACTAAGAGAAACAATGTGAAGCTGATCGTTTAGTCAATAGCTTGATTTTACTGATGCATAAACAGTATTGAACGATTTTGAGACAAAGAAAATCTCTCTGAACTTGAGTAATTACACATCAGAAATCACTGATCATCACAGATCAGGCATTTAGCAGAGGTGGACCAAATACACAACTTCATTACTTGAGTAAAAGAAAAAGTACTACTGGTCAAATATTACTCTGTTACACGTGCATTTTTATTATTATTGTTTCACTTTAGTATAAATGCACACTATGCCATCATGGTTTAAGCCAGTCAGTGATTCTCCATCCGACATGCTTAACTTTGTAAAGTTACAAAGCCCTTTACAAAGCTGCTGTCACTTTAAGGCACAGATCCTATACAACTGTTTACATTCACTTAAGACATAATCAACTTTGTATATGTGAATACTCGCCAAAATTAACATTTTGACATCATTTTGTGTACTGGTCTGTTCAAGTGCAAAAAAACGCAAAAGAAACCTGTGTGCCCAGAAAACCGGACTGAACTGAGCTCTCTTTCGCGTCATCATGCTTTTTCAGATTCATCCATATGCTCTTCTCTTTCTCCCAGACGTTTACATTTTTGAACATTTTATGAGACATGCATCAAGTGTATGCCAACTAAACTAATCTTTAATCTTTTCAGAAAACTGAAACATACTTTCTAAGTATGGCTATGGGTGCACACACTGCGCCGAGTAAACCGTCTTCTTCCATTTTGCTATAAACTGGTCAGTGTTCAAAAAATGCTGGTAAATCATTGAACTTCACATGACCCTACAAGAGTGATTCCTGATAGGCTTTCTGCAAAAACCCAAACCTTTTAAAGAAGAATATCTTACTTTTTACTCCACTACATTTCACATAGTTGAAAAAAACACAAAAAAAACACTTTCCTAGCATTAGGATCATTTGGAATGTAATGTTATTGATCCTGTTTCGATCTATTCTCGTTCTGATTCTCGTTCTCTTACTGTATTCACTAATGCAGCAGTGGGCAGTGCCAAAGACGTGGTGATGCCGACATAGGCGTTGATCTTCTTCTGCAAAGACGGACTTTTGCTGCAGTATTATACGTCATAATTGCACACTTTTTAGATCCTGTCGTTTTCTGGCCTTGGTTTCAATAAAAGCTTTTTTTGCAATAACAAGGAAGTTTTTATATTTTTATAGTATAACTACCTCTTAACTGTCAAAAGATCAAGGACAATGAATTCTGAATTCTCAGTTTATGACCCATTTAAAGGGTTCTGTCTAGAGCTGTGCTCAGAATATCGATACAAAGATACATCGTCATGAACTCCTGACAATGCGCGTATCAATACAGCAGCTGCCATATCGATACTGTGTGCTTTTGAATGTAACCAAGGCAACGCAAGCAGCAGTGACATTCAAAATGGAGGTTTTCAGTTAATGAATGAACGGATCATTGAAGCGCCTCACATCCATTAAATAGCAATACTCTTTGTGCTTTGTTGCTATTGATATAAAACAAAGTCTCAGATTTTAAATTACGTCCATTTTATTATGAAATTCAAAAACATAAATACCGTTTTGGCGCTGTGGCGTGAGATCGCTTTGGCGCAGCTCAGCTCTAGAGAAGCGGCTGTGCAAAGCGCACGTGAATGGATCTTC
This sequence comes from Romanogobio albipinnatus, assembly GCA_023566225.1. NCBI lineage: Eukaryota > Metazoa > Chordata > Actinopteri > Cypriniformes > Gobionidae > Romanogobio > Romanogobio albipinnatus. The sequence goes on from CM042242.1 coordinate 44,156,060, forward strand.
TCCTTAATACTTAATACCAGTTACAGCACGAAATAAATGAATGAACATCTGAACGTGTGTTAAAAGATAGAGTACAACTTACCGAAATCCGTATCATGTCACATGGAATCGCTCAATCAGTGTTTCAAACGCGTAAAGGCGTCAGTAACACAGCTTGTAAACAATGTCATGTAACATCACATTTACCTCAGAAAAAAACGTATCCAGTGTCCATATTCGTTAGTTAGCTAGAAAAAATTACTCTAGAGAGGAGCATTTTGCTAGATATATATGCACCATATTACATATTCATTATAATTTTTTATGTTCTTCAATTTTTAATGCATGTTTGAATTAATCTGGCAAGTTTTTATGACAGCCACCCTTTAAATGTTTTTTTTTTTAAGTATAAATATGATTATGTAATTTGTAAAGTTATTATAACTTTATTATTATTAAAAAAACGTCATTGTGTAATTTAGTGTAATTTAAGTGTTTGTACAAATCCATTCATTTTTACCTTTACTTTACAGCATTAGTTATTTATCACGAGATTTGTTTTACATTCAAAAATTTGCCATGTATTGTACCTGATATATATCAGTTTTTTTTGTGACAATTTATTTATTTCATTTAACGCATTGTTTTTTAAATGACAAAACAAAATAGTTTTTCAGTTATGACAACTGTTATAACACAGTATTATCTGTTTATTGAATAACCTGTTACTAAACTCTGCTCAAAAGAAATTTAATTCCAAATGGATCCATATCGTTATATGTATCGTATCGTGATTTCAGTATTGTGATGCGTATCGAATCGTGACATTGTTGGTGATACACAGCCCTAGTTCCCCTTCGAGGGAACTCGCACTGCGTCGTTGAGTGACGACACTCTGGGAACGCCCTCAGCGTAGCGCGTCTGAAGCATGAATGAAATCAAGCCAATCTGATCGGTGCTGCGTCATGACTTAGTAGATAACGGCATACCCGGAGGATACAAAGGGACGCTGATACACACACACAATAGCTTTTTGTTCTTCAGCTGAAGCGCTCTGTGTGAATTGTCTGTCTATTTGGTGTTGTCTGTCCAAATATATATATAAAGAAAAGTCACTCACAAGCATGTGTATAATGGCGAGCGAGCAACAATTTAAGAGGTGTGAGCATCCGTGCCCGCAATATCTTTTGGGCTCGGACACACACCAGCTATGTTTACACTGTCTGGGCGTGCAGAACATCGCGAGTGTGAGAGGCTGCCGCTCAGAGTCTTGCGCTCACGGCCGGCCGTCTTTGATGAGGCCGGCCAAGCTCTCAAGCCCCGTGGTTCTGGGCCCGCCGTTGCTGAGGCAGCGCGACGCAGCAGATCATGGGGCTCACAGATGGACCTCTTAACGGGACACGGGACTGCTGCGGCATTTTCCCCGTCCTCGTCTGAGGGTTCCCATTGACTTTCTTCTCGAGGGATGAAAGCCAATTGTATCATAATGGCTCGAATCGTGCGTTGCAGAGACAATGTGTGATTACGGGTCCATATAAATGCTTATATGCATAGTGAGGTTGCTCCTCCTCGGAGCCCTCAGGAAGTTGATGTTGTTCTCACCGCCTTGTGGCCTGCGGGACACAACAGTTTCAAGCAATTGCTAATCGCAGTGTCCGCCCTAGTTTTGCGGCCCTGTCGAGCTGCTCCCTTAGATGAGGCCCCTGCTGGCCAGCCCCCTCTCCCGGGAAGGAGCGATCGAGGTCGCCTCCCCTGTGGAGCTTTGGGAATCTATGCTGTGCTCCCACCGTCTAGTATGCTTCGGGCCACATCAAATTCCTGCGAATGCACGCTGCTCCATCCGCCTCAAGACAGACCTGCGGTTGACAGCGAACGCGTCCGTGCACTGAGAATCATTCTCGACTGCTCCCTGCCGGTTAGCCGCTTCAGGGGGTCGTGAGTGAGGCTCAGTGGACACCCGAAGCCAGCCTCGAGAGTAAAGGGGATACAGACTGCAGTTCAGTTACCTTCCCCCGAAGTTCAATGGGGTGGTCTGGACGGCAGTGGTCCCTGGGCAGGTTTGGGTAATTGAACAGGAAGTTTACCCCTGTTGGTAAGGAGGCCACAGAATGTGCTCCTCCGTCAGACAGGGAGTCCGGGTTCTACAGCCGGTACTTCATAGTTCCTAAGAAGGATGGCGAGTTGCGTCCAACTTTAGATCTGAGGTACTTGGATCGTTCTCTGAGGAGATTCAGATTCAAGATGCTTACAATTCCAAACGCATACTTCCATGTATCCATCCTTCTGTGTCACAGGAAGCTCCTGAGGTTCGCTTTTGGGGGCAAAGCGTGCCAATATCGGGTTCTTCCATACGGCCTGGCTCTTTCCCCTTGCACGTTCCCGGGTGCATGGATGCAGCTCTGGCTCCAACTGAGTCTCTGGGGCATCCATGTGCTGAACTACATCGACTGGGCTCATTTTGGCCCAGTCGCGAGTAGCAGCAGTTCGGCATTGAGATGTCGTCCTTGTCTGCTCTCAGTGCTTTTGGTTGAGACTCTACACGCAGTAGTGTGTAGACGCCCTCTCAGAGAACCGGGTTCCTGGGAGTCGTATGGTATTCGACTATGTTGCAGGCACAACTGTTTCCTGCACGTGTCGAGTACATATGGGCAATGGTCTCTATAATGAAGCTAGGCCACAGCATCACTGTGAAGCAGTTTTAAGGACTGCTGGGGCTCATTGCAGCTGAGTCCAACAGAACATCTCTTGGCTTGCTGCACGAGACCCCTACAGTGGTGGCTGGGAATCAGGGTTTTTTTCCTCGAGGGGAAAACCATTCTGAATGATCAGGGTAACGCGCAGATGCCTTCGTTCCCTCGTCATATGGAAGAATCCTTGGTTCCTGTCCCGGGGGCCAGTGCTGGGAGCATCATGTTGCCGGAAAACCGTTTCAACAGATGCCTCCCTCACTGGTTGGGGCGAGGTCATGGACAGCTGCTTTGCGAGAAGTCCGTGGGAGACCCGAAGAACGATGTCTACATGTTATACTTTAACAACTGAGTAAAATTTGATTTATTCAGATGGTTATTTATTTATTTTATTTTTGTTAACACCAAAAGTTCCTTGTTAACCTATAAACCATATAGGTTATGTTAACACCAAATGTTTTCATGTAATAAATGGACAGCAAATAAAAATAGTCTCCTCCCCCTTTTATTCTGATCCGAAAAATGATCCTATCCGTGACTCATGATCCGTAGTGTGATCCGAACCGTGAGTTTTGTGATCCGTTACACCACTAGACCTGGCGGTGGTTCTCGAGGGGTTGGCCGAGGCCCCCTTCGAGCCACTGGAGTCGGCTGAGACGAAGAGCCTGACCCTTAAGGTGGCCTTTCTCCTTGCTATTACCTCTCTCAAGAGAGTGGGGGATCGCCAGGCCTTGGCTGGAGTTTGGCTGGAGTTTTCCCCCGGCGGGGTTAAGGCCATCTTACACGCTAGACCGGGCTATGTACCCAAGGTGCCATCTCATGTGGCACGGTCTTTGGTTCTTCAGGCCTTTCATCCTCCTCCCCACCTGTTGGTGGAAGAGGGAAGACTTCACCTGCTCTGCCCTGTCAGAGCCTTAAGAATTTATTTGGAGAGGTCTTCCCAGTGGAGGAAGTCAGACCAGTTGTTGGTGTGCTTTGGCTCACCCAAGAAAGGGCTGCCTGCATCTACACAGACAATCAGTAATTGGATTGTCCAGGCTATAGCCGCGGCTTATAAGGTGCGCAATTTGCCTTCACCTGTGGCCGTGAGGGCTCATTCCACCAGGGGCATGGCCTCCTCGGTGGCCCTCCTTTCTGGCGTCTTGCTTTAAGAGGTTTGCGAGGCGTCTGGGTGGACCACCCCGCACACCTTCATAAGATTTTACAGTCTGCATCTCCTGGCGACGCCTTGTGCCAGAGTGCTCGCGTCCTAAGTGTGCCTGGTTCCCAGCTTCACACTAGGACGGGTGTGATTTCGGTGTGGCATAGTGGGTATTTTGTTCCCAGAGTGTCGTCACTCGACGACACAGTGCGAGTTCCCTCGAAGGGGAACGTTTCGGGTTACGACTGTAACCCCTGTTCCCCGAGAAGGGAACGAGACACTGCGTCTCGTCGCCACATCTATCACAGGCAGCGCGCTCGCTTCAACGCAAATAAGCTATCATGTGTGTGTATCAGCGTCCCTTTGTATCTTCCGGGTATGCCGTCATCTACTACGTCATGACTCAGCACCACTCTGATTGGCTTGATTTCATTCATGCTTCAGACGTGCTACGCTGAGGGCATTCCCAGAGTGTCGTCACTCGACGACGCAGTGTCTCGTTCCCTTCTCGAGGAACAGGGGCTACAATCGGAACTCGAGACGTTCTGTCAGGTGCTTCATATATAGAAACTTTTAGGGATTTACTTTTAATTAAGTAATGTTTTAATTCGTTTTTAATTTTAATAGTATTAATTAAACAACTTGTAAACAAACTTCATCAGTACAAAACAATTCTACTTTATATATACAGTTATTGCAGCGCACCCTTTTTGGCATAAAGAGTTCTTTAAAACTCAGGCAGGAACCCTAGGGTTCTATATAGAAGGCCATTGATCCTTTTTTCAAAGTTAGCTCATGCTGCACTATGTCATATATTTGTGTAATTCTCTAATTGTCAATACACCCTTTAGGTTATATATTTTAGCTGCTATTATGGTGTACACTTGATTTGAAAGATTGAAATCTTTGGGCAAGTACCAAAACAGTAACCATTTGTTTATTCACCACCCTGTCAGATCTACTGTGAGTGAAAGAAGGACAGTGTCAGAAGCTTGTAATTGTACATTTAATTGGCTTAATTCATATTTATGTAGAGTGAAATATTTCCCGTCCAGGTGAATGGTCACTGAATATGTTCATTCTCTCTTCAGGAATGCCAGCTGTTCTCGCTCTAGCTGGCCTGGTTCTGATGCTGCTCACCACAAGCATTAGGTCTGAGTCGGCAGAGCTGAGGTTCCAGGGCCAGACTCAGTTTGTTGTAAACGAGAGCAGCAGGGCCATAGTGCGTCTTGTGGTGGAACGAGTTGGAGATCCAGTTAATGTCACAGCTCTGATTCTGGTAAGTTTATAAAAGTGGTTCATCCTTTTTACTATCAGTTTGTGTGTCTGCCAGTTGGTTTGGGTTTGTAATGTATGTAGCGAACCTGTTTTTATCAAAATAAATGTCAAATTTGATGTATTTGAAATATTTTTTAGGAACGCTTTATTTTACAGTGTCTTTGTTACATATGTTACATGTACTTACTGTAGTAATAACAGTACATTATGCTTAATTACATGCAACTAGCCCTAAACCAAACCCTATTCCTAACCCTAACCCTAAGGACATGTTTATTATTATTAATATGTACTTAAAGTGCCCCTATTATGCTATTTTAAAGGCTCCTAATTTTGTTTAGGAGGTCTCCTACAACAGGTTTACATGTATCAAAGGTCAAAAATCGAATTCTCATAATATAAATTGCACATCACCACATTTTTCAATGATTCTCAAACGACTCGACGGATGAATCAGTCTCTCTAAATCCCCGCTTTCTGCAAGCTACTCTGCTCTGATTGGCCAGATGGCCCAGTCTGTTGTCATCTATCGCGTACAGCACATGTTTAAAAAGCTAAACGGCCATTACTATTAATGAACTTCAGCTCTGTGCGGAGGCTTCCTAAAGCTCAGCAGATTGTACACACTGTAAAGAAAGTAACGATGTCGTTGATTTTACCATATCAATCCAAGCGTGAGTCCCATGATGAAACATCGGACTGATGAAAGATAGTTTATTCAACCCGAACTTAGATTGCAAGGACGACCTGAGCAGGACGCTTCTCAGTGATACGCTACTCCTTTTGAGGTACATTATGAGATGTTGCAACTGTAATTCCTCTACCAGTATTAACAAGTGAATATCCATCAACAAACTGATGTGTATATTTCTACTGATGTGTGCATATGCTAGCCAAGCATGATGTAACATTCAAATTTGCAAAACATATCTTGCTCCATCCTTTATCTTTACTCAAAGTAGTAAGAACGACAGACAATCTGCATTAATAGACACAGTTTTAGGTAATACTGCAGCCCACAGCTGCTTTGCAGAAGTATTTCAGTAAGACAGTAATAATGTGAGTTAGCTGGAAACTTACACAATGTAAGCGTTTTGCAAATCCCGCATTGAACTCAGAGATTTGATGACGTTTGAGGGTCAAGTTGTTTGGGGACAGATAACTTACAACATTGACATTGGACATTATGCAAATGTCTTTTCTAGTGACATAGAACAGTAACACAGTTGGATTCGAAATACAGACAACTCGTATAGGCAGTTCAGAGTCAATTCTTTCTTGTGGGAGACAATAACTTTATTTATTGTGCATTTTCGACATTCACAACCAGCTATATTGCACACGGCAAGAAAGGGAATATTCGAAAAACCATAATAGGGGCACTTTAGGGACACCTTGTTACAGTGCCTTTCTTTGTGCCTTTTAATAAATGTCACAATGTAACAAACAAACAAATAATTATTATTTACAAATAAATAATAAAAATAAATAAGACATTGTATAATTATTGATTATACAGGGGCAAATGCCAAACCGTAAAAGGGTTGAACAGAATTTGTTTTGCTTTTTTTAATCAGAAAATGCATAAAGCAATAAACATTTTGATTGAATTGTATTATTTCTTTGTATTATTTTAACATGTATTAGTTTTATTATGAAAACAAACATTTAAATAATGCTTTAAAAATATCTTAATCTTTTATTGAATCTATCAAATAACTAAATATATCAAGAAATGTCTCCTTTTAATTGTATCAGTAGTAAGTCATAATGACACACACAGCACACTAAGAGCATGATGAGTAAGAAATAGGAAGCAAAAGTGTCATTTTGTACTAGAGATTCAATTTAGGCTCTGCATAACTTGAGTCCTTTGAGCTAACAGTGCTTCTGTACTGCCTGATGTGTTAATGCCTTGACAGCTGGTTGGGGCACAACACCAAACATCTGTCTGGTAAATCATAGCTGATGCACATATGGCCATAATTAGCATAGAAACACAAATATGCCTACTGTCAAAACAGGCAGTGCCTGTTTAGCACGCATGGTAAGTGGGCAAGTGTTGCCGGTTCATTGAATGGCTTCCATAAATTCACAGCAGAAGGAAGGATCTAAGAGCCCGTTTTGCAGCGGCTTACAGTGGGTGGCATCAAAGCATGTGCGAGAGGTGGCAGTTGTCAACCAGATGTTGCGGGTTGAGTTTAAGAGAGGTCAGGGATTTCCCGTCACAAACTTTGAGGTGTTTTATAAAGAACCGTTTTCTTCCAATGCAAGACTTTGTTCAGCAAGTTCCGAAAAAAAAAGGAAGAACATCTATTCTTTAAAAGAATTGTTCCCAAAACTAAAACAATTGATGACTGTTCTGCATGTTCTTATTTTTCTCATTATCTTGTATTTGTCCAGCTTCAGGGAGAGGACACTGGTGACTTTGAGGCCACAACTGCAGCTGCTTTTCTCCTGTCCACTGAAAGCAGTAAAACTATCTTCATCGCTGTGAGGGATGATGATATACCTGAGGCTGATGAGACTTTTGTGTTCAACCTCCGCCTGCAGGTAATGCTTGAACCAGGAAACACTGACTCTCTGGAGGTAGAGCCCAGTGGTTAAAGATCTGTGCATGCAATTAAAAGGGTGTAGGTTCAAATTGAGTAAAAGCTGGCGGATAGTGTCTATGAGCAAGACACTTCATTTCAGGTTATTCATTTTCTAGTAAAAAATAAAATGAATATAAAAATAAAATAATATAAATAAAACTTAATTAAATATCTATATCTAAGCATCCATAAAACTAGACACATTTATATAAGCAGCAACATTGTGTTAGATAATAAGGCTCTTTTTCAGAGAAAAAATATATTTAGCAATATTATGTTTTATTTGTGTAATCCCATTATCAAATTGTTTTGGTTATGTTTAGTTGTTGTTTTATTGTGTTTTGTTCTTTTATTTTTATATTTTCAGTTTTCTTTTTAATTTTAGTTTGAGAAATTTAGTTTGTCATTTTTATTTATTTTTTTTAAATATTTTTGTATTTAGTTTTAATTTATTCTATTTCAGTTTAGTTTTAGTAATTTTAGTACTTTTTCAACTTTTTCAAATTGTATTTAAACCTTCAGATTTTATTGTGGTTACGTTTTTTATGTGTACGTTTTTCATATAATTATATTTATTTTATTTTAGCTTTATTTCAATTCATGAAAAGAATTTGTATTAATGTTATTAGTTTTACTTAACAGTAACTACATGGTTTTATAAGATTAATGTTTAAAACAATGAAACATTTACCAGTGCAGATAAAAAAAGAAACTTAGAAAAGAAACTTTTAGCTGTGTGGCTTAAAGGTGCTTCAGGTGCAAGCATCGGCTAAGTGAGTGTTAACTTTTAATGCACACATTTTTGCTGTTATTTCATCACCTCTAATTAATGACTTTCAAACGTGTCTGTGTGACAGATACATACCGGTAAGTCTCTTCCTTTTACCTCTATGTTTCCTCTGCCCATTTTTAAGAGTTCTCCATCTCAATAGTGGGAATCCCAGCGTGGTTAAAATTCTTGCTTGAGTGGACAGCACTGAAAGCTTGTCAACTGTTCATCCACAGCCCAATGGCCCATAAGCCCTTACATGTTCTTTTTTGGGTTCCACTAACTTGTTATAAGGGTTAGGTAATGGCACTGCAGCAGCAACCCTACGATAGAAATCACCTTCAAGCGAAATAACCAACTGTGACAGCCACAACTGTCAGTGCTGTTAAATTAAAGAGATATGCACACAAATCTGCCTAATTCACAACACATGAATATAGAAGGATATTGTTGACAATTTTCAAAATGAATTGCAAATTGTATTTGCAATTGCATTTTCAATTTGTGGACGCATAAAATGTGACATAATCCAAATGCAAATGTAAATTGCGCATTGCCGTTTGCATTTTCGTTTACGTGAACGCACAACGACTGCCAAATTTCAAATGGAAAAGCAAAGTCTGTTTGCAATTGCATTTCCAATGTCTTACAAGTTATGACCCTGCCATTTTGGAATAGCAATAGAAAATCATCTATTTGCTATTTAATTTCCTCCGTGCCCTGCCACAACCTGCACAAAATTCAAATGGAATCGCAATCCCCTTTGCACTTGCATTTCCGATGACATCAATAAACCCTGCCCTCAAGCCTGATTGACAGTTTACTGTGTTAGACAACCGGCCTGTCTTGTAGACGGTGCTCGCGATGAAATTATTGTGTTAACTACCCCTTGGGGGTAAGTCACCTAGAACCTCCGCGTCCCGTCCAGGGGCCAAACAGGAAGCTTCCACAGATCTGGACGCGGGTGCCACAGGGTGCCCCATCTCTGAGTTAGAAGATCCTTCCTCAGAGGAATCGGCCAAGGAGGGGCTGTCGCGAGGAGCATAAGTTCTGGGAACCAGGTCCGGGTGGGCCAGTACGGCGCCACTAGCAGGACCTGCTCCTTGTCCTCCCTGACCTTGCACAGTGTCTGTGCGAGTAGGCTCACTGGAGGAAACGCATATTTGCGCAGCCCCTGGGGCCAGCTGTGCGCTAGTGCATCCGTGCCGAGTGTGCCCTCGGTCAGCAAATAGAATATCTGTGAGGCGCGCAGTCCGTTCGACCGAATCCAACTCCATACGAGAAAAGAGATCCTCTGCACGGGGGCGAGTTTGCTCTTCTCCCAGTTGACCCGAAGACCCAACTGGCTGAGGTGTCTGAGCACCAGGTCCCTGTGTTCGCACAACTGATCCCTGGACTGTGCTAGAATGAGCCAGTCGTCGAGATAGTTATGGATACGAACGCCCTGTTCTCTCATGGGCACAAGGGCCCCCTCCGTGACCTTCGTGAAGACACGGGGGGACAGGGCCAGCCCGAAGGGCAGGACTTTGTACTGATATGCTCGACCCTCGAACGCAAAGCGCAGGAACGGCCTGTGTCGAGGAAGAATCGAGACATGAAAGTACGCGTCCTTCAGGTCGATCGCTGCAAACCAATCTTGGTGACGGATGCATTCAAAAATGCGTTTCTGCGTGAGCATCTTGAACGGTAGCTTGTGGAGGCTCCGATTCAGGACTCGCAGATCCAATATAGGTCGTAACCAGGCTCGCAGAGACCGTGCATGGTGCTGGGACCAGCGGCGGAACAGAAACAAAACGGAACATAAGATTCTCCACCTGGCCCTCCTCCGGGGGATGGAGTGGTGCGGTCACCGTCTCCTGCAGAGCAATCCTCCCCATCTCCGGGTCGCCCGTCTCAGGGCCGCTTGCCCTTACTCTTGCCACCCCTCTTCTTGGCAGGGGCCTGGACGGGCGGGGCGGCCTGCTTGCGTCCGGCTCCACGACGTTGCTTGGGTGGAGGCTGCTGCTGCGATGCGGGAGCGGAGGCAGACACAGGTGGCCACCCTCGGCGACGAGCAGGCTGAGGGGCTGCCGGCGGCGGGGTGGAGACAGCAGCTGACCGCCGAGGCAGGATGTGACTGATCGCCTCAGTCTGCTTCTGTGCGGCCGTGAACTGTTGGGCGAAGTTCTGGGCCGCGTCACCGAAGAGGCCGGTCTGGGACACGGGGGAATTAAGGAACCTGATCTTGTCGGTTTCCCGCATGTCAGCCAGACACAGCCAGAGATGGCACTCCTGGACCACCATAGTGGACATCGCACGACCCACTGCCCGCGCCGTAACCTTTGTCGCACAAAGTGCGAGGTCCGTTGCGGTTCTCAGTTCCTGGAGAACTGCGGGATCGTGACCACCCTCGTGCAAGGTCTTCAGTGCCTGGGCCTGATGGACCTGCAACAACGCCATAGCATGTAAGGCGGAGCCTGCCTCTCCACAAGCCTGGTAGTCCTTCCCGATCAGATCGGAAGAGTACCTACAGGCCCGGGAGGGGAGACACGGGTTCCCCCTGTAAGTGGAGTTAGGGCACAGTTGCATAGCAACGGCCCGTTCCACGGGAGGAACCTGCGTGTATCCCTTTGCAGGTCCGCCATCGAGGGTGGTGAGGGAGGAGGAGCCACTAGGCCGGTTTCGGGCAGTAAAAGGTGCCGTCCATGACCTAGTGAGCTCCTCGTGCACCTCCGGGAAGAAAGGAACCGGGGTGGGGCGCTGAGAACCACCACGGGCCACCCCGAGATACCAATCATCCAGCCTTGAGGGTTCGGGACACGGTGGAGGGTTCCACACGAGCCTGACTCTCTCGGCGGCACGGGAAAGCATTGCCATCATTTCCGGATCGGTATCGGGCACAGCAAATCTTCCCGAAGGAGCCCCCTGTGCCGACACGTCATCTCCGGAGAATTCTGACCCTCCCTCCGATGCAGCGATGGACATCTGATCATCGGGGGTAGCCCCGAAGGATACGGTTGGTGCACATCTCGTGGATGGCCCAGCACGTTCCAACGGAAGCTCTACTGGCTGCAGAGTGCGTGAGGAGTTAGAGTTCCCCGGGGGTTGGTTCCCTGGGGGAAGTGCGCTCACCGTCACCCTCAAATCACCCGTGCTACTGCCTGAAGTAACCCTTTGTGGGGGGTTAGATCGAGGCAGAGGCACGGGGACTCCACCCCTTGCGAGATGGAGTCTAGACCGCAACTCTGAGATGGTCATGTTCTCACAGTGAGAACATGAGTCATCCACCTGCGCTGCCTCAGCGTGCTGAACACCCAAACACGAGATACAGCGCTGGTGACCATCCCTCGGTGACAGGTAACCACCACACCCAGAAACGCACAGAAAGAATGTCATCTTGAAAAAGACGCAAGCTCTTTCTGCGTTGCTCTTTTAGAGGATCGCTCTCCTTGGTGCTGAAGCACGCCGGGGGAAGGGTCGCGGCGACACAGTCAGGGAAATAGTGCAGCCTGACGTGTGCGCTCTCTCTCACCAGACGCTCTCTACCAGCCGTAAGAACGGCTTTTTAGGCTCTCCGCCAGGCGCACCGAACCAGCTGTGAGAAAAGCCCTTGTGTTTGCTCTCACGAGCAAAAAAGAGAGATGATCGTAAGACCACACGACCTGCTGCTGTGCCGACTGAACGACTGAACGACTGCCGACTGAAGAACGCTTCCAAAAGGGCAGGCTTCCAGTCAGGACTGCGAAGTAGGTGAGGGATGTCTAGCATAACCAGATACCACTCGGCTCCGAAGGAAAAGGTTGATTTGATGCAAGCACCTGTGCCTCATTTATACACGCGCTGCGTGGCATGAACACCTGGTGCAATCATTGCATGCCAATGTGCATTGGCTCGTTTAGTTTCACTCGAAGTAGATTGGCTCTCACGAGCGAGATTCCTATTCATCGGTACTCCGACGTGGCGTCAAGAGTGACCGACTGAATGGGAACTAGAAGAATAGAAAAGTGCAGTAAATGGTAAAATGTGTTTATTATTATTATGATAATAATTTTAAATTATGTAATGTATATAATGACAAATACCAATTTGAAATGTCAAGCAGCAGTCTGTTTTTGTACAGCTAAAATAACTGGAAGTGTCTGACACTGGAAGCCTCACACATTCAACTTGTTCAACAAATGGCTACAACTGTTGAAAATAAGGTGGATATACAGACCCAGATTATACAGACCTCTCATTAGCCACCTGAATATACTAAAAATTTGTATGCAGATTTCATCCACAAATTTGTGTGTACACGTGGTCAGTGAATGAGACACACTGTTTAGAAATTTGGAAAAATAAACAAATGGCTTACTTTTTGTCATCTCATTAAACGGTAAACTGAGATGGAGGTATGTTTACATGAAAACAATACATACATTGCCTTTATGTGGTGTCTAAGTCTGTGTTTCTCATAGCAGGGCCTCTCTTTACTGTGGTGTCCCAGTCTGTTGACAGTGAGTGATTAATGACAACGGGTCACGGCTTCACTGTCTACTTGTCCGCTGTTTAACAAATGAACCTTAGGCTGGCAGAATGGGGCAACTTAAGGGTGACAAAAGACCACTGGCATGAAATGAAACCCAAGCTGAAGGCACTTAAAGGAAACCGAGACAGCCCTTAAGAGTAATTTACATGAAACATGCTAATTATTTATTTACAAAACAAAACAATACGAAAAACTGCTTTATTCTATATTTCCTGCACTCCATTATCTCACTTATCATTTTTATTGAAAATGCTTGCAAGCACAAATGTCTGTTACTGATGTATCTCTATAGAAGTATTTGCACACTGCAGAGGGAGAGCGTTTTGCGTTTTGGTACAGAGCTGGACCTCAATCATGGCTAGCAGGGAATTGTCTGAGCGTGTGTATTTCATGTCCGTGCTGCCACTGCAACAAGAGCTCTGTCGCTGAAAGAAATCTCTGTTACAGCTGGGAAATGCTCATTTTAACGGGGTGTTCAAAAGAGGGTCTATATGGCATTTATGTTCTTACGTGGTCATGCTTTTTTGTACTCTGCATCACAGACACTCATGCACACTTAAAAATATGCATACAATATGTTTAATCTGAAATTCAACATTTCGGCCTATACAGCTGCAGAATTTTTTTTTTTATTTCTGCATGAATTGGTTATAGTATTTGGTTTGATTTTCACAGCAACAGACAAACTGTCACTATACATCGATCAGACATAACATTATGACCACCTTCGTAATATTGTGTTGTTCCGCCTTTTGCTGCCAAAACAGCCCTGACCCGTCGAGGCATGGATTCCAGTAGACCCCTGAAGGTGTGCTTTGGTATCTGGCACCAAGATGTTAACAGCAGATTCTTTAAGTCCTGTAAGTTGTGAGGTGGATCAGACTTGCTTTTTCAGCACATCCTACAGATGCTCGATTGGATTGAGATCTGGGGAATTTGAAGGCCCAGTCAACACCTCAAACTCGTTGTTGTGCTCCTCAAACCATTCCTGAACCATTTTTGCTTTGTGGAAGAGTGTAAGAGGCCACAGCCACCAGGGAATACCGTTTCCATGAAAGGGTGTACATGGTCTGCAACAATGCTTAGGTAGGTGGTACATGTCAAAGTAATATCCGCATGGATGGCAGGACCCAAGGTTTCCCAGCAGAACATTGCCCAAAGCATCACACTGCCTCGCCGGCTTGCCCTCTTCCCATAGTGCATCCTGGTGCCATGTGTTCCCCAGGTAAGTGACTCATACACACCCGGCCATCCATGTGATGTAAAAGAAAACATGATTCACCAGACCACGCAATCTTCCATTGCTCCGTTCTGATGTTCTGATGCTCATGTGCCCACTGTTGGTGCTTTCAGCGGTGGACAGGGGTCAGCATGGGCACCCTGACTGGTCTGCGGCTATGTAGCTCCAAACGCAACAAACTGTGATGCACTGTGTATTCTGACACCAGCATTAACTTCTTGCACAATTTGAGCTACTGTAGCTCGTCTGTTTGATCGGCCCACACGGGCCAGCCTTCGCTCTCCACGTGCATCAATGAGCCTTGGCCACCCATGACCATGATGTCGCCAGTTCACCGTTGTCCCACTTTTGATAGATACTGACCACTGCAGACTGGTAACACCCCACAAGAGCTGCAGTTTTGGAGATGCTCTGACCCAGTCATATAGCCATCACAATTTGTCCCTTGTCAAACTCTCTCAAATCCTAACACTTGCCCATTTTTCCTGCTTCTAACACATCAAATTTTGAGGACAAAATGTTCACTTGCTGCCTAATATATCCCACCCACTAACATGTGTTGTGATGATCAGTGTCATTCACTTCACCTGTCAGTGGTCTTAATGATATGCCTGATTGGTGTTTTTGTGTGTGTGTGTGTGTGTATCCTAGAACACCATTCCAATCAGATTTGAGTGTCAGGTATACAGTTTATGTCAAGTTTAGACTAAACCAGTGTTAGGTGTTTCTACAGCAGTGTTTTCCATCAGTATCATTTCCGTCTGATTTTAGGGATAACTTATGGGTAGGGTTAGGTTAGGGGTATAGGGATATGGTAAGGACTACACTTTAAGACAGAAATGTTCTAGGTCCAGGATCAACAAAATATGTTGATCCAGGAACATGTCTTACTTGGCGAAATAATAGTGACCACACACACATGCACACACGCACGCACATACATGCATACTTTTTTTTAATCTCTCATTTCAATGATTTAATTTTTCAGAGCTCATCAAATGGCGTGACGGTGGGAACTCCAAATACTGCCACCATCACCATCCTGTCTAATGATAATGCCTTCGGAATAATTTCCTTCAACTCAGTAAGTTTCTTTTTATTTCCTCATTGAACAGCAGGAAGAAGCTGTTCAGAGCATGCTGGGGATGGGTGACTGTACGCGTGGGGGGTTGGTTCGATGGATGGGAAAGTGCGAGAGAGGGAGTGGTGTGGGTCAGATGCCTGAGAGGAAAGGTCCAAGGAAACTACTTAGTTGCTTAGAATTTTAAGAGAAAATGCAAGCAATTTACTGAATAGTTTAGCTTGTTAATAATGTATATTTCAATGCTGTCATGGAAACTGACTGTTCATACTATCACATTGACATAATTGTTCCTTTTTTTTTTTTTTTTTTTTTTTTTTTTTTATACTAATATTAGATTCCGAAGAGAGGAGAATGTTGTGAATGTCAGTAAAACTATGCAACTGTAAGCCACATAACAATATGATGGATGTATTGCGTCAGGATTACATTCATAACACACACATTCATACTATATAGAACATACTTTTTAACACTTGCAAAGTAAGTACTTATTCAAAATGAGTACCTACTCATACAATATGCCATGTCCGATACAGCCTAGTTATCCTGAAGATTTAGATATCTAGGTAGATAGCTAGATCAAGTGTGTTTAATTAGAGTTGTAAATAAACTCTGCAGGGCCTTGGGCCTTGGACACCTGCACCATTGGATCTCTTAATCTGTTAATGCAGTTCTTGATATCACTAATTTCTAATTTTGCCATGCATGAAACAGTGATTTATGTTTGCTTTCTGTTTAGACCTCCCTCATTACTGTGGAGGAGCCAAGAGGTAGAAGCCAGTATGTGCCTCTCACTCTTCTTCGAGAGAAAGGAACCTATGGAACTGTGACTGTCAACTTTGAGGTGAGCATTGCCAGAAGTGTTTTTTGAAAAATCTTTATAATCTTTATTTATTTATAAATGACTTGACCTTGCTGTTGTTGATTCTATTGCATATTCTCAACATTTATTTATTTATCTGTATTTATTTATGAATTCACAGATTTTTGGTGGTCCAAATCCTGCCAGTGAAGATCTCAGTCCAGACCTGGGGAATATCACTATTCCTCCTGGTCGTGCTGTTGTAGTTTTCGGCATCATGATACAAGATGACAAGGTACTGTTTTTTTTATTTTTATTTTTAATTTTTTAATAAATACAAAATAAATCACATGAATAATGACAGCTTAAATTTAATGTGAAACCTGTTTGCTATTTTTTTTTTTCCATGAGGGGCTTTTCTGAGAGAAGTGTCTTTTTAAAGAGAAAAAAATGCAGACCGAGACTTGTTTTCATCTATTCACAATTGATTGGATTGTGAGAAGTGGGTTACATTTCCAGACTGTTGGAGAGTAGAATCTGAAAAATAAGAGGGCCATGAATGTGTATTTTCACTATATTTAATATATTTCTCAATTTGTGTGTATGTTATAAAATGCTTACAATTTTTATTTTTATTTTTTGTGAATAAAAACTTGTCAAGATTCAAAACGAGTTAAAATTTGGTTCAGATAATCAAGGCAAACTGATTTTTAATAAAATAACAAAGTATTAGTCTTTTCTTGGAATAACACACACACAAAAAAAAAAAAAAAACACAATAAGTCCAGGAACGTGCAGTAAACAATACATTTTGGTTTTGTTCTGACCTTAATGAAACATCACGTCAACAGTTAGATGTTCTGCATTCATCTTAATCATAATATGTATTGTTTTTCTCCTTTAGCTTCCAGAAGAGGATGAAACCTTCACAGTGCGTTTGACAGAAGCAGCTGGCGGAGCTTTACTCAATCCTAACAGAAGCAGTGTACAGATCAAAATCTCCCGTAATGATGCTCCCATCCGCTTCTTCAAGCCCACACTGGTTGTGCCGGAGAACATCGGTGTAATTTCTCTTACCGTTACACGTGGTAGAACTGAAGATGGACTTCTGATCGGTTCTGATGACAGAACAGTGTCTGTGGCCTATGCAGTCGTTACGGGCAATGGAGAGGCCAGTGCTACACTGCTGGCAGACTTTGAGGATCTACAGACAGAGAGGATGGTTGTTTTCCCTCCAGGGGTCCATGAAACAGAACTCCGCTTCAGAATTAGAGATGACAACATTCCGGAGATCGCAGAGTCTTTCCAGGTGGTTCTTCTGGAAGAGACCCTATTGGGTGACGCTGTGCTGATGACTCCGAGTATGGCACTCGTGACCATCGAGCCCAATGATAAACCTTATGGAGTCCTGTCAATCAGTCCTTCCCCCTTGCAACCACACATCATCAATGAAGACCTGAACCCAATGTGAGTAGAATCATTAAAAAAAAAAAAAAAAAAATGTTTTTGGACACACCAAGGCTGTATAGAAGCTGCATTTGATCAGAAATACAGTAATATTGTGAAATATTATTTTATTATATAGGCTAATATTTAGTGCTGTCAGTTGATTACAAAAAAAGTAGACACATTTTTCTGTAATTAATTTCGATTAATCAATTTTTTTTTAAATGTAGAAACAACATAAAGACAGTATATATATAGATATATTTTTTTTGATTAACATTAATCACAGACAGCAGTAGGTTTATTAGGCTGCTGTCACTTTAAGGCACATGACCCAGATCTGGCACATCTTATTTTCTCTCAACTCTGCGGTCATTTAACACGTTTTAACTAATTTAAGACTGTGCTTATGGTCGAGTTTTGGCATAATTTTGTGTATTTTTGTCCAAGCACCAATGCAATACTGTCGTGCTGTGTGAAACGTAATTTTGTGCGCTGTTACGGGTGTTTGTTCACAGAGGCCCAGTAAAGATTTGAAAATGTATATTCTTTTGCGTCTTATCGTTTGAATGGTTTAATAGCACTTGAATGATAGCGTGATCGTATACTGTAGTACAGCCAAAGGAAAAAACAGGTGCTGTGTTAATTGCATTAAATATTTTAACATTAATCATTCGCGTTAATTTTGACATCACTGATAATAATATTATATTAATATTATATCATTTAATATTTTATTTACTTTGATGTCAAAGCTGAATATTTTAATCAGCCATTACTCCAGTCTTCAATGTCACAGAAATCCTTCTAATATACTTATTTGGTGCTCAAGAAACCTTTCTTACTATATCAATGACCCCAAACCTTTTAACAGTAGTGTATACTGTATATAAAATATAATATGATGTAAAATATCATATAGTATAATTCATATAATGATAAAGTTTATCTGTCTCAGATACGAAGGAATCATCATTGTGCGGAACGGAGGAACTCATGGAGCTGTTTCAGTTCAATGGAATATTACGAGAAACTCCACGGATAGGACTCCAGTCTCTGCCGACCTGAACCCAGCATCAGGCACCCTGAGGTTTGCTGAGGGCCAGATGAGTGCTGTCCTGCCTTTAAACATCACTCAAGACAGCCTTCCTGAAGAAGCAGAGGCCTTCCTCCTCAGATTGATTCCAGGATCTGTACAAGGAGGGGCTGAAGTGGATGAGCCTATGGATGTGAGTGCTTGGCATGTGTTTGGTTTTTAACTAATGCATTTAATGAATGTGTTTGGATTGCAGATCATAGATTGGTGGTTGCTCAATTCTGAGGTGGATTTAGTTATGAAAGAGTGCGATTTGACGTTGATGACAACTTGAAGCACTCTAATTTTTGGAAGGAAAATATTATTATTCATAGTGTGCCCGGGCACTGGTTGTCTTACATGTTGAAATGTCACCCTCTTTGATATTCTAGATGTTTATGCTTAATTTCAGACAGCCATGGCAGCAGATCCCTCTTGGACCTCACTGGGAGGTTTGTGGTGACACATCCAGGGAGGTTGTTGTCTTACTCTGGCTCAGACCCCTTGTCAAAGAGGAAGTTCCCAGATCAGAGCTGGTTCTTAGTTACCATCTGGGCAGCACTTAGTCCGTTTAAGCGGATGTGGCGTAAAATGAGACACATGTGTCTCCCTGGCACAGCAGCATCACAGACTACTTGTTGCACTGAGTGTCACTTGGGTGTTCTCTTCATGTGGTCCCAGCACAAAATAGCCCACAGCATAACCTGTGGGTGGCTGTGTGTTCTTTTTATAACTTGTCTGTTGCAAGTTTGATTATGTGTGAAAGGGGTGGATAAATCCAACTCATGTTTATGTAGAAACCCATCAGTAAGTGTGAGCAGAAGTTTGATAGCTGAATTGGCTTTGCAGGATGTGAAAACTAAGTGTGAGGAGCCTATTTATGTCAACTCTCTGTAAATTCACTGAAAAATCCACAAATTGCAGTACTACAAATATTTAGAGAGGTCTTGTGCCTTGGTCTGATGAGGCTTGGGTAAATGACAGAGTAATAAACTAGCTCATGAATGCTATTTTTACGCTCTCGTGAGGTCTAATGAAAGAGAAGGGCTTTCTAAGATTAGGTCACTGTGAGTTTTACACAGATAGTCTGATGTTACATTCACTGTAATGAATGGTGACAGTTGTTTATTGCTGTGTGTTACAAGTTTCTATATAGAGAGGAAATATCAGGTTATGTTAGAGTTCATTACAAAAGGGATCTGAACTTTAAAGCAGTGTTTCAGTTGCAGCCTATTAAATCCATTTGTGAGAATGTGCATTACTACAGATAATATTGAGTCTTCCCTCAGTTATGATTGGGGTTAAAAAAAAATGAAATCCAGACACGCTGTGACATGAGATTTTGTCATAACATGGATAACGGCATGGCATGCACACAAAGAGCAACGGGGGTTTCTATTTTAGTTTTTTATTATTATTTTTTTTTTTTTTAAATTCAGTATTAAAAAAAAAATCTTGAATATCTTGAATATATAGTGTTGAATATCTTTCTTTTTTTTGCGATACTTGAAAGTGAGAATGGATAGTGATAGTTTTTACAACAAATGGATTCAAATTTGGAAACTAGTGTATACCATGACTTTTTAAAGAAATTGATTATGTACTTATCCATTTCATTGTGATTGGATGCCCACACACTCTTGTGACTGGTTGCGATTCGTGAATTTTTTTTTCTCTTTCTGTTCATGTGTCTGCTGTAGACAGAAAAATTGCCTGTTGCTGTAATCGTATAAAATTGTGTCTGGTTAGGACATGGCATTGTGTGGTTGTTGTTTTTTTGAGAGTCAAAATTGTTTAAATCTTCTTTTTGGCATTGGGACTGCTGTTTTAGGATGAAACTCTGGTTGTGCATTACCAATGTAATTCCTGTGGGGTATTTTTTTTGTCTTTATATCTCCTTTTAGTATATATATATATATGATATTTTGGATAGAACATGACAAAGACAAGATTAGTGCTTTCACGTATAATGTACTGTAATGTCATCATTGCCTCACGCTTATGTCTTCCAAACCCGTATGACTCTCTTTTGTGGAACATAAAAGAGTATTATTTTGAGAAATGCCTAGTTTAGTTTACTTTCTGGTTACCAGCATTCTTTTAAACACTTCTTTTGTGTCCCACTTTTGTTTTCGAAAGAATATGCGTTTTAAAGTTTATTCTGGACTCTGGAGTAATGTCTTAACACATAGACTAAGTGAATTACTGTTTTTTTCCTTGTTGGAACAAACTAAAGGGCAATTGATTAAAATGATTGTCTGTAGTAATTGTCTATAACTAAGCTTAACTATGGAAGACAGAACATTCCTGTAAGGAAACTGAACTATATTGTTCTTCCTTCACAGATGCTATTCTTCATTCAAGATAGTGATGATGTATATGGTCAATTTGCCTTTCATCCAAGAAGTAATCAAAGTATTCAGAGTCAGCCAGAGGGACGCTTCCTGTCACTTAGCTTCCTCCGAGAAGGAGGGACCTTGGGAGAGGTACGACTTACCCTGACTGCCCTCTACATACCCGCCAGACCTTTGGACCCCTCTCGAGCCAGGGATGGGGTACTGAATGGTACCAGTGTCAACAGTGTGCTGTTCAGTTCCGGTCAGTCACAAGCTCAACTCATCTTGTCCATCCGAAATGATGCCTTTCTGCAGAACGGGGCTCATTTCCTCATACAGGTAGGATATGTCATTCAAAGACCTTCTGACAATGTCAAGAACTGCATATACTGATACAATGTATAGCTTGAATGTTCTGTGGTTAAAAGCATATGTATAAATATAAAGGACTATGAGGCTGTTTATTTATTTTAAATTGTCTTAAATTGAAGTTTCTCTTTGAAGCTTCTTCTAAGAATTTTTTTTAAATATATTAATTATGCCCGGTACCTAAAAGCATTAACAGTTTGTTGCTCATTAATTAGCAATGTTGTGATGATGTGCACTACCGTAAAAAAAGAAGAAGAAAGAAATCAATGCTTTTATTTAGCAAGGGTGCGTTAAATTGATCAAAAGTGAATAAATATATTTATAATGCTACAAAAAATGTCTAAATCAAATAAACGCTGTTCCTTTGAATGATCTATTGATCAATTCATCAATGAATCCTGGTAAAAAAAAAATGAATCATGGTTTTTACAAAAAACTATTTTCAATATTGATAATAAGTGTTTCTTGAGCTCCAAATCTGCATATTAGAATGATTTCTGAGGGATCATGTGACACTGAACTGGAGTAATGGCCGGCAGAGTTATTCATATGACACTAGTTTAAACATTTCCAATTGACATTTTTTGTAAAATTAATTTCCTTTTTACTGATATTGTTGCGAACAGACAATTTTACAGGTCATTGTTTCATGTCTTTCCTTAGTTGGACAGTGTGCAGTTGGAGAATATCACCCCACCAATCCCATCTGTGAGTCCCCACTTTGGAGGAGCTTTGAACATATCCCTAATCATCACACCTGATATTGCTAACGGAGAGATTGGCTTCACCAGTAATCAGACAGTGGTTGCGCTGGAACCAGAAGATTCAAACACCAGCTTGGTATTCAAGACTCTCATGGACAAATTTCTTTCTTTAAATTGTTCAAAATCCTGTTTTAATGCAGAAATAAAATCCCGGGTTTTTGATGTGGTCTCAGACTTTTTGGACCCTACTTTATAATTGGATGGAGAAAATATGGAAAAATTATTCTCTCTGCCTCTAGATAACTCTTCAGCTGAGGCGAGATGGGACTGATGGTCAGGCAGTGGTCTTCTGGAGGCTGCGACCCACTGGGGAGAACAGAGATGATGTCACTGAGGGTGATATTTCACCTTTTACTGGATCCGTCAAGTTCCTCTCAGGACAAAGTGAAGCAGTGATTAACATCACTGTAATGGCTGACAACATCCCAGAGATCAATGAAACCGTCATTCTTACATTAGACAGGTCTGTTTTACTTGTTATAATGACATTTAGACATTTTAAGGTATGATTTACGTGTCCAAGTACTTATTGGGTCCAATAGGCTACATACATACAGTATGTGCAGTTTTGATTGAATCATTTATCTTTTAATCATTGTGCCGGGACTATCTTTGTCCTCCCCCACTTTTTCTTCGTAGGGTAGAAACCGCTCGCTTTGTAGTGTACTTCGGGTAAGTGTGTACTAGAGAGACTGTGCCTTATTGTGTGCTGTGAATCAACTCTTTATGTGGAAAAGTATCCACTCTGAACTTTCAGGGGCTTTGTCTTAATGTTTCGATGGGGGATGTCTCTTTTATCTGGGTGTGTGAAATGAATAGCAAGAGTGTGTTTGTATATGTTGGGGGTTACTGCACTTGGATGCTGGCAAATGCTGCTTGTACTCATTTAGCACCTCATTTACCGAATTCCTTTATTCTGTCCTGTAAAAACATCAGTGTTTGTATGCATGCAGCACATCCTCTTAATGCGTTTGTTTGGAACACTTCTCCTGCAAGCTCTTTGTCAGCCATTTTACTAATTATCTGGAGCCTTCTGTGCTCAGACCAAGCCAAGATCAGTTTATGCACAAGACCCCCACTGAGGAGGGAGGATAGTCGGTTGCTTTAAAACATGATTTGTCAAATCAGCTTAACCAAGAGGCCTTAGGTCAAGCATATTTAAGACGCTTTCAGATTCCAGCGTGAACACACTTATACACATTCAAAATATAAATCTGGCAAATGGTTTGTTACAGTAGGGTATATTATAATGCACAATCATGTTCTGTTTTAAGCAGTACGGGCATACTATTTATAATATTTATACGATTATTTATATTTATAAGACACATAAAACTCATAATATATTACAGTACATTTTTCATCTTTCTTATATTACTTTTAACGCGTCACTCATTATCACCATATCGTTGTACAGGACAAATGTGGACAACCAGATCCTGAAACCAGGTTTCACCAGCCGAGAAATTGTCATTCTGGAGAATGATGACCCTGGAGGAATATTTGAGTTTTCACCAGTCTCTAAAGGACCTTGGTTTATCAATGTAAGGCATTGATTGATTAATTGATTCATTCACCCACTTACCCAATCACTCACTCACTCACTCACTCACTCACTCACTCACTCACTCACTCACTCACTCACTCACTCACTCACTCACTCACTCACTCACTCACTCACTCACTCACTCACTCACTCAACCATGCTATCACCCACTCACTTAACCACCCATGTACTCACTCACTCTCTCACTCACTCAACCAACCATGCACTCACACAACCACCCATGTACTCACTCATTCATTCAACCAACCATGCACTCACTCAACCACCCATGTACTCACTCACTCATTCAACCATATATGCACTCCCCTCATTCACTCACTCACTCACTCACTCACTCAGTCACTCACTCTCTTCCTCCCTCAACCCCCCACTCACTCACTCACTCACTCACTCACTCTCATCCTCCCCCCACTCACTCACTTACCATCTACTCACCCTAACTCACCCACTCACTCACTTACTCACTCTCACTCCCTCCCTAACTCACTCCCCTCACTCACTCACTCACTCACTCACTCACTCACTCACTCACTCACTCACTCACTCACTCACTCACTCACTCACTCACTCACTCACTCACTCACTCACTCACTCACTCACTCACTCACTCATTGATTGATTCATTGATTCATTCACCCACTTACCCACCCACCCACTCACTCACTTACTCACTCTCACTCCCTCCCTCACTCACTCCCTCACTCACTCTCATCCTATCCCTCCCCCACTCACACACCCATCCACTCAATCTCTCACTCAACCACCCATGCACTAACTCACTCACACACTAACTCACTTACATTCACTCACCCTAACTCACTCTCACTCACTCACTCACTCGCTCAGGTCAGCTTCCCAAAGTAGTCTATTTCATGTCAACTACTTGTATACCTACAAATTGTATTATTCAACTATAATTTTGATCTTAACTTTTATTTACTTTTTTTCATTGTGATTATTTGAAAACTACACACAAATGTGACATGTTCGGATGATTTGTTGGCTGTACAGGAGGGGGAGACAGTTGAACTGAGGGTGAGCAGAGAGCAGGGCCAGCTACTCAACCAACTCATAAGATACACAATGATTCCTTCTGGAAATGCTCAGTTTTATGGTGCCACGGGGATCCTAGAGTTCCAGCCAGGGGAGAGAGAAGTGATGGTGGCCCTAGTAGCCAAACCTGATGGAATACCAGAGGTTAGTCCTCAGGACTAATGTTTAGTGGTGACTAATGATTAACATAATACTATACCCTGTAATGAACTGACCTTGTAAGATGATCTATAAAGTCCCTTACATTTCACTTAACATTTGTTTCACCCTTCACATATGCTAAGAAATTACAATTTTAAGTAAACCTGACTTATACAAGTTTGTTTGATGTTTTGTTTTCAGCTAGATGATACATTCTCTGTGGTCCTTAGTAGCCACAGCACGCCAGCTAGTCGCCTTGGTAACCGAAGGCAGGTCAACATTACCGTGCGTAAGAGTGATGACCCATTTGGGGTCATTGAGTTCATTCAACCTGGCCTAGACTTCACCATCAATGAGAGTAAAGCCATGAATGTTCATTCAGGTACAGAGATCTTTAAGCAACAGCTTTGGGTCACTTTACTTTCTTTTAGTTTCAGTCAGTTTGTTCGTTTAAAATAACATCTCGTGCCGATCTCTGATAGCATCCTACCCCATTGGGAGAAGCAGGGGTAGGTTTGGGAATGTGTCAGTCTTCTGGATTCTTGAGCCGACCCAATCAGGAGACATCAACCCAGTGCAGGGTGAGATCATCTTTGTTGAAGGGGAGTACCTGAAGAACCTGACCCTATTTTCTGTGCCAGATGAGGTAAGCTTCAGGGATTGTAGATACTTCTGTTTAATGAGGACAACCATGTTTATATTACTAACTGATCTTTTGCTTGATGCAGATCCCAGAGAAAATCGAAAATTTCACCATCACCCTTCTGAATACAACGGGTGGAGCAAGACTAGGAAACAATCTCAGTGCAAGGTTAAGCATTCGTGAGAATGATGATCCAATATATTTTGCTGGTATGTTTGGGATATATTATAATGCAAAATATGAATTTAAAGACTAAAAGGTTACAAATGAACCAGCTACTGAAAAATCCAGCATTGCTGGTCACCACATATGTTTATATTGGATTTTTCAGCAGGGGGGAAAAAAGTTTAGAAGAAAAAAAAAATTGTCAGCTAAAGTTTAAAATAAGTAGAAAAGTCACGTTATGATGTGTAAATTCATATTGTGGGAAATAAAGCAACAATTGTGGAAAGCTTATATACAGTATATAAACAAATTAATATATTTATTTAGCTAGGATGCATTAAACTTTTATTTAATTTATTAGAATGATTTATAAAGGATCATGTGACACTGAAGACAGTAGAGGTCGACTGATTCATCGTTTTTGCCGATTAATCGGCACCGATAGTTGATTGGTGGAACAAACGTTTATTGGCAAAAATCCAGACCGATAGTTTTTCCGTGATGCGTCCGTTGCTGGAGCGGCGGAGAAGGGTGCGCTGTCATTACACAGTACAAGAGCCCTGAGAAGGATCTGCTGGCAGTATATAGCACGAGAGCGGTCTCTACAGACGAAAAAAACCTCACTGACGTCTTGTGTTTACATCCACACGTGAGGCTGCTTGCTGCACGGAAAGCACATGCTGCACAGAGAGCACTAACACATCAGATGTGCGTTTAGAACACGACAGCGAAACGGTATGAATACAGAACACTACACTACTTGTTGCCAAATCATTATAAAGTAATTAATTTCTTGACTAGATGCTGCATTAACAGGTAAAGAAAAGCAGTGTGTATGTTTGTTGACGAGGCTGAGATGACGCTAAAAAATTAGCAGTACCTCAAGCAGTTAAAACAATGTGATAAAAACACACGCAAGTCCGACCCAAATGTGGCATATATAAAATGAATGATGTGAGAAAGCAAACTGTATCGTCATGCTGCCGACAGAAACATAAACAAAGCAGAAACGCATTAGTTTTTTATTAGATAATCGCCTTCTAAAAAAGCAGACTGTTTGGATTTGTATGAAATGGTAACGCTGCAATAATATTCCATTTGTAACAGTAACTAAGGTTAATAAATGCTCTGGAAGTATTGTCAACATTACATTGAGTTTGAATTTTTATTTTATCTGGTAACCTTGGTTATGCACTATGAACTAACATGAATGATCAAGGTACAATATTGCTCATATTAAATGCTGTAAAAATGTATGCATAATGCATATAGTTCATGTAAGCTAACACATCCTTGTTGCATAGGGACTTGCATAGTGTTACCTATGAAATGTACATGCATGTTTCTAGGTTATAGATAAAGAAATACATTTGACCTGTAGTATTTTAATGTTTAAATTATTTTCTGAAGAATTTGTTCTGTTAGAACTTCTTATTTTAATATTCATATTTATATGTTTTTAATTTAGCACATTTTCATGAATCAGTACTGTTTTTAATTTCTTGTTATAAAGTTCAGCACTGGTTTATTTTTTTTATTTTTTTTATCCAGTATCCATTTTAAAAACTATCGGTCAATTAATCGGTTATCGGCAAGTGTGGTCCAACCTAGTTATCGGTATCGGCATCGGTAAAATCCACTATCGGTCGACCTCTAGAAGACAGGATTAATGACTGCTGAAAATTTGCAGGAATAAATAACATTTTCAAATAAATTATTTAGTACTGTTTGTACTGTATATTAATCAAATAAATGCATCTTTGGTGAGCATAAACAAACTTCAAATAATCTTACCAAACCTAAACTTTTAAAAAAAATTTATTTATGTATTTATTTCTTACTCTGAGGTGGAAACAGTCTCCCATAATTAGACCTCTTTGCCAATCCAGCTCATTGTTGTGGTAGGCTATGGTATATTTTATGGCTCATTGTTAATTTAAAATGTCATTTTGTAATGTGTTTTCTAGAGCCTGTGGTTCAGAGAATGCAAGAAGGGGGCGTGGCCAATTTCACCATTCTGCGAGCTGGGCCGGCTAATTTTATTACCACAGTGAAGTACCGTTTTGAGTACGGTGACACATCCCCAGGTGACTTCATTCCACTGAGTAATGACTCAATGCTGGTCTTTGATTTTGAAGAGTGGATGAAGAATATATCAGTTGCTGTGGTAGATGATGACCTACCAGAGACGGATGAACCATTCTACATAGTTCTCTTCAACGCCACAGGTTTGTCACATCCTCTGCATTAAGTTTGAATTAAACAGACATTCAGTGCATTTTATGTTGCAAACTTTTGGTCACTTTAAACTTTCTTTGACGTTTGATTTGTGATGCATTAGTTTGGGTGTCAGTCCTATAAATCACCATGTTGAGTGCACTGTCTGTATTACCCAATTAGCTTAATTAAATTCCCACTCTGAGAGACAAAAATCCTGCTCTTTAACTCTTCAACTGTTCTGCAGAGCCAATAAATCCACCCCGTTAAACATTTGTTTTGATTCACACAAAGCTGTTGATTGGCCTTGACTCTCAAAAGCCCTGTCTAATCCCTGTATTGTGGAACATGCACACATTCAGGAAAAGGTTTGGGTGACTGTAGAAAGTTAATTACTGAACTGTCCTTCTGCGCATCACAAAACCAACCCACCCAGAGCTTTCTCTCCGGAGGTTTTGCCA
This sequence comes from Romanogobio albipinnatus, assembly GCA_023566225.1. Taxonomy (NCBI): domain Eukaryota; kingdom Metazoa; phylum Chordata; class Actinopteri; order Cypriniformes; family Gobionidae; genus Romanogobio; species Romanogobio albipinnatus. Next base: position 44,184,381 of record CM042242.1, read on the forward strand.
CTTGCCCGAGGGACTGCGTTTAGATGCATGCAGGGCGTTATTATGATGTGAAGCTGAGTTTTGAGTTGAATATAATGGATGTGGTTAACTTGTACCATTTACAACAGTGTCTCATGTAGAGTGGTACAGTATTTAGCATGACAGTTACAATGTGTGAATGTTAAGCAAATGCGTTGCCACAAATTTTAAAGCACAAACCTTTGCTAATGAGAAATTTGAAAAAGATTTTAGACAAAATGTTTTGTATTATTCCTTATAAATGGATAGTCTGGATTCATGCTTGATCAAACTTTCATTTTGATAATTATTTGAAGGCTTAATTGTGCTAATTTTAACCTTTTTTATATTTTCAGTGCATTTCTGTAATGGAATATAAAAAAAAAAAACTTGGTCACAATGAATATTCCAATTATTAATTTTGTTTGCTATAAACACTATTGTTTAAAAGTTGGAGGAGTTTTTTATTTGATTAATATTCTTATGCACCATTAAATTAAATTGAGTTAAAAAAATGACAATAAAGGCATTTGTAATGTTACAGAAGATTTCTAATTCAAATAAATGCTAAAATACTTTCTATTAAGTGATAATAAAAAATGCTTCTTAAACAGCAAATCAGCATATTCAAATGATTTCTGATGGATCATGTGAAACTGAAGACTAAAGTAATTCAGGTTTGCCATCACAGAAATAAATGGCATTTTAAAGGGATAGTTCACCCAAAAATGAAAATTATCCCATGATTTACTCACCCTCAAGTCATCCTAGGTGTATATGACATTCTTATTTCAGATGAATAAAATCTGAGTTATATTAAAAAAGTCCTGGCTCTTCCAAGCTTTATAATAGCAGTGACTGTTGCTCTGTTTTTGAAGTCCATAAAAAATGCATCTGTCCGTCAAATAACGTGCTCCACGTGGCTCCGTGAGGTTAATTAAGGCCTTCTGAAGTGAATCTGAAGTGAGTTTGTGTAAGAAAAATATCCATATTTAAAACTTTTTTAAAGGAAAGTTCCAGCCGATCGCCTTCCGTGGAAAAGTGTTGAAAATGCCTTCTCGCAATTCAAGATGCATACGCAACGTTTGATGAGCTTACCTGGTAACGGAAGCCTTTTGAATGGCAGAGGCACTTTCAACACTTTTTCCATAAATTGAATCTCATTCAAATTGAATTGAATTGAACTTTATAAAGTTTTAAAAATGGATATTTTTCTTACACAAATGCATCGATTCACTTCAGAAGGTCTTTATTAACCTCCCGGAGCCGCGTGGAGCACGTTATTTTACGGACAGATGCATTTTTTATGGACTTCAAAAACAGAGCAACAGTCACTGCTATTATAAAGCTTGGAAGAGCCAGGACTTTTGTAATATAACTCTGAAAGAAGAATGTCATACACTACACCTAGGATGACTTGAGGGTGAGTAAATCATGGGGTAATTTTCATTTTTGGGTGAACTATCCCTTTAATATATTAAAATAGGCATCAAGACAGATTTGAGGACTTACCCTGCTAATTCTTAAGGTGTAAGAGTTTCCTTGCCGTCTATAAATATGGGAGTATGACCGTAATACTGTACTTGTATCCTATATTCATCTGTGCTTGTATATGGATTTTATCAGGTGATGCAGTGGTATATGGTCGAGACACTGCTACGGTGGTGATTGAGGCCAATGATGATGCCAATGGAATATTCTCTCTGGATTCCACTCAGAAACCAGTAGAGGAGGGAAGAACCAATAACTTTTAGTGAGTCTCCAATTCTCTAAAACTTCTTATATACAGTTGAACCAGATGTAAATTTTACAGCACAGATTGCTTTTGATTTGAATAAATCAACATTGTCTTTTAGTATTAGAATATAAGTAATCATGGTCTACTGTTTATTAAGTTATGTTTCCATTTGTGTCTCCAGTGTTCTTCGAGACAGAGGACACTTTGGCAATGTGACAATATACTGGCAGCTGTTTGCCAATGACACCCCTCTTGAAATTAACCAGGAATTTCTGAACACATCTGGTTCTATAGTGTTTCGCACAGGGGAGAAGACAAAACCTATTGTTCTTCAAGCCATCTCCGACAAGCTTCCAGAGTTCAATGAGTTTTATGAGCTCAGACTTATGGACATCTCAGGTAAAGTCAATGTCAGTGGCCAATGGTTTAGTTAATCATTCTTAAAGACCCCATGAAAGCAATCTAAATGCTAGTCCACAGTCTTTCTTTTCTGGACCAAAATAATGATGACTCATCCTACATATTTTTGTCCAATCAAATACTCACTAGATTGAGATTGATGCCACCTTAAACCAATTGCTGGTTTTAGTTACATGGCAGTCCTGAACTACAGACTCTCAGGAAATAAACTAGCACAATGTGGTTCAAGACTGACATATCTAAACGTAACTTACTAATTAATGTAACTAAAACCTATCAGTTGTTTTAAAAACTTGGGATGATCCCTTTGAAAAGACTTGCCCAGTGCATACTCCATGAGGTCTTTAAGATTTAAGTGTGTGCTAATCTATTACATCAGTTACATCCCTGCTGGAAACTCCAGCATAAACCCGCATGAATTCCACGTTGGCCCAGGCTGGTTTATGCTGGTATAGTGCTGGTCTTGCTGGTGGACCAGCATAGTCATGCTATTCTTAAGGAAAACTGAGTTGGTGTGACCAGAAAACCAGCAACCTGCATCCCATGCTGGTTCCAGCATGTAAAATATACCTAATGTTTAAGTTTAAGGCGCTGACGCTTGCATACAGAGCCACCACGCCCTCAGCTCCTGCATACTTTGACTCCATTCTACAAATCCACACCACACCCCCACCAGAAGGCTTCGCTCAGCAAAGGAATGACGGCTTGTGGTAACATCACAGAGGGGGAAAAAATCATTTTCCAGAACATTTTCATTCAACGTTCCCAGCTGGTGGAACGATCTTCCCAACGCCATCCGAAACGCAGAATCATTGACATCATTCAAAAGTCAACTTAAAACTCAGCTCTTCCGTGAGCACTTAACCTCATAAAAAAAAAAAAAAACACTTTCCTTTCCTCTTTCTCTTCCTTATTCCCTCCCTAATCTAGCCTGTGCTACACCGAGCAATGTACACGGTCTCAGTATTTCAGTCTCTTATTGCGCTTCTCGACTCTTCATGACCAATCGCTTCATGTACCCCCAAGTTGTAAGTCGCTTTGGATAAAAGCGTCTGCTAAATGTAGAAATGTTAATGTGAATGTAATGCTGGTGATGTTGTCTGTAGGTGGATATCCAGGTGAAGGTGGAAAACTGGCAAAGAAAGACCTCAAGGCATCCGTTCTCATTCCCTTCAATGACGACCCATTTGGAGTTTTCGCTATTGCCCCTGAGAGTCTGGAACGTGAGGTAGCAGAGGACGTCTTATCAGTCAATGACATGTTGGATGTCACATCCTTCACCATACTACGACAGCAAGGCACCTTCGGAGATGTGCGTGTGGCCTGGGAAATCCTGTCAGGAGCTTTCCCACATGGTCTGCCGCCCATGGAAGACCTGATATTGATGGCCTCATTTCCTCAGGCTGTAGAGCTCCGACCACATGCCAGGAGACGCCATGCAGGCACCGATGCATTCTTCTTTTCTGGACTTCCAGGAGCTTATGGGTCCATCAGTGCAGAAACCCATCTACAGGTTCCACAGAACCTAGCTAACTTCACTCTGTCAGCCTGGCTGATGCCCAGGCCCAATACAGATGGGTTTATTGTTTCTAAAGGCAACGGGAATGGAACTATCTATTATGGAGTTCAGGTCCAGACCAATGAGTCCCACGTTACTGTTATGCTTCATTACACAACTATAGGATCTAACAGCACACAGGTGGCACGAGCTACTGCAACTACATTTGTAGAGGATAATACATGGGTTCATGTCATCATTGCTGTGGAAGATGGAATTATTGAGTTTTATCTGGATGGGAGCCCAATGCCTGGGGGGATTAAGAGTCTAAAAGGAGAAGCCATTATAAATGGTGAGTAAAAATGTTTTTTTTTTTTTGGACTGCACATGTTGTAATTTGTCCCTAATAATTTTCTAAATATATTTTAAAGACTTGCACTGAAGGAGAAACCTAAGCCATATTTTATGGACCAAACTTTTTAAATTTAGTTAAGTAGATACATTTATTTAACTAATATATATTATGTGTGTATATATACTGTATATATACACATAATATGTGATTATATGGATATACGTACATAAATTATATTAATTAATTATATTGTACTTACCCTGTAACTACACGAAACAAGAAGGGAACAAACACCACTTTAATTTACAGCCCACAGATTCATACTTACCCTGTAACTACACTGATAATTACCCCTTAATTAAAAAATACTTACAGTATAAATAATGTGTTAATTTTCCTGATAGTTACCCCTTTATTCCCTCAATATTACATATTGTTCCCTTATACCTATACGTACTTACTTTATAGTTACACTATAATTACAGAAAATGATGCTGTAAATTCTCTTTACTTACGCAGTACTTTCCGGGACGTAATCTAAAGCGTTACCAAATCGTTTTTATAATTTCACATCATTTGCATCAAAGGCTTACTTTGAAACATGGAGAAAGTAAAAATTTGAGATGCTGAAATAAATTCAATGGGAACAACTGCATTACAAATTAGGAAACCATCTCTGCCATATTTACTTCATTCAGAGTTCCTTCTAAAGAGAAATTCCTCATGCTTGTGTTGGTAAAGCAATGAGATGTGGTTCCTTATCCATTCTTGTGGCCCATATCTAGTAAGAGCCTGTTGTGAGAGCCCTGTGCCATTGTTGAGTGTTTCACAGGAAGATATGCTTGACTGAACTCCGGGCCACTTCTGGACATTAACCGCACATAAAGGCAGCCGGCATACTCTCTAACTGAAAACAAATGAGCCCCCACTAAGACTTTCTTGACATCTCTTATGCCATTGTCAGTCAAGTGACTGTACACATAAACTGCAAGGATATCTGAGAGCATCTCGGATTGTTAGCTTAACCGGTGATTACGGCCTTTGTTCAATGTTCTTGTTTGGGCTCCATGAAGCGTATTTCCTCAATTTGTACAGTTGTGTGCCTTTGAATGTCTCTCTGGTGGTCAGGAGGTTACTGATTGAAGCTGGTGTAACCAATGTGTATGAACGCAATGGGTCACAATTGTTCGCTGGGTCAGAGACTGTGCTTGCTTGAATACACTACTTTAAATACAGTGCTGTTTCTCAGCATCACCGCATGTTCTTTTTTTAAGCCTGCAGCATAGATTATGTGCATTTATGATGTAACATGATTTTTTTTTGTGATGCTTATTGCTCATCCTAACCCTTAAGTATTAACATTTGGCAGATAACTTTTCCCGCACCGGTTGTGCTTCAGATATCAGTGATGCATTACATCACACATCTTATCGAGGAGAGGTGTGCTGTCACTTCTCTAAGTAATCAATTGGGTTTTTATTGATGAAATAAGAGAAGAAAAAGTCCCATAGACTTACATTAAAGGAAGAACCCAGGGACCAAGCACAAATATTTTATTTTAGTCATTTTTTTTCATAAATTCGTAAGTCATATTATTATTATTATTATTATTATTATTATTACATCTTATTGAGGAGAGGTGTGCCTAGTACGTTTCGAACTAAACAAAATTATTGCATTTTGAAATGAAAGAAGAAAAAGTCAGTTAGACTTACATTAAAGTAGATACCTGAGCCATATTTTAGGAACCAAGATTTTTTTACTTCGACCCGTACGCAGTTACCTATAGCAAAGCACTCAGAACACCTTAGCTACCACATATTAACACCAACCACCTAAAGCCATTTAGCATCATAATCTGTAACAAGCACCTCTCACGTTATCTTTGGAAATCCACCCACCTGAAGCAACCTGGGGTAACATTCAAGCACAAGATCTTTTGGGGTTTAAACATACCATTGTGGTTGCAAGCCCAGATCTTTACCCTCAAAGCCACACCACCCTTCCTAACTCCTTACATTTAACTTCCTCCATACAGATGCTGCACCTATTAGGATCGGTTCCAACCCAGATGGTGAACAGCGCTTCACTGGTCTTCTACAAGACCTCCGGCTGTACTCCAGCTGGCTCAACCGCTCTGAGATTCACGAGCTACACAACCAACCAGCCAAGACCGACCTCCACAACGTATCAGGGTACCTGACATACAGACAGGAGGAGAAACTGAAGTCGTTTTTAGTCGAAGTACGGGACGATCAAGAAGAGGAGGCTGAGGAGGTTTTCTACCTGCAGCTGGTGGCTGTTCAAGGTGGAGCCCGTCTGCCAATGCCCAGACCTACCGCCATTCTCAGAGTCATGAAGAGTGATAATGCCAATGGACTTTTCGGCTTTACCGGTTCCTGTATACCAGATGTAGGTGCAAAAAAATCTTTAATATCATTATCCAGCTAATTTACGGTCACAATACAATACAATACAATTCAATATACATAATAAACTTTGCTGTTAGCATATACAGGTTCAAAAGTATCTGGTATCTGGAGTTTCTTCAGTGAGTGAGCAATAATTAACAACTAACACACACACACACACACACAAACACACACTTTTCTTGAATATTTTATTTTAGCCATTCCGATTTTCTGCTTTAAAAAAACTAAGATAAAGCAACATTACTGCTTGGAATAAACACATAACTGACACAGACATCCAACGGTGACATTCAATGAGAAATGTGGGACCCACTTCGTATTAGGTGTCCTTAACTACTATGTACTAACATTTAAATTAATCATTTGATACAATGCTCTTATTGGCCCTCATTTATCCAAAAAAAAAAAATCACCAAATTTCTAGCGTACACCTGGCGTACACCCAAAACCACGGTGACTTTGAGATTTATCAATATGGACAAAGATATGCTATATTATGACCCACTGTAAAAAACAACAGCAACAACATAGTAATTATAAACTTCAGTGTTTATTTTTGTACAACATGGACTTCAATGTTTAATTTGTGTGACTTTACCAAAGCATTTGATTTGTAGGCATATGTATTCCTCCAGTTACGAGCCTGTGCGCTTTACCTGACGTTTCAGTGTTAGGCCCGGCAGCTGCGCATGGACTGGGACTGAAAATAATTCAGACTGACAAAATAATAAAAATGACATTCTTCTTCTTTTAAATAATAATAATAAAATAAATAATAATAATAACGACATTCTTCTTCTAAATAACAATAAGCGTCATTAATAATAAAAATCATAATAATAATAATAAGAAGAATCTTACAAATTGTCATGCAATTATTAATGTGAATGAATGGTACTCCACATCACATCATCATCACTATTGTACACCCCAATGTGAAGTGATACGAAATTAAATGCTAATTGTTTCAAAACACGTGCTGTAAACGAATGCCTTGTGATCAGTCTGACTCTGGCTCCTCTTCAGTGCCGAGACGCGTTTCTTTGTGGCGATCTTTATATCTGACCACTTTTTTTCACCTACAATAAACAAGAAAACTCATGCTTAACTTGATCACTATTGGTCTATATTAAGCAATAAAACATTCTTACCTCTGCTGGAGTGCACTTCTCAACCCCCACGCTATTAACAGAATTCGTTATTTGGGTCCATATTTTGTTTTTGTGGGCACCTTTAATCCCACTCTTTAAACTCCCAAATAAAACAATTTAGTATTTTTCCACTTCCCTGGTGATGGTCTTGATCTCCACGCCGGAGAAGTTTCGCTTCTTTGCCGTCTTCCGTGTGTCCATGGCGTAAAATAGGGGCGTGGGAGAGGCGGTGACTTGAATATATAGGGGCGTGTTATTCTAATAACGCTCGTTTTCAGCCGCGGCATTTATCAAGGGCAGGTATTGCGTACACCTGGATTTCAAAGGTACGCACAGCTTCATAAATCAGGCGGTGAGAGGAGTGTAAGCATAATCTTACGACAACATATACGCCCATTTCTATGCAAGATTGATAAATGAGGGCCACTGTGTGTACATACATGTTTTTACATCGTACTTAAAGGTCCCATTCTTCGTGATCCCACTGTTCAAACTTTAGTTAGTGTGTAATGTTGCTGTTAGAGCATAAATAATACCTGTAAAATTATAAAGCTCAAAGTTCAATGCCAAGCGAGATATTTTATTTAACAGAAGTTCCCTTTCAAAGCCTACAGCGAACGGCCGGCTTGGACTACATCCTGGTACTTCCTTCATTAATTACGTCAGTCAGTAGAACAGTAGAACAGACTAACCTCCGCCCACAAGAATACGCGAAAAAGGGGGCGTGGTCTTGTTGCTGTCCCACGTGGAGAAGAGGACGGTCGCGTGGAAAGGAAGTGAAAAGGAAGTGGTGCGTTTGAGTGTGTTTGTCGCCATGTCGTCGAGACGCTGTTATTTTCATCCCGGTGACCTTTCCATGCAAGTTACGCGCGCTAAGCTGCTGTCGAATCACAACACAGGAACCGGGCCATATGCGCTAAGCTGCTGTCAAATCACAACACGGGAACCGCTGGCACAATCAGAACTCGTTACGTATTTCTGAAGGAGGGACTTCATAGAACAAGGAAGTCATCAGCCGTTTTTAGGAGAGTGAAAACAGCGGTATACAGATAAGTAAATTGTGTGAAAAATACTGGGGGTTTTTTACACGCGAAACATGAACACATTTTATATTGCACACTGTAAACACAATCAAAGCTTCAAAAAAACACGAAGAACAGGACCTTTAAAAAAAAAATTAATACCTGCATGTAATTATATCCGTAATTAATTTTTGTAATTACACATTTATAATTACACTGTTGTCACTTCCCTTAAACCTAACCATACCCTTAAACATACCCATACCACCACACCTGACCTGTCCCTAACTTTACCCATATCCCACCTCAATATCAGCAAAAGTGTTTTGCAATACAATATAAACACAATAAGCACATTGTACTTATTTTTTGATGCAAGTGCAGAAAGGTTAAAGGATTAGTTCACTTTAAAATAAACTTTTGCTGATAATTTACTCACCCCCATGTCATCTAAGATGTCCATGTCTTTCTTTCTTCAGTCGAAAAGAAATTATGGTTTTTGATGAAAACATTCCTGGGTTTTTTTCCATATAATGGACTTCAATGGGCTCCAAACGGTTCAAGGTCCAAATGACAGTTTTAGTACAGCTTCAAAGGGGTCATAGATATATTGGTCGTAGATGCCTCATTCTAATGATCCGTACAGGCGCTAATGAGGCATCTACGTATACATCTATGACCACGCTCGTATTTTGACCTCACTTAGCGGAAGTTATGGCGGAGCTCAGAGATGATCACGTTCGTCTGATAAGAGGTAAAATAATAGCATAAATACTGCTCGATTTCTTGCAGAAACTGATCGTTTCGCTAGATAAGAGCCTTATTCATCGTCTGGTATCGTTTGGTATTGTTTAAAGCCCTTTGAAGCTGTACTGAAACTGTCATTTGGACCTTGAACCGTTTGGAGCCCATTGAAGTCCATTATATGGAGAAAAATCCTGGAATGTTTTCATCAAAAAACCTAATTTCTTTTTGACTGCAGAAAGAAAGACATGGACATCTTGGATGACATGGGGTTGAGTAAATTATAGGCAAAGGTTTATTTAAAAGTTAACTAATCCTTTAAGGCCACCTAATATAAAGTGGGACCGAAATCTGTAATGTGGCTAAACAGATAGCCTTCTGACCAGCACCATTAAGGTCTAATGAGTTAACATCTAACTGTATTATTTGATTAAGTACCCAAGTTGCTTCTATGTCAGTGTTTGGTTTACCTCCCCTACGAAAGCACGTAACATGACCCCTAGTAGTGAGACCATGTCTTCATGTATATTTAATTTATCTTCACGCCTGGATGGATGGCGCGCACATTCTTCTCTTCAAGGAGATTGGATGCATGGCATCTCCAATGGCTTGTTCAGTTAATAAGACAGATGGTCAGTGAATTCCTTCAGAGGAAGACCTCTCAACAAGTGACAGAAGAGACAGACAGTACCATGTGCTTTCTCTTATCCGCTCAACAAATAGAAACATGACTATAAGCAGAAAAGGGAATGCAAACATTTAGCGACTTAAGTGAAATGTAAATTCTTGTACAGTGTTTAATGATCATGTTACTCAATTTTAAAGTTACACTGAATTATAATTGTATCCATTCAAAATTGCATCTGTTTCTCAGTCCACGTTTATAACATTTCAACCTAACAACAACTAATTCAATTCTGAATGGTTAAAATAATTCTATTAAAAGGTCCTGGAGTTCATTTTGCTCTGCTATACTTGGCTTACGATGACCTTTATCCTTTCTTTATCAGATATCTGAGGAGGGCTCTATGATCTCCTGTGTAGTGGAGCGCACACGTGGTGCTCTGGACCACGTCTATGTAAGCTACACCGTCACTCAGGTTGATTCTCCCGCAGACACGTCAAATACCTCTGACTTTGCCAATGCTACAGACTCCATCCATTTCCTGCCGGGCCAGCGCTCTGAGGTAAGAGGATTGACCTGTCAAGCAGTTATTATTAATGACCACAGGACCACTAATTAACATTGTAATAGTATTATTGATGTGCAATACCTGGGCTGCATATGTTTAAATGACAACTGTGTATGAAATAAATTTAAAACATAAATGTACATTAATCACCAGTACCCATGTATTAAAATTTTTAAAGAAATACCATCATCATCAAAATTAGAAAACATTTTTTTATGCTAATCAATTAGGGTATGCGTGTGACGTCACCATCGGCCAGAGTCGCTGCGGTTACGCCCACTGAGCGGCAGCATTGGTTTTCAGCGTGAATGCTGCGGAAACACACAAAACGCATCTAAAACGGGAAAGAGCTTTGAGGTACATCACAATAGTGATGACTGTACAGACAGATTTGACAAGAAATCTGAGGTATATTTTTACAGACTGCCGAAAGCTACAGAAAAGAGCTGTAATTCCCAGAAACAACTGGACTCCAAGCAGCAAAACGTGGATTTGCAGTTATCATTTTGTGTCAATATGTTGAATTTTGGGATAAAATCATACCCTATAACAGTGTTTCCCAACCTTTTTTCAGTCATGGCACCCTTTGAAAATGTTCTCCATTTTGTGGCACCGCCTTGCATGCGTTACGCTATAGGCTGTAATTGGTACAGATTGCTCAAGGTTCGGTTTGTACCACGGTTTTAGGTTCGCCGTTTTGGTACGGTTCAGTATTTGCTATGTTCAGGGAAAAAAGGACTACTGTCAAATAAAAATAAAGAAAATAATAAGAACAAATAATTTAAATACAAGCAGCAGCACACATAAATACTATTGAGCAAAGATAGGCCTACTAATAAAATAAACTATGCTTTTCAGGTTTTTCAGGTACGTCTAACATTAGTTTTCAGGTACAGAAATTGATCAAATGTATTTGACTGTATAAATTAAAGATTAATCCTATTAAACTTAAATCCTATTAAGCTATTCAATCAAGAGCAGTGAATGATGTCCTTGTCTTTTGTTGTTTGACATTAAACAGACAGCAGTAAAGGCTACTGCCCCTTTAAGACCTAATGCACGGATATGTGTCGTCTTTCTCGACTGTATAAAGTTTACTGCTAGAATACTCATCAAGATGGACATGTTGACATACTTTTTGTGTGAGTTTGTCCGTTCATGAGCAAGACTTAAAAGAGAACTCAATATTTGCACGCTGTGAGACGTGTGCGCGCTTTCGGATGAGTGCACAGAGACAAATTTTCTCTCAGCGCGCGCGACTTCTCATTCGCGTTTTCTGGCACTACTACACCCGGGTGATGACGGCGAAAATGACTGGTCATATTCGAACATACGGCTGCACTCGCATGCATTGAACAAAGTTTACAAAGAGAGAATTTTTGAAAATTTTGAAAAAAAGAAATATATATATATTTGAAGGACTTTTACACGGCACCCCGGTTGGGAAACACTGCCCTATAAATTGTATTGTTATATATTGTATTGACAACTCATCAATTAAACATTTATTATCGTATATATTGCCTAATTTGATGTTTTTAAATAAACACTATACAACAACTATACAATTGTTAGGGCTGGACCATATGATGATATATAACATTGAATTAAGTCATCACCCGGATTTAGACCTACCTGTATTGTATTTGTATAAAGCGGTCACAGGCAAATTTGCTTTATGTGTTTCCCCGACGTCGAAATCAGGCACATATAAATGTCAGGGAAATTGATCCTGGCTGCATGTCACTATCCATGGATCATTGGATCTTTGGTAAGTTGTAAGGAACACTATATGGAGTCCAACCTTTAATTTAAACAAAAAAAATAGTTTGTTTTACTCACGTTTTCGCAGTTTCCCCTATTAACTCCAGTCATGTAGCAGGCTTTTGCCACTGGGGGCGTGTTCCAGCGGGAAAGTGACGTCAATGCATACCCTCTATTTATCATTAGGAAATTCTGCTGCACCTGCAGCACTCCAGATTTCCGCAGATCTAAGAATAGATATAATGTTGAGTAAAATTGTTAATATATGGCTCCATCTAGTGGTAGTTTTATCCGCTTTTGTAAATGCAAAAGTAATGCATTAACTAATGTCAAAGTCTCACTCATAATTGTCTTCATATTTGATATCACAGGTTTTGAACTTGTTGGTTCTAAATGATGACCTGCCTGAGGTCGATGAGCACTTCCAGGTTAGGCTGGTGTCAACTGAATCAGGTGATGGGAAACCAGGTTCCACCCCTACCAGTGGAGCCAGCATTGACCCAAACAATTCCATCAATAATATTACTGTCAAAGCCAGCGATCATCCATATGGTACATTGGTATATTGATATATAGTTTTTAGCATTTTTAGCTATATTCTTTCATTTATACAGCCACACATTATAAATGACTACCTATTATTATAATTTCAGGCCTGCTGCAGTTTCAAACCACCACAGTGCCCGTGGGCATGATCAGACCCTTACTAGAGGAGGCGCATTTGACTGTTCAAGAGGAGGCTGGTGTGGTCAGTCTGCTGGTGGCCAGAGCACAAGGACTGCTGGGAAGGGTGATGGTGGGCTATCGTACGTCTCCATTCACAGCTGCTGGTTCAGAGGACTATGAGGTATCAACAGCTGTTAAACATTAAACATTTTATTTTTTTAGTTTATACTTTTCTTCAGCAAGGATGCATTAAATCAAAAGTGACAGTAAAGACATTTATTATGTTTAAAAAATATATATTTCAAATAAATACTGCTCTTTTGAACTTTCTATTCATCAAAGAATCTTGAAAATCATGGTTCTCTTACGAGAGGTTCTCTCGTATTGCGTAAGTTCCTTACGCTACGGGAAAGTATTCTTTCTTCGAGATTTCTGAAAAACCCAAAATTATCCTTAATTTTGTAACATTGTCAACGCAGTGCGGCAGCCTGGCAGACCATAGCAGGATATTCCAGCGTGCTATTGGCTGCTCTGCTGGCAACTGCAGCAGCCTATCGGTGAGCCCGCGTGACGTGGCGACCAATGAGGGCGCTTCGCGCCCACCTGGCTTCATTTGCCTACAGGTGGGGCGTGGCCACGTGTATATAAGCAGGGCTCACGGGCTGCATATTCAATTTTCTTTTCTTCAGCGAAGCCCTTTGCATCGCTGGATCTGGAACCCGCCGCCGTGATCGTGCAGATGAGCAAGCAGAGGACAGCGCCTGAAGAAGCCGGCAGCATCGCGCCACCTTCAGCCATCCGTGCCTGCTCTGCTATCCGGCAGCATTATATCCTTTCATTGCACGTGTTCTCGCCGTTGCGTCACACGTTTCATAAAAGAGCACGAGCGTTTTTATCAAAACGCCTCGTTCCACCTGCGGCTCGTGCCACGTGCAGCTCAGCACCAGAGACCGCCATGTGTCTGCGCTCTCTGTCTGGGCCGTGACCACGCCGCCGCACTCCTCGCGGGCGAATGCCCCGAGTGCGAGGAACTCTCTATGTCGACCCTGCGGGCTCGACTCGAGCAGTTTTATGACAACATCACTCCGCTGTTCCCCCCCTCTGTTCAAGCCGCGCCACCGCGCCGCTTACAAGGGATGGTTGAAATGAACGGTCTCGGAGCGAGCCTCCTCCCCCTCTGTTCAAGCCGCGCCGCTTACAAGGGATGGTAGGAATGAACGGTCTCGGAGCGAGCCTCCTCCCCCTCTGTTCAAGCCGCGCCACCGCGCCGCTTGCAAGGGATGGTAGAAATGAACGGTCTCGGAGCGAGCCTCCTCCCCCTCTGTTCAAACCGCGCCACCGCGCCGCTTACAAGGGATGGTAGGAATGAACGGTCTCGGAGCGAGCCTCCTCCCCCCTCTGTTCATGCCGCGCTAATGCGCCGCTTACATACAAGGGATGGCAGAAACGGACGGTCCTGCAGCTCTCTTTACGTTACAAGAGAGCTGTTCCACCCTCGCGCACATTTCTCAGTCCCCTCATGAGTTCAGGCGACTGGAATTGTTCATATTGCTGTACACGAGCCTGTTAAGACACGCACGCCAGCAAACAAACGCCGTCATGAGACATGACGCTGACATATGCTCTCCAACGAACCCGCACTCCCCCCTGTTGGACCGCGCAGATTGCGCCGTTCACAAGGAATGAGAGTGCGCACGGTCACGAGCACGTTCAGCGTGCGCGCGCGCCGCACTCACCGGAAAATTAACAGAGGGTGTTTTCGTCCCGCTGTGGCCGGACGAACCGCCATTCTCTAGCATTTCTCAGCCCCCTCTCCAGTTCAGGCGGCTGGAAATATTACTATTGCAGTAACGAGCCTGTCTTTTATGCACGCACGACTGCCAACAAGCACGAGGACGTACTGCCGTATGCTCGCGCAAACTGAACGCTATTGTGTCCCTCCCGGTAGCACAGTGGCAAAATCAACGGCTGAAACGCCGGAGACCCGAGTTCGAGCCCAGCTCTCGCAGCAGATAAAAATTTTTTACTGTCCGCTTCCCCGGGCTAGCGGCCAGCTTTTCTTACATACAGAAAGCTAACTCGCACCGCGTGGTGCTCGAGTATTTTTTGGGCGTCTATACATAAGGAGAGAAAAGACGGTTAAGTCCCGCTGCGGCCGGACCACCGTTAAAACTCTGTTTTCCTGTCAGTCCCCACTCCTGTGGCTACTGCAGATGTTTTCCACGCAGCCTACGAGCCGGCGAACTCGCCCTCTCGCCTGTTTCCAACTGAAGACCCTCCAAAGTCCTCCTAGCAGAGGGGGGAAGCGACGGTTAAGTCCCGCCGTGGCCGGACCACCGTCAAAACTCTTCTTCCTGTCAGCCCCCACTCCTGTGGCTGCTGCAGATGGCTCTCACGCAGCCAACGAGCCGGCAAAACTGCCCTCTCGCCTGTCTACAACCGCCGTTTTTACGACGAACCAGAGAAATCAAGAAGTTGCTTTATATCTGGTTGCACGGCTCACGCCGTATGTGTTTTCAAATGCAGTAAACGTGCCCACTTTTGTGTTCACCCCTGCACCCAAGCACCACAAATCCCGTGTCTCTCACTCACATAAAGCGGCCACCGGCCGCTCGAGTGCTAGAGTTAGGTCACGTGTCCGCTTATTTGCGCCCACGCCTAATCACCACACGCGCTGTCACACAGCCACTCTTAACCGGTCATGTTCCACGCGTAAGAGTTGTGCCCGCTCAAACGCGCTCACACATTTTCGCGAACATTCTGCCCCCGGCGCCATGCGTCGCGCCACACACCATTTGTTCTCCGCCCAAGGTGGCCGGAACCACAGGCCACTCCCCGCACCGCGCCCGCCCCTCCTATACAGGTCGTCAAACCCGCGAAGCGCGGCGTTTCGAGCCCGGAGGCCGTTCTGTCCCGTGTGGCACACGCAAGAGCGTGGGAAGCCATTCCAGGTGTATCAGAATGGGTGCTGAAAACAGTGAAGCACGGCTATACTCTGCAGTTCGCTCGCCGCCCTCCGCGCTTCTGTGCGCGTACGGAGACGAGAGTGAGCGAGGAAGTAGCACATCTACTTCGAGCAGAGATAGCCACGCTGCTGTGCAAAGGGGCTATAGAACCGGTTCCCCATTCTATGAGCGAGTCAGGCTTTTACAGCCGGTATTTTCTCGTGCCAAAAAGGGACGGGTCGCTCAGACCGATTCTGGATCTGAGGCGTCTGAACAAAGCTCTTATGAGAAGATCGTTCAAGATGCTCACGACCAAGCAGATCCTCGCGCATATTCGCCCGAGAGACTGGCTAATCTCCCTAGATTTGAAAGATGCATATTTTCAAATCAAGATAACGCCGCGTCACAGGCCATTCTTACGATTTGCCTTCGACGGCCAGGCTTATCAATACACCGTCCTTCCGTTCGGCCTGTCACTAGCACCCCGTACATTTACGAAGTGCATGGACGCGGCCCTCGCTCCTCTGAGAAGTCGAGGGATGCGAGTACTGAATTATCTGGACGATTGGCTCATCCTGGCGCAGTCAGAGGCCGAGCTCCTCGCCCACAGGGCAATGCTGCTCAGCCATATGGACAGCCTGGGGCTCACGGTCAATTGGACCAAGAGCTCATTAGTGCCCACGCAATCAACCTCTTTTCTGGGTTTGAATCTGGACACTGTGGCAATGTCAGCCCGCCTGTCACCCCAACGCGCGCGCCAAGTTCGGCGCATGGCTGCGTACTTCCGGCCGGGCAAAATCGCACCTCTCAAGCTCTTTCAGAGGATGCTGGGACGTATGGCCTCAGCTGCAGCTGTGCTCCAGCTGGGCTTAATGCGCATGCAATGCTGGTTAAACGCCCGAGTGCCTCACAGAGCCTGGGCGTCCGGAGGCTTCAGGATCAGAGTGACTCAGGGCTGCGTTTCAGCCCTAGAGCCCTGGTTAGTAGCCGACTGGTACCAGCGGGGAGTGACAATTGGAGCCATCTCACACCGCAAGGTCATCTCGACGGACGCCTCCACCACGGGTTGGGGCGCCGTTTTCGAGGGCTGATCGGCCTCGGGCCTCTGGTCGAGCGGGGAAAAGCTCCTACACATAAACTGTTTGGAGATGAGTAGTTTCTCCCGCTTATACGAGGACACCACGTGTTGGTCCGGTCGGACAATACCACAGTGGTGTCCTACGTGAACCGGCAGGGTGGTGTCAGGTCCAGGTGTCTGGGCAATCTGACAGAACGCCTGCTCGTGTGGGCACACAGCTCGCTGCGCTCGCTGAGAGCTGCGCACGTACCGGGCCACCTCAACGTGGGCCCGGACAAGCTGTCCAGGGGCCTCATTCTCCCGGGGGAATGGTCCCTGCACCCCCAGACAGTCCAGCTGGTATGGCGCCTATTCGGCAGAGCGGAGCTCGACCTCTTTGCAACAAAAGAGAACGCCCGCTGCCTGACATTTCTGTCCAAAAGCGAGGATGCGCTGTCCCAACCTTGGCCCAGCCTCCCGCTGTATGCTTTCCCGCCGATTTCCCTATTGCCCCAGGTCATAGCGAAAATCAGGGAGATGCGCCGCCCGGTGCTCCTTATAGCGCCACGCTGGGAGAACCAGATTTGGTACCCAGAGCTGGTGAAGCTGTCGCACTCACCCCGCTGGCCAGTTCCGCTGAGAGCAGACCTCCTCTCTCAAGCAGGAGGGTCAGTTTGGCATCCCCATCCAGAGCGATGGTCTCTGCATGTATGGGTGACCAACGGATACCCGTTGACCTGCCCGAAGGGGTTATGAACACGATTTCACACTCTAGAGCCCCCTCGACGAGGCGGTTATATAGTTCTAAGTGGTCGGTGTTCACTGAGTGGTGTGTTTCCAAGGGATTGGACCCACAGCAATGTGGGGTCCAGCGGGTGCTCTCCTTCCTCCAAGAGCTTTTGGAACTGGGCAGGTCCCCTTCCACGCTCAAAGTGTATGTGGCGGCTATAGCAGCGTTCGCTCAGACGACGCTAGGTAGCACCCTAGGAAGGAACGAGCTCATCATCCGTTTCCTCAGAGGAGCCAGACGGATGAATCCCCCGCGGCCCCCATCGGTTCCTATATGGGATCTGGCCTTGGTCCTAGAGGCCCTGAAGGCTCATCCCTTTGAACCGCTCGAGACTGTGGAACCAAGGTTCCTTTCGCTAAAAACCGCGTTCCTGATAGCTCTGGCTTCAGTGAAACGCGTGGGGGATCTACACGCGTTCTCAGTGAGCCCGACGTGTATGGAGTTCGGTCCTAATGACTCTAAGGTCATTCTCAGACCGAGGCATGGTTATGTCCCCAAAGCGATCGGCACTCCCTTCAGGGCGCAGATTATCTCCCTCTCGGCTCTGCCAGCATCCGACAAGGGGGACGGTGGCAATATCCTCTGCCCTGTCAGGGCATTGAGGGTTTATGTCACACGCTCCGCCGCCTTCAGGCGTTCTGAGCAGCTATTTGTTTCGTTTGGTGGGCGCACTAAAGGTCTCGCCTCCTCGAAACAGACCCTGTCCAGGTGGATAGTGGACGCGATTGCAACTGCATACGCTTCCAAACACCTGCAGTGCCCGCTTATTCTGCGCAGACATAGCTCACATACTCGTAGTAAGTTCGGTACTAGGCTCATGTGAATTTGAAGGAGACCGGCGGTGCCGTTCCCTCATTTACGAGACGAGCTGTTGTGAGTTTGAAGGTGACCGGCGGTGCCGTTACCTCACTCATATAACAAGATATTGTGAATTTGAAGGCGACCGGCGTTGCCGTTCCCTCATTCATGAGACAAGGTGTGGTGAATTTGAAGGAGACCGGCAGGTGCCGTTCCCTCATTCATGGGACAGGGTGTTGTAACCACCCGTTGTAACCACCCGTCAGTTCGAATGAAGTGTCTGTATATGTGGTGGCCCGTTCTCCTTACCGGCCTCCTTACCGAGCAGTGTTATGGTCCTCGGTTCCCTGGGATACATATGCTGTACGCGAGGCGCGCACGGCGTTGACAATATATTCCCGTAGCGCAGGGGTCTCCAACCTTTTTGTGAGTGAGGGCTCCCTGAAGGGATAAAAAAGTCTTGAGGGCTACTTGTTTGACAGACGCTCACACACACACACACACACACACACACACACACACACACACACACACACAAAGTTTTAAGTTTTGAAAAATACAACAACAAACAGTAATATTGTTAAATATTATGACAATTGAATTTATAATTACCGTATATACCCGAATATAAGAGGAGTTTTTTTGTCCAAAAAATAGGCTGAAAAATGGGGGGTCGTCTTATATTTGCGATATAGACAAAATCACGGGGGGAAAGGGAGAAAGAACAACGGCATAATATGAAATAGTGACTGAATGATTTTAGCTATACTTGCATGTAAAATTAGAAAAGCAACATAATATCTGTGTTTAACTAAATTAAAACGCTGCTCCTCTGCCGTGCGAGACGCAGAGAGAACAAGAGAGGTGCGCGCACGAGACGCAGGGCGAGCGAGAGAGAGAGAGAGAGAGAGAGAGAGAGAGAGAGAGAGAGAGAGAGAGAGAGAGAGAGAGAGAGAGAGAGAGAGAGAGAGAGAGAGAGAGAGAGAGAGAGAGAGAGAGAGAGATTCTTATCTTATATTCAGGGTCGGGTATTAGGGGTGTAACGGTTCACAAAATTCAATACGATACAATAGTGACACCCCAGCAAACACAGAACGTTGGCACAACGTAGCCAACCTTCTAACAACGTTTTAACAACATGGCCAAAAAGTTGCTATAACTATGTTGTGTGGTGAAGGTTGTTACAGCGTTGTCACAATGTTGACATTAAACCACCGTTCAGGGCCATTGCTTAAGGTTGTGCCAACGGTGACAACCACTGGACTACATAATGTACTCCTCACTACCCTGAAGCGGGAAAATCAGCATTAAATTCCAACCACCTGTTGGGTTCGTTGTGTTCTCATTCATCATCGAGCAAGGATACGTGAGTATTGCGTTTAGCCTACCAGCTATCAAACACAACCTACAACTTTAATTTCTACTGTAATTAATGTAGCATCGCTCACACTGTTAAATTTATGACTTGGAAGTGCAATTTGATTATATGCAGTTTTAATAAAGTTGAAATTAATGAAAGCTTCTGTCATTTTTGCTCTTCAAAGTGTAGGCTACACTTGCAGGTGTTGATAGCCCCATTAAATAATAATATAGATAAATAATATAGATAAATAATAAACGATAAAAAGTATATAATTATCTAACAAAATACACCATATAAAAATATTGTCAAAACGTCGTCTCAGTTGCTGAATGTCGCGCAACAACGTTGCTACAGCCCTGTCACTGCCACTCCTCGTTGAAATAATGTCTTCTTTTTTGCATGACTTGCATCATCAGCCATAATTAATCTTGTTTTTTTCTTTTTTTATAGTTCAATTTATCTCATGTAGAGTATGTACCGTCTGCCCGCGACCAACTCAACTCACAGAAGTGACTTTTTTTTTTTTTTTTTTGCACAACGTAATTGCCTATGGACTCAACGTGCAGATTCAAAATATTTTAAATTATTTAATTATTTTATTATGTTTTAATGGTATATGAAATGTCACCAATAGTTATTTTCTCATTTTATGCCATTATCATAAAAAAAAAGAAGAAAGATTACAATTCAGGCTATTTATAGAACGTGCTGCGCGGGCGACTCAGAGACTCCACGCGGGCTACCAGGTGCCCGCGGGCACCATGTTGGAGACCACTGCCGTAGCGTAAGGAACTTATGCAATACGAGAGAACCTCTCGTAAGAGAACGATACTCGGTTACTTAACGTAACCTCGGTTCTCTCTAGAAGAGCCCTGCTTATATACACGTGGCCACGCCCCACCTGTAGGCAAATTAAGCCAGGTGGGTGCGAAGCGCCCTCATCGGTCGCCACGTCACGCGGGCTCACCGATAGGCTGCTGCAGTTGCCAGCAGAGCAGCCAATAGCACGCTGGAATAGCCTGCTATGGTCTGCCAGGCTGCCGCACTGCGTTGACAATGTTACAAAATTAAGGATAATTTGGGGTTTTTCAGAAATCTCGAAGAAAGAATACTTTCCCGTAGCGTAAGGAACTTACGCAATACGAGAGAACCTCTTCTAGAGAGAACCGAGGTTACGTTAAGTAACCGAGTATCGTTTTCACAAGATACGTTTTTTTGAACATTGATAATAAAAAGAAATGTTACTTGAGCACCAAATCAGCATATTTGAATGATTTCTGAAGGAAGGATCATGTGACACTGAAGACTGTGTAAAACAATTCACACTGCTGAAAATTCAGCTTTACAATCACAGGAATAAATTACATTTTAACATGTATTGAAATAGAAAACAGTTATTTTAAATTGTAATGCTACTTTACAATATTAAGGTTTTTACTGTCTTTTTGATCAAATAAATGCAGCCTTGGTGAGATTAAAAGACTTCTTAAAGACAATAAAGAATCTTACCAACCCCAAACTTTTGAACAATGTTGTGTACATTTTCAGTCTTTGCTCTCTTAAACAGTCCAACAAAAAGAGTCATTTTCTGTTACCAAGATTGCCTACAGAAATTCCTTTGTATATTAAAATGGCACAATTCCTTTCCATCTTCTGACAGGACACAGAGGGATTTCTAGACTTTTTGCCTGGCGAGAGATTTAAGTACATCAATGTGACTATTATAGACAACTTGGTGCCAGAGTTGGACAAAGTCTTCAGAGTGGAGCTCTTTAATCCAAATGGAGGAGGTAAGAAAACTTTGTCAGTTAAAAACTTGCCCGATTGATTCTGTGTCCTTTCTTTTACCTTCACTATTTCCGCATGCATGTCTCCTGTGGGCTCCATTCATGCTGTTTGAGCATGATTATGGAACATTCTGTTTGATATGTCCTATGTGTGATTTCCTGTTATCTCTGGGATGAATCCTGTGTGCTCCTGTCTGGCTCCTGTGTGCTCTTTTAGTGGATCCAATTTTTGCAAGCGAAGGCAGTGGAAGTGGTGAAAGTGACATTGACCTCTTTCTTCCATCCTTTCTCTATCATTATGGTAAGATTCTTAAGCCTGCATGCATTTTCTTGTTTCAGTGTTTACTCTTCCCTCATTCCCATTATTCACTGTAATTCCAGACGGGATCCTGTGAGAAAATCAGAAATATCAGCTTGACTTGCTTTGATCTGAAGTGCCTCTTAATATTGCCAGAGTTCCCTTTAGGTCGAGCAAAAGAGGTTTTATTTGTTTTTATTATTTCCTAACTACTTGAATAGTGCCTGCTTTGGCATTTCAGAGGCACTCCATGCCCCATTATCTATCATTTGTGTCTTGGCAGAGCTTTTCAACAGAACTTCTTTTAACCTATGCTAATTCACTGCTTACTGTGCTTTTTGTTTTGTTCTTCTTTCTTTTGTTGATTTATTGTGTAATTGAGGTCACCCCTTACACAAGCTTTATTTTGTAAGTCCTAGATTAAAAGTTGTAAAGTTGAAGAGCTGCCCATAATGGTCAAATCCCGTAGACTCTGGATTGTTGACCCTGATTTCTGCCAAGCTGTTTACATAGTGCTAAGGCCTGTGAGCAATACCAGTAGGGACGTGGGAAAAGCAAATAGCCTTCATGTTTAAGGAAGACCAGTATATATTATGTTTTGAAAATGTCAAGGTTCACCTCTGTCACGCATCTTGGTGGCCTTCTTTAGAATGTGTCGAAGAGTAGTAATATAATAGGTGAAGAGTTTTTTTTTTCTCTTCTTTTATATCATGACTTGTATAATGATAATATTCCTTTCTGCTCTGAAGCTAACCTGGGTGCTGCTGCTCGTATCATCGTGACCATCGCTGCCTCTGATGAGGCTCATGGCATCTTCCAGTTTAGTGCCGATTCTCTGACTGTGAACGGCACAGAACCTGAGGAGGGCAGGAGTACTGTAGTGCTGCAGGTCTGTCCTAGTTATTAAACATGTCATCATCCATTTTCTCATGTAATCATTTATTAAAAACTTGTGAAACTGCATATATATATATATATATATATATATATATATATATATATATATATATATATATATATATATATATATATATATATATATATACATTTTTTTTTTTTTTTTTTTTTTCAAAGGGGTTCTTTGTAAAAGAGATTTGAATATCTCAATGGGACTTCGCCTGGTAATATAAAGGGAATAAATCAAATAAAATTTACAATTATGCTAGTTTTTGCTCTTTATATTTAACCCTTAAGTACATGACTATTTCACCAATCATTCTTACATATTTGGGTCTTTAGCGACCCAGATTTATATCTAACACGGATGGATCTCTACCTGTCGTGATAATATAAAACTCTCCTGAAATTAGTCTAATAATTACAGAAAAATAAAATAAAAGATCAGTTTGAGCAGATGTTTTATACCATCATCACTGTCCTCATCAGAGCTCATTTCCCAGTACATTCAGCATCTGGCTCATATTCGCCATCTCAAATATATTCTCAAAACTATCATTTTCAACATCTTCAAAATCAATATTTTGATCGCTGACAGCTTCTTCACCAGATCCGCCATCAATTGACAGTGACACTATTTGATTGTGTTCAGTACCATTTCAAGTTTTGCAGATCATACTTATTATTGTTTCGTTTTCAGTCTGCAGTAACTATGAGTGAAACGTCACTTCATCATTGTGTATCAGACATTGCCACCTTGTGGAATAAAGGTGAATTGCACTTATTCTGTCATTAAAGATTAAATTATTGTTGTGCAGAAAAAAAAGAGAGATGAGAGATGGCACAGGCTGATGGGTCCTTAACACAAGCTGATGATAATTACAACGTTAACTATTTGGCACAGCTGATTGGTCCATGTTGAATCTGCAGCCAATGAGCTTGCTGCTCAACATTTAAATGGCTGGTTACCATTCTCTATAGTAGTTGCAGCGCGCTTTCAGATTTCATCTAAAACCCTTCACCTTCCTCAGCTCCACCTGTATCGATCTGCTATGGAATAGTATATCTTACATGCTCACAGCAGCGTGTCATTTATGTATTGGCAGTAGTAAGTTACTGTACTTGCTATAATAATAATCATCATCAGCAGCAATAATAATAATCAGCAGCAGCACCAATCTACAACAACACAAATAATCAACAGCAGCAGCAATTCAACAGCAGCATAGCAGATATATTCCGCCAAGACAAAATACATTAACATTCTCATATCCATTACCATGCTAACAATCTTCCAGAGAGTTGTCATGAAAGAATAACAAATATTACAAACTAATCTGTTTCATTCAAGTCTGTAATCAAGTCATGTGATGCAATAAACATGCAGACATAATATTATAGACAAGAATTTGAAAAAAACTAAACAAAGAATTACATTACCGTTCAAAATGTTGGGTCAAAAAAAAAAAGAAGTATCTTATGCTCACCAAGCAGGCCCGGTTCTACGGGGTAAGCACCCTCAAACGCAAGCAAAAGCACCCTCAGTTGATACTGTAATAATATACTGGCAAAAAAAAAAGATTTACAAATTTGTGTCCGAGCTCTGGAGAGCGTCAAATGCATCTATTTACAGCATGTTTTTGAACTTGATCAGAGGTGTTTAAGTTAGTCAGAAACTTTTTATTCAGTGCTGATTTAAGGCAGGCTTGTGAAACCTCTCATTAACAAACAAATTCAAGACACGATGCAAGTAAGAGATTTACTGTTGACATTTTTATAACAGAACTTTGTGAGATTGCGATGAACTGACAAAGCAACAGCATTTTAGTGATCGTATAGTGATCTTGGCTCACTTTCGAGACTACAGTCTATAAAATTCATTGAATAAAACTATTGTTGCTAAGAGGACCTCTAAATATAAATGCCACTCTGCACAAGACATACAGATTAATTTTATTAAGTTTATTTCAGCATTCAGAACAGCAATTATTTGAAATTGAAATATAAATTATTTTTAGAGTCGTTAAAAAACATGAGATCCATATAAAAACCAACATGAAAACAACTAGTACAGATGAGAGAAATGTTAATGTTTAATATACAGTATATTTTCCTGTTTTTCACAGGTGATTCGTACCTTCGGCGCTCTGTCCAATGTGACCTTGTACTGGGAGGCAGATGCTAATTCAGAGGGAGAACTTGTTTATAGATCTGGCAACGTGACCTTTGAGGTGGGCCAGACTGTTAGAAGCATCTACCTACTAATTTCCCAAGATGACATTCCAGAACTCGACAAAAGCTTCAGAGTCCGCCTCACTAATGTTTCTCATGGTCGACTTGGGAAGGAAACTACTGCCACGCTGACTGTATTGGCCAGTGACGACCCTTATGGACTTTTTGTATTCACTGACAGCAGCAAGGTAGTCCGTGTGGCAGAAGCAAATGCTGTCATCACCCTGACCATACAGAGGAGAAAGGGGTTAATGGGAAGAGTACGAGTGACATACCGAACATTGAGGGACACTGATGCAGCTCCATATAGCACGCCAGGAGTGGGTCAGGCCAGTGCAGGGAATGACTTTGTGGCTTTTGTGGAGTCTGTGATATTCTCAGTTAATCAAAGTGAAGTAAATGTGACCCTGAGGATACTGGATGACGAAGAACCAGAGAGGGCGGAGTCTGTGTTTTTGGAGCTCGTCAATGTCACTTTGGTTGAAGGGCTGCAACTTAGACCAGGTAAAAGTCATTTGGAAGATTGAATTATTATATAAGAAATGTGCAAAGCAAAGTCAGGATGTGTACTAAGAATAACTGTTGGCTTTCCAGTCGCTCTTTCCCCTCGACTTGGCCCACGGAACACCACAGTTGCTCAGGTCATTATAGAGGCCAGCGATGATGCTTTTGGGGTGCTACAACTTTCTTCTGTAGCAGTGAGCGTGCCCGAGTACTACACCGGACCTATTATCAATGTAACACGTGTTGGAGGGATTTTTGCTGATGTGTCCGTCAAGTTCAGAGCAGTGCCAATGACAGCTAGAGTGGGTGAGTTTTTGAAGATGAATTTCAGCTAATATGAACCTCCTATTTTACTATTTTATTATTTTAGTAATAAAATAGCTTCACTATTGAAACACAACATTATGTTTCTCAGCAACGAGTGTTACATTGTTTTTTTCAAGCCGTAACTGACGTCATTTTTACCCAACCGTCATTTTTACCCTTCCGGTCAAATATTGTGATGCAAACATCAATAATAGCCATAAAGGTGCAGTGTGTAAAATGTAGTGCTCATTGAAATGAAATGAAATTGAAATGGCTCATTCTATGGTAATAAAAATATAACGGTACATTATGTAAGGTCATAGTTATGTATATTATATTGCAGCTCTGTCAATAGACCCTCATAAATACTACACACTGCACCTTTAAGTGGTCAATGCTGGCAAATAAAAGTAAACAAAAATCTGCACACTGTTAATACTGCTCCCAAAGATTTATTAAAACATGCAACGTTTCAACCCAAAAGGGTCTTCGTCAGGCAAACAACAAGCCAAAACAGGTGTAATTCATATCTGTGTGAACCATCACACCTGACCTCATTTGGCACCTGTAAAAGTTGCATTGGATGTGCGCACAATTCTTCCTCTTTACAATGCTGGCAAATAACCATGGTATAAGCAGGATAATCCACGGCTAGTGCATTAAATGATTTTAATGCACTTTGCCTCCACGAAGTACATGCACATAAGGCACCAACTAATAGAGCACCAAATCAGCCTATTAGAATGATTTCTGAAGGATCATGTGACACTGAAGTCTGGACTCTGGAGTAATGGCTGCTTACAATAGAGCATAATAGATTATATTTATTCATCTTAAGAATATATACTTTAAAATATGTTAAGATATATATTTTTTTTTCAAATTTAATAATATTTAATAACATCACTGTATTTATCATTTCATTTTAAATGTAATGGAATGTTTTACGGAATTCATTGAATATTTATTTCAAAATGAATGTAATATATATGTTTCTGTTTGTGATATATAGGTGAGGACTACAGTGTGGCCTCTTCTGATGTGGTTTTGCTGGAGGGAGAGAGTAGCAAGCCTGTCCCCATCATCATCATCAATGATGTGGTGCCTGAGCTGGAGGAAACCTTCCGAATTGAGCTTCTCAACCAGACCACCGGGGGAGCTCTCCTGGGGGACCTCACACAGGCCATCATTACCATCCTTCCCTCAGATGATCCATATGGATCTTTTGGTTAGTTTCTTATAAATAGCATGCTTGTCAAATGCAACTTGTGTTAAATGCACTACATATCGCTGATGTGGTGACACATAATTGAAGAGATGTAATTCATTTTTGATTGTTAGTTTTTCAGGCCGCACCCATCACAGTTGAGGAGCCAGAAGAAAATGCATTTGAGGTCTCCCTACCCATAGTGAGGAACGCTGGAACTATGGGCAATGTCGTTGTTCAGTGGAGAGCCACAGTCAATGGGAGACCGGCCATTGGTGATCTCCGACCTTTGTCTGGTGAGGTCAGGTTTGATCCTGGAGAAACATTAAAGACACTGAAAGTGGAAGTTTTGGCTGATGATGTACCTGAAATTGAAGAGGTAAGTCTTGTTTTTTTAAAGCTTCATAAGGATGTATGAAAACTCTTTTTTACTTAAATGTATCTGTTTAATTTAGGTTATAAAGGTTCAGCTTGTAAGTGCCACAAATGGTGGGAACATTGGGCCTGAGAAAGAGGTCGATATAATTGTTCCTGCCAATGACAACCCTCACGGAACCGTGTACTTTGAACAAGCAGTATACCGCGTCCAGGAGCCACTGGAAGGGTACTCTATTGCTAACGTTACAGTTCGAAGAAGGTAATGTGCCTTTGAGTCCCATGTTTTTAAACTAATTTTGTTTTGGACAGTACATTATGTTGTTTTGTCTGTGTGTTTCCACTGCAGTGGTGGTAATTTTGGCATGCTGGAGATCGTTTATAGCACCTCTGAGATTGATATTGTAAGCAATGCTCAAAGGGAAGGCAGAGATTTCCTGGTTTACTATGATTCTCCATTGGCTGGAGCACCATCTAATGCCCTCCGCAGGCCCATCAACATCACCACAAACACAAACGTCTTGAATTTCTGTGCAGCGTTCTGCCTTAGAGAGAGAGCTTGCCAAGCTTTCAGCTACATCACCACCCCCAGTGCAAGTTGCTTCTGGGTAACATCTGGGGCCAGACAATTGAGTTCTTCCCCACAAACCTTCACTTATTTAAAAAACACCACAGCGGCCGCCTCGCTCTTTAGCTCACAGGCTGTTGCTGGGAGCGACTACATACCTATGACGGCTCAGACCGCAACCATGCTGGACAGATCGGGAGTCACTAACCTCACTGTACCCATCTTGACTGACTCTTTGCCAGAGGTGGATGAGAGTTTTATGATTAAAATCATGAAGGTTAGCTTGGTCAACATGACTGTAACTGCCAAGAACTTGCCAATGATCCAGCAACCGGACATAGCTTTGGTGACTATAGGGATGAATGGAGATGCGTTTGGAATATTTCTGCTCTACAGCATTAACCCCAATGCCACTCAAGATGGGCTGTATCTGGAAGTGAGGGAGGAACCCAAAACTACAGTGCTGCTGGTCATTGAGAGGAGAGGAGGCAGTATGGGACAGGTTACAGTTGAGTGGAAGTATGTTGGCGGCAGTGCCACACCCAACGCTGACTTCAATGGGACGGGGGAGACCCTCATCTTTGCTGAGGGTAAGTCTTGACTGTGTTTTTGATATATGTACAACACTAGCCACAACAAGTCAAGAGAGTTACTTTAGCATTATGTGCTTTTTACATTTGGCCTTTTCACACTTGAAAGTATTTTTTTACTTTGATTCACAGTGGTCATACTTTACCTTGCCAGAAATAATCAAATAAAAATAAAATAAATGTGAAAAGCCTAACTGAAGTCCATTCTTCATTTCAACACTTTTGCAGTATATAAATAACCTCCTGTACGTTCCTTTAAGGTGATGTAAAGAAGACCCTTGAGTTTGTCATCATGGATGACATGGTACCTGAAGACAATGAGACTTTACAGATTGGGTTAGTGAGTACTGAGGGTGGTAGCCGTATCCTTCCCAGTTCGGACACCGTCACCATCCTCATCCTGGCCAATGACAATGCGGCAGGGGTTGTGGGTTTCCACACAGCCTCACGATCGGTCATCGTCAGAGAGGGTCAGTGTTTTCTTTGACTTCCAATATTTAAGACCACAACTTATAACTATAACCAGGGCTTGACATACATTTTTTTGCACACCAGCCACTGTGGCTAGTGATTTTCTAAAGTTACTAGCCACTCAGTATTTTCACTGGAAACAATTTCGACATTGATACCATGGGGAAAAACTGCCATATAGATAATTTGAGTATTATCTCATAATGTGGCAGCAGGTATATTATGCTGCTGTCACTTTAAGACCTGACACACGGATCCATTATACTGGTACACATGTGTTTTCTTTCTCAACTGTTTATGTTCACTTACATAACTGACTGTGTTTACGTGAATACTCGCCAAGACTGGCATTTTGATAATATTTTGTGTATACCTGACTGTTTAGTTAAAAATTTGTATTGGAAGTTTTTCTGTATTGCTATTTATCGCAAAATCAGTATTTTTTTACAACACTACATTGCACTTGGTTTATTTCAGATGCCTTTTTAATAGACTACAATTAAAAAAATTAAAATATTGTATATATATATATATATATATATATATATATATATATATATATATATATATATATATATATATATATATATATATATATATATACAATTCAACCTGCCAAAGTGGCTAGATTGACTGCATTACACGCCACTGCTGAAATCCACCCATATTTGGTGGGTTGGCGGGTGTTAATGTCAAGCCCTGACTATAACTATGTTAGCATCCACACCAACAAAAAATAACGTTCTGTTTATTATAAGAGGATGCTCAAGTTCTTTAAAGTCAGGTGGATTCTGATTGGCTCTCAATGTTTTCAAATTTTTTATCGTTCATCAGCTGGAAAGAATCATTTTGAAAGTGTTTCCAATGATATTGTTATAGCTGTAGTGTGGAATTAGCGGTTCCCATAGAATTAGAATGATTATTAAAACTTTACAGTTATTATCATTGGTGTGAACAGCCCTTTAATCTTGTTGGGTGTGTTTAAGAGTACCACAATTTATTTAACTTCTTTTAGTGGTATGTGCAGGTGTGGAGGCATTTGAAACATGTTGTAAACGGATAATTAGGCATCAGTTTAAGCTCCATAGTAACTAGTAATATAGTACCAAGATGAGATGAGTGAAGAGGGATCTGCAACAGCTGCTATATTGGGGGAGATGGTTTGTGTCATCATGCATGCATGCATGACAGGACACGTTAATTCTATCCCTGTAATTGTCTTTGCAACCAGAATACTAGTTAATCTAGTCAGCAAAGAAAAGGAACATCTCAGGCTGAAAATAGCAGTTAAGGGAAAACATGCAATATCAGCATCTTATTACATGGTTAATAGCTAAGATTAGATGTTCATTGTATTCAACAGGTGAGAGTTTGTCTCTGCTGGTGGAGAGATCAGCTCCTGCTATTGGAAATGTCACAGCGGAATGGAGAATTGAAGGCCCTCGAGTGTCAATGACTTTTGCAGACACCTCAGGAACTCTTTTTTTCTCTGAGGTAATGTAGAAAAACATGATGTTTGACCAAATCATTGAGCATTTCTTTTAAACCGTCAAGCCCATGTATTGGTTTAATATTGAAATCAAAGGACAATGAGGATTAATGTTCTGCCTCATTTTCTGTTCCAGGGAATGTTAAATAATACTATAGTGTTAAAGCTACTTGAGGATACCACACCAGAAGAAAGAGAGGAGTACAGAGTTATCCTATCAAATATACAAACCAATGGTATTTATCAGAAACACACACAGGATTTTTACTATGTTTAGCAAGGCCACTGGCATTTACTGTTAACATTTATACTTGCAACAATTTAAGGATGTTTACATATTTGAATAGAAAACAAGTTAAAAAATTGTGGGTATTAAAAATTAGATTTTTTTTTTTACAGTGTTAGCTGTTGTCTTATTATCTTGTCTTATTTCACTTAACATATTATGGACGCTTTGTGTTGTGCTTTATTCTATACACAACCTATTCTTTTTGCTTTTTTTTTATAATAATAATTTATAATAATTCATTCTCTCAGGGGTGACTAAAACGGGCGTGGCAGCTCTGAGCGCCCAGGGTCGTGAAGCAGTGGTGAGCGTGGAAGCTAGTGACGAGCCGTTTGGTTTGCTCAGCATCGCCCCCTCATCCTTAAAAATTACCACAGATGAGAAAGACACCACCATCCGGATTTACATAAACAGAGAGTTTGGTGCATCAGGTTAGTTATACTAGAAAAATAGCTTGAAAAATCAAACCGTGTTGTCCTAAAGTATGAGGATGTAAATATTGCTACTTTCCCCCACAGGTGCTGTAAATATAAGCTATGAGACCGTGCAAGGCTCTTTGCAGGACCTCAGACAGATTGATGGAGCTCTAGCCCAACCAGGCCAGGACTTCAGATACGTCTCCAGCTCTGTGATCATGCAGGATGGACAGACATCTGTGTCCATCCCCATCACCATCATAGATGTATGATGTTGCTGATTTAACATTAGCGCCTTTCACACATACAGTATTACTGGTAAATTACTGGTAAATTATTGTTTACAAATCATTTGTTAACATGACCATTTAATAAGTATCGGTAAATCCGTTCTGGCAATTTTCCGGTATTACAAGTTGTAACATTACCGTTATGATGCTATGTGTGAACAAATCAAATCAACACTAAATAAGAGCAAGTACGAGGTCAGAATGTGCTGATGTAAAAAGTTTGCTTTGGGCCAATCATAAAGCTCTGTCGGAGCGCCACTGTTTTTAATTGTTTTTCTATGTAAACGTGCACTAGATGGACATCTGACTGTTGCGTGGCATCGAGATCCTACCTTCTTTTCCATTCATCAGTGCTGCAGCTCTGTAGTTATTATTGCACAATATAGTAACTGCAATACTATAGTAACTATTATGCGTCTCATGTTGTTAAGGGGAAAAAAAACACATGCTCTCTGATCTCCCCCTTACACTCGTCACTCAGAAGTACAAAAAATGTCATCAAATTGGACAAATACTGAAACTAAAGCGGTTCTTCTAATCTATGTGGATGAAGAAATACTACCGCTTACAGGTAATTTAAATGATTGACGTTACAGAGTTTACCGGTATTTTGGTATTGATGTCAAGTCATCTTTATACAATACTTACAATATTTTCTGCTATTTAGAAAATAACAGAATCATTGATTCAAACAGAATTTAATTCTGAGGTAAAGCAGCTCTAAAAGACAATAGTGTCATTATTCAGCTGTAGTCAGCTCATTGTTGATTCAGTTTGGTTCAAAAACTGTGTAGAGTTAAACAATTATGAAATAAGTTCAATTTAACTGTAGCAACTCTACAGACGACAATAGTGTTGTTATTACGCTTTGAGTCAGTTCAATGTGTGAATAGTATCTTACCGGTAAAAAGACAGAATGCCATTGCCTGTGTGAATAACACATTTGTGTATTTATCAGAAAAGTCAATCTTAAAGTAATTTTACAGTAACCTACCAGGTTTAATGTGTGAAAGGTACTAGTGACTACATTTTAACATTTCACATTTTATTGTTAATAAATTAAGAATGATTTGTAGATACCAATTCAATCCAAGATATTTTTTTTATCATGTTTGAATTAATCAAGAAGCATATTTTTCTTTTTTTTTAACAGGATAACATCCCTGAGCTGCAAGAGTTTTTCTTAGTCAATATAACATCAGCTGTCGTCATAACCACCCTCCCAACTGCCCCTAAACTAAGTAAGATGATTAAGAAGATAATTAAGCTGATTGAACCTTTTAAATAATGTTTTATATTCTGTAATTATTTGCTTTGCTTTGTTGAATGTGCCATATTTAATTAGGCTTTAGGTTCTTCTTTCAATTATACTTTAATCTTGAACTTCAATCTTGTCTCACATCCTTTCCTAGAGATTTACTATACATTGAAAGGTAATGGCCACACATGTGCTTGATATGCTGTAGTGCTTTTTTACTTATTGTCAGTGGCATTTTTATATATTTAACATAACCAACATACCGTATTTCCTCAAATAAAAGCGGGGGCCTTTACCTGAACTGCAGAAGGTCACCGGCTTTTATTTGAAGCAGGCTTTTATTAGGGGCAGGCCTGTATTTCGATTTCCATCTATTTGAAAAAAAATAATTGTTTTAAATAAACCGTTTTAAATGAAAAGCGATAGCGTTCATCATCAGCGGCGCGGGAAATGGGGTGGTTTCAAAGGATTGCAAATGCAATGCAATTTTTGGTGCATTTTATTCATTTTTAGAATTTAATCATTTATTTGTAATAAACATTTTAAGTGGCCCATTAAAAAGTATTATTTATAAGTTGAATTGTGTTTTTAAAACATACATGAGGTCATATTGTGACTGTTGGGGTGTGTGCGTTGAAAGAGAGGTAATATTTCCTCCAGTGGAGATCAAGCGCCTTTCTGGAGATTCCGTTCATTTCTGAAGCTCATTCCGCTCAGAGCCGCGCACTCAACCCAGAACTCCCTTTGTGACATGCTGGATCAAATATAGGCCTATCTGAAATAAATAGTAAGGGCTGCCCCTGACTAAAGTTTTTTTCCCTTTTCTAGTAGTTCATTTAAGCCTTTGATCACTCTGCGCCTCCGCCTCCATGTCATTGTCTGTTATAGGCTATTTGCTTGTTATTTATTAAATCCGGGAAATTTGGTTGATAAAACATCGATTAAAATTAAGATACAAATTATACAAAACGAAATTCACTTTAAAGAAAGTTTTTTTGTGATATATTTGTTGTTCTTTCGTGTTTTATAGACTATAGATATAAACACTATAATTTCGTTATTTTACTAACCCAACTAATGTGCTTTCTATATTCCACGTGAGGGAAAAAAGCTTCCTTCCACTTAAGAAGAGTTGTGTTCCTTTAAGCACTTTTTATTTTAATATATATCTCTTTACATAAATATTATTTTCTACTTAAAATCGTTATTTTTAAAAATCGTTATTTTTCTAACCCAACTAATGCGCACACTTTTCTCAATCCGTTATGGAGCTATTTAATTTTGATTTTGCATATTGTTTTTTAAATGTTCGTTCGAGGAGTTCAAATGACCACTTTACCATATTTCAATAACATAATTTATTTTGAAGCCTATGCTGTTTTCTTGTACAAAATAAAATAGTTTAAGTTAAATGCAGAGTAAGATGTGTAAAAAAGACAAGAGGCTAAGAGATTGTCAAGATCATTTGTGTAGCCTGCCTGACTGATGTATTTTCACTGACTAACACACGTCACATCTCTCATAGACTACAGTATTTAAAATAGCAGATATGCATCAGTTATATTCTCAATTTAATTTACAGAGCAATCCCTGCAAAGTGTTTAGGTTAAGTATAGAAGAGACCAGGATTGTGCGTCGCACTCGCAAGACTCCCAGCGGGGGGCGATGACCACGATGGTTTCGCTCCTTCGGCACGACCCTACTGTACATTATGCTGAACTTGAATGCACATGAAATGAAAGGAAATCATTTTTCTCCGGCCTTAATTTGAGACCGGCCTTTATTTGTTTGTGCTGGCCACGCCCCCGGCCACTATCAGGCCCGGCGTTTAATTGACTACAGGCTTTTATTTGAGGAAATACGGTACACTCACCTAAAGGATTATCAGGAACACCTGTTAAATTTCTCATTACTGCAATTATCTAATCAACTAATCACATGGCAGTTGCTTCGATGCATTTAGGGGTGTGGTCCTGGTCAAGACAATCTCCTGAACTCCAAACTGAATGTCAGAATGGGAAAGAAAGGTGATTTAAGCAATTTTGAGCATGGCATGGTTGTTGGTGCCAGGCGGACCGGTCTGAGTATTTCACAATCTGCTCCGTTACTGGGATTTTCACGCACAACCATTTCTAGGGTTTACAAATAATGGTGTGAAAAGGGAAAAACATCCAGTATGTGGCGGTCCTGTGGGCGAAAATGCCTTGTTGATGCTAGAGGTCAGAGGAGAATGGGCCGACTGATTCAAGCTGATAGAAGTGCAACTTTGACTGAAATAACCACTCGTTACAACCGAGATATGCAGCAAAGCATTTGTGAAGCCACAACACGCACAACCTTGAGGCGGATGGGCTACAACAGCAGAAGACCCCACCGGGTACCACTCATCTCCACTACAAATAGGAAAAAGAGGCTACAATTTGCACAAGCTCACCAAAATTGGACAGTTGAAGACTGGAAAAATGTTGCCTGGTCTGATGAGTCTCGATTTCTGTTGAGACATTCAGATGGTAGAGTCAGAATTTGGCGTAAACAGAATGAGAACATGGATCCATCATGCCTTGTTACCACTGTGCAGGCTGGTGGTGGTGGTGTAATGGTGTGGGGGATGTTTTCTTGGCACACTTTAGGCGCCTTAGTGCCAATTGGGCATCATTTAAATGCCACGGCCTGCCTGAGCATTGTTTCTGACCATGTCCATCCCTTTATGACCACCATGTCCCCATCCCTGAGTTCACTGTACTAAAATGGCCCCCACAGTCACCAGATCTCAACCCAATAGAGCATCTTTGGGATGTGGTGGAACGGGAGCTTCGTGCCCTGGATGTGCATCCCACAAATCTCCATCAACTGCAAGATGCCATCCTATCAATATGGGCCAACATTTCTAAAGAATGCTTTCAGCACCTTGTTGAATCAATGCCACGTAGAATTAAGGCAGTTCTGAAGGCGAAAGGGGGTCAAACACATTATTAGTATGGTGTTCCTAATAATCCTTTAGGTGAGTGTATATCCAACATGATTGACCACGCACCACAGTCTGATCTATATCATTCCCAAAGACAGCCCACTCTCCTCGCTTATAATCAGTGATTTGTGAAGAGTATTGGTATATGACTATTAGTGTAGCAATAGAGGATGATTAATAATGTGACGGATGTCCTTGTTTTGATTTGTGCTTTTCCTAAATGTGCGCTTTATGAGAACCCAAAGCATGCTGCCATTGTCCATAATCCTATCCCTTAAAATCAGATCAATCAATCAATCAATCAATCAATCAATCAATCAATCAATGCCCATCTTTCCAGATACTGAAGGCCTTGTAGCAGAGATCAGCATCAATGCTAATGATGGAATCCAAGGGATCATTGGCTGGCAAAACATAGAGTATGGACTTCCCTTCAACTTATTTATTTTCAATCTTTGTTAACTTTGGTATCTCTCAGAGAGGCATTAATGTTTGGTAAAAAGTATTTTTTTATCTTCAGCTACGTGGTAAATGAGACGATTGGTGTATTAAATCTGGTGGCCTATCGTGATGCCGGGACGTATGGAAATGTGTCCCTGTTCTTTTATGCCCAGAATCTAGAGGCTCAGTTGGGTCTGGATTTCAATGCCACTCCATCAGTAAGTCACAAACACTCTTTCTTGTTTTTATCATTAATTATTCAGCATTTGTTGTTTATGTTTATTGAGCACACACTGTATATTACACAGATGATCCACTTTGTGGGTGGAGAACGGCACAAGTTTATCGAAGTCCAGATTTTAGATGATGCCATTCCTGAAGGCGATGAGACGTTCCAGTTAATTCTAGCAAACCCGTCAACAGGGCTGGAACTGGGAGAGAACACTACAGGTCTGTTATGCTGGGAGACACTAAACATTCATGTTCAACATTCAAATTTCCATGACTCTACAGTACGATGTAATTTTCATCACATGTGTTTCCATAGCTACCGTGACTATTCTGGCCAATGACGATGGTCATGGAATCATATCCTTCAATAACAGTGAGCACTTCCTGTTAAGGGAGCCGACCTCTGTGTCAGGTCTGGGGGAGAGTGTGGCCACCCTCTACATCATACGGGACCCTCCTCAGGGCACATTTGGCACAGTAACAGTCCAGTTCACCATCACTGATGCCAATGGATCCCTGTACACTGATGATCTCACACCTTCCTCTGGCTTTGTTGTGCTTGAGGATGGAGTCAGATTCAAGGTATATAAAGATCTTATTTATCAGTTTTTTCCAAAGTATTTAGGTTTCTTTTTATTTTAAGTTTCCTATTACATTTTAGGAATGTAAAAAAAAAAATAAGTAAAGGACTTTTCATTTTTTTTATATAAAAAAATATATATATTTTTCTTGAAGACATAAACTGTACATTTTACAGATTTTTAATGTGAATATTTACTAAAAGTATTTTTTGTTGTTGCATCATTTAGGAGTTCACTAGCATACAGATGATCTCAAACTAGCAGGCATGGACTAAAAGCCTTAAAACTGACATTTTGATGTCATGGGGTCTTTATATTTTTAAACTCAAGCATTGAATTCTTCTACTGATTTGTGTAATAGTCAACTGATTACAACACATTAAAAGTCTATTTAAGTTGAGAAAATTCATACGAAACCAGTGGCTTGTCAAAGAGAAGGCTCTCAATAGTATCATCTTTGTTTTCTAGACTTTAGAGATCTGGGCTGTTCTGGATGCCGAGCCAGAGATGAATGAGACGTTCACAGTGACTCTGTCCAACCCAAGTGGAGGTGCTCGGCTGGGAGACTCATTGCAGACTTTTATCACTGTACTGCAGAACCAGGCTCCTCTAGGGCTGTTCAGAATATCACCATCATTTAATAGGTACATTTACAGTCTGTTCTGAATAGATGTCAAGCCTTTGTTACCACACACAGACCCACCCGACTCCTGCTTCTATTGTATGTGTGGGTAACACTTTATTTCAGTGATCCACTTTATTTGACTACCTATAAGTAACTTTGCAAGTACATGTCACCTAGCAGTCATGTAGTATTATTAGACGGTCTGCTTAATATCTGCTAACACTTTATTTTGTGAGATGGTGGTCCAGTGGGTTAAACCACTGATCTGATATGCAGAAGGTTGCTGGTTTGATCCCAGCAGTCACCACCAGTGTGTCCTTGAGCAAGGTACTTTACTCCATGTTGCTCCAGGGGGATTGTCCCTGTAATAAGAGCACTGTAAGTTGCTTTGGATAAAAGCGTCTGCCAAATGCATTTTGAGCTCCCAACAGACATTCTACTGATTAGAAGTAACTTTGCAACTACATATCAACTTATTCTACTAACCCGAACCCGTCTACTACAGTCTGCTAATACTCTAATGACTGGTTGTTGACATGTACTTGCAGTTACTTAGGCCGCGTGTCCACCAAAGCGTTTTTGTCCAGCTGAAAATGCTAGGCGCTCTGCTGAAAATGTCTCGCTGTGGGCGCTTGAGAGCGTTTTGGCAGTGCAGTGTTTTTTTCAGTTGAGACTCTTTGCTTGTTATGATACGGAATATCTGCGGAAGTGTTATTAGTATCTCATTTCACAGATAGTTTGTTTCTGTATTGATTCTATATAAAATGCTGCTACAATGTAAAGAATTTGCTCTGGCACTTGTTTTAAATGATTTTGTTCCATTATTATACTGCTTGTTATCATCTGTTGACGTTGTACAGTACAAGCAGAATGTTGCGGTTGGTCGGTGTTGTATTTGTCCCGCCCCGCTTCCACTCTAATTGGACGGCTAGGTAAAAAGTGACAGTGATGAGCACTGCGTTTTACTCAAAGTTGAACATTCCTCAACTCTAGGCGACCAGTAAAAAACGCTCAGCGCTTGAGCGTGAAATACTCGCTCAGCGCCTCGTTACGCTCATGGCGTTCTAAAAACGCAGCGCTCCCATTGAAAACAATTGAACACGCCAGCCAGCTGCGTGAAAAAAAAACGCTTTGGTGGACACACTGCCTTATAGTTAGTAGAATGTTTAAAGTGGATCATCGAAATAGTGTAACCTACGTGTGTGTTCTCCAGGACTCTGGACACCATGACAGTGGAGGAGCGTACCAGTACGGTATACCTGACTATATCTCGCAGTAATGGTCTGGAGTCAGCTGTCAGTGTGGAATGGGAGACCCGGTCAGGAACAGCATTTGGAATGAGTAAGAAATTGCACCAGTAAGTTTAATTCTGTGGACTCAAAAACTGTATAACCAACGATTGTTTAATGTATTTGTAGGGGGAGAGCAGCCACTGCTGGCAGTGTATCAGTCTATAAGGGACAGCTTGGCGTCAGTCTGGTGTGCAGTGCCCAGTGAAGATTCTGCTCTGGTTCTGAGGCTGCCCAGAGGTCCAACTCAGAACCAGACTGCGCTCTACAAGTGGCAGGGCGTCTTAGTGCCTGTGGAGGTATGTTTTGAATTCAGTTAACAGCCCAATACTTGTAGTTTTGGTAAGTGTTTGCGGGGTGGTGTTCCCCCTCGGTTGAAAATTAAAACATAGAAGTGCCAGTGCGTACCGGCCCACTTCGAGCACTGGTTTTGGTAGAAGGAACTGCATTTGATGCATTTTGATGCTTGCTTACAACAAAATTAAACCAAAACTACATTCACTATAATTGTATGCGTGTTATTTTAATTAGTTTAAATTTTTATTTTATAAGTTAAAATGTTTTATTCAAGTTTATACTTTATCTTAACACATATTTCTTTTTATTTATTTGTGGCTGTCTATTTTGTTTCTTTTCTTCACTCACTTTCACTTCTTTATTATTTTTTTCTCTTTCTCACTCTGTTTCTCATAGTTTGTCAGCATCCAGAATCCCACGTCTTGTGTGAGTTTCACAGTAAATGGCTCCAGTTATGTGGCAGTTTCCCATGCAAACAGCACCATGCCATTAACTGCCACGGTCAGTTTATTTCGCATTCAGACAGACCTCAACCTTACTCAAGTGAGTATGCTGCCGATTTTATCTTTTTCTTAGCTGCCATCAATAATACCTGCTTTTGTACTTATCGTGTGATAATTGTGTAAACTGGTTTAACTCACTATAGTCAGATTTGTATTTTATAATGTAGTGTTTTTGTATATTGTTCAATGTTGTCCCCTTCTGTAGGAGCAGACTCTCACTGTGAACAGTTTTAGTGTTAAACACTTCTCCACTGAGCTTCAGCAATATTTGATAGCTTCTAGTGAGGTAAACTCAAACTGACACATTAAATAGAAACTTGGAGTTCTACATGGGATATACATAGCATAGTAATAGTAAGTAATACAATATTGAGATCCTTTCCTCTATTTCCTAAGATCTTTGTGTGGACTGGAGGCTCATTTTCCCTCCATCAAAGTCTGGAGTTACAAGACATTACCACAGCCGTACCCTTCAGACGAGGCAGCAGCAACCTACAGCACCTGGCCGTGTGCAGGAACAGAACATCATCGGCGTGTCTCATCTACCAGTGGAATAATGGACGTTTCCAAAACCCTCAACCCTTAGCAGTCAATACTCGAGTTAAGCAAGTGGAATCATTTCAGATGGGAGGAGATACGTTTCTCTTCATCGTTACTGAAGGTAACAATCATACGCAGTCCATAGTACTATTGCAGTTTAATAGCATTTTCAATTTGAAGATGTTTTGACACTGTTTGTGTGAGAAAATTAGCATTCATTTATCTTGCTTCCCTGTACCCGTATCTGACATACACATTGTCTTTATTATTCCCCATGAAAAGGTCCAAGCCCAACATGTGAAGTGTTTATGTGGGGTTCTCAGCAAAGCTTCTTCCAGCAGACACAGTCTATCCTATTTCCCGGCCTCTTTTCTGTCCACCCCTTTACCCCTCCTTCAGGAATATGTGAGTTGCCAGATAATATAGTGCAGTCTGTTTAAATAATAATGCATTTAGTGTGTTTCCACTATCATTAAGCATACTTTTACCCATATTTCAGATTTACCAAAATTGTGGCTTAGTGTATTGGTATTTTAATTTACATGTAATAATAATAGTGCTTGCAAGGCAAAATTGTTTTGATATTCCTCAAACATGTTTGGGGTCTGGTTAAGAATTTTTTCTAAACACTTAAACCTACTTCTGCAACTATATCAGACAGAAACGCTAACATACAGACTTCATTTAAGCTCTATTCAAACATTAACGTTTAAAACTTTTTGAGTTTTAACAAAAAAAAAAAACGTTTAGTTTTTAGTGATTATACTATTGTAGTATTTGTAACATTGTTTGCATGTATCTTCTCTATCATTCATAATTTTAGGGTCAGTACAATTTTTCTTTAAAGAAATTATTATATTTATTTATCAAGGATGCAAACAGATCAGAATTGACTGTAAAAATGTTTACATTAATACAAAGAAATTATTTTTGAATCATGAGAGTCATGATAAAAAGGTCATGGTTTCCACAAAAGATTATGCTGCACAATCTTGAGCAACAGATCAGCATGTTTCAGAATTATTTCTGCATGATCATGTGACACTGAAGTTAGGAGTGATGGGTTATGAAAATTCAGCTTTGCCATCGCAGGAATAAGTTATATTTAAAAAGTATTAAAATAGAAAACTGTCATTTTAAATTGTAATAATATTTTACAATACTTCGGTCACGTTCGACGTATGTCGGTTGTACCGACGAAATGGGATCACTTCAGAGAGTGATTTAGAGAGTGACCCCTATCAGCTTCGAGATTTAGAGAACGGGCCATTGGCGTGCGAGATTTGCATCTCGCGCTCCGCCGCGCGCAGCGGGTATAAACAGGAAGCGAGAGCAACGCACTGACGTCATTCACTTTGGAGCCGAACGGCGTTGAAGAAGGACTTCAAAGACTGCTATTTCAGCGAGAGATTACCAGAGAGAATGAGAGGAACGCTGTGCTGGCGAGAAAGCACAAAGCACTTTCATTGCTGCTGTTAAACAACTGCTGTTTTCACAGCAATCTGTTGGTTCCGGTGAGGGCGTTCTCCCGTTTCGAGTGCAAACACAGGCTGCACTATCCCCTGTGTGCTGCCGTGGTCTGTCCTTGGGTGCTTTAGCACTTCTGAAAGAGAGTTTTCCTCACAAAAAGAGCAACACGGATGTGACACTGCGTCTGTTTCAAGATGTCATTCTACCGTGCGTTTCTGGATGCGGTTGTTCCCTCTCGCCCGCTAACGGTCACAATCGCTGTCTCACGTGCCTGGGCATTCAGCGCGCTGAGGCAGCGTTTGTGGATAGTTCATGTTCTCACTGCGGGAACATGACTATCTTGGCACTTAGGTTGAGACTCGCCTACCTCCGGGAAGGTGGAGTCCCCTTCCCTATACCTTGATCTAGAGCTATCTCCCAAGATAGACCTACTTCGACGGATGGCCGGGGTGACCTGAGAATCACGTTCAGGCCAAACTCGCCGAGCATACCTCCGCAGGCCCCTGAACCCTCACAAGCGCCGTAGCCGGTGGTGCTTCTGGAGGAAACCGCTGGCCCCTCCCATGGGCGGCCAGTGGTGACCTTCGGGGCGCCCGCAGACGAGCAGATGTTGATCGCTGCATCGGAGGGGCAGTTCCTGTCCTCAGAGGATGAAGACTCCGCTGTACTGCCTCCCTCTGGGAGAGTGGCAATGGTCGTGTTGGACCCTTAGTTGACGGCTATGCTTTTCCGGGCCACAGAAAAGGTCGGGCTTGTGTGGAACCCTCCACCACGTCCCGAACCTTCTAGGTTGGATGATTGGTTTCTGGGGGGGGGGGGGGGGGGGTCGCGCTGGTTCTCACCGTCCCGCCCCAGTGCCATTCTTCCCGGAGATGCATGAGGAGCTTACCAGGACGACACCTTTCAGTGCCAGAAACAGACCTGGTGGCTCCTCCCTCCTCACTACCCTTGACAGCGGGCAGGCCAAGGGATACGAGAGAATCCCACCAGTTGAGCGGGCCGTCACGATGCAACTGTGTCCAGCGACCGCCTCCAACTGGCATGGTGACCCTCGTCTCCCGTCCAAGGCCTGTAGGTTTTCTTCCAGTCTGACTGCGAAGGCCTACAGGTCCTGCGGACAGGCCGCGTCCGCTTTGCACTTGCTTCAGGTGCACCAAGCCCAAGCACTCATGGACATGCACGAGGGTACGAAAGTCACCGCCCATTCCATTGGTCAGGCGATGTCCACCTTAGTGGTCCAGGAACGGCATCTCTGGCTCAACCTGGCCGACATGAGGGAGACAGACAAGAACCGGTTCCTGGACTCCCCCATTTCGTCGGCCGGGTTGTTTGGCGACACGGTCGAGAACTTTGCCCAGCAGTTCTTGGCCGCCCAGAAGCAGACAGAGGCCATCAAACACATCCTGCCCCTGCGGTCCGCTGCTGCCTCCACCCCGCCGCCGGCCACAGCACCTCCATCAGCCCGTCGCCAAGGATGTCCGCCTGCCGCCGCCCCCGCTCCTGCCCCAGCCCAGCAGCATCCTCCGGGCGTAGGCGTGGAGCTGGCCGTGGGAAGGACGTCCAGCCCGCTCAGGCCGCTGCCAATCTAGGTGGCAAGCGCCGTCGCAAGAGACCCTGAGACGGGCCACCCAGAGATGGAGGAAACTGCTCTTCAGGAGATGGCTGCAGCACCACTCCTTCCCCCGGAGGAGGGCCGGGGGAAAATCCTTTGTTCTGTCTTTTCTGTTCCGCCTCAGTGGTACCCAAATTATCAATAAAAGAGCAGTTTCTAACATCTCTGGGTGCCAAGAGAGCGCGTCTGGCGGTATGCAATGCTACCATGCCTCGTTCCCCTCGGACGCCTCTCCCTTCGCCAGCAGGAGGTGCTGGCTGTCGGGACGCACACAATGTGCCTCCTCACACTCGCCCGCCCCCTCAGCGGATGCAGGTTTGTGTGTCACACACCCAGACCCCTCCA
Source organism: Romanogobio albipinnatus (assembly GCA_023566225.1). NCBI lineage: Eukaryota > Metazoa > Chordata > Actinopteri > Cypriniformes > Gobionidae > Romanogobio > Romanogobio albipinnatus. Next base: position 44,228,190 of record CM042242.1, read on the forward strand.
CGGACCACTCCCATGTCGTCCACGGGTCCCTGCATTCCTCTGCGCTGCCCCGCTGCGGGTACGTCTGTGGTGCCGATGGCCCCGCTTGCTCCCCGGCCTGTCTCGCTGGCTCATCCGTACCATCAGACTTGGCTACGCGATTCAGTTCTCCCGGCGTCCCCCAAGTTCAGGGGCGTTCACTTCACGTCTGTGTCGAGGGAGAACGCCCCTGTGCTTCAGGCGGTGATCGCTGTCCTACTGGCGAAGGACGCAATCGAGCTGGTCCCTCCAGCTGATATGAAGTCCGGGTTCTACAGCCCGTACTTCATTGTACCCAACAAAGGCGGCGGGTTACGGCCGATCTTGGATCTGTGATAATTGAACCGCTCCCTCCACAGGATGCCATTCCAAATGTTGACGCAGAAATGCATCTTCAGGTGTGTCTGTCCCCAAGATTGGTTTGCAGCGATCGACCTGAAGGACGCGTACTTTCATGTCTCGATTCTCCCTCAACACAAACCGTTTCTACGCTTTGCATTCGACGGACGAGCATATCAGTACAAAGTCCTGCCCTTCGGGCTGTCCCTGTCGCCCTGTGTCTTCACGAAAGTCACGGAGGCTGCCATTGCTCCCATGAGAGAGCGTGGTGTTCGCCTTCTCAACTATCTCAACGACTGGCTGATCCTTGCCCAGTCACGGGATCAGTTGTGCGAACACAAGGACATGGTGTTTCGGCACCTCAGCCAGTTGGGTCTTCGGTTTACTGGGAGAAGAGCAAACTCTGTCCCGTACAGATGATCAGTTTTCTCGGGATAAAGATCGACTCGGTCGCCATGACAGCCCGCCTCACTGAGCACGTTCTGGTCCGGACAGACAGTACTGTGGCCGTTGCGTACATCAACAAGCAGGGTGGTCTACGCTCCCGCTGCATGTCCCAACTCGCCCGCCATCTCCTCCTGTGGAGTCAGAAGCATCTGAGGTCCCTTCGTGCCATTCACATTCCGGGCCCACTCAATCGTGCAGCCGACGAGTGGAGACTCCACCCCCAGGTGGTCCAGCTGATCTGGAGTCGCTTTGGGGCCGCACAGATCAATCTGTTTGCCGCCCCCGACACGACCCACTGCCAGTTATTTTATTCCCTGACCGAGGGAACCCTCGGCACGGATGCCCTGACACACAGCTGGCCTACGACTTGGTCCCCATAGTCAGCAACACTGAAGTGCCCGTTCTAAGTGTCGGCTTGCTGCGCCACTCCCTTCCCCATGGAACGGATACGTTATTTTCTCCAGTCGAGTTCCCCTGGTATTGGCGAACCCTGTTGAGTATTCCGCAACCAAGCGTCCGACACCAGGTCTGGCACTTGTATGCATTGGTGGAACTTGTGTCAGGCTGGGTTCCGTATGTCGTGACCCCTACGGCGGTCCCATATGTGTATTCTCCACGGTACAGCTCCCTACGGCGAGCTCGTGTCTTTCCCTCGGCAGAGTCCCTCCTGTAACTGGCCGGGGCCACCCCTGGGACTTCCGTATGTTGCACTGCCTAAGGTCAGTCCATACGTGTATTCTCCACATGGTTACTCCCTCCGGGCATGATGTGGCTTCCGCAGCGTCCCTCCGGGCACGCTTTCCCAGCGTTATCCAATAAGTCTGCTGAGTGGGTCTTGCGGAACAGCAGTGTGACTCTCCTGCGTGAATTTCCCCGCCCGCATCAGAACGGGGTCTGAGGGGCTCTCGCTGGAAGTGGTAGTAACTGTGGCGTTTTCCAAAGGGATCCCAATCCGACGTACGTCGAACGTGACCGACTGAAAGAGAACGTCTCGGTTACGTATGGTAACCCTCGTTCCCTGAAGGAGGGAACGGAGACATACGTCCCGTCGCCACAGTTCCTTACCATCACTGCATGGCCGAGTCACAAGTTCGGCTCCTCAGTGAAAACGTCAGTGCGTTGCTCTCGCTTCCTGTTTATATCCGCGGCGCGGGCGGAGAGCGAGATTCAAATCTCGCACGCCAATTGCCCATTGGCCCATTCTCTAAATCTCGAAGCTGATAGGGGCTCTCTGAAGTGATCCCAATTTGTCGGTACAACCGTCGTACGTCTCCGTTCCCTCCTTCAGGGAACGAGGGTTTCCATACGTAACCGAGACGTTTTTACAGTATGGTTTTGATCAAGTAAATGCAGCCTTGGTGAGCATAAGAGACTTCTTTCTAAAAATTAAAACATCTTATGTACCCAAACTTTTGAATGGAAGTGTATTTGCCTAATGCATATTTGATTTATGTTGTCTCGCTTGAATATATTTAGCCAATTGTTTTCCTTGCAAGTAAATATGGTGTGTAGGCTTCATGACATTTACAGTATCATACACAGCAAAACAATCATTATAAAGAAATTAGATTGAGTTTCTTTGTTTCTTAGCTCACCTGTTGCTTGCGGGTCTAAATGGTTCGGCCTTGCACTCATGGAGGTCAGATCTGAGGCAGTTTGCTGAAGTGCTCAAGTCTCCATCTGCACAAGAGTTCCTGTATCTTCCTGTTCCATCTCTCAATTCCACCAAGAGTCTCATCGTAGCCACTGGAGAGTCAAATACGGTCATATATGAGCTGACTTCAGTGTCCAATCAATCTGACTTCATCCCCAAGTATGTTACTGTTGTTATGTAAACCATAGTTACAAAGAAGAATAGTTTGATTTCTGTATGATCTTCTTTGTTGTGTTATACTGTATATCTTTTTCTAGCTCTGATGTTCAGTGATTTTTCCATCTCTTATTCTTAGTTCAGGAGAGCTGTTTTTCCAGCCAGGGGTGCGTGAGCTAGACATAGCAGTGAATATAATTGATGATGATGTTCCTGAGGAGGAAGAACATTTCCGTGTCAGCCTCAAGAACCCCAAAGGAGGGGCAGAAATTGGCTTTCGTGGTCAAGTGACCTTGTTCATTCCAGCAAACGATGATGCTTATGGGATTATAGGCTTTGCACAGGTATCAGGATCAGAATTTGTTGTATGATTTACTAATGCTGTTATCTGAATATTTAACTCCCTAAGTGTCCCTCAGTAATATAGCCAAGGCAAGACACCCCAGGTGAATAGGGTCAAAAAGAAACTAATATATCACCATACTTCCCCAGTTGATTGATTACATTAAGAATTACAAAACAATTTTGTGTTACAAGCTTTCTGAAATGTTGTTTAAAAAAGGCAACTTATCTAATTAAGTATACTTACATTTTCATGAAACAAATCTGAAATTTGGAAAATAAAACGTGTATGTAAGTCCTAATGAATGGAGATTTTTGGCTCAGTGCAGGAGAAAAAAAAAAACTCATTTTGAGAAAATTGCCTTTAAATATTTGTAATTGTAATCTACAGACACAAATAGTTAAAGTGCAATAAAATAAACACTGTATGTTGGATGTTTTCTTTCCACTACTCTGAAACAACAACATGAAAATCCAAATAGCCTAAAATCTCAATTTACCAGTGCATGAAAAAGTTTTTGCCTGAGATTTCTTGCCTTAATGTTTTAAATGTAAAGTAGTGTCCATTGCACACTGCTGTTATCTTTCAAAGACTAAAAATGGTACTTACTGAAGCTGTTTGTGCACAGATTTGATCATTTAATTTTATAAACAAATATATTTTTATATAGAACTCTTTAATGAGGGAGGTGGATGAGCTGGAGGATGATAACCCTGTTTCTCTAAACATCGAGAGGAGGAGAGGCAGATTTGGCAGACTAACAGTACACTGGAGCACCTATGGTAGTCTCAATGACGTTTTTCCTACTTCAGGAGTGGTGAGAGCTGCTTGCATATCATGGGTTTTCTGTTTTCAGTTGTTTAAGTAATGATATTTGACTGAATTGCATATTTTAAATAGTATATTGTGAACTGCAGACTATCATTTTAGTCCAAAATCACAGCTCTAAGTATAAGCTGCCATTTTTAGCAGTTGTACTTGTGTTGCTTGTGACTGAAATATGCAAACTACCATTTTTTTTAAAACAATGTACTATTTAAATTTCAATGTATGCATCTGGGGTGCATTCAAATCGTTTAATGCATAGATAGTCATGAATTATCCCACTTATGCCATGGTCTTTTGCAAGCACTGACAGGTTAAAGCTGTCTTTGATGTTTGCAGCACAATATTTGACCAGAAGGGTACAAATTATGGTTATTTTCGTCAGTTACGGTGTTAGATCTAGCATTCTGCCTGCTTTAAATCAGACACAGGGATAAAGTAGTGCCTACGATTACTTTTATTTGAATTAATTAATTATAGCATTTATTTGAATGAATTATGACAAGAATGTTTCTGTGTGTGCGCAGCTTGATCTCCATTCTCTGTGTGCGAGTGATGTGTGTGTGTTTCATTGAAAATCAGAATTGAGTATTCAGACAGACCATGGTATAATATTATATTAACCTTCCAATTAGAACTTCAAAAATGTCAACGAATAAAGATAAAGTACAAACAGTTACAGACCTCTTTACACCATCTTCATCTGTTCTCCTTGTAGGTGACATTTTCTGTGAGCCAAGCTGTTGCTACCATATCACTGAACGTATTAGCTGATGACATTCCAGAGTTAGCAGAAAAAGTCACCGTTGTCCTGACCAAGGTCACAACGATTGGGATAACTGATCCATCCAGAGGAGCCATGATCGACCCCCAGCATGCACAAGCAAACCTTACCATTAAAGCCAATGGTTCACCCTATGGAGTCATTGGCTGGCATCTGGATTCCCAGTACTTCATCACGCCAGAACCTCAAAGTAATTAATCTGTGTTTAACTTTGTCTTTATTTGAACTTCAGCACAATAATACAATGAACGGTGTATGAATGGCTTGGATAGCCAATTAACATTGCTGTGGTGTACCGCTAAAAATTAAAGTCAACATTTCCTGCAATCCAAATTACAGAGAAGAAATATGTACATATTTTCTAGTCATATACTTAGTCTTGGAATAGTTAAGATGAATTCAGGGGAGGAATTCGTTTGTCAATGTTATTATACATAATTGCCCTACATTACAATATGAAAATATTTGCTCTTGAAAGACAGAATTTTTTCCCTTTTTATTCCTTTCACTTCAGAGAGCCCAAGCAATATCACACTAAGTATTGTGAGAGATCAAGGAGCATCAAGGGATGTGTTAGTTTATTATACCACCAAAGCAGCCCTTCACCTGCCACCTGTCAATCAAGCTAGTGAGGGGACTGACTATGTAGCCAAAGAGGCCACAGTCGTCATGATGGAGAACGCTACTGTTGTTTTGGTATCCATTACCATCCTGCCGGTGAGTACCTCAACTTCACTGGGATGCCATATTATAAAAAAGACCTTCAGAGTGTTAAAATTAAAGCATAGGGGTGTAGTGGTTTGAAATCTGGTCCAATAATTTAAAAGTTGTAGGTTTAAACCTTGATTACTTAATTTACTGAATACTTACATTTGTGGTATATTATATGTCTTTATCAGGGAGAAAGGAGAAATCTTTCTTCCTTGATGCCCTGATGTTTTCAGTACTGGTATTGACTGGTCGAGAGGTTTAGAGAGGCAAAAGTTCAGTCTGCAGTGTTCCAGAGGGTCATCCCTCGCTGTGTCCAGGGTCTGTCAGCCCCCAGAGCTTGCTCTGACTGTGTGCCGACCCAGTGCTGAAAAACTCCATCTCATGTTCTCCTCCAACTTTAAATTTGCCCGACATCGTTGGTTTCCCTTTATTTTTGTAAAGGGCGTTTGATTTAGTCTTTGCACGTTCTTTTTAACACCGTACGTCACGAACGTGACCTTTCTGACGTGATGACGTCATACGTTGTGAAGAAGCACAACACTGAAGTCACGCATTTGTGGTTAAAAAGTATATACATTTTTTATAACCGATCATTTTGCTAGATAAGACCCTTTTCTTCGGCTGGGATCGTGCAGAGCCATTTGAAGCCCTTCAAAGCCCTTTAAAACTGCATTGATTTGGACCTTCAACCCATTGGTTGCCATTGAAGTCCATTATGTGAAGTCCATTATTTTTCCTCAAAAAATTAATGGACAAAATTTCTTCATCTTAGATGAGATGGAGGTGAGTAAATTATCACATTTTCATTTTGAAATGAGCTAATCCTTTAAGCTGAGGTGAGTGTTCATGTCTCTGAACTGAAATCTCTAACTAATGGTCACTTAGTAAGCACCTAAGTGAATTGAAAATACGACCCTGGGCTTAGATCCCAGGGATGTTGCATGTTTCATTCTCTGGAGGTTTCTAATCACAGCTTGAGTGCAGACATTTTTCAGTATAGCCTAGTGGGTATTACATTCCCCATAGTGTCAACACTATAATGTGTTGAGTAGTACGTTTACAATACCACTATTACTTTTTTACTGTATTTGTATTACTTTTTTAATGTGTTGAGTATTACTTTTACAATTACAAAATTACTTTTTTTACTGTATTTATGATTAAAAAAACTGCAGCCTTGGTGAGCATAAGAGACTTCTATCAAAAACATAGAAAAAATCACCACCCTCACTTCCCCTTAAGCCTCACAGTTAGTCTCAGGTCACTCAGTCTGAGGACACGCTGTGCTGAAGCTGATGAGGAGACAGACTGACCTCCTACTGCCTACAGGGCAAGCCAACAGCCAGTTACTATCATCACCACAAAAACCCCACATTTTTTCTGTTTGCTCCTGGAATAGCTTATGCTCTGCAAATTGCAGTGGTCGTTAGATATTTTTGCATGTTGGTTAGCCTCAAAAACCACATGTTGAATTTGTTTGGGCTAAAAGATTATCGACATAAATCAGCATGTTGTTAGAAATTAATTGTACAGAAGCTGTTTTTTTTTTTCAATTGTTTGCTCTTAGGATGATATTCCTGAACTGGCTGAGACGTTCCTTGTAAACATCACCAGAGTTGAACTCTTGGGTGGAGACACAGGAGCAGGTCAGCCCAGTGTGAAAAGACCTGGTCTGGAGATAGCTGAGGTGACCATCCAAGAGAACGATGACCCAAGAGGAGTCCTCAGTTTCAATGTCTCAAAGGTTGGTTTACCATAATCTTTTTCTAAATATATTTTTATACCAATTGTATTGGCTTTTTATACATTTACTGTATTGTGATTTATATATATTTTTTGTCTTTATTGATGATGAAGAACAAACATACTTCTACAATCCCTTGTCCTTTAGGATGTATCTGGGGCAGTGCTGGCATTTGAGGTACCATCACCTGGAAATGTCTTTCGCCTGGCCGTCGTGCGAATGGCCGGTAGATCTGGTAGACTGGTGCTATACTGGGAGGCGCAAGCAGTCACAGCCAGCACTGAAGACTTTAGTCCTTCCTCTGGAAACCTTACATTTCAAGATGGACAGGTATAGATTAACAAGTCATTTTTGTATTGACTGAAAAGGGGAAGAGGTAGAAATTAGGATTATTAGAAATGAATCTACATTAGGTTGAAAGTTCCTCCATGGGTGCTTTTCAACACTCAAGGATGCTTCCTCATTTCTTCGTACCTCCATTCTCCAGCCTGTGACCCAGAAACCATTCAATGTTAACCATTGCAAAGGACTTCTCAAATCAAATTGCACCACAAGGAGGCGAGGAATGAGGAGCGAGGAAGCTTCCAAAGGAGCTATGAGTGAGGATGCACAGGTGTATCCTATGTGGAAGTCTTTTTGGCGAAACACCTGACAGATGTATAATATTCCAATGTACAAATAAGCATTCCTTCGATTCCTAATTTTCTTTCCTTGCATTCTTCCCTCGTATCCTAAGGGGGGTACACAAGAGGAGATGCACAAATAATAAATAAAAGCACCCCCTGTGGTGAGCATGTCACTTGTGTTTCTTCTCTTCCCCTTTTAGGCTGAATAATGGCTTATGACTATAGAGAGCCTCCTAACAATAGGGTTAAATGTAACAGACATGTATAGAAAAGGCTACTGGAACTAATATGACAGTAAAACTGTTACAATGTTACTTTTAAGTAACTAAATATTTTGAATTAGCTGTTTCAGCAAATTAAAATACTGTGGATATGAAATATAGAATGATTATCATTATAATGTAAGCCTATTTATTTGTTTGTTTGTTTGCAGGCAGTGGCTTATATTGAGATCACCATTATTGATGACACAATTGTGGAGTCCACAGAGACATTTATGGTCAAACTGGTTCGAGTCATCGGAGGTGCCAGGTTGGGGGACGAGGCGTCTGTGGTAGTCAGCATCCCAGCCAATGATTCACCTTTTGGTCGGTTTGGGTTTGAGGAGCTAATGGTAAATTTACCAATAATATCTATGAATTTTAGTCCAATATTAGCACTTTGCTGGCTCACCTATGTGTTTTGTCTACGGCATGATATTTACATAACTGTAGTAACTTTAATGTAACTTGTATGCTTGTATATAAAGTAACTTATTCTTAATTTGGTAGGATGTAACCTTGTACTTGTACTTAGTCTAACTTCTCTATTGTCATTATTGACAGAATAATAATTTGGCATTAATGCTCTAATACCTTTGTGGTTACTTTTATTTATTTATTTATTTATTTATATATATATATATATATATATATATATATATATATATATATATATATATATATATATATATATATATATATATTATATATGGGTGATTCTTAGACTATGGGCACTATTATTTTCTTTGGTCATATTTTTTAAAATACATATCATTTTGGACAAATTCCTCTTTCTTTGTCAAGCTAACAATAAAACCACCTTAATTTTTTTTTTTTTTACTACCTTTCTATTATGATTTTTTATACTTTTCAACCTCCTTATAGGTGTCAAAATCACAGTTTTCTCCTTGTTGCACACCCAGACTTTTTAACTTCAACAATGAAAATACAGTTTAAAAATATAATCTATATAATAATATAATAATATAAAATATAAAAATATATATCTGGTAACTATTAATGCACCTGAATTAAGCACTAGTAAAATAATTAAGATACGCTATAATATTTAATGTGAGACCACTATGAATATTACTTTTTATACAAAATATAGCTGTCGAAAGATTGTTTAAGCGGTTTCTATGGAAATATTCAGTGACATCAGAGCACATGTTGGACATGGAGGGAATTAAAATTTTCATCAACAACAAATGAAGAAAAATCAAGCTAAATATTGCTTGAACAGTTAATATATTTATTCTACGTCATTTCCAAACATGCTGTACCTTTAAAGGTGTTTTTAAAAAGCTAAACATTTTAAGTTAAATAAGAGTATTTTGTATACATGAAATGCTAAGTATTAATTCAAAGCTAATCAGTGAAGCTGTCTTCCATTTTTTTCACAAAAAAACTACAGAAATGTAATTTCCACCACATGCTGCTATTTCCACCACAGAGGGCAGTGTGGCGGAAATTATATTTATGATTACAAAGTACAATTGATATGGATTGCCAGAGTATATTTGGGAAATAATTTTTATATTATAATATATTACAATATTTTTTATATTTATCTATTGTTTCTCTACATTCACGTTAATTAATTGTCATTTCCACAACACCGTCATTTCCATCACCACACACATTTTTAATAATTACTTAAAAAAGTTATCAACACACATTAAAAATGTATGAGATCATGCTCTACTTAATATAAAAATTCAAGTTATTTATTTTCTAATAAGCTCTTACCCAAACCAATATTAAATGTCAGAGTGTGACCGGTGTACAGTTCAGCATTTGGTCCTTAGGGCAGTTAATTTATCTCATAGTTATTCCATTTTTAAATAACAGCTGTATATTGAGATGTGGTGGAAATTACATTTATTCATTGCAGGTTGGAAAAAAATGTAAAATAATAACAATTTATCTTGTAATCTAAGTTTGTCCTCTTACAGACCTTACAACTAGACAAATAATTTAAACTTATGAGACTTATGAGTGTTTTACCTGAACTTTGAACAAGGTTTTTTTTTTTATTTTTATATACATATATATAAATGTAATAGATTTTTCAATCTATTCTCAGATCTCTGTGTCTGAGCCTCAGTTCCTAAATGACCCAACTTCCAAAGCTACACTGACCGTAGTACGTAGCTCAGGAGGTGAGGGAGTGGTGAATTTGATCTGGCTTCTGCAGGAAGAGGGAAGAGATGACCTAATCCCTCATAATGGAACTCTCATCTTTAATGGGGTAGGTATGGCTGGTAAATATGAAAATGAGTATTGCCTTTAATTAATTGAATATCACTTTAACTTGTGCCACAGTGAGATACTCACAGTAGTTAAATGGTTTTATCGTTCCTAGACTGAGTCAAAAAAGACTCTGATAATTCAGGCTTTGGCTGATGCTGTCTTGGAGGGAGAGGAGAGATTCACCATCCAGCTTCTTTCTCCAAAGAATGAGCCAGTCATTGATCCAGTTAGAGGTTTGAAAACATATTATTACCATTATCAAGCATAAATCATAAGTCAACATTTTTGACAGGTAGTGTTCAGTCATCATTTACTTGCTTTTCTTTCCGTCAGGTGTTGCTACAGTTGTTATTCAAGCTGATGTGGGTGCCCTGGGAACTGTAGGAATAGCTGATTCCAGCAGGAACATTCTGATTGGTGAACCAAGAAACAATTATAATGGAACAGCTTTGGTCAGGTAAACTTTTCACCTTCTCCAACCAACAGAGGTTACTGGGTATTTAATTTCCATTGGTGTCACCAAACGTAATTGGCAAACAATAGCAAAACATATTTCCCAAACATAGATAGATTGTTAGATTGTTCCCTATCAATTGCAGTCTTGTAAGAGGTCCAGGCATCTTTGGTGAGATTGAGATCTTCTGGAACATCAGTGCAGCTTCAGATAAAGAGTTTGAGGAGACCTCTGGCAAAGTTGTTATGAAAGACCGCCAGTCTGCCGCTACAATTCAGCTGAAGGTAAAACTGCTGAGTACTACATAATACTGGTCGGTAAGATTTGTTAATGTTTTTGTAAATGATCATCAATGCCGCATTTATTTGATCAAAAATACAGTGCAAACTGTTTTCTATTTTAATATTTTAAAATTACATTTATTCCTGTGAAGGCAAAGCTGAATTTCCAGCAGCCATTACCTCAGTCTTCAGTGTCACATGATCCTTCAGAAACCATTCTAATGTGCTTAAGGAGCATTTGTTGTTATTATTATCAATGTTGAAAACAGTTGTGCTGCTTAATATTTTTGTGGAAACCTACATTTTGTTTTTCAGGATTCTTTAAATAGAAAGTAAAAAAATAAAATTGTATATGAAATACAAATATTTTGTAACACTGTAAATGTCTTTACGGTCGCTTTTGATCAATTTAACCTCCTTAGCTCTAGGACCATTTTTGGGGATTTCTGCATGGATTTGGCTTACCCATACCCACATACAGTGGTCTAAATACACAATTTTGGTGTAATTTTACTGGAAATCCTTTGAAGTTACTTAAAGCTTAAGGTGATACACATTTAAGTGTATGTTTGTCTGAGCTCTAATAAGCTCTAACCTCAATCAGGGTCCTTGGAGTTTAAGAGGTTAATTCATCCATGCTGAATAAAAGTATTAATTTCTTACTGACCCCAAACTTATAGATACATACTTATAGATCGAATGTCAATATTTAAAAACCTCCAGACATACAGTATCAGAATACTACTACATATTCATTTCAAAATGTATAAAACTAAAATGTATAATCATACTGTACAAGTTCAGTATGAATCCTTATCTTGACCCAGCATAACATTTCCCCTGCAAACTGTAAAAATGTAAACCATCTTGACACACAAAGTCAATTTTATTCCCTCTTCCTGTTTCTGTAGGCACTAGATGATGAGATCCCAGAAGAAAGACGTTTATATCAGCTAAGACTGAGCTCTCTAACCCCGGGCACAGCAATCAACCCTGACAGACAACTTGCCACCATCACTATGGCTGCCAGTGACCTTCCCCATGGGCTCTTCTCCTTCTCTCAAGCCTCTTTGCGTGCCACTGAGGAGGACAGAGCTGTGAGACCCCTTACATGACACTACCACTGCTGAGATACAAACCACAACCAGAGGACTATGTGCTTCTGCTTGTTCCCCTTGACTGGGAAAGTCATTGAAAAGTTTTTTTTTTTAAACTTCCATTAAGCAATAGCCTAGCAACCACTGATCCCACGACACAAAACACTGTAAAGTTTTCTTTATGAGAGACTTTGGGTTTTTAGTGCTTATTGAGTATAATGGAGCAGTGTATTTAAAAATGGACACAGGATAAGTTCTGTGTATGCTCAGTTAGCTTTGACCATTTGATTTTTCCTAGAATAAATTGTAATAGATTGTAAGAGATGGGAATGAAGATATCTGTGAACCCATACTCAATGGTAGTTGAGTCTCCAACAGTGTCTTGTCTCTTACCAGGTAAATGTGACCATTGTTCGCTCCATGGGTGTGTTTGGCAGCGTGTGGGTTAGCTACCACACAGAAGGCAGAACTGCAATCAGCGGACAAGATTTTGGACAGTCCTCTGGCCGGATGCTATTCAGGCCTGGGGAGAGTTCAAAGGTCATCACACTGACGATACTCGATGATGACCTTCCAGAAGGACCAGAGGAGTTTTTCCTCAACATTACTCTAGTAGAGCTTCTAAATGCTAGGTAGAGTTCAGTCTGCTATCTGAAATCCAAGTCATGCAGAAGCTTGGAATAAAACTAGCTATATACTTTTTGTATGCTGAAAATCTGGTTCTTTCCTCTTGTTTTCAGTTCAATGGATTTTACAGTGAGAGAGTACGGCTTACAGATTGACCAGCCTCCAGCTATTGGCAATCTGTCCTCCCTTATGGTGATTATCCAGAAAAATGACAACGCTGAGGGTATTCTGGAGTTTGACCCCAATTATGTCAACATCACTGGTACTTTTATGCCTCTCTCTTTTTTTCTAAGCTCTTTTGTGATTTATTAGGGTACAACGGGGGTAAAGGTGCGATGGGAGAAAAGGCACCTTTTGATTTTATTTTCCTCTAAACCACTAGATGGCATAAAAACTTGCCACAACACTTTCCAAAACATCCGTGGATATTTGGCTGATCACGGGCAGCAACACAAAGTTGATTCTGGGCTGATTTGATCTATTTTATTTTTTATTTTTTATGTTGTGGATTTAAGTAGCAAATGAGAATCGATAAAATTAATGTTTATATTTTGAGACAAAGGTCCTCTTAATGATTTTCAGTTTTGTTCGAGGTAAGAGCAACAGTTTTTTAATAACGGAAAAACTTGTAAAAGTATGTTTTTTAGTGTAAAAGGTGCCCTTGCTGTTAATAATAATAATAAAGTTAATAATAGTTAATAATAAACAGCTGGCTGACATTTCCATTTGTTGACATGACATGGTTCGATTCAGATGGTAAATATCATATATTAAGTTGGGTGTCCACCTTAGAGATAATACCCATATTTATAATGAAACAATCATATTTAAAAAATATAATACAAATCATCATATAATAAAACATAATTTATTGTTAGTACTGTAAATCTAGATTAAATTATTATGGGATCTTTCAAAATCTTTACTTTTTTAAATAATTTTGTTTCTGTATTTTTTACAGAATATATTTTTATATTAACTATATAAAATATATTTTTATTATTAATATTTTTGTATTATAATGACAATATATTTATTGAACAAAAATGAATTATTCTTTTTATCAAAATAAATTGAAAATAGTACAAACTTTGCTAAAGTGATTGAAAAAAAAAAACATATTGAAGTATTTGTATCAATATTGTGTGCCTTTTTGCCACGCTTTTTTCCCGCCTTGCCACCTCATACATTTATAAGATTTTTAAACACTAACCACTTTTATGATTTATTTTCACACAAAATCTGTTGCTCCATCAATGTTCAAAATAAACATGTTTTTTCTGCAATCATACACTTTGGGAATAGTGAAAAATAATTGTTTTAAATGTTACAAGTTAATTTTAAGTATCACTATTGTGTACAGTATGAAAGATGTTCATTTTGAGAAATTGTTTACTTTAAAGTTGTCTCTTCATATCAAGACTGGAAAATCTAAACCATAAGAATTAGTAAATATAGATTACGCTTCGCCTTCAAATAACATATTGATGTGTATGTGACTGTTATTATCGTTAACTATTTAATAATAATTTTTGATAATTTAAATAAAGCGGAAATTATAAATATGAACCATAATCTTGAAGTACTACAATTACTAAAACTGAAACTGAAATAAATATAAATTAAAGCAAAATAGAAATATATATTTTTAAAGCAATACAAATGACAACTTTAACTACAATTAAAATGAATTAATAAATACTGTAATCACATATAAATAATTTTAAATTACACTGGTATGCAAATGTGTGTGATATATATTTGTTGTCAGTCTTTGTTAGTCTTTCCAATTGTTTTTGTGTCACAGTTGAGGAAGATGTAGGCATTCTGTCCATCCCTGTACTGAGGCGTATTGGATCCTATGGGCAGGTCACAGCAGAGTTTATCTCCAAAGGTTTGACTGCTCAACCTGGTTCAGATTACATTCTGCTCAATGGCTCCATCACCTTTCAGCATGGCCAAACCCTCAACTATATCAATGTCTCCATAGTGGACGACACAGAGAGGTAAGAATGGGGTTATTAACTTTCATTGCTATTTATGCTTTCATTGGATTGGTTTAAAATTGTACTGTCAATGAGTGTACGTTTTGTGAACTTGATGATGTTTTTTTCTTCCCACAGTGAATTTAATGAGATATTTGAGATGCAACTCACTGGTGCCACAGGAGGTGCCATACTTGGAGCTCAGCTTATTGCACGAGTTACAATTGCCAAAAGTGACTCACCAAATGGTGTGGTACGATTCATCAACCAAAGCGCCATCACCATTCCAAACCCCAACAGTACCCTCAGACTGACACTGTTTGTAGAGCGAGTGGACGGACTGCTGGGAAACGCCACGGTGAGCCCCGTCTAGACTATGACCTCACACTTCTGATGCCATATCCATAAAATAGCAGTTTTCTACATGTAGGGAAGCACTTGGAGGACACACAGACCCTGAACTGGTTGTTTCCATTGATTTGTATGTAATGAATAATGTGGTAAATGAAGATTGTGGAATATTTTGGTGGATCAAAACTGGTCTGTGAGATTTAGTACAGACCTTTATGCTACTTTAATGTTTCCTTCACAGACAAAAGAATATTTATCCGTCAAAGTGATTTTCAATAATCAATCAAACATTAACAATTATTAGTCAGGAAAATAATATCTATATATATTGAAGAATGTCCTTTTATTTTCTATTAATTTTGTTTTTTGTTTCCTATTGCAAGATGTTGATTTGTATTTTATGCCTCAAAACAGTGTTCAAATAAAATATTTTATATATTTTATTGTTTGCAATAATGCCTCTAAAAGCTTGGTTAAACAGTGTGATTTAATGGAATTAGAAAAATGAAAAGGCTCAAAACAGTATTTTACAATATTTATAAATAACAGGCAAGATTGATTTTTCATGACATTTAAGTGCTTCCTGTACTGTCTTAACGGAATCAGCACAGATGCAAAGTGTTCCTCTGACATGTACTTGTGTCATTTCTATTCTTCAGGTATTATGGCAGATTTTAGGGCCAAACTCAAATGAGGTTTTACCATCAGTAAACACAGACATTGGTGAACCAGTGAACGGGACATTCGGTTTCAGAGATGGGGAAAGGGGTGTGCGTAGCATTGAGCTGAAGATCCTGCCTCACGGTGAGGTGGAGGTCACAGAGAAATTTATTGTCGTGCTTAGTATCCTTTCTGGAGAGATGGGTGTTGACCCCAGAGCTGGATCTGTCACACTCACAGTACGTCCTGCTCAGCACACAATAGAGATAACCTCTAGAAAACAGAGGATAATACTTTAAATGCTGCAATGTGACATTTTAGTAATTGTGTACAATGTGTTCATTCTCCAGATTGAGAAGTTTGGAGACCCCAATGGCATAGTACAGTTCACAGAACAGGACCTGAAAGAGCGCATTTACAGTGAGCCTTCTGACAGCGAAGGTCCGCTCAAAATATCACTCCTTATCACACGTAGAGAGGGCGTTATGGGCAACATCACGGTAAGAAAAAAATTAACAAAATAAAATCATTTTTAAACCATCACAGGAATAAAATACATTTTAAAATGTATTAAAATACTTAAGTTATTTTAAATTCTATTAATATTTCACAAAATGTTCAAATAAATATACCCAGCCTTGTTGAGCATAGGAGACTTCTTTCAAAACATTTAAAACACTGTATCAAATCCCAAACATTTGAACAGTACTGATAGTATTGTAATTATGTAATATTCTACGTAAATGTTCATAAAATGATTTCAAGCCCCATAATTGTTTTTTCCCCAGGTTTTCTGGGAAATCCTGAGTGAAGCAGACACATCAGGAGACTTTGCTGCCCTGCAGGGTTCTGTCACTATCCTGGCAGGACAGCGTTTGGCAGAGATAGTCCTCACCCTGCTCCCCGACTCTGTGCCTGAGATTGAGGAAACGTACGTCCTCCGTCTAATCTCTGTGGAGGGAGGCGCAGAGTTGGATACAATCCGCAGCAGTACCCGTTTGAAAGTCCGGGCCAATGACGAACCCCACGGTGTGTTTGTCCTTTATTCTCAAAACCAGTCAGTGGTTGTTAACGTGGCGGACCGAAGTAGACAACTCATTATCAGTGTGAACAGGCTGGCAGGGGCGTTTGGCAATGCCAGTGTGGGATACAGAATCAGTTTTACCACCCCAGGGCAGAGTTTTACTGAGGACACAATCACTGGGAACATACTGGTGAAGGACGGAGAACGAGAGGCCAACGCTAGAGTGCCATTTAGTAGCCAGGTGTGTGATTTATTGTAAAAGAGTCAGATATAAGAGTTCAAAGGACTTCTAAGGATCTAAGGTCCATATTGATATTTTGAATGTGTCCATTACAGGTGTTTTTTGGGACAGGCTTTAACTTCAGCGTTGAGCTGACGGATGTGACTCTGATTGGTCCCCTGCTCAGTTCACCTCCCAGGATTCAACTGGAATCAAAGCTGGCTGTCGTTTCTGTTCCTGAAGTGGCTGCTAATGCTGAGGTTGAATATAGCATAAAACGTCTTTCTAATATTACCACCAGATGGCGCACAACTAATTAATAAGCTGGTTGCTGGTTTGACTTAACCAGATATTACATCAGTTGTTGTTGTGGCAATATTTTTTTATAAAAATAAAAAATATTATAATAATATATATATATATATTTATTATTATTATTATTATTATTATTTTTAATTATTGTTTTGGTGTCTTCAATGATACCACTAAAAGCTATAAAAAGGGTAATTTATTCAATGCAATTAATCACCACAAAATGTGAAGTGTCCGGGTCACATTTCATCCTTAATATCTAAAGAAAACGAAAACATATGATATTCTCATGTTAAAGTTTTTACAATGTTTTACAAAAAAACAAAAAACAAAACAAATATATATAATGAAACTCAACTAGTGCTGTTTTCTCCTTGTGCTGTAGGTTGGATTTTCCTCTTTGGACCTGCGAATCTCAGATATAGAGAGTGGCCAGTGTGAGGCGCTGGTGACACGGACAGGCTTATATGGGAATGTAACCATCCGATGGAGCTCTGGCTTCCCCCCTGGCCAAACTCCACCAGGCTACCTGCCAGGAGACATCTCACCAAGATCAGGTTTGCCCTAGAAAGAGAAATTTGCTTAATAAATATGAGATAAAATCCAAAACTTGTGAACTGACAGTATTAGTCTGAATCTTCTGTTCTTCTTTTTCTCTTTATCTGAAGGCACGGTAATGCTCACCCATGGTCAGAGGAGTGAGGTGATCGCTCTCAGTGCTGTTAATAACATGTCAGTTGTCACAGCACATGCCATTTACCTGACCTCTGTAGAGTCGGAGTCACCTGGTGGAGCCCGTCTCAGGTAACACTGTCTTCTCGAAAACCAAATCCCCAAATTCTCATTGGTATCTGAATGGTTTGATGTATATGTTATGCATTCAGGACTGGTTACACAGTAGCTGAGGTGGAGCCATTAGGATTGTATCAGTTTCATCCTGATTCTCGGCAGCTGGTCATTGAGGAGGACGTGCAGACCATCACCCTCTACGTCCAGCGCCTCTACGGCTTCCGCAGCAACCGTTCCAGCGTCTCCTACAAGACATGGCCTGGCACTGCCCAACCTGATATAGACTTTGCAGCAGTAGCAGATGGGCAGCTTCTGTTTGATTCCCGCCAAACATCTGCTGCCATTCGACTGTCCATTCTAGATGATTCCCTAACTGAAGCAGATGAGAATTTTTATGTGAACTTAACCAGCGTGCGTGCTCTCAGTGCCAGTTTGCCTTCAATCACAGCTCAGCCTCGCATTGTGTCTCAGCATAGTGTGGCTACAGTTACCATTCGTGCTAACGATGTTGTTAGTGGATTTCTGAGCATAGGACCAGCGATAATACGCATATCTGAAGAGAGTCAGGAAGGTGAGCCCCGACAGAAGCTTGCACTAAGAGTACGGAGGTCGGTAGGGCTCACAGGAGCAGTGAGTGCCAAAATCAGGGCTTATTCAGGACTCAGAAGCCCAGAGGGGGATGAAACAGCCCAGTTTTATCAGGAGCATAATGGCACATGGGCTTTGGAAGGGGAGGACTTTGCCTTGGAGACTCAAACTGTCACGTTGTTGGAGGGACAGAACGAGGTGGAGGTCAGTGTTCTTATACTGAATGATCAGGAGCCGGAGGGACAGGAGGCGTTTTTTATCTACCTCAGCGAGGCAGAAGGTGGAGCACAGATTGTCAGCGTGCCAGATGAACTGGGGTTCACTTCCTTTGCCAAAATCATTATTCTGGGTGAGAACCTTACTGTTATTACAGGGATCAACAATAAGGATATATATATATATATATATATATATATATATATATATATATATATATATATATATATATATATATATATATATATATATATATATATATATATATATATATATATATATATATATATATATATATATATATACAGGGTTCCCACGCTTGAAAGTACTTGAATTTCAGACACATGGATTCAAGGCCTGGAAAGTACTCGAAAACAAATATAGGTCCTTGAAATGGCTTGAATTATATAAAAAAAAAAAATGTTGTTTATAAAGGTGTTACAGTATATGCGCTATCAAAGACAGAACAAAATGTTGCTTATGTTCGGGGGGTGGAGGGGTAGCGGGGAAAAAAAACTTGAACCTATGGAGAGCAGTACATACATTGCTGAAAATGAAAAGTTGCGATTTTCTAGGCTAGCCTAGGAAATAGCCTGAAAATAGGATAACATCCGTCAACATAACCAATGTGACAACTTGCTTGCACAGAGAGCGTGCTGGGGACTATTTTCAGACGCTGTGTAATAGGGCTGCCACTAACGACTATTTTTATATCGATTAATCTATCGACTAATTTATAGATTAATCTATCGACTAATTCATCACAATAATTTTTAACAATTTTATTTAAAACATTTTATTTAACTTGCAACTTTGGCATTCAGTAGTGTACTATAAAAAAGTATAAATGTAAACAAGCCCTTGACAAAATGTGACTAAAAGATTAAAAATGTAAAAAGGTACAAATCTGTAAACCAAAAAAAAACATAATATCAGCAAATACTGTTTATATAGAATAGTGTTGTCACGATACCAAAATTATGACTTCGAGATGTTTGCAACAATCACATAATTATCAATCATGTTAACACTAACCACTATTCTGAACAAGTTGTGATGACCGAAATCTGATTTCATGATACGAGTAATTTAATATTTTTTTTATTTTTTTAAATGTAATTTTATAATTACAATATAGATATTTAATTTTATTTTATCAGTTTTTTTTAAATAAGCCAAAATGTAAATTACAAACAATATGACAAAAACAGTGCTTTATTTTCAGCTACAGTAGCTCTAATTATCAGTAGCATTCAATAAAGAAATTAAATAATCAAATGTAAAAACAAAAATGCATAGTCACTCTGTAAATTAACTATACGATAATTCTTAATAAATATATTAAAGTTATTCAGTCAAGCATGGGGTGATTTTCTATTTTCTTTTATCGTTTGATTAACATTAATCACACAGAATATTAGGTCCGGCCCTTTAAGACCTGCACGGAGTCGGACCAAAATCATTGTAACCCATCCGATTTCTCACTCAACTCTGTAACGTTATACGTTCAATAAAGACATATCCGACTGTGTTTACCTGAATACTCACCAGGATGTGCATTTGTACATATTTTTGACCATTCATACCCAATAATCCGTGAAACAGACTTTGCGATCTGTCTGAGTGAAAGGTGTGTGCGCAGGTGTGTCCGCACTTTTCTGTTGCGTTCTTTTTCCTGAGCTGCGCGTACATATTTTGCTTCCATTGTTTAGTGAACGGTGGAAGCAGAGGTCACACACACGTCCTCACTCCTGCTGTCACACATCGACGCAAATTAAGAAATACTGCTCTTATTAGACTGCTGTCATTTTTAAAGTACCAGTACTAATACAATTTCATATCGTACCCAACTTACCCAATCGACAAAAAATATTGACGTCGACTAATTAACAGCGTCTGCACCCATGGTACGGCAGCAAAGATCCTTGATTATTACGCATGAATGAGAGTATAGTTCCTAACCATATCGGTCTAGAAAATCACAACTTTTCATTTTCCGTCAGTCTTAGACCACGCTGTAACTATACCCATCACAACATGTAAATAGGAAAATGTTGGCGTTATTTTGTCACATATTGAGCAGTCGGCTAGCAGGAGCCGTTTACCTCCTGTCTTTGTGCTAAGCTAGGCTAGCGGTCGGTGCGTCAGACAGAGTTGAGACACAACCAGACATGGAGATGAGAATGGTATGTATATGGACTTCTCTAACTCTGGGGGATACAGTGAATAAGCGAAAGTCCCAAAAAGTCGGCGTGTTCCTTTAAGTAGCCTACTTTAAAGGTCCCGTTCTTCGTGTTTTTTGAAGCTTTGATTGTGTTTACAGTGTGCAATATAACATGTGTTCATGTTTCGTGTGTAAAAAAAAACACAATTATTAAATATTAAATATTTTTAACACAATTTACTTATCTGTATACCGCTGTTTTCACTGTCCTAAAAACGGGTTGATGAGTTCCTTGTTCTATGAAGTCCCTCCTTCAGAAATACGTAACGAGTTCTGATTGTGCCAGCGCTTCCTGTGTTGGGATTTGACCGCACCTTAGCGAACGTGTCACGGTTCCTGTGTTGTGATTCGACAGCAGCTTAGCGCACGTGGAAAGATCACGCCTCTTAACGGGGTGATGTATGCGCTCAATGATCTCTACAGCGTCCCTGTGAAAGTCAAACAAAGGTGATTTGACTCCGGGATGAAAATAACAGCGTCACGTCCTCTTCTCCACGTGGGTCAGCAATAAGACCACGCCCCCTTTTTGCGTGTATTCTTGTGGGCGGAGGTTAGTCTGTTCTACTGTTCTATCGACGTCATTAATGAAGGAAGTACCAGGATGTAGTCCAAGCCGGCCGTTCACTGTAGGCTTTGAAAGGGAACTTCTGTTAAATAAAATATCTCGCTTGGCATTGAACTTTGAGCTTTATAATTTTACAGGTATTATTTATGCTCTAACAGCAACATTACACACTAACTAAAGTTTGAACAGTGGGATCACGAAGAACGGGACCTTTAAGAGGTCTTTCGTGATGCTACATATGCTGGGATATGAATCTGATAGGTGCTTGATATAAAATAAATGGTGCTTGAAAAAGTCCTTGAATCTGGTGTTCATGAAAGAGTGGGAACCCTGTATATATATATATATATATATATATATATATATATATATATATATATATATATATATATATATATATATATATATATATATATATATATATATATATATATATATATATATATATACTGTATATAAAAAGACAAGTCATTCTTTTAGGTTTCACAAAGCCTCATCTATTTTAGCAGGCTAGTTAATCTTACTTTGGTGATTTTGCTGATTTAAATCAGATGAAAATACAATAACATTGTTCAATACATCACAGGAAACATTTACATTTGAAAGGAAGTAAATGTACATGACAATGTTGTTATAGATAAGTGTAATATATAGAGACAATGCAGCACTGGCCAGATATAGCAAGTGACACCTCAGTCAGCTGGACTGAATCTCTTTTATATTGGCCATTGTTATTGTTGAGCCCTTGATTATTTTGATATTTTCTTTAATACTGTACATTGCCATTCAAAAGTGTACATGATCCTTCAGTGTCACATGAGTATATTAGAATGATTTCTGAAGGATCATTTGGTGTTTAAGAAACATTTCTTATTATTATCAATTTTATTAACCGTTGTGCTGCTTAATATTTTTTTGGGGAACCAGAATTTTTTCAGGATTCTTTGATAAATAGAAAGTTCAAAAGGACAGCGTTGATTTGAAATACAAATATTTTGTTACATTATAGATAAATGTCTTTACTGTCACTTTTAATCAATTTAATGAATCCTTGCTAAATTGTATTACTTTAAAGGGTTACTTCAGTGATTTAGCATTAAGCTTTGTATTTAAACTGGGTCAGTAGAAATTTTTGAATTTGGTGCCTTCTAGACTGAGAAAATGTATTTTTGTCTCATGTGGATGAAAGACAACAACTCCCATAATGCACTTGCTTTGCTGCCCTACGAGGCCACTCCGTACACCGTCGTTTTGATCATCATATTAATACAATCATTTAGTTCAGTTAGAGAATAAACATTACAGTCTGGCACGTTTTCTGATCGCATATGGAAGCTAAACTATAACAGGAATTCATTGAAAGTTGAAACACTAACTTTACTCTGCACCGCGCCCCGTTATGATTGTCCGTGCGGCCGTCTGTGTCTTACATTCTGTGCGTGAGATCTCTCCCCTATGGGCGGGTTGATAACATGCGGAACAGCTCCATCTAGTGGCTGTAGTCTTTAGCCTCTGGCCAAAAAAATCCTCAGATGACGCAAAATGACGATATTTGTGTCATCGGAGGATTTTTTCCAGAAATAAAATGCATAATTCTCTCGTCTCAGGGGGATATGAGGGGGGAAAGTACCATAATTTGAATATACTACCGGGTTTCTACTGATAAAAATGCTTCAATGCTACAATGCTAAATCACTGAAGTTCCCCTAAAAAAAAAAAGAACAGTAATGCATATTTGAGCTAAGCTACTAATGCTTCTCTCCAACAGGGAGTGATCTTCAGAATGGTATAGTTGGCTTCAGTTTGAGCTCTCAGTTGGGACAGATCCTGGATGAGGACTCAAAAAACAGGACAGCAACACTCTTTCTGCAAAGACAGGAAAACAGGTATCATCAATGTTTATGATTATGTTGTGCTTATAATACTGCAAATCAGTGTTAATCAGTTGATATGCATTCCAAAAAAAAAAAATCCCCCCACGTTTCCAGAGCATTCGAAGATGTGTTGGTGTTTTGGAGGGTCACGTTCAGCACTATAGTTCACTCAGTGGTCAGTCATGGAGTGAATCTGACCAGAGAGCTGCAGGAGACCTCTGGCACATCCGTCTGCAGGAAAGGAGAAGTGCTATGTGCCCTCAAGTTGGAAGTCCGGCCAGACAAGGTATATTTAAATCATATTTTACTGCTGCACATTTTTAGAAGTGTTTCTTACCAGACCTTGGCATGATATTTTTCAGGTTTTGCGGTTTTGTTTTGCTTTGATTTTGCCTTTCCTTTTTCTTTTGTTCTTTTCTTGTTTTTTATAATTTGTTGGTTATGGTTTTGTTTTCCCATTCTGAACTTCCTGTCCATGTTGATTATACTTGATTTTATGTAAGAGGAATCCACCTTAACAGCTTCTCTGTTCATCTTGCTCCTTGTCGTGTGTTGTCTGTGTACTTCAGGACCCAGAGTATGAGGTGTGGTTTCTTGTGGAGGTCTATAAAGTGGGTGAGGGTGCCACCATAAACCAAACTGCCCGTTTTGCCAACATCACCATGCTAGAGAGTGATGACCCACGGGGACTGGTGTACTTTGCCCAGGGGTCTAGACTACCTGTGGTCACCCTCAGAGACACAAGTGTCAGTCTTCAGGTCTACAGGGATGCCAGTACAGCATCAGCTATCTCTGTGAAGTACATCATGCAGGTGAGATGCATTTTAAAAAGGAACCTTCTCCCAAAATATCAATAAATATTCAAAAAGCACAATAATAGACAGGCTCTAGAGGCAAGGAGGCATAGAGAATACATATACAGTATTTCCTCTATGTATGTGTGTTCAAACAAAATGTTACATTACAAACTTATATGCCGTGTTACTTAGTTTCTTGCTGAAAATCCAGTTATCCTTATTAATTGCTCATTGGCTGTAATCAAAGAGCAGCTACATGTCCAGCTATAAACCTACCCACCCCACGCCCCTCTCTGACCCCATTACATAATGTGACCTCATTAGTGATGAGAGGCCTGAGATGATGTCAAATTCCCGAGCTAAGATGATGAATGTAGAGAAGATAAGAGCTCTGAGCAATTAGGCCACTGAGTTCCCAGAAGATACTTCAAAGGCAATATATATGGTGGATCTGGAAAAGTAGGATTTGACATGTCGAATATGGTTTTATGCCCAGAATACATCAGTCTGTGGGAATGCTTTCTCATTCCATCTTTTTTGCTCTTTTTGTCCCTCTGGCACACCCTTTCCTTTCCTCCATTTTTCAGTTTTTATTGCCTACTGTTTCACTTGTAGGCATGAGGAAATCCTTTTAATTTCCAGTATGTTACACACTTCAGAGGGGAAAAAAAACAAAACACGTAATCATCTATCTGCAGATTTAAAATAGTTTAAAAAAATGTGTCCAGCTACTTTAAAAGTTCTAAATGTCTGTGTATTAATTGTGTAATGTGTGTCATCTACTCTCACAGGAGCTTCAGAAAGCAGAATCTATTGGACCTAATCTGATCTGGCCTGCTGTGGCAGGACAGGACTTCGTCATAGCGGATGGCACCATGACTTTTGAGATTGGGCAAAGAAGCGCCGGTCTGGACGTGGCCCTCACGCCAAGCATGGGTTCCTCCAACCCAACACCCAAACGGTTTCGTGTGGTTCTGTCTGATGCCACTGGTGGTGCACGGGTTCACCCAGAATTCGGGCTGGCTAATGTAACCCTGGTTTCGAACTCGGAGGCTCAGGCAATATGGGCTCTGCTTGACCAGTTACATCAGCCTCTGGATGAGACCATCATCAACCGGGTCCTGCAGGGGCTTATCAATAAAGTTAGTAAGGACATCACTCCAGAGCAGCTAACAGCAGTGTTAGATGCACTAAGCAAGGTAAGCATATGAGGGAAGTGTGTGTGTTTGACCTAAAACATAAGGGTCAAAATTTCAGAAAAATGTCTCCAAAAGTCTCCAAGTGCTCAATCTGGGGAAAGGAAAATAGTCCTTTTGAGGACGTCCTCAGAAGGAAAGTTGACTAAAATCTATATCTTCATTCTATTTTAGAATTAGGATTTGGTACTTTGGTTGAAGGTTTTAATCATGTTCATTAGTTTAATTGAAAAACAATGGCAGTAAATGGGAAATCCCCATTTAAATAGCAAGGTAAGTATGTCAAGGTTGTGTATTTTTAAACAAATAAATGCACTCTTGGTGAGACTTCTTTCAAAAACATTAAAATCTTACAGACCCCAAACTTTTGAACATTAGTGTATATGAATACAATGAATTATAAACATGTTTATCTGGATTTAGAGAGGTGAGAATTTGTTTAAAGTTAGCCGGATCTTGAAAATGTTGTGAATATAGTAGTTCAGGATCCAGCCAGGATCCTGAATCCAGCCAGTCTACTTTCGGTCTAAAGAACAATGAGGGGCCACATATTAGCCCCCAGAGATCAATTAAGACCGCTTTCTTTACAATGCTTTTTTGTTCCTCAAGTTCATATAAATGTTTTATCTTGGGAGTACAATGCTTGTATTTGCAGCCACAAGGCTCCACTGTGTAAAACAATCTCCATTCTTGGCAGCAAAGCTTTTGTCTTTCAATTAATCTGTATTATTTTATCACTGGATTTCTAAAATGTACATTGTATTTTATTGTATATATAGTTGAAGTTTTCAAATGTTTTAATTATCCTAACATCACTTCACAGATTCTGAATGATGCTGAGCAGACTCCTCTAAAAGACAGCAGCCGTAGCTTGACCTATGACCTCCTGTGCGCCATGGCAAATCCCAACCGAGCGGACACTCGAGGATTGAGCCAGCTCGCTGAAGTAGCGGAACGTTTTGCCTTCAGCCTGCTCACAGACATTGATTGTGGGGCAGAAGAAAAGAGGTGAGATATATTTATTGCCATTAATACGCTTTTTTCTGTTTGTTTTTACCTGAGATAATTTTTGTATGCATATATACTCCCTTCAGAGGCACAACCATACTGGATACTTGCCCGTATTTCACCATAGCTGCTCACCACTGGTACCCCACTAAGATCAACGGCCACACATTTACAGGCAAAAACACAGACAAATTCACTCTGCCTGAGACCCTGCTAGAGGTGCCAGCCCTTCCTGCCGACAGCATGGCCCCGTCCGCTTGCCGTAAAGTGCACTTCACAGAATACTTTACTGAGCACTGGTTCCTGACCAACACAAAAGCCAGCGCATTAAATGACAAGGTGAAAGAATGTTTCACTGTATACCTGAATACATCAACACTCAACACTGTATTATATTTGTTTGATTAAACAAAAGTGAATGTAGCTAACTTTTGTCAAGTAGGCTCAAGCAAGTGTCCAGCAGATGACACTGTTGAGTTGGAAATTTTAAGTTGTCTTCCTTTCTTTTTCAATGTGTAATTATGATTTTAGAGGGTTTGTGTGCCTTTACAAATCATCTATGTGGTTTCCTCATGGATATGATATTTATAGTGATTATAGAGATTTTATTTGCGCTTGAAATTTGGAAACTGACTACCAAACTCAATGTTTTTATTGGTGAATCCATTTTAATAATCTATATGTATGTTTGTTGCAGGTTTTCTCAGTCAGTATTCATGGCAGAGGCTCTAAACCTCTCGCTGACGGTCAAGAGGTTGTTTACCGCATACACACTCCTGATCGACGAGGAAAACCTCGCCAATCTCTGTGCCTGCTTTGGAATCAGGCTGCCGAGAGGTAATTATGAAACATAAACGCATGCATATTGTTATTATTAAGTGCTGCTTGACACATCTTTAGATTTTGAAAAAGTGATGAGACCTTTTAGTATTTACAAATGTGCTATATACATCGCATACTACAATGATACATAAACCACCTCTTTATTCAGACTTGAAAACACAATTGAGATTACATGCCTATTTAATAAAAAAAATCCTCATCCAAATGAACTTGACAGACCATCTGGCAGTAAAGCTCTGACCTTGTCCATGTTTTTCACACTCATTAGTGAGACAGGCAGTGAGTACAGTGGAGTTAAAGAGTCAGGGTTTGTGACCTGCCATGACGAAGTCTTTTCAGGCCTGTCTCGCTCATTCTTTAGGGAATGCGTGTGTATGTGACCAAGAAAGTTCTGAGTGTTCTACAGGGTGTGTTCTTGGCCAGGAAGCCATTCTAGAGGACATTTCACTGCTTTTAGGCAAGACTGTTCACTGTACAGTTTGTCCCTGAATTCTCTCCAGGCTTGGACTGATGTAAAACAGATTGCTCTCAGAATCATGCTTTAGATAACAGATATTCTAAATATTATGTAGTCTGTTAACTTTGGGATCTTTTCTCAACTTCATAACCATTTATTATGCATTTGGGATTCCTCGTAATGTAAAGAGCGACTAAATGATTCCCATCTAACTTATCTTAGTGACAGCCTAATAGCTGGGAGTTTGTTGAGAGTTTGTTTGGAATGATAATTTGGTGTGTTGCATAAATTTAATTTAGATGAACAGACAGTCAAGTCCAATTTAACAGCTTACTGTGTTTCCTCACAGAAAAAAATCTGTTGCCCTGAACTTAATCTTAAAATATCCTGAAATTCTCATTTCACAGCTTGAACCAACAGCAAACCAAAAGAAACAAAAACAAATCAAAAGTCTCTTTTTGATACAGATTTAATGTGGCTTGCTATGATCATTTTTGTATGATTTATCCTGTCCAGCTGGCTGTCCGATGGTCAATTCTGTCGTGTAGTGGACGACAGTCAGAATTTTGTCGAGTGTGCCTGTACGCATCTGTCCATCTACACAGCATATGCAGAGACAGGAAGTTTTTCTTCATTCAACGAGGCCTTCTATGCTGCTGGCTTCATTTGTATCTCAGGTAACTCAATATACAGTCCTGTCTACATGCTTGAGAGGATACAAAACCCACCGTAATGTGACAAGAAATCATGCATTGCTTGTGTCCTCAAGACTTTATATAGTATATGTCTGTCTTTCACCCACAGGGTTTGCTTTGGCCGTTGTGTCTCATTTGCTGTGCTCTAGATTCCTCATGTTTGCTGCCAAACTCCTCACACACATGATGATGGCCTGCTTAGGGACTCAGGTAAGACCTAACTTTTCCAGTAATTTGGTCAGCCAGGTGGTAAACAGCTTACCTATTCTTGTCAATCAGCTAGACCATCAAACCTGAATGTAAATGCATGCTGGTTTAAGATATAACTCCACGTTGTTCCTATAATATAAAAATATACTGGTCTGGTGTGTGTTGCGTACAGTACTTTAACTGATAATGTGATGGTGAGGCTGAACTCCACTTATAATTTGTGCTTGGGAATCAGTATCAGGATCTAGGACGCTGCTCCAAAAAAATACGATACAGCTATGACATCAGCATGACGTTTTTTGCTGCGTAATGTGGCCTAGATTACCGTGAGGATGTTTAGTTGTCTTTGAGCCAGTTTAAGGTTCAGTATAATGTTGTGGGTCCCAGGAGTTGTGTTAAACTTAGTAAAAGCTCAAAGTGGATGTTGTGTCCATGCTTTGAGTAACATGTCGAGGTGGTCGTGCAAAACCATGAGCATTAAAGTACTTTCCTCTGCCTGTGCATTAGTGATATTGTACTGTAACCTGAATACACAAAGACGGTACACAAACAGTACTGCACATGTCAAGTCTATTGAAAACAGTGATTTAAAGTAGACAAGTCGGGTTCAAGTTAGTTTTGTGTTAATGGACAGGTGTTGAAGGTGTCTTTTTGCACGTATCTCTTTCAGATCAAGCACGTTGGGAAACCCAAGAACTTTAGCAAGCCTTTAGATTCAAATGCACACAGCTTGCACCCATCTAGATTTGGTGTGGGGGGGACAGATAACATTTTCTAAGAAATGTGTCATTGCAGCTTGGGCGAACACATCCAAATGGGCTAGTGTGCTAGCCCTGACAACCGAACTATCCCTGTGCACCCACCCCGCTACAAAGAAGAGGAGGGTCATTTAGTCAGTGGTCTGATACCTGTGGATCGGAGTGGGAATTTTCCACTGGTCCTGCTCACGTATAGAAAAAGAATAAAACAAACATGGCTCTACTTAACAGGGCTTAGAAAAACCTGGTTGCATTCTGTCATCCGTTAATTGTTTTGCTTTTCTTTACCTCAACGGCATTGAATGGAAAATTCCAGTCTGGCCATCCCAAGAAGTCATGCGTCATGCAGGTTCGGTACCGACAACAGCCCCAGCCCCAGCCCCCAGACAAAACCTCATGTTTTGTCAAAGGATGTTAAAAGGTTAAAAGATAAATATCCTCTAAACTTGGAAAAGGATTTGCTCTAGGTCGATTCCAGACTTCCCAGTAAGCATGTGTCACTGAGATGTCTGTGAAAGAACATCTGGAAATGAATGTCTTTTTTTTTTACACTTTTTTAACACATTCTAAATCTGAAATGTTACAAAAACATCCATATGTCATTTGAACATCCAGATTTTGCAACATTTTGCAGATGAGTAAATACTTGTTACTCATGTTAAAGGCACACTCTACCCAAAAAATGTCACTCACCCTTGCTCCAAAACTGTACATTTTTAAAGGTCCCGTTCTTTGTGATCCCACTGTTCAAACTTTAGTTAGTGTGTAATGTTGCTGTTAGAGCATAAATAATGCCTGTAAAATTATAAAGCTCAAAGTTCAATGCCAAGCGAGATATTTTATTTAACAGAAGTTCCCTTTCAAAGCCTACAGCGAACTGCCGGTTTGGACTACATCCTGGTACTTCCTTCATTAATTACCTCAGTCAGTAGAACAGTAGAACAGACTAACCTCCGCCCACAAGAATACGCGAAAAAGGGGGCGTGGTATTGTTGCTGTCCAACGTGGAGAAGAGGACGGTCGCGTGGAGAAAAGGAAGTGGTGCGCTTGAGTGTGTTTGTCGCCATGTCGTCGAGACGCTGTTATTTTCATCCCGGAGTCAAATCACCTTTGTTTGGCTTTCCCAGGGACGCTGTAGAGATCATTAAGCGCATATATCTCCCATTAAGAGGCGTGACCTTTCCATGCAAGTTACGTGCGCTAAGCTGCTGTCGAATCACAACACAGGAACCGTGCCATGTGCGCTAAGCTGCGGTCAAATCACAACACAGGAACCGCTGGCACAATCAGAACTCGTTACGTATTTCTGAAGGAGGGACTTCATAGAACAAGGAAGTCATCAGCCGTTTTTAGGAGAGTGAAAACAGCGGTATACAGATAAGTAAATTGTGTGAAAAATACTGTGTTTTTTTACACGCGAAACATGAACACATGTTATATTGCACACTGTAAATACAATCAAAGCTTCAAAAAAACACGAAGAACAGGACCTTTAAAGAAGATATTTTGAAAGATATACAGTGGGTCAAAAAAGTATTTAGTCAGCCACCAATTGTGCAAGTTCTCCCACTTAAAAAGATGAGAGAAGCCTGTAATTTTCATCATAGGTACACTTCAACTATGAGATACAGAATGAGAAAAGAAATCCAGAAAATCACATTGTCTGATTTTTAAAGAATTTATTTGCAAATTATGGTGGAAAATAAGTATTTGGTCAATAACAAAAGTTAATCTCAATACTTTGTTATATACCCTTTGTTGGCAATGACAGAGGTCAAATGTTTTTACACACTGTTGCTGATAGTTTGGCCCATTCCTCCATGCAAATCTCCTCTAGAGCAACATGGATTTTCAACTCCCTCCAAAGATTTTCTATGGGGTTGAGATCTGGAGACTGGCTAGTCCACTCCAGGACCTTGAAATGCTTCTTACGAAGCCACTCCTTCTTTGCCCGGGCGGTGTGTTTGGGATCATTGTCATGCTGAAAGACCCAGCCAAGTTTCATCTTCAAATGCCCTTGCTGATCGAAGGAGGTTTTTACTCAAAATCTCACGATACATGGCCTCATTCATTCTTTCCTTTACACGGATCAGTCGTCCTGGTCCCTTTGCAGAAAAACAGCCCCAAAGCATGATGTCACCCCCATGCTTCACAGTAGGTATGGTGTTCTTTGGATGCAACTCAGCATTCTTTCTCCTCCAAACATGGCAAGTTGAGTTTTTACCAAAAAGTTCTATTTTGGTTTCATCTGACCATATGACATTCTCCCAATCCTCTTCTCATCCAAATGCTCTCTAGCAAACTTCACATGTACTGGCTTAAGCAGGGGGACACGTCTGGCACTGCAGGATTTGAGTCCCTGGCGGCGTAGTGTGTTACTGATGGTAACCTTTGTTACTTTGGTCCCAGCTCTCTGCAGGTCATTCACTAGGTCCCCCCGTGTGGTTCTGGGATTTTTGCTCACCATTCTTGTGATCATTTTGACCCCACGGGGTGAGATCTTGCGTGGAGCCCCAGATCGAGGGAGATTATCAGTGGTCTTGTGTGTCTTCCATTTTCTAATCATTGCTCCCACAGTTGATTTATTCTCACCAAGCTGCTTACCTATTGCTGATTCAGTCTTCCATTTCTGGTGTCAGCTCTTTGGTCTTGGCCATAGTGGAGTTTGGAGTCTGACTGTTTGAGGTTGTGGACAGGTGTCTTTTATACTGATAACGAGTTCAAACAGGTGCCATTAATACAGGTAACGAGTGTGGACAGAGGAGCCTCTTAAAGAAGAAGTTACAGGTCTGTGAGAGCCAGAAATCATCTCAGGTTACGTATGTAACCATGGTTCCCTGAGAGGGAACAAGACGCTGCGTCAAGCGCTGCGGGAACGCCTCTGCGTGAACGCCTCTGCGTGAACACATCATGAAGCACTCGTAAAATCAGTCCAATGGCGTGACGAGACGTCATAGGCGGGTGACGTCATCGACCAGGAAACTATAAAGCACCCCTGAACCAAACAGTGTCAGCTTCTGAAAAAGTCGAACAAGTCGTTCACAGGCATGCCGGGAGTATGGCAAAGCGACGCAGCGTCTCGTTCCCTCTCAGGGAATCATGGTTACATACGTAACCTGAGACGTTCCCTTTCAAGGGAACTCACGCTGCGTCAAGTGCTGCGGGAACTCAATACCCACGCCGCCATAACTCTCAAGTGCCCGTATATGTGAAGTAGAGGCTACATCTAGGTTGTAAAACCTCACAAAAGTGTGCGGAGAGGACCACCCTGCCGCATCACACACCTCCTGCAGGGAGACTCCTGACAGTTGCTCAGATTTTCGCCACAGGGCAGCTCTGTGGACGTAAGCATCTAGTGCCCTCACTGGGCAGAGCAGATTTAATTTCTCCTGGTCTGAATTCTGAAAGGGAGGCGGAGAGAAGGCCTGCAGCATTATAGGACCTGCCACGTTCGTGGGAACTTTGGGGACATATCCTTTTTTTGGAAATATAAATGCTTTCACCATACCTGGAGCAAACTCAAGACAGGAGGGGGCAACAGATAATGCTTGTAAATCCCCCACTCTCTTTAGAGAAGACATAGCCAAGAGAAATACAGTTTTTAGTGTGAGAAACTTCTCTGGCACCTCCTCAATAGGCTCAAAGGGGGCCAAAGCTAGACCTTCTAGCACCACGGCCAGATCCCAGGTCGGCACCCTCGAGCGTGCTGCAGGCCTTAGCCTCAGAGTACCACGAAGGAAGCGAGTAACCCATGGGTGTCTCCCCACCGATGCACCTTCTAGATTAACGTGATAGGCCGATATTGCCGTCACACACACCTTCAAGGTGGAAGTGGATAAACCCGAAGATAACTTTACTTGCAGGAAATCCAGCACTGAGTTGACTTGGCAGTTGACTGGATTCAGAGAATGGTTGGAACACCATGCGACGAAGACTCTCCATTTAAGGGCATACAGCCTCCTTGTAGAAGGAGCTCTGGAGTGCAACACAGTCTCAACTACCTCGGCAGAGAGACTTGAGTCTGCAAACTGATCCTCCTCAGGTGCCAAGCCCACATAACTCTTCCATAACGTCCCGGCGTGCTCTCTCTAGCACTCCTGGTAGCAACGCCAGAGGGGGAAAGGCATACAGACGCAGCCTCGGCCACGTCTACACCATGGCATCCAACCCCAGAGGTGCTGGATGTGTGAGGGAATAAAATAGGGGACAGTGCGTTGTTACTTGAGACGCAAACAGATCCACCTGAGCCTGACCAAAGCGACTCCATAGGAGCTCCACCACCTCGGGGTGGAATCTCCAATTCCCTGGCACCACTCCCTGCCTTGACAGTGAGTCTGCCGTCGTGTTCAAGTACCCCGGGATGTACACTGCTCGGACCGATAGCAATTTGCCCTGGGCCCAAACTAGAACTCGATGTGCCAGCTTCCATAGCTGGTGCGAGCATAGACCCAACACATGATGGCCCCTCAGGTCCGGGAGAAAGTGCCTGAGTGCCAGGAACATGGCCATCAGCTCCAGCTGGTTTATGTGCCAGGAGAGCTGATGGTCGCTCCACAGACCCTGAGCTGAGCGACCACTCATGGTCGCCCCCCAGCCGGTGAGAGATGCATCCGTCGTTAGCGTTAAGCGACGACAAGGAGCTCCCAGCACCGGACCCTGGGACAAGAACCAAGGATCTTTCCACATGACTAAGGCACGTAGGCATCGCCGCGTAACCTTGATCATGCGAAACGGATTTCCCCTCGGGGAGAATCCCTTGGTCTTGAGCCACCACTGTAGGGGTCTCATGTACAGCAGGCCAAAAGGTAACACGTTGGACGCTGCTGCCATCAAACCCAGCAGTCTCTGGAACTGCTTCACAGAGAGTGACTGGCCTAGAGTCTAGGATCGGTTTCACCCTGGTGGGCGCCAGGCACACCCTCATGGTGTTTGTGTCCCAAACTACGCAGAGAAAAGTGGTACTCTGTTGTGGAGATAGCACACTTTTCTTTGCGTTTAACCTTAACCCCAACACCTTCATATGAGCGAGCACAGCATCTCGATGCTGAGCCGCTAGATGTTCTGACTCTGCTAGAATCAGCCAGTCATCTATGTAACTGAGAACGCGGATGCCCTGGAGTCTCAGCGGAGCCAAAGTTGCATCCACGCACTTTGTGAAGGTGCGGGGTGATAATGTTAGGACGAATCGAAGAACCTGATATTGGAATGCCTCGCCCCCGAAAGCAAACCTGAGGAACTTCCTGTGTTGAGGAAGGATGGAGACATGGAAGTATGCGTCTTTCAGGTCTATTGTGACACACCAGTCCCTGGACCTGATCTGACACACGATCTGTTTTAGCGTGAGCATCTTGAACTTTTGCTTCTTTACCTCCCGATTTAACTGGCGCAGATCCAGAATAGGACACGGTCCTCCATCCTTCTTTGAAACTATGAAGTACCGGCTGTAAAACCCCGACTCTCTGCTGTGGGGAGGAACCCTTTCTATAGCCTCTTTTCGCAGAAGAGTCTGTACCTCTTGCTCCATTACCAGAGCCTGCTCGGAGTTTACTACTGTGAATAGTTCCCCGTTGAACTTGGTTGGGAGAGTGACCTGAATTGTATTCTGTACCCTTTTTCTATTGTACGCAGAACCCAATCAGATATTTGGCAGAAGTTTCCATGCTGCCAGAAAATCTACTAAGGGAACCAGCCTCTCGTGGCTGGCCTCTGGATTTTGCTGTGTGGGCAGCCCGGTGTCCTGAAACGGTGCGCAGACAGGAAGCAACCGAACTGACCCACTTTGAACCCTCCTTGGAGGGAGCGAGCATCCCCGCGCCGCTACGTTTCCGGGCGGACGTGGAGATTTGTGCTCGCCGAGGACCGCTGTGCCCTGAAGCACCCGAGGTGGCAGGGTTGGCAGAAGGGCCTCATGATGGCACCGAGAGGAGACGGGTGCCTCGGCACACCACTTCCCCTCGGAGGGGACTGCCATCAGAAGCCTGACACCTTTGGCGTCAGGACTTCTTCGCCGAGGCCTTCCTGGAGATAATAACATAAGGCCTCTCACATAAGTGGGAGAACTTGCACAATTGGTGGCTGACTAGATACTTTTTTGCCCCACTGTATATGTCTCTGTATTCTTTTTTCTCTCTAATGAAATTCAATGGTTCCAATGCTGTTTGGTTCCCAGCGTTCTTAAAAAAAAAAAAGTATTTTATGTTTATACAGTTTTAGAACAACATGTGGATGACAGAATTTTTATTTTGGGGTGGACTATTCCTTTAAATTGACATTTTGGTGACACAACGATGTCCAAAAGTCAACTCAATTGAGTTGAGTTGTAATTGCTGAATTTAATGTCTAAAGTGAATGTTATTGTGAAATGAAAAATGCTGTATTTATTTGACATTTTAGTCGACATTCTATAGTTTTAACTTCTCATTTGTAATCACTGATCTGACTTCAGAATTCACCTACTGTATAGAAGTTTTAGTCTACGATACAGAAAATACAGAATAAGAAAATGTATTGTGATCCCATCTTAAAACATTTCACACCTTCAGCCATAGAGAACAAACAATATGTATATTCAAATAGCCTGCCTCCTCTTGACTACCTAAGTGCGTGACAACATGTAGGTAAGACAGGACGACAACTCAAAACTGTAGTTAGTGGAAATTTACCCAGACTAGCTCACCTGCCCCAATATGTCAGTGCAGATATGGCTGTTCTTATGAGCTGCAATAACACACATTAGTAAGGGTAATCAGCTAGCGAGCCGCAGCAATAAAAGGCTTTTTGGGAAGGCGACCTTTAGATTCACATGCATGCAGCTCATGTGTGAGATGTACACAAACACATATGGAGATGCTAACACACATGACCACCAGTGCAAGTATTGTCACACAAAGGCATTTTTTTTTCTCCATATCAAATTAAACCCCCTTATTTATGTGCTGAATTGAATCTCTCAAAAATCAGTTACACTCATTTCGGTTCAGCTCTGAGATTTGAGATCCACCAGTGTCTTATTTATCTGAAGGTTAGAATATTAGGTTCACTTAACGTAGCACCCCATGTAATAATCAGTGTGCAGTGACTTTCTAAAGCCCTTCCTCGCCAACACAGTGTGTAGTTTGTGTGTCAAGTCAATGAGTTGACTGGGATTGCTCATTGCAGTACTGATTGATACAACAAGTCTTAAAAGTCAGTGCTTTTTCTGTAAAGCTGATTGACATTCAAGTAATTTCACGTGGTTCTGACTGAGTAGATTAGATGATTTAGCGAAAAAGCAGTTCTTGTAGTCAGTGTGTTGGATGCAGCAGAAATGGGCAGACTTTGGCAAGGGCCAAATTATTATGGCCAGGTGATTGTTATTCCAGAGCATCTCTGGAAGGCCAAGCCTTGTGGGTTGCTCCTGGTCAGCAGTGGTGAGAACCTACCGACAGTTGTTCTAGGAGCGACAAACCACAAATCTGTGACAGGGATTGGGTGCCTAAGGCTTTTTGATGCTTAAGGGCAACAAAGGCTCTCCTGTCTGGTCTGAACCGATAGAATACAACATTTTAATTATGTAAAAGGATGTATTGTGTCATAACACACAGTACTTCACACCCTGCTAACGGATGGGTCTAAGTGTCCGCAGACTGATCATAGTGCCCATGATGACCCCTGTCTACGTTCTAAAGCTCCTACAATGGAAGCGCAAGCATCAGAATTAATCCTTGGAGCAGTTGAAGAAGGTCCAATGAATCCCGTTTCCCCATGTGGATGGCCACGTACATGTGTGCCTTTTACCTGGGGAAGTGATGGCATCAGGATGCACTGTGAGGCAACGACAATTGGCTGAGCAAGAGTGATGCTCTATGCAAAGTATTGCTTGGAATCTCTGGGTGCGGCCATTCATGTGGACGTCAGTTTGACACGTGCCACATACCTAAATGTCGTTGTAAACCAGGTACACCCCTTAATGGCATGGTATTCCTTGATGCCAGTGACCTCTTTCAACCCTCCCACACTGCACACATTATTGAAAAACATGACGAAGAGTTTTTAATCTGATTGAGCATCTGTGGAATGTGCTGGACCAACAAGTTTGATCTATACTTGAAGGGTCTGCTGCTAACGTCTTGGTGCCAGATACCACAGGACACTTTCAGGGGTCTTATAGAGTCCATGCCTTGGCAGGTCAGAGCTGTTTGGTGGCACATGGATAGCCAACAATATAATAATGTTTTGGCAAAATTTAGTTTTCCACCCTTTCTCTGACCCTTAGAAATAAACTAGCTGTTTTGCTACCGTACCTTTTAAACTTCAATGTAAACACCTTTTGTGCATGTGCAAAGAGCTTCTAATTATACACCCATAATGATGTATATTGCTCAAAATAAACTGTTCCTATGATATGCTTGATTTTTCGACAAAAGGTACATATTTTTCTTTTGACATTTGTTCTGATTACATTTGTCTGCATGCCAAGAGACTGAAGCGAGTTGAGTGTGTCATGAATTACGTAAGTTAAGAGGCATTAGCAATAATTGTTGGAGATAGCAGGCTAATGATGAGATAATGCTGTGAAATTTCTGGGAAGCCTTTTCAGAGCAGTTTGGTTATGTGAATCCAGGTGGACAAAATTATTCATGACTCATGACATTTTGTTTTTGAATAGTATTTTATTGATCCTGACGTTTAGTATTTTATTGATGTCTGACTGCAGTTGAATTAGGAAATGAGGAACATTTGGTGTGTATGCTTTAGGTTCACCTTGTGCTGTGATTATAATTGCCTCAACATTTTATATTTACTGTGTTTAAAACAGACAAACACTCAAATGCAAATCATGCATGTCCTGATTTTGCAGAGTCAGATGTTCCTGGGTCAATATATTTTGTTAAATTTTGTCCTAACCAGGGCCTGAAATTAACACCCGACCACGCGCCAAATGCGGGTGAATTTTGCAATTGGCGGGTCAATCTTACCTGCCACATTGGTAGGTAGCCAATGAGAATTGAGTGATTCATTGGGCAGTTTCAGAGGATGCAACTACTACTACGTTCACGCAATCAGAAAGAAGACGAGGCCCTTCTCTGACTACGTTTGAATGTGTGAGTATTAAACTGTTGGTGAGATGGGACGAGATAATAATGCAACACTGACATACAGTACAATGACAGTTGCACAGATGTGTGTTTTCGTGTGCGTGTGCAAGTTGGGAGTTGGGAAGCGGTGAGAAAATGTCCGGTACGCGGTAACTTTACCAGTAATAATAATATTAATTTAGTTCTGTTTAACTGTTCCTGAACGTGACTAAAGCCGCGTTTCCACCGCAGGAACTTCCCCAGGAACTAGGAACTGTGGGGTGGTACTCGGTGTGTTTCGACCGCAGGAACCAGGGTCTAAATGAAGTTCCGGGTAAATATTTCCCCCTCCGAACGGCCCTGCTCCCGAGGTAGTACTTTTTCAAAGTTCGGGAACTTTCCGGGGTGGGACTTGGGCGCTGAACATGCTGATTGGTTGAGCTCACGCAGCATTTTATTTCAACCGGCATTTTAAATAGTCTTTTGCGAGGATCGTTCTGCGTTCAGCAAATATCAGCCTTGCTCTTTCTGTCTGATGGCACGTGTTCGTTTCAGCCATCTCACGGTCAATGTCCGTAATAGCTGATAATAACATACTTTGTCCTATTATAAATCTAGCTTTACGAGCTTTCAGAATACGCTTTAGTATCAGTGCTCGTCTCTTTTCCGCCATTTTGTTAATGATCTCTTTAGTAAACCAATACTCCTCTATACTTGTTATTGTTGCAGACAGTAACGTTATCGCACAAAAATTATTACTGTCTGTCGCTGACTGGGAGGAGCATTCGCGCCGCGAGCAGTCCTACATCACCGGACTAATTTCCCTAATCTTCTCGGTACTTTAGACCGCAGTGGAAAAGCAAAAGTCTGGGGGGAAAAAAGTTCCTGTAAAAAAAGTTGTTCCGGGT
This sequence comes from Romanogobio albipinnatus, assembly GCA_023566225.1. NCBI lineage: Eukaryota > Metazoa > Chordata > Actinopteri > Cypriniformes > Gobionidae > Romanogobio > Romanogobio albipinnatus. The sequence goes on from CM042242.1 coordinate 44,267,548, forward strand.
TATTTCGGTGGAAACGGGGCTTAAATCAGCCATCAACACAGCCTTGTGTGATGTGTTCACATACAAGCTGCGGTAGGTCTATATCTGTGGACTCAAAATGCAATAATGATTCTGCATTAATTTAGCATAAGTGGCGATCGATAGTGGATAATAATATATAGCCTCTCGAGGAGAAATCAATGTTACTGAATGATTCAGCGCTTTGAATGAATCGTTTGTATCAAAGATTCAATGACTTATTCATAAACGACCTCATTCTTGAATGAATCAACCGTTTGAACGAATCGACTCAATGACTCACTCATTAAAACGGTCACCTGCTGCCACCTACTGGTGGTTTACTTTCATATTTAAACATTCTTTCCAACTTGTCTTATTTGTATATTCAAAAATATTTAAAACAATCTCATAACATTTTTTGATGCAGTTGTAATTTTTCAGTGTAAATTATTTAATTTGATTGGTAATACTACAGTGTCTTATTATTCTAATTTAATTTATAGATCAAATGTAGGAATATAAACTGAAAGCTGAAGCATAGCCTGTATTTAATAAGATTATGGAGGGGGGAAAAAAGGCCTTTATAAAATGTAAAAATATCAAAGATATGCAGATTTAAATATGTCAAAGCTGATTGAACACTGGTGAGAATATTGATTCAGAATAAATTATATTTACAACACACATACACACAAACACACACACAAATCCGGACAAGCACGTGAACAGGCTTAATGTGGAGGGGGGAAAAAAGTGTCTGGTAAAAAGTCACTGTGGCAGGTGGATTTTTAAATCCACCTGCCCCAGTGGCTGGTGGTCAAAAAAGTTAATTTCAGGCCCTGGTCCTAACCATATCCCTACCCCTAAACCTAACCCTACTCATAGAGTTATCCTTAAATTCAGAGGGAGATGATAGGTGAATAACACTGATGTAGAAGCACCTAACCCTGGGTGTAAGCCTAAACTTGACGAAAACTGTAACCTTGTCCCTCAAATCTGATTGGTTGATTGAAATGTTGTTCCAGGATCAACAAAGTTGTTGATCCAGGAACATGTTTTCTTGTTTGATATACTTTAAATGTCATGTATTCCTGTGAAGCAAAAGCTCGATTTTCAGCATCATTACTCCAGTCTCCAGTGTCACAGGACCCTTCAGAAATCATTCTAATATGCTGATTTGGAGTTCAAGAAACATTTCCTATTACTATCAATGTTTAAAACAGTTGTGCTGCTTAACATTTTTGTGGAAACCGTGATACATTTAATGAATAGAAGGTTCAAAAGAACAGCATTTATTTGAAACAGAAATCTTTTGTGACACTATACTGTCTTTACTGTCATAATTAAATGCATCCTTGCTGAATAAAAGTATGAATGTATTTAAAATAATAATAATCTTATTGTCCCCAAACTTTTGAACTGTAGTGTATGACCTGTAAGCTTTGTTTGTCATTCCCATCTGTGTTAGACAGTATCTGTTGTTTATGATTGTCATGGGGCTGGTAATGGAGACTGGATGCAAATAATTATAAGCCTGTTAGTGTAACTGTGATGAATGTTTTAAGACTTTTAAGAGTTAGCTTTCAGCTGGTCGTGGGAGCTGAATTTGAGACGGGCAATGTCCATTCGGTGTAAGCGGGAAAGTGACACTCATGGTTTGTCTGACGTCAAAAAGTCTGGGAGAGCACTACAATGCCTGTGAGAAAGTCGAGCAAAAGGAAGCAAATCTCTGGGCCTCTCAAACCTCCCCTTTGCCCTCTTCCTGTTGTGTTTTAGGTGTGTGTGTGTGTGTGTGTGTGTGTGTGTGTGTGTGTGTGTGTGTGTGTGTGTGTGTGTGTGTGTGTGTGTGTGTGTGTGTGTGTGTGTGTGTGTGTGTGTGTGTGTGTGTGTGTGTGTGTGTGTGTGTGTGTGTGTGTGTGTGTGTTTGCTACTTCATCCAAGCACTGAAATACACACAGAATTGTAAACACACACGCACACTGCTAGTGAATCTAAACATTTTGATGGTCCCACGATGCAATCTGATTACACAAGATGGTAGAAGGGGGTGTTTGAGAGGCCAGAGTTCTCCCTCTCTAATTAAATTGTGCCCATGTCTGTTAATTTACTCGAATGACAAGGAAGGACATGCTTATTCATATCAACAGTGCTCCTCTTTCAGAAATTCTGGCTAAAACTGGACTGAGGTCTGTACGGGGGCCCGTAGAAAACAAGGCAAATTGGATGCGTGCAGTACTCTTTCTGCAGAGTTGCATGGCTGCTTGGTAATTTCTATTAAACTTTTAGTATATCAATGATACCTCAAATAGTCCAACTTGTTGAGGTGTGTACTATTACTTTTCTACACTATCAGACTCACAATGTTTGCCTGGAAACAATAAAACAAATGAAAAAAATCACTATTCTGTCATTTCAAATTAAACCAAGCAGTAATTGTTTTTTTGAAGAAATTAATACTTTTATTCAGAAAGAATTAATTAAATTGATCAATATTGATTAAATGCTGTAATTTTGAAATTTCTTTTAATGGAAGAATCCTAAAATATTTAGAATCCAAAATAATAAGCAGCACAGCTGTTTTCAGCATAGATAATAATAAATGTTTAATGAACACCAAATCAGCCTATTACAATGATTTCTGAAGGATCATGTGACACTGAAGACTGGAATAATGATGCTGAAAATTCAGATTTGCCATCAGAGAAATAAGTTACATTTTAAATTGTATTAAAATATAAAACTTGTTATTCAAAGTGTTTAAATATTCCACAGTATTACTGTTTTACTGCACATTTGATCAAATAAATCCAACCTTGCTAAGCAAGATTTCTCTCAAAAATATTAAGAAATCATACCAATCCCAAATTTTGAACAAAAGAGAAAAACTCATGGGGATTTTGGTGGGCTGGTACATACTGTAAGGCACTTTGGAAATAGCACAATTTATGTATCATGCTTTAAGCAACTTTAATACCATTTTAGACAGGACAAGCACTGTCTTGATATTCCTCTCTTTTTTTCTGCTTCTTCACAAATTTCTGCAGTTAATTCAGTGTGAACCACTGCCCTACAGACGCAGTTGATCATTAATTTCATAATTTCACAACATTTAATTGGTATTGTATTTAGGCAGAGCCAAAGCCTAAAAACAAAGTTTACCTAAAACTTGAACATAATTATTTTGCTGCCTTGCCAGCACTGCTGCTTTCTTCAGGACATGTAAACCTAGTTCCCTTTCGAGAGAATCACTCGTATTGCGTAGCATTACGCTAAGGAAACTCCTTTCCTCTAGCGTAATGCTATGCAATACTCGTTCCCTTCTCTCAGGGAACCGAGGTTACGTTAGTAACCAAGTCATTATTTTTGACTATTGATTGTGCATATGTGAGCTATAATTTTGTTTTATTGGTGATCTTAATGTTAACATTACATTAACATCCTTACGGAACTTGTGACTGCTCTCCACGTTGTTTTTCCCAACAGCATTTTATTTTTAAAGCAAATACTGTATGTTTTGAGATGTCATCATCTGGTGTGTAGTTTGATTAGAGTGTGTGCTTAGACTATGTCCTCCTGGAAACTTCGGCCAATGGCACTGGGTTTAGCTACCCACTGTTGAACCCCAAATTACCCACAGCAGGCCTTGAACACCTTATTTCCTACCAAAAAAACACTGTAAACAGAGGCAGAGAGTTGGCCTGAACTTTAGCACAGTTCTCAACAGCATTCATGCAGACTACACATTAATGTAGCCTTTTGACCCACCGCTAACAGAAATATATATATATATATGAAGAGTTCAGATGCAAAAGCCTCTAAAAGCCACTTCGGTCAAAAATTAGATAACGATACTGATTGAATGCTCTCTGCATATAGTATACATTCATAAAATACTTTCACTTCAAACCCACTAAATCCCAGCCTCAGCCCATTCAGAAGTACCGGTACTTGGGTAGAAACCTATACATAGAAGCCTGACAAAAATGCTTATTTTAAAGAAAAACATCAGATGGACTTAGAGGCTTTTGCATCTGAAGTCTTCATATATATATATCACTAACTGGTGGTTGTAGTGATCGCACATTGCAGGAGAATCCAAAAGAACACTTCTGTATTAATCCACAAAGATGCACACTGGAGATCGCAGGAAAAAACGAACATACAGAAACAAATGATAGTCGCATGCTCACGTCGTAAAAGTCCATTTGAGGGCTCTGGAGGAGGAAAATAATATGCAGAGGTCTATCTGCAGCTTACTCTCAGATACTGGAGTGTGGGCAGGGCTTTCCTCCATGCCCTCAAAGTCCACAAGTAGTCCCACAATGATGCACAGTGTTGCCGGCTCACGCACCTGGACAGACCTTCCTTCAGGCTTGGGCTTCGGGGTGATGGATGGCTCAGTCTTAGTTACTGGCACTGACATCGTGGCAGGCTCGGGCTCTTCGTCTGCGGTGGGCTCTGCCTTTATTTCCATGCAGTGTGTGGACGGTGACTGGTTGGGCTCTGGTTCTGGAGCGGGGCTGGTGGTGTCTTCCTCAGTGGGGCAGATGGTATTTGGATGGTACTGCAGTTCACCAGCACCCGCTCCACAAAATCTCCCCGAAGGCCAAGACCAGTTAGGCGTGCCTTTGTGCGTTCATTCAAGCTGGTTCTAAAAAATATAAACAAAGAGCAGTCTGGAAAGTTTGTTAGGCACGGCAGTTGTAGAAATTTCCTGGTGTGGTCCTTGAGAGACCTCCATGCAGAGCAGCTGGACGGCCTCTAAGTCTATTCTGTTTCTGCTCTGGTATTCTGTCACGTACTATTGCACAACGCATGAGAATCCAAACAAACACCTCTTAATTAATCCACAAAGATACTGTCATGTTTTGCCTTTGTTATGGTTTCGTTTTCATATTGGACTTTTAGTTTGCTTCTCTTTTTTCCTATGTTCCCACTCATAATTTTTTACCATGGTTTTTGATTAGTTCTCACACCTGTTTGATATTGAGTTTGTTATCTTGTGTGGATATATGCCCTCTGTTTCAATTCCTCTTTGTTTGTGTTTAAGTACACAGTTACTTTGAAACTCTCTTTTGTGATGTTTAATTGAAGTTACTTTACTCTAATATGGCTGTAGCTCAGCTTCATCCAGCATGTTTATAGCCTAGAAATCTAGACGCACCCTAGCGGCAGCAAATCTAATTTGCAGCCAGGGTAGTCTAGCAACTCTCCATTGGCTTACAAGCTTGAAAAACCAAACTCTGGTCAGGCCAATCACATCGTGTATCGAGTCAGTGGGCGGGCTTAACATAATGATGACAGAGTTGCTGTGGTTCTGCATGCTACGTGTAAACAAAGAAGCTGGCGAACAGTGGTCTTTCGAATCGGCTTTGGCCGTGACTCTGGAAGACTTGGAGTTTAGCTTTTCTTTGAGAAAAGAAGAAAGAACGGCACTGAAGTCATTCTTGAGACAGGAAGATTCTTGCTCGGAGTTTTGCGACCGTATACGGCGAAAGTTTAATCTATCAACTAGCTCCGCTTCACCTTCTTCGTTGCTCTGGTTGGTTGTAGCATTATCCTATTACGTGCAGAGGGAATTTGAAAGACAACTGTCCTGCCAATGGTGAGTTCCCAGACCCAACATATTGATGTGGGTCTGGCTTGTCAGGCTAGCATGTTTACATACAGGTGCTGGTCATATAATTAGAATATCATCAAAAAGTTGATTTATTTCACTAATTCCATTCAAAAAGTGAAACTTGTATATTATATTCATTCATTACTCACAGACTGATATATTTCAAACATTTATTTATTTTAATTTTGATGTTTATAACAGACAACTAAGGAAAATCCCCAGTTCAGTATCTCAGAAAATTTGAATATTGTGAAAAGGTTCAATATTGAAGACACCTGGTGCCACACTCTAATCAGCTAATTAACTCAAAACACCTGCAAAGGCTTTTAAGTGGTCTCTCAGTCTAGTTCTGTAGGCTACACAATCATGGGAAAGACTGCTGACTTGACAGTTGTCCAAAAGACGACCATTGACACCTTGCATAAGGAGGGCAAGACACAAAAGGTCATTGCAAAAGAGGCTGGCTGTTCACAGAGCTCTGTGTCCAAGCACATTAATAGAGAGGCAAAGGGAAGGAAAAGATGTGGTAGAAAAAAAAGGGTACAAGCAATAGGGATAACCACACCCTGGAGAGGATTGTGAAACAAAACCCATTCAAAAATGTGGGGAAGATTCACAAAGAGTGGACTGGAGCTGGAGTCAGTGCTTCAAGAACCACTACGCACAGACACATGCAAGACATGGGTTTCAGCTGTTGCATTCCTTGTGTCAAGCCACTCTTGAACAACAGACAGCGACAGAAGCATCTTGCCTGTGCTAAAGACAAAAAGGAAAAAAAAGTGGTCCAAAGTTATGTTCTCTGATGAAAGTAAATTTAGCATTTCCTTTGGAAATCAGGGTCCCAGGGTCTGGAGGAAGAGAGGAGAGGCACACAATCCACGTTGCTTGAGGTCCAATGTAAAGTTTCCACAGTCAGTGATGGTTTGGGGTGCCATGTCATCTGCTGGTGTTGGTCCACTGTGTTTTCTGAGGTCCAAGGTCAACGCAGCCGTATACCAGGAAGTTTTAGAGCACTTCATGCTTCCTGCTGCTGACCAACTTTATAAAGATACAGATTTCATTTTCCAACAGGACTTGGCACCTGCTCACAGTGCCAAAGCAACCAGTACCTGGTTTAAGGACCATGGTATCCCTGTTCTTAATTGGCCAACAAACTCGCCCGACCTTAACCCCATAGAAAATCTATGGGGTATTGTGAAGAGGAAGATGCGATATGCCAGACCCAACAATGCAGAAGAGCTGAAGGCCACTATTAGAGCAACCTGGGCTCTCATAACACCTGAGCAGTGCCACAGACTGATCAACTCCATGCCATGCTGCATTGCTGAAGTAATTCAGGCAAAAGGAGCCCCAACTAAGTATTGAGTGCTGTACATGCTCATACTTTTCATGTTCATACTTTTCAGTTGGCCAAGATTTCTAAAAATCCTTTCTTTGTATTGGTCTTAAGTAATATTCAAATTTTCTGAGATACTGAATTGGGGATTTTCCTTAGTTGTCTGTTATAATCATCAAAATGAAAAGAAAGACACATTTAAAAATATCATTCTGTGAGTAATGAATGAATATAATATACACGTTTCACTTTTTGAATGGAATTTGTGAAATAAATCAACTTTTTGATGATATTCTAATTATATGACCAGCACCTGTATAACAGTTGACCTCACACAACAACAAAAAAAATGCAAAAACCTACATGTATGTACTTACTGTGTATGTACTTAATGCTAATTTGCATTTTCTCTCCTACTAGCTTTACATATTGTCCATAGACTCCACTTCATCATTAGTGTTTATGCCCTGTCCGTCAAACCAGCTCTTAACGTGTGTTAGGTTTGGTGGCTAACCAGGACAGTCCTATCAGCGCAGGTCTGTCAGCATGTTTCCTGGATAACCTCTGGACTTTCTGAATGCTCTATTTTTGGACACCTGGGAAGCATGAACTTTGGCCTGAACTTTGGAGGGTGAGACAGGGCAATGCTTCGCCTGATGAGCTGCCTCTTTGTTTGTTTATTGACTTTGGAAAGAATAAGGGTCAGCACTGGCACAGCTAGTCGCTCGTGCCCATGTTAAATTGCATTGTATCGCTTAGTCGCATATACAGGTATTATTTTTGAAGCTCAATTTGAGAATGACTTGGGTGTTGACCATGAGGGATCAACACGTATGATGTGCTACATCCAAACTGGATGTTGGCTGTGGTCTAGTTTAGCATTTCCACACAGTGAAACGTGTGTACACATTACAAGGACAGAACCCAGAGCACTGAAAGAAACAGCCAAAGGCCATTGTGCATGTTCCAGAATAGATAGAGGGACCAGGATCCTGTCAAATTTCCAAGAAGCTTCAGGATGTGCCGTCAGATAAGTGAGGAAGGAAACCATCAACAGCCATTTAATTAAACTTCAGGCCTATTTTGGGTCTTTTGTTAGTGCTCTTTGACTGCATGACTGTGAGCAGTCTGCATAGTGATGTGTCCAAAACAAACTATCAACAGTCTTTATCCTTACGATAAACAGTCTAAACATTAATGTTTTAATTATTTATATTGTTTACTCATAGTATTAATACAGTAACTGTAAAGCACTGGTTTTCATAGAATTTGTATTGTTGTATTGTGGCTGTAGGGGTCACTGTAGCTCCATTCCATTCAAATCAAAACTATCAACAGTAGCCTATAAGATATCAACAGCAGCCTATAAGATAGCCTATAAGACAACAGTAGCCTATAAAATCAAAATATGGTAATAATTTCCACCCACTTGACCTCGGGGTCATTTATAATATGTTTAATCTGATGGAAATGTATGTAAATATGTATTGAGAGCTCCACATAATCATATTAATTAAAATATGAGCAAGCAAAAGCTGGAAAAACAACCTAGAACAAAAAACACTGTCATATGGTTAAGATATGATGAAGGGCCTTCTGTTGTTGAGCATCAGATGATATTGTTATGGGTCAGTAAGATTTTTTAAATGTTTTTGAAAGAAATCTCGCTTTTGTCCACAGAGGCTGCATTTATTTGATCAAAAATGCAGTAAAATGGCAATATTATAAACTATTATTACAGTAATAGAACAATTATTCATTCTAATATGCTGATTTGGTGCTCAAGAAACATTTATTATCATTATCAATGTTGAAAACAGTGTTGCTGCTTAATATTTTTGTAAATAATACTTTTTTTCAGGATTCTTTGAATGTAAAGTTCAAAAGAACATTTATTTGAAATAGAAATTGTAACAGAATAAATATATACTGTTAAAACACTAACTAAGTGATAAAAGTATTAATTTATCTCACTGGCATAATGGTTGTTTCAGAAAGGAAGAAGAAACCTTGTAATGATCTGAGAAAGTGTGACTCCACTTGCACCATTTAAGCCAATTTATTCAATGCACACATTCATATATTAAGATATAGTGTGGCTCTGTACATAATGGGAGCTAGTAAACCTCATGAAGGGCATATCAAAGTGAGATTCTCATGATTTGAGTTTTAGTGTGTGTGTGTGTGTGTGTGTGTGTGTGTGTGTGTGTGTGTGTGTGTGTGTGTGTGTGTGTGTGTGTGTGTGTGTGTGTGTGTACTGTGTCTCTGCTTGTCAAGTCACTGTTTGTCTCAAGGTGAGTTACAAAGCCATTAAAAACTCAAGTGCTTCTCAATGAATCTCCCTGTTTAAAGAGAGCATTATGAGATCATTATTTAAAATCCTGCTCTATTGGATGTATACGTTCTAACTTTTACTGTCACTTTCAAGCTATAATATATTTTTTTAAGGATTTGTGTTGCATAAACTCAGTACTGAATATACTGATTTTTTCTTTTCTTTTTTATTTGAATTTTTTCAGCCATCATTGTTGTTCTGAAGGTCTGTTTATGACTCTGTTCCCATGGTCTCTTTTATTTTGGCTGGATGGTGGTGTCCGCATTGACCTGAAGCGTGTCAGCGCGATAGCCAGCATTTTGAGGACAGCTCTTCTGTTCACCAGAGTCTGGCATGAGACGAACGATAGCATGTGTTGTTTTGAAGAGGAGAGAGCGGTATCAGGTAGCTAGGAGATTTGCGGCAACAGCAACACACTGTGTCTGTTAGTTTAGACATGAGGGACCAAAGCTTGTTTGGTTTTATCACACTCAGACACTTCAAGGAGCTTTTCAAAGAACGATAAAGCAGACTTTGAAGTCACTGCTGATGTGTTATTCAGTTCATGTTGACTTAAAGAGGATGACTGAAGTTCCCACCACTTTCCAAATTCATTTCATCATTGTCTGTCTTTAGTAATATTTAGGGTTTTTTTTCTTAATGAAAGTGTTTTAAAATGTAGTGCTTGAAAAGTGTGCATGTGCTGTCTTTAAAGTAAATGCCACTTGAATTGATATTTTGCAATAGCATTTTTACAAAGTATGACTAAAGTATCAAAATGCACAACGTAAGATGAAATGAATACTTTTATTCTGCAAGGATGCATTAAATTGATCAAAAGTGACAGTGAAGACATTTATATGGTTACAAAAGTTAACTTTATATTAATCAAAGAATCATGGAAAAAGATCTGTTTCCACAAAAATGGTAAGCAGCATGCATAATAAGAAATGCATTTTGCAAATGCCTGATTTCTGAAGGATCATGCGACACTGAAGTCTAGAGTAATGATGCTGAAAATTGAGATTCACCATCACAGGTATAATCACATTTTTAAACAGAAAACGACTATGTTAAAGTACATTTTTTTATTTTAGATCAAATAAATGCAGCCTTGACGAGACTTTGTTCAAGAATATTACAAAGATCCAAAACGTTTGAACGTTTGGAGATACTGCATTCTTAAAGGTATCAACAGTGTGACTCTCTATAAATGTGTATCCTGGAGTCTTCTGTTTGTCACAGTAGGAGTGTTGTGCAAATCCAAATGTGTTTTATGCCTTTCTTCAACTTCTACGAGAAAAAAGTACAGATGTCATCAAAAACAATAGATTTCACTGTCCCTGCTGAAAGCAAGCTTGCATAAGGGATGCAATGTAATCATGAACAAAAGAAAAAAGTGGACAGGTCAACCGGACTAGTGCCAAGGGTGTAATAATGTCCCACTGGACGTCAATGGTCTGTGTGTGTTGGTCAGTTTAAGCACTGATATAGAGTGTTTGTAGGTCAAACATCAAGTGGGAGTTACGTGTTTCTGAACAAAATATGCATTGCATAAATAAGAGCATTGGGCGTTTTTGGATCAAAATGTTAATTGCAATAACATTGCTGTGAATGTTAAAGCTCATTTCACATTATTTTTCTTTTTCAATGAACACAAATGCCTAGTTAGCTTGAATAACCTAAATAGAATTACTTAATTATACTGAGATTTTTTAATGTTTTATCAGTCTTATGACTTGCTTTAGGTTCAGGGAGAATCTGAGACCTAAATGTTCTGAAATAGTAATTAAAAATGTAAAAGGACTTTTTCACCGTCTCACATAAACAACTTTTTTATTGGTAACTTGACAAATTTCCTTCTAAAGCCACAGATTGCGAAAATCCTTTTAGAAGGATGTAGAAAATACAGCCACATGCACATCTAATATTCTTCATATTTCTTCATGGCTAAGCAGCACGCAAGTGAGTCACACATCAGGTGCGGCCTTCCCACACTGACCCACTAACGACATCCCACACCTAGCACAATACACCTTTTCTTGAGGAGTCTCATGGTGATACAGTACATATTCCCGTAGCGCATGCCCGAGGCGCACACCACTTGGCTGATGAAAGTCTATGCAAAAAAAATTCCCATCAGACCTGACAGTTTGGGGAAAGCCCAGTCATGAACAATGAGGGATCTTGCCAGATGAGAATGAAGGCAGAAAGAAATATAGCAGAAATGAAGGTGGATGTTTGTGAGATGTTTGTGCCTTTAGCTCCCACTGAACAAAAGCAGCTAAGGAAACACCCACAATGCTGCTGAGTCTGGAACCAGCTAGTTTAGACCGGTAGCTGTTAGTGGATGGGGGTGGGAAGGGAAGTAGGGGGAGAAAAAGAAAGAAAAAGGGCAATTGAGAACAACGATGGTGTTATGAATGACACATTGAGTCTTCGGACCGTCTGGTTGACGTGACTCATCTCTCACGCTCTGTCGGTGATGTAATCTTTTTGGCCAGTGCTATTATTAGCGCCCTGTGCCAAGTCAACATCAGCAGCAGATCACTGAGAGGAGCATATTGACCATCTGAGATGTTCCGTAATGATCATTCAAATTGATCTTTTCTTTATGGAGATCCAGAATCGGGGCAATAGTGTGCTTGTTCTTTGGCAGTCTTGATTCTAATTATGGTAAAATAAATAAAAAACATGTTACTATGGTACTTTGTAGCCTGCCAGACTTTGATTAAATAAAACATTATATCAAATATATATATATAAAAATATACGGGCAAATTAGCTTCCCAACAAAGACATATTTTTTTTCCTGAATGGTTTAACTCAAATAGGATGATAGCTGGCAGTATTAACTTGAACAAATATACTGTATTTACAATAAATAAAAAATAAACAAAAACACTATATTTTGTATAATTGAGTTTAAAGCCACAGCATTTTTTATTTTAAATGATCTAAAATGCAGTGAAGAGAATACTGACTCACAGCCATGGAATTTGTCATGAAAGTTTGCTTTGCTTTAAATGCATGAATGTTTCGCCAGTCATTATTACATATTCGGGTCTTTAGCGACCCAGATCTATATCTAACATGAATGAATCTCTACCGCTGCGTCCCAATTCGCATACTATCCGTACTAAATAGTATTCGAAAAAATAATTAGTATGTCCCAAATCGTAGTATGTTGAAAAGAATATTCGAAAGATACCCGGATGGTATATACTATACTATTTCCCATCAGAATTTGAAGGGCAGATTGATGTGCACTCTAATGGCTGATATTGCCCACAACCCACTGCGAGATGGACAAGGATTTGATTAGAACTACATATGCGGATAAAAACTACAAACATGGCGGTTATGCGAGTCCGACGGGTAAGTAGAGAAGGTTAGATAAAAGGGTTTGAGTGAGCAATTATCATTATTTAACCTGACGAAAAGATATTTATTCAATATTATCCACATTATATTTCACCTGCATTGTGAACTTTTGTAATTATAAGTTTAGACATAAATTTTTAAATGCATAATTTATATTTAAACTGCAAACACATGAGAGGAGTCTCTGCAGGAGTCTCTCCACCCACGAATGGCAGATCAACGTGCTACTACATTTCTCTCTGATACGGTAGGAAATCAAATTGAATGTGGAGGATTTGAACTGTGACGATGATTGACAGGGCAGTTTAAACGGTGACGGGATGCACTTAACTAAGCAACAGAGTCCGTTAAAGATGACGAAGTAGTATGTCCCAAAGCTTGCATACTCTTCTGCTACACACTCAAAAGTATGTACTTTTTCTTCACAAAAAGAGTACATAATTTTAGGTCGAAGTATAAGTAGAATACCTGTTGCGATAATATGAAACTCTCCTGATATTAACGTAACAATTACAGAATAATAAAATAAAGCATGTTTTGTTACCTTTTGGAGCTTGGAAGGGTTCAGTTTGAGCAGATGTTTTATACCATCATCACTGTCCTCGTCAGAGCTCATTTCCCAGTACATTCAGCATCTGGCTCATATTCGCCTTCTCAAACATATTCTCAAAACTATCATTCTTAACATCTTCAAAATCAATATTTTGATCGCTGACAGCTTCTTCAACAGATCCACCATCAAGTGACAGTGACACTAATATTTGATTGTGTTCAGTACTTGCTCTGCAGGAAATCGCTGAGCCATTTCAAGTTTTGCTGATGATTCTTCATATTCTTTTGTTTTATGCCTGCGGTCACTATGAGTGAAACGTCACTTCATCATTTTGTTTCAAACATTGTCACCTTGTGGAATAAAGGTGAATTGTACTTATTCAGTCATCAAAGATCCAATTATTGTTGTGCAGAAAAAAATGAATGGGAAAACTATTCAGTTTTCAATGGGAATATTAAGAATGTGGATGTCTAACTTAAAAAAATTAATGAGGAGGAGGGTAGTGAATGAATTCCCGGGTCACTAAAGACCCGAGGTATGCATTTAAAGGTTAAGACGGTGATGCAGCTTTTTATTATTATTGTTGGAAAAAATATGAACGAATCATGAAAATATCCATGGCATTACTGTGCTTACCATGTCTAAAAAAAAACATGGTAATAACATGATACTTTTTTTTTAGTGCAGACATAACAATTTAACTCTAATATATGGAAACTTGGTCCTCTTCAGAGAAGATGCCAAAACCACGCTTGTCATCATCCAAATATCTACCATCAGTGGAGCAGAGATTGATTTATTCTTTGAGACAATGAGTAATACCACACCTTCAGCCAAATATATATCTTAATTGTTGCTTGATGACAAACACATATGCATCCTCCAGGCAGGAAACAGCCCAGCCGGCTCTCTCTTCTGAGAGGGAAGGCAGACGGATCTTTGCTATATTATTACCCTGCAAATCTTTCTCCTCACTTCACCATGCATGTACAAATTTCCATCAGCTGGTGACGAAAGTTGTTTGAGTGACTTGTACACAGATACTGTATATCACTGGGCTGCTCTAGATTATTTGCACACGTGCTTGTTTCACACATTATGTAGGGCCACACGGGGCTGGTGCTGAGGTTTACCTGTCTGACTGATGTGTGTGGAAATTAGCTTGAGGCCACAGACTGCTTGACTCCTTTATAGTCGGCTCTAGAAAAGGGGGGAGGTGCATCTGTGACTAACAGAGTATCTATATATAGTAGCACTCATGGCACACAGATGGAGTACAGGACTGGAGTGGTTCTGCAAAATGCAAACATTAAAGCATTTACCTGCTTAACTTGTTAATCCATTTGCACATTAAATATTTTACAGAAGATTATATGTTTGATAATGATTACAGAGACCCATCCAATATTAGTATTTCCCTTCATATCCCCCTTCAAAAGGTAATAAAGGCCATTTCTAAGCTTGTATATACTGCTGCAAGATGGTATTTACTTTGATCAGGGACTCACTGCAGCTAATTTAGCTCGGTGTCTTTCAGTGACAGACCAATTACAAATCAGCGTTAGACACTTGAGAAGGAGGCAACAAGTTTCTCGTCATACTGTACTGACATGTGGTGGTCAATTCCATTCCCTGCCAACTTGTGTGGCAGGATGTCTGCATGGTTGATGGATGCCATTAAATGCTTTGCAACTGAACAGCGAAGTTATGAGGGACGTACCATGCTTTTTTTCTTCTTCTTGTAAGAGAAAACTGCTTTCATTATGTTGAGATCACAAGAAAACAAAACGTTGGGCTTATAGAAGATGTGTCAAGGCCAATGACATACAGTACAAAGCAAATGCATAGGTCACAGATGTCGATTTGTCCTGCAGTAGATGGTTTATCCAAAGCAACTACTGATGTATAGCTTTTACTCTCCTGCTCCTGGCTGGGCTGTCATTCTCACTTAATATGCCTGGTTCCCCAATCATCTGTCTGTCAGTCAAGAGATAATGTTTTTAATGCATGGTGTATGGCTATTTTAAGCTCAGTATATCTTCCTCCGGGTAGGGCATATCTGTAGAGACTCAGCGTCAGCTGAGAATGAATTAACTGAAAAAAAATAAACAATTTACATTTCCAGCTTTCTTAGCAACTCACAAAAAAAAAAAAAAAAAAAAAAATGATAATAATAATTTTGTATATATACATATATATATATATATATATATATATATATATATATATATATATATATATATATATATATATATATATATATATATATATATATATATATATATATATATACAAAATTATTATCTTACTCTTTTCAAGTATATCATGCTACCGTTTTAAATAATTGACTAATAATTACATAATTAAATAGTTTAAATAATTATTTAAATAATTAATATATATATATATATATATATATATATATATATATATATATATATATATATATATATATATATATATATATATATATATATATTAGTGGTGGGCCGTTATCGGCGTTAACTTGCTGTGGCAGTAAATAGTACATTTAAATAGTACATTTACTTTTAGTAAATAATTATATATATACAGTGAGGAAAATAAGTATTTGAACACCCTGCTATTTTGCAAGTTCTCCCACTTGGAAATCATGGAGGGGTCTGAAATTGTCATCGTAGGTGCATGTCCACTGTGAGAGACATAATCAACAAAAAAAAATCCAGAAATCACAATATATGATTTTTTAACTATTTATTTGTATGATACAGCTGCAAATAAGTATTTGAACACCTGTCTATCAGCTAGAATTCTGACCCTCAAAGACCTGTTAGTCTGCCTTTAAAATGTCCACCTCCACTCCATTTATTATCCTAAATTAGATGCACCTGTTTGAGGTCGTTAGCTGCATAAAGACACCTGTCCACCCCATACAATCAGTAAGAATCCAACTACTAACATGGCCAAGACCAAAGAGCTGTCCAAAGACACTAGAGACAAAATTGTACACCTCCACAAGGCTGGAAAGGGCTACGGGGAAATTGCCAAGCAGCTTGGTGAAAAAAGGTCCACTGTTGGAGCAATCATTAGAAAATGGAAGAAGCTAAACATGACTGTCAATCTCCCTCGGACTGGGGCCCCATGCAAGATCTCACCTCGTGGGGTCTCAATGATCCTAAGAAAGGTGAGAAATCAGCCCAGAACTACACTTGAGGAGCTGGTCAATGACCTGAAAAGAGCTGGGACCACCGTTTCCAAGGTTACTGTTGGTAATACACTAAGACGTCATGGTTTGGAATCATGCATGGCACGGAAGGTTCCCCTGCTTAAACCAGCACATGTCAAGGCCCGTCTTAAGTTTGCCAATGACAATTTGGATGATCCAGAGGAGTCATGGGAGAAAGTCATGTGGTCAGATGACACCAAAATAGAACTTTTTGGTCTTAATTCCACTAAACGTGTTTGGAGGAAGAAGAATGATGAGTACCATCCCAAGAACACCATCCCTACTGTGAAGCATGGGGGAGGTAGCATCATGCTTTGGGGGTGTTTTTCTGCACATGGGACAAGGCGACTGCACTGTATTAAGGAGAGGATGACCGGGGCCATGTATTGCAAGATTTTGGGGAACAACCTCCTTCCCTCAGTTAGAGCATTGAAGATGGGTCGAGGCTGGGTCTTCCAACATGACAATGACCCGAAGCACACAGCCAGGATAACCAAGCGGTGGCTCTGTAAGAAGCATATCAAGGTTCTGGCGTGGCCTAGCCAGTCTCCAGACCTAAACCCAATAGAGAATATTTGGAGGGAGCTCAAACTCTGTGTTTCTCAGCGACAGGCCAGAAACCTGACTGATCTAGAGAAGATCTGGGTGGAGGAGTGGGCCAAAATCCCTCCTGCAGTGTGTGCAAACCTGGTGAAAAACTACAGGAAACGTTTGACCTCTGTAATTGCAAACAAAGGCTACTGTACCAAATATTAACATTGATTTTCTCAGGCGTTCAAATACTTATTTGCAGCTGTATCATACAAATAAATAGTTAAAAAATCATACATTGTGATTTCTGGATTTAAAAAAAAAAGAGATTATGTCTCTCACAGTGGACATGCACCTATATATATGTACAATGTACAATTTGAATATATAATTTTAATCTCTGTTCTTTGTCTCCTAAGGGAAATGATCTAAACACCATGTAAAACAATACATTTAGCTGAATTAAACCGTTGATATGTAGATTTCTTTTTTTTTTTCAGATCATTTACATTTCAATCTGTTTTTGTCTTGGTCCATAGACCTATAATGAAGGTAGATAGCTATTTAATTTAATGCAAATGTTTTGTTTGTTTAATTTATTTCACATCACAGCCATTATGCAACTAAACAAAGAACCAATAGCTCATTTCTGTCTGCTTGGGCATTTGGTCAGATAAGGCAGTGTCATTGTTAGGACTCTCTGGCACTAATCCAGCACAGTCATTAGAAAGCTGATAATACTGTGAGAGTCTCTGAGAGGCTTGTCATTATGGAGTCTGAGAGATGAGTCAGTTTCTATAGCCCTATTCGGACGGTAATTGTTTCTCACGTGGAAGTCCGTAAAAGTTAATTTGCATGCCATCTCAATGATAAAACTTGTGCATCGGATGGCAAATTATTCACGGTTGAGGAAATTTATTTACATGAGGTAACATAATGCTGCTTGGTTATTAACATATGCTGCTGTAATAGCAGCTCATTTCAAATGTTTACGTAGGCTACTTTTCCTCTTTTTATTTTTTGAGCAGTGATTAAATATATTTCTCTTGTAAATACTTTTACATTTTCAGTAATTAAAGATTATTGTTGGAAAAATTCACGCGAGGTAATTTACAAAGGTTTGCCCTTGTCAATTTACTGATGTTTGCGCCATTATTTACCACCCCAAAAAAAGCACATCTTTAACCAGACACTAACTGGTAGATTGCGTTGGTCATTATGGAAATGATCCGGCTGCGTCTGTGTGCTTTAATTTGCGCATCGTCAGTAAATCACGCACAGAACTGTCCACTCCCATCTACACTTTTATGGAATTGTTCACTCACGCTAATTTGCCCTGTTTAGTAAATCTGGCTCTTAGAGTGTAATGTTGTTTGAGCAAAATTACAAAGCACAAAGCCCTCTCCAAAGGGAGTTATTCTCTATATCAGATAAGCACTGTTTCTGAACTCTTGACTGTAGCGCAGTCAGTCACAACACGTTATGTCAGTGACTGACAAAATGGGGGCTCTCTAGCGAAATCCCCCTTTCGTCAGTCACTGACGTAACGTCTCCGTTCCCTCCTTCAGGGAACGAGGGTTACATACGTAACCGAGACGTTTTCTTTCGTACACGACACGTCACAATATTCCTCATTTAAATTATTCGCATCCAGAACATTCACAAAAAAAGGGGGCGAGGCCTGGTTGAGTTGCGTTAGTATTGTTTTGAAAATCACAGTTATGGTAAAGGGCTTGAGATTTCCGTAACACACTTGAAGCGGTTGACCACTCACAACACATTGGTCCAGCTGACCAATCAGAGCACATTATGCTTTTCAGAAGGAGGGGCTTCATAGAGACCAAAAACATGGTCAAGTGCCTTCCGCATCACAACGAAGACGCTAAAGGCACCCCTAGGCGTCACTATATCGACACGCTGGGTCCTCCATTCATTTCAGTTGTTTACCCAATGCGTCAGATCAAGACGCATTTTATTCTTTGCATTTGTAAAAGCAGACATGATTTTATTAATATTTTATTAATATTTAAAGCTTACTTTTATATTTTGGAGCAGCTAACCCAACTCCTACCCTAAACCTACCCACTCCTAAACAATATAAAACACATAACAGGCAAATACAAGTACAGTCACAGGTATTTATTGCAAAAACTGACCAAAAACAGTATAAAAGTATTAACTCATGTTGCATACCAAGTCTTCTAAAGTCACACGATGTCTTTATGTAAAGAACAGAGTTGATCTTAATGTTTTAATTATTGAGATGATGATCCCGCCGCTCCGTGAATGCACACATTCATATCTCATTCATGTAATACACACGACTCTTTAGCATGACGCAATCGGTCACAAGACACACGAGAGCCAATGACATTTTACAATCAAAGCTGACGTAATGACGCAATTGGCCACGAGACATACGAGAGCAAATGCAATTTCACTATGAAAACTGACATAACGGGCGGCAATATTTGAAATGTATTGTGTTCACGATCTTCTGCGGATGGAGACGCTGATCGCTTTTGGGGATTTCCTTCACACAAATCAATCGCTTGGCCTGAGAACACTTGGAATATTTGTACTTTTTGAATAAATTGTGCATGCAGTCGTATCTGCCTGTTATATCTGTGTTTTATATACCACACAAATGGGTAGGTTTAGGGATGGAATGGGGTTGGGTTACATGTTAAAACATGTCTAGATAGTGTCAATAAAATGATGCTGGCTGATTAAATTGAGAATCACACTCCAACATGTCATAATGGCAAAATCATAACCCAATATCTGATCATCATGACGATAACATTCCCATGCCCAACGCGTCTGTGTATGACGCCAAAGGTTTCTCATTGAAATGAATGGAGCACTCAGCTTGTCGATATAGTGACACCTAGGGGTACCTTTAGCGTCTTTATTGTGACGCGGAAAGCACTTGACCACTTGGCAGTGAGAACGGGTTGATGTATTCCAGTAAATGTATATTGCTCCACTGGAAAAAAAATGTTCACTTATTAAAGGTCCCGTTCTTCGTGTTTTTTTGAAGCTTTGATTGTGTTTACAGTGTGCAATATAACATGTGTTCATGTTTCGCGTGTAAAAAAACACAGTATTTTTCACACGATTTACTTATCTGTATACAGCAGTTTTCACTGTCCTAAAAACGGCCTGATGAGTTCCTTGTTCTATGAAGTCCCTCCTTCAGAAATACGTAACGAGTTCTGATTGTGCCAGCGGTTCCTGTGTTGTGATTCGACAGCAGCTTAGCGCAAGTTGTACAGAAAGGTCACGCCTCTTAACGGGAGATGTATGCGATCAATGATCTCTACAGCGTCCCTGGGAAAGCCAAACAAAGGTGATTTGACGCCCCCTTTTTCGCGTATTCTTGTGGGCGGAGGTTAGTCTGTTCTACTGTTCTACTGACGTCATTTATGAAGGAAGTACCAGGATGTAGTCCAAGCCGGCCGTTCACTGAAGGCTTTGAAAGGGAACTTCTGTTAAATAAAATATCTCGCTTGGCATTGAACTTTGAGCTTTATAATTTTACAGGTATTATTTATGCTCTAACAGCAACATTACACACTAACTAAAGTTTGAACAGTGGGATCACGAAAAACGGGACCTTTAAATATAATACTCCCTAAAAAGGTTTTGTACAGATGGGTATTTAATTTTTAACTCATGATGAAATTAGCTGTTTTGCACACATGTAATGTTTACACCCATATTGTTTATGGTACAGCGCAGTGCAGTATCTGTCCCATAAACACAACACATATCAGATTGAATGGTTTATTTTCTGCCACTCCCTGTTCTAGGCTTAAGTGACTGTACTGAAAGGATAAGTAGGTCCACATTATCAGTGTATCAGGTCCTGAGGACTGACTCCTGGCCAGACAGGTCCCAGACACAGGGTCCTCTAATCTCCACTGTCGCTCTCTATCACCCTTCTCCAATCTCAAGCCCCTGAATGAACCGCGATCCCCATCCAGCTTTGATTATGTCATTGGAGGCCATGCGTTTCACATGACGGGGGTGCTGATGTCTCATTAATCAGGAGATGTTAAGTCGGAGCCATGTCGCCTGTATTTATCAGTGGTGGACAGTGACAAAGTATTTTTACTTCTTCACTGTACTTAAGTACATTTTTCAAGTATCTGTACTTACCAAGGAGTATTTTTATTTTTGAAAAACATTTAACAATCCTGCTCCAAGACGCGATAGCTGAGCTGATTCTTTTCAGCGAACCTGTTAAATCAGCTCGCAAATCGCATTAAATTATTAATCTGCAAATTGGACTGATGCCAAAGTCAACAACTCACTGATTCAAATGATCGGGTCTCCAGTTAAGAATTCACAAGTCTGACTTAAAATGAGCCAGGGACTAGAGATCTTCAGAACTTGAGTGTAAAATGTATGGGAGGAGAGTATTTAAATGAATCATGCAAGGTGATTTACTAAGGTTTTACTGGTATTTGTGGCATTATTTACCGCCCCAAAAAAAGCATGTCTTAAACCAGATGCTCATTTGCGTTGGTCATTATGTAAATGATCCAGCTGCGTCTGTGGTCTTTAATTTCTGCATTGTCAATAGATCACGCACAGAACTTTCCACTCCCATCAGTGTTTTTTTTTTTTTTAAATTGCGCTCTCACGCTAATTTGCTCTGTTTAGTAAATCTGACCCTAAACCTGCTGTAAAGGGGCGAGCTGTTTAAGCCCACTGTAATGTATGAGGGGCTGTACAAGCCTTAATTCATTCTGGCACTCTCTCACACTTAAATTCTCCTTTCACATACATATATTTCTAATATCTCACACACATGCATTCTCCTTTCACAAGCATATTTGTACTCTCACACACATTCTCTTTTCACAAGCATATATTTGTACTCTCACACACATACATTATCCTTTTACAAGCATTTGTACTCTCACACACATACATTCTCTTTTCACATACTGTACACATGTGCATGTTTGGGTTGTTTTTAGTCCAAGGGCTAGGTAAATATATGACAGAACACAGGTTGGGCTAATTTTACCCAGACATTTGGGTTGTTTATTTAACCCAGCATAAAGAATTGATTTTATGAATAATCATTTTTCTATGATATAGCTTATTTACAGTAGTACTTACAGATTAAATAATATAAACCAGTGGTTCCCAACCTTTTTAGCCTCAAGTTTAGCCTATTTGGCTCATAGTAATGGTTGAATGCAGACATATATCACCTCAACGGGGTAGGTTTTATGTAAAAAACTAAACAATTAAAGAACGAAAATTAATCCCCATGCATCTGCCATAGTGGTTTCAAATTATATCAAACTAGTATGGCATAGCTTGTGTCCAATGTGATGTCTGTTTTTGTATTGTTTGTCAACACACATTTTGTTTTCCCTAATTTTTAGATACTATATGTTATATATTGTGTTTTATTCACTTGTTTTCACACACGCAGTATCTAACCTAAATTGATGTTTTAATATATTTATTGTTTTGATAGTGTATGACAAGTTTTGGTAATAAAAGTTTTCTTACTTGCAGATAAATACATAATACATACATCATCTTCCTTACTGGCTAGTGCTGGCAACTTGACAATTTATTATAATTTATGATTTCAGACCCAGCTACCCCAAGTATTTTTAGCAGGAGAATTGTATAAAATATATAATACAAAATTATTCAATATTGATCAGTACTTTTTAATACTTAAGTACATTTAAAATTAAGTACCTTTTGTATTTTTATTTGAGTAAAAATGAAAATGAGTACCCAATACTTTTACTGGAGTAATATTTAATGAGGATATCTGTACTTTTATTTAAGTACTCAATTTGTGTACTTCATCCACCACTGGTATTTATACACATTACTGCAGGATAAATGGTTGGCTAGGGGCCAGTGATAAGCCCGATGTAGATTGATGTATGACCTAAACGGGTTGTTTGTGATGAACAGCTGCTACTTTTAGCTTATGTTCAGAAATCTTTCTTAATGTGTCTTTTGTTATATAAGGCAACGGGATCAATCGTAGGCCAGAGAACCATCCAGAAAGGTTATTAGGGGAGGGATGGTGCTCCTGCCATCAACATCTAGTGTTACTGACGTGATCGTGTGAGTAGGTGTGCACGGGCAGATCATATTAAATGGAAACCTGATCAGATCTCCTCCCTGTTTACTCACCCGGGTGTGCGCCCTAGGGACAACTACAGGAACAAAAACATGGGCTTTGCCTCAGTGTGCATTAATGAAGGTGTCACTGTAGAGTCTGTAATGAGTTTCTAGTTTGAATGTGATTGGGTATTTGTACTGTGACACAAAAGAAGCCCTGTGAACAACTGACCCTTTGCTAAGCTGGCCGACAATCCTAGCAACTGTAGCCATAAACAATCTTCTCAAGCTTTTTCTTTTCTCACTATTTGCTTTTTTGGTAACGCAAGGCTATGGAGGATAAGTGTCTAGATAGATAGATAGATAGATAGATAGATAGATAGATAGATAGATAGATAGATAGATAGATAGATAGATAGATAGATAGATAGATAGATAGATAGATAGATAGATAGATAGATAGATAGATAGATAGATAGATAGATAGATAGATAGATAGATAGATAGATAGATAGATAGATAGATAGATAGATAGATAGATAGATAGATAGATAGTTAATCTATTTCTGTATTAAGTAAATGTATGAAGTATAAATATTAGTTTTATTGCTTTAAAACAAATTAGAGAAAGAAAAGAAAGAAAGAACAAAAATCTTACTGACAAAGTTTTGAATGGTAGTGTTGAGTTTTGCACTGGCAGATTTTCGTCAGAAGATATAAAAATCTTATTTGGTTTAAGTCCTGTTCAATAATAAGAGCAAATATCACACAAACCCAACAATAATTTGTAATAACCTCAATAACCTATAATATTTATGTTCGGTAAATTATCATAGTATACGTCTGTAATATCAGTACATGTACAGTAAAGTACAGTACAGTAAATGTAATATTTGTCAGTTTTTTTATACAAAGCAAATTTAGGTCAGAAAATGGAAGGAAGACAGATCATAAATGAATATGTCCGAATGAGCAAAGCTTTTATTTGAGCTTATTTTTTTGCTAACTAACACACATTCAGCTTTTTTGGCAGCATTACCGCATTTCCACGCCAACTCACGACTACCCAGAATCACGCTTCCCAGCATGCACCCGATGGACACTGCCTCTCTTTTCCTTCCTTTCACACCACTCACTGCCCTCGTGACTTTTATCCCAAAAGTACCTCATTTAATGCCATTCTGGCTGTAGTGATTCTACATTTCCCTTCACTCAGCAGCCAGGATAGGTTTTCCACAGACACAGTTTCCCCTTAATTTGGGTTTCCCAACAGGGACTCAGTTAAAAAAACACTGTGTTGTTTGCATTGAAAGGGTTACACTGTTCAATGACTAGACCGTTACCTAGTGCCTTCCACATTAGATGATTGCCAGTTTTTTTGTGTATCCACAAATACAGTTATGAGAGGTCGCAGACAAGCCCAGTTGTTTTTGTTTGATAAGGTTTTGCACTGTTCCTGAAGTGGACATTGGCTCTTGGAATTTGTCATATCCTGTAAACAGGAAACTAGATTCTAAAGTCAGCTGTCAGAAAGGATATTGAATCTTATACAATAGCCTATATACTGTATGTATGTTGTGTCCAAATGTTTTCTTTGTTCAAATTATAATAAATGCGTGACCCTGGACCATCATCATTTGCACAGGTAAATTTGTGGCAATAGCCAACAATACATTTCTTTTATGCCAAAAATCTTTAGGATATTAAGTAAAGATCATGTTCCATGAAGATATTTTGTAAATTTCCTACCATATATATATATATATATATATATATATATATATATATATATATATATATATATATATATATATATATATATATATATATATATATATAATATATTGCACCCTCAGATTACATGTTTACAAATAGTTGTATCTCAGCCAAATATTGTCCTGTCCTAACAAACCATACATCAATTGAAAGCTTTCGTGATGTATAAATCTAAAAAAATTTACCCTTATGACTGGTTTTGTGGTCCAGGGTCACATATAATATAAAAGAAAATTATAAAATATATGGGATATATATAAATATATATAAAAGTTTTTTTGTTGATTTTTCTCACAATTTTAGTAAAACTGTCTATACTGCTTAAGAACTCAGTAGACCCACACACACAGATTTACCAACTGTTGCTTTTCCTGGCTGTCCATTCTGCAGTGTGATGTAACAGTCCTCCACTCATCTGGTCTAGACCTGACAGTGTCAGCTCTTCAAATATGCATAAAAAATAAGTATAAATGATTTAGGAAGGGACGAACAGTCTTAGACTTTTGAAATGCTGTTCTGGGTCATTTTGAATGTGTGTATTTTGCTGAGTGTGTACCGGGTGTATGATGATCCCAGGGCTTCTGCTGATGTATCTGTCTTTCTGTGTTTCACAGGTTTGTTTCCTGGTCTCTGCTTTCCGGGGACGTGTGTTCTCAGAAGAAAGTTGTGCTACTCTTGGCCTCTTCTTCCATTACTTCCACCTCAGCCAGTTCAGCTGGATGCTCATACAGGTAAAACTTTACTTTTGTCATCTACATGTTTTGGCATTGACCACACTAAAATCTAAATTGTATCTCAATTTACTCACCGTCATGTTATTTCAAACAGTGTTCACACTGTTGACAGTTGTTCACACCCCGTGAATGTTTTGCTGGGGTTGGGGCCCTGATTTTAAGTATAAAATAAAATAGGACAGAAACAAGTAATATATTTTATTGAATTTACTGCAAATACAGTAATATTTAATTTATATTAAATACATTTTTCTGTAAATTTAGAAATGCACGTGACAGTAAAGCATTGCTTTTGAGCTAGTATGCTGTAAAGTAGGTAAATTTACTGCTCACCCTAATGTCATTCCAAATGTATGACTTTCTTTCTGAGGAACATAAATGAAGATCATTTGAGAAATGTCTGTTTTAATAGAAGTCAAGGGTAACCTTGAAACAAACTCAATGAAAGAGATTTATACTCCCAGATATTTAATATAAGTAACAACAGCAACATTTTTAATAAACACATTTCTGCCAAAACACCATATTTCTACAGTGTTCATAGCTGCAAGGTATTATAATAAGGGTGCTGGGTTGACAATTTACCTCATCATGTAGTTTACATGGTCAAGACTGTTTTCAGCTACATGTAGATTCACCACACGACTGTATAACACAAAATTCTTAGTCAAATCTGAATGGATTTGGCGGAAACTGCGCTGTCTGATTAAATCGTGGATCTAATGACTTGCACAGTTTATCACTTGATAATGCGGCAGAAGCGTGGCACAAGCCTTTTGCAGTTACCAATGCGCTGCATTTTAAATACCTCCCTCGCATCACCGGTCGGCCCAACGGGAAGTTTTCAGAATAAAGTTTTTACTACAGATCATTTGAAGGTGACACAAACCTTTGTTTAATCGATGAGCTTACTTATGGAGATAAAAAATATAAATTTCACCATTGTAAATTAAATTATTTCATTAAACACACATTGCCATTGTTTACTAGTTTGATAACTTATCCTCAGACAATAGACTGCCTGAAAAGGTTTTACCCTCAAGAAAAGAAAAAAGACCCCTCCCACCCTCAGAAGTAATTAGGGGTGGCACGGTTCACAAAACCCACGGTTCGGTTCGTATCACGGTTTTAGGGTCACGGTTTTCGGTTCTGTACAGTTCTTGTTGTTGTTGTTTTTTATTTACTTCAGCATATGATATATAGCTTAATCATCCACAATTCTGTTTATAGTAATAACCGTCTCTCTATTTATACATATTTATATATATTCAGTACATTTCCATGTCCTGCACTTACGCAACCACTGTATATCCTGCACTTGCTGCTATTGCACTTCTGGTTAGACCTAAACTGCATTTCGTTGCCTTGTACTTGTACTTGTGTAATGACAATAAAGTTGAATCTAATCTAATCTAATTAGGATACAGTATTACAAATTGTTATATCAAGTTGTTTCCTAACTGGCTGTCTACCGAGTCCGACACATTGGCGTAACATTTTTCATGTTAATCATGTCAACTTTGATCAGAACAATGCCTGATTAACAAATTTCACCATGAAGTGTCCCGTGTGTTTCACAATCACCATATGACATCCAGCGCTGTGAAAAAATAACATAAAATACACGAAAACACAACACTGCCAGAAGTTTTTGCCCAAACTTCAAAGGCATGTTTAAATTATTAAAACTAGAAGCATATCTTAACTTTTAAATGTTACATTTATCATGTGAATTACTTATATACAACATATGAATGTGTGTATGAGACAGAGGGGAACACGGTCTTGCAGCAGATATATATATGTTGCCCATCATAAATCAAAGCACGAGACAGACAGGGGTCGGAGGAGAACACCGGAAAATGTGACAGAATGGACTATATTTGCCTGTATTTGCAATACACGAGCCGCAGTTCAGATGCGCGACTCGCGAGACAAACCTGCCAGGAAGATTGTGTGTGTGTGTGTGTGTGTGTGTGTGTGTGTGTGTGTGTGTGTGTGTGTGTGTGTGTGTGTTTGTGTGTGTGTGTGTGTGTGTGTGTGTGTGTGTGTGTGTGTGTGTGTGTGTGTGTGAAGAACAACACTTCTGCAAAATAACACATTTCTGCTGCTAAAATACAGACTTGTTCTTTATATTAATGTTTGATCATCATAACTTTCCATTGTCAGCTCAGGAATGGGGCCTAATTAATTCACATAGTTCAATCTGTTAGGAAACGTCTCGGTTACATATGTAACCCTCGTTCCCTGAGGAGGGAACAGAGACATAACGTTAGTGACTAACGAATGGGGGTCTCGCTTAAAAGCCAATTACCTTCGAGGAGTCTAAGAGCGCCCAATGGCAGTGCCAATGCCATGGGCATGAAGAATTTGCATGCGTAACTCCGCCCCACATTGTGGGTATATAAGGAAGTACGCTGGCAACATCGCATTATGTTACCTGCTGCGGAGCCAAGACTGAACTCCCGGCCATTCCAGCAGTACAGTAGATGTAGCAAAGGGACGTTACGTCTCCGTTCCCTCCTCAGGGAACGAGGGTTACATACGTAACCGAGACGTTCCCTTTCGTTCAGTCACTATGACGTAACGTTAGTGACTAACGAAGGGGGGTCCCAATACAGTGACGCCACTCGGCTGTCTTCCAGTGCCCTGGGTAAGTGTGAGTACCCTGTCGTAAGACTAGTACGGACGAAGGACTTCCACTTATCACAGGAATACCAATGTATACTGGGAAGCATATTCCAGTGGAGATATGCCAAAATGCCTACCCTTGGGAGGACTTAGAGGGTACACATATAACCCGCTAAGGGCTGCATGTGGGAAACTCTGGGGTACCAGCCGAAGGTGGATTTTTAACCCTTGGGGTGGCAGGGACTTGCCAAGGGAAAGACACCTGCTCACTGAGGAGGCTTACGGTGGAAATATACGTGTGGGGGTCGCCGGAGGGGACACGAGGGTCTGGGCTCGAGAGGGCAGACTTACTGGTGTCAGCGTCGACAGTGCTGGAGGAACTCAGGGCTTTCGGGAAGCTCACCTGAGGAAATATATCGCACTATCCAGTCCGTGGAGTGGAATGGCGAGCAAGCGAAGACACCTGAGCCTAGTCCATTACCGGCCACTAGTAGAGGCGAGTACATAGTTGGACACAGGCTCCACTCGGAGATTGTAGAATCCAGAGATGGGGACTCGAGTTTGAGACTCGGACTCGAGTGCGACTTAAGTCGCACACACAGTGACTTCAGACTCGACTTGAGACTCGTCCTCAAAAGACTTCAGACTCGACTCGGACTCGAGCTGCGGGACTCGTGAACAATGTTTATTTTTAGGAAACTTCTGATGAGCTCGATGTTATTCCCCTCCCTCCGGTACCTATAACCTGCCACGTAACTAGTGACGTACGTATCTGCTGCGCACGGCCACACATGAGAGGACAACGAACAATCATGTCGACTGCACCTGCCGCTGCTGTGCCACTCATCATAGGTTTTTAAAAGTGTGTGTGTGTGTGTGTGTGTGTGTGTGTGTGTGTGTGTGTGTGTGTGTGTGTGTGTGTGTGTGTGTGTGTGTGTTCTTGTATATGGTTCATGAGGACACAAATGTGTATAAAGAATAAAAGTATTCAGTTCATTTTATCACGAAATTCAAACGATAAATGCCATTTTGACGCTCTAAAATGTGACGACTGATCACTGTATAGGCGCGTCAATTCAAGCAGCTGCGGCGCGCGCGCGAGTGAACGCGATCGATCATCTCTTCCAGAAGAATAAACATGAATTAATATCTTAAGGTATGTTGAGAATAACACTTACTGAAACGTATTATATGTCGTGTAATCGCTCAATCAGTGTTTCAATCGCGCAAAGATGTCAAACAGCTTGTGTCACGCCCATCATTTACCTCAGAGTCAGAAGTCTTTCAGTGTCCACAGCTGTTCATTCACTAGAGAAATCAACTCTTTCACTAAATATATGCACTATATATATATATATATATATATATATATATATATATATATATATATTCTACTTAACCTGTTAGTGATGTCTTGATTATTTAATGCTATGTTTAGATAAATCTGTCATGAAAAGGACAGTCACTAAGATTATATTTCAACATGGGTATTCAAATAAAACCTAATCATGGTTGATAATCCAAACTGCTTAAAAAAACATACTAAATGGTGCTTTTTGAAATTCAAAAAAGGCCAAAAGTTTTCTGTGATTGGTAGGTTTAGGGGTAGGGTTAGTGTAGGTGGATAGATACCATTTGTACATTAGTAAAACCATTACACCTATGGAGAGTCCCCGTAAACCACGTGTGGGTAGTGTGTGTGCACTTGAGTGCGTGTGTGTGACTGTGAGAGTGTTTCTGTGTGTTTGCTTGAGTGTGTGCTCTCTAAGTGGAAAAAAAGTGTTATTGCTTATACATTTTGCAATGTTTTTGTGATACCCTGAGTACCAGAACTTTGTGGTTTCAGATGTGCTTTGTTGCACATAAAATTGTTAGCTATTAGATAAGCATCTTACTTGTTGTCTTTTCATATTCATTGATCAACATCTGTAGGTTTAATGAGCTGATATACATGTTAATAGAGAAAGGTGTCAAAATGCTTTGAATTCCTTATATATAGCTTTGCAGTGTTCTACACAGCCTGGATGGGTCGCCGTATGTGATGCAACACTTATTATAACCAGAGACTTATTATAATAAAGAGACTTGAGACTTGACTTGGACTCAAGCTCAGAGACTTGAGACTTGACTTGGACTCGAGCCCAGAGACTTGAGACTTGACTTGGACTCGAGCCCAGAGACTTGAGACTTGACTTGGACTCTAGCTCAGAGACTTGTGAGCATCTCTGGTAGAATCTGGCGAATGTGTTAGGTGTCGCCCAGCCTGCAGCTCTGCAGATGTCTGTTAGCGAGGCACCATGCGCTAGAGCCCAAGAGGAGGCCACACTCCGGGTGGAGTGGGACCTAACCCCAAGGGGACATGGTCGACCTTGCTGCTGGTAAGCCAAAACAATGGTGTCCACTATCCAGTGAGACAGCCTTTGCTTTGAGAGAGCTCTTCCCTTCCGCTCTCCACCATAACAGACAAAGAGCTGGTCTGAGGTCCTGAAACACTGCGTCCTGTCTACGTAAGCGCGGAGAGCGCGTACTGGACAGAGCAATGCCAAGGCTGGGTCTGCCCCCTCCACAGGCAACGCTTGCAGGTTCGCCGCCTGGTCTCTGAACGGAGTGGTGGGAACCTTGGGCACATATCCGGGCCGGGGTCTCAGGATCACATGAGAATTAGCCGGCCCGAACTCCAGGCACGCTTCGTCAACCGAAAATGCCTGCAGGTTCCCTACCCTCTTGATGGAGTCCAATGCTGTCAGGAGCGCTGTCTTCATAGACAAGAACTTAAGATCGACTGACTGCAAAGTCTCAAAGGGAGGCCTCTGCAGAGCATCTAAGACTACTGAGAGGTCCCAATAGGGTACGAGGGGAGAGCGAGGAGGATTTAGTCTCCTGGCTCCCCTCAGGAACCTGATGACCAGGTCGTGCTGACTTATTTTTGTTCTCCAAGAGGTCGTGGTGGGCAGATATTGCGGCCACATAAACTTTAAGGGTGGAGGTAGACAGCCTTCGCTCCAACCCTTCTTGGAGGAACGAGAGCACGGACCCGATCGGGCATTTCCAGGGGTCTTCTTGGCGGGAAGAACACCAGGTTCCACTTCAACGCATAGCCATGCCGAGTGGACTCTGCCCTAGCGGAAGTGATGGTAGCCACCACCGGCGGTGGTAGGTTACTCAAACCTGCCGCGTCCCGTCCAGGAGCCACACGTGGAGGTTCCAAAGTTCGGGACGCGGGTGCTAGAGGGTTCCCTGTCTCTGAGTGATATGGGGCGACCAACATGACCTGCTCCTTGTCCTCCCTGATCTTGCACAAGACTTGTGCGAGAAGGCTTACTGTGGGGAACGCATACTTGTGTAGGCCCCGCAGCCAGCTGTGTGCCAGTGCATCCGTGCCAAGCGTGCCCTCGGTCAGGGAATAGAATAAGCTGCAATGGGAAGAGTCGTGGGAGGCAAACAGATCTACCTGTGCGTCGCCGAACTGTTCCCAAATCAGCTGGACTGTCTGGGGATGGAGTCACCATTCTCCAGGAAGTGGCTAAGACCGTGAGAGCTCGTCGGCTGCACGGTTCAGTTCTCCCACGATATGGACAGCACAAAGGGACCTCAGGTGCTTCTGACTCCATAGAACGAGATGGCGGGCGAGTTGAGACATGCGGCGGGAGCGTAGACTGCCCTGGTGGTTGATGTACGCTACTGTGGCTGTGTTGTCTGACCGGACTAGTACGTGTTGACCCCTCAGCAACGCTCGGAAGCGGTGCAGGGTGAACCTTACTTCGGCTGCTTTGTGAAGATGAAAGGGGACAGAGCTAGCCAGAATGGGAGGACCGCATCTTCACTGCGCAGATCAGCAGGCAGGAAGAATGTGATCGCTGGAACGCGCCGTAGACACCAACGTCACTGGAAAGCTGCTCGTCTCGAAGAAGCAGACGAAGACTCAGTTAGCAGGCTTGAAGAGTGAAGAGATACTCTTGGCTGCGTACTTCCTTATATACCCACGATGTGGGGCGGAGTTACGCATGCAAATTCCGCATGCCCGTGGCATTGGCACTGCCATTGGGCGCTGTTAGACTCCTCCTCCAATTGGCTTCTAAGCGAAACCCCCATTCGTTAGTCACTAATGTTACGTCGTAGTGACTGAACGAAAGGGAACACATGATTTGCATTATGTGCTGCCTGACATGTTCCAGCTATGTGTTATTCTTCTAGTGGGGATTTTGTAGGCAGGTGTTCCAGCACGCCTGCAATAGCTGTTCAGAGACCTTTTGAAAATACATCATATAACTCTTGCTGGACCTTTTACCCTTTTCCTGCTCTCTTATTCTTTTCCTTTGTGTAGTAATCCAAAACCTGTCTCTGGAAGTCAATTCACTCATAGCTGTGAAGGTCGTCTTGTTCTCCAGAAACAAAAACAGGATTTGGCCAGAATGTGCTTAATGCAGTGAAAAAGGAACATGGCTTTTAAATCCCCCAAAGACCCACACAGAACACAAACATCTGGGCTCATGTGGCAGTTGAGGTTGAAAAGACATAGGACCAAACACCGACCCAAGAGGAACCTCTCACCTAAATTGAACTTCTTGAAATCAAAGGCTGTTTTGCTCACATAGTGGGATTATCTTGTTTTCCTCAATGATGCTGAAAAACACCAGGGGTTTAGCAGTTTACATAGTGCATGTAATCTCTATTGGCACTTGATGAACTGGTGTTGAAAGATTTTGCAAGAGAACATGAAATAAACTAACCAGCTAGTTTTAGGTGGATAGGGCCATAAATTGTGAAAGGGCCAAAAGTATGTATGACACTATATTTATATAAGTGTGTTGATGTGCTGAAGTGGGCGTGAGTTTATGAAAACACACATGGAATAAATCACACACAAGTTGTCTTTGGTGGGAAAGGTAAATCATGATTCAGACTGGAAAGTATTTGCATCCTGGAGAGAATGATTTGAACATGTGCTTGTCTTTATCTCAAAACGGCTTCAAACCAGCTGGCATTACGTCTTGTAATACAACTTAGCTTAATTCATTTGCACTTTTCTCATTGTGGTTTAATTTCTCTGATCCATATGTCAGCATTAAAAAGATGCAATTTATTCCGTAACCACAATCCAGTTTATTCTAGATTATGGTAGACTGCTGCATCTTCTACAACAGACCTGCAAGATGGGAAATTGCACCATACAAATTGCGTTCAGTGCAAATTTTTTCTGGTACTTGATTTGCAAAATTCAATGAGAGAGAATGGGTATAAAACAATGTGAATTTTGTTTGCTCAAAGCTATAATACACTACACAACTTTTAAAATCTGAACAGATTTTTAGGAATGCTACAATCCTAAGTGTCACACACTTGTCGACTTTGTAAATGGTCTCAGTGAAAAACTGGGCATCGTACACTGAACAACTGAGGATCATACACTACCAGACTTTCCAGACATTCCGAACACACCCTACACAGAAACGCACACCTTGTTGCTAGGAAATGCTGGAAAACCAATATTAGTTCTAAAATTGCCTCAATTTTAGACATGTTTGATATACTCAGACCAGATCATAGTCTGAAGATAAAACAGTTGTTGTCCATCAGACACTACATGATTTGTCAACTCTGATTGCCCGAAATCTGTTGACTGGTTCTCACTTTTGGCAACAGTATTGATTCCGCCAGACTGCAAATCTGTTTTAAAAGTCCTGTAGTGGATTCCAGCTTTGAATGGAATTTGAAAGACATTCCACGCCTACTTTAAAAGGGCACTGACAAACATATACTGTATCAATGAAAACTATTGATATTTCTATGCACAGGGATTCTTGATTCAGCCTGTGCTAAAATAGACATCCAGTAGATCCCAGAGACTCCATATACTGCCATGGTTGAAGTGCCGGATCAATGAAAGTTGTGAGACAGGCCAATCTCAGTGGCGTAGTGCCAACCTCTTCCATAATTACAAAGAGGCTGGATTGCAGCGTGTTTGGACACCCAAAAGCTAATACAATGTCCTGCCAACTTTTCTTTTCTCTTCATCTCTTATCCAAGTTCCCAGCACAGCAAAACAGAGCTGCCACAGTTCCTATCCATTTATGGAGCTAATGCTGATGGATGAAGGTGCCACCTTAGGGCTTCATTTCAATGTTGATTTTGAACTCTTTGCTGTAGTACCTAAATGCCTAAAATAAAGTAGGCTAACTGAGCAAACAGTCTAGGAAGTTCGAGTAGTCACTGAAAGGAAATTTCATATCATATTACCAACAGATGCCTGTCTTGAAAATTGGTTCTTGGTGCCTAGTCTTTTCAGAACATTAATCAACCATCTTTTTTAATGAATCATGCTTGTTTGTTACCCGGCCATGTTTCCATGTATTTATTTAGTAACATTTCTGTCGTCTTTCCCAGGCGATAAACTTCTGGCAGATATTGGTGATGAATGACGAGCACACGGAGAGGCGCTATCTTCTCTACGTCCTGCTCAGCTGGGGACTTCCTGCTCTGGTCATCATCATTCTGGTTGTGGTCCTGCTGGGAGGTTTTGGATGGAGCATCCATAGTGTGTATGGCCTGGTGCAAGAAGATCTGTGAGTTTGTGAATATCTTCTTACACACATTTACTTAACTAAATGAGGACATACAATACATACACTTGTACATGTATTTATTATAAATGCTGTAGAGTAGAGATGTCAAACAAACTGTTACCAAATTAGGACATCCTAGTTCTCTTACTAGCAAGGTTTGATTTATTCGTAAACACTTAATGCATCCACAAACGTGAATGCTCACATTTTGGTCACTGTTTCAGACTCATAGTTACTCATTTCCTGTGTTAATGTATTGTAAGCAATTTTTTGTCACACAAACACAGTCTTATTTGCCCAGTTTACATTATTTGATTGTGTGTGGTCAGGGTCTGTTATTGGTAAGTCGGGAAGAGCTTCTATTTTTAGCCCCTCCGTATTTATTAGATCACAAGCTGTGACTGTGCATACGTTCGGTTTCACCGCAGCCAAGCCTGAAGTGATAACAGAAGACTAAGGACACTCCTCTCCACCCTGTCTCAAAGAAGCTTTTAGCAAGTAAACTCCCAGCTGACTCATGAAAGCCAAACATCTCTCTTTCCAAGAACAAACAAATGATGTCACCTCACCTCACAGGCCACCGCAGTTCTCGCCTTTTCCCGTACCATAGGGCTTCAGCGGCCTGGGAGGAGTCAAATGCTTGTAGTAATAGAAGCACTTTAGTTTAAAGGTCAGATTTAACCACTGCATATGTGAAAATATAAAATGGTCACATCACAATTGGAACCATGTAGCATTACAAGAGTGTTATTTTAGTATTATTTATGTACTATTATAGTATTTATTATTATTTTGATTTAGCTTATATTTTTATAGTTTCAGGGTTTTTTAGTTAAAATGTTAGTTTTTTTTTTAGGTTTTTTTTCATTATTAGTAATTTTTATTAGTTTTTGGATATTTCTATTTATTTTAATTTCAGTTTTAGGTTGTTGTTTTTCTTTCCTACCAGGGCAACATTTCTCCTTTTCATTTAAGTTTTTCATCTAATATTTATATTTCCTTGTATTTCAGGTTTATTTCAATTAGCAAAAATGACTTTTAATAGTTTTAATAAATGCTAACAACTTTGGAGGGAAGGAGGGAGAAAAACGGTCATACAAAACTACACGTTGATTGTTTTTTTGTGCAAGAAACCTTTAATAACAATATATGTGTATAATTTAAATGCTAACTAATCTATGCTAGGACATTTGTAAGTGACGCTTCACACAGGACATGTTTTTGCATTTCACTGCTCTGATTTTCCATTGTTATTGTAAGTAAACATGCACTAGACACAGACACTGTTGTCTCATCTTTTACAGTGTCTCACTCATGACACATTCAAAATCTCTAGACCTTGTTGGGTCTTTTTCATTCCAATGACCTGCGTCGCAAAAAAATAAAAAAACATTTGTGTGAATGGCTGAGTACTTCCAATAGACTGCAGTACGAGTTACTCTACAGGTATTTTTTGCAGGTAAACTGAACTACGTTTATTTCTTATTTAAAAAAAAATGTGTGTTGTTTTCTGTGTAGCATGTATGTGAAGATAGACAGGCATATTACACTAAACCTTGCTAGTGTTTCTCAATTATAATCAGATGAAGTCTAGTGAAAAATGGCCTGTTTATTTCCCTACAGGCATTTCAAATGCTTTGAATTCTATTATGGCTACATTTCTTCTCTATGAAATGAGTACGGACTGTGTTTGTCCATTCTGTCTGAGATGCCAGGCCTGTGAACAGAATGCAACTGCTGCTTATTTTGATACATATCACGTCATAACAAGATTACTCTGGATTGAGTTTCCCAAAGCTTTCCCATTCCAAATACCAACCAGAGACTTCATAACAGAGGACAAAAACAAATGC
Organism: Romanogobio albipinnatus; assembly: GCA_023566225.1. Classification (NCBI taxonomy): domain Eukaryota; kingdom Metazoa; phylum Chordata; class Actinopteri; order Cypriniformes; family Gobionidae; genus Romanogobio; species Romanogobio albipinnatus. The sequence goes on from CM042242.1 coordinate 44,304,162, forward strand.
AGACTGGAAGAAATTCCTTAGATAGAAGGAAAGGAGTCAGAGAAAGACAAAAAGAGAGAATCTCAGGAGATTCCATCTTTAGTTTGTGTTTTTGTAGTCCAGAAGTGAATGTAGACAACATTCATAAAACTTCATAAGGATGCCCATCGTTCTTTCATGGAATAATAAATACACAAACACACAACCATAAACCTGACAGTATGTGTACCAATCCTCTATATTGTGTACTGACAATATTCATTTTCTGTTTTATATTTCTTGTCATCTTTGTAGTTGCTTCATCCCAAATGTATATGCTGCTCTCTGTACGGCCGCCCTGGTTCCTCTCATTTGTTTGGTGGGGGTGCTGGTGATCTTCATCCATGCGTATCAGGTCACTCAGCAGTGGAAGGCTTATGATGACGTCTACCGAGGGCGAACAAACAGCTCAGGTGTGTAAGCTAGTGTTCTTTTTACACACAATTTTACAAGTTGGGTAATAAATAGCCTCAAGGTATCCCACCATTTCAGCAGGGCAAGAATATTGTCACTGCAGTGAACATTACAAGAAACCGGTGCATTTAAAATAAAGAACTGATGATAATCAGAGAAACCGAAAGTAAACTAAGAGAAGGTGCTTTCCTTTGGCAAGTGTCTTGTGGCAATCCTTTAAGCAACCAGCAGATTGCTTAAAGGATTAGTTCTCTTCAGAATTAAAATTTCCTGACAATTGACTCACCCCCATGTCATTCAAGAGGTTTATGTATTTCTTTCTTCAGTCGAAAATAATTTTTCAAAAAGTTTTTTTCTCCATACAGTGGACTTTAATGGCAATGTGTTGAAGGTCCAAATTGCAGTCTCAATGTAGCTTCAAAAAGCTCTACACGATCCCAACCGAGGAATAAGAGTCTTATCTAGCGAAACGAATATATATATACACATTCACCTAAAGGATTATTAGGAACACCTGTTCAATTTTGCATTAATGCAATTATCTAATCAACCAATCACATGGCAGTTGCTTCAATGCATTTAGGGGTGTGGTCCTGGTCAAGACAATCTCCTGAACTCCAAACTGAATGTCAGAATGGGAATTTAAGCAATTCTGAGTGTGGCATGGTTGTTGGTGCCAGAAGGGCCGGTCTGAGTATTTCACAATCTGCTCAGTTACTGGGACTTTCACGCACAACCATCTCTAGGGTTTACAAAGAATGGTGTGAAAAGGGAAAAACATCCAGTATGCGGCAGTCCTGTGGGCGAAAATGCCTTGTTGATGCTAGAGGTCAGAGAAGAATGGGCCGACTGATTCAAGCTGATAGAAGAGCAACTTTGACTGAAATAACCACTCGTTACAACTGAGGTATGGAGCAAAGCATTTGTGAAGCCACAACATGCACAACCTTGAGGCGGATGGGCTACAACAGCAGAAGACCCCACCGGGTACCACTCATCTCCACTATAAATAGGAAAAAGAGGCTACAATTTGCACAAGCCCACCAAAATTGGACAGTTGAAGACTGGAAAAATGTTGCCTGGTCTGATGAGTCTCGATTTCTGATGAGACATTCAGATTTGGCGTAAACAGAATGAGAACATGGATCCATCATGCCTTGTTACCACTGTGCAGGTTGGTGGTGGTGGTGTAATGGTGTGGGGGATGTTTTCTTGACACACTTTAGGCGCCTTAGTGCCAATTGGGCATCGTTTAAATGCCACGGCCTACCTGAGCATTGTTTCTGACCATGTCCATCCCTTTATGACCACCATGTACCATCATCTGATGGCTACTTCCAGCAGGAGAATGCACCATGTCACAAAGCTCGAATCATTTCAAATTGGTTTATTGAACATGACAATGAGTTCACTGTACTAAAATGGCCCCCACAGTCACCAGATCTCAACCCAATAGACTAGATATTGTTTGAATATGTTCTGACTGTTGTTCAATCACACACTTTACAATAAGGCTCCATTATTTAACATTAGTTCATTCATTAACAAACTAACAATGAAAAATACTTCTAAAGCATATATTAATCTTAGTTAAATGTACATTTCAGCATTTAATAACACATTATTAAAATCAAAAGTTGTAACTGTATTATTTAATGGACCTGAACTTACACTAACTAACAGTTGCTTTTTTAAACTAACATTATCAAAGAAGAATAACTTCTGTAAAAATGTAGCTATTCATTCTTTGTTAATGTTAATGCATTAACTGGTGAGACATTATTGTAAAGTGTTACCTACTGTTCTTTATAATTCTTTTGCACTTAATCTGTTTTAAATATTTGTTTAGTTTATACATTTTTGTGTATTGCTTTATTGTATTTAAATGTTTGGTTCTTTTGATGTAAGAAAGTTATTAAACCTGTTATAGTATGACAACACTTTTTTTGCAACTTATTTCAGTATCGTGATAATACCGTATACCGTGATAAAAGCTTCAGCAATTAATCGCAACATGAAAATTTGATACCGGCACATGCCTAAAATATATATATATATATATATATATATATATAATATAATATTTTTAACCACAAAGGCTTGTCTTTCACTGCTCTGCGATGCGCTACACATTATGTAATCACTTTGAAAAGGTGACGTAGGTGGAAGACCCAGTGTTTCGTAGCGAACATGCAAAGACTAAATCAAACGGCCCTTTAACAAAAAAAAGTAAAACAACGATGTTGGCCGATATTAAATATGGAGGAGAAAATGATGTGACCTTTTCAACGTGATTGCATAATTCGTGGCGGATCGCAGAGCAGTGCAAGACGAGCCTTTGTGGTTAAAAAGTATATAAGAACATTTATATTTTTTTGTGCAAATGACAGATCATTTCGCTAGATAAGACCCTTATTCCTCGGCTGGGATTGTGTAGAGCTTTTTGAAGCTGCATTGAGACTGCAATTTGTACCTTCAACCTGTTGGTTGCCGTTGAAGTCCACGGATGCCCCTTTTCCACCAGAATGAACCGGGTGCTAGTTCAGAGCCAGTGCTAATGCCAGTTCGGAGTTGGTTCGACTGACGAGCCTTCTAAGAACCGGTTTGCCTTTCCACATGCTAGAGAGCCACCACAGAGCCAGGTCACTGTATACATCTCATCTTTCTCAGCAACGTTAGCGAGGCAGTGGGAAACACAAACACTGAAACACACCAGGCTTGTTCGAGATGCATCGGTGCTGCGCAGGCCGATCTGCGCATGATATCAAAATAATAAGAAAAAAATAAGGAGTCAGTCGTATGCTCTCACTGTACTGATGTCATACGGCGATCGGTCTGCACAGCACCAATGCATCTCGAACAAGCCTTCCATCAACAATGGCGAACGTTGCGTTACTATTGATGCTCATGGCTATACGATCCTACATCGGCATAAAAACACAAGGAATCCAACGCATAGAGACATAAACAGAGATTACGCTATTAGCTCCATTAGCTGCTATTTCAAAAATGAAAGTCACAAGTATGTGTTCGTCTTGTTGGTCACGGTAACCCAGCCCCTGACGCAAGTGGTTCTTACTTCTAGACCAGCAATGTTTTGGTGCTACTTAAGAACCACTTTTCCTGTTTCGGAGCTGGTGCTTTGGGTGTGGAAAGACAAAGAACCGATTTGAAACTAGGCTCTGGCTCCGAACCAGCACCAGCACTGGGAAAAATCCTGAAATGTTTTCCTCAAAAAACTTAAAGGGATAGTTCACCCCAAATTAGCCCATGATTTACTCACCCTCAAGTCATCCTAAGTGTATATGACATTCTTCTTTTAGACTAATACAATAGGAGGTATATAAAAAAAATGTCCTGGCTCTTCCAAGCTTTATAATGGCAGTGAATGTATGTTTCTGTCCATACAAGTGCGTCTGTCCATCATAAAAGTAATCCACATGGCCCTGGGGGGTTAATAAAAGTCTTCTGAAGCAAAGTGATGCATTTGTGTAAGAAAAATATCCATATTTTAAACTTTACAAACTATATGTCATACGCTGGAACTCCAGTCTCTCGTGAACGCGTGTACGACAGTTAGCGGAAGTTAGAGATTACAGTTTGTAAAGTTTTAAATGTGGATATTTTTCTTACACAACGCATTGGTTTGTTTCTGAAGAGCTTTACTAACCTTTATTGATGTACTTTTATGGATTTCAAAACAGAAACAGCCATTCACTGCTATTACAATGCTTGGAAGAGCCAGGACATTTTTTAATATAACTCTGATTGTATTCGTCTGAAAGAAGAATGTCATATACACCTAGTATGACTTGAGGGTGAGTAAATCATGGGGTAATTTTCATTTTCGGGTGAACTATTCCTTTAATTTATTTTTGAATGAAGAAAGAAAGACATCAGCATCATGAATGACATGGGGGTGAGTAAATTATCAGGAAATTTTCATTCTGAAGTGAAGGAATCCTTTAACAATCTGATGATCCAGTCTGGTTTGTGCTCTCCAGAGTATTGCACTGCCTTCCAAATAATGTTTTACTTGTGGTGTGTTAGTCTTTCCTTTCTTTTAAAAGTGTCCTCAGCAGTTTTGAGTAGGTTGTAGATCATTGGATTAAATCTAGTGTAACTCGCTTCTCCACTGCTGAGTAAATGTGTATGTTGTCAGTCTCGTTTTTAAGCTCAATTGCAATCTAGACAAACTAGATGATTATCTATTTAGTGTTCACAACCTCCACTTTCATGTTTAGCCTCAAAATTATCACTGTTTAAATGTGTAATATCAGCACCTTCCAACCGATGTTTGTACAATTAGCATGTTAAACACTGCCTTTCACTTGTTAATCCACTGTGATGGTTTCATTGTTTACCCGTAACTGCTGTTCTGGGCTTTAAATGGTGGTATTGTACAGTGTGCGTGTGGGTGGTCAGCAAGGGTTACCATGTGCAATGTTAGCTTTCCTCTTTGTGCGCAAGCATGCTCGCAGAACAACTGCCTAATCCTAAACCACTCAACTTTATTACAGAAGGCTGCACCGTCAGCCCACCCTATACTCGCAAACACAATGACCTCACTGTAGAACTCCCACTCATGCTTTTTCATATTGCAGGACACACTGCAAATACATTATGCTGCAAATTTGCTCCTTCATGCCGGGTGTGTTTAACGACTCTCTAAGAAGCACAGTCAGATAAATATGCCTCCAGTAAACTTGCTCTTTCCTGTTAACACTCAGCAGGTCTTAGATGTTGATTCTTCCAGGGTGTGTTACTGCTTGATTACATCAAACATTCAGCTCGGGACATGGATGAACTGGCCACAACGAGCAAAATAACTTTTCCTGGTAGGCCGGTCGACCTGTTGGAAACTAAATTTATATAATTAGATAGATATAAAGTAAATATAGAAAGATTTTAAAGAGAAAAAAAGTTCTGACATTGCCTAAGGCCACAGCCACCACATCCCATTTCGGCTTCTGTCTGTCCTCACAAGTGTCTCCTTACCCACCAGCATCTCCAATTCCTAGTTCATTTAACATGCAATTCAATTTTGCATGGTTTTAACCAAACAGTGAAAATCAATGTACTAAATAAAATTACCACTTGCATCTATAAACTGGTAGATAAATGTGACTGACTTGCCTTTGAGATATTCTGAGGTGCTCTTTAAAATGTCTGGAGGGATTTTCAGCCCCAGAAGAACCACATTAGAGCCAAGATATTAAAGAGTCAACCTTTAGCCACTAGGCAGAGGTGTTCTTTCCAAGGCCTGTGGGGAGATAATTACCTCAACCCTATTTAAAGAATTAATTTGGCTTTTGCAGTTGTTCAATGTGATCTTTAGAGAAGTAGTGCTTTTTCACAGTGCAGTGATTTTCTTGGAAAAGCTTTATTGCTCAGGAATAATCCTTCAGCTCTTTTAATGAGGCGTGTTTGTGTGGGGAAGTATGACTGCAACAGCTCACTGATTGTACGCTGTGGGGGTTTTGAGGAATACAATACGAATACATATGAACTAAAACTCAAAAATACTTCTAAAGCATTTATTAATCATGAAAATAAATTAATTAATTAATGTTAATTTCAACATTTAATAGACCTGAGCTAACATGAGCTACAATGTACTGTTGTTGTTTTTTTATTATTATTAACTAATGTTAAAGGGTTAGTTCACCCAAAATTGAAAATAAAGTCAGTAATTACTCACCCTCATGTTGTTCCAACCATGTAAGACCTTCGTTCATCTTCGGAACATAATTTAGTATATTTTTGATGAAATCTGAGAGCTGTCTCACTCCTCCATAGGCTTTCAGAGGGAATGAAACTTGATGGCCCAGAATAGTAAGTAAAAACGTCATTTAAGGAGTCCAAATGACTACAGTTGCTCTGTATTAAGTCTATCATGCGACGAAAATACTTTTTGAGCGGAAAAACAACAAAAATAACGACTTTATCCCACTATTATTGTTGTTCAATTTGAGCCTCTGACGAGAGATCGCGGGAGTGCCACGACGAATGCGCGAGAACTGTGATTAGTAGTAGTAGATTCTACTACTACTAATCTCAGTTCTCGCGCATGCGTCGTGGCACTCCCGCGAACTCTCGTCAGAGTTCTTAATACAGAGCCACTGTAGTCATTTGGACTCCATAAATGACGTTTTTACTTACTATTCTGGGCCATCAAGTTTCAACCTTTTTCATAGGACCTTATGATAAAGTGTTGCCACTATGTTTAGTGCTAATGCCATTACTATGGCCAATTGTGCAAACTGCTATAAAAGTTAGTCATCTAATTCTTTCTTCAAGACAGCTTATAACTTTTTTTAAGTCAGTTACCTAAAAAGGTAGATCAGTATAATTTGACGTGGAAAAGAAAGAATGATTGCCCCTTGGTTAACTAGTTGGTCAAACTAGTTCTCAAGACACAGTCTTGACATAGTGGCTAAGTTTATGCAAATTTCCCCTGGTCAGAAATATGATCTGTTTCATGGCTAGTCATTTTTCTCCTTCCTTAGACATAACTGCAAAGTCTTGCCTAAAACATTTGAAAAGCCATATTTGCTGTTTAGCTATATAGCCCATGTATAAACAGCCTTAACTCAACTAAGGCTTTTTTTGAAGAAAATGAAGACTATTTGAGAATGATACAATCTCCTAAGTCAAATGAATTGGTTCTTAGAATCTACTGCTGTGGCTGATTGCCATACTAGATGTACTTTGCGATAAAATAACCAAGTTTTTATAGTAAACAAAGTGACAACTCGTAAAAAAAATGTATGATCCTTTCATGTAGTTGTACTTGGAACCAGATTTAGTCTGAGTCTTACAGTCATATCTAATAATGTTTTTCTTTTCTTTTTTTTCTGGTGAACAAAATAGGCCTAGTCAAAATGGATTTTGGTCTGAAAGAGACATATGCTTTCACTGTTCAGACTTTTCTCTGTATTTGCTTAGTATTGACTTGCAGTACAGACACTTGATCCCTGGGTCATGCATAATATTGCCTACAATGTCATGATTGCACTGTTTAAATCACTGTTTATCACCATCATATTTCAGCTGCTTCTAAATTATGTCCATTTCACCCTTCTGCATCTCATATCTTTATGACCTTCCTTAACTGCTTATATCACTAACACTATACTCCTGTTACATAACATTCCCTGGATATGACCCAATTTCTAGTGTCTGGATCCATGTGTTTTGGTGAAAACAATCATCATAAATTATCCTATGAAGTCTAAATACATGCATTATGTTTGGATGCTGAGCTGAGATATCTAAACTGAGTTGAAAATGGCCAGCAATGGACCTTTTAGGCAGTATACATGCTTCTCATTTTGTTGTTGAAAAAGAGAGTACATTTATTAAATGGATTACTGTAATTCACATCACCTTATTTCTTTATTTAACATATTGTTTTTTAAAAATGATTTTATTGTATATAGAATTTTCTTAAATACAGGCAAATCTGATTTATTCCTTTGTTTATTGTATTATTATTTTGTGATTCACCTTTTAATGACCTTTTAATGGTTACTGGAACTACTGTAGAGTCTATCCATCCTCCTTTTTTATGCAATACACTATTCGTTTTCCCTAGAGAGGTCTCAGTTCTCAGAGAACATGTTGTATGGAACGTCTGGTCATCACGCTGGCGTGATGCCAGACACGCTCCCCACACCCACAGTTCAGAGGAAGGAGCAGGATGTCCAAATGTCACCCACAAGCACACGTACACACACACACACAAACACACACACACAAACACACACACACACACACACACACACACACACACACACAAAAAGATATCAAGTGTTTGGTTCCAGAGATGGTTCCATTTTAAGCCTTTGTTTACTTCTCTCAAAATTGTTGGACACTTCTGGTGTTCCAGCAGATTTACTGGAAGATCTCAGCTCTTCCCACTCTCTTCTTCTTTCATCTCTTTACCAAGATCCTCTTCTTCAACCGCCCATGTCTCTTCCAGTTGAAACACTTTTTTTTCTTATCATTGAAGTTGTTGGCCAGGCAGATGTTAGCTCACTCAAGAGGGAGACAAAGGAAGGTCTTTCATCCTCTGAGCCGAACCACAGCTGAGTGTTGTGTCAGCTGCTTTGGCATCTTAACCAGGAGCAGAGTTCTGTCTCACATTTGGGCCCTGCTGTCTTCCCCCAGTGTTCCTCGGTGCTTGCTTTCTCATGCTGAGATTCTTCTCCTCCTAAGAAACAAGGAGAACTTTTTAAACTCTGGAATAACAATATAGTCTGTATTATACAGTATGTTTGTCCGTTGTAATAGATGAATACCTCAGTACCACTAAATATTATTATCATAACTTCACCCTGATTGCTGTTATTTTTCTGCACTATCAGCATATTTAACATGATAATGTCAGGATTCTAGATTCTGATTGGTTGATATGTTTCAGTGGATATACTTGCACAACTAGGACATAGTTTCCGGATTGTTTAGTGCGTTACAGTTTTATATCAATTTGCAACATTCTCATCATGGTATGGATTCATATCTATAGATTAAGATATAAGTATAATTAATTTATATATAGACTCTACCATTTAAAATTTTGGGGTCAGTCAGATTTAAAAAAAAAAAAAAAAAAAAAATATATATATATATATATATATATATATATATATATATATATATATATATATATATATATATATATATATATATATATATATATATATATATATATATATATATATATATATATACACATATATATATATATATATATATATATATATATATACAGTGAGGAAAATAAGTATTTGAACACCCTGCTATTTTGCAAGTTCTCCCACTTAGAAATCATGGAGGGGTCTGAAATTGTCATCGTAGGTGCATGTCCACTGTGAGAGACATAATCTAAAAACAAAATCCAGAAATCACAATGCATGATTTTTTAACTATTTATTTGTGTGATACAGCTGCAAATAAGTATTTGAACACAGGTCTATCAGCTAGAATTCTGACCCTCAAAAACCTGTTAATCTGCCTTTAAAATGTCCACCTCCACTCCATTTATTATCCTAAATTAGATGCACCTGTTTGAGGTCGTTAGCTGCATAAAGACACCTGTCCACCCCATACAATCAGTAAGAATCCAACTACTAACATGGCCAAGACCAAAGAGCTGTCCAAAGACACTTGAGACAAAATTGTACACCTCCACAAGGCTGGAAAGGGCTACGGGGAAATTGCCAAGCAGCTTGATGAAAAAAGGTCCACTGTTGGAGCAATCATTAGAAAATGGAAGAAGCTAAACATGACTGTCAATCTCCCTCGGACTGGGGCTCCATGCAAGATCTCACCTCGTGGGGTCTCAATGATCCTAAGAAAGGTGAGAAATCAGCCCAGAACTACATGGGAGGAGCTGGTCAATGACCTGAAAAGAGCTGGGACCACCGTTTCCAAGGTTACTGTTGGTAATACAATAAGATGTCATGGTTTGAAATCATGCATGGCACGGAAGGTTCCCCTGCTTAAACTAGCACATGTCAAGGCCCGTCTTAAGTTTGCCAATAACCATTTGGATGATTCAGAGGAGTCATGGGAGAAAGTCATGTGGTCAGATGAGACCAAAATATAACTTTTTGGTCATAATTCCACTAAACGTGTTTGGAGGAAGAAGAATGATGAGTACCATCCCAAGAACACCATCCCTACTGTGAAGCATGGGGGTGGTAGCATCATGCTTTGGGGGTATTTTTCTGCACATGGGACAGGGCGACTGCACTGTATTAAGGAGAGGATGACCGGGGCCATGTATTGCGAGATTTTGGGGAACAACCTCCTTCCCTCAGTTAGAGCATTGAAGATGGGTCGAGGCTGGGTCTTCCAACATGACAATGACCCGAAACACACTGCCAGGATAACCAAGGAGTGGCTCTGTAAGAAGCATATCAAGGTTCTGGCGTGGCCTAGCCAGTCTCCAGACCTAAACCCAATAGAGAATCTTTGCAGGGAGCTCAAACTCCGTGTTTATCAACGACAGGCCAGAAACCTGACTGATCTAGAGAAGATCTGTGTGGAGGAGTGGTCAAAAATCCCTCCTGCAGTGTGTGCAAACCTGGGGAAAAACTACAGGAAACGTTTGACCTCTGTAATTGCAAACAAAGGCTACTGTACCAAATATTAACATTGATTTTCTCAGGTGTTCAAATACTTATTTGCAGCTATATATACATTGTGATTTCTGGATTTTTTTTTTTTAGATTATGTCTCTCACAGTGGACATGCACATACGATGACAATTTCAGACCCCTCCATGATTTCTAAGTGGGAGAACTTGCAAAATAGCAGGGTGTTCAAATACTTATTTTCCTCACTGTATATATATATTCTATACATCAAATAATCCTGTAAAAATGTATTATGTTTCCAGAAAAATATTAAGCAGCCAACCGTTTTCTACATTGATAATAATAAGAAATGTTTGTTGAGCGACAAAACAACATATTAGAAGGATTTCTAAAGTAACGACATGGAGAGAGAACATCACAGGAATAAATTATCATATGATTTTAAAACACAATATTAATGTTTTTACTATGTTTTTAATAGTTGATGGATGGATGGATGGATTGATTGATTGATTGATAAAACAATTTAAAAACATATATTATGTTTATATACCCTTAGAAATTACTTTTGATGGTGTAACCTGATAGCCTAGAAATCTAGACGCACCCTAGCGGCAGAAAATCTCATTTGCAGCCAGGGTAGTCTAGCAATTCTCGGTTGGCGTGTGAGCTGGAAAAACCAAACTCTGGTCAGGCCAATCACATCATGTATATCGTGGGCTTAACATAATGACGGCAGAGTTGTTGACGCGGTTACGCATTCTACTTGTAAACAAAGAAGCTGGCGAACAGTGGTCTTTCGAATCGGCTTTGGAAGACTTGGAGTTAAGCTTTTCTTTGAGAAAAGAACAAAGAACGGCACTTCTTAAAAAAAGAAGATGTGTTCGGAGTTTTGCCGACCGGATACGGCGAAAGTTTAATCTATCAACTAGCTCCGCTTCACCTTCTTCATTGCTCTGGTTGGTTGTAGCGCTATCCTATTGCGTGCAGAGGGAATTTGAAAGACAACCGTTTATCCCGCCACTCGGATTGAGCCCTGCCAATGGTGAGTTCCCAGACCCAACATCTTGATGTGGGTCTGGCTTGTCAGGCTAGTAACCTGATTTAGTGAGGTTTATTCAGTCAAATATTTTTTGTCTCCACTTTGACTTTACCATGTTTTATCTAACACTGGCTACATGGGAGTCGCTTCAGTTGCGAAATATGAGTGGAAACATTAGAGGTATTGTACAGTACTTGTGTTTAAGCCATGGTCTCATGAGAGCCTGGTTTTTATTGAGAGCGGAAGCGCTCTAGCCAGTTCCATTCCAGCAGAGAGATGGTTCCTCAGAGTTTGGGAACCTGCTGCTTCAGAGGCACACAGACCACAGCCTGGAATGTGCTTACAGAGATGGAACGCAAAGGCAGTCAGGGAGAGAAGGGAAGGAAGGACATGGAGAGAGAACAAAATTTACAAAGATGAGACTGATATACAAAACAATAAACGGGGAGAAGAGGGAAGAACAGAGAAAAGAAATGGGATGTTATTGATTTGTGGAAGAACTTGCATATGAGGGAAAAGTAAAGGAAACGTGTATCAAATTAATTATACCAATAATACAGGGTGTATTTTTGGTCATTAACATGAAATAGGTTGGCATGTAGGCCTACTGCACCTCTCTAATCATTTTAAAATGCATTTTGCTATTGTTTGTATAATCATGCATACATATACAGTCATTTGAAAATGTAAGGACACATTCTATTGAATTCCGTAGTTTTTTGTATCAGGACATAATAAAAAAAAAATCTTGTCCTAATCAGGTCTTAATTCGGAAAATAAAACGCCAGATGAACAACACATAACATATTGTGTCATTATTTATTTAGCAAAAATAAAGACAAAATGGAAAAGCCATGGGTGACAAAGTTAGGACACCCTTCTGTTAACATAGAAATTAAGAGGGTAAGTAATGGTCAGACACTGCTAATCAAATGCCTTTGATAAACTGATCACCAGCAAGTGTGATCACCTCTATAAAAGCAGAAGTTTTGGCAGTTTGCTGGTCTGCAGCATTCAGATGTGTGTTAACATAATGCCAAGGAGGAAAGACATCAGCAATGATCTTAGAGAAGCAATTGTTGCTGCCATCCATCATTCTACAGTGAGGAAGATTATTCACAAGTGGAAACATTTAAGACAGACACAAATCTTCCCATGAATGGACGTCCCAGTAAATTCATCCCAAGATCAGACTGTAATGCTCAGAAAAATTGCAGACAACCCAAGAACTACACCTCAGACTCTAGTCCTTTACAGTTGACATGTTAAAGTTCATGAAAGTACAATTAGAAAAAGATGGGTCAAGTATGGCATGTTTGGAAGGGTTGCCAGGAGAAAGCCTCTTCTCTCTAAAAAAACATGGCAACACGGCTTAGGTTTGCAAAGTTGCATCTGAACAAACCATAAGACTTCTAGAACAATGTCCATTGGACAGAAGAAACCAAAGTGGAGATGTTTGGCCATAATGCACAGCGCCAAGTTTGGTGAAAACCAAAAGAGCAGCACAAACACCTCATACAAAATTCAAGCATACTGGTGGAGGGGTGATGATTTTGGGCTTGTTTTGTGGCCACCGGACCTGGGCACCTCACAGTCATTGAGTCGACCATGAACTCCTTTGTATATTGAAGTAGTCAAATGTGAAACCATCGGTCCAACAGCGAAAGCTTGGCTAAAACTGGGTCATGCAACCAGACAATGATCCGAAGATCACCAGCAAATCTAAAAAAAATATTCAACTATTAAAACTATTAAAAAAAATTTTAAAAAATAGTTGAAAAAGAAAAGAATGAAGGTGTTGCGATGGCCCAGTCGAAATCCAGACCTCACCCTGACTGAAATGCTGTGACAAGAGCTGTGCATAAACAAATGCACACAAACCTCAACAAACTAAAGCAATGTTGTAAAGAGTAGACCAAAATTCCTCCAGAATGATGTGAGAGACTGAATAATCATGCAGAAATGTGATTACTTAGGGTGATTATGATAGGGTGTCCTAACTTTGTCACCCATGTCATGCTTTGTTGTTCATCTGAGGTTTTATTTTCCAAATTTTAAGACCTGCCAAGCACTAGATTATTTTTTTTTTATTATGTCCTGATACAGAAAACTACTTTTTAATTTTGTATTTAATCATGTATAAGTGATATATAATTGTTTGCGAAAGCTGGAAATGAAAAACGCTTTATATTCTGCACACCTGAATATAAGGCGTTTTTCATTTCCAGCCTTCATGAACAATTATATATCACTTTGTGATGAAGGTTTGTGTATGCAGGGAAGGAAGAAGACAGGGGTCGGTGAGACTGGGACTTGCAACTTTTATTAAAGAAAATAATAGGCGCGCGTGGGCGTATAAACTCTCAGCTTCCAATAAAATTCTCAAAACAATCAGTCTTTCTTTTTTCTCCGTGCAGCAGACAGCGAGTGCAGTCCCAGTCCAACTCTCTCTCTCCGTCTCTCTCGCACTGGCTTTATGCGGTCTCTGCACGCCAATTACTGAAATCAGAGACAGGTGTTCGTAATCTGCACTTGAGCCGCTTACTCACCGCTCGGTTCCTTTCCTTCTCTCCGCCCGCAGACCTCGCGAAACCACGGCCACCTCACCACATACCCCCACCACACGACTCAGGCCGGGGAGCCATCCGGCCTGCAGAACCCCACCCCACCCCACCCCCCACCCCCCATTTCTGGAGAGGAAGGTGGCCACAACCATCTGAGCACCCAGCCTGTGGACCACCTGAAACTTAAAGGGCTGAAGAGCCAGATACCACCGGGTGATCCGCGCGTTGGTATCTTTCATGCGGTGGAGCCACAGGGTGAACTCCCGTCCCAGGAGGTAGTAGCGGAGGGTAAGAACGGCCCACTTGATGGCTAAACACTCCTTCTCTATGGTGCTGTACATCGCCTCTCTCTTAGAGAGCTTCCGGCTGATGTACAGCACCGGCCGTTCTTCACCCTCCACCTCCTGAGACAGGACAGCGCCCAACCCCCGGTCCGATGTGTCAGTCTGCAGGACAAAAGGGAGAAAAAAGTCAGGAGCCGTTAAGAGCGGTCCACCACACAAAGCAGCCTTTATTCTGGTGAAAGCCTGCTGGCACTGCTCCGTCCACTGAACCGTATCTGGCACTTCCTTTTTCGTTAGATCAGTCAGCGGGCTGTATAACTTCATTTTTGGTCTTGGGCCTCGGACAGGTCGCAATTGCTGCTGTCTTATCAATTTGGGGACACACCTGCCCGTGACCCAAGTGGAAGCCCAGATACCTTACCTCCACCCGCCCAATCGCACACTTCTTCGGGTTGGCCGTGAGCCCAGCCCTCCTCAGCGACTTCAGGACAGCCCGCAAATGCTGCATATGTCGCTGCCAATCCCCACTGTAGCTGATAATATCATCCAGGTAGGCAGCGGCATATGCAGCGTGCGGCCGGAGAATTCTGTCCATCAGACGCTGAAAGGTCGCTGGAGCCCCGAACAAGCCGAAAGGAAGGGTGACAAATTGGTGTAACCCGAACGGCGTGGTGAAAGCTGTCTTTTCCTTGGACAAAGGAGATAAGGGGATCTGCCAATAGCCCTTAGTTAAGTCCAGTGTCGAATAAAATCGAGCAGCACCGAGCCGGTCAAGCAACTCGTCAACCCTGGGCATGGGATAAGCATCGAATTTAGACACCGCATTGACTTTTCTATAATCCACACAGAATCGAACTGAGCCGTCGGGCTTTGGAACCAAAACGATCGGGCTCGCCCAGTTACTATTGGATTCTTCTATTACCCCCATTTCTAGCATTGCCTCTAATTCGCTTTGAACTATTTTTTTTTTATGCTCAGGTAAGCGATACGGGCGACTACGAACAACCACACCCGGTTCTGTCTCAACATGGTGATGGATGAGATTCGTTCGACCGGGTAGGGGCGAGAACACGTCGGCAAAATCTGCCTGCAACCTTTTCAAGTCGGTGAGTTGGGAGGGTGAGAGGTGATCTCCACCAATGGCCAGGGTAGCAGATTTGGGTTTTGGGAGTGCCTCCGGACCGAGATCCTCCTCCCCGCTCACTACCGTCGGCAACAACACCGACTCCGCCTCCGACCACTTTTTAAGCAGGTTGAGGTGGTAAATCTGACGTTTCCCCCGTCCCTATCTGTCCGAACGACCTCATAGTTGAGATCCCCAACTCGCCGTGTGACCTCAAAGGGTCCTTGCCACTTCGCGAGCAATTTAGAACTAGACGTGGGGAGTAATACAAGTACTATATCTCCCGGTGCAAATTGACAAAGTCTAGTACCCCTATTGTATTGCCTACTTTGTCTGTCCTGAGCCTGCAACAAGTTCTCCATTGACAGCCGCCCAAAAGTGTGGAGTTTTGTTCTCAGGTCCAGGACATACTGAATTTCGTTTTTACTATTTGAAGGTCCATCCTCCCAAGTCTCCCTAAGGACGTCTAAGACCCCGCGGGGCTGACGCCCATAGAGGAGCTCGAAGGGGGAAAACCCTGTGGAGGCTTGTGGGACCTCCCGTATGGCAAACAATAGGGGTTCCAGCCATTTATCCCAATTTTTGGCGTCTTCCCGCACGAACTTCCGAATCATTGTTTTTAACGTGCGATTAAATCGTTCCACCAGACCGTCTGTTTGTGGGTGGTAGACACTCGTGCGGATCGATTTAACGCCCAATAATTTGTATAGTTCGCGAACTGTCCGTGACATAAACGCCGTGCCTTGATCGGTGAGAATCTCTTTCGGGATTCCCACCCGGGAGATCAACTGAAACAGTGCCGCTGCGACGCTTTTAGCGGAAATATTACGCAGTGGAACTGCTTCAGGGTACCATGTTGCGTAGTCCACAAGGACCAACGCAAAGCGGTGACCACGTGCAGACCGTTCTAATGGCCCGATGAGGTCCATACCAATTCTTTCGAAGGGGACCTGCATTAACGGGAGTGGGCACAATGGTGCTTTTGGAGTGGCCGGTGGATTCACCAACTGACATTCACGACATGACGCACATCACCTGCGCACATTCTCATGAATGCCCGGCCAAAAGAAACGGGCCATTAGACGGTTTAGTGTCGCTGTCTGACCTAAGTGTCCGGCCATTGGATTAGAATGAGTCGCCTGGAAAAGCATTTCCCGACGGCTCTTTGGAACTAACAACTGAGTTGTATCTTGCTTAGACTGGGTATCTTGGGTTACCCGATACAACCTATCTTTTATGACCGTAAAATAGGGGTAGGAGAGCGGCTGGTCAGGATGGAGAAGTCGGCCGTCGATGGAGCGGACCTGGTCGAACACGTTTTTTAGCGTGTCATCACGGGATTGCTCCAAGGGAAAGTCATCACGCTCCGAGAGAAGAGCCCTCTGGAGTGCGCTCGTTTCCCCTGAATCAATTTCCAGAGGTCCCGGCTGAGCTTCTCCCAACTGAACCACCGCGGTCCTACCTCGGTCTCTCTTTCCCCAAGCAGCATCCGAACATAAATAACCCATCAACTTATTAAAGGACGGCCAATTCGTCCCCAAAATAATCGGATGCCGGAGGTGCGGGTTAACTGCAACCTCGACGTTATGCTTTTGTCCCCTGAAATGAATTTGAACAGGCAGCAGCGGATAGTTCACCACCTCCTCGTGCACACACCGTACCTTAACCATGCGGCGATTAACCAATGCCCGGGGTTGAATCAGACTCTGATGGATGGAGGTCTGGTTACAACCTGAATCCACCAGAGCATGATACGTACCCCCCTTTATACTCACTGGTATTTGGTACAGGCCGGCCTGATCGGGGGCGGCTTGTGGCTCATCGGGGACCCGGATCAGCGTCCCGACCGCCATCGTATTGCGTGAATACTCACCAAGACAGATATTTTGAAATACTGTAATTCTGTGTATATGTGTATATCGAGATGACCTGTCTAGTTTTTCATGGAGAAGGGAAAGGTACTCCTCTCAGAAAACGTACAAATAAAGATACTTTTAGACATTTAATTGCTATTTGGAGCATTGCTATCACTAGACAAGGGCTGAATTAACACATTTTTAAAAACCTTAAACCTTAAAATCGACCAAAATTGACATTTTTCTCTTGTTTTGCCTGTAGGTCTAAATTAATTGTATTCTGACTCATTTGGCCAGCACGGGTCACATATTTTGACAAACATCCTGTTTTCCCTCTCTTATGTCTTAGGTGGTTACAATTTGTATGCAGTTACACTGTAACATGAACACTGTAAAGTGTTACCAAAGTTTCTATGACATAGAAACTTAAGCAGCAGGTATAGTAAGACATTTTTGGGATAACCTGGTGTTAACCTTCGGCCCTGTGCCATGTGTTGTCTATCAGCTAAAGAATGTGTGGCCTACTTTTCTTTGCCAAGTCTTTCATAATGTTTGCCTGCTTCTGCTAGGCAGGTCTTCCACTGGCTCACCCCAGAGACATGTCAGTCATGCATGGCCTATGACTCTGTTTGTCTTTGCACTCATGGTGCATCAGAGCCATATTAACATCAAAGCACCAGAAGAACAGATGTTAATGCTTGTGCATTAGTTCTGCTGGTGAAACGCACTGGGACGGCACATACACTGTAGGCAGAGGACGCCGTGTTCTCAAACAGCAAGTCTTGTCCCTAAAGGAAGTCGGATATTGGATTGGACCGATTCTCTTCACCCTCATTCACTCTAATGAAAGCCAATTATAATCTCATTTGCTGTTCTTTGTCGTGCATGCATGGATATCAGCAATGATGCTTGGAGAATTTGAGGATTATTTGAAATCTCTCTTGAACTTGTAGGGTGTTTGCTTGGCTTAATTTGATTAGACGCCGGCATGCAGGAACAAGGCTGCAGGTGCATGCGTGATTGTTTTCCGTCATTGGGGATGCGGTAAGCGTGCCCAGGGAAGCGTCGTGTTGTGGAGGTTAAACCAATGAATATTCTTTTTCCCTAGATGTGGGTTCTGCACATCTGCTGTTGCATCTAATGGCCTTCAATCGTGTGCTAGAACAAACAGAGCTAATATTCAGCCTCTAATTGTCCAAACAATTGCAGGCATCAAAGAAAGAGGTTAATATTATAATGTTCACTCAATTTCCAGGCCGTCTCATAAGTGAATTGATGCACGAGTTCTAAATCAATAGACACTGAAAGTGCTTTATTAAAAAAAAAGAGAATACAGGTCGTCTGCTATTGTTTGGAGCACCCAGAGGGCCCGGCCAAGCTCACGTCCATGTTTATGTAATGAAAGGAGAGCATGATGGATGAGTCAGCCTGTTCTCCATTCTGGAGCCGTACTTGTTTGTTCCCTCATTAAATGTACGAATTAAAAAAACAGGGTTCTCAGGAGGTTGAGGAGGTGAGTGGATGCAAATAAGGCCACAGACTGTCTCACCCTCTCGCTAATTATCAGACACAGCTTTGCCTGGTTGTGTACTTTGGCCAACATAGTCATCACAAATGCACTGCCAGTGGGCGAGAGGTGTTAGCGTAGCCAAAGGAAGTTTTATTAGATAACATACGAGAAGTGTAATGATTTATTAGGGGATGGGTGACAGTAATGAATGACCATAAAAACACAAACTTGCATTTATTTATTGCAAGGTTGTTATCAGTGTTTTTTTTTTTTTTTTTTACTGATTAATGCCGGGTACACGCTGCACGATTTTCAAAGTTGTCCGAAATTCTCATACTACACGACTGACTGGGGTACCATTTAGTTGCTGTTGTGTTTATATTACACAATGAATCGTGAAGCGACTTGGGGAAACACATTATAAAACATTTTGATAGGAATAATCACCGACAACTTTGCCTGGTCTACAAACTACGGCTGCATCCGAAAACTTAGACAGCTGACTTTTTTCCTCGCTGCCTTATAAGGCAATGACTTTGCAGGCAGCATTTGCTTACGAAGGTACCTCTCGTAAAACGGACTTCTGAGGCAGCATGACAGTTTAATGATCTACAGCAAAATAGAGCAAGCTTTGGTGATAATTAAGCGTATGTGACCCATGCTGGCAAAAGGAGTCGGAATGTGTTCAAGCTACAGGCAAAACAATTGAAAAATTTTGAATTTTGGTCGATTCATTAAAGGTCCCATGGCATGAAATTTTCATTTTATGAGGTTTTTTAACATTAGTATGAGTTCCCCTAGCCTGTATATGGTCCCCAAGTGGCTATAAATTTTGATAGGTGTAAACCGAGTTCTGGGTGTCCTGCTCTGCCTTTGAGAAAATGACAGCTCAGACGAGTCGATCTGGATTCTTCCACATATGTCATCATACGGGGAACGTTACCTCCCCTTCCTCTGCTTTGCCCGCCCAGAGAATTTGGAGAAAATGGATTCTGTTTATCAGTCGCGATGTCAGCATATGCTTTACAAACAGACTTTTACCATATGGAGTCGACAGCATATGGATTCGACTCTGATTACAGAGAGCAATCAAAGAACACTTTCTTTATAATGTCAGAGCTGTCAATCACACATCATGAGTGTATCTGCACAATTGTCCAAACTGCCATAATAACGAATGACGCTGTTATGCTGCACAACAAAGCTCTTACTGTATTCTTGTCGATGTCGTGTTTGCTGTTAGTTGTAGTGAAAGCATTTTGTGAGAGAAAACGCACTGCAATGATGAGATTGCTGCATTCACGCGATCAACAAGACTGCCTGTGTGCTCAATGCTCAAGCCTTTCATGTGATGGGAAAAGATCTAAAAATAATGCTATAAACAACACTTTCACGATTCGTTCATCTCGACGACTGTGATGGTAAAAAAACGTAGTAAAAGTATTCGAGAGGGGTTCCACGTGTTACAAATTTCGTAGAATAAGGAGGAAGAAGACAGGGTCGGCGTGACTGGGACTTGTGTTTATTCAGAACTCTCAGACACAAACAAAATAAACTTGCGCTCTCAACAACTCGGTACAATAAAACTTTCTCAGCTATCTTGTGTGCTCAGTCCGTCTCTCTCTGGACTGGCAGTGCTTGCAGAGTCAGACGGTGCCTCGCTAAAACCACGCCCCCTCCGCCACATAATCTAATACTCATTTCAAATGCAAAGATGTCAGCCAATCACAACAGTGGGCGTTTTCACTGAAGTCTCACAGCAGACACGCCCCTTGAAACAGAGCATTCAAGCCAGAGGCTTTTTATTTCTAAATTTTGACATTTTCTGATGTAAAAACCATACTAACAATATAAGTACACCTCAGGAAACATTATAAAATAATTTTAAAAAATCCATGCCATGGGACCTTTAAGAACTCATCTAGTGATCCCAAAGCTCCAAATAGCAATTAAACTAAAAATCTAAAAGTATCTTTATGTGTTGTTTTGTTTTGTGAGAGGAGTTAACGGTTGGGGAAAACATCTGATGTGTAACATTATTTTAGATCCATGCAGTACAGTAGGTCTTAAAGGTGCGGTGTGTGAATGTGAGGTTGTGAATTGCAACCACCTAACACTCACCCTCCCTTTCGAGGCACATAGAGAAACTACGGGGGCCGACACAGGACAAAAATGACATCAGAGAGAGCAGAGAGTGAATAGCGCTCTGTAGAGAAGTGTGTCCGTTTAGGGCTACTGTAGAAACATGATGGCGCAAAATGCCAATTTCACTGTAAGGGGATCCACAGTGTATGTAGATAGAAATGGCTCATTCTAAGGTAATAAAAACATAACAGTACATTATGTAAGGTCTTTATACTCAACTGAAAACATAGTTACGTATATTATATTGCATTTCTGATCCTCATAAATACTATACACTGCATCTTTAATAGGCTGTCTTTTTCATTAATGTTAATCAAACAATTGTGGTATCATGGAAACATTTTTAATATATATATATATATATATATATATATATATATATATATATATATATATATATATATATATATATATATATATATATATATATATATATATATATATATATATATTTACTATAGATATTTGGTGTTATTACCAGGGATTTTATGGTATGTTTGCTAGGTGATTTTGTTTTGGAAACTCTAACTTGATTTTTTCTCAAAATTGACTACTGTCGACTTCAAACCGGTGTAGCTCAGTAAATTTTTTTCAGATTCCAACAAATCATACAATCATTTTGTAGGTTTTTTTAATAGTGAATGTGAAAATAATAACTCATTTTTGAATTTGCTCATTGTGACTCATTTTGCCCGCACAGGTAACATATATTTAATGGTAACACTTTAGTATGGGGAACACATTTACTGTTTCACTATTAAATACAACTTTAGTAAGGTAGTTTTATGGAATTAGATCTGTTTAAAAAAAATGAACGAAACTTTATGAACTTTTTCAGAAACTATCAAAAATATCCATTACAAAAGAAGAAAAACACATTGAAAATGAAAAAAATGAACTCAGTCGCACAAATTTAACAGGATATTCAAATATGCTTCATTCTTTGTTAAAGTTTTTCAAAGATTCATTTTCGCAAATCGGTATTCTGAATGCATTGCCACAGATTTCGCTTACGCTTCGCAGTTTTTCGTTTGCTGTTTTGACACAAACATCTTGCGGGGGCGGGCTTAACAGTGATCTACTCTGATTGGATAGTGAGCTTTCGATGGACAGGTGCTCTCTGACCTGGAAGTATAGACGTCACTCAGTGGCGCACACATTGGAAAACCTTTGCGTTGCTTTGCATTTAGTTTATTAGTTTGTAAAGATGAGCTCTCAGGAGAGACACGGAGCGGCGGCGGCATCATCTTCCTCCTCCGCTTGTTCTTCAAGGCAGTTTGAAGT
The DNA here is from genome assembly GCA_023566225.1 of Romanogobio albipinnatus. Classification (NCBI taxonomy): domain Eukaryota; kingdom Metazoa; phylum Chordata; class Actinopteri; order Cypriniformes; family Gobionidae; genus Romanogobio; species Romanogobio albipinnatus. Next base: position 44,326,508 of record CM042242.1, read on the forward strand.
TCTGTGTTACTGAAGTAACCAATAACATCGATTAAAGTTGTATCCATTCATTGTTTAAAAAATGTTTTATGTATCTCAATATACCGTGTAGTGTGTGTGTGTGTGTATATATATATATATATATATATATATATATATATATATATATATATATACATACATATATATACACAATATGTTTGCCTAATCTTCTTTTCTTTTAATGCTATTTGTCAGGACCCAAGACAAACATCAATTTTCCAGGTAGGCACTGAATGATGGTGTATATAAGTTATAAAGCTTTAAAAAAAATGGTTTGCTTGTCGTTATCACGATGGTGGCTGACTTGGTGCAAATTAACTGGAGAGAAAGAGAGAAAAAGAAGAATTATTGGCTTAAATATTCTAAAGGGGCTGTTTTGTTTTTGACCTGTAGGAACAAGTGCAAGAAGACCTATTACAGCATAATTTGTACAACTACAAACTACTGTAATAACTGTACAAAAGAGCAAACAATCAAACTTCATGACATAACACACACATCAGTGCATTGCAAACGTGTGAATGACAATAATAACCCGCAACGAACGGTTGCACACTGTACATGGATACAACTTTAATCGATGTTATTGGTTACTTCAGTAACACAGAACTTCAAACTGCCTTGAAGAACAAGCGGAGTAGGAAGATGATGCCGCCGCCGCTCTGTGTCTCTCCTGAGAGCTCATCTTAACAAACAAATAAACTAAATTGTTAAAAATTCTTTACAAACTTGTATAAACTTAATGCAAAGCAACGTGAAGGTTTTCCAATGTGTGCGCCACTGAGTGACGTCTATACTTCCAGGTCAGAGAGCACCTGTCCATCAAAAGCTCACTATCCAATCAGAGTAGATCACTGTTAAGCCCGCCCCCACGAGATGTTTGTGTCAAAACAGCAAACGAAAAACTGAGAAGCGTAAGCGAAATCTGTGGCAATGCATTCAGAATACCGATTTGCGAAAACAAATCTTTGAAAAACATTAACAAAGAATGAAGCATATTTGAATATCCTGTTAAATTTGTGCGACTGAGTTCTTTTTTTTTTTTTCATTTTCAATGTGTTTTTCTTCTTTTGTAATGGATATTTTTGATAGTTTCTGAAAAAGTTTCATTCAGTTTTATAAAGTTTCATAAAGTTTCGTTCATTTTTTTTTAAACAAATCTAATTCCATAGTTTTTGAGGCATTTAAGTTTAGGTATTTGGTAGGATTAAGGGATGTAGAATAAGTTAATGCAGAATAAAGCATTAATACAGTATGTGCAGTATGTTACTATGTTCACTAAGTACTAATAAACAGCCAATATCCTTGTGATGTACATGCTAATAAGCAACTAGTTAAAAGCAAGAATTGAACCCTAAAATAAAATGTTACATATTGAATTACTACAATAGTAATTTCTCGCTAAAAATGACATCAATAACAATGACATCAAGTTGGTCAAAAACATACATTACACACAAACCGACCACCAAAAGCAACTTTCGCCATCTTATTTTAGCTCAACTGTCACAGAATGGAAAGCACATGATTGTTGCATATCAAAGGCAGCAAAGGATACATCTATGCTGCCTTCAAAAATCGATCAGATGAAAGTATCTCAGGAGACAGGAAATGAAGCTAACATTGGATTCAGAAGTGCCTTGACACTCTCCTACCTTGAAGGGCATCCTATGAATGCAACATTTTTAAGCTTTTGGAGGCAGCCTACGTTTCACAACCAAACACATGCGAGAATTGGTACAGGAAATAAAGATTGCGACTGAGACAAGAGTTCTCACACAGGACTAGATTTCTTGAGGCTTGCAAGAATCTTGTGAGCCAAGTTGTCTGTGTGCCGATTTGCAGTGAAAAATAAAAAAATAAAACATATATTAAGGACAGAATGGTTTCTTGTAGAAGCCATGCTTGCTGATGTTCTGTTTCAGGTCTATGTCTCCCCTTGAACTTTCTCTTGCCCTGTATCTTGCTCTCTCATTGGCTGTAGGTCATCACTGATGTAGTTTTCAGTCAAAACACATTTCACACTGCATGAGTCGCAGACAGGCCCAGATACAGTATTTGACAGGCTAAATATTTGACGTGCATCTGTGACGCATCAGCGCTTCTCTCAGATCGCGTCTTTGATCATACACCCATACTACGATTTCAGGCGTTTGTCTGCGATTTCCTACAAAACCCATATTTTTTGTAATTTGGTTACATGTTCATTTCTACTGGTAATTTGGTTACATGTTCATTTCTACTGGTAGCTGTATTGCATCTTTGCTTATTTGCATAATTGGGTTTGTGGGTACTTTGAGTATACACAAAATTATCAAAATGCATAACCATAGAACTTATGCTCATGATACCATGACTTTAAGTAAATTATTACTTTATGTTGATGCCAGAATGTCAGGTTTTGAACTACAGAGTGTTTGCAATGCATATTTTCCTTCCCACCTTCTCAAGCTGAGTAAATGTTTCAGCAATTAAACTCATAACCGTCGTTAAAGTAAAACACTCAGCCTGGTTAAAGTCCTTGTGCCAGTACGCTTGAGTGACTATTGGCACTGGGATGCATTGTTTGCCCACATGAAGAACACTCTCGGGCCAAGTACTTTGCACCCATGGCTGTCCTCATTCACCCCTATGACATGCTCAATGAGATTTATTCCCCCTCTTTTGTTGCTTTGGTTTGTTTGTTTTTGCTGGCAGCCATCTTGGACTCCTGCCCCAGGTCAATAAACGTGCTCACATGGCTCTTATGCCAGAGCGAAAGTGTTCAAAGGGCTCTAGCTGCATGTGAAAAGCTTGTGTGAACTATGGAAAAACTGAAGCATGCCTGGCCGGCTCACTCTATAACTGAAAACAGCACCCTGGCTGCTGGCATCAGTGCATGCAGCAGAGACAAAATAGCACAGTCAGCATCCATGCATCTGAAAACTGATGAGCAATGCTCTTGTGATTTGTCTAAATATATTAACTTCAAATGTTGCCAACTTGCACTTTAAGAAATGTCATTTTCAAATAAACCTATTTGATCATGCAAACTCAAGTGAAGGTTAACTCATTGTCTGTTTTGTTCTTCAGAGGTGCCCATGATGTTGAATCTGTTTGCTCTGGTGACTCTGGTCTGTCTTTGGGCTGGATTGCACATGGCCTACAGATACCTGTGGATGCTGATCCTCCTCGTTATCTTCAATATCTTTCTGGTAAGAACATACACACATAATAGCTCTTGCTTTTATTTAAAAGCCATTTTCCTTTTTAAAGCTCATTAATGCATATATTTAGGGTATAGTTCATACAAACTAGTACTTTTTTGTCAATATCCCATGACACTGTATAAGAAATATCAATCGCATGTATCTTTATTTATTTTATTTATGGTTCAAAAGTTTGTGGTCAGTACAATTTTTTTTTTTTACATTATTTACATAATGCATAATACATTTATTCAGCAATGATGCATTAAATTGATCAAAAGTAACAGTAAAGACATTTATAATGTAAAAAAATGTTTATAAAGTTTATAATGTTTCCACTAAAATATTAAGTAGCACAATTTTAACATTGATAATAATAACGGTGACACTTTACAACAAGGTTTCATTAGTTGACTACATTAGTTAACATGAACTTCTACTGCAGTTATTAATCTTAGTTAACGTTAACTTCAACATGTACTAATACATTTGTTAACATTAGTTAATGCACTGTGAGAACTAACATGAAACATGAACACATACAAACAATAAACAGCTGGGGGGGGGTCCATTTTAAAATACATAAAAATGTAAATAAGCTATTTTAAAAGGTTATAATATTTCACAATATAACTATTTTTCCTGTATTTTTTATCAAATAAATGCGAATAAAAAAAGGAACTTCTTTCAAACACATTTTTAAAAATGTACAGACACCCTTACCGATGCCAAACATTTGAATGGCTATTTATTTATTTATTTTGTATGGGGATGTGGTTATAAATGAATAATTTCTCAAAACAGAACAAGTTGTGACTGCTGTTAAATCATCTATGTATGTAATATAATCTTATCTTTGAAGTGTTTTGCCATTGAACTGTGAAAGGGATAAAGTTCAGTGCCTGGTTGCATAAAGCACTATTTCCATTAGTATGAAATTTAAGGCATGATGTTCCCTTAACTAAGGGAATGACTTAGTGCTGCATATAATCCCATAAACGGTTCTCTTAGGTAAGGGAAATGTTAAGTGTTTCACGGCAGAAACCCAGGGTTTGCCGTTATTCTGTCATGGACATGTTATTTGTTAATACAGATACTTTTTCACAGAAAACAACATAACATGGATAAGGAAAGCAAAAAAAAAGAAAACCAAGTATGAAAGAGAAGAACCGAGATTAAAAGTCAAATTAATAGTTACTCAAAATTGAAAATTCTGTCATCATTTTCTCACCCTCATGTTGACTTTCATTCATCTTTAGAAACATATAAAGATGTTGTAATACTGTTTGATTAATTAATATTTTTAACAGGCTGTTTTATGCAACACTCAGTAACACTTAAGGGTTATTTTCTGCGACACCCTTAAGTTTAAGGGAAACCTAAGGGCAATCTTATGGGAGAATCACATTCAGTTAGACCTAATGGTCCACAGCTTGAGTGCACTAGTCATACTAATCCTGAAATTGATTGATACAGGTAATCTTCACATTTGAGAGCGCAGTGGGCTCTTCACATTTAGTGTAAGACCTGCAAACAGCCATCTTATCTCTGAATACAGATGTATTACTCTCACAATCACCTCGCTATTACTGCACAACTGCCCAGTCTGCTAATGTGTTGTATAGTTTCTACCCGCTCTAGATAAAAAAAGATAGCTACTACCGTTTTACAGCCTATTGATTTCTAAGGCTCTGCATCTCTTGCATAACATCATCTTAAAGATACTGGCCATGCACTTAAGAGGGGGTGGACTATGTTCAGAGGCATTATATAATGAAGAGAGTTTGTTTATCTGCTGATTTGCAACCACTGCAGTCAATAGAACAGTGCTGGAAGGAATTAACACTAGAGATGTTCCGATACCCTTTTTCCCTTCCCGATACCGAATCCGATACCTGGGCTCAGGGTATCGGCCGGTACCGAGTACTGATCCGATTCCTGGGTGTGTATCTGTATGTACTATAGCCCTGTATGAATTGCTAGAATTATTTTATGGTGTGCTTCAGACTTATCCCTTAATAAAACATATACAAATACATACAGTGACCTACTGTATTTATTACATTATTTGTATTATCTGACATGCATTTGACAGTAATATTATTTATTTTTCTTAAGCAAAAAGGAACTTCAAATGCAGCCACAAATCTAACACTGCAAACTGAAAAAGGTATTTTTTTGTATAAAAAAATAAGTCTAGGAATACAAAAAGTGATATATTAATCAGAAAATAATCTCTTTACAACAAAACAAGTAAAAAATAAGCAGCCGTCTAGGCATAATTATTATTATTAATAGAGACGTATTATTATTACATAGAGACGTAGCTAAATCTACTGGAGGCTACAACAGTAGCTTAATATATTGTCAATGTATTCCCGTTAAACCGAACTTTTATTTTGACGGGTTGCCGTGAAGATCTTTGAGTGTCTGTGTTCATGATATGAGTTTTCTCTAATGAAACGGTAAATTCTCATGAAGGGATGGTTTATGCGTTCGTGTCCTCATATAGTGACACATGGCAGAGACTACAAAGACAGTGAGCGGGTGTGTGTGTGTGTGCGCGCCCGTTCGTCTGCGCCCGTCATCCACAGAGATGTAGCATTTGCAGGAGTAATATTTAAATAGTATTTTGCAGTGTAATATTCACAGACACTAGTATTCGGCTACAGTCTGGAGCCCTGCGCTTAGATTAACACGGAAGCGACTGAACGCAGCTGCGGGTACCGAATATAGCCTACTAAGTCGGTAACTTACTACCGGTAGCCTACTACAGAAATGCTGGTATCATCACATTTTTTAAATTTCAGCACCGACTTGGTACTGAAGTGCTCGTACTTGTGACATCCCTAGTCGCCGTTTTACTGTCAGATTGGTCCAGTCTGAAATACTGCTAAACAGCGGACATACTGCTGATGCATTTTCATTGCTTATTCGCTGCTCTAAACAGGGGTTGCTTGTGGCAACACAGCACAACTTCCTGTGTTTGCAATGCATTCTGAGCAGCGAAGAACTGTGCAGTGGTTAGGCAAAGCTTGCGGTTATAACTAGGTCTTGTTTAAGAAAATGGTATCGGATCGGTACATGGGTTCAAGTACTCGCCGATACCGATGCCAGAATTTGTTGTGGTACTAGTATCGGAATCGGAACAACTCTAGTTAACACTGGATCGACTTCATAGGATGGTTCCTCTTAATAACTCTTTATCATCAGGATTGTCTTACAAGGAAAAAAAGGAAGAAGAAAGTTAAAACTTTTCGCTCAAGATTTTATACGTTGTCGGCATGCATTGTGGGCAGCGTGCCTACATATGGTGCCGTTTCGAACTCGGGCGACCTGAGTTCGAATTCCGGCTCATGGACCTTTCCCGATACCGTCCCCCCTCTCTCTCTCACCTCGCTTCCGGTTTACTCTATACTATCATGGCATAATAAAGGCAAAATTGCCTAAAAATAAATAAATACATTTTAAAAAGATTACATAACTATTAAAGGGATAGTTCACCCAAAATGGAAAATTCTGTCATCATCCTCTACTCACCTACTCATCCTCAAGTTGTTCCAAATCCCTTTAATTTCTTTCTTCTGCTAAACACAAAATTAGATATTTGTTGACTTCCATAGTATGGAAAAGAAAATACTGTGGATGTGAATGGGGCCCATCAACTGTTTGGTTACTGACATTCTTCAATCTTCTTTTGTGTTCAGCAGAAGAATGGAATTAATACAGGTTTGGATCAGACAACTTTCTTTTGGCAGCGTGTTGAATTTGTGTGAACAACTTGAACGCAAGTGAAATCTGCAAAACTCTGATTCCTTTTTAAATGACTGGATTTTTCCAACAAAGTTTCACAGAGAAGTAGTAAATGTGGCTGCACCTTTAGGCTGATGGACCTATCAAGTTAATAATTTGATGCAACTTTAGTAAAATACATAGTAAAATGCAGCAAAACAAGCCAAATATGCCTTAAAGCTTGTTGTCGCTGAGTTGGCATGGACATGGGCATGTTGTTTAGATGGCCTCTTGTGGCTGTTTGCCCACACCAAGTTTGAGTAACAAGTAACTTTTTAACAGACAAGACCAAAATCCCTTACCCACAACATAAAAGATAAAAACCATCCATATCAGGGCTTCCTGTCCTCAATATTTTATCACTGTTGCAGTTAGTGTAAACAACAAATAAACACACAGTTGAGAATATTTGTTCTGCTTCTGTGCTGCTTGTCTTACATTACAGACTGCCTAAATATCAGGTCAGAGAAGCTGTTATTTTTTCTGACACAGCCAAAACATGACTGGGTTGAACATTGCCCTTCACCTAAAAAAAGAGCATAAATAGCATTCAAATTTTGTTTTGACTTCCTTTGAGTCAAACACTAAATGCCCACATAGATATCAACAGTGTGGCTACAACAAAACATGACCTCATCCTCTGGAAAATATTCACAAACATGCGGGAGGCCCGTACAGACATTTGTGGCTGTGTTGTTACACTTTGTTTTTTAATTCTCATAGGGATTCTTCAGCAATCATTTATGTATATGTGATATTTTACAGCTTTAACTGTTCACTGCACATTCCTCTCATTTCCTGCAAACGTTTCAGTCTGTTTTCAATAATCAGGCCCTGAGCATCTGTTTTCATGTGTGTTGTTTTTTTTTCTGTGATGCTAATTTTCCATCATCCTCTTATATTCTCAGTGGCTGTTGCTGTTAATGTAATTAAACTGCAGTAATGTAATTTAAATGGTGCTAGTCCTGCCTGATTGGGAAGCCTGTAAACAGCTTCACATTAACCTCAGCTGATTTCCGGATGTGAGGATGTATAATAGAGAAAGTGAAAAGGGTATCATGGCATTCTTCAGCAGTCAGCAAGAGTATTTATCTTGCTGCTTCCTTTCAAAAGTGTGGTCGGTAAGTTTTTTTTAAAGGGGTCATGAACTGCATTGTTTTATTGTATATACAGGTGCTGGTCATATAATTAGAATATAATCAAAAAGTTGATTTATTTCACTAATTCCATTCAAAAAGTGAAACTTGTATATTATATTCATTCATTACACACAGACTGATATATTTTAAATGTTTATTTCTTTTTATTTTGATGATTATAACTGAGGAAAATCCCAAATTCAGTACAGAACACATTTGAACATATTTTGCAAGTTCTCCCACTTGGAAATCATGGAGGGGTCTGAAATTGTCATCATAGGCGCATGTCCACTGTGAGAGACATAATAAAAAATTTAAAAATCCAGAAATCACAATATATGATTTTGTAATTTATTTGTATGATACAGCTTCAAATAAGTATTTGAATACCTGTCTATCAGCTAGAATTCTGACCCTCAAAGACCTGTTAGTCTGCCTTTAAAATCCACCTCCACTCCATTTATTATCCTAAATTAGATGCACCTGTTTGAGGTCGTTAGCTGCATAAAGACACCTGTCCACCCCATACAATCAGTAAGAATCCAACTACTAACATGGCCAAGACCAAAGAGCTGTCCAAAGACACTAGAGACAAAATTGTACACCTCCACAAGGCTGGAAAGGGCTACGGGGAAATTGCCAAGCAGCTTGGTGAAAAAAGATCCACTGTTGGAGCAATCATTAGAAAATGGAAGAAGCTAAACATGACTATCAATCTCCCTCGGACTGGGGCTCCATGCAAGATCTCACCTCGTGGGGTCTCAATGATCCTAAGAAAGGTGAGAAATCAGCCCAGAACTACACGGGAGGAGCTGGTCAATGACCTGAAAAGACCTGGGACCACCGTTTCCAAGGTTACTGTTGGTAATACTCTAAGACGTCATGATTTGAAATCATGCATGGCACGGAAGGTTCCCCTGCTTAAACCAGCACATGTCAAGGCCCGTCTTAAGTTTGCCAATGACCATTTGGATGATCCAGAGGAGTCATGGGAGAAAGTCATGTGGTCAGATGAGACCAAAATAGAACTTTTTGGTCATAATTCCACTAAACCTTTTTGGAGGAAGAAGAATGATGAGTACCATCCCAAGAACACCATCCCTACTGTGAAGCATGGGGGTGGTAGCATCATGCTTTGGGGGTGTTTTTCTACACATGGGACAGGGCGACTGCACTGTATTAAGGAGAGGATGACCGGGGACATGTATTGCGAGATTCTGGGGAACAACCTCCTTCCCTCAGTTAGAGCATTGAAGATGGGTCGAGGCTGGGTCTTCCAACATGATAATGACCCGAAGCACACAGCCAGGATAACCAAGGAGTGGCTCTGTAAGAAGCATATCAAGGTTCTGGCATGGCCTAGCCAGTCTCCAGACCTAAACCCAATAGAGAATTGGAGGGAGCTCAAACTGTGTTTCTCAGCGACAGGCCAGAAACCTGACTGATCTAGAGAAGATCTGTGTGGAGGAGTGGGCCAAAATCCCTCCTGCAGTGTGTTCAAACCTGGTGAAAAACTACAGGAAACGTTTGACCTCTGTAATTGCAAACAAAGGCTACTGTACCAAATATTAACATTGATTTTCTCAGGTGTTCAAATACTTATTTGCAGCTGTATCATACAAATAAATAGTAAAAAAATCATACATTGTGATTTCTGGATTTCTTTTATTTTGATTATGTCTCTCACAGTGGACATGTACCTACGATGGCAATTTCAGACCCCTCCATGATTTCCAAGTGGGAGAACTTGCAAAATAGCAGGGTGTTCAAATACTTATTTTCCTCACTGTATCTGTGTGTATATATATAAATATATATATATATATTTTATATTATTAAAACCACGGTTTTAGGGTCACGGTTTTCGGTTCTGTACGGTTCTTGTTGTTGTTTTTTTTAATCGTTAACACTCCAGGATACAGTATTAAAAATTGTTATATCAAGTTGTTTCCTAACTGGCTGTCTACCGAGTCCGACACATTGGCGTAACATTTTTCATGTTAATCATATCAATTTTGATCAGAACAATGCACTGTGGCTTTAATTCAGCTGACCTGATTAACAAATTTTACCATGAAGTGTTCCGTGTGTTGCACAATCACCATATGACATCCAGCGCTGTGAAAAAATAACATAAAATACACGAAAACACAACACTGCCAGAAGTTTTTGCCCAAACTTCAAAGGCATGTTTAAATTATTAGAACTAGAAGCATACCTTAACTTTTAAATGTTACATTTATCATGTGAACTACTTATATACAACATATGAATGTGTGTATGAGACAGAGGGGAACACGGTCGCATTTGCATATATGTTGCCCATCATAAATCAAAGCACGAGACAGACAGGGGTCGGAGGAGAACATCGGAAAATGTGACAGAATAGACTATATTTGCCTGTATTTGCAATCCACGAGCCGCGGTTCAGCTGCGCAACTCGCGAGACAAACACTGTATGCGCAACGGGCACGCGCAGCGCGGCTTCCGCTCTCCGCACTGCATATGCCCTGCTATACGATGCTAGCGCATCCTCCAACTCCGGGCAGCCTTCCTTATCTCTCCCACTTTAATTTCTACATGTGACGTTACCTGCAGCACTCCACTTTTACTTTACTATGTCCACACACACCTCTAATTTTGCGCAAAAAGGACACCCGCTGTCTGAGGTAACATACGGGCACGAGGATACATTGCGCATGCGCGAACCGTGCGACGCACACACTCCGAACCGAGACAAGCGAACCGAACGGTTCAGTTTTTTTCCATGTACCGTGCCACCCCTAATATATATATATATATATATATATATATATATATATATATATATATATATATATATATATATAATGCAGTTCCCTTTCGACCAGTTTTCACATGATTTTATATCAATTTCTTAATTGGTTTGTTAAATACACACTTTACTGTGCTATTACTGTTTTATGTTTAATACTGTATCGCTTCAGTTAAAGGTCCCGTTCTTCGTGTTCTTTTGAAGCTTTGATTGTGTTTACAGTGTGCAATATAACATGTGTTCATGTTTCGCGTGTAAAAAAACCCCAGTATTTTTAACACAATGTACTTATCTATATACCGCTGTTTTCACTCTCCTAAAAACGGCTGATGACTTCCTTTATTCTATGAAGTCCCTCCTTCAGAAATACGTAACGAGTTCTGATTGTGCCAACGGTTCCCGTGTTGTGATTTGACCGCATCTTAGCAAACGTGGCACGGTTCCTGTGTTGTGATTCGACAGCAGCTTAGCGCACGTGGAAAGGTCACGCCTCTTAACGGGAGATATATGCGCTTAATGATCCCTACAGCGTCCCTGGGAAAGCCAAACAAAGGTGATTTGACTCCGGGATGAAAATAACAGCGTCTCGACGACATGGCAACAAACACACTCAAACGCAACACTTCCTTTTCTCCACGCGACCGTCCTCTTCTCCACGTGGGACAGCAACAAGACCACGCCCCCTTTTTCCACGTATTCTTGTGGGCGGAGGTTAGTCTGTTCTACTGTTCTTCTGACGTCATTTATGAAGGAAGTACCAGGATGTAGTCCAAGCCAGCCGTTCGCTGTAGGCTTTGAAAGGGAACTTCTGTTAAATAAAATATCTCGCTTGGCATTGAACTTTGAGCTTTATAATTTTACAGGTATTATTTATGCTCTAACAGCAACATTACACACAAACTAAAGTTTGAACAGTGGGATCACGAAGAACGGGACCTTTAAAACCATAAACTCTTAGGGTGCTTTCACACTTGCACTTTTGGTGTGCGCCCGGGTTCGACTGATATCAGAGTTCAGTTCGTTTGGATGATGTGAATGCTGTCTCCCGAACTCGGATGCGCACCTGTGAAGTGCGAACCGTACCCGAGTCCGCTTGAAAAAGGTTGGTCTGGGGTTCAGTTCATGTGAACTCCGGTACGGTTCGCTGCCGATGTGAACGCAATCGTACTAAACTGTGGAAGTGAACCGCTATTAATGATGTATGATTTGATGAGAATGTGTGTTTCACTCATTTTCCTGACGAGCGTGACTGACATACTGCAAGCAGAGCTGTTGATCTCATTTCTGCTCATCTTCAGTGTGCTTTAGAGCATCTGCAGTACATTCGTGGCAGATAGACGCCATTACAAAACCAACGAAAAACAAAACCAACCAAAATATAAAAGTGAGGTGAGCAACGCTATGCATTTTGCCACCTTCTCGCTTGCAGTCGTTACCAAGCAACGGGGTAAACAGCTGCTGCTTTGATGAACGCACCCCGGTATGGACCCAAATAATATAATATGAACAGCGAGGGCAGGGGGAGGGGGGAGCACCCTTACTGTCCACTCAAGTGAAAATCTATTTGTGAAAATATGTGTAAAAAAATATTGTTTTTTATTGCTCTTAGGGTATAAAAAAACAATATTTTAACTTTTTTTTTTACACATATTTTAAGAAAATAATCCTTACTATGGTTATCATAACTCATACATGAATGGGAGGTAAATTAAATGTGAATAACGATTTAAATTTCAGTGTGTTCCTCACACAAGTTTCGGGCACACAGGTTTCCAAACTTCAGAAGACTTGGAAAATGATGTACCGGTCATATAGATTACTTTTATATTACTTATGCATAAACTTGGTGCTGTTGTGTCTTGAATGATATGCGAATGAGTAGTAAATGTAGGTGGACCATTCATTTATAGGTTATTACTTTAACTAGTGGTCTTTGTCTGTTTCCACACCATTTCTCACAAGGCATCATGCTTACTCTTTTCCTTTATATCTGAGGTTGTAAAAACCACACCTGTCTGTTCTGAACTGAGAACAGTTATGTAACTAGCAGAAGTTATTGAGCATGCTGCTCTGGCCTCTGGACATTTGTGTGTCTTTCAGGTAGCAGTGATAAAGCTGTTCAGCGGAGCACAGGCTGCCCACGTATAGTCTATAAATGAGCCCTGAAATCAATACTCTATTTTTGCAAGTGATATGTGTGCATGCTTAAATCCACTATTTACTTTACCTGCCATTGATGCTGAGCTTCAGTGGTTTCAGTGCAGTCTAGATTACAGTATGCTTACCTTTTCATTTGGATGCAATTCAGTTTTAAAGGGGTGATGAACTGAGAAATCAACTTTCCGTTGAGCTTTTGATATATAAATGGTTATGGTAATATAAGAATATTCTGTAAGTTTCAGAGCTGAAAACTTCCTTGTTAGTCAAAGAAAAGCTTTTATTGACACCAGGCCCAGAAAACGAGAGCTCTCAGAATATGCAGATCTCTTACGTAATAGGACCGAGACGCCGCCTATATTTTACAGATAAATATGCTTCTGTAGCCCCGCCCACCGAGCTAAGGATCGTCCCTGCATAAGCTTCCTTCTGAATACACACTTATGTGAGTAGGCTAAAACATGTTTTTTTATATGTGTTAGTTTTGCATAACATTACAGATCGTTTGAAATCTATTGATTACATACCTTAGCATGCTGTCACAGGGTGGAGAAGGTGTTATTGAATTGGTTCACTCGTGATCGGATTTGCAACGTTATGGGCCAGGCGCGAGTTTGTGTGTCTCCGCGTCCACGCGAGTGAGTGAGTGAGTGAGTGAGTCCGTGTGAGTGAGTCCGAGTGAGTGAGTCCGAGTGAGTGAGTCCGAGTGAGTGAGTGAGTGAGTGAGTGAGTGAGTGAGTGAGTGAGTGAGCGAGCGAGTGAGTGAGTCCGTGTGAGTGAGTCCGTGTGAGTGAGTCCGTGTGAGTGAGTCCGTGTGAGTGAGTGAGTGAGTGAGTGAGTGAGTGAGTGAGTCCGTGTGAGTGAGTCCGTGTGAGTGAGTCCGAGTGAGTGAGTGAGTCCGTGTGAGTGAGTCCGTGTGAGTGAGTCCGTGTGAGTGAGTCCGTGTGAGTGAGTCCGTGTGAGTGAGTCCGTGTGAGTGAGTCCGTGTGAGTGAGTTCGAGTGAGTGAGTCCGTGTGAGTGAGTCCGAGTGAGTGAGTGAGTGAGTGAGTGAGTGAGTGAGCGAGCGAGTGAGTGAGTCCGTGTGAGTGAGTCCGTGTGAGTGAGTCCGTGTGAGTGAGTCCGTGTGAGTGAGTCCGAGTGAGTGAGTCCGAGTGAGTGAGTGAGTCCGAGTGAGTGAGTGAGTGAGTGAGTGAGTGAGTGAGTGAGTGAGTGAGTGAGTGAGTGAGTGAGTGAGTGAGTGAGTGAGTGAGTGAGTGAGTGAGTCCGTGTGAGTGAGTCCGAGTGAGTGAGTGAGTGAGTCCGAGTGAGTGAGTGTGTGTGTGTGTGATTTAATCATTGTGTTTGGTTGATATTTTGCGAGTCCTCTGAGCATTTCCCCAGACGATTCCTGGGACTGACGGTAGCTGAAGCTAATTAAATATGCAAATATTATCCAAACCTAGCCGTGGGGGTTTTCTTCCAAGTCTTCAGTTCGGCACGCCCATCAAATCCGAGTGTTTTTCAGAGAGCCTCAAAACCAAGGCAGAAAATAGCCTATTACTTATTCATTATGATGTTTTTGAATGTAAAAACCACACAAACGTCATAAATTGACCTCAGACAACAGTATAAAAAAATAAAAAAGCCAGTTCATGACACCTTTAAAGAAAATGTTTTGGTTACACTTTATTAGGTGTCATTTTTACAGTGTAATTATATATGTAAGTACTGATTAATATTAATGAACTACATGCACTTACTATGTTTGGGGTAGGATTAGGATTTGGTTGAGGGTAAGTTGCATGTAATTATTCATAATTTACTGTTATTACTATGGTAAGTACATGTAACACGGACACTGTAAAATAAAGTGTTACCAAATCATACACAATATATACACATTTTATTATATACATACAAAACATCTAAATATATATTTATTAATGTAAAATTATTTAAAATAATATTAATATTTATTTGTTTGCCAGCTTCAATTGTCACTCATCATGTCAAAATCACTCCCTGTTATTTAATTAAAACAAAATTGAGTGTGTTAAAAGTGAGATGATTGTGGACAGTGTTTTAAAACATGATTAAAACCTTATTCTCGTTACTTATATTATGAGCAAAAGCTCATATCCCATTATTCGCCACCTGTCTTTATTCTTCAGAAACTTTCTCTTTATATTTCCATCTTCTATATTACCAAAAGCTCAGCACTTTTCCCCTCGCGCATTTTAGTTTCACCTGCAATCTGTCACCCATATGTCACATTTGTTACAACATTTCTGGTGTTCATGAGATATTTGGCAAGAGTGTGTGTACAGCAATATTCGGTTGGGTGCTACTGACTATTCAGACCCTCAGTGACAGTGATGTCAGAGGGAGGGAAATGATGTCATGCTGTCACAAAATGTCATCTGGAATTGGAGACCAAATGATTCACTGGTGATGTTTGTTCTTTTTGAGTAGTTGCACAAACACATTTGGAATGTCAAACAAATGGACACTTTAGATGTGATAGTCTTTTCAATGTTGCTTCTGAAAGAGTTTTAAATTAGCCATTTCTGAATCCGTTTGGAATGGATTATTATAGAATAATTGTGGTCCTAAATGCTGATTATTGTCCTAAATGCTGATACATAGTTAATGCATAGTTCCATTTCATGTTGTCTTGGATAATATGGTGTTCCTGCATTACTTCCCTCTACAAAATAGAGGAAATAAATCCAACTTGTGTGACTGTGTGTTGAGCTCTTCTAATTTGTGATTCATCTTTTTCCAGGGTCTGTATGTGTTTTCCGTGTACTTCATCATGCATAGTCAGGTCTTCTGGCCAGCTAAGGCTACCTACACCGTGGAGATGAATGGTCACAGCAGCCCAGACTCCATGTATCAGAGCACCGGTGCCGTTACCGTCGGTGGAGGAGAAATCAGCAAGTCCACTCAGAACCTCATCAGTGCCATGGAAGAGGTGCGTCTGTTACCGAGAGTTTTGATACATGTTCCCTATGATCAGTTGTTGCATATGTTTTATTTGGCAGTGGCATATGACAGCATTTCATACCACACATCTATACTTCTAACATTTACATTGGTAGCATTTAGATTTATGTGGTCTTGCATAACCACCTATTTATTATCCTCGGGCCAAGGCAGAGGATTCTCAGACCTGTGTTTGTTCACCAGGTCTGCTCATGCACACACGGACTGTGAAAGTGTTATGCAATAAAGAGGCCTGGTGTAGAAGCTCACATTCCTCTGAGCCCTCAATGTAAACTTTTCACAGATCCGGAAAAGAGGGTGTGCGGGAGGTTAGGAGGAGAGAGACAGGGCTGCGGAGAGAGCACAGGCTGCATGGGAAAGATCGGCAGAGATCAAGAAAGGCTTTTAGAGGAGATATTTATAGAGAAAATATCTCAGTTCCCTGCAGTCTGAGCTGTTCTCAAGACTCTATACTTGTATTAGTAAGATTGAAAGTATACTACCATTGGTCACAGTCTGCCTGTGCAGTGTGAATTAGCTTTTAAGGAGATATGACATATTTTCCCAAACTTATGGAATTAATAAAAAACACTGTCCCACTTTATTTGAAAAAAAAAAAAAAAATGTTCAAAATGAAAAACAGGACCTAACTGTGTTGAAAGGTCTATAATTATCATTTAGTTTGGTACATTTACATTTACGGTTGTTGCATCATACGAAAACTCAAAAAACTTTGCTCCATTCAACTTTTAGATACAGTGAGGAAAATAAGTATTTGAACACCCTGCTATTTTGCAAGTTCTCCCACTTGGAAATCATGGAGGGGTCTGAAATTGTCATCGTAGGTGCATGTCTACTGTGAGAGACATAATCAAAAAAAAATAATCCAGAAATCGCAATATATGATTTTTTAACTATTTATTTGTATGATACAGCTGCAAATAAGTGTTTGAACACCTGTCTATCAGCTAGAATTCTGACCCTCAAAGACCTGTTAGTCTGCCTTTAAAATGTCCACCTCCACTCCATTTATTATCCTAAATTAGATGCACCTGTTTGAGGTCGTTAGCTGCATAAAGACACCTGTCCACCCCATACAATCAGTAAGAATCCAACTACTAACATGGCCAAGACTAAAGAGCTGTCCAAAGACACTAGAGACAAAATTGTACACCTCCACAAGGCTGGAAAGGGCTACGGGGAAATTGCCAAGCAGCTTGGTGAAAAAAGGTCCACTGTTGGAGCAATCATTAGAAAATGGAAGAAGCTAAACATGACTGTCAATCTCCCTCGGACTGGGGCTCCATGCAAGATCTCACCTCGTGGGGTCTCAATTATCCTAAGAAAGGTTAGAAATCAGCCCAGAACTACACGGGAGGAGCTGGTCAATGACCTGAAAAGACCTGGGACCACCGTTTCCAAGGTTACTGTTGGTAATACACTAAGACGTCATGGTTTGAAATCATGCATGGCACGGAAGGTTCCCCTACTTAAACCAGCACATGTCAAGGCCCGTCTTAAGTTTGGCAATGACCATTTGGATGATCCAGAGGAGTCATGGGAGAAAGTCATGTGGTCAGATGAGACCAAAATAGAACTTTTTGGTCATAATTCCACTAAACGTGTTTGGAGGAAGAAGAATGATGAGTACCGTCCCAAGAACACCATCCCTACTGTGAAGCATGGGGGTGGTAGCATCATGCTTTGGGGGTGTTTTTCTGCACATGGGACACGGCGACTGCACTGTATTAAGGAGAGGATGACCGGGGCCATGTATTGCGAGATTTTGGGGAACAACCTCCTTCCCTCAGTTAGAGCATTGAAGATGGGTCGAGGCTGGGTCTTCCAACATGAGAATGACCCGAAGCGCACAGCCAGGATAACCAAGGAGTGGCTCTGTAAGAAGCATATCATGGTTCTGGCGTGGCCTAGCCAGTCTCCAGACCTAAACCCAATAGAGAATCTTTGGAGGGAGCTCAAACTCTGTGTTTCTCAGCGACAGGCCAGAAACCTGACTGATCTAGAGAAGATCTGTGTGGAGGAGTGGGCCAAAATCCCTCCTGCAGTGTGTGCAAACCTGGTGAAAAACTACAGGAAACGTTTGACCTCTGTAACTGCAAACAAAGGCTACTGTACCAAATATTAACATTGATTTTCTCAGGTGTTCAAATACTTATTTGCAGCTGTATCATACAAATAAATAGTTAAAAAATCATACATTGTGATTTCTGGATTTTTTCTTTTTTTAGATTATGTCTCTCACAGTGGACATGCACCTACGATGACAATTTCAGACCCCTCCATGATTTCTAAGTGGGAGAACTTGCAAAATAGCAGGGTGTTCAAATACTTATTTTCCTCACTGTAGTTCAGCCTACTTTTCGTTACTTTTTGTTTTAGCTGTCAATGCATGCCTTTTCAGTGTGTGGGTGCAAATTAAGAGGTCTGGGTTAAGTTCATTCTCCAGATTAGGGATCGACCGATATGGATTTTTTTAGTGCCCATGCCGATACCGATTTTTTTCCATCAGCCTTAGCCGATGACCGATACGGGCTGCCGATTTTCTTGAGCTGATACTGCTTCTGCTCCCTCAAATTACATCATAAAAATGACACAATGATCATGATGATAACAATGTTACAAGTCTCAATTGAAAAAAGGAACATTTATTGAACTAAAAAAAAACTATATTAAACAAATAGTAAAAACAGGTAAGGTAGAACAAGAAAAAAAAAGAGTTCTGTGGTGAAAATAAATTCTGAAAATAAATATTTAAGCATAAATAAAATAATTACACTATTGCACACAGTAGCAACAAGCAAGCAGCATAACAAAGTGCACACTGACTGTACTATACTTAATTTGAAAACTATTTACAACGGAGTCATTTAATGCTTAGCTGCACTTAACTTAATCTCTTGTAGAGCAACACCAGCAGTAATTCAGGAAAAAAATCTCCCAATGCTCCACGTGAAATTTCGGTCTTTCGACCTTTTACCATCGTGTCAATTCTCAATTGATCTTCATTAATATGCGCAAGGGAGGGAGAGCAAGACAGTTTGAAGACGGTGAGAGTGTGCATGCGCAAAGCCGGAGAAGGGGTGCGCTCTCTGCCTGTTCTTTCAGTAACACATGCAACCTGTCACAAGCGCAGCAGTCAGTCTCTACATCACTCACCGATCAAATAAGGCTGTAGCGGGATATAAATTTGCTTTGGTGGTGGCCAGTGTTGATTCTGTGGCACAACCATAGACAGTAAAAGAAATGGACACAGCGACCCCATAGACTTCGCGGGGAAAAGTGAAGTCAATTAGAAGCACTCACTTCCTGATGGCTGAGCGTACTGCACAGCCTCAGACTGAGCTTGACGATGTAGATGTGACGTGAGCAACCAGTCTGACAGTTGTAAGTCTTCTAGTAGTCGTGCAAAGTGAAATCTGAATCACGTTGTTGAAATATTTTGTCCCGTTGCTTTTGGCTCTCTATGGGCTTCTCCCCATGCTTCTCCCTTGACTTTATCGGACTTTATGCCTCCTCGTCCCCCCGATTGCCTCATAGACAGCAAAAGATTGCCTGCGAGCTTCTCCTCCTGTCTAAACGGTAATTTCTCTACTATGCGTCAGAGTCGCGTGGTTATGACGCAATCGTTAGCCTATTTTTTACAAAAATGGCTTCTACAGGGCGATAGTGTAAGATACAAGGAAATGGAGCATTTTATACAGTGTCGTGTTTCTTTAGAAATAAACAATGGTAAAATGGAGTCTTTAAATGCCTCAGATGTAAAGTTATTCGCTGTCAAAGTGATGCCAAAATGAATGGGAGTCAATGGGATGCTAACAGCAGGTGATGGCTTGGTTAGCAATGGCTGCCCCTATGGAAGGTACGCTTTCCGGGTGCTGGATTACCCCCTTGGGCACAACACCGCAAATTAGTCTATGTGTGGGAAACGAAGAGACACACACACACGTGTCCAAACCGCAGCCAGGTGGTCGCTGAATAAAACTCCCACAAATACCATGGTACTACGTCGGCATTACTTAATCCTATGACCAGTGTTCGTAACAGCTACCGTATGCATACGAATAGCCTACAACTTAGCAGCTCCCAGCTCCTATTTGCAGCTCCCTAAATACAATGGCATGCAGTTTTATAGACGAGGCATTCAGCATTTGCATTTTCCATTTGGACGCACAAACTTGCTTAACTATAGTTGCAAGCACATATAGAGCAACGTGTTTCCACTTTCAAAGTGTATGGCAATATTTCAACTAAGTCAAACAGTTAAAAGATACTTTGAAAGTTTAAAACTTGTCGTTGTCTTGAAGAGAAGATTCCAGCACTGCTAGTGGGGGAGGGGCAGTGCATGAACTGCAGCGTCTCCAGCAGCAGCACAGAGCTGCCTGTGGACGCCTGTCTGTAAATAATGCCGGGGGGAAAATAATCGGCGAACGCAGCAGCCCTGTATCGGCTGATACCGATACACGCAAAAACTGCAAATATCGGCCTGATATATCGGTCGTTCACTACTCCAGATCCAGTTCATTTTTCTGTCAAAGAGAAAAATCGTTGCAAAATGGTTTGAAATAAAGCCAATGTATTCCTTAAAACCGTGTCTGCTTAGTTGAATCCATTGATGCTATAGTTTCCCACCCATACTGAATTTTGAGTGGACAAATCAATAAAATTGTGGCAAGACTATAGTTTTTGACCTCTAGTGTAGACTTAGGGGAACTGAAGTAGCCTAATCCTGTTTTGTTCATGAGAGCACTGACTTCTGGCTTAAAACGGCTCGTAGTGTCACATGTGGCCTCGAGACAAGAGACCACTGGGGGGGGGGATGAGGTGACCGGTGGAGAGAGGAAAGGGGAGGCCGTCTCCTCAGACTCTTCAAACAGACATGAGTAGGTGCCTGGTGGTGCTCAGTTCACCCAGCGTACATTCTGTTCTGATTACAGGACTGTTGATGGGCTATTGTACCAGAATGAGGTGCCTGGGACATGGGGGACTGGAGCAGCCTCTCCCTCCATCCTCCTGGGAAAAACAAAGGAAATGAAGCTATTGCCATTAGGAAGCACATTAAAGGGAGGGCAGGCCAGATGTACTGTTTCACAATGTTTAATGAGGCTAAATGTTCTTTGCTTTGATGATTAAAATCAGTGAAAGAGTAGATTTATGTCACAAGATGAAGTCAGAAGGTTAGTGTGATCAATATCACTGCCTCTTCAAGACACATCAACTATTTAGTTTGCCGTGTCTCTTATATGTGTCTACTGGCAAAGAGTTTCCTTTATATTACCAAAGATGGCCACATGAGTGTTAGTGGGATAACAACATAATAACAAAGAAACAAATTGGAGGAATGTTGAAATATAAAGCAATATGTCCCAAACCAGCCGTGGTGAAGTTATTATCAAAGGGTGCAGTGTGTTTGCAGTGTTATGTTGTTGTATTGTTCGTTGCATGTTGGTTGCTTTACTGGAGCTTTAGGTTTCACTGGGGTGATAATGTGAGAATTTATCATTCTCTGATTATGAATAATTATTGTTTGGTCCATCAGGTTTTTGTCAGTCAAGTTTAGAGAAAATAATCATTAATTAACCTCTTAAAAATTATTTAATTAACTGGATTTTCCCAAAACAAGTATTGTCATAATTATTTAATATGAAAGAAATATACGACAAAGCATAAAAAACACGATCTAACAATTTTTTAGCTAATTAATCAATATTTTGTTACAGTAACAATGAATGAAGAACACTCTAGCCTTTTAATATAGTAATGTAGGGACTACAATACTGTATATAAATAATTCATAGTTTGCAAATTATTTGTAAGTACTTCATTACTGTATACTTTTATCATTGTTGATGATATATAAGTTGTTCTGCTTAATATTTTTGTAGAAACCTAACACAATTGTTTTCCTTTTGATTAATTTATTTTTAAAAATAATTTTTTGTAACATTAATTTCCCTCACATATAAAAAATCTCATCCTTAGCTATACCAAAATTCATTACAAAACATCTGCATGCTTGCAAACTCTTGCTCACCCCTCAAACCCATCCTAATAAAACTCTATGACATCCAAGCCTTCGTAACCTCCGAATGACCCCTGCACCAGACACTCCGGCGAATTCAGGGCTGATTTGTGTGGGTCATTTAAGCTCAGACTGGATACACAAACAAGAAGAACTACAAAAGTCATTTTCATTTGGTGAAGCTTTGGAAAAATGGTAGTTGTTTTCTTTTTCTGACATCTAAATACCCTTTTTTGTTGTGTTTTGCAGATCTCTGCAGACTGGGAGAGAGCTTCACTGAGGCCCGGCAGTCAACCCAGCAGTGTTTTCAAACAGAGTCCTCAAGACGAGACCTACATCACAGAAGGAGGGTTCATCAACACTAATCTGGTGCAGGACGAGGAGTCACAGGAGTTTGATGACCTCATATTTGCCTTAAAAACTGGTAAGTCCCTTTCTCCAAAAAAACTGTAAATCCTTACTGATCTTTAGCGATATATACAGGTGCTGGTCATATAATTAGAATATCATCAAAAAGTGAAACTTGTATATTATATTCATTCATTACGCATAGACTGATATATTTCAAATGTTTATTTCTTTTAATTTTGATGATTATAACAGACAACTAAGGAAAATCCCAAATTCAGTATCTCAGAAAATTAGAATATTACTTAAGACCAATACAAAGAAAGGATTTTTAGAAATCTTGGCCAACTAAAAACTATGAACATGAAAAGTATGAGCATGTACAGCACTCAATACTTAGTTGGGGCTCCTTTTGCCTGAATTACTGCAGCAATGCGGCGTGGCATGGAGTCGATCAGTCTGTGGCACTGCTCAGGTGTTATGAGAGTTGGTCAGAAGTAGGAACCATGATGTGCTCTAAAACGTCCTGGTATACGGCTGCATTGACCTTGGACCTCAGAAAACACAGTGGACCAACACCAGCAGATGACATGGCACACCAAACCATCACTGACTGTGGAAACTTTACACTGGACCTCAAGCAATGTGGATTGTGTGCTTCTCCACTCTTCCTCCAGACTCTAGGACCCTGATTTCCAAAGGAAATGCAAAATTTATTTCATCAGAGAACATAACTTTGGACCACTCAGCAGCAGTCCAGTCCTTTTTGTCTTTAGCCCAGGCGAGACGCTTCTGACGCTGTCTGTTGTTCAAGAGAGGTTTGACACAAGGAATGCGACAGCTGAAACCCATGTCTTGCATATGTCTGTGCGTAGTGGTTCTAGAAGCACTGACTCCAGCTGCAGTCCACTCTTTGTGAATCTCCCCCACGTTTTTGAATGGGTTTTGTTTCACAATCCTCTCCAGGGTGCGGTTATCCCTATTGCTTGTACACTTTTTTCTACCAAATATTTTCCTTCCCTTCGCACATTTATTAATGTGCTTGGACACAAAGCTCTGTGAACAGCCAGCCTCTTTTGCAATGACCTTTTGTGTCTTGTCCTCCTTATGCAAGGTGTCAATGGTCGTCTTTTGGACAACTGTCAAGTCAGCAGTCTTCCCCATGATTGTAGCCTACAGAACTAGACTGAGAGACCATTTAAAGCTTTTGCAGGTGTTTTGAGTTAATTAGCTGATTAGAGTGTGGCACCAGGCGTCTTCAATATTGAACCTTTTCACAATATTACAATTTTCTGAGATACTGAATTTGGGATTTTCCTTAGTTGTCTGTTATAATCATCAAAATTAAAAGAAATAAACATTTGAAATATATCAGTCTGTGTGTAATGAATTAATATAATATACAAGTTTACATTTTTGAATGGAATTAGTTAAATAAATCAACTTTTTGATGATATTCTAATTATATGACCAGCACCTGTATAATAGTTCTGGTGAATACTAGTTATGTTTCTTTGGAAGAGACCAACATTTGGGAATAATGGTTTATCTACACACAGGTTCTGGCCTTAACGTGAGTGACAATGAGTCAATTCACGGCAGTCATGATGGAGGTAGTGTGGCTAACTCTCAGATCGTAGAGCTGCGGCGGATTCCCATCGCAGACACACATCTCTAACCTCACTGTTTTTTGTAATGAAAATTGTAAAATAAAAACAATAGTTGTTTTTGTTTTTTACTGTTTCTGCCTTTGCACTAAATCTTGTTAATTTTTAAGTTGTCTTTTTATACGTGAAATTTGAAATTGTTGTTTTTTAAGTATATACATATGTGAATATAATTATCACTAAATTAATTTGTGAAGGTTTAGTATTGGTTTGGATGGAAAATATAGATTGATTGGAGGTCAGGCCAGTGTGTCTCATAATTCTGCTGCTTGATTTGTGTAACACCAATAATAAATGATTCAACCACCTTTCAGTCTGCGTTTTCCTCAAATGGATCTTTATCCAACAGATCTACTTCATAATGAACAATGCAAATATTTTACTGGTAGTAAAATAAGAGCACACTTTCAGAAATGATTAAGGTATACACTGAAAGAAAACAAGGTTTGGGTGTGTGTGCACATACCACTTTAGTATCGACAATAACAAACCAGTTCTACAGGTACATAGGCCTACTTTGCCAAAGGAAACATGCTTTGTTTGTGTGGGAAACAACCTACACTGTGAATAGAAGAACATTAGCGGCACATATGAACAACAGAGCAAATGTTTTATTTTCAGCCACAGTGTGCAATATGGAAGACATTTTTTTTTATTCTGACTGCTTTTAAGCCGGGTGCACACTGTAATACATAATAGTCCTTAACAATTGTTCCTTATCAGACTGTATGAACATGATCCTCGCTCTGAGCCATGTCACACTGCAAGAGCTAAGTTGTCATTACCCAGCAGGCATTTGGTTACCTTTTGGTTGCGACGTCAGGTAACCAAAATTCAACGTCTAATGCCAACGTTAATTTGATGTCCAATACCAATGGTATACCAGCTGAAGTTGATATTTAGTTGTTTTTAGGTTGTGTTGTAAAGTAACCAAAATCCAACGTCATATTGACGTCAAATACTGACATTTAGTCATGAGGTATGACGACCAAAACTCAACGTCTCCTTGACGTCATAATGGTAACGTCCACACAACGTCAAATTCTAACATCATTAGACGTTGATCTTTTGTTGGTTTTAGGTTGTGGTATTAACTAACCAAAATCCAACGTCTCAAGCCAATTTCATATTGACATCAAATACTGACATTTAGTCATGAGGTATGATGGACAAAACCCAACGTCCACACGTCATAAAGGTAACGTCCACACAACGTCAAATTCTAACATCATTAGACGTTGATATTTTGTTAGTTTTAGGTTGTGGTTTTAACTAATCAAAATCCAATGTTGATCTAACATCAGAACCCAACGTCAGATTGACATCAACATCCAACGTAGGACGGACGTTGCATTTTGGTTGAAAATGAAAATCGGGTTGACATCAACATCCAGCGTTGGACAGACATTAACGTGAGCATGTCAAACTTACGATCAAAGACTTCTGAATTTAGTCTAGGATCAGAGGAATCTTTTACTATTTGCAAAATTTGTCTCAGGCTGCCAAATCATGGCCAAAACCGTGCACCCGGCTTTAGTGTAAGTTTCTCACTGGCCTGGATGGGAGGGGGATGACTTAGATGACTTACTGATTTATATATTGCTCTTATGTTTCTGGAGAGAGTTCAGACATGTTGAAGAGTTTAAAGTGTGTGTGTGTGTGTGTGTGTGTGTGTGTGTGTGTGTGTGTGTGTGTGTGTGTGTGTGTGTGTGTGTGTGTGTGTGTGTGTGTGTGTGTGTGTGTGTGTGTGTGTGTGTGTGTGTGTGTGTGTGTGTGTGTGTGTGTGTGTGTGTGTGTGTGTGTGTGTGTGTGTGTGTGTGTGTGTGTGTGTGTGTGTGTGTGTGTGTGTGTGTTGGACTGAAATGGGCAGCGAGGGAAACCACTGTGGACTGGAGAAGTTTGCGGTCTGACCTTCATGGACGATGCATGGGTGGCACACCCAAGAATAAAGAGCTGGTGTCAGCTATACATGGATCCATGTCTCTGAAAGAACTAAAACAGCAAAACAGTATTTTTAGGAAAATAATTGTACAATTCCTCCATCAGGAAGGGACCTTTCTTTAAAGGTATACAAGTTCAAAATCAACTTCCCTATAGAGAAAATAAATAGGATTTTTATTTCTGTAACTGGACTGTTGCACTCTATTCTGTACAGCGACATGCTAACAGCAAATATTAGCTGTGTCCCTGTTCTGCAGACTTCAAAGGCCATGCCTTCGAAGTCCAAACTGAGCATCGTTATATTGGGCAGTTTTATTGTATCTGTCATTTTTAATTGGTAAAATTATAGTTATTTACCTCATTAAAGACGTTGAGTATACATTCTACAGTATTTGTCTAATTTTCAAGTACTTTTTTGCTTTAAATCAAAGTTTGTAATGTTGTGATTTACCTCATTGCTGGCTGGTTTGGTTCATGGCTTATAACTCTTTAACAAAGATTTCCTTAAATAAATTTGTAATCAGGAAAAATACATCCAGAACCACATAATAAATATAAGGTAACACTTAGCTTAGGGTCCAATTCTCGCTATTAACTAGTAGCTTATAGCATTCATATCCTCTTGGGACCCATAAAAAAGTGTGTTTTGAATTTAGTATTTTTTTCATGTCATTACATTGTTAAGAGCATAAGAAACAAATGGAAAAAAATAAACCTTTTTGAAAAATGATATTTTATTCATGTTATGAAATGTCCTCTATAGTTGACACCAGGTTGTTTAAAAAAATTAAATGGCATGAAATTGCATTTATAGGCAAAACAATGGGATTTATTTTTAATTCACCAATCAATTTTTAGGTTTCAGGATTTTTTTTTAAACAAACTTTGTTTAAAGATGATTCTGCACTATGTTATGAAAGATATAATGGAATGCATTGATAAACCGTTTTACTTTATGAAATATGTGGGTAAACTGGCCATACTTGGATTTTCCCATTCAATACAATGCATCTATACACTGCATCTTATTTGCATATTAATGTGTTCTTGGTGCAACATGTAATGAAAAAAATAAGTGTAATAATGGGAGTAATAATTGGCAACATGTTCTTAATAATATCTATTGATATGTAATTTCTTTCCCTATTCACTTGTGTCTCCAAAATGCCTGATAAACATGATTTATGGCATCATGTTTATCAGGCATCCACTACAGTGGACATTTATGAAATCAGCACCCTGTTTTGTAACAGAAAGTCATATATTTTGATTAGAAACCCCATAACATTTTCCTGAGATGTTGATTTATAAAAAACAATTTGAAAATTAATCCGATTTAAATTATATTTTAAAAATATTATCATATTTCCATAAGAGTGCTAAACATTAATGTCAGCCGTTTTTAAAGACCAAGAAGTTGTTGTTGTCCTGGTGAAACCTCCAAACATTTGGTATCCCTGCAAAGCCCCAAATGTGCTCTTTACAGGACATCCAGACTGTGACATGTGACATGATGTCAGAGAAATTCCCTAAAATATAACGTCCACTACAGTGGACAAAAGTATATTTGTGGGTCCTAGGGCTGTTTATTAGTACTTATAAAGCACATATTAATGCCTTATTCGGCATGGCCATAATCCTACCCAATAGCTAAATGTAACTACCTTACTAACTATTAATTAAAGCAGTAACTAGGAGTTTATTGAGGCAAAAGTCATAGTTAGTTAATAGTGCAAATTGGACCCTAAACTAAAGTGCGACCAAATATGGTTGTGTAGTAATTGAAGTATATTTATAGGCTAATTATTATTTCTCTCGCCTCATCCTCTGTAAAAAAAAAAAAAAAAAATTCTCTGAGCTTGTCACAGTGCCATTTTGGGATTGCTTTCTCCACAATAAACAAATGCGTTGCTGCCTTATAATTTGGCCAAAAGAAGGGCTGAGTAATTATGCTGCTTTCCTTCTGAGCCAGCATTTGCGTAGGAGCTTGTCTATGATACCTTAAAAATGCGGCCTACGTAGGAAGCACACTATAGGTTTTGGAACGGAGCGATTAAACAGCCTCTTCCTGTTTCTTCATCCTGTCTTCTGTAAATCATGCAACCCCTTTATGGACCCGTATCGTCCATCCATCTCCCTCAGCTAAAGAAAACACATTCCCAGGGCAGATGCAACACCCCCAAAACAAACAGATCATCTTTGAGGTCAGAGGGCTGTAACCTCTCAGATTATGCGTGGTCAGATCAGTTCCAGATGAGTGTACTCCAGTCAGCGGGGAGACATATAAACTTCGCCATATGTCTTCTGATTTACATCTGCTGTGACACAGTACGAGTAGCTTGGCACAAGCGTTAGCCTGCGCAGCACTGCTGGAATGTGGAGCGCACTTGAGGGAGCCGTCGGCCAAAAGTAGCACCTGAGACTTTAGATGTTGTTTTCAAGCTTTATAACTCGTATTACTAAAATGTATGGTCATAATCCTGTTGGTCTTGGAACCAACTTTATTTGGGAATACAGGAAATTATAGTTCAACTAAAATTGATACTTTTTTACTCACCCTCACGTTGTTCTAACCCTGAATGACTTTCTCTCTTCTGTGGAACATAAAAGAAGATATAGAAGATATTTTGAGGAATGTTTTTGTACAAAATGAAAGTCAATAGGGAAAACAACTGAATTGAACCCCATTTACCTTCATTGTCTGGACAAAACCAAACATTTATTCGTATGTGCTCCACATGTGTGATTACTTTTACAGTGTGTTTGTGTAGGATGTTCTCAGTACGACTGCAACCATATTTGATATTCCCATTGGGCTTATGGCATTTGAAAGCAGATGGGCTGTCTAAATAAACTGTCTCCAGAGGCTTAGGAGCAAGTATGTGTTGTGTAGATTCCTCTGTGCGCTAACAAGTGCTCTTATCATAACTACAAGCGGACACCAAGTACATTCTGTATTTATTCTTTCTTCCAGATCTTGTAAACAAGAAGTCTTAAAGTAAAATGTGTGTGTGACAGGAGACCTCTTGAGTAAATAAGATGGGAAATTCAAAAATGGTAATTTAGGGGGGTTTACAGTTAAAAATGGTGATGTCTTCAAATAGACTTTTTTTTTTGTTGTAATAATGGGCAAAGATGTGATATCATGAGTCAATCTTCGGTAACACTTTATAGTAACTACAGTGTAATAAAGTATTTACAAATAATTTGCAAATAGTTAATTAACAGTTTATGGACTATTAATAGACTATATACAAATAGTGAGTTCTTCATTCATTGTCACTGTAATTAACAAAGTGTTACTGTTTAATTAGCTCATATGTTAATAGTTAAATAATGTTTTGTTAACAACAAATTAACTGTAAATAGTTCTCACTTTAGATTAGTTCACAGAAAATGGGAAAATTACATTCAAGCTGCAGTCCGTAACTTTTGGCACTCTAGCGGTTAATAAACAGAACTGCATGCGTTTTGCGGAAGAACATTGCAGCCGGAGCTACTTCTCTCTGTCTATGGCGAGTCACGCAGGGACTGTGCTCCTCCGCAGCAGTTCCTACCAGACCGGTCTGAAATAGTCCCAATATAAACACGTATTATAAGTGTACCATAATGATTCAGGGTAAGACAAAAACACAGTTTGGAAAATGGATTCCTGTTGTACATTTTCATTATTCTCATTCTCATTAACAGCTTTAAATAAAGGGTTAGTTCGCCCTCATGTTGTTCCAAACCCGTAAGACCTTCGTTCATCTTCAGAACACAAATTAAGATATTTTTGATGAAATCCGAGAGGTTTATGAACCCAACTTTCAAGGCCTAGAAAGGTAGTTGTTACGGTTGGTGTGCAGCAGGGATGACAACAGAATCGGACTTCAAAACATTAGATGGGATTTAATAAAACAAGGAATCAGACGGGAACCAAACTCAGCATACCAACATCAGGATAACATAAACATTAGAACGGACAAGGAGTGCTGGGAGTGAGTTCAATATAAAGGGAGTGCAAACGATGAATACCCGGTGCAGGGAATCCGGGAGGAGCAGGAGAGATGATGAGGAAGTGAGATCAGGTGTGAGACAGGGAGGATTCTGGGAAATGGAGTCCGGGACAGGCGTGGATTGTAACAGTAGTAAAGACATCGATAAAATAGTCCATGTGACTGTAGTGGTTCAACCTTAATGTTATAAAGTGACGAGAATACCTTTTGTGTACAAACAACAAAAATAATGACTTTATTCAACAATCTCATCTCTTCAATGTTATTCTCCTATGCTGATGTAGTAAACTCAGTGTAGCGCTTCCAGGTTCTACGTCAGGACGCAGTTCATTATTAGCCAGCTCCCGCGTTAGCATCATGGGTCATGGTGCTCACGTGAACAGCGTCGGCCAATAATAAGCAGTTGTTCTGACATAGAACCTGGAAGTGCTGTACTGTGTTTACTACGTGATTAAGATAGAATATTGACGTTTAAGAGAATAGATTGTTGATTAAAGTCGTTATTTTTGTTTTGTTTTGGGGTTTTTTGCACACAAAATTTTTTCTCGTCGCATCATAACATTAAGGTTGAAACACTGTAGTCACATGGACTATTTTAACAATATCTTTACTACCTTTCTGGGCCTTGAAAGTTGCAATGACGTTGCTGCCTATGTGTGGTTCAGAAACCTCTCACATTTCATCAAAAATATCTTAATTTGTGTTCCAAAGATGAGTAAAGGTATTGCGGGTTTGGAACGACATTAGGGTGAGTAATTAATGACCATTTAAATTTTTTGGGGTGCTTTAAACTTTATTGGACATTAATTGCATTATCATTAAGAGTTCATTAAAATGTTTACAAATACATTAAGCATATCCCCAAAGCTAAACATAACCACTTAAAAATAAATAAATAAAATTATACTACGGGCCGTTGAATGCTTGAATCTGATTGGCTGATGAACGTTCTGAGGTGTGCAATTATTTTCTGGGAAACGCACAGCGAACATAGTTCCAGGCAGCTCTCTGTTAACTGTAAATCTTAATATTTACGGTGAATATAAAACGTTCAACAACTGGGCGGCAGCAGTATTAGACAGTCCAGATGAAAACCAACAAAAGGAAGCGGACATCAAAGGCAAGCTTTTCTGTCTCATTACTGCAATCACACGTGCTCACACACGCACTACAGTTTGCACAAAAAGGTGTTGTCAGCGCTGCCCTGATGATTTTATCAGTTAGCCTATATAGTGTAGCAACTTAAAGGCTACACATGACATTTTTTCACTAGCGAGGTAATAACAGCGCTGTTTAGAGATGCACAGAAGTAGCCTAATTCACACAAGAGCTCTCTCTCGCTCGCTCTCTCTCTCTCTCTCTCTCTCTCTGATCCCATTGTTCAAACTTTAGTTAGTGTGTAATGTTGCTGTTAGAGCATAAATAATACCTGTAAAATTATAAAGCTCAAAGTTCAATGCCAAGTTCCCTTTCAAAGCCTACAGCGAACGGCCGGCTTGGACTACATCCTGGTACAGCCTGCTTTAATTACGTCAGTAGAACAGTTTGTTGACTAACGTCCGCCCACAAGAATACGCGAAAAAGGGGGCGTGGTCTTGTTGCTCTCCCACGTGGAGAAGAGGAAGTGTTGCGTGGAGAAGAGGAAGTGTTCCGTTTGAGTGTGTTTGTCGCCATGTCGTCGAGACGCTATTATTTTCATCCCGGAGTCAAATCACCTTTGTTTGGCTTTCCCAGGGACGCTGTACTTAGAGATCATTGAGCGCATACATCTCCCCGTTAAGAGGCGTGACCTTTCCGTGCAACGTGCGCTAAGCTGCTGTCGAATCACAACATAGGAACCGGGAAGCGTGCGCTAAACTGCGGTCAAATCACAACACGGGAACCGCTGGCACAATCAGAACTCGTTACGTATTTCTGAAGGAGGGACTTCATAGAACAAGGAACTCATCAGCCGTTTTTAGGACAATGAAAACAGCGTTATACAGTTAAGTAAATTGTGTGAAAAATACTGTTTTTTTACACGTGAAACATGAACACATGTTATATTGCACACTGTAAACACAATCAAAGCTTAAAAAAAACACGAAAAACGGGACTTTTAAAATGACGTTTCGGAACTAGCAAAAGAGCCGTTGGATGAGACGCGGAAGAAATAGTCCTACTCACAATAGCGATTTAAGTACAAAAACCGGACGAATCCCTTTAAATATATCATCGGATCGATGTCTTGAGGTGTGGTAACCGTAGTATAAGCGGAATAATTGACTCCGCTTTGCGTCGTGACCGCATCACCACCTCGGGTGTGCATTATTATTCTAATAATTCAACGGCCCGGAGTCAATTATTCCTTACATAATGTTGTCAATATGAATTAAATACAAATACTCATAAGATCACATTGTTAAAATACGTGAGTAAGGATTAGGGGTTCAGGGGAAGAATATACAGTTTGTACAGTATAAAACTCATTATTTCTATGGAAAGTCCCTGTAAAACATGGAAACCCAACGTGTGTGTGTGTGTGTGTGCGTGCGTGTATGCGTGCGCTTAATGTATTTGTAAACATTTTAAGGAACACTGTGTAAGAACTCAATTAATGTCTAATACATTTTCCATGACCTAATCTAAAGTGAGAACTGTTTACTGTTAATAAGTTGTTCACAAAGGATTATCTAATTCTTTACATATAAGCTAATCAAACAAAAAATGTGTTCATTATTGTGACAATGAATGAAGAACTCACTATTAAAGTCTATTTGTGTATTAATGAATTAACTAAATATTAATGAACGATAAACTAATCGTTTTCAAAACATTTGTATGTACTTTATTACACTATAGTTATTATAAAGTGTTATACAATCATCTATGTATTCATGTCTCTGCAATGCTGCAGTCAAGAACCTCGACCTTTCAGTTCTGGTGAGCATTTGATATCAAGAAGGAGACTGACACTGTTTTCAAGTGGTGCTTGCCAAGATTTCCAGACGTTTACTCTGCACTGGATTTCCAAAACTTTGGGCACTTAGACCAAGGTATGACAGTTTCCAACAATAACGTACATCATGGTGGTGGGTGAACATGTGGTCTTGGCCTTGAGAAACATGGCCTTGGTCTGGGACTGAAAACTTATGGACCTCAGTCCATGTGTTCCGAAGATGACATTTACCTCAACCGCAGGTTGGTATTGTATTCTCTTCATGAAAGGAACTCCATAACAGATTGTGTTAAAATACGTCAAATGGTTGGGTTGTTCAGAGCAAGTACTCCACGACTTTGAACTTCTTGTATAAATTGGGAGTAAATTCAACATTCTCTCCATTTCAGTTCATTGTAGTGGATAGATCTTGGCCTTGAGGTGTCTTGGTATGGATTTCCAGGGGTCTGGTCATGCAGAAATCATGTTAATGCTGCACAGAACTGCTGCTATGTCAGATAGTCTGGATAGCCGATGTGTTGCATGCTGAGGTCAAGAACGTTGGTGTTCTGTTTATATTTTTAGTACCTCTTCAAAGAATAAATAGTTCCAGGCTTTGGGGTCAGTCTTTCTGTTTGTTTTCCCAGATATTGACCTCAATTAGTGAAAGTCAGTCAGTCATTGAGACTGAAACCGTTCTGTTCAGCACTCTCAGGAATCTCCTCTATATTTAGCTTATGTTTTAGCGTAGCCTGTAAAACACGCTATAAATCTCAAACAACTTTTTGCACAGTTGACACATTGCTATTGCTAAATCTGCAGTGCAACATATGATAATGAAACATTATCGAAGTTATAAATGTTCTGCTTGATAATGTATTTAATGGCTTTAACAAAATACATCGAATTTGATCAAACCTTCAAAGCTTGCTAATATCTCAGATATTCCAGTCTTTGCCACTGGCAGAAGATGAAAAACAACTGCTCTGGTAAGGCTAGCTTTGGAATGAAACCATCAGTCAACCCTCCATCATAAACTAAGATATCTTCACCTTTCCTATTTTTTATTTTATTTTTATCATTATATATTTATTTCCCTCTCACTCTGCCTTCCT
The DNA here is from genome assembly GCA_023566225.1 of Romanogobio albipinnatus. NCBI lineage: Eukaryota > Metazoa > Chordata > Actinopteri > Cypriniformes > Gobionidae > Romanogobio > Romanogobio albipinnatus. The sequence continues at coordinate 44,360,590 of CM042242.1, forward strand.
TATAATTTTTTCTCCTCTGCATATCTTGTGTGTGTCCTTTGGGGCAGTCGTGGCCTAATGGTTAGAGAGTCGGACTTGTAACCGGAAGGTTGCGGGTTCGAGTCTCAGGTCCGGCAGGAATTGTGAATAACCAGCACCCTCCTCCACCCTCAATACCACGACCCTTGTGCAAGGCACCGAACCCCCGGGTGCCGCAGCAATATGACTGCCCACTGCTCCGGGTGTGTGTGCACTTGGATGGGTTAAATGCAGAGCACAAATTCCAAGTATGGGTCACCATACTTCACCACCACCACACTTCACTTCACTTCATTTTCAGAAACAATTCAACTTTAAAATCGTCCAATATAAAAGAGACCTAAATGGTTATATGACTGGTTGCATCAGGTCACCAAAATGGCCCATGCCTGCTAGATTCACTCCATGGTGTGCTGTGAAGCTTGGGTTCACAAACTATTTCAAGCTAGTACCCACTTAGGTATTGTTGTGAATTTCCTTTTCCTCGTTTGAAGAAGAGACCAGGAGACGTTGGGATATCTTTAAAGCAGACGTTACTTGTTTATTGAGAACCATGCTGTTCTTCGGCTGAGGTTCCAACAAGTCTAATTTAACAGTACCAAACACTGTAATTTATCTACATTTCAGGGGGAGGGATTATACAGCAGGGGAGGTGACACTCTGAACAATACAATGCAAATGTTGTATAGGAAATAGGGACACACCCCAAACGTTCCTGCCATCAGTCCTGATTCAATCAGCATAACAGTGTCATTCAAATGGATAGATGCTAATCCAATCACTCAGGGGCTCCAAGAGCCATTAAAGACAAATAGTGCTCATTTTACTTACAATGAAGAGAAACAGGAACTGGCCTGGAAGATTTGCATAGCATACTAATTAATCTTATATCATATTTTTTACCTTAAATGCTAAATACAATGTACTTTCTTAAATTTGTAATCTGACAGTATTTAACTCTTAAACGCATACCTCGGGTCTTTAGTGACACAAGACGTCATTCACTACCCTCCTCCTCATTCTTTTTTATTTTTCAACCTTCTTGGCATTCGTCAATCATTTAAGAAGAATAAAGAATAAAACTATAAAAGAATGCCTATTTTCCCATTAATTTTTTTGTAAAAATTGTATAGGGACCACTGGGGATCATTAGCGATAATAACCCGAGGTGTGTAACAGTGTAAGTATATATTTTTCTGCACAACGATATTTGAATCTTTGATGACCGTGCAATTCACATTTATTCTTCAAGGTGGCAATGTCTGATAAACAACGATGAAGTGGTGTTTCACTCATAGTGACCGCAGGCAGAGAACAAAAGAATAGGAAGAATCATCAGCGAAACTTGAACTGGCTCAGCGATTTACTACAGACCAAGTACTGAACAAAATCAAATATTAGTGTCACTGTCACTTGATGGCGGATTAGGTGAGCAAGCTGTCAGCGATCAAAATATTATATACCGAAGCTGAATCCATGGACAAAAAATCCATGTAGGGCCCATACCTCAAACCCATATCACGCCTACATTGGCCCCACCATGAAATGTTGGTTGGGTTGTTTGAAAATTGCTGCTGTGCAGACTAGGGTGAAGAAATACAAACTCAAGATGGTCATTACATGATAAATACTGCAGTTAATGAAAGGTAATGGAGATCAGGGAAGCCTTCGAAGGGTCAGATCTTAAAGCAAGTAAGAATAAGACACTGGTAGAGTATGTTGGTCCTGTATTGACTGCTGCTGCATGTATTGAGAGGTCTACTGTGGAGGAGACCCTGTTTGAAGTGTTGAGGTTGACCTTCTGAAAAAATCATTACATACTGTAGTTTGACATAATACTTTGCACACTATTTTCAAAAAACAACACGCATTTGAAAGTCAATGATTAAACCATATCATGAACAAATGTTAGTTATTTTCCTTGCATGACTGGTCATTATTTCAACATCCGACATTATATTACATATTTCCAATAATAGTTTACCAATCAATGCTTTGCCGTGTGATGCTAAACTAAACATTTGTTGAGCCTGTTTTAAGTGTTACAGGAATACAGAAAGACTTCCAGTTAAAACTGTGCCTGGAATTGTTTGCCACTTTCTGCTTTGCCCTGTGGCATCTTTTAATACACCTCATACCAACTGGGTCAGCGCATTTGTAACACAGATGCATGCACCTGTTGTCTCATTGTACAGCACTTCACAACTGAGAGTGAGCAGTGTACAGACGCTAAACCATGATAAACCACTGAACCATTTTTTTTATTTTTATTTGTAAGACTGCAACAAGAATGCACACATAAGAAATTCACACAGCAGTGGCCAAAAGTGAAGTCCGGACTAGGAAAATTGACATCCTTTGTTTCAATATTATTCAACATTTGTTAATTGTTTTATCTGTGATGATGCAATGAAACATGCCAAATTTTGCAGACATCATTTTTGGCCAGGATGTCATACAAAGAAATTATGAACACATTCAAAAACAAGAGAAAACCAACTAAATATTAAAGGGATTATTCACCCAAAAGTGAAAATTCTGCCATCATTTACTCACCCTCAAGTTGTTTTAAACCTGTATTTTTTTGTTCTGCTGAACACAAAGGAAGATATTTTGAAGAATGTTAGTAACCAAACAGGGCCCCATTGACTACCATATAGTAAAAAGAAATACTGTGGTAGTCAATACGGCCAGAGATCTGGGGTGTGTTTCCCGTACAACGATGTAACTCACTGCTTAACTACCATAGTACGATGCATCGTTGAAGAAATAAACTAGCTAGTCACGACTGTTTCCCGATACCATATTGTCACAAATCTGTCGTTCAACCACGTTGGTTAATGATGTCACGCAGGTGGTGGAGTATTAACTTATTGTATTTAATTAGTTTGAGATCAAATTAATGCTAGACTTTTTGCTATAAATTACAGACATGGCATCTGAGGATTAATTCTTATTTTTCTCAGTTATTTTGCTTTATTTTCAGATTCAATCACAAGCTCGATTTTACATACTAGTGCACGTCCGCACATGCGCACTCTTCAAAAACGGTGCTTTAAATCTCTTGAAAAACTAAAAGACATAATTGACATTTGTATGTATTCTAAATAAAAGATATAGGTTGTACTGAATGTCAGCTTGCTTATTTTGCTCAAGGTAAGGATTTATTAAGTCCACATGTCCTGCAAACAAGAAACTATGCTTCTAACCACAGGTCGAGAGCTGTCGTTCCAGCCACGCAAGTTTGCGACGCTGTTTGCGAACGTTCGTTGGAACGATGGTTTCGGGAAACACCAACTGGTTGAACTATGTTGATAACGACGGAACTTGCGACCATAGTTGGCTAACGATGCTTTTGGGAACCCCTGCTTGGTTACAAAAATTCTTCCAAATACCTTCCTTACAGCAGAAGAGCAAGACATTTATACAGGTTTGGAAAAACTTGAGAGTAAATGATGACAGAATTTTTATTTTTGGGTGAACTATCCCTTTAACACCTGATTGTGTTATATAGTCAGTGCATGCTGTGCAGCAACTCAATGCATTTAGGCATGTGGACATGGTCAAGGCGATCTGCTGAAGTTCAAACTGAGCATCAGAATGGGAAAGAAAGGTGATTTCAGTGACTTTGAACATGGTATGGTTGTTGGTGCCAGACAGGCTGGTCTGAGTATTTCAGAAACTGCTGAACTATTGGGATTTTCACGTATAACCATCTGTAGGGTTTACAGAGGATAGCGGCGGTTCTGTGGGCGAAAATGCCTTGTTGATGCCAGAGGAGAATGTCTAGACTGGTTCAAGCTGACAGAAAGGCAACAGTAACTCGAATAACCACTCGTTACAACCAAAGTCTGCAGAAGAGCATCTCTGAACGCACAACACATTGAAACTTGAAGCAGATGGGCTACAGCAGCAGAAGACCACACCTGGTGCTACTCCAACTAAAAACTGGTAATTGTACTTTTTTGGACATCCTCTTTTAAAATGGGCCTTTTGGGCAATATATCCATTGTGGGTTAAAAGGTTTAGGCAAATCTGACCAGTTCTAATTTTATTCAGAACCTAAATGAATAGTAACTTGAACATGGAAAATTGTGTACCGAAGAAACCGCTCTGTAATTTCAAATTGAAAAGGACAAGAAGTTTAGTGTGTTGGCAGTGGCACACAGTTTGGGAAGTACATAACCGAGAGTAACAGCCATGTGTGTAATACATTCCTTTCACACGACTCTCTGTGCTGACTCAACCTGTCGCAATCGCTCTCTGACTCGCAGGATGTGAGAGACTGAAGAAACGAGGGGCCTTTTTCATTTGGCAGCTCGTACAGAGGCTGATTTGAAAGAAATGATTCAGTGAATCACTGCTCTCATCCCTGAATGCCCCCGAATGATGTCCAAAAGAGCAATAAATAAATAACATACAAAAAGTTATGGTTTAATAATAAGAAGTATGGTCTTAAAATAAACATGAGGTTGAAACCAGTGTTATTTTCCTCATTCATGTACTATTATAGTTTTTGTGAATATTTTGAATTTGAGTAATTATTTTATATTTTTGTTGTCATATTAATTCTTGTTCAAGTTTTAGTAATTTTGTGTGTTTTGTGATTTGTCTTAGCTTTTTAATGTCTTTATATTTTTTATTAAGTTTTAGTTTATTTAGTACTTTATTTTTAGTACTTTTATTTTTACTTCACTTTCATCTCAAATGTTGCCTTGAGAAAGTAGTTGAAATTGAATGTTTTTTTTGTGTGTGTTTTTTTTTAAGTCCTTTGGTTTTTGGGGTGTTCTAGGATAGGTTTTATTGCAGCTCCTCTCTTCAAGTGATGGGTCGATCATTAACGATTTGTTCATTTTGAATGAATCTTTAATGGAACAAAACATTTTCTCAGAAAGTGATTCGTTCATTTTGTGTTGATCGCACATATGCAACATCCTATGGGCTCTGTAGGATGTTGCGTATGAAATTATGAAATTAAATGAAACCGAAATGATTAGTTAACCTCTCAATTTTTCGAATCTGAGTTGTTCATTCATCCCCCTTTTTTTGCGTATTCCGCAGGAAGCGATTATTTAAATGAGTTACATTTGTGACTTTTCAAGATTCGGAAGATGTGCGCTGTAGTCCAAAAGCTGTTTGTTGTAGTTCTTGAAAAGTGTTTTCTGTTACAGAGAATATCTCTATTTGGAGTGGACTATGAGCTTTGTAACCTTGCAGATTTTTGTTTTATACTCAAACAGCAACATTACACACCAACTTAAGTTGAAAAAGTGAAAAAGCAAAATAGGACCCCTATAATATTTATACAATATATTAATATATTATATCCTTTTATGGTTTCAGCTTTAGTTCATGATAATAACCCTGGTTAAAACTATTTGAAATGACAACTATGAGGGATGATGAACGGAAATGCAATAGTGATACGTAAGTGATGGATTTATGAATTGAGATGGACAGGAAATGCTTGTTTTCTCAGAGACTAGAAGGGGACCAGGAGACAGACGGTGGGATCATGAGGTGTGTCTACTGACTCGTCTGCTCATTGGTCAGATCTGGGGGCATAGTATTATTGCGTAGCAATGACTCCTGGATGCAGTGCTGAATCATGTTACAGCCAGGGGGAGAGAAAAGGAAGAAGGAGAAGCTGCAGGAAAGAAAAGGGAGGGGGATGAGCGGGAAAAATCTTTTGGAGTTGGAGTACGGTTACACTGTTTTAACACTCAGAGCTCCCTGCTTGTTCAGCATGCATGTTTATAAGCTATATACTCCCACTTAACTTGATTTAATTCAACTAAAAGTTCTCCTCTTGGGATCTCTTTCTTTCGCTGCCTCTCTCTTTGTGTCAATCAAAATTAAAAGTCGAGTCAAAACAATGTTTTGCTCTATTTTCAGAGCACATGTTAAGTTTAGGATAGGTACAGTACATTATGTATGCAATGCAGGGATGTTATGCAGACACATTCCACCATTTTCACACTTGCAGAACTTCATTTCAGCATTCATGGTGTGGATATTGACTGTGCTGTTACTATCTGGCACCTGTACAGCTGTTATGCCCTGGAGGATTGTGGGTGGGAGATGTTGGCAGCGTAGAAAATACTAGATTATCAATTTAACTAATGATTTAAGGGGGAATCTGACCAATTTAGGCATCACATTTTCCTTGATCTTTTGAGATAAGAGGTCCTTGTGCAATATAATATTGTAGCTTTCTGAATTCAAAACTTCCTCACCAGTATGAAAAAAAAAGTTTATTAAAACTAACTGTATGCTGTGTAGACAGATGAATATGGCATTGTTTACAATAAAAAAAAAAATCAATTACATTTTATGGTCAGAGAAATTGTTTGTTGGAAATTGTCTTTAAAATATGAAAAAATTACTGCTAATAATAATAATGTTATTATTATAATAATTATAATAAATATAATATAAGAAATCAATATTATAAAAAATATTAATAATATATGAATAATTAGTATAATTATTACCAGTATTATTATTATTCATATTATTATATTACTGTTACTAAAATGTAGATGAAAATGTTGAAAAATGTATTAAATGGCCCATTTAATTAAAAAATTAATTGTCTTATTTTGTGATTAGAAAATGCTTTCTCTCCCCCTCTCTCTCTCAAATCATCTCAAACACACACACACACAAACTGCTGGTGGTCCTCGTGGGGCACAAATAGATCCAAATATAGAACCTCTACATTTCAGGGAAGTTATGGTGGGGGACTTATTGAGCTGTCCACCATTATAGCTCAATTGAGGGAGGTGGAGGTTGATGGAGTTGATGCAGCTCTGGAGTGCAAACAGTCCCCTCATTACATAACCACCGATTGTTATGATATGTATGTCCCCAGATCAAGTATATCATCATCAGCATTTAGCATGATTGGTTAATACTTTTGCAAGCCAAACCCAAACAGCTTATCAGCTAATATCCACCAATGAGAGCGTGCATTCATTTTCAGTCTCATATTATGTCAGGAGTCATTTGAGGTTGCTGGACAGAGATGTTTCTTGAGTAGATGCTTGCTCAGGGTATCAGATGTTGTGGAAAATTAATCAAGCCAAAATGTGTTCATCATTCCATCAAAACAGGAAATGGATACTTGGGCGTGTATAAATGTCATGAAGTTCAAAAACAAAAATAACAATGTGTGTTTGCATGCACTGTAATAAATGGGAATTGATGGGCATTTTAATTTTCCAGCCCTGGCCTGTTCAGGGTATTATATTGAACTTTACTTAAAATCAGTGCAGTGTAGCCTATTAGAATAGTTTCAGTAATTGAAAATATACATGAAAAACCTGAACAAAAATGAGTTATGTTGCCTTGGCAAATATCTGAAATAAAAGGTTTCAGCTGAAATAATTACAAACTAAAACTGAAATATAATAAAGGTAAATAACAATGTTTACAATATATATATATATATATATATATATATATATATATATATATATATATATATATATATATATATATATATAAAACACCTGTTCAATTTCTCATTAATGCAATTATCTAATCAACCAATCACATGGCAGTTGCTTCAATGCATTTAGGGGTGTGGTCCTGGTCAAGACAATCTCCTGAACTCCAAACTGAATGTCAGAATGGGAAAGAAAGGTGATTTAACCAATTTTGAGCGTGGCATGGTTGTTGGTGCCAGACGGGCCAGTCTGAGTATTTCACAATCTGCTCAGTTACTGGGATTTTCACGCACAACCATTTCTAGGGTTTACAAAGAATGGTGTGAAAAGGGAAAAACATCCAGTATGCGGCAGTCCTGTGGGCGAAAATGCCTTGTTGATGCTAGAGGTCAGAGGAGAATGGGCCGACTGATTCAAGCTGATAGAAGAGCTGAAATGACTACTAGTTACAACCGTGGTATGCAGCAAAGCATTTATGAAGCCACAACACGCACAACCTTGAGGCGGATGGGCTACAACAGCAGAAGACCCCACCGGGTACAGCCAAAAGGAGGCTACAATTTGCACGAGCTCACCAAAATTGGACAGTTGAAGACTGGAAAAATGTTGCCTGATCTGATGAGTCTCGATTTCTGTTGAGACATTCAGATGGTAGAGTCAGAATTTGGCGTAAACAGAATGAGAACATGGATCCATCATGCCTTGTTACCACTGTGCAGGCTGGTGGTGGTGGTGTAATGGTGTGGGGGATGTTTTCTTGGCACACTTTAGGCCCCTTAGTGCCAATTGGGCATCGTTTAAATGCCACAGCCTACCTGAGCATTGTTTCTGACCATGTCCATCCCTTTATGACCACCATGTACCCATCCTCTGATGGCTACTTCCAGCAGGATAATGCACCATGTCACAAAGCTCGAATCATTTCAAATTGGTTTATTGAACATGACAATGAGTTCACTGTACTAAAATGGCCCCCACAGTCACCAGATCTCAACCCAATAGAGCATCTTTGGGAAGTGGTGGAACGAGAGCTTTGTGCCCTGGGTGTGCATCCCACAAATCTCCATCAACTGCAAGATGCTATCCTATCAATATGGGCCAACATTTCTAAAGAATGCTTTCAGCACCTTGTTGAATCAATGCCAAGTAGAATTAAGGCAGTATTGAAGGCGAAAGGGGGTCAAACACAGTATTAGTATGGTGTTCCTAATAATCCTGTAGGTGAGTATATATATATATATATATACAGTGAGGAAAATAAGTATTTGAACACCCTGCTATTTTGCAAGTTCTCCCACTTGGAAATCATGGAGGGGTCTGAAATTGTCATCGTAGGTGCATGTCCACTGTGAGAGACATAATCTAAAAAAAAAAATCCAGAAATCACAATATATGATTTTTTTACTATTTATTTGTATGATGCAGCTGCAAATAAGTATTTGAACACCTGTCTATCAGCTAGAATTCTGACCCTCAAATACCTGTTAGTCTGCCTTTAAAATGTCCACCTCCACTCCATTTATTATCCTAAATTAGATGCACCTGTTTGAGGTCGTTAGCTGCATAAAGACACCTGTCCACCCCATACAATCAGTAAGAATCCAACTACTAACATGGCCAAGACCAAAGAGCTGTCCAAAGACACTAGAGACAAAATTGTACACCTCCACAAGGCTGGAAAGGGCTACGGGGAAATTGCCAAGCAGCTTGGTGAAAAAAGGTCCACTGTTGGAGCAATCATTAGAAAATGGAAGAAGCTAAACATGGACTGTCAATCTCTCTCGGACTGGGGCTCCATGCAAGATCTCACCTCGTGGGGTCTCAATGATCCTAAGAAAGGTGAGAAATCAGCCCAGAACTACACGGGAGGAGCTGGTCATTGACCTGAAAAGAGCTGGGACCACCGTTTCCAAGGTTACTGTTGGTAATACACTAAGACGTCATGGTTTGAAATCATACATGGCACGGAAGGTTCCCCTGCTTAAACCAGCACATGTCAAGGCCCGTCTTAAGTTTGCCAATGACCATTTGGATGATCCAGAGGAGTCATGGGAGAAAGCCATGTGGTCAGATGAGACCAAAATAGAACTTTTTGGTCATAATTAGACTAAACGTGTTTGGAGGAAGAAGAATAATGAGTACCATCCCAAGAACACCATCCCTACTGTGAAGCATGGGGGTGGTAGCATCATGCTTTGGGGGTGTTTTTCTGCACATGGGACAGGGCGACTGCACTGTATTAAGGAGAGGATGACCGGGCCATGTATTGCGAGATTTTGGGGAACAACCTCCTTCCCTCAGTTAGAGCATTGAAGATTGGTCGAGGCTGGGTCTTCCAACATGACAATGACCCGAAGCACACAGCCAGGATAACCAAGCGGTGGCTCTGTAAGAAGCATATCAAGGTTCTGGCATGACCTAGCCAGTCTCCAGACCTAAACCCAATAGAGAATCTTTGGAGGGAGCTGAAACTCTGTGTTTCTCAGCGACAGGCCAGAAATCTGACTGATCTAGAGAAGATCTGTGTGGAGGAGTGGGCCAAAATCCCTCCTGCAGTGTGTGCAAACTTGGTGAAAAACTACAGGAAACGTTTGACCTCTGTAATTGCAAACAAAGGCTACTGTATCAAATATTAACATTGATTTTCTCAGGTGTTCAAATACTTATTTGCAGCTGTATCATACAAATAAATAATTAAATCATACATTGTGATTTCTGGATTTTTTTTTAAATTATGTCTCTCACAGTGGACGTGCACCTATGATGACAATTTCAGACCCCTCCATGATTTCTAAGTGGGAGAACTTGCAAAATAGCAGGGTGTTCAAATACTTATTTTCCTCACTGTACAGGGAGTGCAGAATTATTAGGCAAGTTGTATTTTTGAGGATTAATTTTACAACATTAATAATTAAACAACAACCATGTTGTCAATGAACACAAAAAACTCATTAATATCAACGCTGAATATTTTTGGAAGTGGTTTTTAGTTTTAGCTATTTTAGGGGGATATCTGTGTGTGCAGGTGACTATTACTGTGCATAATTATTAGGCAACTTAACAAAAAACAAATTTATACCCATTTCAATTATTTCTTTTTACCAGTGAAACCAATATAACATCTCAACATTCACAAATATACATTTCTGACATTCAAAAACCAAACAAAAACAAATCAGTGACCAATATAGCCACCTTTCTTTGCAAGGACACTCAAAAGCCTGCCATCCATGGATTCTGTCAGTGTTTTGATCTGTTCACCATCAACATTGCGTGCAGCAGCAACCACAGCCTCCCAGACACTGTTCAGAGAGGTGTACTGTTTTCCCTCCTTGTAAATCGCACATTTGATGATGGACCACAGGTTCTCAATGGGGTTCAGATCAGGTGAACAAGGAGGCCATATCATTAGATTTTCTTCTTTTATACACTTTCTTGCCAGCCACGCTGTGGAGTACTTGGACGCGTGTGATGGAGCATTGTCCTGCATGAAAATCATGTTTTTCTTGAAGGATGCAGACTTCTTCCTGTACCACTGCTTGAAGAAGGTGTCTTCATGAAACTGGCAGTAGGACTGGGAGTTGAGCTTGACTCCATCCTCAACCCGAAAAGGCCCCACAAGCTCATCTTTGATGATACCAGCCCAAACCAGTACTCCACCTCCACCGTGCTGGCGTCTGAGTCGGACTGGAGCTCTCTGCCCTTTACCAATCCAGCCACGGGCCCATCCATCTGGCCCATCAAGACTCACTCTCATTTCATCAGTCCATAAAACCTTAGAAAAATCAGTCTTGAGATATTTCTTGGCCCAGTCTTGACGTTTCAGCTTGTGTGTCTTGTTCAGTGGTGGTCGACTTTCTGCCTTTCTTACCTTGGCCATGTCTCTGAGTATTGCACACCTTGTGCTTTTGGGCACTCCAGTGATGTTGCAGCTCTGAAATATGGCCAAACTGGTGGCAAGTGGCATCTTGGCAGCTGCACGCTTGACTTTTCTCAGTTCACAGGCAGTTATTTTGCGCCTTGGTTTTTCCACACGCTTCTTGCGACCCTGTTGACTATTTTGAATGAAACGCTTGATTGTTCGATGATCACGCTTCAGAAGCTTGGCTATTTTAAGACTGCTGCATCCCTCTGCAATATATCTCACTATTTTTGACTTTTCTGAGCCTGTCAAGTCCTTCTTTTGACCCATTTTGCCAAAGGAAAGGAAGTTGCCTAATAATTATGCACACCTGATATAGGGTGTTGATGTCATTAGACCACACCCTTTCTCATTACAGAGATGCACATCACCTAATATGCTTAATTGGTAGTAGGCTTTCCAGCCTATACAGCTTGGAGTAAGACAACATGCATAACGAGGATGATGTGGTCAAAATACTAATTTGCCTAATAATTCTGCACTCCCTGTATATACACAAAATAAACATAACACATAAAACTATTAAAGCTTACAATGAGTATGAAAATGAAAGCAGATAATATAAAAATAAAAGTTCATTCAAAATAATAAATATTGAATAATAGTATAGAAATAATACAAAAGTAAGAAGAAAAAGAAAACTGCATCAATGAGGCAATATTCTCATTTATTTTCAGATGTCAGGGTGTAGCATTAAGGGATTTCTGCTGTACCATACAGTTGGCCAAATGCTTTGCCCCAACATATCATGAACAAACAGTCAATGTTAGCAGTTAAGGTTTGGCCTGTAAGGAATTTAAGCAATGGGATTTACGAGATCTATAACTTGACAATAAATGAACATGAAGTATGGACAGGTGTTTGACGTTAGAATGTGAGAATATTTGGGACAAAGCACAAATCAACACGACAAAAAAAAAAGAGTCACTTCAACTTTTTGATTTTACATCTCCTCTGATGCAATATTTACAGTACATGATGCTAAGACTTTATAAATCTGCCCAGCCTTTGTTTTTCCCATGAACAATGTGTGGAGGACCATTTTTAAGCCAGTGTTTGGTACAGGAGTCAGGATTAAAAAGCAAATTCAATTGGGAATATTGCAGGGAATATATAGTAAAGCTTATCGACTGGACACCATTTTTTAATAAAACATCTAATTCCCATCAATTGCACAATCAAACTGGTCCTTCACACATTGTTCATGGGAAAAACAAAGGCTGGGCAGATTTATAAAGTCTTAGCATCATGTAACGTAAATATTGCATCAGAGGAGATGTAAAATCAAAAAGTTGAAATGACAAATTTTTTATCATCCACAAGTGCTAGGGTGCAAAAATGAAAGGAACACAAGGGAATTATTAAAGGTGTGGTGTGTCATTTGTGTGCCACTATCAGCACCAAATTAAACTGCAAAAACAACACATTTCATGCTGCAAAAACAGCGTAACTTCAGCAACACACAATGTGCTTTCCCACCGACAAATGATGGTATGGAATACCTTCCACTAGGCCAGGAGTATCCAGCGGGGTGAAGAAAAGAAACTGGGTTAGTGGTTCACGTGAGTCATTTCACCCTGGCATGGACCTCTTGCTCGCCTTTCTCTGCACTGCAGCTATAACAATTGGACACAATTTTAGCTCATGCATTCAGAATACAACATATTGTACATTTTACCATGGCTTTAATGGCCTGAGGCACTAAAATGTGAGTGTTTGCATGTGTGCAGATGGTTGTGGGGGGATTTCTCAGAGCTGTCGGCTCCTGCTCCACCTGCTGTTTTGGAGCTCAGAGGCACAGGAGGGGTCAAGGCTCATCATGACTCAGGCAACAGGCTGACTTACATGCCCTCCGTTTCTCCTCTGTTCCTAAAAAAGGAAACTGGTGGCTGGTGCTGAAATGAGAAGGCTGAAAAATATAATTCCCTCCACCTGCTGAGAGAGAGGGAACTCACTTCCCCTGAAAGAGCAGGTCAGGCCCTATTTGGTTTGATGTACACTCAAAAAAATAATAAAATTGGCCCAAGCCAAGAATAGTCTTTTAATGATCTTTTTAAACCATTTTAATCACAAATCACTGGTCAGGAAATGAGCAAATACTGTAGATAAAGTAACAACATTGTATAGCCTTCCCCAACATGCAGACAGCTTTTACAGGAAGAGGAGTCAGTGTTGTTCACTCAATGTTAATGGCTTCAAAAAGTTCATGAGTAGTTGAAAAATGTCTCTCAGTTCATGTGAGTTTAATGTGAGACCAAATATTCACTAAAGGGCTCAAATCTGGACAAAACATGAGCCTGATGGACTTGTTCTCAAGCTACTTCTTGGTTGTCTTTGCAATCTGGGCAGGAGCATTGTCTTGGTGAAAAGTACTCCAAAGCATAAAATGAGTGAAGTAGCTCACCAATACAAGCAGCTAAAAAGGTTCCCCACACAATGAGACGTCTTCCTCCCTGCTTTATTGTGCTAGAGATGCATTTATTTCTCTCCAGATTCTAGAAAAGCATCACCATGCAACTTGTTTCATTGTGATTCATCACTTCCCATGAAAAACTTCCCGTATTCTTTCCATAAACTTGTGTGTGTTTCTGAGAAACTGGTGTGTTTCTGAGAAAGCAATGGCTTTTTGAATAGTTAATTTGCTTAAATTTTGCTAATTTGGCTTTGCCCTTTTTTTGTGGCATGCAGCGGCAGTCTTTAAGCACATCACACCTCTCTTCATCAATTTGCTCTTGTTACCAATAGCTGGTCGCATCAAATTCAAGGCATGATGTTTGCCTAGAACAACCTGGCTCTGCACCTCTACTCATGTACTCTATGTGCCCTCCAGAAGCATTCTGCAAGTGAACCGTCCCAAAGAGGCACAAAATCACTTTCACCGACCTTTACCCTGACTGTTCCAAGATCTTTTTCGTCAATATTTGACCCATTAATACAAACACTTTCTATTCTATCTATTAAAAAAGTTTTGTACCATGCTAAACCAAGACTCCACTATAGTTTAAAAAACTGCAAAATTAATGACTGTTTCCAAAACGTTTTCCCAAACACTTCCCCCATATGCCATTGGTCAGACAAACAGATGACAAACTATTGAGCCATTGAGCTAGTAACAGAGATAAAATAGTTTACACTTTAGAGGAAAAATCAACTTAAAAATGGGTTACTAAGCAAGGATATAAAGAAACTACATCACCTCAGACATAGGGTCAAGTTTAAATTTATTATAGTTCACCATTGTCTGGCTATCACCAGACCAAGCTCAATTTAAGATTGAACATTGGTCTGGGGAGTCTGCTATGTTTTTTCTACTGAACAAGAGGCCTGATAAGCGAGCATAAATTAAATGACTCTGTACGCAATTGGTTAGTCCTTCAACCAATCAGACCACAAAAGGTTGATAAAAGTGCATAATTCAAATGACTCTGTATGCGATTGGATAGTCTTTCAACCAATCAGACCACAAGAGGCGTGATCAACATCGCTTCTCTATTCGTCATCGTGTTAAACCCACCAATAGCGCGCCAGGTGGATAAGCCAGTCTGTGATTGGTTCCCGCAAAAGTGTAACAGAAGCAGTAGAAATTAATGCACAGGTTTCCAGACTGAGTTGCAGGGCAAAATCAAATCGCTGGCAGATCAGGCCCCAGTCTAGTTCTACCATATCCAATTAGGCCAATTGAAAGACTTATGCACTATAGCCGCGTTTCCACCGAAACTATTTGTCCCAGAAACTTTTTTCCCTCAGACCTGTTGCTGTCCGTGTTTCCATCGCGGTCTAAAGTACTGTGAAGATTAGGCAAATTAGTCCGGTGACGTAGGACTGTGAGCGGCTTTCCAGTTCCCGCTGAATTCCATCTTACGCCTATAGCTAAGCTTTATAAAACCTGAACCTTGTCGTCGGTTCATCGGCCATATTGTTGATTTGAATAGCAAACAACTCTTAGCCTACTGCACGCACCGCAACAGACTTTTTAAAATGGTGGTTGAAATAAAATACTGGGAGTCAGCCAATCAAAATGACGCATAAACTCAACCATTCTGAGTTCCTGAGGGGGAATTTTTTTACCCAGAACATAATTGACACTGGTCTCTGTGGTTGAAACACACTGAGTAGCCTACCACCCCAAAGTCCCTAGTTCCTGGTGAAAGTTCCTGCGGTGGAAACGCAGCTAATGAAGCGGAATTTGTTATGCTATTGTAATCTGTTTGTGAGTTAGTGAGTCATCGATTATTCATTCAACAAATTCATTCACAAATGCAGGTTCATTCAAAATCAAAAGTCACTGAATCATTCACAAAAATATATGAATATGCTTTGATATATATATACTAATATATAATTAATTATATTATTATTATTATTATTGTATTTCATAATTATATTAATATATCAATATATTTTTGTGTATATACAATTTTAAAGCATATAAGGTAATCTCTGCCTGATTTATCAATATCTTCAGGCCTGTAGATCCACTAAAGCTGCAATGCGTTCTTCTTCCTTTACCCCATCCACAAACCTCTGCAGTCACATACTCCATTTAGGGTCCTATTAATCATCCACTGACATAACAGCTGTATATGTGCCATAGTGTGAATTGTCAACCCTTAGTACAGCACAGCCTCAGTCTCCATATCATAAATAATGCATGATGCATCACCACCCCTGAGTTTTCAGAACGGATACTCTACAGGCGCTCAAAGGACTCTCCAAAGCAGCACAGAGTGAGAAAGAAGGAAGGAACACTAGGTGGTGGATACATTAAAGAGGTAAAAACTATTTTACAGTCCCAAATCTGTCTGTATATAACAAAAAAACATTAAATAAATGAATAAACAAAATGTATACAAATGATCTACATTAGGCAGAATCTGTAAAAAGAAGCATTATACACAGAATCCGTTTGTATGTGTGTGTGCTTTTACTTCTGTTATACAGAGAGTAATGCTGCTTACTATCCTGACACTAATTCAAGTAATGACACTGCACTTAACCGTCAGGAACTTGAACCTTTGCCCCACTAGTGTGGACAGACCCAAAGATATACAGTCTATCCTGGGACCCATAAACTCAGGGACCTCAACTAGCTTGAGAAATCTCATACTATCAAGTTCCCTCATCCTTATCCAGAGCCATGCTGCAAAACAAGCTGCAGCAACTGGCTTCTGCATGTCAATAGCTCTTGCAGCTGTTCCCTTCACTTGTGTTTGCTTTGTTGCCATGATCACAGATGGGTGTGAATGTTTGGGTTTTTATAGTAGCCTTTATGTTACACTGAGACATGTTTGGATTGAAAACAGCAGTTTTATGTAGATCAACTATTATATGTTGTAGTATTAAAAACATTTTGAGAAACTGTAAACAAGTAAACATCAGGTGAAATGGTGCTCTAAATGTATAATCGCAAAATCCCTTGAATAACCTTACTGTACTTACCACTTTTACTCTTAACACTTGCTCCCAAACCTCCAAATTACAGAGGTGCTTTAACCTGTCCCACAACTGTTTCCAACAATTAAAACCTTACAGACACGTACATTTTTACATTCACATGAACATAAATTTATATTCAATTCATTTTTGTGAACATTTTTTGAAAATACATTTGATTGATTTTAATTACCAATAAATGTCATGATTATCTGTGTCCGACATCTTGCACATCTTGCACTATATTACGCCTTCCCATATGACGATGCCATAATATTTTTGCAGAACTGCTTTATAGATGAAATTAACAAATTTAATAATTGATTATCTTTACAACAGATCTGAATCAACACTGAATTCAGTTGAATAGCTGAAATGCATATTTTTTTCCTGTTATCACTGTAAAGCTGCTTTGAAACAATATGTATTGTATGAAGTGCTATATAAATAAAGGTGACTTCACTTGACTTTTTCTTCCTCTGCAGAGGTGGTCAATGTGCTCCTCTTCTGCTCTTGATGGGAACATTGTGAAGGTGTTCAATCATGTCTCTAGCACTGATAATTCTGAAGAAGAAAAAAACTGCTCATTGAAAAGATACAGAACATCAGGGATGCCACTGGCGGAAATGAAAAAAAAAAAGAGATTGAAACTAGATGCAATGAATGATAAAAAGTAGATGCAAGGAAATTGCGTCAGGAGCTTTTTTTTCTCACAAACTGCTGTCATAACAGTTTAAATAACAGACCAAATCTCTAAAACATCACACAGTGCATTATCGTTTTTAATTGTTATAGACGGTTTCAACGGCAACAACATAAACAAACGTTACTGCACATGCGTGCTTTTGTGGCCCAAACTTAAAAAGAATCAACAACAACAGAGGCTGCGTTATCTTTCTTATGCGCTATCATCTTTCATTTTAATTGGGCATCATTATCTTAAATTACATGTTTTTATTGTTTCAGCATGTTTATTATAAATAATCTCCCATTTCTGTCTGCAATATAGAGTGGGGGAAACGCCCTCCTTAAAGGGTTAGTTCACCCAAAAATGTAAATTCATACATTAATTACTCACCCTCATGTCGACCCCAAACCGTAAGACCGTAGAGAAGAAGAGAAATATCTTAAGTTGTGTTCCGAAGATGAATGACGGTCTTACAGGTTTGGAACGACATGAGGAGAGTAATAATGACAGAATAATTTTTTTGGGGTGAACTAACCCTTTAAAGACTGTGTAATGCCATTTTCTGTACAGTATCTATAAATGCTTGCGCGCTCGCCTTCAATCATGCAATGCATCGGAATAACATGTTTCTTTGTTTCATAACATAAGATTAATGTTGGGAAAGTTAACATGTAAGTTAGATAAAGTACCCTATTTGAGATTGATTGTATGAATGCATCTGTTGTCAACCGGGAGGAGGCCCCGGGGAAGACCGAGGACACGCTGGAGGGACTATGTCTCCCAGCTGGCCTGGGAACGCCTCTGTGTCCCGGCCCCGGCCCCGGATAAGCGGAAGAAGATGGATGGATGGATGGATGGATGTATGAATGGATCACAAAAAATCCTGTGCTCTATGGGCACTGTCATTAATAGAGGACAAAGCGAAAGTTGTTTTGCACTCCGTGATAAAGGCACATTTAAATATTTGGTAACGCTTTAGATTACGGCCTGGAAAGTACTGGGTAAGTAAAGAGAATTTACAGCATAACTTTTGGTAATTATAGTGTAACTATAAAGTAAGTACATGTAGGTATAAGGGAACAATATGAAATACTGGGGGAATAAAGGGGTAACTTTCAGGAAAATTAACACATTATTTTTACTGTAAGTATTTTTTAATTAAGGGGTAATTATCTGTGTAGTTACAGGGTAAGTATGAATCGACGGGCTGTAAATTAAAGTGGTTCTTGTTCCCCTCTTGTTTTGTGTAGTTACAGGGTAAGTATGAATCTGCGGGCTGTAAATTAAAGTGGTGTTTGTTCCCTTCTTGTTTCGTAGTTACAGGGTAAGTACAATAAACAACACATACAAAATCTGATATCACTCGGAAATATTTATTTGACAAACAACTAAATCTAAAACAGATTTGACACTTATTCATTTTTTTAAATAAACTTTTCATTTCAAATAATAACATCCGGACAGAAAGAGGCACGTTTTGTCCCTTTTTTGCTTCTCTTCCTCTTCATGTTCCTCTTCTTCTTTCTCGTTATTTCCATTGATGGATCTTAAGAGGAATCCCAGGTATTTTGATATTTTGTATTATTATTTATTAAAATAAAAAGTACACCAAGAAATGCTCTCATAATTTACTAATCTTTTCGCATCCGATCAGCTGTGAAGCTTCAACTTTCATGGCGTTCTCACGCAAGTTTAATCTGAAACACACACAAGAACTGGTGTCTCTGTCTTCTAGTCTTGTTTGTTTCTCATTGCTATTAACATATATTATGTTATTATTTGTATACTGTTGTGAGCATTAAAAAAATAAAAACCGACAGTATCCAACATCCGCATGACCAGAGTTTCTCTGCGCGCTCACGTCACGCTTCAAGTTACGTCAAGCGTGAACTCAACCCTCTCATTCACGCAGATGACTGCTTATCGGAAGTGATAGTCTACCGTTTAAAAAATGTAAAATATTGTTATTTTTCTTACAAACACTTATCGTTACACTTCAGAAGACATTGATTCATCCATTGGGATCGTATGGATTACTGTAGTTATTGCTGTATGTGCTGTTTGATGCTTGAAATTTTAGGAACCCAAATGAGTTTTCATTAGCAGAGATTATTTATTTTTCTGTGCTCATATGAAGAAATAAAGTCGTATGTACATCTCGGATGGCAAGAGGGTGAAAGACGAGTAAACGGTGAGGACATTTCTGCGTGCACTGTATTTTCAGTGAAGTTACATAATACAGAATAGCTAGAGACATCCTTCTTAAGATTCATCTGTGGCAAGGACGAAAAAGTAGAGGAACAAGACGAGGATAAAGCCAAGCAAGAGAAACAGATAAGTGTTGTAAATCTGTTTTAAAAAACTTTTTTTTAAATAAAGGTTTCTGAGTGATATCAGATTATGTACGTGTTTATATTGTACTTACCCTGTAACTACACGAAACAAGATGGGAACAAACACCACTTTAATTTAAATTACCCCTTAATTAAAAAATACTTACAGTATAAACTATGTGTCCATTTTCCTGATAGTTACCCCTTTATTCCCCCAATATTACACATTGTTCCCTTATACCTACACGTACTTACTTTATAGTTACACTATAATTACTGAAAATTATGCTGTAAATTCTCTTTACTTACGCAGTACTTTCCGGGCCGTAATCTAAAGCGTTACCAAATATTTTGAGGGAAACATAAATCCGATCAGTTATTCCTTGATGTGAACAAATAACAGGGCCATGCAGAGAGTTCCCTTTCGTTCAGTCACTACGACGTACGTTAGTGACTAATGAATGGGGGTTTCGCCTAGAAGCCTATCATCTTCGAGCATATAGAAAACGCCCAATGGCGTGCCAATGCCATGGGGCATGCAAAATTTGCATACGTAACTCCGCCTCACCGCTGAGTATATAAGGAAGTACGTGGCAATACAGCATTATGTTTCTGCTTTCGGAGCCAAGAGTACCTCTCTTCACTCCTACAGCCTTCTGAGATTCGTCAGCTTCTTCGAGACGAGCAGCTTTCCGGTCGGTGTTGGTGTTACGGTGCGTTCAAGTGATCACATACTTCCTGCCTGCTGATCTGCGCAGTGGTCCGTCTGACAGCTGGTGTGTGCTTCCCTGGGCGCTTCGGCATCGGCCGTGAAGCTTCCTCTCACAAAAGAGCTTGCACGTGAGGCGTCCTTTTCAGGATGTCTCGTCCGTGCACTTCTGGGTGCGGTGCATTTCTTCCGTCTTTTGATGGGCACGAGCGCTGCGTGACGTGTTTGGGCTTTCAGCACGCTCAGGCAGCTGTTGTGAATGACTCATGTTCCCACTGCGGGAACATGGTCATCTCGGTGTTACGATCGAGACTCCGTGAGCTTCGTGCTGATGCCGGAGCGAGAGTCCCCTTTGCCACACCCCAATCTGCGGTCTCCAAGCGAGGCTGCACTTTGGCTGGTGGCCAGGGTGATCTGAGGGTGATGGTGTGGAATGATGCGCCAACGCTCATACCTCGGCCCACACCCCCCTCTCAAGCACCTGACCCGCTCCGTGTTCAGGCGTCTACATCGGGGCCGGCTCATGCTGTCCCGACTGTGGCGTTTGGCGCGGCGGAGGACGAGGAAATGTCCATCGCCGCATCACAAGGTGGGCTGGAGTCATCCGAGGATGAAGATTCGGCTGTGCTGCCGCCTTCGGGCGTTCCAGCATTGTCCGAGTCTGAACCGGAATTGACAGCCATGCTATCTCGGGCCGCCGCTGCGCTTGGGTTGGAGTGGAACCCTCCGCCCCGACCTGAGCGTTCGCGGATGGATGATTGGTTTTTGGGAGAGCGTCCGGACACCCGTTCGGCCACTCCCCCAATTCCTTTCTTTCCCGAGGTACATGAAGAGGTCGCGCGGTCCTGGAAGAACCCGTAGTCTTCCCGTGATGGTTTGGCTAAGGCTAAGCGGCGCTCCTGATACGGACAGCTCAGGGATGGGCGGTTCTTTCCAGGAGACGGCAGCAGGGCCGCTCCTTCCCCCGATGGAGGGCCGGGGGAGAATCTTTTGTTCAGCTGCTGGCCCCCGGGTCAGCAGCACCCTATTGTGGTTAAAGAAAGAACTGATAATCCCATCCCTGAGCACCCAGAGATCGGTGATGACAGTGCGCGCCACCCTCGGGTCCCGCCACTCGCATCCCTCTCTGTCGCCAGCCTCCCCTCAGAGCAGACCCCAGTGGAACGTGCGTCCTTCCCTGGTCTCCTCTGCCGGGACGCAGCAGTTAACCGTGCCCCCACACCGGGACGCCCAACAGCCTCCCTTGTCCGGGCCGGTAACGCTGCCTCGCTGCCCCACCCTGGGTACGTCTGTGCTCCGCATGACCCCGTTGGTGCAGTCTCTGGAAGCATGGCTACAGCTTCCGGGGCTGTCCCGCTGGGCCGCGCGGACCATCAGGCTCGGCTACATGATTCAGTTCGCGCAGGCTCCTCCCCGTTTCAGGGGTGTCTGCTATACCGAGATCGGGGCCAACGCCCCCGTCATGCGTGAGGAGATTGCCACCCTGCTGGCGAAGGGTGCGATCGAGCCTGTCCCTCCAGCCGCAATGAAGTCGGGGTTCTACAGCCCCTACTTCATTGTACCCAAGAAAACCGGTGGGTTACAGCCAATCCTGGACCTTCGCATCTTGAACCGAACCCTACACAGGCTTCCGTTCAAGATGTTGACTGCGAAACGCCTTTTCGAATGCGTTCGTCCGGACGATTGGTTTGCAGCGATCGACCTGAAGGACGCCTACTTCCATGTCTCCATCCTTCCTTGACACAGTCCGTTCCTACGGTTTGCTTTTGAGGGGCGGGCATATCAGTACGCGGTCCTCCCATTCGGGCTGTCTCTGTCCCCTCGCGTCTTTACGAAGATTGCCGAGGCAGCCCTTGCGCCCCTTCGGCAGCACGGGGTCCGCATCCTGAATTACCTTGACGACTGGCTCATACTGGGCCACTCTCTGGAGCAGGTTTGTGGACACAGAGATCGGGTGCTCCATCACCTAGCCCGTCTGGGCCTTCGGGTCAACTGGGAAAAGAGCAAACTCTGCCCAGCGCAGAGGATCTCTTTTCTCGGTATGGACATCGACTCGGTCGCCATGTGCGCAGTCTCTGCTGACTAGCCTCCGTCAAATCGAGAGCAAGAGTGCGGTTCCACTGAAACTATTTCAGAGGCTCCTGGGGCATATGGCATCTGCTGCCGTGGTGACGCAGCTCGGATTGCTACATATGAGACCGCTTCAGCACTGGCTTCGCGATCGAGTCCCGGTGTGCCCTTAGAACGAGTTTACAGGCATGTTGTCGTATCGACGGATGCCTCTGCCACGGGTTGGGGTACCATGTGCAATGGACAAGCAGCCGCGGGCTCCTGGACAGGACCCCAGCGCCTTCTGCATGTCAATTGCCTCGAGTTACTGGCAGTACGGTTCGCCCTGCACCGCTTCCGGGCGTTGCTGAGGGGTCAACATGTGCTTGTCAGGACAGACAACACGGCCGTAGTAGCGTACATCAACCACCAGGGCGGTCTACGCTCCCGCCGTATGTCTCAACTCGCCCGCCACCTCGTTTTATGGAGTCAGAAGCGCCTGAGGTCCCTTCGTGCTGTCCATATTCCGGGAGCCCTGAACCGTGCAGCCGACGAGTTCTCACGGCTTCAGCCACTCCCGGGAGAATGGAGACTCCATCCCCAGTCGGTCCAGCTGATTTGGGAACAGTTCGGGGACACGCAGGTAGATCTGTTTGCCTCCCACGACTCTTCCCACTGCAGCCTGTTCTATTCCCTGACCGAGGGCACGCTCGGCACGGATGCACTGGCGCACAGCTGGCCGCGGGGCCTACGCAAATATGCGTTCCCCCCAGTGAGCCTACTCGCACAGCTCCTGTGCAGGATCAGGGAGGACAAGGAGCAGGTCCTTTTGGTCGCCCCGTACTGGCACGGCCGGACCTGGTGCCCGAACTCTTACTCCTTGCGACAGCCCCTCCCTGGCCGATTCCTCTGAGACCGGACCTCCTCACTCAGAGACGGGGCACCCTATGGCACCCGCGTCCCGATCTTTGGAACCTCCACGTGTGGCTCCTGGATGGGATGCGGCAGGTTTGAGTGGCCTACCACCCACGGTGGTCGCCACCATCACTTCCGCTAGGGCAGAGTCCACTCGGCATGCCTATGCGTTGAAGTGGAACCTCTTCGTCACCTGGTGCTCTTCTCGCCAAGAAGACCCCTGGAAATGCCCGATTGGGTCCGTGCTTTCATTCCTCCAAGAGGGGGTGGAGCGTAGGCTGTCTCCCTCCACCCTTAAAGTTTATGTGGCCGCTATGTCTGCCTACCACGATCTCTTGGGGGACAAGAAGGTAAGTCAGCACGACCTGATCATCAGGTTCCTGAGGGGGGCAAGAAGACTGAATACTCCTCGCTCTCCTCTCGTACCCTCTTGGGACCTCGCAGTAGTTATAAGTGCTCTGCAGAGACCTCCCTTTGAGCCTTTGCGGTCGGTTGATATTACATTTCTGTCAATGAAGATGGCTCTGCTGACCGCATTGGCCTCGATCAAGAGGGTCGGGGACCTGCAGGCTTTTTCGGTTGACGAAGCGTGCCTGGAGTTCGGGCCGGCTAACTCTCACGTGATCCTGAGACCCCGGCCTGGATATGTGCCCAAGGTTCCCACCACTCCGTTCTAAGACCAGGTGGTGAACCTGCAAGCGCTGCCTTTGGAGGAGGCAGACCCAGCCTTGGCATTGCTCTGTCCAGTACGCGCCCTTCGGAAGCGGAAGTGAAGAGCTCTCTCAAAGCAAAGGCTGTTTCACTGGATAGTGGACACCATTGTTTTGGCTTACCAGCAGCAAGGTCAACCATGTCCCCTTGGGGTCAGGGCACACTCCACTCGGAACATCCGAGTGTGCCAAGAAAATATCCCCCACACCATTACACCACCACCACCAGCCTGCACAGTGGTAACAAGGCATGATGGATCCATGTTCTCATTCTGTTTACGCCAAATTCTGACTCTACCATCTGAATGCCTCAACAAAAATCAAGACTCATCAGACCAGGCAACATTTTTCCAGTCTTCAACTGTCCAATTTTGGTGAGCTTGTGCAAATTGTAGCCTCTTTTTCCCATTTGTAGTGGAGATGAGTGGTACCCGGTGGGGTCTTCTGCTGTTGTAGCCCATCCGCCTCAAGGTTATGCGTGTTGTGGCTTCACAAATGCTTTGCTGCATACCTCGGTTGTAACGGGTGGTTATTTCAGTCAAAGTTGCTCTTCTATCAGCTTGAATCAGTCGGCCCATTCTCTTCTGACCTCTAGCATCAACAAGGCATTTTCGCCCACAGGACTGCCGCATACTGGATGTTTTTCCCTTTTCACACCATTCTTTGTAAACCCTAGAAATGGTTGTGCGTGAAAATCCCAATAACTGAGCAGATTGTGAAATACTCAGACCGGCCCGTCTGGCACCAACAACCATGCCACGCTCAAAATTGCTTAAATCACCTTTCTTTCACATTCTGACATTCAGTTTGGAGTTCAGGAGATTGTCTTGACCAGGACCACACCCCTAAATGCATTGAAGCAACTGCCATGTGATTGGTTGATTAGATAATTGCATTAATGAGACACTGAACAGGTGTTCCTAATAATCCTTTAGGTGAGTGTATATATATATATATATATATATATATATATATATATATATATATATATATATATATATATATATATATATATATATATATATATATATATATATATATATATATATATATATATATATATATATCCTCCATGAACTGCCACCTTAACATGGTGGAGGGGTTTGAGTACCGGAATGACCCTAGGAGCTATGTTGTCCGGGGCTATATGCCCCTGGTAGGGTCTCCCAAGGCAAACAGGTCCTAGGTGACGGGTCAGACTAAGAGCAGTTCAAAAACCCTTATGATGACAAATAAAACGAGGACCGTGACGTCGCCCGGTACGGCGCAGCCGGGGCCCCACCCTGGAGCCAGGCCTGGGGTTGGGGCTCGTATGCGAGCACCTGGTGGCCGGGCCTTCCCCCACAGGGTCCGGCCGGGCTCAGCCCAAAGGAGCGACGTGGGGACACCTTCCCGTGGGCCCACCACTCACGGGAGGGACCATAAGGGGCCGGTGCAAAGCGAATCGGGCAGCAGTCGAAGGCGGGGGCCTAGACGACCCGATCCCTGGACACAGAATCTGGCTCTTGGGACATGGAATGTCACCTCGCTGGCGTGGAAAGAGCCTGAGATTGTGCGTGAGGTTGAGAGGTTCCGACTAGAGATAGTCGGAATCACCTCCACGCACGGCTTGGGCTCTGGAACCACACTCCTCGAGAGGGGATGGACTCTTCACCACTCTGGAGTTGCCCATGGTGAGAGGCGGTGGGCTGGTGTGGGTTTGCTTATAGCCCCCCAGCTCTGCCGCCATGTGTTGGAGTTTACCCCGGTGAACGAGAGGGTCGTTTCCCTGCGGCTTCGGCTCGGGGATAGGTCTCTCACTGTTGTGTGTGCCTACGGGCCAAACAGCAGTGCAGAGTACCCGACCTTCTTGGTGTCCCTGGGAGGGGTGCTGGAGAGTGCTCCGACTGGGGACTCTGTCGTTCTGCTGGGGGACTTCAACACCCACGTGGGCAATGACAGTGAAACCTGGAGGGGCGTGATTGGGAGGAACGGCCCCCCTGATCTGAACCCGAGTGGTGTTCAGTTATTGGACTTCTGTGCTAGTTACAGTTTGTCCATAACGAACACCATGTTCAAGCATAAGGGTGTCCATCAGTGCACATGGTACCAGGACACCCTAGGTCGTAGGTCAATGATCGACTTTGTGGTCGTTTCATCTGACCTGCGGCCGTATGTCTTGGACACTCGGGTGAAGAGAGGGGCGGAGCTGTCAACTGATCACCACCTGGTGGTGAGTTGGATCCGATGGCGGGGGAGGAAGCTGGATAGACTCGGTAGACCCAAACGTACTGTGAGGGTCTGCTGGGAACGTTTGGCCGAGTCTCCTGTCAGAGAGATCTTCAACTCCTGCCTCCGGCAGAGCTTCGACCAGATCCCGAGGGAGGCTGGAGATATTGAGTCCGAGTGGACCATGTTCTCCACCTCCATTGTCAAAGAGGCTGCTCGGAGCTGTGGACGCAAGGTCTCCGGTGCCTGTCGAGGCGGCAATCCCCGAACCCGGTGGTGGACACCGGAAGTAAGGGATGCCGTCAAGCTGAAGAAGGAGTCCTATCGGGCCTGGCTGGCTTGTGGGACTCCTGAGGCAGCTGACAGGTACCGGCAGGCTAAACGGACTGCAGCCCGGGTGGTTGTGGAGGCAAAAACTCGGGCCTGGGAGGAGTTCGGTGAGGCCATGGAAAAGGACTATCGGCTGGCCTCGAAGAGATTCTGGCAAACCGTCCGGCGCCTCAGGAGGGGGAAGCAGTGCCCTACCAACGCTGTTTACAGTGGCGATGGGCGGCTGTTGACCTCAACTGGGGATGTTGTCGGACGGTGGAAGGAATACTTCGAGGATCTCCTCAATCCCGCCGTCACGTCTTCCATTGGGGAAGCAGAGGCTGGGGGCTCAGAGGAGGACTCGTCCATCACCCAAGCTGAAGTCACCGAGGTGGTCAAGAAACTCCTCGGTGGCAAGGCACCGGGGGTGGATGAGATCCGCCCTGAGTACCTCAAGTCTCTGGATGTTGTGGGGCTGTCTTGGCTGACACGCCTCTGCAGCATCGCGTGGCTGTCGGGGACATTGCCTCTGGTATGGCAGACCGGGGTGGTGGTCCCTCTTTTTAAGAAGGGGGACCGGAGGGTGTGTTCCAACTATAGGGGGATCACACTTCTCAGCCTCCCCGGGAAAGTCTATGCCAGGGTACTGGAGAGGAGAATTCGGCCGATAGTGGAACCTCGGATTCAGGAGGAACAGTGTGGTTTTCGTCCTGGTCGTGGAACACTGGACCAGCTCTATACCCTCTACAGGGTGCTGGAGGGTTCATGGGAGTTTGCCCAACCAGTCCACATTTGTTTTGTGGATTTGGAGAAGGCATTCGACTGTGTCCCTCGCGGCGTCCTGTGGAGGGTGCTGGGGGAATATGGGGTCCGGGGTCCTTTGCTGAGGGCTGTCCGGTCCCTGTATGACCGAAGCAGGAGTTTGGTCCGCATTGCCGGCAGTAAGTCAGACTTGTTCCCGGTGCATGTTGGACTCCGGCAGGGCTGCCCTTTGTCGCCGGTTCTGTTCATAATTTTTATGGACAGAATTTCTAGGCGCAGCCAAGGGCCGCAGGGTGTCAGGTTTGGGGACCACACGGTTTCGTCTCTGCTCTTTGCGGATGACGTTGTCGTGTTGGCCCCTTCTAACCAGGACCTTCAGCATGCACTGGGACGGTTTGCAGCCGAGTGTGAAGCGGCTGGGATGGGGATCAGCACCTCCAAATCCGAGGCCATGGTCCTCAGTCGGAAAAGGGTGGCTTGCCCACTTCAGGTTGGTGGAGAGTTCCTGCCCCAAGTGGAGGAGTTCAAGTATCTAGGGGTCTTGTTTACGAGTGAGGGGAGGATGGAACGGGAGATTGACAGACGGATCGGTGCAGCTTCTGCAGTAATGCGGTCGATGTACCGGTCTGTCGTGGTGAAGAAAGAGCTAAGCCGTAAGGCGAAGCTCTCGATTTACCGGTCAATCTACGTTCCTACTCTCACCTATGTGACCGAAAGGACAAGATCACGGATACAGGCGGCCGAAATGAGCTTTCTCCGCAGGGTGGCTGGGCGCTCCCTTAGAGATAGGGTGAGAAGCTCAGTCACTCGGGAGGAACTCGGAGTAGAGCCGCTGCTCCTCCACATCGAGAGGGGACAGCTGAGGTGGCTCGGGCATCTGTTCCGGATGCCTCCTGAACGCCTTCCCGGGAAGGTGTTTCGGGCATGTCCAACCGGGAGGAGGCCCCGGGGAAGACCGAGGACACGCTGGAGGGACTATGTCTCCCTGCTGGCCTTGGAACGCCTCGGTGTCCCCCCGGAAGAGCTAGAGGAAGTGTCTAGGGAGAGGGAAGTCTGGGCATCTCTGCTTAGACTGCTGCCCCCGCGACCCGGCCCCGGATAAGCGGAAGAAGATGGATGGATGGATGGATATATATATATATATATATATATATATATATATATATATATATATATATATATATATATATATATATATATATATATATATATATATACATATATATATATATATATATATATATATATATATATATATATATATATATAAAACCTTATGCTCATCAAGCCTGCATTTATAATATTATTATTACATATTATTAAATATTAATATAAATATCTTTTTAACTTTTTATTAATCTTCAAAGAATCTTGAAAAGAGTATCACAATTTCCATCATTGACATTAAATCCTCATATTAGTATGATTTCTGAATGATCATGTGACACTGAAGAGTGGAGTAATGATGCTGAAAATCCAGCTGTGATCACAGGAATAAATTATATTTTAAATTATTTTAAAATAGAAAACCATTATTTTAATAATATTTCACAATATTGCTGTTTTTTATCAAATAAATGCAGGCTTGATGAACACAAGAGACTTCTTTTATTATGCAGCGTAATATTCAAAAATGGCAATATAATAAAGTCCTTTCACGTAACCATTTCACCAGCCTACACTTCACATAATAGGCCTGTAGGTGCCGGTGGCACTTGGGTTTTGTTAACTTCGATAGTTCCATGAAATAGTAAACGGTGTATCAATATACATAAATACAAGTGAATTTAACACTTACCATTAATGCGACTTTTGCTGCTGCATGGTTTTGTGCAGGGATTTGTTTGTTGTCAGTTAAAATCCATTTGGTCTGTGATGCAATTTATTAAATGAGACAAACCGCAGGAGATCGTTCCACAAACTAGTTTGTCTGTCCATGTAATTTTCAACCGATTTATGAATAAGAACAGAAAATTACAGCTCCACTTCACATCGCCCAATGGAATTTGAACTTGCTTTGCCAGATCATGATTGGTTGGTGTATATACATGACAACGGGCATTGGTGAATTGTGTAATACTTTAAAATATATAATATATCGATTTGTAATTAAATCAACACATTAGCTCTGATTATGGATGAAAAAAAAATATATTGGTTTACTTTTTTCCCGTGAGGCCACACACTCTCTGAAAGGACCATATTTGGCTCGAGAGCCGTTTCGAACAGTGGAAAATCTGCAGTCAATCAAAACTAACGCAACCCATAGCAACGCGTTATGGCAACGCCTCAACAGAAATTGTCCGACTTTTGAGCCGTTTGTTACATTGTCATGTTATAATAATCACATTTATTTAGTTTTATTGATCTTGATATTATCATTGATTTTTTGTCTGAGAGGGGCACTTTTGAAATGTAAACTCGCCGTGTCCTGATTGACTGATGATCAGGGTGCTCGCATGTTAATGCCAAGTGTAACGTTAAACGCAGCCAGAATAAGTTCCTCTAGAGTAGATTATTTCTGATAACAAGCAAAATAAATAACAAGTAAATTACATTAGACATACAGTCTAAATTACATTAGACGCTGTTCTCGTATGACTGGATATTTATGAAGCATTTAAGGCTTTTTGGTGAGTCGCACACTGTTTTTGCGCTGGTGTCATATTCTCTCTGCTTGATCGTTAATATTTATATCATGTTATCCAAGAATAGTACGTCAAAATTGTGTTTCTACTGAGTAGTGCGCCATACTATCCCCTTGCCAGACCGATAAACAAACACAGACCGGAAGTTAACTTTGGGCCAGGCACGTAACCGTGGCAACGCGCGTTCGTCCGATGAAACCGTCTATATACTGTGCATATATAAATAAGATATTAAAGGGATAGGTCTCCCAGAAATGAAAATTATCCCATCATTTACTCACCCTCAAGACATAGGCATGACATTCTTCTTTCAGACGAATACGATCAGAGTTATAATAAAAAATGTCCTGGCTAATCCAGGCATTAAAATGGCCGTGAATGGCAGCCTAAAATGTGAAGCCCAAAAAAGTGAGAAAAAAAAAAAAAAAAATATGCATATTTAAAACTTTATAAAGTAAAATATTTAGCTTCTGACAGACCTCCTTCCGTATTCAACTCATGAAGAAAGTGTAACGCCTCTCTCAGTTCAAAATGCTTACACTACGTCCAACATCATCGTCGCGCAAGTTATGCTTTTTTCGTAAGTTGAATACAGAAGGAGGTCGGATATTTTTAAGCTTTATATTTTACTTTATAACGTGTTAAATATGGATATTTTTCTTACACAAACCCATCGATCCGCTTCAGAAAGCCGTTATTAACCCCCTGGAGCCATGTGGAGTACTTTTTTAATGGAGGGATACACTTTTTTTGAACTTCAAATGTTGGGCTGCCATTTACTGCCATTATAATGCTTGGAAGAGCCAGGATTTTTTTTTTTAAATATAACTTCATGATTGTATTCGTCTGAAAGAAGAATTTCATATACACCTAGGATGGCTTGAGAGTGGGTAAATAATGGGATAATTTTCATTTTTGGATGAACTATCCCTTTAAGCAACCCAAAACAAGCTATGGGCACATGACCATATCCTTCTTGAAGCTTCATCTGTACGTTCCTCTATGAGCGTGAGGCTCCTGGCAAGGAGGTATGGCAGTAGGATTTAGTAGTTATTGGAAAAAGCTCAGATGTGTGTAGCATCAGCATGGACTAAATCAGCAGCTGCCATTGCTTGTAATCCGCCCTCTCTTTTTGTTGGGGCCCGGGGTCAGCACCATACAAAGGGCCTGACCTGCAAGAGTCAGTAGAGCAGAGGCCTAACAGGACAGGATAAAGTGCTGGGTCAAAGCTGACTCATCAGAGATGCTAGAAGCAGCACTAAACTGCTTGTAGAGAAGACAATACTGTTGTAGTATTATGTAACACACGCTAGCTGCAACCTGCTTTGCTGTGTGAGGATGAACCAAGTCCTTTCGCATTTCATTGCCTCATGCTATTTTGTCCTCATTTTACATTGGCAAAACAGCTATTAGGTTGAAAAATAAGATTGTTCATCTTTCAGAATGAAATACTACTGTTCAAAAGATTGGGGTCAGCATTTTTCTTTTGTCTTTTTTTTAAATAACTCTCTTTTATACTCACCAAGGCTGCATTTGTTTGATCAAAAATACAGTAAAAACTGTAATTTTGTCAAATATAAAAATAAATGCTTTCTTTCTATTTTAAAATGCAATTTATTCTTGTTCTGTTTGGAGTTGTCTAAGTTTCATTTTAATGGACTTTTAGTTTGTTATTTTCAGTCACATGTGTTTCCTTTGTTCAAGTTTCCCGCCTCTTATCAGTTGTCATAGTGATTCATTTGATTTCCCTCATTTGCCATGTATTTAATGCCCTGTTCCAGACAACCCGTAACCCGTGTTTTTCCAACCTTCTACCCGTGAAAGTGCACTGGAACGGCAGTCAAACCCGTGACTTCCCACCCGTGTACTCGTACTAGGTCGATGTACTCCCAGTTATGCACTCTGATGTCACATAGCCTGTGAAACAACAATGGCAGCCCCTACGGATGCGGTGTTTATGAAAGTCGTACATTACAAAACAAATTGTTTATTAAAATAAGGTATTGCTCTTACGTTATTTATCTGCAAATGCTATGCGTTATCAGCAGCTTTTCTAGCGTTAGCTAGTTTTCAGTCCATTGAGTGCAAGAATAAATTAATACCAAATACATTTTCAAATTTACAAATAATATAAAATATAACAGCTTCTCTTGCCTAATGCACCGTTTTTTCTCCTTCGTTTCCCTCAAATAAGCAAGGAGTAGTTAAGCACCGTTGGCGATAGAAATTATTGTAAATGAGCATAAGCCCTGTACGGTCCATCATGCTTTGTTTACATCGCTACCACAATTCCTTGCTCTCAGGCAGTTTGCCGTGACTTTGCCTGGAACGCTACAAAGTCGTGAGTCGTGGTTTGAAGTCGTAACTTACGGGCTCAAAAACTTGCCTGGAACGCAACATAAGTTGCAGTCTTTTCAGTTCTCATTTGTCTGGTATAATTTGCGTGTAGAACACTATCTTGCTTTGTTTGGATAGTTATTTTTCCTGGTTACTCTGAGTTCTTTAAAAAAAATCCTGTTTCATTTATAATCATCTTCGTCTTCTTCGGATTTGCATTACAGGCAAAGCTGAATTCTCAGCATCATTACTTCAGTCTTCAGTGTAACATGATCCTTCAGAAATCATTCTAATATGCTGAAAACGAAGTGTAGGCTATTAAAAACTCAAGTGTCTTTTGATAAATGCAGTTAAATAGACCCAGAGAAAATATTTTTGTCTTTATATTCATGACTCCTTATGCTCTATCCTGTGCGTGTGAGTCTACATCCTAAAACCCAGTCAATAAATATAACCAATGAATGACGCAACTACAATAGATTTTCTAAATATGTCACAACTGAGTTGCAAATCAATAACCAGTTTGTGGTCAAAATGAATATGTAACCTCACACTTCACCTCAGGCAATGCAAATAGCTACTCATAAAAAAAAAAAAAAAAAAGGTTTAGAAATGGCCATATCAATTTCCCATGTTTTGACCAGTTCTAAGATAAGTCTAGTTTATGTGTTAGTATTTTCAACCAACCTTGCTAACAAAATTTTGTGAACTCACTCGACCCCAAAGTCACTTCTTGACCCTAGTGCCACCCGATAAGCTGAGGTCAGAAGGTTAGCCGTTATAAACCAAGCTGGCGTCTTGGAGTCCAAAACTTTAAAGAAGGTCCAACCTTATCTTGAAATGATCTGCATTTTAAAGCAACAGCAATGCACAGGAGTAAGTGTGGGGGAAAAAAGAAAAGGATTTTTATGAGCACTAAATTAGACGATCAATTATTACAAAATATTATACATTAGTTATAACGTGTGTTTTTGTGACATTTGATTATGTGCTCAATAAAATAATGAAAACTCCATTTGTGTATCTGCTGGAATGGCTTGTGGGGCGCTGTTGCCAATGAGGAAACAGCGCCAAAGTTTTTTTAAACGTGTCCACATGATGTTTTTTCTTTCCCAAAACCAGAGGTTTGCTGTTTTAAATTCTGAGAAGCATTAAATAGTGAAAATGAAATTATTTGGTTACACTTTATTTTAAGGTGACATAGTTACATTGTACTTAATACTGAGTAATATTAATTAACTACATGTACTTACTAGAGGGTTATGGTTATGTTTAGGGTTAGCTACTTATAATTATTACATGTACTGTTATTACTATAGTAAATACATGTAGTAACATGTAACTACGTCACCTTAAAATAGTGTTAACAATAATTTTAGTGCCGTTTTCTTTGAAATAAAGCAGAAGTACAACATTTTTATTTTGTTTATTTATTTCCAAGGAAGAACTAAGACAAAAGTTAAAACCATTACGAACATACATTTCAGTCATTATCTAATGTTCATAATGATTTCCGAAATAAAATCACAATGAAATAAGACAAAATATACCACCGAGACAAAAACTCAAAATAAATATTGCACTTAATTTCTAAAACATACCATATTTCCATTAAAGGCGTTTCCTGACAGAGTCAAGAGTTTAGCTTTAACACTGGACTACACGGAAGGCCAAGCGTTAGACTATAGTATTGACCGAGCACAAAAAGAAGCACTTTTCTTTTTGTGTTTAAGCTTATTCTTTCATTAGTAGCCAATTTTGGTTCGATTTTAAACTATAAAACACAGAGAAGCAAATAATTTTCTTCTCCTCGTCATCTCTTCAGTTTTTGGATGACCTACTTCTCTAAGGTGTGCTACAGCTATTGTTCCCATAATAATTGAGACGAGAGGATCTGTATTAGATCGTTTGTCTGGAAAAAAAAACAAACACTAAATGCCCAACAGTTTCATCAGAACTCATAACTGAAACCCATTCAAATCAAAAGTGGCATGATCCATGCTCGATTTGAAGGACTTTTTGGTTTTCCCTTTTTGTCCTTTTAAACTAAACCCCAATCTGTAGGACTAAAAGGATAACAAAGAGGATGTTAATAGGATAGCATGTTAATATCAGTACTTCATCAAGGCCACTATGTTAAGACCACTTTACTTTGCTCCGAGAACTGCTGAATCATAACCCCAACCCCACACACAATGCAGATGAACCTATAACAACAACACATAATCTGACTAATTCTATAAATCCAAACACTTCAACTATTTATGTTGCTAAATGGTTGAATACCAACATTTCTCCAGACCTCTACCAGACATGAACTGATATAAGGTTTTAATTCGGTAAAAAAGTGCTTAATCAAGGCCAAGCATGCTCAGAGCCTAAACTACTTTTGTAGTCGAATGAGTTTTAAAAACAAATGTACAACTCATTTCAACTGGATTCGGATGTCTCTGGATAGAATCCAGAGTCCTCGTTTTGCTTTACAACTTGGCTTTTTAAGCATTTGTGCCATCTTTTGGGTCATATCTGGCTTCACCGGTCTGAAGAAACATCTCGTCAAGTGGAAGTCTGCCGGTGCAGCAGGACAAAAAGGGAATGTCATAAGTCTTTGAAAGCTGCCTTGCTTCTTTGTGCATACCTCTTCTCTTTATTGAATCAGTTTTTCAATATTGAATCTGAATGGTCTTCTATAGTCTCCTTCCTTGAACTGAAAAAGTGCAACTGAAACATAAATCTACACCGTTTTTTTGTTTTCATCATTTGGCAAGTGAGATCACCTGAGACTGAGTGCTTTTTTCAGGCAGTGCAATCTCGAAGCCTGCACTGCTACACACTACAAACAGAAAGGCAACGAACATTTCTGGCATCCTGCCTAGGCCCCACCCTGTTTTATCTCTCCGCTCCGATCACACACATGAACATGAAGTCCTGAACTTTTGCTCCTCTACAAAACAACATGTGCAACAAATTTAACACCAAGCAAACCACGTTTGGCTTAAAGGCATTCTACATTTAGAACCAAAAATAAAGTCCATTTGAACAGGAGAAAATAAAACTAAAGCCACGCTCGGGTTATGAGTTTGCGAGGCAACATTGCAAAAGCTTTCAGACAGCACCCAGAGCAGATTATCGACTGAGGAAACACAATCAATGAAAACTATAGACCTCAAAAGAGCTTAAACAAGATCAGTGCATTATGTCAGTCCACTCAGTCTGTTATTCCTCAGAATCTGTTCTGTGTTGTTTGTAATTTGTGCGGCTCAAGTGAAACTGTTATAAGCCTGTAATCTCTTAGTCCAAGAGGCTGAAAACTGAAATAAAACAATCAGTGATTTTAAACCTCAAGCAAGGATAACAAACATGTGCAAACAGAAAACTGAGGCAAGAGAATATCGCGTTTCTCTCAGCTGTGCTTGCGAATAAATGCGGTCGTAGTGTTTTCTTGCATTTCTCTTCCAATCTCGGACAAGGTCTGCATGTTCTTTGAAAACAAAAGCATGAGAAAAGTGACTACTTTGAAAAGCTCTCCAGGCTTAGTCCGGTGGGGTGTGTCCCTTCCACGGGTGGGGGTGTGGGGGGGGCGAATCTCTGGGTCGGGTAATTTGCCAGTGACTTCCTGCACCCTTACGTATGGATTTCTCCATAGAGGTTTGTTTTCTCTCCGTGGTGACAGCGAAGCGAACAATCGCTGTCATCGGGAGATAAACAAAAGTGAAAGCTCCTAAAGCCCAACTTCTTTGGACTCGTTCCATGCATTTCTCAACGTGAAGGGCAGGTGTCGAGTCTCTGCTCCGCGGTCGATGTGGCTTGATCTGGATGTGGATCAATCTGAAGGAGAGGGGAACAGAAACAGCTGCCGTGAGTCCAATGCATGTAAACATGGCTGAAAGCTCCCTTCTGATAGAAACATTCTACACGTCAAAAAACTAAACAAAAAGCTTACCTCGGAGTAGGGTGGAGGGGGTCGGAAGCGGAACTCCTGGATGTAGGCCAATAGTGGGCCTTCAAAGTTCTCCCGCCCTGACGACACTTCCAGACAGCTCTGTCTCTGTTCTTCTGTGACCACCTCTGCATAGGCTGGAGGAGCTGTGTACAGCAAAAGCAAATGTTAATACTGTAACCATGCCAACCATGATATTTGTTTATTCTCTGTGTACAACGTTATCTCCACTTCCTCTTTTGGTGTCTTATTTAAAAGAACACAGAGGAACAAGTTCTTTCTCTGTAATCTGAGAAAAGTCCCATTCAAATCGCATGATCTCCATATATGCCAAATCTAGACTAGTATTTATATTGCAAACATGCCTCAAAACAAGCGGTACCTATTGACAACCTATGAGATGAGCAGGCAGTATCATGCAGAGTTCCTTACCTTCAGGCCTCTCAGGGAGGGCCATGCCTAACCAGCTCATGGTCATGCTGCACTGGCTGCTCACAGAAGACGTACGGCTACCAAAAGGATGGAGGGGGATGGTGCCAATCACCAGGGGCAGGTTTAAAGACAGGTTCATGGCTCCTGGAATATCTACATACACCTGCAGATAATAATATTGGGATTTTAGGCTAATCATTTCACAAAAAAAGTGCACCTTGATTTGTAAATATGACATAAAATCATTCGGTTGTTATGTTTGACCCTTATGTGTCACTGTTTCCAGGTCTAAATGCTTCTTTGTATCCCAAAAGCAAACAAACTGTGCTAATATACACTCGTGGTGTGCAGTACTACCAATGAAATAATCATGATCCTAACCTTCATCACCAAAACTGAATCTGGCCAGACAGTAATTTATCTTTTTTGAATTGAAAAAATACTGGTGTCTGGGATGCCGTGAGCCCAGAGTCTGTAGTATAAACCGTGACTTTTTAGAATGCTAGACATGAAGAATGCTCATAAATGGCTAAAGAGACTTAGACCCTGAAACAGTATTTGACGAATCACAATTTCAGTTATCTGAGAAAACAAGAATCCTGCTTTAAAAAAGTAAGGATGAGTACTTTCGATCACTTTAGATGAAAAGCTTCTGCCAAAAGGCAAGACACTAAATAATTTGTAGGTGGCAGTGTTAATAACAGTGTTATTCATGGATTCACAACCTATGAACAATGCAATGTCAGAGCTGAGTGATGAATTGAAATAGTAAAGTCTAATATTCTGAGCAATGACAGATTGGTTTGTGGGGTTAATAGGACATTAACATTCAATGGCCTGAATTGAATCAGATATTTTAGGCTGATCTTCTTATCAGTATGTGTTGGGAGAACTTGGCATAATCTGCTTATCATTCATGGTACTGCATGTGTGGAAGACCACAAGGAACTGATCCTAGGTGCTTGAAATTGACATTCAAATCTCTGAATGATCGGTAATCACATAAAAACTAAAATCAATGCAAACTAAAAAAGCACTTAACTTACCATGAGTGAGTACTCCACTCTAATGATACTGCAGTCGAGGATGGAGGGTGATACAGGAGGGATTTTCAACATTTTTCCATTCCATGTCTCTGTCTTGCCGGAAGAAAGCGACTCCCCTCGGATGTTGGCCACCAACTGCTTGATCTCCTTCATTTTCCCTTTGGCAAAGAAGGTCTGCGTTTGGTAAATGGCGGCCTTTGGCACAACCATACGCGAGGAGCAGTTTTCAATTTCTGCAAAGATCTGAATGGACTCTCCTGTGTGAAGAAACCATGCATTGTTAATGGTACCAAAGAGTATCAAGGGGAATCATGTAGGGCTGCAACAATGAATCAATAAAATCGCTAATTAATAACTAGCGATAAACAATCAACAACAAATGTGATTAAGGATTAATCCCGCCTGCGCACTATGCATGAAAACATCCACCAATCATGTCACTTTACAGTAGTGAATAACGCATTTCTATGGACAAAACGCATCTGGAAAACAGCACAGGATACAGAGCTGCTCACGACAATGCATCATATTAAGTGCTTCAAACGAAAGCTTATAGGTTAATGCGCCTTGCCATGTCATGTGCTTTGACGGATGACCTTTAGTCTGTGCTTTTGTTTTTCTTTATTATCATTTTTACTTTAGTGATTTTAAGTTCTGCTTTTAAATGGTAAGCAATCCATTTCAATTTTAACCCCCTTTTTTGCACATTATGTTTAACTGCACACAACCTACATTGATATCACTATAGGGCTATTTGTTTCTATTGCCTTCAGATTGCACATTGTATGGAGGACAACATTGGGCAGTATGTGGTATAACAATTTTGTAAATAATGGATTTTTCTGTTTAGGATTAATCAAAGAAATAACTGACAGATTAATCGAAAACAATCGTTAGTTGTGTAAAAATAAATGTAAAAATATAGTGGGGTCCAAATGTCTAGTGAAAATATTAACTGTAGTTACCTGGAGTATATCCCTTCCGTTCAATTTTGGCACTTAAGGAGATTGGACCTGAGGTGCAAAACCAGCAGCATAGCGTCTTTTCTTTAGTTCCTGCCTGGGGAGACTGTGCAAAGTAGAATAACAAAACGTTAGAATGCAAGAACTTGAATGGTTATTCTTCAACATTGCATTGTTGAATCAAGGGATGCGAAATGATGCAAACACGCACCAGCAGGAGAGGAGTGTTGATGTCGATGTGTTCAAAGACAGTGAACTCTTTCTTGGTCTTCATGGGCAGAAGCCATGGCCTGTGGAGCTCAGCCTTTACCCAGTAGCGCACACT
Organism: Romanogobio albipinnatus; assembly: GCA_023566225.1. Classification (NCBI taxonomy): domain Eukaryota; kingdom Metazoa; phylum Chordata; class Actinopteri; order Cypriniformes; family Gobionidae; genus Romanogobio; species Romanogobio albipinnatus. The sequence continues at coordinate 44,399,787 of CM042242.1, forward strand.
GCCATGCTTCCCTTCGAATGAGGTAGCCAGAGGTCTGCATGTGCATGACAAAAAGAAAATATTAATAAGAATTATAACATTCAGTACAGGTGAATAATTATTAGCTTTGGTGCCACATCTGACCAAAACTCACGTTTGTGGAAGCTCAAAGCTGAATGCATACTCATGTCTTCCTGAATGAATAGTGGTGAGTCCCTCCTCAGAGTTATCATCATCTGAAACAGAAGAGAATAATATTCCAAATATACCTTACCTGCCAAAGCATTGATCATCTTCTTGTTTGTTACATGATATAATTAATTCAAACACATAAGCATGATACTTCTGCTAAATGCTTAAATGTAAGCATAATCACACAAGTTGTTTGATTCTCATAAACCCCAGCAAATCATGATATGCATCACTATTATATTTCACCCATGAATTATGTTTAATCACATGTATAATCATTGCACTTGAGGCACAGGTGTATTCAGTTTCAGTTTTTATTCTGAATGGGATAAATACTCGTAATAACCACTGCAGTTCACATGAAACATGAGGTAAATTTGAAACAAAATTCCAATGTTAAATAATGGTTCACCAAAAAGCACCGGTGGCTTTCGTTTCGCCAGCTCAGCACTCCATTCAGCTTAGCGGAGCCATAGCAAACAAGCACGGAGCTGTCAATCAAGGGCAGACTTCAGCAGCAAGAGAAGACCGGCAGAAACCGGAGCCAACTGCTTCTCTGTGCCGGAGCGCTCATTACGTATTAAGTGTGCGGCGCGCGCGCGCGCGCACTCACTCCACGCCGGACAAGCCTCCCATTGAACGTACGCGTGTGCTGCGGCGTGGACCTTACGAGTGTTCTCCCATTCAGCAAAACACGTGCGAGAAATATGACCAAAAAAACCCACCAGCAATCACAAACGACAGAAAAACGACCAGTTTCCATAATAAATTCACCTTTATTGTAACCAACCACTCGTACAGAAACAGCAAATTGACAATTAGACATTTTTAGACCAGAAATTTACAGGGGAATGAATTTCTTTGAAATTACAATATGCATGCAAAGTCATAACATGCACTACTTGATTTGTATACAAAGAGTTTCAACATTCATCAATCATTGACTAGCTCATTCTTTACCAGAAACCAGATCATGCTAACAAAAAAACGTATAGAATAAACTTGATACTGAACATGGGAAAAGTTATATACAATGTTGGTGTATTCTTGAGGAGGTCACGTTTCCCCCTGGTTAAAGCAACGTTTCACACTTGTAATTTTGTAACCCCGTGTTTAGAAGTCCTGCCTGGTGCCAACGCAGGTACAGCATGGAACAATGCAGCGTTACATCAGGTTGTTTAGCAACAGACGACCAATGAACTGCCTCGGTGCTTAGCTCATTAAATATTCATGCGCTCTGTACAGTCGCAGGAACTGTGGAACCAAAGTTCCTTTGTAAAGTCTTTGGTGGAAAGAACATGTAAAATGTTGAACAGCTAACGGCGTGTACTGAAGGTAAAAAGGCGCTTTTGTGCTTTTTAGCAAACCTTATAGGAGGTATAACAGCCACTCAGCCAGAACGACAAACAGTTGTCAAAACAGGTCGCGAGCTGCATTCGTCCAATAAAAGTTTTCGGCCTCATAAATATGCCAATGAGGGTTCATAAATGTACAGTGTGAAACCAGATGAGAGGAATACAATTACTCGATTTTAGAATGACCCTGGCCAATTACAAGAGTGAAAAGTCCAAGAACATTGCGCAGACAGAGGTTGTCAGTCAGCATTATACTGAATGCATTTAAATGTAATAGCCACTGTATATGTGCAAGGTTGCATACTACAGCCACTGGTGCAAAGTTGCTGTTTTTCTCACTTTCCGCAAAAGCATGATGTCATAGAAGACACGTTGGCGCCTCGACCAATCAGAGACAAGAACGACTAGACACTGCATCAAAACAGGATTGAACCGCTTCTAACAATGGGTGGAAACTTAAGATATTATGCGAAAGATTTGTCATTACTCTGATATTATATAAAATGTATGGCCGTTATTTTTCCTAAAAGAAATGAATAGTGGTAGAGCACCGAAGACGAACCTCGTTTTTCATAAGGCTGTAGCATGAGATGAGCAAACTGTGTGGCCAGCATTCATTCATTCATTCAAGCTGTCACTGACACCTGAAAGAATGCTGAAGTGTTGTCCAGATTTAAAAAAATGTGCTGAATATCACGCATTTAGGCGATCTAAACGGGATAGTGATAATCATTGAACATCATTTTTTGAACGACTGGTCATAGGTCTGCCATGTAATGTTCAATGTATATGGTGTATGTGTTCATTAATCAAATCCAACACATGAATACATACAAACAGTCGATAAAGAAAAGGAAAGATGTATGCTTGGACACAATATACTGTCTACAGATCCACCGGTCAACAAGTAACGTTACTGTGCAGCATCCAAAGTATGTCATGTCATCCTGGACCACTGAGCATCCCACCAGTATATTCGACTGCTCTTTTCTGAACACATCTACACTAAGAGCATGTTTGATCTGTATTCTTACCTCTTTCATTGCCAATAAGGATGTCTCTATGATTCAGATATTCCACTTCTTCTGTATAATTTTGAGTGTAGGCAGTGTTGGATCCAGCATTTCGTGATTCTGTCCAACGAACTTTTGCGAATCCCTTTGCATGTATTTTAAGAGACTTCACACGAATCTCCCCGGTGACTTCAATAATAACCCTTCCTGAGACGGAGTCCCCACTTGAGAAAACGGGGACATTGCTGTCATTTAGACAGTCGTAGCTTACAACGAAGCTCTTTACCTTTCCTAGCACCATGGTGGCAAGAAAATAAAATGTACAAAGTTCTGTAGACAAAAAAAGCCACACGGCAGAGCCTATGAAAATAATCTCTTATGAAAAAAAGCGAGAGTTAACACTGGACAGTGTCATTGAGCTGCGAGAGCTGAATAACAGCAAAGGATGCTGTTATCGCGTCTCGGTGAAGGCTTGATGGTCTGCAATGAAAGACAGCGAAATTTCGCCACCAGCTCACTTTAAGCGCTGCTCTAGTGAAAAACAAGTTAGTGCGCATGCGCGGAGCTCTTATCCGTCCCCCTTCTTCCGCTTTTTGTGCAGTTCTTCTCTTTGACCGGGACTCAGGAGACAAATAACAGCCAACAGCTGAGCAGTGTATTCAAATAATACGTGGAAGTCTAAACATTTTTCACACGTTTAGGTAGAGCTCCACATTAATATGCGAAGAGTTTGGTTATAGAGTGACATTTGTTAAGTGAATTCTGGCTTTGTTTACTCACAACAGGGACATAAAATACCTAAACATATTATGACTTAATGCAATTGTTTTTATTCAGAATATTGCTTTTATTTGACGTTTTACCGCTTGCATTTGAATGCAGAAAAAAGTATTGATATTGATCTCGAGATTTACCTGGAGGTCAGTGGCATTTTCACGGCATGCTGCCATGCTATGTTTAGATAAAGATGGCGAACTGAAGCCAATTGTACCAGCTTCAACCCACAATATATGTCAATTGAACTGAGTTTACGTTTTCATTTTTATTCCCATGTATTTGGTCAACTCACACAGGAATCCTCCACATGTTTACTTCATATTTCTTAAGTTCATATTTAAAATATTAATTTAAGGCAACTGTTATTCCTGTTTAAAAGCACTTGTGTTAAACTTTGTTCTCATTTCCATGCTATACACGAGCTTTAGTATCACCCTCAAGATGGCATACGGAGAGAAGAAGCAGAGAGCTACTGAGATCAGTATTATAGATGAGTTTGATTTTCATAATTTCCCTTGCAGATTTATCTGCTGTGTAGACCTACAGTAGCTACATGTTGGTTTAAGTTGTGAAAACTGACGCTCCACCCTGCGGATACAGAAATTCTTGCGTTGTTCTGTCTTGCTTTTGTGTGTGAACGAATTACGATGGATTCTGCCTCCCTCTAGCGGTTTGTTGGAGAACAGTCATTCGAAACCAATTCCTAACGTTAATGCTCATGTTCAAGTAGATTAAAAGTGTCTTTAGACAATGTTTACCTGGTGTACACATGGTTGAAAAACACAACACAGTTTTCAAAAATGAACTGTAATAAACTAGGCATTGTTGAAATCGTCAGTAGAAAAGTAAACACGGGTTGGGCTGATCTGTTGGTCAAGGAACTGTGTGCGCAATTGCGTTGGGGGTGGGGATGTATGTTCAAAATCACATTTGAATGTACCTATGCATGTGAAATAGATGCATGATCACAACATAGAACTAAAATGTGAGATGTTTTAGGTTTATCCAGAGTTTAGCATCTGTTTTGTTGTTGGTGATGATAGAAAACAACCCAATTCTTTTTATATCTTTATCTTCTATTTTTGAAGTAGGTGGTGAACATATTTGATGCCTAGAAATTTGTGTTTATGTTGAGAGTAAAGTTTTGCAACCAATATAGTCATTTGCCAATTTGATAGTTTTATTTTATCCATTACTGTGGTGCAATTTTCTGAGATATTTATTTGGAGACCTGCAGGAAGAATTGTCTTACAGTATAATCAAGGCTGAGATCAAGAGTGAAATGTTGTTTTAATCATTTATGTTACAGTTAATTTAGCATAATTTCATAGGATTGGTTACAGTATCAGTCTGTTTGCTTACTTGTAGGCCTAAGTCATTTTATGCAATGATGCATGGCGATTGGAGATAGTATAATAATAATAATAATAAATCCAATATTCCCAAAACTCACAAATATGAAAACAACCATGTCAAACACAAAACAAACAATACAACAAAACAATGAACTAAAGAAAACTAAGGCTTAAAGGGATAGTTCACCCAAAAATGAAAATTATTCCATAGTTTTACTCACCCTCTAGCCATATAGGTGTATATGACATTCTTCTTTCAGAAAAAATAAAAAAAATTGTAGCACCTTGCGCATTTCAAAACACTTACGCTACGTCCGACATCATCATAAGTTGAGTACGGGAGGCGGTCCGCCGGAGGCTAAATATATTTGACTTTATAATGTGTTCAATATGGATATTTTTCTTACAAAAACCCATCGGTTCACTGCAGAAGGCCGTTATTAACCCCCCGGAGCCGTGTGGAGTACTTTTTAATGGATGCACTTTTTGGGGCTTCAAATTGCAACTTTTTTAAATATAACTCCATGGCTTGGGGGTGAGTAAATCATGTGGTCATTTTCAATTTTGGGTGAACTATTCCTTTAAAGGAACACTCAACTTTTTTTGAAAATAGGCTCATTTTCCAAATAGTTAAATAAGAGTTAAATAGTTGAGTTTTGCAGTTTTTGAATCCATTCAGCCGATCTCAGGGTCTAGCGGTAGCACTTTTATCGTAGCTTAGCATAGATCATTGAATCTGATTAGACCGTTAGCATCTTGCTCAAAAATGACCAAAGAGTTTAGATATTTTTCCTATTTAAAACTTGACTCTTCTGTAGTTACATCGTGTACTAAGACCGACGGAAAATGAAAAGTTGCGTTTTTCTAGGCCGATATGGCTAGGAACTATACTCTCATTCCTGCGTAATAATCAAGGAACTTTGCTACTGTACCATGGGTGCAGCGGCGCAATGATATCACGCAGCGCTTGAAAATAGTCCCCAGCACGCTCCCTGTGCAAGTGGGTTGTCAAGTTGGTTATGAAGTTAGCCTATTTTCAGGCGCTGCGTGATATCAATATTATCAATTGACCACAACAATGATAGCAAGGTTTTTTTAATTTATTAATAAGACCATTACAAATTTATTTGCTGTCATTATTGGGGATATATTGACAAAATACAGCTAAATAAAATGGTAAAATAAAGCCATAAAACAAAGCAGTTCATTTATTCATGCCACAATGCACTCTGGGAGTACACTTCCTCAGATCACAGATAGAATTAAGTTGACAAAACTTAAATGGTTTAGGTAAGAACAACTTCATGCATTTAAGTAATGCTTACTTAATTGAATTAAGGCAATGAGTTTGCACAATTGAATTAAGTAAACTGAACAAATGTGCTTATACAGTGTATATAGTATTCTATATTATATATAGTACCAAGTCCAAACTTGAGAACCCCTGGTATAACTGGTAGTCAAAAGTTTGTCTGGTAGACTAATAAGGCACATTAGGAGAGGATGCTTTAGTCACTAAAATTTAGTGCTTTGATTTGGATCATAAACGGGTGCAGATGGAGTTGGATAGAAACCAGGCAGCATTGCATTTGGATTTGGATAAAGCCCTGCAGCAGCTCCTGGATGGGGCAGCGCTGTAGGGTCATGCAGATTGGGGTAAAGTTCTGCATATGAAGGTGGTTGTCCACCAGGATAAGGCACAAGGTTAGACTGAGATGGCGGATATGGCTGAAATCCTGCAGGTGGGCCTTGCCAGGGATGACATTGTTGGTCAGCTGGAAGAATAACCACAGGCAACAGAACTTCTGGATCTGAGGTGAAAGACATGTCTAGAGAGACCTGAAAGACAATCGTGTACAGATGTCAAGTGAACTGGAAGCCAACATCTACATGTACAAAGGAGAGAAAACAGCTCTGTTGTTTTATAGGAAGTCATCTTTTAAGCTCTAAAATCAAAGTTGACTTATGACGTAACAAACATTTGAGAAATGTATGAACATTAGTTCTGTTAAAACTGTTAAAATGTCATCATTTACTCACCCTGGTTTCAAAATGTTCTTTATTTAAACACAAAAAAATGAGTGAATGAGCAATTTAATCCAAAACAACATGAATGGACCCAGCTGACTCGTATGGACAAAATAACACTGAGACATTTTTCAAAATACTTTTTGTCGTCCACATAAGAAAGAAAGAGCCACACAGGTTTAGAATGACATGAGGGTGAGTAAATTATGCCAGAATTTTCATCTTGTGGATGAACTATCCCTTTAAACATGGCAATACTAAGGAAGACAAAATAGCACCTTGAGGTAGTACTGCACTTTTATAATTCTGCAGTTTTCAATGGTGACAGTCAGGTCACGTGGAAGCTTTAGGTTTACTATGAATTTTTGCTTTTCTCCAGATGGGACACAATCTTTAGTCTCGTGAATGATGTTTCTTGATTTTCTTTTAGTTTTCTTGTCAGCAAGGAATGTCTGTGTCTGCGTGAGGCTGTACTTTAGTTTGACATCACGTGATGAAGAGTTGCCAATATCAACAATTTTTTTTATTGTTTCACCTGCAGCATACAACATATAGGATATCAGTAATAAATACAAAAAATAGACAAACTGAAAATGGAACTTCAGTCTATGCAGCTTTGACTGAGGCATTTGAGATCTACACAGGTGATCACCTTGCATATAGCCAGTTTTGTCAACTGTTACAGCCAATGATATTTTTCCTGAGCTGAATAGGTTCATCCTCTTGTCTCGTGTGCCATATTGTGGTTGCTGTATGAAAAAAGAAAGTACAAAATATTGAAAATTGCTTCACAAGCAAATAAATTAAATCACGTTACTTGAGTTTTGATAACAGATTAAGCAGTTACATGATTCCCATTTCAATTCGAGCAGCCAAGTCTGTAGCCATTTTAAAAAAACGTCTAAAGACACATCTTTTCCAACAGCACCTGACCAATTAAGACTAGCACTTAACTAACTACTAACTTGCCGATTCTATTCGTTTTTTATATATATATAAAAAAAAAGAAAAAACCCTGTGTACTGTGCTAGACTAACTGAGGCTTATTACAGCACTTGCATGCTGTTGTCCCTTGTTGGTCTGATTGCTTCTATTGCTCTCCTCATTTGTAGTCGCTTTGGATAAAAGCGTCTGCTAAATGATTAAATGTAAATATAATAATCTTTCTATTTATCAATAGGTGAGCACCACAGCGTCAAATATGGTATTACAATTCATACCAGTAAATGATCATTGGTCCCATCAGTTTTGGGCAAAAAGGTTAATTCTCTACATGTACTAGATGTTGGCTTCGAAGGCCTCTTCAGCTTTACCATCAAGACGTACTTAACCGAGCCATGATGTCCTTCAAAAGATGCAGGCATATTTCTGAAATAAGGCAAAATAAAAATCTTTAGTTTCTCACAAAAGACCGACAATAGTGCATAATATTGTCGTGTATGCAATACATGCATCAGCAAGTACAGTAAATGTTACTGTTACCAATCACATTAAACAATTTACACTGAAAAATTACAACTGCATTAGATAATGTTATGAGATTGTTTTAAATATTTTTTTAATATACAACTAAGAAAAGTTGGAAAGATGAAACTAAACTGCCAGTAGGTGGCAGCAGGTGACCGTTTTAATGAGTGAGTCATTGAGTCGATTCGTTGAAACGACTGATTCATTCAAGAATGAGGATAGGTCTTTGATCTTTGATTCAACCGATTAATTCAAAACGCTGAATTATTCAGTAACACACTGTTTGTTTTTTTTAAACAATGAGAACAACAAAAACAAACAAACAAACAAACAAAAAAAAACACAACAACAAAGCTTCTCAGTATTTTACATTGATAATCGATACCACCTCTTTTCTTAGTCTTCTATTAACACCTTTCCAACTCCACCAATGATCTGAAAGGTCCCCAAACTCCATCAAAAACTGTATATTTATTCCTTAAAATATAAGTTATCTTTTCCATTGACATATTTGTTACCATTTCTTTTAGCCAACGTCCTATACTTGGAGCACAAACACTTTTCCAATTTAAAGAAAGCCGTTTTGCTTGAAGAATACCTATATTTATAAATATATAATCTTTCTTTTTTAACTTGATCTCTTTAGGATATAAATTAAATAAAAAAAGTAAAGGTGACAGTGGAATGTTAACATCCAGGATCTTCATTTCTTTCACACCTTTCCAAAAATTCGTAACTTCTTCACACTCCCATATGCAATGATATAATGTACCTTTAAATTTGCTACATCTTAAGCAAGTGTCAGGGACATTTCCATTATATTTATGCAATACCACTGGAGTTATATAAATCCGCATCAACCACTTATATTGTAGCATTTTCAGACGTGTGTTCATTGTCTGTGATTGAGCTTTTTACATGCTTCCATCCAGTCCTCCATCTGAATATCCTCATTGATATCCAATTTCCAGGCTTCCAGTTTATAGATTGAAGATTCCTTTGATCCTGACACCAGCATATTGTATAATGATGAAATTAAACCTTGACTAGAACAATTTCTTGTCATTTCTTTTTCTAAGATAGACAATGTTGGCATATCCAGAGAATTATTTTGTGATTTGAGTATGACATTTCTTATTTGTAAATATTTAAAGAAATGTTTTGTAGGAATATTGTATGTATTAACTATTTCTTCAAATGTCATAAGAGTATTGTTAACATATAGATCTGCTATCTTACGGATGCCCTTGTTGGCCCAAATCTTGAAACCTGCGTCCAATCTGCCTGGTTTAAACTTTCTATTGCCCCAAATGGGACTAAAACAAGATAAAGGGTAGGTTACACCTAGATATTTGTTCACGTCATACCATACGGCAATCATATTTATAATTATAGGGTTGGAAACACTTTTTTTAAGATCTTTAAATTCTGAAGAGTATAAATATAAATTTAAAGGTAGGTCCGATTTGGTAGCAGAATATTCTACAGGGAGTGCAGAATTATTAGGCAAGTTGTATTTTTGAGGATTAATTTTACAACATTAATAATTAAACAACAACCATGTTGTCAATGAACACAAAAAACTCATTAATATCAAAGCTGAATATTTTTGGAAGTGGTTTTTAGTTTTAGCTATTTTAGGGGGATATCTGTGTGTGCAGGTGACTATTACTGTGCATAATTATTAGGCAACTTAACAAAAAACAAATTTATACCCATTTCAATTATTTATTTTTACCAGTGAAACCAATATAACATCTCAACATTCACAAATATACATTTCTGACATTCAAAAACCAAACAAAAACAAATCAGTGACCAATATAGCCACCTTTCTTTGCAAGGACACTCAAAAGCCTGCCATCCATGGATTCTGTCAGTGATCTGTTCACCATCAACATTGCGTGCAGCAGCAACCACAGCCTCCCAAACACTGTTCAGAGAGGTGTACTGTTTTCCCTCCTTGTAAATCGCACATTTGATGATGGACCACAGGTTCTCAATGGGGTTCAGATCAGGTGAACAAGGAGGCCATATCTTTAGATTTTCTTCTTTTATACCCTTTCTTGCCAGCCACGCTGTGGAGTACTTGGACGCGTGTGATGGAGCATTGTCCTGCATGAAAATCATGTTTTTCTTGAAGGATGCAGACTTCTTCCTGTACCACTGCTTGAAGAAGGTGTCTTCCGGAAACTGGCAGTAGGACTGGGAGTTGAGTTTGACTCCATCCTCAACCCAAAAAGGCCCTACAAGCTCATCTTTGATGATACCAGCCCAAACCAGTACTCCACCTCCACCTTGCTGGCGTCTGAGTCGGACTGGAGCTCTCTGCCCTTTACCAATCCAGCCACGGGCCCATCCATCTGGCCCATCAAGACTCACTCTCATTTCATCAGTCCATAAAACCTTAGAAAAATCAGTCTTGAGATATTTCTTGGCCCAGTCTTGACGTTTCAGCTTGTGTGTCTTGTTCAGTGGTGGTCGACTTTCTGCCTTTCTTACCTTGGCCATGTCTCTGAGTATTGCACACCTTGTGCTTTTGGGCACTCCAGTGATGTTGCAGCTCTGAAATATGGCCAAACTGGTGGCAAGTGGCATCTTGGCAGCTGCACGCTTGACTTTTCTCAGTTCACGGGCAGTTATTTTGCGCCTTGGTTTTTCCACACGCTTCTTGCGACCCTGTTGACTATTTTGAATGAAACGCTTGATTGTTCGATGATCACACTTCAGAAGCTTGGCTATTTTAAGACTGCTGCATCCCTCTGCAATATATCTCACTATTTTTGACTTTTCTGAGCCTGTCAAGTCCTTCTTTTGACCCATTTTGCCAAAGGAAAGGAAGTTGCCTAATAATTATGCACACCTGATATAGGGTGTTGATGTCATTAGACCACACCCCTTCTCATTACAGAGATGCACATCACCTAATATGCTTAATTGGTAGTAGGCTTTCCAGCCTATACAGCTTGGAGTAAGACAACATGCATAACGAGGATGATGTGGTCAAAATACTCATTTGCCTAATAATTCTGCACTCCCTGTATATCCACCCAAGGTGGGTGGTCCTGAGATAAAAAATAAAACATAATTGTTCTAAGTTGAACAGCCCAATAATACCAATGAAGGTTAGGACACTGTAGACCTCCTCTCTCATATGGCAAATACAAAAGTGTCAGTCGGATTCTGGAACATCTGTTATTCCAAATTAATTTAGTGAATGTCTTTTTAAGTCTTTGAAAAAGAGATTTAGGGGGAGGCAGGGGAATGTTCTGAAATAAATATAACATTTTTGGTAAAACATTCATTTTTAAGATATTTATTCTGCCAATTAAAGATATGGGTAAGGACATCCATCTTCCTATAGAGGTATTAACACTTTCAACAAGCGGATCATAATTTACTTGTACAACATTTTCTAATTTTGGTAACATTTTTACACCCAGGTATGTGAAACAATCAACGACATTGAAGGTTGCAGCACAGCTACTAGGTTGCTGTCTGTCAATCTCATTTAGATACAGAATAGAACTTTTAGAATGATTAATTTTGTATCCAGAAATTTCTCCAAATGCACTAATAAGATCCATTAAAGCAGGTATTGATGTATCAAGATGTTTTAGAAAAAGAATGACATCATCAGCGAATAATGCAATTTTATGTTCTATCTGTCTAATCTTAATGCCTGTTAATTCCACATGTCTTTTTTACTGCTATTGCAAAAGGCTCAATGGAGATGGCAAAGAGCAGAGGAGAAAGGGGTGAACCTTGTCTGCACCCTCTTGATATAGTAAATGATTTGAAACTATATTAATTGTCAACACTTCTGCTGTAGGGCTATTATAAAGTAATTTACTATTTAATTTATAAAGTAACCCACTTACAATACCTTTCACCAAACCCAAATCTAGACAACAAATCAAACAAATAAGACCATTCAACCCTATCAAAGGCCTTTTCAGCGTCCAATGATAGTAGAGCAGTATCTCGTTCACTCCTCTGTTCATGAAGAATATTTAGGACTCTTCGAACATTATGAAATCCTTGTCTGCGTTGTATGAAATCATTATGATCCTCTCCTATTAAATTAGATAAAATACCTTCTAATCTCTTGGCTAGAACTTTACATACAATTTTTGTATCGGAATTTAACAAACTAATTGGCCGCATATTTTCACACTTTGTGTTTGATTTTCCTGGTTTTGGTAATAATATGATTAAAGCACCTCTCATTGATGTAGGAAGAAGACCCTGGTGATACGCCTCTACTATCATTTCCAAAAGGGGGTTAGTAGCTTTTTTTAAAAAGTCTTATACATTTCTATAGGAAGCCCATCTGGGCCTATCCTATATCCTATCCTAAGCCTATCCTTTGGGGGGCCCCCCAAAGCCTGTGTCTAAGTCGTCTATTTCGGTGGCATGGTCCTGCAGAGCTACGGGGCAGGCCGCCGCCCCTTTGCACATGCACGAGGGTGGAGCCGACCCAGGGCTCTTCAATGAGTTGCGTGCCGCCATTGGTCCCGCCCCCCGGGCTGTGAAGGTGGCCACACGTTCCCTGGGTCAGATGATGTCCACAGCTGTGGTCCGGGAGAAACACCTGGCCTTACCTGGTGATGTGGAGGACTTTGAGCGGGCCCGCTTCCTCAACTCGCCCATATCCCAGGCTAGCCTCTTCGGCGGCGCGGCTGAGAACTGCGCCCAACGGTTCTCATCCACCCGAAAGCAGACTGAGGCTGTAACACGTAATGCCCCGGCAGCCAACTGCTGCACCCAGCCGCCGGCTCAGTCGCCTCAGTCCCGCCCGGCCCCAGCAGCAGCCTTCACCTTTGCCGCGCTGTGGAGGTGGTTGCAGGATGACGCCCAGTCCGCTCCACAGCCTGACTAAATGCCAGGCTGGAGGTGGACAACTCAGAGATGGGTTCCAGTTCTTTCCAGGGGATGGTAGCAGGGCCTCTCCTTCCCCCGGTGGAGGGCCGGAGGAAAATCCTTCCTCTGCTGGCCCCCGGGCTAGCAGCGCTTGGAAAGAACTCATGTTCCTGTCTCTAAGGATCCAGAGACCCGTGATGGCAGTGTGCGCCGCCTCCGGGCCGCGCCACTCTCGTCCCTCTCTCTCGCCAGCCTCCTCTCAGAGCAGACCCCAGTGGAACGTGCATCCTTCCCTGGTCTCCTCTGTCAGGACGCAGCTGCTGACTGTGCCTCCACACCGGGACGCTACGCCTCCCACGTCTGGGCCAGTCATGCTGCCTCGCTGCCCCACCCGGGGTACGAGTGACCCTGCTGGTCAGTTCCTGGGAGCCTGGCTACAGCTTCCGGGACTGTCCACTGGGTCGCGAAGACCATCAGGCTCGGCTACGCGATTCGGTTTGCGCAGGCTCCTCCCCGCTTCTGGGGAGTCCGCCCGCCATGATGGGGCCTAATGCCCCAGTCATGCGTGTGGAGGTTGCCACCCTACTGGTCAATCCTGGATCTGCCCGTCTTGAACCGATCCCTTCACAGGCTTCCGTTCAGGATGTTGGCGGCGAATGCCTTCTCGAATGCGTTCGTCCAGTAGATTGGTAGGATGCCTACTTCCATGTCTCCTTCCTACCGTGACACAGACCGTTCCTACGGTTTGCTTTCGAGGGGCGGGCATATCAGTACGCGGTCCTCCCATTCGGGCTAGCTCTGTCCCCTCGCGTCTTCACGAAGATTGTCGAGGCAGCCCTTGTGCCGCTCAGGCAGCATGGGGTTTGCATCCTGAACTTCCTCGATGACTGGCTCATAATGAGTCACTCTCGAGCGCAGGTTTGTGAACACAGAGACCTAGTGCTCCAGCACTTAGCCCGTCTGGGCCTACGGGTCAGCTGGGAGAAGAGCAAACTTTGCCCCGTGCAGAGGATCTCTTTTCTCGGTATGGCTATCGACTCAGTCGCCATGTGCGCACAGCTTACGAGCGAGCGCGTGCAGTCTCTGCTGACTTGCCTCCTTCGAATCGTGAGCAAGAGGGTGGTTCCACTGAAACTATTTCAGAGGCTCCTGGGGCATATGGCATCTGCAGCCACGGTGACGCCGCTCGGATTGCTACATATGAGACCGCTTCAGCATTGAACTCGCGATGGAGTCCCGAGATAGGCATGGCGGTCTGGCACGCTCCGGGTCCTAGTCCCTCGGACCTGCTTACAGACGCTCACCCCGTGGTCGAACCTCAGTTTTATACGGACCGGAGTGTCCTTAGAACGAGTTTCCAGGCATGTTGTTGTATCAACAGATGCCTCTGCCACGGGCTGGGGTGACATGTGCAATGAACAGGCAGCCTGGACAGGACAGCACCGCCTTCTGCATGTCAATTGCCTCGAGTTGCTGGCAGTACGGTTCGCCCTGCACTGCTTCCGAGCATTGCTGAAGGGTCAACATGTACTAGTCTGGACAGACAACACGGCCACAGTAGCGTACATCAACCACCAGGGCGGTCTACGCTCCCGCCGTATGTCTCAACTCGCCCGCTATCTCGTTCTATGGAGTCAGAAGCACCTGAGGTCCCTTCGTGCTGTCCATATCCCGGGAGATCTGAATCGTGCAGCCGACGAGCTCTCACGGTTTCAGCCACTTCCTGGAGAATGGACACTCCATCCCCAGACGGTCCAGCTGATTTGGGAACAGTTCGGCAACGCACAGTAGATCTGTTTGCCTCCCACGACTCTTCCTGCCAAGAAGACCCCTGGAAATGCTTGATCGGGTCCGTGCTCTCGTTCCTCCAAAGGCGTTGGAGCGAAGGCTGTCTCCCTCCACCCTTAAAGTGTATGTGGCCGCAATATCTGCCCACCACGATCTCTTGGGGGACGAAAAGGTAAGTCAGCACGACCTAATCATCAGGTTCCTGAGGGGAGCGAGGAGACTGAATCCTCTTCGCTCTCCTCTCGTATCCTCTTGGGACCTCTAAATAGTTTTAAATGCTCTGCAGAGGCCTCCCTTTGAGCCTTTGCGGTCGGTTGATATTAAGTTCCTGTCGATGAAGATGGCACTGCTGACCGCATTGGCCTCCGTTAAGAGGGTAGGGGACCTGCAGGCATTTTCGGTTGACGAAGCGTGCCTGGAATTCGGACCGGCTAACTCTCACGTGATCCTGAGACCCCGGCCCGGATATGTGCCCAAGGTTCCCACCACTCCGTTCCGAGATCAGGTGGTGAACCTGCAAGCGCTGCCTTTGGAGGAGGCAGACCCAGCCTTGGCATTGCTCTGTCCAGTACGCGCTCTCCACGCCTATGTAGACAGTACGCGATGTTTCAGGACCTCAGACCAGCTCTTTGTCTGTTATGGTGGAGAGCGGAAGGGAAGTGCTCTCTCAAAGCGGAGGTTGTCTCACTGGATAGTGGACACCATTGTTTTGGCTTACCAGCAGCAAGGTCGACCATGTCCCCTTGGGGTTAGGGCACACTCCACCCGGAGTGTGGCCTCCTCTTGGGCTTTAGCGCATGGCGCCTCGCTAACAGACATCTGCAGAGCTGCAGGCTGGGCGACACCTAACACATTCGACAGATTCTACAAACTCCGAGTGGAGCCAGTGTCTGACTATGTACTCGCCTCTACTCGTGGCCGGTAATGGACCAGGCTCAGGTGTCTTCGCTTGCTTGCCATTCCACTCCACGGACTGGATACGTGCGATATTTTCCTCAGGTGAGCTTCCCAGAGAGCCCTGAGATCCTCCAGCACTGTCGACGCTGACATCAGTTCAGTCTGCCCTTTCGAGCCCAGACGCTCATGTCCAGCCAGGTTCCCCGTGTGCATGGTTCCCCTCCGGCGACCCCCACACGAGTATTTCCACCGTAAGCCTCCTCAGTGAGCAGGTGTCTTTCCCTTGGCAAGTCCCTGCCATCCCTGGAGTTAAAAATCCACCCTCTGGCTGGTACCCCAGAGTTCTTCCATATGCAGCCCTCAGCGGGTCATATGTCTACTCTCTAAGTCCTCCCTACGGGTAGGCATTTTTGGCATATCTCCACTGGAATATGCTTCCCAGTGTACCTTGGTAATCCTGTGATAAGTGGGAGTCCTTCGTCCGTACTAGTCTTACAACAGGGTACTCACACTTACGCAGGGCACTGGAAGACAGCCGAGTGGCATTGTTGTATTGGGACCCCCATTTGTTAGTCACTAACGTTACGCCGTAGTGACTGAACGAAAGGGAACGTCTTGGTTACGTATGTAACCCTCGTTCCCTGAGGAGGGAACGGAGACGTAACATCCCTTTGCCACTTGCGCTGTGCTGCTGGAACGCGGAGTTCAGTCTTGGCTCCGCAGCAGTAACATAATGCAATGTTGCCAGCGTACTTCCTTATATACCCACGGTATGGAGCGGAGTTCCGCATGCAAACTCCGCATGCCCATGGTATTGGCACTGCCATTGGGCGCTGTTAAATTCCTCGAAGGTAATTGGCTTCTAAGCGAAACCCCCATTCGTTAGGCACTAACGTTACGTCTCTGTTCTCTCCTCAGGGAACGAGGGTTACATACGTAACCAAGACGTTACCTTCTGAACCTGTATTAGAACTGATTTATGAATTAAAGTCATTACTCCTCTTGCATTAGAAGTATGCCAAGCAGCAAAAACTTGCCCTTGCCATCTCCGTCGAATCCGGATTGTTTCACTTTTTACCATGTGTGTCTCCTGAAGAAAAACTACTTGTGCCTGTAATTGTTTAATCCTCTCCATTACCTGCTTTATTTTTTTAATATTACCCAGTCCTCTGCAATTCCAGGTTAAAAAATTCACATTCCCTGTCTCCCCCATGATTTTTTACATTTCCTATTAAGAGGCGAATCCCTTTTTAAAAACTCACAGATCTTAAATACTGAGAAGCAAAAACTACAAATAAACAATCGTGAACAAAACATATATCACTAAGATACATAGAACAACAACACCATTTTCCCCCGTAGCGTCCATGTTACTGCATTTAAACCCCCACCCCTATACACCCCTTAGCTATGGCGTTGATTGGTCCACACACCCGTGAGGAACTATCAGGTACTTTTATCTGTATTGATTATCACAACCCTGTTTGTAAAATTATTCTCACTTATTATATTAAAGTGCAAACGCATATTTTCACATCTCCATAGACCAGTGACAACTGAATCTGCCTAATTATTTTACAAATTACAAATAAAATAATCATAAAAAAACAAGTTACAAATACGATTGAACATGTTATTGTTAATTCAGTCCTCACTACAAAAAAATAAAAGGATAACGATATTTGTGGAATGCATTCTGAATTATTTTAAAGCAGCCTACATTCAAGACTATAATAGTCCAGCTGAACTGAGCCCACCTTTATTCTTTGTCTAATTCTTCTATGAAGCTTTCCACTGTCACTGGTGTGTCAAACACCCTTGATTTCTCCTGATGTGTAACAAGTAGACGAGCAGGGTAGATGATCCTGTGCTTGCTGATTCCTTTCTCTCTTAGCCTCTGTCTCACCCCATCATAGGCTCTCTGCTTCCTGTGAACTTCTGCAGAAACATCTGGATGGAAACGAAGAGTGTGTTCCTTGTATGAAATCATCCCCTTGGACTTGGCCGCTCTCAGCACCTGTTCTTTTTGTTTGTAGTTCAAGAACTTCATTATTAGTGTTCTTGCTGGTGCACTGGCATCTTGTCTTGTGCTCTGGTTTCGTTGTGGACCCACTCTATGTGCGCGCTGCTCTATGACTAAAGATGTGCTCGGGTCCATTTCCAAAGATTTTGGAATCCAGGCCTCTAAGAAAGCACACGCATCGTTTCCCTCTTCTTTTTCCGGCAAACCCACCAACCGTAGGTTGCTCCGTCTGTTTCTGTTTTCCATGTCGTCAACTTTGTCTGTCAGTTTTTTAACTTGCGATTCAAGCGATTTGGTGTGAGCACGCAGTTGAACGATTTCATCCTCCGCTCCCGAGATGCGTTCCTCGGCCTCTTTCACTCGCTCCTTCACCTCTTTGATCGCTGACATAAAACCGTCGATTTTACTCGTAACTTGTTTGTCCATTTCTTTAATAGCTTGTAAAACATCTGCATTGCTGGGGTTCAACTCAGTTACTTTCGTAGCTTCACTGTCGTCATCTGGCGTGATCAGAATCTTGTGACATCTCTTGCGCTTCATTATTCATTTTTTCTTGAGTTCTGTTCTTTTTTTTTGTGCCATTTCAGTCATTGGTCTTTTGTGCATTAGTTACCAAAAGGATTATTACTCAAACAATGTAGGAGGGTCGTTAACCTTATCTCGGTTCCTCAGTTGAAAACGATATGCGGTACTTCCACTTCCATATTTATACCCGAAACGCGGGGCAGTGCGTGGAATGCGCGGACCGCATGCCAATGTTTTTTGGCTCGTTTCTATACACTCAAATTAGATTGGTCTCTGAAAACAGATCCCAATTCGTCGGTCAGTTCTGACGTACGTCTCCGTTCCCTCCTTCAGGGAATGAGGGTTACATACGTAACCGAGACGTTCCCTTTCAGTCGGTCACGTTCGACGTACGTCAGAACTGACCGACGAATTGGGATCCCTACCAACACGCCAGGGATGCTGGCCCTTCCAGTGCCCTGCCTGAGCTCGCTGGACCACTCCTATGTTGGAGTGGGAGTCAGGGCTCCCGGCAGGGAAGGACAGTCACTTGCTGTTCCTGCAAGACCCACTCAGCATGACTATTGGATAACGCTGGGAAAGCGTGCCCGTCTCGGGAGATGGTACGCTGCGGAGCCACATCCTTCAATGGAAGGAGAGGTGGAAATACGCATAAGGACTAACCTATCAGGGTAGTGCAACATATGGAAGTCTCTGGGGTGGACCCAACCTTGGTCCCAGGGGTGGAAGAACACACCCAGAGACGACAGAGCGGGCTCTGTCCAGGGAAAGACACGGTGCTAGCCAAGTAGGGTAGCTGGTACCGAGGAGAATACACATATGCGGTAGCCGTTAGGGGACCACTACATATGGAACCCAGCCTACTCACACGTTCCACAAGCATACGGGTGCAGGCCTGGCGTCAGACGGCCGCAACGTCTGACACCGAAGGGGTGGCGGAAGAACTCACAGGGTTAGCCGTTTCCGGGGAACTCAACTGGAGCAAAATAGACGCACGTATCCGGCCCATTGGGCGGGAGTGGCGTTGCAAGCCGACACTAGAACGGGTACTTAGCGCTACTGGCCACTGGGGGCGAGGATGCGGGAAGATACCGGCTCTACACGGAGGCTATAAAATCTAGCGAACGTGTTAGGTGTCGCCCAGCCCGCAGCTCTACATATATCTGTCAGCAAGGCGCCTCGAGCCAGTGCCCAGGAGGAAGCTACACTCCTTGTGGAGTGCGCTCGCAACCCGAACGGGCAAAGCACGTCTTGGGACTTGTAAGCCAAGACGATAGCATCCGCTATCCAGTGGGCTAACCTCTGCTTGGAGACAGCCTTTCCCTTCTGCTGGCCTCCGTAACAGATGAAGAGCTGCTGTGAGGTTCTTAAGCCTTGAATCCGGTCAACGTAAGTGCAAAGAGCACGGACGGGACAAAGCTAGGGCTGGGTCTGCCTCCTCCGAAGGCAGCGCTTGCAGGTTTGCCACCTGGTCCCGGAAGGGAATGGTGGGAACCTTGGGCACGTATCCAGGCTGGGGTCTCAAAACAACGTGAAAGTTGGCCGGCCCGAATTCTAGGCATGATTCGTCGACCGAAAGTGCATGCAGGTCCCCAACCCTCTTGATTGAGACCAATGCCGTCAGGAGTACTGTCTTCATGGACAGATTTTTAGCTCAACAGACTACAAAAGGCTCAAATGGAGGACCCTGCAGTGCTCTGAGCACCAGGGCTAAGTCCCAAGAGGGTAACGAGGTTGAACGAGGAGGACTCAGTTTCTCACACCTCTGAGGAACCTGACGATTAAGTTGTGCTTAACAATTTTTTCCTTTTTTTTAATGATTTTTGGTATATTTAAGGCTATTGTGACGTACACTTTGAGGGTGGAGGGAGACAGCCTTCGCTCCAACCCATCCTGCAGAAAGGAAAGCACAACATTAATCGAACACCTTCAGGGGTCTTCCAGGAGGGCGTGTAGAGGCGCCTCGTAGAGGGGGCTCTAGCCGAAGTGATGGTGTCTACCACTGCTTGTGGCAGGCCACCTAGAACCTCCGTGTCCTGTCCAGGGACCAGACATGGAGATTCCAGAGGTCTGGATGCGGGTGCCATATAGTGCCCCGCCCCTGAGGAAGCAAGTCCTTCCTTAGGGGGATCGGGCAAGGAGGGGCTGTCGCGAGGAGTGTGAGTTCGGGGAACCAGGTCCGGTTGGGCCAGTAGGGTGCAACTACCAAGACCTGCTCCTCGTCCTCCGTGAGAAGGCTTACTGGGGGAAACGCATACTTGCGTAGGTCCCGGGGCCAGCTGTGCACCAGTGCATCTGTGGCTAAGGTACCCCCGGTCAGGGAATGGTACCACTGGCAATGGGTCGACTCCGGAGAGGCGAACAGGTCTACCTGCGTGGCTCCGAAGTGGTCCCATATCAGCTGGACACTGGCGGTGGAGTCGCCATTCGCCTGGAGGTGTCAGCTGACGAGAGAGCTCGTTGGCTGTCTGGTTCAGCGCACCTGGGATGTGAATGGCACAAAGTGACCTCACAAACCTTTGACTCCACAGGAGGAGATGGCGAGCGAGCCGGAGCATGCAACGGAAGCGTAGACCAGCCTGTTGGTTGGTGTACGCAACGGCCGTAGTGCTGTCCGAATGGACCAGTACGTGTTTACCCTGAAGCGGCTTCTTGAACCGGGCCAGGGCAAGACGTACCACCAGTAACTCTAGGCAATTGTTATGCCAACGCAGTTGGGGCCCCGTCCACAGACCCGAAACTGCGTGCCCATTGTGTATGAGGCATCCATGGAGACCACAGCATGCCTGGACACTTGTTCTAAGGACACTCTGACCCGGAGAAATGAGGGGTCTGCCCACGGGTTGAAGGTTTGGCGACAGTAAGGAGTAACTGAGACCCGGTACTTGCCACTCTGCCACGCCCATCTTGGGACTCGGTCGTGTAACCAGCGTTGAAGCGGTCTCATATGAAGCAATCTGAGCGGCGTTACCATGGCTGCAGATGCCATATGTCCCAGGAGCCTCTGAAAGAATTTCAGTGGGACCGCTGTCCTGCCCTTGAACGTATTCAAGCAGTTCAACACTGACCGGACTCGCTCTGGTGTGAGGTGCGGAGTCCAGTTGACTGAATCCAGCTCCATACCGAGATAAGAGATCGTCTACGCGGGGCAGAGTTTGCTCTTCTCTCGGTTGACCCGAAGGCCCAACCGGCTGAGGTGACGGAGCACTATGTCCCTGTGTTCACACAACTTCGTGAAGCCGTGAGGCGACAGGGACAGCCTGAAGGGCTTCAGGTCAATCGTACGTTGAACCTGTGTTAAAGGTTCGTGTGGGTAAGGAAGGAAGAAGACAGGGGTCGGCGTGACTGGGACACTTGCGTTTATTTATACTCAGAACTTTCAAAAATAAACAGCGCTCGTGGGCGCGCACCGGTCTCGAGACCGCAACAATAACTCAAACTTCTCAAACAGTCAATATTCTTGGTACAGGTCGGTGAAGCGACAGTAGTGGTGTCCCAGTCCCTCTCTCTCTCCGTCTCTCTCTCGCACCGGCTTTATACGCTCTCTCCACGCCAATTACTGAAATCAGAGACAGGTGTTTGTAATCTGCGCTTGAGCCGCTCAAGGCCCGGGTATACTTCACTTACCGCGCCCGGACGCGTCACGCGCGCAGCCCTGTCCGCGCGTCTTTCAAAGTATACTACACAACGGATGCGCGCGGATGATCGCGTTCGACGCATGCGCAGTAAATTTTTTCCCTATGCTCTACCAGACATTGGGGGGCAGCACTGAGTCCTGTTATCAACGGGACATTCGCTGGGCATGATCGGAGAAGAACTGTAGTGCATCCACCATTGCAAGAAGTTTGGAAGAAATACTGAAGAATCATAAACGATGGAGAAGGATATGCTTCTAAGGTGTTTTTAAACCGGTCTTTGCACACTCTTCTTCGACGGCTGAACACTGTGCTCAATACTGTGCGTATTGCCACCTAGTGGACTCTTCTGTACTGCTGGCGCATGCGCTGTTGCACGCGGACCATCCGCGCGGTCTCGAAATTTGGGCGGTGCACGAACGCGGACGGCCGAAGTATACCCGGGCCTTTACTCACCGCTCGGTTCCTTTCCTTCTCTCCGCCTGCAGACCTCGCGAAACCACGCCCACCTCACCACAGTAAAATTATTATTTATTTTTTTTACGTTTCAATTAGGCTACTTGTCCGGTCGGGTAAGTAAAATTCTCTTTCACCCTTCAAAAAATCCACTTGTCCCAACAAGAAATGCTGGGTTGTTTTAAAACAATTTTGGGTCAAATATGGACAAACCCAACAGCTGGGTTAAAAATGTAATTAAAAAATGTAACCCAACGGCTGGGTTTGTCCATATTTAACCCAAATTTGGGTTGAAACAACCCAGCATTTTTTACAGTGAGTGGACAAGTGTTAATGTCGAGCCCTGCATTCGCTTAATTGATTAAACGACCCGAGACATTCACTACCCTCCTCCTCATTCATTTTTTAAAGTTAGACATCAACCTTCTTAGTATTCCTCAATCAATCCATTTTAAACAATATAACAAGAAAATTTTTCCAATGTTTTTCCACTAGTTTTTTGTCAAAATTGTATAGGGTCGCTAATGACCCGAGGTGTGTAAGATTGTACGTCTTTTTTTCCCTGCACAATAATAAATTAATCTATAATGACAAAATAACTGCAATTCACCTTTATTCCACAAGGTGGCAATGTCTGATACACAATGATGAAGTGACGTTTCACTCAGAGTCACCTCAGACAGAAAACAAAACAATAATATATATAATCTGCAAAACTTGAAATGGCTCAGCGATTCACTGCAGAGCAAGTACTGAACACAATCAAATATTACTGTCACGGTCACTTAATGATGGATCTGGTGAAGGAAGCTGTCAGTGATCAAAATATTTACTTTCAAGATGTTGAAAATGAGTTTTGAGAATATGCGTGAGATCGCGAATATGATCCAGATGTTGAATATACTGGGAAATGAGCTCTGACGAGGACAGGGGTGATGGTATAAAACATCTGCTCAAACTGAACCCTTCCAAGCTCCGAAAGGTAACGAAATATTTTTTATTTTATTCTTCTATAATTGTTGCTATAATATCAGGAGTTTTATATATTATCGCTTCAGGTATAGATCCGGGTCGCTAAAGACCCGAATATGTAAGAATGTTTGGCGAAACAGTCTTTTGTTTCAGGGTTAAATGTGTAGTTTTGTGCAGTTTGTATTAATTGCTGGTTCACAGGCAGGTCATTCTCATGATCTACAATAATAAAATAAAAACAAACAGAAACAATCCTGAGGGGGAAAACAAGACTTGAGGAGCAGGGAAACACAACGCACAAACGACAGGTAAAAGACGATGACGATCCAGCACATGACTGCAAACACAAGGGGCCCTATCTTGCACCCAGCGCAATTGACTTTGTACACCGACGCATGTGTCATTCCTATTTTGCACCCGCGCAAAGCGCGCTTTTCCCTCCACAGAAGCACGTCGCTAAACTAGTGAATGAACTTGCGCTCCCTGGGCGGTTCAGCGCAAAAAAGGAGGCGTGTTCCGGCGCAAACAATCCCTGGTGCTATTTTGCTGTTCCATTAAACAATTGCGCCACTGACCAGAAAAAACCTAGTCTAAAGTCAGTGGCGCGTTGCGCGTTGTTCATTATGCTATTTTAAGGGCGCATGCTTGACCATAATAGCGTGCACAACGCGCATACACTTTGCTCATGTAATCTACACAGATGCAACAGTTATTTTTGCAAATCATAAATTGTTACACTAAAAAAATATTAACACATGAGATGACGGAAATCATTGTGGTGTGCCACGACGATGTGAAAAAATAGGCATACATCTAGCTTACAAATTATTCAGGCTAATTGTAATAATTAAGGATCAGACCTGTTTGCCCAATAGTGGCAAGACATATATGTATATAAGGACATCTGACAAATTGGTTTGACCGTCAAGAACCAGGAAAAAAAATCGGTGAGGGTGGACGCAGCGATGTCCTCTGCTGGCGTCAGGTCCTGAGTAGAGGCAGATCCACCTCCCGTTACACGGCGTGCCCGATTGATGCTGGCAAGCTTGGACTTTCCCCCGTCTTCTGATGTCATTGTAGCGCTTGCGGCACTGGTGCGACGTCCTGGGGATGCCAGCTGATGAAACAATTGTGGCTATTTCCTCCCACGCCTGTTTAACCGACGCTATTTTGAGTGGGTTTCTCCCATCCCCATACAACACAACTTCTCTGTCTTTCACTGCTCTTACAAGAACATCAGTCTCCTTGGCTGTAAATAAGCCATAATAATAGCAATCCATAATGGAACTTGCGCACCTACTTTTAAAGGGAATGTTGGATGACGCTCTGATTGGTTTATTCACGTTACGCCCAAACCACACCTATGAATAATGAAGCTACTTCAGACCAACCCATTTTAGATTTGCGCCGGGCGCAAGAGCCATTTATCCTGCTGGGAAAATAGCAACAGCGCCGAGACCCGCCCACAAAGTTACTTGCGCTTCGCGCTTTGACACTTGCGTTTCAGATCGTTAAAATAGGGCCCAAGGAGAATAAAAAAAAGGTGTTCCTAATAATCCTTTAGGTGAGTGTACAATCATGTTATGATTGCACGAGATATGCACCACGAGAGCAGCGCGTTCCGATCACAAAACTCTCCTCTCCACCGTGAATAAATAACAATCCGAATGCAATCCATTTTATCACTGACACTGAGGTGGTGTGCGTGTGCAGTTAATGTGAGAATCAAAGGCGAATGGCGCATGACATACGTCACGACCAAACGTTAGCGATTGGTTAGGCAGATCCAGAGTGACTCTTAGTTTTAAACTTCAACAGAGTTCCCGCCTTCAAGGAAGTAAACTCTTCTCAATGGAGAGTGGCCAGACTCTATGTACAAATGAAATGTACGAGAGTCTGGTAAGACCAGGCTACCTTGGCATGGCACAGCGTGGAGGAATCAAATGTTTTGAGGAGAATGTGCGGCTGTCAGTCACCGAGCCGGTGTGGATACTGTCATTCTGAATCACAGATTATACTTTTTGAAAGTATGACCAACATAATTTTCACCGGAAAATGTAATCTGAACAAGTAAGTAGATAACATCCACTTTTGTTCTGACCAACTAAGGGGAAAAAAGCATTGCAGTAAATTGCTATGATTAAATCTAACGATCACTTATCATATCACATGAAACCATGGAAATTATACTTTGTTTTCAAATTGTTAATGTTAACAACATCAGCATAGCGTGATTACATTTAATGTGTATTAGGGCTATCTGTAGTTTAGTTTCCATTTCTGTGCGTGATTACATTTAATGTGTATTAGGGCTATCTGTAGTTTAGTTTCCATTTCTGTGCAGTCTAATTTCTAACTGTCATATACCAACACATTAATGTGGAGTAGAGGTGAATTGTTCCCTCTCATAGCTAGCACAAAATAATTCATATTTACCATAATGCACATAGCAAAACGAGAAATGCACAACAAAGAAAACTCTGTAACTGTATGAATTAAGCGAACAAGTGTGCTTCTATTATATAATTTAACCATTTAAATGTCTTGTCCAGTAGAAAAAAACGGTCTATAAATCTCCACCTCCAACATCCTCACACGCAATATAGCCTACTAGCCAGGACACCTTCTTTATGTGTACAGATGGGACGTAATGACGCAAAGACATTCTTGAATTTCCCGCGGAAATCCACCAGTACCACTGGAATTTGAAATTATTACAAGCTTACCATTGTAAATCGAGCTATGGTAAGCAGATAGTATTGAACACTAGCTGGTTATGTACTTGCTAAAAAATTTATTTTGGATATTTTTTTACCCAAAAAAGTTACGGACAGATGCTTTAAAGCAAATATTGTCTAATAATATGCCGTCAATATTACTAGCATCTGCTTTTTTTTTTCAGAGGATGATGATTTGGGGTTTGTTGGGTTCCTTGGGTTAGTTTTGCTTTTACTATCATAACATACTATAGGGAATGTATTCTATACATTGTGTTAATGGGCTATTAATCACACCTGCTGAATATTATTATTTCACAGTGCACATATTTACTCAATAAAGAACAACTACCATTCGATATTGTATTTTATCACTCACTGTTGAGGCAGCTGAAATCTGAATGGAAAAACATGACGTCCTTTTTTGATCACTGGTCCATCTGAGAAACATAAAGCATGTTAAAATGAGTTGTGATATTGTGATGTTTTCAACAAGCTTTTTTATTCTACTGTCACTATACACTCTTTTCCGTTTTCATGTAACTTACATTTTTTGTGTGTGTTGTTGTGTTAATGAGAAGAATTGTATTGTGGATTACTATTTTGTAAGGGAAGTGTGAACTGTTGAGTTGTGTTCTGACCTAATGTGTGTGAGAATGCATGATGGAAGTGAATGAGTAAACATGATGGATAAAGTTTTCTACTCTTGTCTTGTGTGCTTCATTGTTTAATAACTCCTGACAGATACTACATAAGTACTGTGATTACATTTCAATAAATCAATAAATGTAACTAAATACCAGAAAGTGTGGGACTCTTTATGAAAAACCTCTTACTTACAAGTTTCTCCACTTACAAGAGTGGTACTCCTTTCTTGTCCTGTAGACATCACAGCAAGAAATATGTTATTTCCATTCTTATTACATAATTTCCTTGTTCTTTAATGTTATTTTTTTCAAGCATCTGTCTCTTTGAGTTGTAAGTTCACTATGATGATTGATTATTTCCTGATTATGAATGTACACATAAATAATCAATATATATATATATTATAATAACATTGACAATAATAATAAATGTTCGCTTTCAGTCGGTCAAGTTCAAAATTACGTGGTTGACGTCACCGATGTATTGGGATTACTTCTGGGAGCCCTATCAGCTTCTAATGTATACAGAACGAGCCAATGCACATTAGTGTGCAAGATTTGCATCTCGTGCTCTGCCCCGCAGCGTGAGTATAAATATGGAAGTGGATGTGTGGTATGCTGAATAATCTGTGATCTGATATAAGTGCATAATTATTATTACTATCAGTTTGCATATGTATTTTACGTGCTCTGCTTTAAGGGGTTATTTACAGGTTTGTTTTAGATTTATATAATTTTTATCATTTTGTTTTAATTTAAATATGTGTTGCAAATATTGCGAGTTCTATAAAAAGCACTATCAGTTTGAATTAATTAAATATATTATTATAGTTAAAGATAGATGTGTGTGATTGGTTGTGTGGGCGTGTGTGCATGGTCATTAATATATCATCCTTTTCAGGAAATTAATGAGTATTACAGATGCAGCGCACATTTGTCATTCACTTTGGAGCCGTATGTTCTGTGATGCTGAAGAGTGTTCTAGAGAGAGAGAGAGAGAGAACAAGAGGAGAAAGGGCTCGAGTGTTGGGAGAGAAGGCACATACAGCAAGGACAGCGATCTCACTGAAGAGAAACAAGTGCTGTTTTCACAACAAAAAGTAATCTCTGTTGGTTCAATGAGGGTGTTCCAGTGACAGTGAGTGCATACACAGGACTGCACTATTTCCCTGTGTTTCGCCGCGGCCATCTCTCTGTGTGCTTCAGCACGTTTAAATTAGATTTTTCCCCTAAAAGAGTACACGGGTGTGACACTGCGTCTTTTTTTAAGACGTCATTCCACCAACGCATTTCTGGATGCGGCCGTTCCCTGTCACCAGCTGATGGTCACAATCGTTGTCTTAAGTGTCTGGGCATTAAGCACACTGAGGCAGCGTTTGTGGATAGCTCATGTACCCACTGCGGGAACATGACTATCCCGCTGTTGAGGTTGAGACTCACCTACCTTCGGGAAGGCGGAGTCTCCTTACCTATGCCCTGATCTAGCACTATTCCTGCTGGCCAGCAGAATAGGGCTACTTCGGCGAATAGCCAGGGTGACCTGAGGATCACGGTTAGGGCTACCTCACTGAGGCAATTTCCATGGGCCCCTAATCCCTCTGTAGCGTAAGTTCCCTCTGTTCCCTCCGGTGGAATTACTGGCCCCTCCCATGGGCATCCAGTGGTGTCTTTTGGGGCTCCGGCCAATGACAGGATGTCGCTGACAGGATGATCGCTGCATCGGAGGGAGCGCTTCAGTCTTCTGGGGATGAAAACTTGGCTGCATTGCCTCCCTCTGGGAGAGTAGCGTTGCCCGAGACGGACCCAGAGTTGATGGCTATGCTTTCCCGGGTGGCCCAGAAGTGCATGAAGAGCTTGCTAGGTCGTGGACGGCACATTTTTCTGCTAGTAGCTCCTCCCTCCTCATTACCCTCGATGGTGGGCCAGCCAAAGGGTACGTGGAGATCCCGCCAGTGGAACGGGCCGTCACGATGCAACTGTGTCCGGTGTCCGCTTCCTCCTGGTGCGGTAATCCTTACAACGAGTCTTTCCCTTGGCAGAGTCTGCTCTGCCGTCTCCGTCCGGGGCCACCCCAGAGACATGCTGTATGTTGCACTACCCAGATGGCCAGTCCATATGTGTATCTTCCACATGACCTTCCTGCAGATAGGATGTGGACTCCGCAGCATCCCCTTGGGGTACGCTTTCCCGGCGTTATCCAATAGTCCACTGAGTGGGTCTTGCGGAACAGCAGCAGTGACTCTCCTAATGTTGAACATGACCGACTGAAAGGGAACATCTTGGTTACGTATATAACCCTGGAGACATTACATCCCGTCACCACGGTTGCTGTACCATCACTGTGAAAGAGTCACAATTCGGCTCCTCAGTGAAAAACAAATGTGCGCTTCATTCACTTCCGTGTTTATACCCGGCCGCACTGCGGGGCGGAGCGTGAGATGTAAATTTTGCATGCCAATATGCATTGGCTCGGTCTGTATACACTTGAAGCTGATACGGCTCCCAGAAGTGATCCCAATACGTCGGTGACGTCGATGTAAGGTCTCCATACCCTCCTTCAGGGAACGAGGGTTACATACATAACCGAGACGTTTCTTGAGCAGCAAATCAGCATATTAGAATGATGCTGGAAATGTAGCTTTATCAAAGGAATACATTTTATTTTTAACCCTTAAATGCATACCTCGGGTCTTTAGTGACCCGAGACGTCATTCACTACCCTCCTCCTCATTCATTTTTTAAAGTTAGACATCAACCTTCTTAGTATTCCTCAATCAATCCATTTTAAACAATATAACAAGAAAAAAAATAAAAATATATAATTGAATGTCTGTTTTTCCCCTAGTTTTTTTGTCAAAATTGTATAGGGTCACTAACGACCCGAGGTGTGTAAGATTGTACGTATTTTTTTTCCTGCACAATAATAAATTAATCTTTAATGACGAAATAACTGCAATTCACCTTTATTCCACAAGGTGGCAATGTCTGATAAACAATGATGAAGTGGCGTTTCACTCATACTTACAGCAGACTGAAAACGAAACAATAATAATTATAATATGCAAAACTTGAAATGGCTCAGCGATTTACTGCAGAGCAAGTACTGAACATATTCAAATATTACTGTCACGGTCACTTAATGATGGGAAGCTGTCAGTGATCAAAATATTTATTTTGTAATTACTCATTATTATGAAAATGAGTTTTGAGAATATGCGTGAGATCGCGAATATGATCCAGATGCAGAATGTATTGGGAAGAGAGTTCTCAGATGCAAAATGTATTGCGAAATGAGTTCTGACGAGGACAGTGGTGGTGGTGGTGGTATAAAACATCTGCTCAAACTGAACCCTTCCAAGCTCCAAAAGGTAACGAAATATGTTTTATTTTATTCTTCTGTAATTGTTGCTCTAATATCAGGAGTTTTATATATTATCGCTTCAGGTATAGATCTATTCATGTTAGATATATAGATCCGGGTCGCTAAAGAGCCGAATATGTAAGAATGTTTGGCAAAACAGTCTATTAAGGGTTAAATGTATTAAAATAGAAAACAAAACTATTTTTAAGTTGTAATAATATTTCACAATATTACTTATTAAATGATAAAAAAAATGCAGTCTTGGTGAGCATAAGAGACTTCTTTCAAAAACACTAAAAATGTTTCCAAACTTTGACAGGTACTGTATATACATTTGTATAGTTATTATTTATGCATATATATTTTAATTGTGAAAATTTACCTTTCTTCAAGCTTTCTTGAATGAAGTATTGCTTTAGTTTGAAGTATCTCTCATGGTCACGATAGGTTTTATTGCTATCGCCATGTGATGGTCCAATCCAGCGCACGTTGGCATCTCCCTTCAGCTTCACAAAAAAACGGCACACGTCTATTTCTTTGGTTACTTCCAAAACAACTTGCCCCTCCACAATGTCCCCGCTAGTAAAATGATTGCTTTCATTAATCTTGTTGTAATGAAGACCGAGCACTTTGATGGATCCTGACATTTTTTGTTTCTGTGTACGTACAG
This sequence comes from Romanogobio albipinnatus, assembly GCA_023566225.1. Classification (NCBI taxonomy): domain Eukaryota; kingdom Metazoa; phylum Chordata; class Actinopteri; order Cypriniformes; family Gobionidae; genus Romanogobio; species Romanogobio albipinnatus. The sequence goes on from CM042242.1 coordinate 44,430,507, forward strand.
TATACTAGACATTCAAAGACAGCTACAGCTCTTCCCGTTCTCATAGGTGAAGCAGGAGTGACAAAGTTCATGTTTCGAAATAAATAAAACATTTTTTTGAGGGTGTGGCACTTCCTACACTTGGTCAGGACAGATATTTCAGTTCAGAGTTCACTGTAATAGATGGAGTTAACAGTCATACAACAATCATACAAATTGGGGTTTTGACTTGAGGAGTTTATTTCCCTCTGTAACAAAATCTACTGAAGGGAGCGTAGATTAACCCAAATTCAGTTTATTAAATCCAAAAAGTGAACAGAAATACAATAAACATAGACTTGGCTTGGCTTATCTTAGCATGAACAAGAAACATGAAACTCACCAACAATGGTACAGGGGATACTTGCATGACTGCCGTGGCGTGGGGAGGCTCTAGCGTGGCGGCCGTGGCATGATGAAGCTCTGGCATGGATTCTTAGCTGGAGGTTCAGGCTATGTGGCGGCTATGACGGCTGGGGAGTCTGGCGTAGTGGCCATGACGGCTGAGGACACAGGTGTAGCGGTCATCTCGTCAGAAGACACAGGCTTAGAGGGCATCTTGTCTAAAGTAACATGAACAGTCTCTGGCTTGGTATGCATGATGTGAACAAATCCAGACATTCGAGCAAATGGGCTCATTCAGACCCACCCAAAAAATGTCCTTTAGGGCCATGTCATTAAAGTCCACCAAGAGAGCTCACAGAAATCCTGGACATAATTCTCCAGGGGATGTAAACACAGAAGGGCAACTTCTGGGTTCATATTCAAAGGGCTGGTGTAGTCCTAAAAAAAATAAGTGGTGTACTATTACCCATGTTGCTTTGGGATTATATTCATTGTTGTTGGGGTAACAGTTTAGGACCCAGGATCAGTAGTGAAAAATGAAGACCAAGAGTCAGGAGTTAGATTAATTCAAGAAAAATTTCATCAGCAGAAGCCAGCGTCAGAGTCTCTCGTGGAATCGCAGGCCAGACTCTGCCTTACAGAGAATGTTGCCCACCAGTTATACTGGTTACAAGGACATTGATTACATCAACAATAACAGATGGCCTAAGCCTTGATTGGCTACAGAGACCTAAAAGCCTAAACATTTGTCATACATGATTAGATATGCCGGAATGGCGTAGTTTAGTCAGGATGCTTGTCGCAAAACCCCTCCCAGATGGGTAAGATTGGCCTTGGACGCCGTAAAGGGCACCTGCATGTCAGGAGGGGGGTCAGGCCCAGATCAGATAGCTCCAACAAACCTGCACAGAACATGTGAAACGCACACACATACAAGCACTAGGGCATCAAACTCTAGTTAATGTCAGTGAATTCTGACCATTATCAAGAGAACACCCAATACCCAAACAGAGATACAGCAATCGCTTTCCTTCGCCAGAGAGAGACATACATCCCGGCTAGAGGTCAACACAGGCAGCTGAGGAGACTAGATTTAAAACTCCAAAATCATCATCCTTAATCTAAATATATAAAAGTATAAAATCACACTGAATTACAATCATCTTTAAACTAAATATATGAAAGCAGAGAAAGAGATACATAGATTGATTATCCTTGATTATTCAGGTTATGGAAATAATCAAAAGAAACATTGAGAAGGATAGGTGTATAAAAGAAGAGACACAGATATCTGACCTGCCCCTTCAGTGTGAAAAGTGATAAATCTGAAATTAATGATTCATTATGCAAGTGGGTGAAAATATATTAAATAAAAATGTCCAGATAAGATTTTCTTAAATTTGCTTTGGCATTAGGCTATATAAAAGCCAATTATTCAAGGGTTTGAACATTAGCTTATTAGCATTATCACTTTCCGCCAAGAAACATGAGCTGCATGCTGTATCTGCGTGAGACTGTTGCTTACTGTCTAATTCAAAAAGAAGAAACAAACTTTATTTAACATTTTTCTTTTTTTAGCATTTGTTACAGTATGAAAAATAGTAACCTACACATAGAAACAGTAGTTAGTTACTCTTTTCATCTGCCTTTATAATTCATTTGGCTGTTTTAGATCATGTTTGGTTTTCCCCATAGTGTTTTAAAGTGGTAAATTCTCAATAGAATTCAAATGAGTACATTGCTGAGATTGCTTAAATGAGAACGGTGATCGCCCTCCACTCGTGCACAATTAAATAAACCGGGCTTCAGTCATGTTGCACTGATAATCTTTTCAGTTCGTACAGGAACTTAGCGCTTATAAAAGTTCCGACCATATGATGCATAATTAATTAATAGCCTAATTCACCCACCACATTTCGTAGGCTATGTCCGCTGCAGTGAGAGAACTGCGCTTAATACCACTCAAGTCAAGTCAACTTTATTTATATAGCGCTTTTAACAATGCAGATTGTTTCAAACCAGCTTTACAGTGTTAAACAGAAAATAATGCAGAATAATTTTATTCAGCCGTATAGCCATTCTGGAGAAAATGGTGATGTCATCAGTTCATTTCAATTATCATACAGTGGCAGTGTGGGCTTTAGATCAGTAATTAGATCAGTAATTTAGTTTATATGGATAATTTAGTTTAATAATTAGATTTATTTTGATATTTAGTTGAAAAATTTAGTGTCCCCAACTGAGCAAGCCAAGCCAGAGGCAACAGTGGCAAGGAAACCAAAACCCCATTAGGTAACTGTGGCGAAGGGTGCGTAGTTTCGCGAGGTCTGCAGCGGGAGAGAGAGGGCGGGACCGAGCGGTGAGTAAGTAGGTCAAGTGCAGATAACAAACACCTGTGTCTCATTGCAGTGTAAAAGCCGCTCCAGAGAGAGAGAGGGGGAGAGAGAGACTCGCTGGGACTCGTAGACAGACACGCAGAGAGGAACTGCTGATAAAACCGACGAAGTGAAAAGAGAGTTTGATTATTGTTGTTTGTTTTGGTGTGATGTGCAACAGCTTGTTGACTGAGCAACAGAGAAAATAAAAAGAGTACTTACGAGTCCCAGAAAGCCGACCCCTGTCTTCTTCCTTCCCACACCCACATCCGAACCATCACTACAGTAACCAAATGGAGAAAAATAAACCTTGGGTGAAACCAGGCTCAGTCGGGGTGCCAGTTCTCCTCTGGCCAATTAACAAACAGCGTATTATTAAGGGTTCAAGCATGAAATGCTGAAACCCTATTGTAATTGTAAGGATTTGTAAAACGCATCGTGCAGGCCAAACCGTAAGGACTAGAGACTTGAAACCTGGCCAGATGGTAGGCCTCAATTTGGGGACAACCTATCAGAGTATGACCCCGAATGGCCCATAGGTGGCGCTACAGCAACCAAAAGTTCAAAATTGCTCATAACTCTTAGACCGCTCGATTTAGGCAGGGAAAATTTTCTGCTATGTTGAATTTTGTCCAAAACCTACTTTTGGGAACTAGTCCCTGGTTTTTCGCCCGAACGGAACCAAAACAGTCTAGGACAATTCTCTGGACTCTCTAGATCAGGGGTGTCCAAAGTCCGGCCCGCGGGCCAAATGCGGCCCGGGGATGAATTTCAAACGGCCCGCAGCACGTCTATTAAAATGTATTACATGTGGCCCGCCACGGATCATTTACAAATCATGTAGTTTCACGATGTCACCGCAAGGTGGCAGTACTAGATTTTAGGCCAGGGAAACAGCGCCCAAAGCGGAACGAAACAGCGCTGCTTGTGCTCTGCGCCACTCGCGAGCTCTGACTCTGAACAAATGTGTTTACATGCTGAGTCTCGATCACATGACCACTAAACAGCCTTCCGAAGCCCGTGAGAAGTGTTCGAGTTCAGCACTGAGGTCTCCGGTACGAGCTGCGAATCTCTCTGTGATCTGATTTAATTTAAATCCAGTTAAACAGCGCTGACTTAATAAACAACACTAACGTGCAAATCAGCTGAGCCGATTCAAAATCATTTTCAAACAATTTGCATTTCGAATTTATCATGGATTTACTGTGGTAACACCTGTAACCGTGGTAATTTGTCAGAAATGTAGGTTAATATCTAGTTTTATTTAATTTGTAATGTAGACATGTATTAAATGAGTAATAAAGGCCAAATTGCAGACTATTTTTTGTCATAAACTTGCAGTTTTGTGCATTTGTATTTATATGTCTATAGACTAAATACCATTCTAGATATAGAAATATATATATATATATGTATGTATAACTTTTTGCCTTAACAAAAGATATTGTTAAATATCTATAAATTTCCTGTGTCCTATCTCAAGCTACTCTACTGTCAGCTCAAGCTTTTGTCAAATATATATATATAAAATAGAAAAGGGACCCCCATACCCGGCCCCCGGGTATGTCCACAACATCGAATCCGGCCCCCTTTAAAAAAAAGTTTGGACACCCCTGCTCTAGATCAATAATTATAAAAAAAAAAACAGTTGAACTTTGGCATTTGGGTGGCTGTAACAGGGTCATTTAGAAAAGGGGCGTGGCAAAATACACTCAAAAGCCTATAAATCCCAAAGGAAAACTCAGAAGATCGGACCATAGGTGGCGCTATAACTGGCAAAAAGCCTTCATTCTTATTAGGGGTTCAAGCATGAAATGCTGAAACCCTATTGTAATTGTAAGGATTTGTAAAACGCATCGTGCAGGCCAAACCGTAAGGCCTAGAGACTTGAAACCTGGCCAGATGGTAGGCCTCAATTTGGGGACAACCTATCAGAGTATGACCCCGAATGGCCCATAGGTGGCACTACAGCAACCAAAAGTTCAAAATTGCTCATAACTCTTAGACCGCTTGTCCCAGGATCAAGTGTCTTATATCGTTGGAATCCGTGGCCCTTCAGGTGCCAATTTCGAGTAAATTGCATTTTTTTTTTTGCATTTTTGCGAACTTCTCCTAGGTTTTTGGCCCGATCGGAACCAAACCACTGCAAGACTATTTTCTGGAGTCTGACAATCAATAATCATCCAAAAAATAAAAAAATTCTATTAACAGTCGATAAGGGGAACCAAAATATTTGATGGCACCAGGGCCACTTTTACTAAAACGGTTATAAATTGTGAACGGAAACAGATTTTTTTGCTAAACTTGGGATACATCTTCCTGAGCTCAATATGAGATCACTTGAAAAAAATCGCAACAATTGGCTACTTGGTGGCACTATAAAACGGTTATAACTTGTGAATGAAAAGAGATATTTTCGCAAAACTTGGGACACATGTTCATGAGCTCATTTTGAGGTCACTTGAAAAAAAAATCATGACAATTGGCCACTTGGTGGCACTATAAAATGGTTATAACTTGTGAGAGGAAAGAGATATTTTCGCTAAACTTGGGACACATGTTCATAAGCTCAATCTGAGTTGACATAAAAAAATTGTGATAATTGGCCACTAGGTGGCACTATGGCAGTGAAAAAAATCATGAAAATAGCTATAAGCGCACCCAACTGTTAGTCTACTAAAATTGGCATGCAGTGTCTTTGTCCAGGGTGCCATGATAGTCTATGAGAACATTGGTGTATCTCAAAAAACTCAGTATACGTCATTGGCACAATGCCTTGAAGGAGCCTTAGAAGTTTCAAGCCAGTGTTTTTTCACAGATGTGACCTCCTAAGTCTCCTGAATCCTTGCCGAGTCCAACAATACCAAACATGCCAGGTTTCACCTTATGGTTTTTGTAAGTGTCATTTAGAGCTTTAAAAATTTGTGTTTATCTTCAAAGCCGTTAGTCCGATCGAGACAACAACAAAAAAACAAAGGAAATTTGAAAACATAGATAAATAGCTAAACAATAATGCCAAAATGTTAAAATTATGATATGAACTGACAAAAAAATGAATTAAATCCAACCAATTTCACCCATGGATAATTTTGATGCTCTCACATGTTTGAAACGAACAATGATGGATTGTGATGAAATTTGTTTTGAATTGGGACTGGCGAATCCCCATCCATACTGTCAATGACCATTCGCAAAGACCCGCCCACTTTAGTTACTGTTGCTATGTCTGACAAGCGATGCCACTCTCACACCACACCAAGTTCTCACGCAGTGAAAAATACATTGAGGATCAGAGAGGAGACTGCGCGCTGTCAGACAAGTACTTTTGATATTAAACAAATGGCGCTTTTCCACTACACAGTACCAGCTCGCCTCGACTCGACTTTGTTTGGTTTTCCACTGTGTAAAAGTTGTACCTGTACCTACTTCCAGGTACTTATTTTCGTACCACCTCCGGCGAGGTTCTAAGCGAGTTGAGGCGATACTAAAATGTGACGTGAAAACACGTCAGACTGCTGATTGGTCAGAGAGAATCATCACTATTCACTGCGTCATCATTGCACACGTCAGATGGAGTATCCTGAATAAAAAACAGCAAAAACAAAAACATCCAAAAACAGCATACACTCGATTTCCTCCATTGTCCTGTGTGTGTGGCAGCGGATGTATCTCGCTTAGAAGATTAAGTCACAGCAGTTTCCTGCGGCGTCGCTATGATGATCAGGTACTATTGTGAAGGTACTATCTGCAATGGAAAACGGAGCGAAAAACGAGCCGAGTCGAGTCGAGTTGAGCTAGTACTGGTAATGGAAAAGCGCCAAAAGTCTCACCTTTCAAATGTAGACATTTTTTAGAGACATTTAAACAATAAAAAACGTTTTGTGACTCTTTAATGTGTCTGACAGATCGCTGTAGACTCAACCCATACACAAAAGAAATGTATTTGAAATATATTTTTGGAATATATTTTTGGAATATATGCAAATATTTGAAATTGGCCCAATACATATATTTTAGTTAAATATATGTAAATATATTTAGAAATTTAAAAAGTCAACATTTTCACAAACAACACATTTTCAATTTATCTTTTTGATAGACCACTTCAGCCATGGATGTGGGCATGGGAGAGCAGTGCTCTACTTCACCCACCCACATTTTTCCTACTGGTCGGTGATCGAACCGGCAACCCTTCGATTACAAGCGAAGCCCTAACCAGTAGGCCACAGATGCCCCTTTACTGACTTTATTGGCCTAAAATGACAATTTTATGTAGGAAACAACACACAGAATGCAGAGTTTTTTCCCCCCTATTTTTACAGAATTGAATACAGATATTTAATAGTGTGTGTATGCAGTGTTAGACACTGAGTTCTATCTATTGTTTAAGTGCACTTCACTGTTGGAGTATCATTGTTATACTTGCATCATAAATATTGTGCATATTTTCAATATTTAAATGACTTCAGGAAAGATGTCAATAAAACAACAATAAATCTAATAATTGCAGTTAGTTTTAGGTATGTGCCACCTAATATGGCCTAATAGTCCTAGGAAAGCAACTATCTGTCATTTTACATTGCAGTCATTTAAAAGTAAGTACAGTATTTATTATAGCTGTGTGCCATAATACAGTAGTGAAATATGGTAGCCTACTGTTGTGTATTGGGGAAAAGGTAGAGGAATTACTATGATAAAAATACATTTTCGACCCTTCTTTAGCAAGCTAAACATTTTATGACCATATATTTTGTCATATATTTTACATTACATGTTATAAATGTAAATATATTTCACACTTAACATCATATATTTTTATTATATTTCAGAATATATTTCAAAATGATAAATATAAGTGGACAACGTCAATGTATTTGGAATATATGCCACATATATTTTTGACACTTTAAAATATATTTACATATATTTTTTTTGTGTATGGGGAGGCTCAGTTAAAGCTGCTCGTGAACCGATTATCTTTTCCTTCTAGTTAATTTATAGCATTAAAATAAACATGAATGAACATAAAAGGAATGTTGTTTTAAAGTGCTATGACGTCAGCACACTTTGGTTTTCAAATTTAAATCCTCCAATGTTAATCTACTAACTCTCCTGACTGCTTTTTGGGACAAAATGGTGGATTATGATTAGTCAGATCGCCTGTCAATCAAACTCCCTGCGAAGGGTCAATTGAGAATACCCGTGCGCACAATCCTGATCTAATCGACAACTTTGCAGTTGCACATAGGAAAGCCCGGAAAATCCCGCTATAATTTAAGAGAGCATCTTTTTTATGTATTTGGACCAAGGCCTAACAATGTGTTATGGTGCGCTGTCACCAGTGGGTTTTTTGGGGTTTTTTTTTTGGTGAGCGTAGGCTCCTCCTGATTTTGTTAGCCATCTCATCTCTTATATGCTGTGTATGATCATATCCTGTCCTATTCATGGTAGACTACTCGCGGACATTGCGTCATCAAGGGGCCCGCCTTGATAATCCTACTTAAGGGCCCAGTGTTGGCTCGTTACGCCACTGAATATAATTGTCTAAACTCCTAATCAAAATTACATATTTACAACAAATTTGACACATATATATGGGCACACTTTGAGTACTACTAATAAAAGTGGTGGAGATCAGGCAAGACTATAAGAAGACTCAGAAAACGCTTTAAAACCATATATTTCCTATGGTAAACTGCCTGTATTAGCTGTAAATTGACTTTTTCATCTATGATGGCAGTTGTTAAATGCTTGCTAAATAAAACGTAATGTCTTTTGATGCTTGTGTGCTTCAAGGCCTTAAAGGCCTTAACTGCTTGAACCCCGATAAATGCTGCTTGCAGCTTTAATTATTATTATTATTATTATTATTATTATTATTATTATTATTATTATTCTGGCAACTTTACAGGTCAGAGGTCATAATAGATCGGAATATTCGAAGGACCGGAGGCAACACGCTAGAGACGGGTTTATTGCGGATGACATATCGATTTAAGTATTATTAAATTGTAATATTCAAACAATCGGAGTCATCACGCTGGAGACGGGTTTATTGAGGATGATGTTGATTAAATAATTATTAAAGTGCAATATTCGAATGATTGGAGGTAACACGCTGGAGACGGGTTTATTGCGGATGACATATCGATTTAAGTATTATTTAATTGTAATAATCGAACAATCGGAGTCATCACGCTGGAGACGGGTTTGTAGTAATGTTAGTTCGTATGGGAAGAAGGAGGCGGGAACCGGCGAACGTTCAACACATTTAATCAAAAATAAAATCCCCTCACGGCCGACTGCCACCTACATACAAACACAAATAAACACAAAATAAAATGGCGGCGGCAGCCCCTCACGGCCGACTGCCGCCTACATACAAAAACAAAACGTAAATAAAACACAACACAAAATCCAGGCCTGGTCCTCTCTCGTCCTTCACTGTCGTCGCTCCTCCTTTATACTCCCTCACTCCTCCGTGAGACACGAGACGGCTGCAGCGCGCAGCTGGCGCCCATCCCCACTGATGAGTGCCGCCTCGTCCCACTCTCACGGTCCCTCGGCCTCGCTGCTCGCCACATACCCCCAACGCCCTTCGCAGGCCGGGGGGCACTCCAGAGACTGCGCTCTACTCCCCCCCCCCCTCCCTGGGGGGGGGGCGATCACAGCGGCCGCGGCACCTGGGGGTAAGAACAGCGAGGTGAGAGAACGGAGCGGGGAGCATGAGGAGCGACAGAGACGAGAGAGTGGAGAGAGGAGAAAAGAAAAATAAAGAAAAAAAAAAAATTCTGGTCCGGTTCCCAGACACACTGCCGTTCGATCCTCAGCCAGCCGTGCCTCTTCCTCGCGGTGCCATGCGGTGGTACTGGACGCTCGGTGGACGGCTCGATCCTCCTCCGCCCCCTGGAGGCCGGCGGTGGCTCCTCCTACTGAGGGCAGCCGGAAGCGAGTCCCAGTCCAGCGCTCCCTGCTCCTCCCCATCATGGCGGACGGCAGCAGGCTCCGGCTCAGGGCAAGCGCTGAGGACTCCTCCGCCCCCTCTCGGACGGCAGCCACCCCACCTCGACCCAGGGGCACAGCAGCGAGCTCTCCGTCCCACCGACCTTCATCCGCTCCAGCACCACCGCTTCGGGCAGCCGCTCGCGGTCTTCTCTCATCCGCGCTGCCCGAACTCCTCAACACCGCGATCCCCCTCAGCAGCGAGGGCTCTTCGACAGCATGTCCCTCCTTCCTCCTGGGTTTCGGCACCAGTGTGATAATGGTTCGGGTAGGTGAGGAAGGAAGAAGACAGGGGTCGGCGTGACTGGGACACGTGCTTTTATTTACACTCAGTTCACAAAACAAATAGCGCTCGTGGGCGCGCACAGGGCTTCAAAACTCAACACTCTTTCAAACAGTCGTTTCCAACACTCAGTATCTCTGGCTCAGCAGGTTGTAGCGGTAGCAGTGGTGTCCCAGTCCCTCTCTCTCCAAGTGGCATCCGTACATAAATATCCCAATAACTTATTGAAGGCCGGCCAATTGGTCCCCAAGATAATCGGATGCCGGAGGTGCGGGTTAACTGCAACCTCGACGCTATGCTTTTGTCCCCTGAAATGAATTTGAACAGGCAGCAGCGGATAATTCACCACCTCCCCGTGCACACACGTACCTTGACCATGCGGCGATTAACCAATGCCCGGGGTTGAATCAGACTCTGATGGATGGAGGTCTGGTTACAACCTGAATCCACCAGAGCCTGATACGTACCCCCCTTTATACTCACTGGTATTTGGTACAGGCCGGCCTGATTGGGGACGGCTTGCGGCTCATCGGGGACCCGGATCAGAGTCCCCACCTCCATCACCGGACAGCGATCCACAAAGTGTCCGGGGTCCCCGCAGCGCCAGCAAGCCGGCCCAGACCTCACCGCCACCCTGGTGGCAGGAAGCGGCTCAAACAATTGGCGTGGAGAGAGCGGCGGGGAAGGAGCGGCTGCGAGGGAGCCGGTGGGGACCCCCAGCTTCCTAGGCGGAGCCCGTGACATCATCGGTGGTTCGGCCGGGGGTCCTGTCCTCCACCTGGGTGCTGGTTTCGGGGCGGAGCCCCCTCACGACCTGGGTAGAGGGACAGGCTTAGAGGAAGAAGGGGAGACAAAAGGGAGAGAGAGAGAGGCAGATTGAAGGGGTTCGCCGACCCCCGGGCACGCCACCATTTGGTCCTCCGCCAGCTGGATGGGCTGGTTTAGCGACGTCGGGCGGTGGCACTGGACCCACTGCGCAGTTGTCGCTGGAGACGGGTTAATGCAGCCTAACAATCATTTAATTGAAAAAGTGTTTTATGTGTATGCCACAGTAAAGAGATGTGTTTTTAGTCTAGATTTAAACTGACAGAGTGTGTCTGCTTCCCGAACAATGCTAGGAGGACTGTTCCAGAGTTTAGGAGCTAAATAGGAAAAGAATCGACCGCCTGCAGTTGATTTGGATATTCTCAGTATTATCAACTGGCCAGAGTTTAGAGAGCGCAGTAGACGTGATGGAGTATAATGTGTTAAGAGCTCGCTCAAGTATTGGGGAGCTAAACCATTTAGTGCTTTGTAAGTAATAAGCAAGATTTTCAAATGTATGCAATGTTTAATAGGCAGCCAGTGCAGTGTTGACAGAACTGGGCTAATATGGTCATACTTCCTGGTTCTAGTAAGTACTCGAGCTGCTGCGTTTTGGACCAGCTGGAGTTTATTTATTAACCCAGTAGAGCATAACAATAATCTAACCTTGAGGTCATGAACGCATGAACTAACTGTTTAGCATTTTGCATTGAGAGCATGTGCCATAATTTAGATATATTTTAAGATGGTAGAATGCAGTTTTACAGATGCTAGAAACGTGGCTTTCAAACGAAAGATTGCTATCAAAGAGCACACCCAGGTTCCTCACTGACGACGAGGACTTGACAGAGCAGCCATCAAGTGTTAGACAGTATTCTAGGTTACTACTTGTGGAGCTTTTTTGTCCAATAATTAAAAATTAAGTTTTTTCTGAATTGAGTTGCAGGAAATTACCGGTCATCCAGTGTTTTATATCAGATATGCATTCCGTTAATCTTGTGAATTGGTAAGTTTCTTCAGGGTGTGAAGAAATATAGAGCTGAGTATCGTCAGCATAACAATGAAAACTAACGCCATGCTTCCTAATGATATCTCCCAGTGGTAGCATGTACAGGGTGAAGAGCAGCGGTCCTAGCACTGAGCCTTGCGGTACTCCATACTGAACATGTGATCGGTGTGACATCTCTTCATTTACTGCTACAAACTGATAACGGTCGCATAGGCATGATTTAAAACATGACAACGCAATTCCACTAATACCTACATAATTTTCGAGTCTATTCAAAAGAATGTTGTGGTCGATAGTATCAAATGCAGCGCTAAGATCGAGTAACACTAATAGAGAGATACAGCCACGATTGGATGATAAGAGTAATTCATTTGTAACTCTGATGAGAGCAGTCTCAGTGCTATGATACAGTCTAAATCCTGACTGGAAATCCTCACAGATACCATTTCTTTCTAAAAAAGGAACATAATTGTGAAGACACTGCCTTTTCAAGTATTTTTGACAGAAAGGGTAGATTTGAGATTGGACTATAATTGACTAATTCTGTAGGATCAAGTTGTGTTTTTTTAATAAATGGTTTAATAATAGCCAACTTAAAAGTTTTCGGTACATATCCTAATGACAAAGATGAATTAATGATATTAAAGGTCCCGTTCTTCGTGATCCCACTGTTCAAACTTTAGTTAGTGTGTAATGTTGCTGTTAGAGCATAAATAATACCTGTAAAATTATAAAGCTCAAAGTTCAATGCCAAACGAGATATTTTATTTAACAGAAGTTCCCTTTAAAAGCCTACAGCGAACGGCTGGCTTGGACTACATCCTGGTACTTCCTTCATAAATGACGTCAGTAGAACAGTAGAACAGACCAACCTCCGCCCACAAGAATACGCGAAAAAAGGGGGCGTGGTCTTGTTGCTGTCCCACGTGGAGAAGAGGACGTGTCGCGTGGAGAAGAGGAAGTGCTGCGTTTGAGTGTGTTTGTCGCCATGTCGTCGAGACGCTGTTATTTTCATCCCGGAGTCAAATCACCTTTGTTTGGCTTTCCCAGGGATGCTGTAGAGAACATTGAGTGCATACATCACCCCGTTAAGAGGCGTGACCTTTCCACGTGCGCTAAGCTGCTGTCGAATCACAACACAGGAACCGCGATGCGTTCGCTAAGCTGCGGTCAAATCCCAACACGGGAACCGCTGGCACAATCAGAACTCGTTACGTATTTCTGAAGGAGGGACTTCATAGAACAAGGAACTCATCAACCTGTTTTTAGGACAGTGAAAACAGAGGTATACAGATAAGTAAATTGTGTTAAAAATACTGTTTTTTTTTACACGCGAAACATGAACACATGTTATATTGCACACTGTAAACACAATCAAAGCTTAAAAAAACATGAAGAACGTGACCTTTAAGAAGAGGATCTATTACCTCTGGTAGCATCTCTTTTAATAGCCTAGTCGGTACAGGGTCAAGCATACATGTTGCTGATTTTGATGATTTAACGAGTTTAGTCAATTCTTCTTCTCCTATAGCAGTGAATGAGTGTAATTTTTCCTCAGTGACACTATGCATTCCGTTCACATCTGTCTGATGTGATACTGTAGTAGACGGCTGCATGGTTAAAATTTTAATCCTAATATTATCAATCTTACATGTGAAGAAGTTATAAAGTCATTACAGCTGTGCTGTTTACAATCATCAGAAGTTGAAGCTTTATTTTTGGTTAATTTAGCCACTGTATCGAATAAATACCTTGGGTTGTGTTTGTTTTCTTCCAAGAGAGTTGAGAAATAAGCAGATCTAGCAGTTTTTACGGCCTCTCTGTATGCGATCATGTGCTCTTTCCATGAATTTCGAAAGACCTCTAGCTTTGTTTTCTTCCAGCTGCTCTCCATTTTTCTGGCTGCTGTTTTAAGGGCCCGGGTGTGCTCGTTGTACCACGGCATTGGACTATTTTCTTTAATCTTCTTTAAGCGCAGAGGAACAACTGTGTCTAAAGTACTGGAAAAGAGACAGCCAATAGTTTCTGTTGCAACATTGAGTTCTTCTATGCTATCTGGGATGCTGAGGAGATTATACTGATGAGGAGGATTATTGAAAAAGCAATCTTTAGTAGTGGCAGTGATTGTCCTGCCATTTTTGAAGCGAGGGGGCGGCTTTGCAACCTTAGCTAAATTAAGTATACATGATACTAGGTAATGATCTGAGATGTCATCGCTCTGCTGCTGAATTTCAATGGTATCAACATTTATTCTATGTGACAATATTAGGTCTAAAGTATGATTATGGCGATGAGTGGGTCCTGACACGTGTTGCCTAACTCCAATAGAGTTTAGTATGTCTTTAAATGCTAATCCCAATGTGTCTTTTTCGTTGTCTACATGGATATTAAAATCAACAACAATTAGTACTTTATCTACGGCCAGTACTAACTCTGATAGAAAATCAGCAAATTCTTTGATAAAGTCTGTATTATGCTCTGGTGGCCTGTATACAGTAGCTAACACAAATGTTAAACGGGATTTATCATGTACACTACATAATGTTACATAAAGCACCAAAACTTCGAAGGAATTATATTTGAAACTAGACTTCTGAGTAATACTGAAGATAGTATTATAAATTACAGCAACCCCTCCCCCCTTTACCTTTCATAACAATCATTTTCGGGGGTGGGCTTATTTAAAGTAATGTAGTCGTCAGGTTTTAACCAGGTTTCTGTCAAACAGAGCACATCTAGATTATTATCTGTAATAATATCATTAACAATAAGCGCTTTTGGGGAAAGGGATCTAATATTCAGCAACCCAAGCTTCATCAATTGTTCATCTGTATTATATCTTTTGTTTATTTGTTGGACATCAATTAAATTTTTACTGTTGAATGGTTTTGATGTTTTTTTGTATTTACTAATTCGGGGAACAGACAGTCTCTATATGCTAGTATCCAGGTGAAAGAGTCTCTATGTGCTGGGATTTATCTGACTCCGGTGATGTGAGACAGCTAGCAGACGGTCGGTTTAGCCAGTTTGTCTGCTTCCTGACCCAGGCCCTAGTGAGTCAAGTTTTAGCTCTAAGACTATGTGCCACTCAAAACACAGAACAGCATTGAGCGGTGTTCTCACACTGCAGCGCGAACACGCACCGTCGATAATGGGCAGGAAAAGGTAGAATGATAGAAGTGCTAATGCACGCACCAATTACAACAAAGAATCGCGATTTTCAGTAGCGTACCGTGGGGTTTCAGTCAGGGCCATCACTAACGATCAACACACCCCACGGCGCTGCCATAACAACACCACACACACCGATACATACAAAATACAATCATGCACTGTATGCGCTACTGTTACGAACCCCGCTTTCAAAGTGCTCGTTGGGAAGGGGGGAAAGCAACATAAAAAGACACGTGAGACAAAAAGGCAGTTTTATTATTTATTGATACCACTGTACTCACGTGTCACTGTTTAGGCAGCGGGTGAAATGGATCAAATCAACTCACTGACATAAATACTCTTAAACAAACAAACAAACAAACAAAAATGATGATCATGTTTAATAAACATTATGTTTTATTTTGCTTGTTCTAATTCTATGATTAATGGGAAGTAGGCCTAAGGGAACCCTAGGCCCTAGGCAACCGCCTAGATCGAAACACCCACTGTTAGATTAGATTCAGATTAGATTCATTGGCTGACATCTTTGCATTTGAAATGAGTATTATATTATGTGGCGGAGGGGGCGTGGTTTAGAGAGGTCTGCAAGCCTGCCAGAGAGAGAGACTGTGCACTCGTGGACCAGAAAAACAAGAGCAGGAGCACAAAGATTGCTAAGAAAGTTTTATTGTACCGAGTTGTTGAGAGTGTTTATTTTGTTTGTATCTGAGAGTTCTGAATAAACACGAGTCCCAGTCACGCCGACCCTGTCTTCTTCCTCCTTATTCTACGAACTTTGGAACACATGTAATGTACCATTATAACTGTCGAGATGAACAAATCGTGAAAGTGTGGATTATAGCATTATTTTTAGATCTTTTCCCATCACATGTTGATCACGTGAATGATGTGATCTCGTCATTGCAACGTGTTTTCTCTCACAAAATGCTTTCACCACAACTAACAGCAAACACGACATCGACAGGAATACAGCAAGAGCTTTGTTGTGCAGCATAACAGCGTCTTTCATTGTAACAGCAGTTTGAGCAAGTGTGCAGATACACTCGTGACGTGTGATTGAACATTATAAAGAGAGTGTTCTTTGATCGCTAATCTAGCATCTAATCACAATATAAATAACAGATTTGTTTTATGCTAGGCTACTAAGAGCAACGATGTGAAGTTGATAGTTTAGTCACTAGCTTGATTCATGGATGCATAAACAAACGATTTAGAAAGAAAGTCTGTGTGAACTTGAATAATTAGCTATACATCAGAAATCACTGATCACAGATCAGGCATTAATGAACACTGTTACTCACTGTTTGTGGTGGTGCTGTCGAATCCATATAGTAAAAGCCTGTGCTGACAGTAAAATAAACAATCCGTTTCCTCCAAATTCTCTGGGAGGGCAAAGCAGAGGAAGGGGAGGTAATGTTCCCCGTATGACGACATATGTGGAAGATTCCAGATCGGCTTGTCTGAGCTTTCATTTTCTCAAAGGCAGAGAAAGACCGCCAGAACTTGGTTTACACCTATCAAAATTTCTAGCCACTTTGGGACCATAGACCGGCTAGGGGAACTCATATTAATGTTAAACAACCTCATAAAGTGAAATTGTCATGCCATGGGACCTTTAATAATGGGTTTCGTTTGATGAATGGGTTGAATGATGAATCTAGTTTGGGATAGTATGCTAGTATGCTTCCCTTGTATCACATACTAGCTATGTTTCCATCAAAATTTGCAAATACAACTTATGTGCATAATTGAAATAAAACATTTGCAAATAAAGCACAGTGTCTACCCATCCTGATAAACAGGAAAAATGTAAGTTGATGCAGTAGGAGAAGCCACTGTATATAATAATTTTCATATATAACATACTCCTCAGAAAGTGTAGATGAAACTCAATAAATACAATCTTGTTAACTTGCTGAGGCGAAGGCCTGCTGTTTGGGAATGCAGTTGTATAAGATAGCTCTGTGAGTTAATTACACCGGACCACTTTGATGACAGACTTTGCTCAGGCATTTCAGAATTGTGAAAATGAAAGTGCCCTTTTCGATCCTATAGCAGTGCATCCCGGAATGCGATTTCGCCCCTGCCCCTTCGGAGGTCTGTGCAGGCCACTGCCTGATAGTGTGTACATAGTGGGGGGACTATGTTAACACATTCCCTAACGGTCATGAGGAGTAATGGGATGACAAAGCATAAAAAGACATTGTCACCATTAGTGGCCCACTCTGCTAGAACACTAGAGAAGGGCAACCAGCAGCCAATAAGGGCTACTTGGTAGAGTAGTTAGAAGAGGTGCTACAGGTGCCCCTCCGGTTTACACTGGAAATAATAGTCAGATGGGAATATCTTGGCTCACTCCCTAGGACACCTGACTAGTGAAGCGGTTCCCTAGAGGTTCGGCAGTGAAAGTTTTTCTGTTTTCTGTGTTATCACCACATGCATCTTTCTCTATGGCCCCTTAGAGCTGATGGACGACGGAACGGATGGTCGTGTAGCTGGGTTTAGTCTCCCCTCTTCCTATTGGGATCTACAGGCAGACACAGTGAAGTTGTAGCCTCCCTAGCTAGATCTGTCCCGGGCTTAGTTAATGCATGCAAGTGATTGGAGGGTATTGAGTTGCGGACCATGCACCTCAGGCACTTAAGCTTTTCGCTGTCACAGCACAGAGAGCAGGCATTTGTTCAGTATAGCACAGTTGGTATTGTATTCCCACAGCATCAACACCATGAGGCAGCGTTGAAGTTCCACTTTGAAGGAATACATTTTACGTTATGGTTATGTATGTAGCAGTTCCCTGAAAAGGGGAATGAGACACTGGGTCTTGTTGACATGTTTTTTAAGTGCCCTTTGACGTCATCTGACTGCCATAGCCAATCAAGATGGGCGTGTATCCACACCCGTTCGCATTCCCATACCGTCAATACCCGTCATACTCTTTTATTATCTGGGAACTGGGTTACATATAGTATACGTAACTTAAGACATTCTCTGTCACAACTTAGTGTTCAATGTTCAAATACACACAAAGTTGTGCCAAACGCCTGTCTTTAATATTACTCATGTAACAGTTGGTTATGTCTTAAGTGAATTTAAAGGGGTGATGAATTGAGAAATCAACTTTTTGTTGAGCTTTTGATATATAAAAGGTCATAGTAATATAAGAATATCCTGTAAGTTTCAGAGCTGAAAACGTCCTTGTTAGTCAAAGAAAAGCTTTTATTGACACCAGGCCCAGCAAACGATTGATCTCAGAATATTCCAGGCTATTACGTTAGAGTGTAGTGAAGCACCGCCTCAACAGAAGAAGAACAACGCCTGATTCTGTAGCCCAGCCCACCGACTCGTGCCACTAACATAACACAGGCCTACATGAAGCTAAACTGGATAAAATTTCTAAACATACCACATAAGCTTCATTCGGATTCCAATATTATGAATGCATGGATGAACTTTAGTTTTAATGAATATCCAGCTCACGTGGGGAAGACATTGCGTGTCTGTTCTTTCATTTCACTGGATTCGTTTGTAAACAAGAGACTGGATTTGCAGACAGGACGAGATTAACATTACATGAATGAAGCAACACACTTATGTGAGTAAAAATGTTTTTTATATGTGACAGTATTGCATTGTTACAGATCGTTTGATATCTATTGATTATATGCACGTGTCTAACTGCACATTAGCACGCTGTCAAAGGCTGAAGAATCCTTTATTTGTGGTGTTGTTGGTTCATTGCGAATCGTGATCAGACTCGGACATGTAACGTTATGGGCTAGGGCTCGCAAAGCCCAACGTCCCGGGGCTATGTGGTTTTCAGACGGGCTACCAAAACGTAAGCCCAAAACAGGCTATTTTTAAATAGTGAAATAACATTCCTTTCTTGATGTGCGTTCACTCTCTTGACTTGATATTTGAAGGAAAAATACAATCGTGGAAGTTTTGATCATGCAGTCTGCGATGTACTTGGCGCGTGTGTGTGTGTATGATGCACGGATCACGCTTATATCCACCGATTGGGTGGGCCAAGTAATAAAAAAAGAACTCCAATCAATCGCGGGTGGATGAGAGATAAATCATTGTGTTTGTTTGATAAAGATATTTTGGGAGACCTGTGGGACGAATCATTTCAGTTGCCGTTTCTCACAGGCTTTCAAAACAATTCCTCATGTAGCCGACTCACAGGGGAGCCAAAGCTCATTAAATATGCAAAACTGTTATCCAATCTTAGCCGTGGGCATTTACTTCTAAATTTACTTCTACTTCAGTGCGGCACGCCCATCAAAACCCAGTGTTTCTTGAGAGAGTCTCAAAACCAGGGTAGAAAATAGCCCATTACTTATTCATTATGATGTTTTTGAATGTAAAAACCACGCAAAAACGTCATAAGTTGACCTCAGACTACAGTATATAAAAAAAAAGCCAGTTCATGACCCTTTTAAACAGTTGGGAAATAAATTGGATATGTGTCAATATACGGGATCTGAAGTGACAGTAGACTTTTCAATAAATAAAGCTACGAAAATCAAGCTACTTGAATTGCAATTAGTTTTTTAAATAGGAGGAAAATACATGACTCAACCACAGTTGAGTTTGTGGAATGTAAACACATATTTTGAAAGATTGCTCTGGTCACATCGAATCAATATTTGATTACTTTCGTGTGACTGATCTCGCTATAGCGAGTAACAAAATGCTTTCTCTGTGTCCAGATTTGCCTGCAATAATAATGCAAAAACTGACACTTCTAATCAACATTTACGTAAACATTTACAAAAAGTAGCCTTTAATGTCTAAATATGTATCCGAATTAGTATGACTGAAAACAATGTTTGTCGTTACATTTTTATAGGGCAAGTTGAATGCTTGAATATGATTGATTGACACATTCTAAGGTGTGCAATTATTTTCAAGTAAATGCACGGCTAAAGTAGTTTCAGGCAGGTCTTGACCACATTGCAGTTCCACATCACTTCGCCAAATGATTTCAGTTATTTCAAATGTCCTTACAGCCTACAACAGCAAAAGAACCAAAACCCACAACGACATGGAACAAGCAAATCTAATATATGGGTATACTGGGTGAACCCAGCCTGATCTGCCAGCAATTTGATTTCGCCCTGCAGTTCAGGCTGGAAACCTGTAAATTCATGTATCCTGCTTATGTCACATTTTTGCAGGAACCAATCATCCACCTGCCGCGTTATTGGCGGGTTTAACATGATGGCCCTGTCCCAAATGGCACACTTCATGTGCACTTTCGGTCTTGTGGACTTACAATGGCCGCTGCGTGCACGTGTCCATTAAGTCCACGAGACCGCAGGGTGTCTCATTTGTCATTTTTGGTCTCAGAAGGGTGCTCACGAGCGCCCCCTTTGAGGTGCACCCTTGATACGCACTTCTGCCGAGCCTGCACTGGTGACATTTGGGACAAGGTCGATGATGGATAGAGAAGCGATGGATTACGCCTCTTGTGGTCTGATTGGTTGAAGGACTATCCAATTGCATACAGAGCCCGCAAGCACCCCTTGATAAAATATATTCCAGCAGCTACGGACATGCATGCAATATTTTTGCAGCAATTACATTTCATAGGTCATCATGGATGGAGGTCAAAAAATACAAATCTAGTACAAAAGTATACACTAAGCTGCACTATTGCTCTAATATGAACACATTATCAATACAACTGCAGTACTATCAGCAAAACAAGTTTAGTAGGAGTGATCAGATATATATTTATGTTTTTGTACAGCAATAAAGGATAGAGAAGTTTTTAGACCCGTTTTTGAAGCACATGAGGAAAAGGGGAAACTGAACTAAACTAAAGCACAAAAAAAACAACAACAACAACAGCTTATACCGTTAGACATTTCCTGTAAAATAAAGAAAAGTGCACAATAATAGGCACCAAGCTTGAATTCATGCAGATAAAACCATAACATTATTACAGATACATCATAAGTGGTAGTCAAAAGTTTGTCTGGTGAAGGAGATTAATAAGGCACATTAGGTGAGGTTTCTTTAGTGCTTTGATTTGGATCATAATTGGGTGCAGATGGAGTTGGATAGAAACCAAGCAGCATTGCATTTGGATTTGGATAAAGCCCTGCAGCAGCTCCTGGATGGGGCAGCGCTGTAGGGTCATGCAGATTGGGGTAAAGTTCTGCATATGAAGGTGGTTGTCCACCAGGATAAGGCACAAGGTTAGACTGAGATGGCGGATATGGCTGAAATCCTGCAGGTGGGCCTTGCCAGGGATGACATTGTTGGTCAGCTGGAAGAATAACCACAGGCAACAGAACTTCTGGATCTGAGGCGAAAGACACGTCCAGATAGACCTGAAAGACAATCGTGTACAGTATAGCTCAAGAGAACTGTGAAACTATGTGTTGAATTTATAAAGGAGAGAAACAAATAAATTGTTTATTTTTGCTTTACTCTTTGATAGGTCTTATATTTGCTGTAAAATAAATGTTGTTATAGACTATTTTACCACATAAATTAAAAAGCATTTGAGAAATATGTGAAAATTAAAGGAACAAAAATGAAAATTATTTCATTTACTATGTTGTTTCAAACCTATATGACTTTCTTTCTTCTGCAGAACACAAAATAAGATATTCTGAGATTTGAAGAATGTTTCGACTGTTTCAAAATATCTTATTTAGTAGAAGAAAGAAGGTCACAAGTTTTTAATGTTTTTAGAAGAAGCATCCAATTCACCACGGCTGCATTTATTGGAGTAAAAATACAACATAAAGTCTTAAAATGTAAAATAACTTTTCTATTTGAATATATTTTTAAATGCAAAGCTCAATTTTCAGCATCATTACTTCAGTCTTCAGTGTCACATGATCCTTCAGAAATCATTCTAATATGCTGATTTGCTGCTCAAGAAACATTTATGATTATTATCAGTGTTGAAAACAGCTGTGTAACGCATATCTTTCTTTTTTAATGATTAGAAAGTTCAAAAGAACAGCATTTATCTGAAATGTAAAGCTTTTGCAACATTGTACTACTGTTAAAAAGTTTTGGGTCAGTAAGAATTTAGCAAGGACACGTTCAATTTACAGAAAAATTCTATTTAAAATAAATGCTGTTCTTTTAAGCTTTCTATTCATCAAAGAATCCTGTACAAAATGTTTTACACAGCTGTTTTCAACACTGATAATAATCATAAATGTTTCTTGAGCAGCCAATCATCATATTAGAATGATTTCTGAAGGATCATGTGACACTGAAGACTGAAGTAATGATGCTGGAAATGCAGCTTTGCACCACAGAAGTAAATTGCATTTTAAAATATATTCAGATAGAAAACAGTTCTTTTACATTTGAAGAATATTTCACAATATTACTGTTTAACATTAAAAATCTTATCGATCAAAAACTTCTGAATGGCAGTTTAACTTTAAACATGGCAATACTAAGGAAGACAAAATAGCACCTTGATGGAGTACTGCACTTTTATAATTCTGCAGTTTTCAATGGTGATAGTCAGGTCACGTGGAAGGTTTATGTCCACTATGAATTTTGCCTTTTCTCCAGATGGGATGCGATCTTTAGATTCTTTGACTATATCCTTAAATTCTTTATTAGTGCTTGTGCCAGCAATGAAGGTCTGTTGCTGCTTGAGGCTGTACTTCAGCTTGACATCACGAGATGAAGAGTTGTCAATATCAATAGGAACTCTGATTGTTTCACCTGCAGCAATGTAGGGAATTAGAGACAACATTTATCAATAAAGACATGAAATGAAATTTTGATTATAGCCAGGTTTTCCATCCAAGTTGCACATTTTATTTAAATCTATTTGCAGATAAAGTAGTGTTTCCGTGTGTTCAGGAGAACAAAGTATACTTTCAGAGAAATCTGAGTTAAATATCAATAGAAATGGAAGCCGAATAAATTTGTTGTCAGCCTTTCACTTTAATATTTCAGAATGGCAATTTTTAAGAGATTTGAGATGCTAAAGATATTAGCATCTGTTGTCTGAATAATTTAGTCCCATTTCTTTTTTTATGCAGATTACGGAATTTATTCCGTATTTATTCCGGCCATTGGCATTACAGGCTAGGGTCTTCGGTTTATGCAGCTTTGATTGAGGCGCTTGAGAGCTACACAGGTAATCACCTTGCATGTAGCCAGTTTTGTCAGCCATTACTGTCATTGAAATCTTTCCTGAGCCAAAAAGTTTCAGCTTCTTGTCTTCTGTGCCAGATTGTGGTTGCTGTATATGTAAAAAACAACATATTAAAATGATAAACTAAAATCACGTCACAAGCAAATGGTTTACATCACATTACATGAGTTCTGATGACAGTCTAAACAGTTATATAATATTTATCAATAGATGAGCGCCAAAGAGTCAAACATGGTATTATAAATCATACCAGTAAATGATCATTGGTCCCATCATTCCTCGGCGATAAGGTTAATTCCGAACATGTACTAGATGTTGGCTTCCAAGGCCTCTTCAGCTTTACCATCAAGACGTACTTAACCGAGCCATGAACTCCTTTAAAGGATGCAGGCATATTTCTGAAATTTAGGCAAAATAGAAATCTCTTAGTTTCTCACAAAAGACTGACAAGCATCATAGTGCATAATATGGTCATGTTTGCATTTTAGCCATTGCTACTGTATGATAATAGGTTGTAATTTATTCCAAATAACTGTTTAACATACCTTACAGCTTTTTTTGTTTTACTTCACTTAACACATGCAGAATATCAGTGCTGTCAAATCGATTAATCGCATCCAAAATAAAAGTAATTATGTGTATATATGTGTGTGTGTGTGTATATATACATAAATATGATACGCTTTTCAAAAATATATACATGCGTGTATATACATAATAATTATACACAGTACACAGTACACACACACACACACACATATATTATGTTAACACAGACTTATTTTGGATGCGATTATTTGCGATTTATCGATTTGACAGCACTAATTAAAATCTAATATTCTAGAATAATGAGCAATGAATATGACTGACATCTGCTTTTTTAAGAAGGTGATGATGCAGGGGTCAGTTTTGCTATTACCGGTATACTAATTACTAATATATTAGTATAAAATATAATATATTAACTAATATATGATATTAGTTCATATTATGACATACTGATGCAGTAGGAAGTAGGATGCAGCACAGTTTTATGCTCTTGCTTATCTCACTCATTTGTTCTTTATATTGTGTTTATGAGCTGTGAACCACACCTGCTGAATATTATTATTTCACTGTGCACATATTTACTCAATATAGAACAACTACCATTGAAGTACCATTGGAGGTTGTATTTTAACACTCACTGTTGAGGCAGCTGAAATCTGAATGGGAAAACATGACTTCCTTTTTTAATCACTGGTCCATCTGAGAAACATAAGGCATGTTAGTATGGGTTAAAAGATGCGTTCCTTTTTCAGCAAGCATTACTGTCAGCAAATAATCTTTTCATGTTTCATGCAACTTTTTATGTAATTCAGTTGTATGTAATGTATGCATTAGTGCAATGTGTATATAAAACCGTCACTTACATGTCTCTCCACTTATAAGAGTGGTGTTCTTCTCGGTTTGTCCTTTAGACAACGGTAAGAAATACAAGTAGGCTTATTATTTCCCAATATTATTATTACACACACGCAAAACAACAACAATAACAACAACTATTTAACTTGCCTTTTTTCGAGCTCTCTTGAATGAAGTATTGTTTTATCTTGAAGTATCTCTCATGGTCGCTGTATGTTGTCGTTTCGTCATCGCCTGAGCTTTCAGTCCAGCTGACGTTCGCATCTCCCGTCAGCTTTACAAAAAAATGATCTACCTTTATTTCTTTGGTCACTTCCAGAACAACTCGCCCCTCGACAATATCTCCGCTAGTAAACACATTGCTTTCATTAATGGGGTCGTAATGGAGATTAAGCTCTTTGATGGATCTTGACATTGTATGTATGTAGCATGCACTCTCTACACACAGCGGGCTCTTCTCGTTCACGTCGTAGGTGAAAGGTGGACTACCATTCTTCCGCCATAAAGCACAGGCTAAGGGCGTGGCGCTTCCTGGTCAGCAATGAGATTGCATTATTTTTGCAATACATCTATAGGCGACTATCCTTTAAAGGAACTTTGGTTTTGCTATATGTTCAGTCTGCGTGGTGTCCGTGTCAACCTTGAACCTAGCGATGACATCACTTCCTTTTTTATTTCAAAATAAAAATTCCAACTGGCTATTAACATATTTGCTCTACACCATGGGTCTTCAAACGGGGGTCCGCCAATTAATGTGTAATCACTTATTGATAAAAAAAATATAACATGGGGAGAAAACATCACAAAGTCAAATTCAATTATAAGCACCCTGAAACAAAAGCAGAGCACCCTCCGTTGGTACTGTAAGAGATTTGGCAAACATTGCGTTAGATTTTGCGCTCTGGAGATTGTGAAACATTCCTATTCACAGCGGGTTTTGCGGTGAGAAATGTAGCCAATCATAGACATGCTCGATGATCTCTGGAACGCAATGGTCAATCAGAGGTGTTTGAGTTAGAATCCACTCACTGCTCAATACGCCAGATTTTTTTCAGTGCTGAGTTCTGTTCGCTCTCGTGAATTCTCTCATTAACAAAGACACGATGTAGTAAGAGATTCATTATTTAGTGTAGACATCTTTACTGATTTTGATGGAACGCTGTGAGATCGCGAACTGAGATAAGTGACAGCTTAATTGTGATTGTAAAGTGAGCGCTCCTTCGTGCTTTTGAGGTTATATAATGTTAGCTATAATCCATTGAATAAAAGTATTGTTTATCATGCTGCTAAGAGGAACAACGCCAAATTACACACTGCAAAGTTTTGGAAGTGACGTCTCCATTAATGCGTGTTTCACTCTCGAAATTGCAATTGACAGTGATAATAGTACGGGACAAAAATATGGCATGTCAAAATATAGGCTATGCCAGTGTTTCCCAACCGGGGTGTCTGATGAGAGCAGGGGTGCCAAAGTCCTTCAAATAATTTTTTTCTTCTTCAAATTTTTCAAATAATTATCTCTTTGTAAACTTTGTTCAATGCCGTATGTTCGAATATGACCAGTTATTTTCGCCGTCATCACCCGGGTGTAGTGCCAGAAGACGCAAATGAGAAGTCTCGCCCTGTGAGAAAATGTGTCTCTGTGCACTCATCCGAGAGCGCGCACACGTCTAACAGCGTGCACATATTGAGTTCTCTTACGAGAGGTTCTCTCGTATTGCGTAAGTTACTTTCGCTACGGGAAAGTATTCTTTCTTCGAGATTCTGAAAAACCACAAAATTATCCTTAATTTTTGTAACATTGTCAACGCAGTGCGGCAGCCTGGCAGACCATAGCACGCTATTCCAGCATGTCTATTGGCTGCTCTGCTGGCAACTGCAGCAGCCTATCGGCGAGCCCGCGTGACGTGGCAACCAATGAGGGCGCTTCGTGCCCCTCACGCCTCATTTGCCTACAGGTAGGGCGTGGCCACGTGTATATAAGCAGGGCTCGCAGGCTGGAAATTCGATTTTCTTTTCTTCAGCGAAGCCCTTCGCATCGCTGGATCTGGAACCGCCGCCGTCGAACCCAGCAGAGACGAGCAAGCAGAGGACAGCGTCTGAAGAAGCCGGCTGTATTCGCCACCTTCAGCCATCCGTGCCTGCTCTGCTATCCGGCGTCATATATCCTTTGATTGCACGTGTTGTCGCCGTTGCGTCACACGTTTTTTATCAAAAAGAGCACAAGGCGTTTGTTGCAAAATGCCTCGTTCCACCTGCGGCTCGTGCCACGTGCCGCTCAGTACCGGAGACCGACATGTGATCTGCGCTCTCTGTCTGGGCCGTGACCAAGCCGCTGCCGCACTCCTCTCCGGCGGATGCCCCGAGTGCGAGGAACTGTCGATGTCAACCCTGCGGGCTCGGCTCGAGCAGTTTGAGGACGATATTCCTCCGCTTGTCCCTGTCGGGCCGCGCAAGAAAAAGCGCCGCTCGCAGCGAACACCGGAACCGGAGTCAGCAACGAGAAGCTCGCCGGAACCTCCCCCGCCAGCTTCTCTCTCACCTTCCCCGCCTCCACCCCTGGTCGCCATGACTGTCGCCGCCTCCGGGGATGAGGCGGAATTGGCTGCAGAACGTGCTGATAGCTGCTCTGTCCTGGCCTCAGATAGCGAGGATTGGTCATCCGCAGCTTCTTCTGTCCGGACTTCCGGTCGAACTCAAGCGGGTGAGGACGCGGAGCTCTTGCGCCTTCTCACCCGGGCTGTCGAACAGCTAGGCCTCGAGTGGTCTCCACCTAAGGTGTCGGCGCCAAACAGGCTCGACGGATGTTTCCTAAACAGTCGCCGCCGAGTGCCCACCTCCAGGACTGCACCTTTTCTACCGGAGCTTCATGAGGAGCTTTCGAAGTCCGGAACGCGCCGTTTTCCGCGAGGGTCTCATCTCAAGCTTCTTCGACGCTCTCACAAGTTGACGGCGCTGCTGAGAAAGGCTACAACGCCATCCCTCCGGTGGAAGAAGCGGTCGCAGCGCACCTTTGCCCACCCTCTGGCTGGCGCTCAAAGGCTGCCCTCCCGTCCAAGGCCTGCAGAACTACGTCATCCCTGATCGCGTCTGCCCTCCACTCCATGGCTGTGCTACAAATTCTCCCGGCTAATCTCCTCCGTTATCTGGACGAGAAAAGTGGAGATTCGGAGTTGGTTTCGGATGTGAGAAGCGCGACGGATCTCTCCCTTCGCGCCACAAAATCCGCTGCACAGGCCCTCGGAAGGTGCATGGCCTCTCTCACGGTTGCAGAGAGGCACCTCTGGCTAACGCTCGCTGATATGAGAGAAGCGGAGCGCGCTGCGTTTCTCAACACCCCACTCTCCCCATCCGGCCTCTTTGGCCCAGGGGTCAACGGGATCGTCGACCGTTTCTCTGAGGTACAGAAGACGACTCAAGCGATGAACCTCTTCCTGCCTCGACGCTCTAGCTCTAGCACAAATTTATGGTGGCATTTACCAGACTTCCCTTTTCTATAGAAAATATGTCAACACAGGAAATAAACCAGAGCTTGTCAAGCAGTTTCATCATCAGTAAGCTTGTATAATTGACCTATCGGTAAGCCCCGCCCCCCTTAGTTACTGTTGCTAACTCGGACAAACAAACTTTGCTATATCTTACAATGACAGCTGTCAGTGTGAAAACCTTATCCCAAGATGTTTTTGGACACAGAATGTAGCGTATACCCCGTCAATGATGGCCAAACTTTACTGATGGTTTATCAAGTTTATTATGTCCTTTTTCACTCCAAAAAAATCATTGTAAGAGCTGAACAAACAAAGCATAAGAAGTACGCAATAACGTCTCATTCACAAACTATCTCTCTCCGTTGCATTACCATTAACATACACAGCAAATTACACAAAAACACTCATACAACTAACAGTAAACAAACATATACACAGACCGTATGCCTTTTGGGTGCAGTTAATAACTGGTAAACTTTGTATCTGCAAAACAACTCCGATAAACTGCGTGCAAGCTCTTCCTTTCACTACGTTACCCGTAGACTATAATGCCCATCAAAATAGGAGTCCTCCTTAGTAGGACAGATAATGTAGACCTTAAACAATTAAATTTATTTACATATAACCAGTTTAATATGGAGAGGCACTGAAATGTAGACCTTCGTGTTTTTGACCAACAGTTACATGACGTGAGAACAGTTAGTTATTAAGGTTTGTATGTTAGCAGGGACTTTAATCGTACTTCCGGTCCCAGGGCAACTGATACTCAACTGCTATTGGCTCATCTGCGTTCGAGGGGAGGGGCTTACCGATAAGTCAACTGTAGCTGTGTCTCATTTCGAAAGGCTGCATCCTCCGGAGGTCACATTTGAAGGCTGCATGCGTCTGAAGGCTGTCTCATTTAAAAAAAGTAAGTACTCCGAATGCGCCCTTCAAATGCGCCCTTCTTTTCAGGCATTCGGAGTGTGCATGAGATGTATCCTTCGTTGCAGCAGATAACCCACAATTCTTTGCGTCGCCATTAACTACCGTCATATTAGGGCTGGGTATCGATTCAGATGTTCCATATCGATTCGATTTCGATTCACAAGCTCTCAAATCGCTTCGATTTCGATTCCCGATTCGAATTTCGATTCGATTTTCTTTATTCGATTCTCGATTCAACTCAATGAATATAGATTTAATACATATACTATATTTATAAAAAAGAACAGTGAACTGTGTGCTCGGCTGTGGGGGTGTTGTAACGTCTGGGTGATGTCTCATCAAATGGTTCCGCAGATTCGTAGTATTACTACAGCATTTCACCTCTGCATTACAAATCACGCATATAGCTTTGTTCTTGTCCACAACCCTATCGTCGTCGTCTTGCTTGCGAAATTTAAAATGCTTCCATGCCTCTGACTTTTTATGTGAAGGTGGTGGCATCAACGTCGACAACGCACCTGAAACCGCCATTTTAAGCACTGAATGAATGAATGAATGACAGGTTCGCGGCGCCTCTCGCTCCTTGGTAACATTGCGCAAGGCAAATAAGCGGGTGACATCTAGTGGAGAAGACTAGTAATTAGATTAACGTTAATCTTACCAGAGAATGTCTAATTACGTTCAATGTTTGCGGAAATAACTATGGAAAAAAATCGATTCGTGGCCTTTGAGAATCGATTTTGAATCGACCACGTTATAAAAAACGATTCATCGAAAAATAGATTTTTTTGCCCAGCCCTACGTCATATGTTTCTTTTTTTGTATTTGAAAAAATGGCGGCACCGGCTGATAACAACGTTACACATGCAAGCGAAGATGTTCATTCTTAATATTTACTATTGTGTTTAATCATGTTAATAAACAACTTTATTGTATAGTATCTCTTTTTTGCTTTAGTTTTTCTTAAAATTATCTAAAAATCATGAAAACTGGGTTAAATTATGTAATTTGTAGCAGTTTCACAGACAGTGCTCATCTATAATAATATTGTATTTGACCTAAATAGTAATATTATGTATAGATAAATGTATTTGTAATTATCGCCTCATTACCCAACAACTTACTTGAAACGTCCTCTGGTAAAAACGGATAAACTTCTTCTTAATATCCTCCTCCTTTGTCTCTGTAACAGATATCTGTTGTACGTATGGCGCAGCTCCTCAAGTATTGAACAAAAAACAACAACAAATGAACACATCTTTTAAAAATTACTTTCCAAAGTTATAAATAATTTTCATTCATTTAACTGGGGTGAGTGAGAGAGCGCTGTGAACGTTTTGGCATCGCAACGTGATACTTCCGGTTTCCTTTTCTGCCCATGCGGACTACGAAGGACGTCTCTTAAATTCTGATTAAGGACACTCCGTGTACTGCATCCTTTACAGGATGCGTCCCCTGGAGGACGCAGCCTGCGAAATTAATGAAATGAGACACAGCATGTGGATGGAGAGCTCTGGTGATAGAACCCAAAAATTAGACTCAAATACGATCAGTAACAACCTGCTTGAACTGATGGCATCTGGGCCCGTATTTATCTTAGAATTACGACTAAGATTTGACTTAAGAGTAAAAAAATACTTGGCTCAAAGCTGTAATTAAAAGTTAGTTATCAAGCATCTCAGTCATAATTTAAGTGAAGTGTAGGATTAAATATTAAGTGCCAGTCTTAGAGATGATTCACGACACTTTTTCTCGGATAAATTCACATTGAACGGTGAAATTCCAAAGTTTACATTCAACACACATTTGATAATAAAGCTTTTTTAAGAGAATACATTATGATATACACATTGGAAATGAAAGATAAACATGTTTCCACCATGTCTTAATAACTGCCTTTATATAGCCTATAGATTTTTTTTAGAATATAATCAGCCACCATGGATTCCAAAAGAAAACAGAATTGGTGGGAAGAAGAAGTGCTACTGCTTGCTGAATTAGTCGAACAGCGGAAACATGTTATAAAAGCCAAGTTCAGCCCAACATTAACCAGTGCTGACAAAGATGATGCCTGCTCTGTCCAAACAATATACTGTTTGATTAACTGCTCATTGTCAAACATTTCAAAAACATTCTTCCTCTCTTGAAAGAGGACATGTTTGCACACGTCTCTGTGTCCTCAGTGCCATCACAAGCCCCTACTGGCAACTCCTAACCACTTGAGAGACCTCTCGAGCTGTCCTAAATAACTGGGAGAGTAAGAGTGATTATTAGCTTTAAAGAAATTTGATAACTTTCTTTTATCCTTAAGTTTGAAAGTAGGAGTAAATTTCATGAATTCTCAGCACTTAAGACTAAAATGGCACTTTGAGAAGTTTGAAAAATATGGGCCCAGGTTGTGAAAAATATTGGATGAGCTTGAACTCTCAGCCACTAGGTGGTGCCATTTGTGCCTGAGTCTTTCTTTTTGGACAATTGTGATGTTCTTATTTAGTCAGGTATAATTGAATTTACTTACCATAACCAGAATTTTGTCATAAAAAAGGCTTGATTTATCAGCGATTGAATCCAGAGCGTCTGAAATTTAGTCTAATAGAGGTCTACTATAGAGATCAGGGCCCGTATTTATCAAGCTTCTCAAAGTGTCATTTTAGTCTTAAAGGGGTGGTAAACCACGATTTCACTTTTCTAACTTTAGCTAGTGTGTAATGTAGCTGTTTGAGCATAAACAACATCTGCAAAGTTACAACGTTCAAAGTTTAAAGCAAAGGGAGATAATTGCTTTTAAAGAAATCAATTTCTAAGGACTACAGCAAACGGCCAGTAGGGACTAATAGACATTCCTCCAGTGTCTCTGACATCACCAGCCCCAATATTTACATAAACCACTTCTCCGAGAATATTAAAGGGGTGGTAAAGCACACTCTTTCGAAGGCTTGATTGTGTTTGTGGGGTGCACTGTAACATGTGTTCATGCTTCGTTTTTAAAAAAATGCAGTATTTTTCATATATTTTACCTTTATTCTACACTGCTCTGTCCCTCCTTGTAAAAACGGTCTGATGGTTTCCGGATTCTGTGAAGCCAGTCCCTCAAAAATACGCAATGGGCTCTGATTGGTTAGCTGGCCCAGTGTGCTGTGATTCGCTAACCGCCTAGTGCACGTTTCTCGAAAGCGTCACGCCCCATACCTCTACAGGTAGCCTCAGGCTTTGTGTACGCTAGCGTCAATAAAACCATACCAAGAGCCTGAATCAGACCCAGACAATTTTAGTGAAGATGATCGAGCAGAACCTGTTCAGTCCTCAAGAGTAAAGACTGCAGATCTATAGTGATCGCTCCTGAATGGCACTGTTACTTTTGTATTTTTAGAACGATTTGCCAAATATCTGTCGCAAGAACGGACACTAAACATTGCTAGTAGCCAAATCAAACACAGAACCATGTTTAGCATGCCTGTAGATAAACAATACATAAAAGCTCTAATCAAAGAATAATTTACACTAATGCCAAGTTCGCTGTTGAGATTTTAAATAGTTTGTAACGTTAGGGGTTTGTCGGATAACGTTAAGTATGAATGAGCATTTAACAAACTGGTTTGCAGAGCCAAACAGCGCTGTCATGTTTACTTCCTTGCTACAACGTAGGCTACAATTAACAACACGAACTATTACAGGAAAACACATCGAAGAAAAATAAATCACACTTACAGGTTGTAGCCCGTACTTGCAAAGATTGTGGAAGCTTTCCTCCGCGAGATGTGCCGCGGTAGCCGCGCGTGCCCGCCTATCTCGTGCAGCTGAACTCGTGCAGCTGAAGGCTCATGTATTGCAAATACAGATGAATATAGTCCATTATGTCACATTTTCCGATCTTCTCCTCCGACCCCTGTCTGTCTCGTGCTTTGATTTATGATGGGCAGCATATATCCGATGCAAATGCGATCGTGTTCCCCTCATGTCTCTTACACACATGAATATGACGTTGTATGTTAAACGCACTGCAACGCTGCCCCGTCCCTAGGAAGGCTGAAGAAAGTGGACCTGCAATCCGGATGAAAATAACAGCGTTTCGTCGGCATTGGGAACAACACTCCAGCCTACTAACTAGCCTACCACAACAACTATTCCCCGCAGCGATACAAAATGGCGCGCCCCCCCTTATTTCATATTCTCGGAGGAGGGGTTTATGTAAATATTGGGACTGGTGATGTCAGCACACCCTGGAGGAATGTGTAGTAGTCCCTACCGGCCGTTTGCTGTAGTCCTTAGAAATCGATTTCTTTAAAAGCAATTATCTCCCTTTGCTTTAAACTTTGAACGTTGTAACTTTGAAGATGTTGTTTATGCTCAAACAGCAACATTACACACTAGCTAAAGTTAGAAAAGTGAAATCGTGGTTTACCACCACTTTAAATAAGGGGGGGCGAGGCCATTTTGTATTGCCGCAGGGAAGCGTTGCTGTGGTATAGTTAGTAGGCTGGAGTGTTGTTGCCGCAATGCCGACGAAACGCTGTTATTTTCATCCGGATTGCAGGTCCACTTTGTTCAGCCTTCCTAGGGACGGGGGTGTGCGTTGCAGTGCGTTTAACATACATGTTATATGCATGTGTGTATGAGACAGAGGGGAACAGGTCGCATTTACAGCAGATATATGCTGCCCATCATAAATCAAAGCACGAGACAGACAGAGTTCGGAGGAGAAGACCGGAAGATGTGACATAATGGACAATATTCTTCTGTATTTGCAATACACGAGCCGCGGTTCAGCTGCGCGAGACAAACACTGCCAGTGTGTGAATGCACAACTCCCGCTGCACATTTCACGGAGGAAAGCTTCCACAATCTTCGCGAGTTCAATGCAGGATTCTTACAACGGTTTGTCCTGAAAGATGGATTTAAAAACAGAAGCTGTTTACGGGCCACAACCTGTAAGTATGATTTATTTTTCGGCAATGTGTTTTCCTGTAATAGTTCGTATTGTTAAGGAAGTAAACAAATGACAACGCTGTTTGGCTCTGCAAACCAGTTTGTTAAATGCTCATTCATACTTAACGTTATCCGACAAACACCTAATGTTACAAACTTTTTTAAAAATCTCAACAGCGAACTTGGCATTAGTGTAAATTATTCTTTGATTAGAGCTTTTATGTTTTGTTTATCTATGCTTGTTTATCTACGGGCATGCTAAACATGGTTCTGTGTTTGATTTGGCTACTGGTAAAGCCAATGTTTAGTGTTCGTTTTGGGTTAATAGTTCTTGCGACAGATATTTGGCTATAATCATTCTAAAAATACAAAAGTAACGGTGCCATTCAGTAGCGATCACTATAGATCCGCAGTCTTTACTCTTGAGCACTGAACAGGTTCTGCTCGATCATCTTCATTAAAATTGTCTCGGTCCGATTCAGGCTCAAATTGGTATGGTTTTATTGATGCCATTGTTTCTAATACTACCCAAAGCACAGTCTACCGGTAAAGGTAAGGGGTGTGACGTTTCCGACAAACGTGCACTAGGCGGTTAGCGAATCTCAACACACTGGGCCAGCTAACCAATCTGAGCCCATTGCGTATTTTTGAGGGACCAGCTTCATAGAACCTGGAAACCATCAGACCGTTTTTACAAGGAGGGACAGAGCAGTGTAGAATAAAGGTAAAATATATGAAAAATAATGCAATTTTTTAAAAACTTAAAAATGTACTCCTACTTTCATGATCATGCTAAATTTCTGACACTGTCAGAAAATGATAGTAGGCTATTTTTGGTCTCAAGACCGTGACAACGGTCTTCTTTGTACCTCTCTCACTGTACGACATAGGACCAACGATTAGGAGCCACGATCACAGAAATCGTCCCGATTGTTTTACGATGGCAATCTTTCATCTGGGACAGCCGAAACTTGTGCAGTGTATCCCAGGCTTTAGCAGAGCAGGCATCATCTTTGTAAGCACTGGCTAATGTTGGGCTGAACTTGCCTTTTATAACATGTTTTGGCTGTTCGACTAATTCAGCAAGCAGTAGTGAGTGCTTCTTCCTGCCGCCAATTCGGTATTCTTTTGGAATGGTGGCTGATCATAAAATCTAGGCTATATATAGGCAGGTCAGTTAGGTCAGGAATTTTACCATTCAATGTGAATTTATCTGAGAATAATGCATCATTCCAAATCCCGTTTTTGGCACAGCAAAGTGTTCAATCATCTCTAGGACTGACACTTAACATTTAGTCTTACACTTTTACTTAGTTAGTGCTTAATAACTCACTTTTAAGCGCAGCTTTGAGCCAAGTATTTTTTTACTCTTAAGTCAATTCTTAGCCGTAATTCTAAGAGGCTTGATAAATACGGCCCAGATGCCATCAGTTCAAGCCTTATTAGGTTGTTACTGATCGTATTTGAGTCTAATGTTTGGGTTCTATCACCAGAGATCTCCATCCACAATTCTACAAGCTTACTGATGATGAAACTGCTTGACAAGCTCTGGTTTATTTCCTGTGTTGACATATGTTCTATTGAAAAGGGAAGTCTGGTAAATGCCACCATAAATTTGTGCCACTACTATGTAAGAAAAAAAAAAAAAGACTGAAATAGCCGTAGAGGAATAACAAAAATAATAATTATTTACTCATTACTTGAAACTTGTCACCATCCTGTTATCATTTGACCTCAAGAGTTTTGTACTTTTGCTTAATCTTAAAGTATACCCCATAAAGGTAACTTTAGCAGTGTTGTACTTCATATAAACAGTTATGGATGAGTGTACAGTTAGATTCTATAGCATCCACTACCGTTCCAAAGTGGTCACTACAACTTTCTATTATTCAGCAAGACATAAAAGGGGATGTCTAGTGCTATTTCATGAATTCTGACTTATTTACACTGTTAAAGAGTTGGATTCTCTTGCTAAACAAGGCCAACGTTTAAAAAAAAACATATGATTTTTGTGCCAAATACACTCCTTCAGGATTTGTATAAGTTTCGCCCTGTATGACGTCATAAAGGGCGTAATTACTTATATAGGCAATTCTCCTGGAAGAGTGTGTGCACACATAAACTAGAGTGAGAACAAGAGCGCGCCCATCAATGTGCTTTGTTCGGGTTACGATAGCCGTCAACAGCGCTGTCATTTTGTTTTTAGACCACGAAATCAACAGTGTCACCAAAGAAGTGGGATTTTGTTTGTGAGGGAAAAATAACTTTGTTCAGCTTCCCAAACAACCCATCGTTAAGGGAACAGTGGATGCAGTTTGTTTTTCCAGGGCAGCGACGGAGTTCTACAAGTGTGTTTGTTTGTTTCCGGCATTCCGATCCCAGATTGAGCGGTCCCAGCGATAAAAGATCCCGGTCATGAGTCAAAATCGCAGGCGATGAGTGAAACTGCATCAAATGTCTGTGTTTTGTTGATAAGTCATAAGTGCATATAATGTTAACAGCACAAACATCAAAAGGTATCCAGGGATAATGCGATGATGTATTGTGTACTCCTCCAGGAGCTCAACTGCTTTCGGAAAGAATAGTATCTGTCTTTTATAAATCTGATAAAATAAACACTCTTCTGAGATATGAAGAATGCAATACTACTCAATAGGTAGATTGGCAGATCTATTTCAAATGGAAATAAATGCTGTTCTTTTGAACTTATATTCATTAAAAGTATCCTGAGAAAAAGTATCCTGGTGTCCACAAAAATATTAAATAGCATAACTGTTTTCAACATTAATAAGAGTAAGAAATGTTTCTTGAGCAGCAAATCATGGTCATAATTTAGAAATAAAAGGCATTTTTTTCTATCCTGATTTTATCCCTCTGATTTGAACATCTGACTGTACATGAATCATCGCATATCAGAAATCACTGGTCACAGATCAGGCATTAGAATTAACAGTTGATTACTGTCGCATTACTGTCGAGTCCATATCTTAAAAGTCTTTTTGCAAAGCCTGAGCTGAATTTGCGACTAGTGGATTTACCAAAGAATCCACAGTGAAATGTACCGAATACAAATAAATATGCTCAACCGAGACAGTCATATTGTCTTTCTCCTTTCTATATAGGCACATTCAGTGTTAATTCAGTGCAGAGTCGTTCTCTGGGCTTGGTTACAAAAAAGCTAGTATGATGACAAGCGCAAGGAGAAAAAAAAAAAACCTCAGTTACATGACCCCTTAGAATTGTAATTATAGTTTACAATATACTCTTTTTACTGTATTTTTTATTAAAGAAATAAAGCCATGGTGAGAATAAGAGACTTCTTTCAAAAACATTCTTTCAAAAAAACCTTACCTCAAACTTTTGAAAAGTATATATGTGATAATGTAGACATGTTTAGGTTATGACCAAGCCACAGGTCACAATATAATTTTGCTTCCAGATCCCAGGAAACTGTTGTGTATATAATGACTAAATATAATTGACTAAGTAATGACTAAGTATATAATTATAATGACTAAATGTAAATGTATAATATTTGTTCTTCAACATGAATTGCATCCTTGCCCAGAGCAAAGAGAGACAGATCCGGTCGTGAGCAGTCTTTATTAAGATAAATGAACAGTTTGGCATTTTTAGTCCTCTTCATGGAATCGATGAATGTAATAGTCACCGAGCCAATTGGGAGTGGACACACACACTATGACTTGCCAGAGGGTGCGTGTTAAATGTCCAAGCAGTAATCAATGCAGAGAAATTAGCTATTGATTGTGTATAGTTTTGTAATAGGTTACCTATGGGTTGCTCTTTTAGAAAATTCCAATATTCCTCTCTCTGGGAATAAAGGTGTAATAACTTTGTTTAGCCTTGACTGAGAGTGTGAAGGCAGAAATGAGTCGGCTTTTCAGGGTCAAGCTCTAATTAGTATAAAGGTCAAATTGGAAATAAACATGGTGATAAAAAATAATGATGAACTTGGCATCAGAAGCAAAGTTCATTAAGAGCTGTGTGGGAATGGTGCTTCTTTATTGGCTTTTCCATGAATGTGATCTACATTAGGTCCTCTCTTTTAAAACCCAGCTTTTAAAACCCATCAAGATTTTTACTTCATGTCCGAGGTACTGTAATGAGATTTAATAAAGAATGTACAGTTTGGGACATTAAACTGGAGGAATACACCAAAACAATAAAATAAATAAATCATAAAAAAAGATACATATACACCGATAACATTATGAGGTGAAGTGAATAACACTGATTATCTCTTTATCACGGCTCCTGTTAGTGGGCGGGATATATTAGGCAGCAAGTGAACATTTTTTCCTCAAAGTTGATGTGTTAGAAGCAGGAAAAATGGGCAAACGTAAGGATTTGAGTGAATTTGACAAGGGCCAAATTGTTATGGCTAGACGACTGGGTCAGAGCATCTCCAAAACTGCAGCTCTTGTGGGGTGTTGCTGGTCTGCAGTGGTCAGTATCTATCAAAAGTGGTCCAAGGAAGCAACAGTGGTGAACTGGCAACAGCGTCATGGGTGGCCAAGGATCCCTGGCCTGGTCTGATGAATCACGTTTTCTTTTACATCATGTGGATTGCCGGGTGCGTGTGCGTGGCTTACCTGGGGAACACATGGCACCAGGATTCACTATGGGAAGAAGGCAAGCCGGCGGAGACAGTGTGATGCTTTGGGCAATGTTCTGCAAGGAAACCTTGGGTCCTGCAATGCATGTGGATGTTACTTTGACACGTACCACCTACCTATGCATTGTTGCAGACCATGTACACCCTTTCATGGAAAACAGTATTGCCTGATGGCTGTGTCCTCTTTCAGCAGGATAATGCGCCCTGCCACAAAGCAAAAATGGTTCAGGAATGGTTTGAGGAGCACAACAACATGTTTGAGGTGTTGACTTGGCCTCCAAAGTCCGAAAGTTTTTCAAGACCAACATAACGTCGCTGTCCGATGAAACTCACGTATGTCCAAAACGCTTACTTTTCAGGAAGTGAAAAAAACACTGTATTTCAAAAGCAGTTGAATGTAGCGTTGTCATACTTGGTACGGCATCTTTACATGTAACCATATTCTTGCCAGTGTAATGATATAATCCACATTTGACCAAAATTGAGTTTAAATGGACATACGTGCATATTTTACAGTAACGGTGGTCGATACGCGTTCTTCCGATCATTAATTAGAATGGCAAAGTCGCGTTTCAGCAGAGGAATACGTGAGGAATACAGAGGAATACATGCTGGATATTCTCAGCCTCTGGCAAGCGGTGATAGCAGTATGAGTGAGGCATGTTCTAGTGACAATCATGACAGTAGCATTACAGGCTATAATTTGATCAGTTTGACTGAGAAAAAAAGGCTGAATCTTATCAAAGAGACCGAGTTTATTTACATACTAGCAAGCAAACTAATCTGTGAAGAACTAGATTAGAACTAAACTGTGGAGAGCTTCAATGTCGTACTATCGGCTATCCAGTGCTGAGCTTCGATGAAACAACTTCACGATACCAGCGAGACCGGCGAGATGCTTCCACAGGGCGGGAGATACGCGGCGTGATTGACAGCTTTGACACCAAATGGATATACGTGAAAATCAGATGACATGATTTCACAACTTTTCATTGGCCATTTAGATATGTGACGCATACTGTATACGGAAATGAACCTGGACATTCAATCCGTCGAAAAATCTCAAAATCGGCAAAATGGACATACGTGGTTTTCATCGGACAGCGACGATAAAGAGATTCTAAGAAGAACAATACAAGAGATTATAATAACTTGCACAGATGTTAATGTTTTTTGAAAGATATTTCCTTTTTTTCTTGTAGACATGCCGTGGGAACTGTATTTAACACAACAGCTATGTTATTCCTAAAAAATAACCCAACAATGTTAAAATTACTCAACATTTTTTTTAAATAACCCAGCATATTACTGACCCAATGTGTAACACTTTTATTTGTCACTGTCTCATGTGTCTATACCTGCTCACTTGTTTTCTTTTCTCAGAAGGATTTTCCAAATGAGAAAAAAAAAATTGAAATTCAGTTCAATTCAAGTTTATTTGTATAGCGTTTTTTACAATATTGTTTCAAAGCAGCTTTACAGAAAACATATTTCCATACAACAATCAGTATGTATGTTATCAAATGTCAAAGATAAGTCTGTCAAAGTAATGTCCATATGGCAGTAATATATAGCTTTAACTGTGGCCGGTTTGACATTTGTGTGTGCTTGTTACAGCATTGAGTTTTTCATTACAGAACTGAGACTGTGTTGGAGGTAAAGAGTGGCATTTCCATTTGGCCTAGAGGAATTACTTCATAACTTACTGGTCCATTTGATAAAAATGCTGCTCCTCTGGAAGACTGAGTCCCCAGAACAAAATCTGTGAGGATTGTCGTAAATCAAGTAATAGATAAGTCTCTCCGCATCCCCTTAATGCTGGGTGCCTACCATAAGATCATTACAGTAAAAAAAATGACAAATTTGATTGATTAAAATGGCACCAGGCGACTTTGGCTAAACCACACTAAGTGATATGACACTGCAGTTTCCGCATCATATTTCTGTCAAGACAATGACGGTAAAAGGCGTTGTTGGCATGTGATATCTGACAACACAAGCCATCTGCCTGGATATGAGACTAGATTTATGACAGGGTTTTAGTGGGCTGCGAAGAAGTAGCGAGAGAAAAGTAGCCGTTTTTGAGCATTGTCACTTTTCAAATGACCGTAAATTCTGTTAAGGGGACACTTAAGCGGCTTGACAAACTGCCAGTCGTAAAGGTATGTACCACGCTAGTTAGCTCTGGCCCTCATGCCTGACACAGTCTCTTAAATGTTTATACTCTGCGCAGTTAAAAGATGCACTAGCTTTGCCATATGTTAATACAGAATACATTGACTTTATACTTTGTTTATTATCGCCAAAATAAAGAATTAACTACAGGACGCAGCAGACAAACTAAAACTCCCTATTGATCAAGACTGATAAAATAATAAAATACTTCAGGTCATGTAATGGAAAGGAAAATGGAATCTTGCACATATAATGCAATTTTGTTAAATTTATTTTGCACATATAATTTTTTGTTTTAAATTTCTTTTACATTTTTATTATTAGGGGATTATTATTATTATTATTCGTAGTAGTAGTAGTAGTAATGTTGCTGCTGTTAACTTTTATTATTGCACCTCTGAGCACACAATATTAATATAAAACTATTTGTAAAATACAAATATTGTCGTTATTTTGTTAAAAAGAAAAAGCTAATATAAGCATATGCAGTACATTTTGTTCGTATCCATTTTGTTAATGGATAATTAAATAATTAAAATGTAATCTGTTCAGCTGTTCATTATTGTAACACTGCAGTGTGTATACTTTTACCGAGCATGATCATTTTTATTTATTTTATTTATTATGTACGTCATTATTTTAATAAATTCATGAAATTACTAAAGATTTAACAGATGAAACCTCCACATGGCTCTATTGTAGCACAGCTTTTGTCATTATTCTTCAATTCTAATTCATTCATTTCATTGAGTGCAAGCAACAACTGCGTCTGATTGTCTATCAAACGAATCCCCATATTCACAGGAGCGCAGAGGATTGAGTACACTTACAGAAACCCATTAGCCTAGTTTCTCAGACTTGTAGTAGAAAAAAAATATCAAGCCAATCATCAAGCACAGACCACACATGTCCACAAGAAATGTCTTTTGCCACTCACATCACCATCAGAAGGATAATGATTCTCAATCCATCATTAAAATTTGCCTGGGGGCTTTTGTCGCATCAGTCTCACACTTGTCTCTTGAGGCAGGTTGAGTCTTGCTTGACACATTATTGTTTACCCACTAAACCACACAAAAGTGTGTGTGTTTGTAGTCTTGAATCAGTATAATCAGCAATTTTGATTGATGTATGTCTGACGTTATTAAAACTTGCAAAATGGATCACAATCACATTTATAGTTTACATAGAAAGACGACACATTGATTTAGGCACAATAGAGGAGACTGGGGCAAGTTGACACAAAGTTTTGACTAACAGTGGTTTTGTTAATTATGTTAGACTATTGTACATTTTTTTATTTGTATAGCGCTTTCACAATACACATTGTTTCAAAGCAGAGAAAACCATAATGTTAATATTTATAATATCTTAATAATTCCATGCCTTATATTTAGTATATTAAAGCTGGACGATAATATAGTTAACATTTTGCAAAAATACAAGCAATCAATTGATATATATATATATATATATTGATATGGTATATATATTTGCAGTGCTGAGTAGTAACTGTAATGTAATCTGAATTATGTAATCGGATTCCAAAAATTAAATACTTAATTAGATTATATAACATTTCAAAACATTCATAATCAGATTACAGTTACTTTTATATTGATTACATGATTACTTATTATTCACAAAATGGCAGAAAATTATTTAGAATTCATTATTTATCCTTGAAATAAAATATTAATCTTTTAGTTATAGTTACTTAGCTAGTTAGTTAGTGTTAACGTAATGTTGTCTAATGTTTAATGCACTTCTGTTATAAAAAATAATTATAAAAAAATGCTCACTTTGTTTTGTTCCTAATTTTATCAATATGGTACTTAATCAATATAATTCGATTATACTATTAAAATCAATGTTATAAGCAGATTAGGTCAAAAAAGTAACCTAAAAGTAATCAAAAAGCAGTCAGATTATATTACCTAATGTGTAATGTAATAATGTAATAGTTTACTTTCCAACTACAATTTGTATCATGTAATATTTATTTTTATTTTATTACAGTGATAGACCACAATTTGTAAGTAATCTACCCAGCACACACACACACACACACACACACACACACACACACACACACACACACACACACACACACACACACACACACACACACACACACACACACACACACACACACACACACACACACACACACACACACATATATATATAGCCCTACACAAGCATACTGTAAAAATGGATGTCTAAATAATTATTCAATAGACTAAAAGGTGTGACAACAAGCCACACTAGGAAATATTGATCAAATAAGTAGCCCAGTATGCCATGCAGCAGCATTTATCACCCTAAACACTAGATGGCACTGTTTGACCAGCAATGCTATGGTTTAGACCAGTGTTTTTTGAGGATCTCCTCTCCTCACAGTGCAGACAGAGTTATCATTTACTAGTTGAGTGGGATCTGCCATTGCTGTTATCTTTTAATAGATTTGTACGGCGAGAAAAGCAGGTGCCTCTTGTTAATGTGTCCAATTGCCCAAGTTGCCTACTGAATGTGGTGCATCCATCATTGTCTGCTGCTGTGACACCCTGTCATCCGCCCTCAGTGGCACAAGCCATGCAGACGCGCCGTAACAGATGAGCTTCCTCATGGGCACCGTGCACGCTCAACACAATCAGCACAAACACTCCCACCCACACACACACACACACACACACCATACACTACTACTAAACTCTTGCTGTGTCTATATATTCTGATTTCATCAACAAAGTTAACTACAACACAATCGTCTAAACCAGTGATTCCCAAACAGGGTTATTAAAATGTATTAATTAATTAAATTAATTTTAAATTAATCTATCTAGGAACACATTTAATTTGTATATACATAAGATAAAAAGGTTGAGAAACACTGGTTTACACATTGCTTTTTCTCAGTGTAGATGGATTATTACAGAGTAGAGGATATATGAAATCATGATATAATGATAATATTGACATATTTATTGTTTTATCTAGATGGATAGATCACATTTCTGCAAAACG
Organism: Romanogobio albipinnatus; assembly: GCA_023566225.1. Taxonomy (NCBI): domain Eukaryota; kingdom Metazoa; phylum Chordata; class Actinopteri; order Cypriniformes; family Gobionidae; genus Romanogobio; species Romanogobio albipinnatus. The sequence goes on from CM042242.1 coordinate 44,474,249, forward strand.
GTACTAGCAGTGCAACCTGTGATGATTTATCCTATTCTTCATTGATGTAGCCACAGATGAACTGTGCATGTGAAGAAAGCTTGCGATGCCTCTAGGTATGGTATGATTTGTTATTTAGCTTTGCGTTAATGTAGTAAAGATGCACAACACGAATGGGCCTGAGGCAAGCTTTATTAATAAACTTCACATTATGAACATGCTTCCATATGCCCCACATAAGTGGAAAGGCATTTTACAATCAGTAACACTTTAAGCTTGATTCTCTAGTAAACACTACATGTGTAAATATGTTCATGGTTTGTGGCCCTAGCTGTGGACGGGTCTTTGAGGTTGGGACATGCTTTTTGCAGCTGCACCTTCTTTGAGGGAAGCATTACCATGTTAATACCTTGTTAGGGCTCTTGCAATGGCTGGGTCTTAGAGAGGGCAATGTCAGTACCACTTTAGAAAAAAACCTGTGATGCAGAAGGCCAGAGTTTTAGACATGTGCAACCTCCACATTCCCATCACCCCCAAGAGTCCTTCCAGTCTCAGCTTAAAAAGGCTTTGGATGCATAAATATGGCCCTGGTCACATCTTGTCCTTTTTAATAGAAGGGGGCAATAGGGTTTATTTTTTGTCCTTTGGTTTAATTTTTTTTTTGGTTTTTCTTTATTTTTCTTCAGCCTGAGGCTCTTACGCTGAAGTGTTCTTTTTTCCTGTTGTTGGAAAGCAATAAAGTCCACAAGGTCAAAGTTCCTGACCTCAGTTTTCACGGCATGCAGGTAATTATAACCATGGTTCCTCGTTTTCAGGTTTCAGCTCAAAAATAATTGCCCTGCTGGCATCGTTAAAATTTGCTCAATTCATTTGTTTAGCACCCTTGCTAAACATGATTTGAGTCAACTTTGTAATCCTTCTGTTGAGATGAATTAGATGTGGTTTTTTTTTTTTTTCTTCCTGGGATCCACTTTTTTGAGGTCTAATTTTATAACTCTAATGATAAATATCTACCTGTTGTGATAATATAAAACTCTCCTGATATTAGAGTAACAATTACAGAATAATTAAATAAAGCATGTTTTTGTTACCTTTTGGCGCTGGGAAGTTTTTTATACCATCATCACTGTCCTCGTCAGAGCTCATTTCCCAGTACATTCAGCATCTGGCTCATTTTCGCTATCGCAAACATACTCTCAAAACTATAATTTTTAGCATTTTCAAAATCAATTTTGATCGCTGACAGCCTCTTCACCAGATCCACCATCAAGTGACACTGACATTAATATTGATTGTGTTCAGTACTTGCTCTGCAGGAAATTCAAGTTTTGCTGATGATTCTTCCTATTCTTTGGTTTTCTGCCTGCGGTAACTATGAGTGAAACGTCACTTCATTATTCTGCAACAGACATTGAATGGGAAAACAGGCATTCTTTAAAAAAAAAAAAAATGAATGAGGAGAAGGGTAGTGAATGATGTCTCGGGTCACTAAAGACCCGAGGTATGCGTTTAAGGGTTAAAAGAAACCATTGTCAGTGTAAAGAACCCTTTAATGATATAAAGAAACTTTTTCCACTAGAAAATCAACTATTTTTGCAATGGAAACGTTCCATGGATTTTAAAAGGTTCTTCATGGAACAAGCAATACCAATAAAAAAAGCACTTTATTGGACAGTCCTGTTCTGCATGTACATACTATGTACTTGTTATAGCAATTACAATTACTGGGTTATAACTAGGTAATAACCATGAACCTATCCCTAAACTTAACCTTAACCTAACCCATGTAGTTACCTTATTACCAGTAATTTCTTGGGTAACTACTACACTGTAAGTACACATTCAGTAAAATACAGTGAAACCTAAACTTTATTTTTAAGAGTTCTTTTGGAATAATAAATGACCGTTGTGCCATTAAATAATGAAATATCATCATAAATCAAGATCTGTCTAACTTGTGTCAGTGAAAATAGAAAAATCAAAGATTGTCAAGATTTTTCATAAAACCATGAAAGCTCAGGGATTATCAAATGTTATTCCAAAATTTAATTTTAAGATGATAAGATACTAGACTACTAGACTAACTATAACATGTGAACTTTCTTATTTTTGATTCTGATCCCATGTTGAGACATTATTCAAGGTTTATACAATTTGAAATGTCTCTTAAGACTGCTTTAAGTGGTAACCAAGCCAATTTATGCAACAGATTCAATGGGCCATTGCAGCCTGCAGTCAAGCTCAAATGGAAACTGTAATAGTAGTTCGCCATTTGGCTATGTTATTGTTTTCTTTAGTATTACCCAGTTGGGAAAAGTCAATGGCAGAGTGGAGAGGTCCTCTCTTCCATCTCTAGAGCTAATTTGGTTGTGCAGTTTTGAGTGCTTAATTTTGCATTCGGTCGCTTTCTAAGGTTAATCGTGGGACAGCAGTGTTTATGTTGCAGTAATACGGGCCCAACTCCCCTGCTAAATCTTGTAGGCTCAGAAATATGCATCCTCCACCCCCTTCTGCCCCCTGTTCAGTGGAGGAAAAAAAAAGAAGAAAGACAAATGTGACGTTGAACAAAAGACAGAGGAAAGTCGTTCCAATTAGCCGCTAATGAGACAAGCTCATGAGGATTTCCAACTCCGCAACGTGTTAGCATTTACCGTGCCCCTCGCCGAAGCCCCGCGCAGCGCGACAAGGGAAATGCAGCGAGAGAACATATCTGTCATGATTGCCTACACATGGCTGCGGGGCTTGCTCTTTGAGATGTGAGCAGGAAGGAACGCCTCACTTATGGTCAATGTAAAAACACCAAATTGACATGCTGAGACCATTTTTCTGTGTTTATCTATCCTGCTGCAGCACCCAACCCTTCACCCCCTCTCACAAAATGGATCCTCAAAGAACAAGGAACAAAGTTGCACGCCATACGTTCTCAATTTTCTCAATGTGGTGAAAGGGGGAAAATTCATATAATAACTGAAAAATAATATGTCAAGAGAATAACCAGCACTCCCTGTAGCCTCTGAGATACTTTTATCAGAAATGTCTGGCTGAAAATGGGGAAAGAAATATGTTTTTGTACTGTGCCATACTGAAAGCCTGGGTGATCTTTTTCTAACTGCTAAAATGGCCACATGTTGGGGTAGACAAGAGAATCTTGTCTGCAGTGAACTGTAATGTGACGCTACATCATTTAGGAACCCGTACTAGCATTAACGTCACGTTTTTTTGGTTTTGTAAACGTCACATGCTAATGCAAACAGTGGTGACTGTGCTTCTTCAAACCACAATAGCTGTAGACAGGTTTGTTTACCCCTGAAACTATAAAGATGGAGCTGAATTGAATTGGACAGGAAACACACACTGTAATTTTATTTGGTGCCGGGGAACTATGTGTGTGTGCATGCAAACTAACTGCGCCACCGGACCCGCCAGAGCTGCCAGCGTCTCGCACCAGGATTTCTAGCATTAATTCTGAACACATCCATAAATAAATAATGAAGGAAATAATGAAAATAATATTACGTTTGGCAGCAGGCTTGTTTCACATTTCCTCTTAGCCCACGTACCGCGCTAGCTAATTAGCTTTCTAAGGAGTTGTCCTCCTTTCTGTAAATTGAGTTCCTGAGTAAAAAAAGGCTCTCCAAAAGCTGTATTCTGATGAAAGACAAAAACATCACAAAAGGCAGTCAAAACAGTCAAGTAAAGGTCTCAGAAAAGGCTACTGAAAATGTTGTGCTCTTTGCTTATTAATAATAACTCATCACAGAATTTCTCAGAATGTTTTGCTAATGTTCCCATTAAGTTATGAAAACATTATTTCTGAACTTTAAAGGGTTGACACTTTAAAACGTTAAAGGGTTAGTTCACCCAAAAATTTAAATTCTGTTATTAATTACTCACCCTCATGTCATTCCAAACTCGTAGCTTCATTTAAAATTTCGGAACACAAATTAAGATATTTTTAAAGAAATCAGAGAGGTCTCTGACCCCTTCATAGAGAGCTATTTAATTAACACTTTTAAAGCCCAGAAAGTTAGTAAAGAGATTGTTAAAATAGTCCATGTGACTACAGTGGTTCGACCTTAATTTTATGAAGCGACGAGAATACTTTTTGTGCGCAAAAAACAAACAAAAATAGCGACTTTATTCAACAATTTCTTCTTGTCTTTGTCAGTCTCCTATGCTGTTGACGTAGTAAATACAGTCCAAATTACGTCAGAGCTACGCCAGAACGCCGGCTTACCATTGGCTGAAGCTGTTAATGTGAGCACCACGACATATGCTTGTGATGCTGATGCAGGAGCTGGCCAACGTAAACTGCGTAGAGGACTGACACGCAGGGGCGTAAATTTCAGCTAAAAGTTGGGGGGGACAATAAACATGAAATTTCTCAAGAACAATTTTTGAATGGGACACAAATAATACAGCCAAAATCGTACTTGTAAGGATATGTGTACCACAAAAAAAAAACTTCGTACTTATTTGGCGTTTTGGTGTACTGAAAAATTATCTAATGTCCCTTTTTCTTTTCTCTGTCATTTTATCTGACCAACAACACAAAGCGATAGTAGTTTAAATACGATTAAGGTTCACCACGCAGTCATATTATTATTATTAAATTATCTTGCGTCCTCCACATAGTATTTTATACTATGATATTCAGATATTTAGATATTCAACTGCAGAAGCCTCTGATCTGCCACTTATTATCATATTGAGCAAAACCCTACACAGATCTGATTGAACTTTCGGTTTAGAATTAGCCAATTTTTAGAATTTGGGGGCGGGTTGCTTGAATTTTGGGTTCATTAGCCTATTATTCGCAATGAAAAACACAACAACAAAACAGTACAATGACACACTCCCTTAAATAGGCGCTTTTACACTTTGAAACCAAATCTTCGATAATCTTGTCTGTCAGCTGTTTGCTCGTTCGGCTCGTGCTGTATTGAGCAGACACGTTCAGTTTTTAATTGTTTTGTCATTTCTCTAACTGAACTAAATGATTTTATTACTATACAGTGGAGCGGGGTGGTACGGCGGTGGGCAAGTGATGTTAACAGTGTTTTGCCTAATCTGTGTTAAAGAGAAAAGAATCACTTCATCTGACGTTTAAAGTGAATAAAATAGCCTTGACAGCTACTTACTGGTGTTTCACAACTGCTGTCTGAAGAGCCTTGTTCTCTCTCCAAACTTGTGTGGTAGTTTTTCTACGGTCTATGGGTAACGTTAGTTGAGGTGCACGGTGGATCAAACCACTGTGAGGCAAGGGGGGAGGGGGGACTCAAAATGTTTCTAAACTTAAAACGCATTTTTTGTCCCGTTTGCGTTTGTATTGTTTTACTACTTACACATTTATTTTAAGTATATATTGTTATATTATTTACAATACTCAGCATGGTTTTTAGGGGGGGACAGCCCTCAGATTGGGGGGGTCCTGTCCCCCCCCCGTCCCCCCCACGATTTACGCCCCTGGACACAGGCGTGAAGAAATTGTTGAATAAAGTCGTTATTTTTGTTTGTTTTTTTGCGCACAATATTATTCTCGTCGCTTCATAAAATTAAGGTTGAACCACTGTATTCACATGGACTATTTTAACAATGTTTTTACTACTTTTCTGGGCCTTGAAAGTATTCATTAAATAGCTGTCTATGGAGGAATCAGAGAGCTCTCGGATATTTGAATATTTTATGCTCTGTTCTTGTTTTTAGGTTGACTTTTTAACACTTCCGTCAAAGGTCTGCAGATGAAAAATATCCCTTTGGGCTAATTCTGGCACATTTACATTCGTGTTTATTAATGTGCACAGCCCCTGTAAATAAATAAATAAATAATAAAATAAAAAGAATATCATCAAAAATATCTTAATTTGTGTTCCGAAGATGAACAAAGGTCTTACAGGTTTGGAACGACATGAGGGTGAGTAGTTAATGACAGCAATTTCATTTTTGGGTGAACCCTTTAAGGGAAAATTCCATTTTATCATTTTGCAAACATTATGGGAATTAATGTTCTGAAACTAACATTTAAAAAATGTTAGATGAATGGCAAAAAAAGTTCCATGAACTTACAATGTATAAATATGTTTGTATTAATGTTTGAAAGAAACATTCTATTAACGTTACTCGAAGAAACGTTACTTGTTCATAATTTTGAGAGAACGTTAGCCAAGGTTCTGAAATCGTTCCCTGATGGGATGTGGATGTATGTTAGGACTGTAAAAGGCAATCCTGATCAGCTTGGGCTTTTCATTGACCTTGCAGTTACTAAAACAACCTCCCCCCTGCCAACTTGCACACTCTTAACACTCCCACTTTAGGATCTTACCTGCTCCACCTTGTGCCCTCAAAAGATGCTCATAAAAAGCTTATGTGCAGGGACAGAAGCTGTGGCTCAAGGTAGCCTCTACTTTTTATTTGAGTCTTAAAGAAGACTGTAAACCTTTAGCTCCAGAAACAACCTCCGGCACCCAGAGCTTGCGTGCTCTCTTTGCTCATTAGACCTCAGTCAAAAAAAAAAAACACACGTTCAAACGACTTCTTCCTCGCAATGCGTTTACTGCTAATTAGTTTGCTTTGTAAGGTTAGATGTGCGGACGGAGCAACTTTGAAAGCGTTTGGCGGCCATCTGTGTGAGCACAGCGATAACTATGTACAGATGGCCCGCACTCGAGACAGGTTGCTTCAGAGAGGAAAAAAGCAATGAGACATTTTTAGTTTATGTTAATAAGATTTATGGCCATACTCACAGGTAACCTATTTGGCAGTAATGGTGACTGTTAGTCATTCGAGGAAAGAAAAAAAACGATAAAAGTTTTTTGAAGAAGAAAAGTCATTGAAGCGAATGAAAATAGACGAAATAAAAGGCCTGTTCCAGTATTTAAAAAAAAAAATCCTGTGCTCTACTAACTGGATAAGGTGCGGTGCTTCTTATGTTTGTTTTCTTCTGCTTCACTGTTTCTACTCTGCCACATATTGAATCAATTGGTTGTCAGCTACTTGAGACAAATATTTAATTTAACCAAGTTAAATTGCCATTACTTACTCAGTGAACCAGGTAACTGAAGAAAAAGGTAATATTGCCTGGTAATTGTTGGACATGGTCACAAAATTCGAAACATAATCAAATAAGTGAAGTGACATTTGTAATTTATGCCTTTACCTCTGATGCAGGTGTTTACATACTGCTGTTTTCAGCCATTTGTTATTTAAGAAAGATGAAGTATTTTTAAAAGATATGCACATTTTGCAATTTTATTTTATTTTCCCCTTTTCTGGACAATATATATATTTGCACACTCTTCTAACTTTTTTTTTTTTTTTTTTTAAGTTTAAAGGTTCCTCATTTGGTCTAATATTAGTAGAAGAAGAGAGATTCTGTATGACCGCATGGGATTCTCCTTAGTAGCCAGTTGATTTTGGTGTAGAATTAGCCACGTCTTCATGCTAGCCTGATTTTAATTTGATAAAATATATCATCCAGCTCCTTAATTAACAAACTTCTTTTGGGGTCATGTAAGAGGATTTGCACTAATTCAGTATTTACTTATAGTGATATAGTGAAATAACTTCATTGAGCGGCTAACTCTGCTAATTGCTTCCACAAGTAAACACTCAGTTAGCATAGCCCATCACACATCAGCTTAGATGTAATGGAGTCTGAAGCTTTCGGGAGGTTAAGAGTGTTTTTATGACTTAAGAGGACTTGATAAGAGAAAGCTATATTTACAGTGGATCAGTTTGACAGCTTTTCAAAGAGCGCTATCTATAAGTGGCTATTTTTGAGCCAGAGAGTGACTGTCCTCTTAGCTGAAGTCCTCATTAGGGAAGGAAAGCGAGAGGAAGCTGAGAACAGAGAGAAAGAGAGAGATAAAAAAAAAAATATGTTCAAATAACATCTTTGTAATCTCAGTGCACATTCTTCTTCTGTACTTGCATATGCATCTTCATACTGTTAAAAATGTTTCAGTTATTGTTTGTATGGTATCTGCTAGCCGTGTCTTTAGCTGTTGTCTTTGTTGTCATTTTTTTCCAATACCACAATAATTTTTATCCTTTTTTAAATGCTTGCATTATGGATAAAGTAGGCTAACATTCTTTGAACCAATAATGAACAGCATATTTGTCAAAAGGAAATTTGTTTTAATGAATTTGCTGCACCATGACTTGAGTAGGCCTATGTTTTGTGTTCTTCCATGTCTTCCATTTTCCTTTTCATAATCTCTTATTACAAATCTCATACCATCTGTTTTTGTTATTCATTCCTCATCTGATTCATAAGAGGAACCAATCAAGAGTACAGACACTAGAAAAGCACCTCCTATCCCTCTCCTTCTTTTTTCCTGAGGTTTTATTAGGAAATGGATCCCAGGTGTTCGATAAGCCTGTAGTGGACATGACAGCAGTGCAATCAAGTGTATAAATTTAATTGCAGGCTCATTTGGGGCCGTTTATTAGCCGGTTAGGGGCACCCTGCTCCACTTGAACCCTGTTATTGTGAGGCAGAACATCTGTTTGGCTCTTTTTAACTATTTGTTTCATTGCATAGTTTCACAAATGCATAGTTTTAATGGGTACAGGATTATGGTAAACTGGCATTGTGGACTTTAATGTTGCTGTTGTGTTTTCAGGAGCAATTTATATTGTTTAAGGATCAATTTGTAGTTTGTAGTCTATATTATAAAAATAAAAGGAATACCCAGTAAATAAAATGAAAGTAATCCTGCACACACTGGGGGCAAACACAACACAACGCAACAGAGTTTAGAGTTTATTTTCTTTCTTTTAATCATGTCAAATATATATATTTTTTTATTTCTTAAATGTATTTATTGGAAAGTTATCTGTCTAAAGAAACATTCCCAGCAAGTCTGATGCGACTATATGAAAACTACATGAAAGTGTTTTTACAATATTGCCATCAAATTACATATCAAGTCCAATGCTGAATTTTGATTCTCAGAATTGTGATTTTTTTTAAAATTAATTACTGAATACCCTGCATGCAATTTTGCGTTTAAAAGACACCTAATAGTTGTCCAAACACAGCCCTGACGTCTAGACTAAAACAAGGCAAAATTTGGTATGTCAGTGAAGATGTTATAGACGTCTAACTATAGCCCAAGAATAGACTAGACTAACATCTAGTCTAACATCTAACATGTCAAAAAAATTAAACCGAACACCTTGTAATCACTGTTGACTTTGCATACATGATGCAATATCATACATATTGCAAGTTATTTTGGTAAAAATGACATGTAACCAAGTTCAAAATTCCCTTTTAGTCGGTCACATTCGATGTACGTCTCCATTCCCTCCTTCAGGGAACGAGGGTTACATATACGTAACTGAGACGTTATTTTGGCTAGAAGTGGGTTACCCATAGACTATATCGGGTCTGTAGTTAACTGAGACTATTGCTTGCTGGGTAATTTGTTTGGTGTCCAAGTAATTAAAAAATGTATCTCAATTTTGAATAAAATGAATTACAAGTCATTGCTGTACAATATATTATAAGGTCATAGAAATACATTGTTGAAATTTATTTAGTCAAACACAATTCCCTTTCGAGGGAACTCCCGTTGCATCGAATGACGCTATGGGGAACGCTTGCGTGATGAAGTCAGCAAGCACATGTGAAACCAATAGTGTGAGGGAACGTCAGAGGCGGATGACGTCATGAACCAGGAAGTATAAAGCCTGCCAAAACAAAGCCACCTAGCTTCGGGTGTCTTCAGTAGCGCTTTGTGTGATCAGTGATTCAGTGTTTTGCTAGTTCAGTAAAGTAATTCTAACAAACAATATGTCGGATAAGCAGCAGTTTAGAGTGTGTGTTCACTCTTGCCCTCGTTTCATTACGGGTGGGGACACACACATTCATTGTGTTGCTTGTTTGGGAGAGGAGCATGCACGGTGCTTCCTTTACGGACACTCCGATCCCGCCTGGCGTTCTTTCACGAGGACATTCATGCTCACGTTCCTCAGGGCTCTGGTCCCGCTGCTGCCGAGGCACAGCGGCGATCACAGTCCTGGGGTTCGCAAATGGATGTATCAGCGAGGATAGAGACGGGCCCAGCCTTTTCTCTTCCTTCACCTGATAGATCCAGTGCCTTCTCTCTGGGTTTGGAAGCACGAGCTGCGGTTTCTTCCACCCCGATTGAGGCACCTCTGATGCAGCTTTCCAGTTCTTAGGATCTGGAAAATGTTAGTGTCAGAGAAATAGAGGATTCGCTCAGTCACAAGCATTTGAAGAGCTAGTTGAGGTTGTGACATGGGCTGTTGAGCGTTTAAACATTGACTGGCCCGCTGATAAGCAGGATGTTCGATCTAAAAGCAAGTTAGATGAACGTTATCTGCCGACTCGTTCACAACCTCAACGTCGGGGTCTACCGTTGTTCGATTTTTTTTTCAATTTTGATTGCATATTACAGTTAGAAGTACGGTGCAAAATGCAAATGTAAACAATGGTACTGTGAATACAGTCGGCAGTGCAAATGAGCATAATCCAATTAAGGTATGGTAGTGCAAGATGCATAAGTAAACAGTTTTTCCAGTAGTGCAAAAAACAAGTGAAGGCAGATGTGAGGGGGAGAGGAGAGTTGGCAGTATATGGGGGGAGTGGATCAGCGAGGGTTAGAGTTCAATAAAGAGACAGCTCTGGGGAAAAAACTGTTCTTTAGTCTGCTGGTTCTGGTCCAGAGGCACCTGAAACGCCTGCTGGAGGGCAGGAGAGAAAACAGTCTGTGGGCTGGGTGAGAGAAGTCCTTAAGGATGCTGCGAGCTCGATGCAGACAGCGTTTCCTCTGGATGTGCTCGATGGCAGGTAGTGGAGTCCCTGTGATGCGCTGGGCAGTTTTCACCACCCGCTGCAGTGCCTTGCGCTCCGCAACAGAGCAGCTCCCATACCATACTGCGACACAGTTGGTCAGGATGCTTTCTATTGCGCAGCGATAGAAGTTCACCAGGATAGCCGAGGACAGCTGATTCTTCATCAGTGTCCTCAGGAAGAAAATGCGCTGGTGAGCCTTCTTGACCAGGCAACATGTCCGCCGAGATGTGGATCCCCAGGAACTTGAAACTGGAGACACGCTCAACAGCCATTCCATTGATGTGGATGGTGTCGTGTGTGCCTCTTGACTCTTTCCTGAAGTTCACGATGAGCTCCTTCGTTTTGGTGGTGTTGAGGAGCAGGTTATTATCAGCGCACCATGTGGCCAGGCGCTGGATCTCCTCCCTATAGGCAGTCTCATCGCTGTTGCTGATGAGCCCAATCACCGTAGTGTCGTCCGCAAACTTGACGATGGAATTAGATCCATACACAGGCTTTTGTCACAGGTCGGAGCGGACCGCGTGAGTCCCGCTCCTCCCTTATTTTTCACCTCGGGGAGGTTCCCAGTGATACCCCAGACGAGCAGACACACGAGGACACTGGAGGAAAATTTAAAATTACAAGTCTTTATTAATTTACTTAAAATTGGGGGGGAAGGGGAAGTGAGGGGGCTAAAATCCAAGAGGACTGGAGAGTGAGGACACCGCCTCAGAGCTCGCCGGCTCTTTCCGCAGGAGAACCTCAGATAAGTCGTTTCGTCCTTTTTCTCAATGTTTGGCTTCCATGTCCTGCTATGTGCTCACTTGTCTCTTTCTTTCTGTTTCCCAGGGCGGACCTTTCGGGGGATTTACGCCACGGCTTGCTCCTTCTCCTGAACACAGGGGTAGAACGGGTAAGTACAGGGGAACGGGGGCGACAGGGGTACCTCTCTCTCTCGGGCGTGCTCCGACGGCTTCCTTTCAGAATGGATCAAGGGGCCGGTGTCATAGAAGTCGGTACCTCCGGGGCATCCGCTGGATCTGGGTCAATACTGGGACTTTTGTTTGGCATACAGGTAAGTATAACTTCGCTCAAAGGATATCACTCACAAACTCCGTAGACACGGTTCATCAGTTTCTCTCTCCCTGTTCCAGGCTCCGTGATAGCGGTGGCTCAAGGGGCTTGACCACGGCGGTGGTGCTGGATCGGACGCTTCTCCAGGTGGTTTCACATAGGTAAGTGCAGGTAAGTATGACTTTGCTCCGGGAGTATGTAGCGTTCCCCTCTCCTCTCCTCGGGCCCTGCACACGCACACACAATTTTGGGAGATCGCTGACGCGCTGGTATAGCGAAGAACCAACGAAAAGGACGTTGCTGCTACACCACCCCGGCGGCTTTCACTGCCGGCTCTGGCTCTCCCACGCTCACTCTCCGCGGTGGGGCCACTCGTTTTCCTAGTTTCAACGTCACAAGGCTCACAGATGATAAACTTCCGATGAAGTTGTTACTGTATACGTTTCTCAGGGTACTCACACATTGATCAACCCGTGTGCTCGTCTTGTTCTCTCTTCCAGTGTCTGGCTCGCGTCCTGACCGCTGTGCTCTCTCTCCCGAAGGGATTTGCTCATTAGCACTTCCGGCAACTGTCCTGCATGTAACTTCTCAGAATCAGACACACACTTGACACTTGAATCACAATGCAAAACTCGGTCTGTATTATACTCAGCCTCGTCTCTTTTCTTCTCTTTATAGCTCTCCGGATCTTTGATCCCTCAGTCCACAATATCCACCTCGTGTTTACCTTTGTTTGCCCAGATGCCCAGATCCTCTCGCCGCAACGGCTGGAAGCGGCTACCACCACGCTCAGCTTGAGCCCGACCCGGAACTAACAGCTGCGGCTGTGTGTGACCGCTGCAACGACTGACCCCGACTGACTTCTGGAGGCCCTCTTTGTACTCCTCCTACCTCCCCTTCACCCAATCCGGAGATCGCGCTGCCGCCGATTCTCTATGATTTTTGGCGCGGGGACGGGAACCCGGAAGTAGTGGTGTTTGATCCGGGCGGAACAAATCTCTGCCACTATGGTTCCGCCCCAGGAAAAGTCACACCGTGACACTTTCAGTCGGAGGTGAAGAGGGAGTAGAGAAACGGACTTAGCACACAGCCCTGTGGTACACCAGTGTTTAGTGTGATGGATGTGGAGCAGGTAAATCTTGATCGAACATTCTGGGGTCTGTCAGTTAGGAATGTAGATGTAACTAGATGTAAATAGGCCTTTACTGCCACTATTGAATCACTTCCTCCATCATATATTGTTTACCTAACAGTAACATCTTTAGACCTTCGAACAAATTTTCCATCATTATTTAACAACATTTTACAGTATCTGGGCGTGAACTATTTCAGTTTTTTTTTTAAAGTGTGGACTTCAAGCATCCCGTCACTGATTCTGCCAATCAACCGGCCAATAACAACAAACAAAACAATGTGGGGCAGAACAGATAAACAGATTTCCTCATCCTTATTTCTCATGGTAAATTTCTAGATTAATCAACTGTATTGTCAGAACTGGGAATTTTATAATCACTGCATGTCATAACGCTAAAATTGAAAGCGTATTTGTTTTGTAAAATGATTTTCTCACGCCGTGCAGACAGTCTAACATCCACATGATGTCCTCTCTAATTTGAATATTTCTATGTTAGTCAAGCATGACAACAAAATAAACAAATACATGCACTTGCTCTGGTGGCACCTAACAGCATTTTCTCGAGTGTGCAACAAGGGCTAAATATGTCTCAGCAAAGGTCAGGCTATGATTTGTTATGAGAGCACTCGTGGGGATTTCTGATGCGCGCTGATCAATCCCACACCCCTTGACATGCACATAAATCAATGCTGTATCAAGAAAAGCCCTCCCACTGTACAAGACGAGAGCAGGGCGATGTGATAAATCCCATACTCGCCATTTTCTGCCCCCTCCTCCACCTCTTAGATCCCGGCCCGCTGATAGATCGCAATACGCCGGCCTTGCTGTTCTGTTTGGTGGCATGAAAAAAAGAAAATCCCCTATGTGCTAACACTCTTTGGCATTGATGGCTTATTACCAGGCGCTGTGATTTGACGGGATGTGTTCAAGGATCTCCTGTGCAGAGGAAAAGGTCAGCAGCTTTTAGCTGCGGCTCCGCTGGAATACTAATACTGTCCTTATTCAAATGATCCGCTACAGCGCTTATTAAATGGGCTCCGGTGCTTTAATTTAATAGGGAGCCGGGGCGAATGAGAAGCCTGTGCCAGGTCTGAATGAGACTCTTCTAAAGGCAGAGATCAGAAGGGGGTGGGGGCGGATTTCACAAAGTGAAGTGTTACCGTGTACGTTGGCGAACAAACGAGAATGTGTATTTTTGCACATGATAGACACACGTACGGTCACGTACATTCGCTTTACACCTCATAATTGGAGAATGTCCTCTCTCACTTTCGTTCCCGCTCCACCTCTCCTACTCCTCCTTCCACTCGGCTCTACGCAAACAAAAAGAATAGATCCATTAAGTGCTCGGCTAGGCTATTAATGCTTAATGTATGTGTTCTCGTTAAATCTGTTCTCTTAAATTTGTGGATTTGAACCTCAGTGGTCAGACAGCGTTGTGCTTGTTCCTCATAAAGGTTGTGTTTATTGGATGGTCCAGTCTTGGAAATCTCTTTTGATCCATCTACAAGATGGGGCTCTTGTCTTGAGAGATATCAAAATAGAATCTTAAAGGGATAGTTCAACCAAAAATGAAAACTCGTCATCATTTACTCACCCTTGTGTCGTTTTTAACTTTATTCTGTGAAACACAAAAGAAAATGTTTGGAAGAATGTATTGGCTGTATTTATCAAATACATAGAAAGTCAGTGGGCCCTATTTTAATGATCTAATGGCATGGTCTGAAGCACATGGAGCAGGTGCACTTAGGGCATGTCCGAATCCACTTTTGCTAGTTTAACGACAAAAAAAAAAAAAAAAAAAAAAAAAAAAAAAAACACGGTCGCCGCTCCAAGCGCTTTGTCCAAAAGGGTTGTAGCTAGTCTCTTAATGAATCATGGGTGTTTTGGGCGTAATGTGCAGAGTCTCATCTCCCATTCCCTTTAACTTTTTTCCCGCCAAACACAGAATTTTCCATTATTTGAGAGAAAATGCTTCCCCAAAGATGGAAATTTTCCGGGTTTCTGTGTTTTCACTGTTATACGCTAGGGAGGGCGCTATTACGCATCTTCTGAATGAGTACAGAATCTCCTGATCAAAACACAGACGAAGAAGATGCAAAAAAACAAGCGATCATATGTAAGAAGTTGCATATGTAAAATAACGTGATCATCAACACTAAATCAAAACTGCCTAATGTTACTGAATGAAATGTGGACACAGGTGGAGCTATAGGACTGTGCAAGCATTAGGGGTGTTGATGGACTCGATTTACTCTATCTGTGTTTGATCATCGTTCTGAATCTGATCTGGATGTAGACTTTTGACAAAAACGTGGTTCAAAATGAACGCTTTCAGTTGCCTTAAAATAGCAACGTGCCAACAATGCACCTGAAAACACTCCGTTTTCAGACCAGCACGCCCATGGGCGAACAGATGGGCGTGAGTGCATTTTCTATTTAAACAACGTGGCGCTGGACGTGAAAATGATAACTGAGCCGAGCTTAAACTAGCAAAAAACACTTGCGCCTGCCGTCGCATTGCGCCAGGTGTCATATAGGGCCCAAAGAATGTTCAAAACAACATCTGACCGCTTTGACTTTTGATTGAAAAGTCTATGTTCCGCAGAAGAAATAAAGTCATATTTATGAGATGAGGGTGAGTAAATTATGTATTTTCATTTCACTACTTCTCATCATTCCTAGATTTACATGACATTTATGCATCCTGATTATTCTTTGCCACATTCATCATGTGTAAAACTAAATAGTAATAATGCACAAATGTTTGTTCGCCGTCCATTATGGATTGGTCTTCTTAGATTTATACTGATGCCTAGTGGCTTGGATCATGGCATCATGCATTTAGGCTATAGTTTCTGTTTACCATTGCCATTATACAAATGTAGAATTCACAGTCAGCTATGAATTACTCTGTAACTTAAAGTGTCTGATAGTTTTCGGCTGTTCATGTGATTCCAACATGACTGACTAATATGGGTAAAGGTATGCTGTAGAGAAAAAAATACAGCATACCTTTAAAACACAAAAGTGTGTTATGTGTGTATGTGCGAGAGAAAAAAAAAAAATATATAAAAAGAGTCTTAACAGCCATCAGCATTCATTCTGACATAAGGCATACATTTTTGTGTCATTGAGTGACTAAAGATATGAATGATAAAGCAGGTACACTTTAGTGTGAGTAAATAAAAGACATCTTTCTTCATGTGCATGTCACGCTCAAGATCAGTACTGCACTACACTCGAAGCATTAAATGTTATTATTATACTTTTCTTCACATGCAATATGTTAGTATATAAACAACATAAACAATACTACATAAACAAAATCTTTTTTTTTTTCTGAGAAAAATAACTCCAGGGATCTGACAGTCATAGCAAAGCTGGATATTGTACTAATAAATAAGTTTGTATTCATAAAACGGCCATAAAAACGATATAATTGAAGCTTAATTTGGTATTAATGTGGCACAAACCGCATAACAAGCACTTCCTGTGAAAGATAACAAATAAAGAAGTGAGTGTGGGTGAAACAGAGACAATGGAATTAATGTGTGCTCTTATCACAGATGAGCCATTACATTCAGCCTCACTATTCTGAACACACATGCACGTCAATACCTCAAACAATAAATAATCAGTCCAATAGAATACACTCTCTCAACTTCCACTGGAAATCTCTCTATCATTATCACATGGGTGGAAACTGAAAACAATTAATAATCCCACAATCAGCCTTTCAGACTGCATCCATCTTGTTTTTCATTAGCCCCTTCCTCCCCCCTTCCTCCCCCCCCCCCCCCCTCTCTCTCTCTCTCTCTCTCGCATATGGAATCAAAATCCTACCTTTGCATCTGATCAGTAGTCTTCTCTGCAGAGTCTTAGTTTTAAAGGTCTATAACAAACAACTGTTTTCCGAGATTGCATTTACATTTATTCGCTTGGTGTTTTATCAGTATGTGTGGAGGGAATCAATCCCACAGTTTGGAAGCTCTCCATATAGTCTGGTTCGTATTCATTTTAACTATCATTACCATCCTATGGGCATCTTTAAGGATGGCCCAAAATTTCATGATTCAGCATCCAGAGACAAATAAAATATCATTAAAATCTGTCCCACTTGCAACGACTGTGGGTTCCCACACCTTTTTGAGCAATGAATTTCCATGACTTTTCCAGTCATTTGTGATTACCGGTTCAGCATTTTAAAACACATTTATAGAGATTGTGCTCACGAAGAACACATTTTATCTTTAAAAGATTAAATATTTAGGGCTGAGCTAGAAAAATATATTTTCATGACATTTCCAGGTCTGGATTTTTTTTTGGCACTTCTTGCTCACCTAGTCATCAAAAATGAATTAGACACACTACCATTTACAAGTTTGGGGTCGAAAGAAGTCTCTTATGCTCACCAAGGCGCATTTATCTTATCAAAAATACAGTAAAAACAGTAATATTGTCAAATATTATTACAGTCATTAATATGCGTATTTAGTGCTGAGGAAAGATTTCTTATTGTTATCATCAACGTTGAAACAGGTGTGATGCTTAATATTTTTTATTTAGTGAATATAAAGTTCAAAAGAACATTTATTTGAAAGAGAAAACTTTTGTAACATTATAAATGTCTTTACTCGTAATGCATCCTTGTTTAATACAAGTATTCATTTCTTTAAAATGGAACGAGCAGCTTGGATAAGATAAACATCTACTTTTGTGTAACACATAAGTCCGACATGAGGGTAAGTAAATGATGACAGAATTGTCTTTTCTTTGGATTAACTATCCATTTAATGAATTTCCACACAGATTAAAGGTATGTGGGAGGTGTCTAGTTTTTGTCTTTTGGTATTTGCTATTCTTTTGTTGTGTTTTGTGACATCATTATCATAAGATAACGGTGTGATTCCCTCCCAGAACCTCCACCTCCTCCAGGCCATAAATCAGAGTGACTATGTCATCATTGTGGGATGTGGCGGAGCTCAGTGTCGAGGCGGTTGGCGTCTCGGGTGTGAAATCACTTGACCCTTTAGCATTAACCTTTCCTCCACTGGTCCACAGGTCTCTCCCTGAGCCTGAGAACAAAAGAGGAACACTCCTGATTAAACACAAGAGTCCTCAGTTGATATTAAAGCCTGGCTTAGTTGCCCATGTCCCCACTAATACTGTGTGTGTGTGCGCTGGGGAGGAGGCAGACAGACCAGTGTCCCGGTGGGAACAGTGTTTTGTTGTCCCAAGCAATGTTTACTTTCACTCCCCCTAACACACACACACACACACACACATGGATCTCTGTCTCTGTGGTTTGGATCGATAGGCAGAGCTGAGATGCACTCTGAGAGGCCTGAACTCTTGAGAAACACTTGTGTGTCTGCTTTGGTTTATGCTGCATACATCACAAAAACATTCTGAGAATGTGATTCTTCATTTACTTCAACCTTCCCCATTTCCATTATGTATTTATTTTTTAAATCTATTTAATTTATTAATTTTTAAATTCACTTTGGTTATAATTCTTGCATGATGAAATTTCAAAGTTTTTTTTTTTTACTTAAAAATAAGAATGCGAACACACACGCACGCACGCACGCACGCATTGTTTTTCATGTTTTATAGGGACATTCCATAGACATTATGGTTTTAATCCTGTACAAACTGTGTTCTATCCCCCTACATACTCCTAAACCTACTCATGACAGAAAACTTTCTGCATTTTTACATTTTCAAAACACTTCATTTAGTATGATTTATAACCTGTTTTCCTCAAAAATTTCAATGAGGTCAACATTTACTGGTATTGCTCCTTGCTGGGACATTTGGTACATTTGGTACAATTGTGTTTTCTTATAATTCCATATATTTTCCCATTTCCCTGTTTTATGAGTTTTCATTTTTGATATTCCTCTTCCAGACTACAGATTATGCAATGAGAATATTTTCATACAACTTTTTTTACTTCAGTAAACCAATAAAACTACAACAAGATAAACTGAGAATGTGATTTGTCTAAAATTATATATATATATATATATATATATATATATATATATATATATATATATATATATATATATATATATATATATATATATATATATATATATATATATATATAATGGGAAATGGGAAAATATAATTTGAGATTACTATGTTTTTATCATAATAAATAAATAATTATTGCATTACCATTTTTATTAATATCATTTTAAGTTAATCTAAAAGTAAATAAATATAGACAACAATATAACTATCTAACACTAATATCACTACTTGTCTTTAATTACCTCTTTTACCAACAATATAATATGAGGTATAATTTGGTCAAAAGTGTGAATGTTTTTCTGTGAGAGGTTAGGGAAAGTCTTTATCGTTTCCTAGCTACACGTTAAATTGTAAAAGCTCTTTGTGTCCCGTCCCAGAGGCCGGAGAAAATGTGTGTGAGAGAGTCCCCGTTCGTTCCACCCCCCTCATACTTATCTCTCTGCCCTGTCATGTTCCTTACATCAGGAGAAAATAATTAATTACTCAGTCCACTCATGATTTATGATATTACTGACATAATTAATGAAACACATCAATTTTCCTGTTTAATTGAAGGGGGCCGCAGTGCACGTCTGGAACAGTTAAAGGATTCACATGACAGAACAGGGCAAAATAGACACCTTCCCATTTTTTTATTTTATTTTACCCCCCCCCCCCCCCCCCTCTCTCTCTCTCTCTCTCTCTCTCTCTCTCTCTCTCTCTCTCTCTCTCTCTCTCTCTCTCTCTCTCTCTCTTTCTCTCTCAGTAGCCTGTTATTAACAAAAGTGCATGACAACTTAGCAATATCTGCAACATTAGATGGTGGGCAGTAAATAGAGTTAAACACCCAAGCAGTTGTTTTATTGTGCATATTTACACAGATGCAGACACATCGTACATTAATGTATATGTCTATAGTGTATATATGATTTATGAGGTGCCATTTCTAGACGTGTACAGCTCTCCCACTAGCCTGAAGACAATAGACAGCTAGGTAAGCCATGAATATTTAATTTCCAAGCAGAAGGTATAGAATATGCTCATGTGCTGCATCTAAAACAGTCACATCTGAAAGAGCCAAGAAGTCTAGGAGATTGTTCTGTATATTGATTTTATATAATTGATTTTATTTGTATTTTTTTTTGCGTGTTATTTTTTTCCTGGCAATGTTAGCGGGTCTATAATGCTTGACGACTATTATTTATTATTATTATTATTATTATTATTATTAGTAGTAGTAGTAGTAGTAGTAGTAGTAGTAGTATTTTACATTTTGATTTTAAATATCAAATATGATGTTTTAAATAAGATGGATTTTTAGAATTTTTGCTTTTGAATTGAAAGATAACATAACATAAGATTATATATATATTTGCTATTTGCTTTCTTTTAAATAATTACACATTACTAAAATGTCTACTCAGAGACTTTAGCCAATGTTATCTGATTATATTATACCCTAATGTCAAAAAAAGTCACAAAAAAGCTAATTCTGGGTTATTCCACAAAAAGAAAGAAAAAAAAGAAGCTGTTACAAATAATGTTTGAGCTCAAAACGATATAAATGGCTCAGTAAAGTCGGCACAAGTTGAGAGGGAAAGCATGACGGCGAACAGCAAAAAGTAAAATTCAACAATTTCAGCCATGCATTAAATTCCACTAAGGCACATCAGCAAAGAGGAAAACATATAAATACATTTTAAAAAATACATTTTAAATAACAAATCCAACTCACCAGGAGTATTTCATGTGCTTGTGATTAGGTACTTTGAAATGACCTAGTCAACTGCGGGAATGTGTCGGGATGGGTGTGAGTTTGCATGTTACTGGGGGGAGATTAGTGGCCATGGAAACACCCAGCCATCTCTGTTTTTAGAAAGACAAACTCTACATATGAGAGTGATTGACATGTCTTTCCCTCTCCAGCTGACCCATAGAAATTAGCAAGTTAGAGTTATTCTGCTGCAGAGCTTTGAAAGAGGGTGGGGTGGGGGCTTTATATACTATAAAGTGGCTCTCGAAAATGCTCCTCTGTCATTTGCATGTGAAACTTTGCTGTGTTTTATGGTGTGGTGTGTTTTAGGGGGACGAAGAATAGCTGTGGCTTCACAGCATTCTCTGTGATTGGGCTGTCTCAATGTGAGACAGTGACAAACTTTATTTCCAGTCTCTGTGTGAGTGTGGTTGCATTTGTGTTTGGTGCTCATCTGCTTTATTGCTCTGAGACTTGATGTATTGATTTGATTGGTTGATTAAAACTCGTCTAAATGTCAGTGTGACCGTTAGATAAACTGCGGCCAGTGATTCATGTCCACATGAGGTATTCTGAGACTTTCAAACCATGTGTTCTGCCATGTGATTTAAAATAAAAAAGGGGTCCTTATTTATTATGACATATGAAGTTATTGTATACTGAAATATATTCTGTCTTTATCATTTAACCATTAATGTAAGTTTTTCTGAAATATTTTAAGTTTTAATGCCAGACTTCACAACATTTACATTTGGAATATCAGGATTAGGGTCTGAATCTCACTAGCGATTAAATGCAACTTTTGCCTCAATAAACTCCTAATTAATGCTTATTAATAGTTAGAAAGTCAAGTTTAGGTATTGGGTATGATTAAAGGATGTAGAATATGTTCATACTAAATAAGGTGTGCTTTATAAGTACTAATAAACAGGCAATATCATGCATGCTAATAAGCAACTATAGAGAGAATTTGACCCTAAACTAAAGTGTTACCCAGTATATATTTGTTTGTCAATCCTGTGGAATACCAGGTAAAATGTTATCATAAACACCTGCACTTCTATATTTTAATGTCTTTTTACCACTTAAACAAAAGCTAATAACTTTTCATATTTGAGCAGAAGGGGGCAGCGTTGTTCTTCCAAACTCGGCCTCACTGCATTGGCGAAATGAAGAAAGAAGATCATACTGTCTTCCTTCAAAGAAAGTTAATAAAAAACATAGGAATCCTTAATATCCGTAATACATATAGCCATTTTAATAGACTTTAAAAAGTAGAATTCAAAATAAACAGAAACTGTACGTGGCCGTTTTTAAATCTTCTTATGTTTACTACATAAATACCACAATTTAATGTCAACACTGACAATCATAAAATAATCAAAATATGTTGTGCAAGCAAAACACTTTTTCATAAAATGCATGTCAAAATACTAATTCTTGTTAACCATTGCAGGGTTAAATGGGTATACATTTGTCAATAATACATACAAGTAGAGACATACAAGTTTTTGTTTATTTTATTTTTACTTTCCAACATGTACATTTTGATTTACCTGCCTTGTAATTAAATCTGTCTGAACGTACAGTATTTGTTTGCATTATGATATGCTGAAGGTGCTTTGTGTCCATCACGTCTTTTGTGATGTTGCAGACGGGGCATGAGACATGACATAAAGCAGACAGGAGAAGACTAAAGGCTTTTGTGTCAAAATCCCTCTGTGTGTATGTAAAGACTTAAGGATTATGTATCACTTAGTGGCCCAAGTTCTTTCTTTCCGTAGTCTGTACTTCCCAACACGTATACACACGTCCCCTCACTACCCCCAGCCCCTTAACCCCTTCCTGTCCTTCCTTGCTTTTTTCTCTCTCACACCTAGCCCTGGCTTATAACGGCTGGACTGTGGTGCTGGTCAGCATATTGTCACCTGGGTCCCATTAAGATTCACATCTTAGCATTGCCAGATCAGTCCTTTTCTGTCCACTCCACTCCACTCATCCTCCTTTAGAAATATCAACAAAACAGATCTTTCACTATAATTCATCTAGATCTCTCAAATGGAGCCTCTCGAAGGTCAGAGGAAGTTGGGGAGACAATTAGTCATCTGAATAAGCAGGTTTTGGGTCTACGAGTCTCAGGACGAGGGGTGGCCTTAAGATGAGATTCTTCTGTCTCTCATGGGTCTTGTAGTGTAAAGCCTTCAGGCTCCAGAGATGAACGCTTAACGGCACAATGACAATCTGGTCTAGGTTAAAACAAAAAGGGAGGCGTAATTTTGGATTCTTCGTGGCGAGGCACATTCCGAGGATTTGGTAGGTCACAGACAGTGCATGGTCAGAAGAGTTTTGTTGGGGCGGTTGCATTTTGCAGTGAGCTTTTGGTTGTTTCAGGGCAGTTTGATGGTGTATAAAGAGGAACAGAAGGATGATCTACACTCCAAGAAAATGTGAAGCCTTTTTTTAAGATTTACGCAATTTAATAGTAAAATTACATCAAATTGTATTGAATAATGAATATGTATTGAATAATATGAATTGATTAAGGATTGTTCAATTATTCAATTAAATTACGTAAAAATTATTCAATTCATTTTGATGGAATTTTACTATTAATTCAATAGCGTAAAAAAGGCTTAATGTAAATTTTTTGGGGGCCGTTTATCTGCACAGCTTTTATTTAGAACTAAATGCACATTAACCTTCATGTGTTTCTTTAATTATAGCATTATAAACTCAAACTAAATTTTGACTTGATAACATAATTCAGACATCCTCCATGGAAAGTGTTGTTACATATCTTGTGCTTGATATAGTACATTAATAAATATATAGGCCTTTTTTATTTTTTATTCCTTGACTAATGTACAAATAGTGTAGATACACATACACTCCTTTATTTTATTTTAATTGTCTACAATGTGTTTTTGCTGGATTCAAATTGACACAAACAGAAACACTAGAATGTCACTAGATTGGATATCGGTCACATTTTTGTGTGTTGAAATAGAAGCATAAATCTTTTAGGCATACTAAAGCTTCACTGGGTTTGATTAGTTAGAACTAATTTGAAGGGAAATTAGGTTTACTTCCAAAATGACTTATATGTACAGAATTAGTATAAAATAGGGAACAAAATAATAGAAAAAGTCTGTTTTAATAGGATATGAGGGTTACATTTTGAATTATTGAAATAGTGAATTGTATATAATGTGTGTTTAATCCTATAAATATTCGTATTTTTCTAATGAATATCCTGTGATACAGTGCAGATCATTATAACTTTCTCTCCGCCCTGTTTTAAATACATCTGGCGAAGCTTGATTCTGTGCGAGTGCGCGTCAGCTGTTGTGTGAATCAAAAGCTCGACAGCACTGTTTCATTGCGATGACCCTTACACCTCCCAACTTGCACTGGTTTTCCAAACCCCGCAGACCTCGCCAGGGATGTCAAACAACATCAAATACTGGTCAAATACTGGTCTGCAAAAGCCAATATCCTGTGTCTGTTAGTGGTACAGCCGGTGCCAAGCCACATCCAATAATCCGGGTGAAATATTCATTTTCACGTCCATATTAACTCTCACATAAAGATGCAATCGTTTGGCTTAGTCTCTCTCCCTGTCGTTCTCACTCATATCATCGGTGTCACCCTAGGTTTGAATTCTCATGAGAGTGTTTTGTTGTATATTCTTGAATCAAGAATATTCTGGAGATGACAGAACGTATTCCAGGTGACAGTCGTGCAGCTGGTGGAGTTTGGGTCGTCTGTCACTCATTCAGTTCTCGGCAAAGCAAATGATGGCGTTATTGTAAAGTCAGTCACTTCTTATTAAGCCCCGCCGAATTGAAACGGTGCTAGACGATGATTCGTCCGTCAGGAGATGCGTACGGTTTGTCTGGATCTATTAACCACTCTCCTCTCACCAGATCTCAGTGTCATTGTTCTGTGAGGAGCAGGGCCTGCCGCCCCCCTTCCCCCGAATATGACACGCGCACTGCGGGACATGGCAGCCTCCTTAGAAAAGGCCCCGGCGCAATCATTTACATGCTGTAACCTTACGCCTGCTATTGTCCGTGCCTCAGTCGACATTCATTTGTGTCCTCCGGCAGCTTTGACCAGCGAACAATCCCCGGACCAGGCAGGAGGGAAAAACGGGCCTACGTTTCACTGATTAAAGAGATGTGGTGTCAGCGCTCGGCCGCTGTCACTACTCTGTTAGTGACTTTTTTTATAAAGCTAGGCAGCCACGCTAATTACCTTCAAGTAAGTAGTGTCACCTGAAACCCATCTCTGAACCGCTTTTTTATAGGCTACGCATTAAATATGCACTCATATAAAATAAAACATGGTTGAAAAGAGTTATAAAGGCTAAATGTGCAATCACGTTTACTATTGTTAGGGGCAGATAAAATCCAGTCATTTTAATAGAAATCTACACGATTGGGAATTTCGCATGCGGCCTGAAAGATTTCCCACACAGTTTTTGCATCACTGCAAAATCACTGCATTGACCAACAGAAAGCTGCTTGAAAGTGACTTTTGTGTGATCTGTGCTTCATACATCACAACACTATTAATAATAGACAGTGGACCTTTTCTGGCTGCAAAATCGCGCTAATGTGATCACACCTCATGAGTCAAGATTTAACCATCACGTTCACACTTTACTCTAATGATAGCATTATAAACTTGAAAACATGACTAAAACATCCTCCATGAAAAGTGGAGTACTGGTCAAAAGTTTGGAAACATTAAGGTTTTTTAATGCTTTTGAAAATAGTCACCAAGGCTGAATTCATTTGATCAAAAATACTGTAAAAACAGTAATACTGTGAAATATTATTACAATTTAAATTAACTGGTTTCTGTTGTAACATATTTTAAAATGAAATGTATTCCTGTGATGGCAAAGCTACATTTTCAGCATCATTACTCCAGTCTTCGGTGTCACATGATCCTTCAGAAATCATTCTAATATGATGATATGGTGCTTAAGAAACATTTCTTATTATCGTTAATGTTAAACACAGTTGTTTTTGGAAACTGTGATTGTTTTTCCACGATTCTTTGATGAAAAGAAAGTTCAAAAGAACAGCATTTATTATAAATATAACTTTCTTAGTATTTATTATTTCATAAATGTCTTTCTTTTTTTGATCAATTTAATGAGCCTTTTCTAAATAAAAGTATGATTTTTCCCCCTTTTTTTGGCAGTATCATGATTTCCGAAAAAAAAGTAGGCAGCTAGTTGGGATAATAATAAGAAATGATCTTAGAATGATTTCTGAAAGATTGTGTGACTGAAGACTGAAGTAGCCACTTTTAATTGTAATATATATCACAGTATTACTGTTTTTACTGTATTTTTGTTCAAACAAATGCAGCGATGATAAGATTAAGAGACTTTAAAGAACATTAAAAAAACGTAACGTTTTCAAACTTTTCACAGGAAGTGCACATTAATACATTTATTTATTTTTCAGATTCTCTGACTCATGTACACATTGTAAAAATACACCCCTGACATTAGACTTTTGCCATTTTGAAATGTTGAACACGTTAAATGCACATATTTGTGTGATACAAGAACAAAACTTGTGTGTTGTGAATTCACAAAGCGGTGAAGCATTGTTTGGCAGGATGTTTGAAAGCCCAGTGGAGTGTGAGGTGCTATTTCAAGGAAAGAGATGCCATGAGATCGAACTCTGCCTGCTGCCAGTTGGCTGGGCCTTATTTTGCTCCTTGTAGCTGCCTATGTTTGCGTTTAATTCAACTATAAAATTAGATGGAACATGCCTCCGGTAAATCAGAAAATAGCAAACTATAGGCTACCACTTTTTTTTCCCTGTGCTGGAAAAGAACAAAGTGGTTAGGATCTTTCCAGATGTCGATGGAAGAAGTGTCCCGTATCATTCTTTCTACAATTGTAAGCCAATACCGTAAAAGCAAAGATGACAATGCATATGGTTTCTTACAGTATCACGGAGGACTGGATGTTAAATTAATAAGTTCAGATCTCTGCCATGAGGTATATTTTGTGTCAGTTTGTTTTAGTCTTGATGAGAGGTTGAAAGTAGAGCCTAACTACATTTTTCAGTGACAGTAGATCTGGAGCTTTAAAATAATAGCTTTTTACAGTAACAAGCTAATTTACAGCTTTACAGATAATCAAAAACGTTCTGTAAACTGTCCTCTTGTAGCGTTGGGAAATCTGATTGATTTTAGTGAATCTGTTGCTACATGAAACTTTAACATTCGTACATGAAACATTCATTCATTCTTCTGAAATGTTCCTGTGAGGTGGTTTTTATTTTCTTTATTTATTTATTTGAGATAAAAGCTGATGTATACCGTTCAAAAGTTTGGGGTCAGTAGAATTTGATTTCTTTCAAAAAGAAGTAGCTTCAACAATCATTTTTTTAGATAGGCAACCAAACATACCTATATTTCTTCTGTGGAACATAAAAAGAGATGTTTATAAGAATGTCTAAGCTGCTCTTTTGCACACACTGACAGTGTAAGGGAACTGTCAAGATGCTCAAGAACTGAAAACAACCACACAGCACTTTGACGCAGTGTGTACGCTGTACACTAGTGTGTTAGCATGTTAATGTCAAGAAAGATCTAGCGTGACCTCTTTTCATTCTCTTAGCCCCAGCACTTGGCGGGTTTCCTCATC
Organism: Romanogobio albipinnatus; assembly: GCA_023566225.1. NCBI lineage: Eukaryota > Metazoa > Chordata > Actinopteri > Cypriniformes > Gobionidae > Romanogobio > Romanogobio albipinnatus. The sequence continues at coordinate 44,501,697 of CM042242.1, forward strand.
TGATTGCCTGCCAGAAATATGCTGCTCTAGCCATGGTGGGGTTCACAACCTCTGTAATGGTGAGCGACGAATTCACAACATTCGGCGAGAGAGCTTTGTCATTCTTGCTCACCTTTCCTCATTCCTTCGCTCGTCTGTTTTTAATAGCAGGCTGTATTGTCTAGCTCCTTAGCTGCAACAAAGGGATAAATACAAAGCGTACTGTAGGTGCTTGTGCTAAAGGCCTTGGACATGACATGTGACAGCCGATGATAAATTGGTTTGGTGTCTGTTCAATTTCAAATGCAAAGCTCTGGAGAGAGGAAGGAGAGGGAGAGGTGAAATGAAACATTTCTGGAACGGGGTGAGTGGGAAGTTTTAGATGATGTGTGGCTGTGTGTGGACCAGATAAGCCTCTGCTGAAGTTCTAGTGCAGGTTACTGACTTCCTGTCGTTCACTCGTGCATCCTGGCATCCAGGTAAGGAGAGGGAGAGAAAGGAGTGTGTAGATTAATAGCATTACACAATTGGAGATGACAGCGGTCCATACATCCTATAAAAAAATATACAAAAATCAAACACATAAGTACATACACATCTTGTACAAACACATAATTTTTTAGCTCAGCGATTCTCAAAAAGGGTTTGTGAATCCTAAATGGGTACTTTAAAGATTCAAATGACTGTTAATAGATCAAAATATATAATAGTAGTTCTAATTGATTAAAAGGGAAAATATTACATTTTTCTTTTTTTTAAAAAGAAAAAAGGTCAAATGTGTAATGTGTGCAAGTTCAATTTTGAAAGAAGTCTCTTATGCATAACTCAGACTGCATTTATTTGTTGCAAAAGTAAAAACAGTAAAATTATGAAATATTTTAAAAATTTAAAGTATAGATGTTTTCATATGCAATTCATTCCTGTAATGACAAAGATGAATTTTAGCATCATTACTCCAATTGTAAAATACTGACCAGGGGCCGGTTGCATAAACTGCTTAGTCATAATTTTTTTCTTTTAAGACAACTTTTTAAGTCAGTTACATAAAAATGTAGATTGGTCTAATTTAATACTGAAAAGTAAGACTGGTTACCCCACTGCTAGTTGGTCATACTAAGACCCTTAACATTATGGCTATGTTTATGCAATTGGCCCCTCAGCTGTTTCTTTTCCAGCAAGGAAAATAAGTTTTTTACAGTAAACTTCTTCAGTCACCTCAAACAAATAACATAACATCAGTGAAATAGTACAGCAACAACTTAAAGTGAGCGTTTCTAAATTCCTAGTGTTGATTAATTGCTAAAGTTTTTCTTTAAAACGCTTTAAAACAGCTGTTACGTCAATGTATTCATACACAATAAATTTATTTTTAACTTCAATGGAAATAACTGCTTAGAATGATTTAATGTAAATATAAAACCATAAACCTGTTTATTATTGTACTTCAGTAAATTAATAATGTTAAAACTCTTTTGGAAGGTGGCAGGGAATTGAACACATTGACGTTTTTGAACATTGAAGTTTTTGTAATTGTAAATTATTATTTTATTCTGTTTTCCTCCTGATCATGGAGTGAATCATTTGAGTTGGAAGGATTGAGTGCCTGGCACATGTTCATATGAACCAGAAAACCAGCCAAATCCAGCTTGTATCTTGCAAGTCAAACAGGAGGATGTGTGTGTGTGTGACTGTGCATGTGTGTGTGTATGACAGAGAGAGAGAGTAAAAAAACACAGCTTCAGCCTTTGTGTGTCTGTAAAGAAAAGCAAAGCGCCTTCTGAATTGTCGTATAAGGGCCAAATTAAATGCTGTATAATCCTGAAAATGGCTAAAAAAAAGTCAAAAAGCTTTGAGATGCCAAATCATCTCAAAGCTCTAGTTATGATATTAATAATAAAGAATTCTGTTCCTGATACATTTTTACTGTGTGTACAGGCAGCTTTGAGATTTGTTACAGATTGTGTACAGATTTTAGATGTAAATCTGTTGTTGTTTTAATTTATCTAAATGTATTTTTATATTATTCATATTTAAAATGTTCTCAATTTATTTGGTATAAGGTTCCATTTGTTAACATAGGTATTAGTTAACTCAAACTAACAATACATCTAAAATATTTATTATGCTTAATATTTACTAATACATTCTTAAAATCAAAAGTTGTATTTGTTAAAATGATTTATTGGACCTGAGCTGACATTATTTAAGTTGAGTTTTTATGAACTTTAATCATAACAGAGTCAAATAAATACATTTACTTTGATCCATTTTAGCAGATATTGTAACAAATGTACCACTCATTGCTAGTAATGTTAGTTACTGCATTAACTAATATTAACTAATGAGACCTTATTGTAAACTGTTACCATTTCATTGTATATGTTGGATTATTTTCTCTGCTAACAGGCTGAAGTTGTCCATGACCAATTGTGGTAAAAGTCTACAGATTTATAAAGTCCTGCTTTTATCTACGCATGCGCACAAACACATTCACTTGAATTCCCAAATTCACTTTTGGCGCACACACTCCTGAGTATCCACAGCTGAACCTCTTGACACCTCATCTGTGGTCCTGCATTGCTTGCCTGGACTTTAATTGAAGACAGTTTGTCTCTGCTGCGTAGCATCATCTCTCCCATCCGCCCCTCTCCTCCATGGGTCACTGAGATCCAGCGGATTCCTCCACTCCGGCTCCGGCCCAATGCCTTATTGCTATTTGCCTCCTGCCGTCTTGGGAGAATATGTTAGATTGAAGTTATTTTATGCTTGGCTTAACACTCTCACTTTCACTCTTCTGCATCATGTCTCTTTGGCTTTTCCTTCTTGTCCTGTTCTTGTCTGGCCTGTTTTGGTGTTTCCCCCATTCAAGAAACACTTGATGCAGAGAGAGAGAGAGAGAGAGAGAGAGAGAGAGAGGGGAGCAGAAGGATGAGAGCTTCAGTGCTAACATTAAAGCGAGTGAATGAGCAATTTGATATGTATTTGATATAAATCAACAATCCTCTGGAGTTTTAAACCTTATAAGGCATGTTTTTAAAGAGTTGGTCTCAGGGTCTTTCTCTAATGTACAGTCATTTCTATTACAAAACCCACAGCTACTTATCCACATGTTGATTTACTAAAGCACTCAGTATAGGCTACAGAATGGGTTGCTATTACTTAAGTGTACTTGCTTAATGTGATGAATGATTAGTAAATATATTTTAACTTGTATTTAATACTAAATAAACTAGGTAAATGTAGGCTATATTTTTTGCTTTAGTTATATAGTGAAATATAAAATTAGGCTCCTATATAATTTAACAAAAACATCCATTAAGTAGACAACATTAAATTTGAAGTTAAACTAGCTGCACTATTAAAGTTAAACAAAGTGCACCATTAAAATAATAAAATTTGAATGACATAAAAAGAAATACCACCATTTATATAACTGAGTTAAGAAAAAAAGCTTTTGCACAGCAGCTTTTAACAAAAAAGAAAAAGAAAAAAAACTCGATTCGAATGAATCAGTGAATCGTTTCTGACGCAGTTCATTTATCATCTGAAGTAACCGATTCGGTAAAACGCTGTGAGGAGAGAAAACACATAGGTACGTTTTTGATTGTTTGATTATTGTTTCAGTTTGCGTGGATGTAGAATTGTATGTTCAGTAACATTCGCCAGTAAATAGCCGTATAGCGGGCTGTCACTGTTTGCACTGTTTTTGTTTGTTAGTGGAAGAGCTACATTATTATGAAAACAATTATGTCGCGCTACAGAAAAAATTTAGCTGTTGCTACATTTAGTTGGTTACTCCCTGTTATTCTGTCAGCAAATAAACAACCTTTTTTATATCTTGGTTCATCGCTGGATGTAAAATGACAGAATAGCGTAGCTATTTGCACGCAGATATGGAAAACATGCCTGTAGTGTGTGACTTTGTTAACAACAAATACAGCTCAAATTGTGACTTGTTCTAGCGGACGTTTCTTGTTTTTCTTGTTCTTGGCTCGAGCTTGTTTCACGAAGTGTGATTAGCATTAGGAGGATGAGGGTAATGACGTGAAATGCTGTTGTGTGAATGTGTGTGTAGTGACCCCGTAGCTCTTGCTGCCAGCAATGTCCTCCTGATTATTTCCATTCCTCATCATATTGTCCTTTTGTGAACACACAACTACACACTGTTTATTCACAAACTAGCACGGACATTCAAATACACACATACATGTTTGTTTTGATTTCTGTTGTTTTTAGCAAGAGGTAATGCTATTTTCTATACCTTGACCCCGAATATGTAACCACCAGAGAAACAAAACATGTTTACTTTTTCATTAAGACATTATTTATTCACATAAACCGTCCCCTCACATTCTCATAGTTTACACACTGCTCAAATGCAGTACATAGAGGTGCAGTATCCTCTGACAAATGAACTCCACCGCAGTGAAAGCGATAACCACATGTTTGACTTGATCCTGCATCTGGATTTGTTTTCATGTTTTGTCAAGCATCAGACCAACATGAACTTTGAAGGCATTGCGGGGCGCCTAGACGGGAAACAATCCTGAAACCTGCTTGCGAAAAGCAAACCGACACTGCCCACAGAGTTCAGACCAGTAATGGGCTTGAGGTGAACGCTATCCTTCAAATAGCTCACTGAAGATTTTTCCAAGTAATATTGACTACACCACATAACAGTCAAGGATATACAGAACAGAAACGTTGTGGTGAAATTTGATGAATGGACAGGCAAATTCATCCTGATTTTCCCCTAAATTGCTTGGCTCGTTTCGCCATCTTAATTTATTCATTTCCTCATTGCCTTTGCAAGTTCTTGGTAAAGCAAAGGACATTCTTGGTAATGTATGGTAAATAATGCAAGTAAGACTTCACCTGTTCACTCCACGCGTCCTCATAGACTAACTCGGGACAGCTCTCCCCACCCTCCTCCCAACCATCATCATACACCTCTCTATATGTTAGCTAGCGGCTAGACTGTAAGGAAAAGCCTTTATAGAGGTTTGCACATATCTTTTTATTGCAGCATACATCAAGTGTGTTGAGACATTCGAAAGAGACTGCGAGATCCACGCTGATCCATTAATCATCATTCATTGTATGTTAATAAATTCCGAATTTCCCCATTTACCATGCGGGGCCATCCGTGCACGCTGGTAACGCAACCTTTTCAGAGACCATAAATCACAGAGCCTGACTCATCTGACAGAGAGGCCTAAACACAGGCACACAGTCAGTCCTGCGGGCACAAACACACAATCTAATGTACTCACGTCAGAACTGGGAATCAACGGCATAGTCTGGCATGTGGCAGAGCTGCTGGAGACGGCCGCGCTGGTGGCAGCGGTGGGATCAGTATAAGCCAGAGGCCTCATTTCCTCTGCAGCATCGTAGAAGCTTTTACAGTCACCACGCGCAAAGACAAGTGTTGGCAGGCAAATAATACTTAGAGGAAACCACACTAGCTATTATGGGACAATGCTGCCTTCCAGGAGTGTTGTGTACCTGTCTAACTGATGGGAGGGTGTTAATAAAAGTAATCAGAGGTGGGGTTCGGTTTGGTCGTATACAGGGCCTTTCAAAACATTTCAAATTTGTTGGACTGGGCTTCAAATGTTAATTATGGTTGACAGCTAATAATTGCTTGTATTTCAGAGGGAGCAAACTAGAGTCAAAAATAAACTTTTTATAATTTACAAAGTTTTGCTATCATTTGTAAGTTATATAATTGCAATTGTTATTTGTATACTTTTCATATTATTTTTTTGTGATAAAAAAGATATATGCAGTGTTTTCAATGTAATTGTTTAGCTTAATTTCCCCCCGGTTTATTTTTGAGAAACAGTAATGAACCAGTGATGAATCTTTACCCTTTAGATTTTCCCAAACAATGTTGAACCACTGTTTTGGAACAACAAAAACTGTCACAAAAAAAAAAAAAAAAAAACTCTATAATGATTATATTCTTAATTTACATTTTGTTGGCTTAATGGCAGGAGTATTCCACATTTGTTGAAACACAATATTATGGAGGGAAACAACTTTGGGCATATTCATTTTTAACCATAAACCTATAACCTGTATTTAAACCTGCGTATTTAAATTAAACATGCAAGTTAATTTACTAAGGTTTGCGCTAGTTACTATTGGTATTTGTGGCATATACTGCCCCCAAAAAAGCATGTCTTAAACCCAGTGGCGGGCCGTGCATTTCACACCTAGGCCTTCAGTGGTATCCTACCTGAATTAATTCACCTCTTAATAAAATCATCATGACGCCATGGCTATAGAAACAATTAATATTATACAGAAACGCAGTATAACAGGGCATTGCGTCTCTCATGAAGCGAGAATGAATGATTAAATTATTAAATAATTTAAGAGTTATTAACGCAGGAAACCCAATTGACACAATTCAACAAGTCTCCTTTCACTGCAGCCATAGCTGCGCCACATACATCATATCAACAGAAGTATCGATCCGCTCCGGGTTTTTCAGTGCATTTTTGTAGTAGGCTAACGTTACCTTTTGAGTTCTCCGACCACGGAAAGCAAATTGTGCATTTTTTTGTGCATATGTTACACGAAAGAAAACGTAACAGCATAAATAGTTCTTGAAAAATCTTACCAACATTATGACAAATGTATTTCAGGTGAGGTTCAAAGAAATTTTTTTTTTTTTTTACATTTAAACCCCACAAAACTATATTTTAATAGTATGAAAATGTTGTAAATAATATATTAGTAACGAAAATAATAATAATTAAAAAATTAGTCACAGAAAAAACGGGGCATGGATTAGCCAGCCCAGGGTTGACTATAGGATATACATTTTTTTTAAATAAAATACATTATAGCTTAACTTACTCACAAAAATAGGCTATGATTATTTGTACACAAAACATGCCAATGTGTGCAGCTGACCCATGTTCTCAAATAAACCAAGGAGATCCACGGGACATCAACATTTTTAGCCGGGACAAATCCGTGTATGCAGGAATTTTGAAAATGGCTTTGTACTATGTTAATTAATACATTAATTTCTTCTCCTCTGTCAGCCATTTAGGTTTGAAAAAACGCTATTAAAACTACAGATGTTTTATCTTGTGCGGTTTGCTGGTTATTCTGACTAGGCTACTAGTACGCTCTCTGATCATCCAATCAAAGGAAGTGAAAATGTTGACGTTATTGTACGCCAGCTAGATGGCAAATCTGATTGGCTGATTAAATCGGAGTGATTATCTGATTGGTTAAAGTGCACAGTTTCATTGCCATTCATTTTAAGCTAGCGGCGCCTGCAATATTGATTCTGAAGGCCTCAAGGCAGATTTCTTTGACCTGGCAACACATGATGACTGAAATATGATTGGATAAAAGCTCTAACATAAACAAACACTACTGGAAGCAGCGCAACCAAGAGAAAAGCGATGAAGTTAATAAAATAGACTATTAGGAATAATTTAACACACATTCATGGAAAAAATATATTAAAATTTAAGTCTGTGATTCTGATAGTGATTAGGCAAGCAGAGAAGGCCTTGCTGTTCCTGACGGCCCACCACTGCTTAAACCAGACACTAATGCCGATTTGCACAATCATAGTCCCGATTTTCACCCGCCGACAGGTTTTGCGAAATCGCAGACAAATGCCCAAAAACGGAGGCAAATCAGTGTTTGTTCACGTGAGTGACAATGACACAGTGTGAATTATAAAAGATGTGATCCTACAGCCAATGAGAGAGCAAGATACAGGGCAGCGGGAAGTTCAGGGAGGAGTTATAGACCAGAATATCATTATTACACATAATATTTACTAGTAGATCAAACAGAAACAAAGCACAAACTTTTACTTGACCAAAGCAGCACATTGCAAAATTAAATATTCTCTAAATCTCGGCTGAACACAATCCTTGCTCCCCGCTTCTCCCAAACCATTTCCTCCTGCATAATCTTTTTTTCTTTTTCTCCTTTTCGTTGTAATTCAGCGCACAGACAGTTTGGATTGCAAGCTTCTTGCAGGCTATCATTTTTAATTACAATTACAATCTTGCGCGAGAACTGTCACACACGCGTGATCTTGCATAATTTTTTTACACTCTAAAAAAAAGGTTCTATATGGCACCAAAATGGTTCTTCGTCGTAATCATAGAGGAACCACTGTTGGTGCTATATATCATCATATCTTAACATGTTCTGTATATGATAGTGGTGCTATATAGCACCTTATTTAGCAGTGTTATATAGCATCTTAGTCAAAGAACCGGTGAAGAACCTCTGAAGAACCACTGAAGCACCAAAATTGGTGCTATATAGCACTTAAAAAGGTTCCCCTATGATTACAAGCCAAGAACCATTTTTGGTGCCATATAGAACCTCTTTTTTTAGAGTGTATCACTTCACGTGTGTGCTTGTTTGTGAAACATAGTTTGCAGACCCGACAGAGTTGTTGATGATTCTTCCTATTGTAAAGTCATGCAATGTGAAGCAGATCCAACGTGCAGGGTGAACACAGCAGCAACTGAATGCTACCCCAGATCGTCATGCAGTGTGAAAAGAACCGCTGAAGAACCACTGAAGCACCAAAATTGGTTCCCCTATGATTACGAGCCAAGAACCATTTTGGTGCCATATATATATGTTTGTGAAATAGTAAAATGTCCTTAATTCTACAAAACCCAGATTTCCTCTGAGAATGTGTTTTCTGACAAGCGCTGTGTGTTCTGCAGTGTGCATCCCCAACCGTCCACACAATATCGACATTCTCTTACTGAACCTGAGCCAACCAGTAATCAAGTGTAATTGTAGTTCAAAAACATTTATCGGATTAGGCTACATTATTTTTAGCCTCGGGGAACTGTTTTCATTGTCCTCGCATTTACCCCTCAATATTTACAATACCTCACCCCCTCCAGAATCACATGACAAACGTAGCCTTGCTGTGTGCTACAGATTAAAAGATTATAGAGGCTTTTTGTGCAGAGACTGCTTATAAAACTATTATTGTCAACAGACCTCAGATTATTGTTGGGATGCATGTTCCCAACTCTAACCAAACACCCAAGGTACTGAAGGTCTTTTGGATGTGCTTGAAAATTACAGACAGGTGTTAGCATGATCCAGCTGGCACCCAAAGATCTTAATATCAGATTTACTTTCATGTCAATGTATATGTCAGACACTTTCTGCTTCCCGTAGTGATGCTGCCTCGATGTTTGTATTCTTTATCACAGAAGCAGATTAGATACATTATTTGTCAAACACTCAGCGGCTTCAACCGTATAGCAACAGAAACACTTTACATTCAAGAATAAAGTTCTTTACATTCAAGAATAAGGGTCGCTATATTTTTTAGCATTGTTATTTTGAAAATAAGTGTTTTCTGGTAGTTTCAGCTCGACGTAGTTATAATTTTCACGTCCAGCGCCACGTTTTTTAAATAGCAAACATGCGTACACTTTACTTATTACACACACAGTGACGCACAGCAGCACACAAACATTTTTAATGTTCACAAACAGTTCCTCTTTGGAGTAGGCTTGCTGTGATAGTCAGTGTTTCCGGTGTTACCGGTGTTCAGGCTTGCCCACCGTGTTTTAATAAAAAAAAAAATTTAAGTAATAAAATAATTTCATTCAGTTAGAGAACAGACAATACAGATAAAAACTGAACGTGTCTGCTTAATGCAGCGTGAGCCGAACGAGAGTAGCAGCACAGACCAGCAGCAGGAGTCAGATTTAATTTCGAGTGAGGAGTGAGGAGCTGAATAAGATGATCGCGGAAGATTTGGTTTCAAATCTAAATGTAAGAGCGCCTATTTAAGTGAGTTTGTCATTGTACTGTTTTGTTGTTGTGTTTTTCATGAAGAATAATTAACCCAACCGACCATTCATGCAATCCGCCTCTGAATTGGTGCTAATTCTAAACCGAAAGTAAAATGCCACTGCCGCACTGTTATTCATTTACGGCCGTACTGTCATTCACGGTGCGTGTCCACTGCTGCGTTTTCAGTTCATTCCAATGGAAGCTTCCATAGGAATTCATTGAAAACACTCGTTTTGCGGCACACCGTCTTTCCGCTCGCAAATTCCGCCATGTAAATATAGAATCCGCCATGGTGCAAGCGCAACTGGCTTTTAAAGGGAATAGGAGATGAGACTCTGATTGGTTTATTGCACATTATGCTCAAAACACACCCATGACTCATTAAGAGAATAGGGACAATCCTTTTAGACCATGCACTGTGTGCGCCGACCATTTTTCCTGCCGTTAAACTAGCAAAAGTGTATTTGGACACGCACTTAGTGCACTTGCGCCATACGTTTCAGACCATGTGATTAGATTGTTAAAATAGGGCCCAAAGAGTTTTTACTGTTATAAAACCATAGATTTGTGAGCATTAGCAGAACTGAAGGTGTCAGAATAAACATAATCCACATCATCGTTGTCATTGGTGAATCCGGCCAATCATGAAACAACTGTGTTGTCATCAGAGCTTGTGCTGCTGCTCTCGAGAAACCGCGCAGAATGAGCCAGCCGACTACTCTCGAATTTTGATGGTATGCCAGAGTGACGTGGCGTCAGTGCCATCTCAAGGCAACACAAATTGAACAGGCATTCACTGCTTTATGTCATATGCCGATCAGTCTGCGCTGTGCCGCATGATGTCGAACATACCTCTTGTCTTTGGGATGTGCACTTGGTCTGGGTCCAGTAGTCTAATGAGGTGGTTTTGATTGGCTTTGTCCCACAGGATCCAGAATCTCTCTTTCTCGCTCGCTCTCACTCACTCAGAAACACACCTCCATACTTCATCGAGGCACTCTCCTAAATGACTTAATTGATCTAATCACTCACTCTATTGGTCAGAGCCATGCATCTTTTTCATGGCCAACCCTCTAGACGATGACATTGTCTTCTGTTGCTGTGAGTCCAGCCTTCTGGGCTACTGTGACAAAAGTGGCCCAGGGGCTTGGCAGGGCTGCCTCTACTCTCGCCTTTTAACCTTGAGACTTTTCAGTGTCTAAAATAGCATAAACGTAATGTCAGTGTTGTCAATGAAGTCAATGTTGACTTGGTTTAGAGTAGTAGTGCACTGGATAAATGCATTAGTGAAGCTTGTTCTGGGCCGGTAATGACTACGCTGAGAAATGATAACCATAGCATTTTCAAAGAGGAATAGTTGAACTTGGTTTTCAGAAAACTTTTGCATTCAAATCTCTTTTTACTTTTACTTTGTAAAGTCATTAATTGTACAATCACAGAGAAAAATAGCATTGCTTAGAGGTTGCTTCATTTTTTAAAATGCCAACAGATTTTTTTCCTAAATTCTTTAAAAACAAATTAGACAGTTATTGACATGTAATAAGAGCTGTAAAATGTAACGTGTATGTGGGAAATGTATGTGATTTACTCACCCTCAAGTAATCCTAGGTGTATATGACATTCTTAGGGGAGTTATACTACAAAAATCCTGGCAGTGACTGTTGTTCTGTTTTTGAAGTCCATAAAAAATGCATCTGTCCGTCAAATAATGTGCTCCACACGGCTCCGTGAGGTTAATAAAGGCCTTCTGAAGTTAATCGATGCGTTTGTGTAAGAAAAATATCCATATTTAAAACTTTATAAAGTAAAGTTGCGGCCGATCGCCGTCCGTATTCAATTTATGGAAAAAATGTTGAAAGTGCCTCTGCCGTTCAAAAGACTTCCGTTACCAGGTACACTCATCAGATGTCGCGTACACAACTTGAATTGAGAGAAGGCACTTTCAACACTTTTCCATGGAAGGCGATCGGCTGGAACTTTACTTTATAAAGTTTTAAATATGGATATTTTTCTACACAAACGCATCGATTCGCTTCAGAAGGCCTTTATTAACACCCCATAGCCGTGTGGAGCATGTTATTTGACGGACAGATGCATTTTTTTATGGACTTCAAAAAAGTCACTGCCATTATAAAGCTTGGATTACCCAGGACTTTTTAAATATAACTCTGATTGTATTCGTCTGAAAGAAGAATGTCATATACACCTAGGATGACTTAAGGGTGAGTAAATCATGGGCTAATTTTCATTTTGGGGTAAACTATCCCTTTAAAGGGTGTGTTCACACTTGTAGTTCGGTTCGCTTGGTTAATTTGGTCCGGACCAACAAAAAAAAAATTGTCCTGGTTTGCTTAGTGTTCACATTGGCATTTTAACACAGAACCTAAAGATACTAAACCTAAAGACATAGGGATATGTTCACAACCTGATTGGTCTGCTTTTATGACATATATTTTGCTACGGAACTTCCTGAACATCCAAAACAATGCTGTGTGCTGGGCTAAATGCGTTTGTCTTATGTATGCAGCCTACATATGATGGTATTTTGACAAGCTGAAAACTCATGAAGAGCTTATTAAATGTTTAAAAGGAGTCAAAACAGCATCAACAATCCCTCCATCACACACACAAATGGCTGCGGCTGATGTGAGGAGATGCGGTTCTGCCTGTACCGAACTGTGATGGGCAACATCGTGACTATAACGAGAAAAAACAGGTATGCTTAAGCATTCTGTCCTTATTTAGGGTCGCATCTTGTGACATTATGTCCCGGTTTTGATTTGTTTGCATGTCTTTGGTCCGTGTTGCGTTCATTTTTCATTCAAACCGCGTGGAAGTTTGTTTGGAAGTGGCCCGAGACCCATCTTTTCTCTGTCAGCTTGTTTGGCGCGCACCAGGGTTCGGATGGTAGCATTCACACTTATCCAAATGAACCGTTCTAACAGAGCAATCGCACAAGGTTCATTTTAATTGCTAAGTGTGAACACACCCTTCAAAAATTTCTGAAACTACAGAAGAGATACACACTAGATTATTGAAATCTTTTTTTCACAAAGATGCGGGAGTCTAATCTCACTGTTGTCTTGGACAGAGATCTCATTTGTGAACTTTCATTTAAATGGGATGTGTTTTTAACTTTTTTTCTCAGAGTAGAATCCAAAAACGATGACATAATAGCATTGATGCAGAGTAAAACCTCTTGGATCATACAAACCTGTTAACTTGAAAACACTCTTAATCTAAGTAAGACAAATACTCGCGACACCCATGAATCCTCTTTCGGGAGACTGAATGCCCCTGAGAAAATGCATGTATGTACACCTAAATGCCATTGGAGAGATGATCAACTACAGACACCCTCTGCATCTCCGCCTCATTATACTTCTATTCTATGAGCCTCTTTAATACCCAGCCTTCCTAAAGAGCAGGTAATGGCAGAGCGGGCTAAAGGGATTCGGAATTAAGCCGTTTTACACCAAAGGGTAATTTGGTTTGATAAATGTTCCGTCATGGCTAACTAATAATACATATTTTAAGAGGGGTTGGGTTGGGTTGGGGTGGAGGGGTGCTCCGTCGCACTAGGAAAAAGGTGGCAACGTTATTAATGGCACCGACCACGCTATGTCTCACGCAGGGTTACGGCACAAGGTCAAAGCACGTTTCACTGAATTAAAAGCCATTTTGAGCTATGGCACTCCTAATCAGCTCAGACCTAGAGGTGCATAGCTCAGGTATAATGAGGCACCAATGAATTTAAATAAACAGGGTGAGTATGGTGATTTATAAAGGCAATGTGCTATCCTTATAGCTCATTAGCAATGACGGATACTTCTTATTCTTTCAAGCTCTTTTACCCATAGGACTTGAGCTTTTAACCAAGTAATATCCGCCTCTATTGTCAAGAGTGTGCATTCCAGGCAAGACATTTATCCTAGTCATTATGAAGAGTGGGGACAATGCAAGACTAATGGTAATGTATGCCATCTAAATAAACGATTTTCCCTCCTTTTCTAATCTTTTTTTTCTGTCTGTGTAGGACTAACGCTTCCACTAGACTTTTTTTGCAGCACGTGAATTCATCTTCATATTTTATCCCAGCTTTTTTCTACCAATGAAAAGAGGAATAATCCTTGATTCAGAAAACGTTTTGCATTTCAAGGAACATTTTTTTTCTTTCCCCAGCTAGTCACGGTAGTGGTGGGGGTCCTCCTCATTCGATCGCTTCTATAAATTATAATATTTTTTGCTGCAGAAAGTTGCTAGGGCTTAATTTAAAACCTGATATAAAGTACATTCAGCGGAGTGTTAACACGCTGATTAGGAACTTTCTCGGAATAATGATGTTTGATGCTCACTCACTCTCAGGCTTCGAGAGGGAATTAATTCTAACGTTTCAATGCGTTTGACAGCGAGGGTGGGGGCTTCTTTACCCCTCTTAACTTTCTCTCTCCTTTAACAAGTATTGATCTAGCTGAGTGCAATTACCAAGGTCCTCTTAGCTCTGCGTGTTAAATAGCGTAGCTTAGGCTAATGACCCTGCTAGCTTAGCCGCGGGCATTAGCAATGTAGTGCACTGAGGCATGCCAGCGGTCGCGACCACCCACCGCTCGGGTTGGGACACGCCAGCGTAGTACCGACTTCATCGGGCCCTTTGTTAGATACCCCGCTTTTTGTGTTGCCCTTGAAGAAGAGACAGGCAGAATGTGGCAGAAGGTCTTGATGTTATTATTCACAGGGCTGACTGTGGATCAGTGGTCTTGCAAAGCCAGCTTTTAATGTATTCTTCCCAGCCCAATCGCTCTCTCTGCCCCAATAGGGAAGGAGCAGAAGTCTTTCATCACAGAACTTTCGTCTCTGTTTTCAATCAGATATATTAAGGGAGTATCGCTGTGAACGTATCATGACTTTGAGGATCTTAGGGAGCTGTAGAAATGATTTGTACTGGAAAGGTCCTTTTAAAGCTCGAGAACATACCCCATTTCAGTCCTCTGTAAAATGTCAACGGAAGTCAATCCCCACATTCAGCCTTTTGCAAATCCATCCTCTAAGTGCTTCAAACCTATCATTTATCACTGCGGTGTAGGACACACACTCATTTCAAACAGACGCTTGATGATGGTCTGTTGAGACATTCAAGTTCTCACCAAGAGTGAATGTCAAAATGAGCAGCACATCATCTCTAATTACGTTACGTCTGGAAGTTATATCATTCTTTTGAAGGGAAACAATGGATAAAGCACCCTAAAGCATAGGAAGGCACGTAGTGGCCTTGCTCGGATATAATTCAGCGCATGCCCTGAAGGGTGTAGGTCTGTTAGGGTTTAGGAAAATGCTGTCCTGATAGTGGTTTGTCAAACAAATCACTGCTTCATAGTTCATCCAACCACGTCCGATTCCAAGATCCTCAGAATTATGATAAATATTAGTCAGTTTCTTGCTTTTAAGCTAAATAATGATTATAAATAAAATAATAATACGAATTATAAATGTGAATTTTGAGTGGGAATGCTTGAGATGCATGATATATGGCCACCATATTGGTATTGGCCGATATATGTTCATTTTTAATGTAGAAAATAAGACAATTTGGCCTCTATATTAAAGCCGATAAATAATTTCCTTCCACTGAGACATTTCAGATGTGCACTGTTTGCCATGATGATTTTGAATTGCTTGAAATATGATTGGAATTACATCAAAGAGGAAAATTAAGTGCAACATGTGCAGCACAAGTCTGTCATCTAGTGTACATACAATTATAATGAGAACATTATAGGCGAACTGTGCTTTAGACATGGTCTTTAATGGTGAGACTTTAGTTTTTTAAATCAGGCTCTATTATTAAAAATAAAAAATGTGGATTTAGATTTATCGGCCAATATACCAGTTATCGGCTTTTAAATATAAAGAATTATTGTGCATCGGTACTGGCCAATAACCATTCAATATTTTATATTGTGCATCCCTATTTTAATTATGTTTTTTTTTACATGACTGGAGAGTGCACTTGAGCTTGTCTGAGACTTGGTTCCCACACTTTCTGACCACTGGATTTAGAAATTTTCCCCCATGACCTTGAATTTTCCAGTGGTTTATGATGACTTGATGAGGTGAATATAGATTTTAAGCAGGTCTAAGAGGAAAAACACGGCAGCTGAAGCTCCCTAAACATGTTCTAGAATCGCCCCAACCAATTAATATTAATTCTGTCAATTTGACAAAATGTCGAACTGAAGTAACCAGCCCCAAGTAACACAAGGAAAATCTTGTTAATTTACTCACTCAACTCTTGGACTGTAAACAAACAGTGGCTGTTTGGGACTGGAGGTCATAGTTTCTTTTCTGGTTTTCAGCAGTTCAGGAGCTCCCGAAACAAGACCCTCCGTTCCCCCACCCATGCACCCCCCGACTTCCCCGTGAGCGTCCGGCTTTACTCGCAGACTAGCTATGATTAATGTCAACGCCGTCCAGCCACAACCCTTTCTGCAGCAGATAATGCCAGGCAGCAAGCGCACTTGACACTTTTAATGTATAATTAAGTAGAAAAAGTCAGCACTGGCTATGCAAATTTTTTCAAATGATAAATGAGACCGGGTGGCGGCAGGGATTGATTTTGTGTAAATGAAACTAATTATGGAAATGTCAAACATAATTAATAAAACAGGTTTAAGCTGCAAAACACTGTCAATGGAATGAATGAGGAGGCATTGGCGCCCATTGTTTGGGCTTTATTTAGGCCACGGTGTTGTGCTTGTTCGGCGCTCCCGAACGCGCGCTCCCCACCCTCGCACCCTCTGCCTCCCGTTCCCCGAGAGGGGGGGAAATAAATTTGCTTGTCTCTCGGTTGACTGTAGAAATTAATTGCTGGAATCTTGTCCCATCCAAGTGTTACATTCCCGTGCAGGACATTAACATAACTAATTTAAAAGAACCCAAATGACTGCATAATGGAGCACTGTCAGCGTGTATGACACTCGCTGGTCATACCAAATTAGCTTGCTTTCATAATTGAAAATTCCAGAGTCCCAATTTTTCCACCATTTTTTTTTCACGCTTTCCCCTCGTCACATTGGTGTCTTTTCATTCAGGATTTAAACAAAGGATTTGTGATTTACAAAAAGCCATGTTTGACCTATAATTAGCGGAATGGAGATGGGGTGGAGCGATCGGGTATGCGTATGAGAGGAGTCGGATCCTGAGACGCGGTAATGATGCCGGAGACCTTGCAGCCTCTGGGGAAGTGGAAGAGTAATGGAATGGGCTATTTTTATGGGGACCTGGATAGTAGGGGGCTGGAAAGGCCGATGGAGCCGCACTGCGGGGTGGATCAGCAGGGCAAACACCCAGACTGGCAGCCCCTACCCCAGTCATCAGTCCAGAGTGTCAGAACGACACACACTCATATACACACATCTGCTGCCACCCTCGCTAGAACATCTGCCACTGTTTAAACACACACACACACACACACACACACACACACACACACACACACACACACACACGGTGTTGTTCAGCAGGCCAACCAAGCAGTAAAGAATTACCTCTAGTAATTTACCACTTAAAGTCCTCATGAAATCAAAATTGACCATATTTACTTTGTTAGCGCAAATTGCTAGTTTTGTGGTGAACAATCCATCCGTGCAAGTCAATCCGCATCAAAAAATTATTTGGATTCGTAATCTTTAATCAAAATCTGAAAATGCTCCTCCCCTCTACATAGTTAGGCCATTTTTGATGACGTCTGTTTGACGGCTTGGGCTTCGACATGCCATCATTAAACACACCCATCCAGCTGACAGTCTGCTGCCCGCGAGCAACAACTGATTGCAAACTTGCGTTCAGATCTGCCTCCATTTCTGAATGAAACGCCTACGTTTCTATATCCAATCAGGTCACAGGGGGGGGGCGGGGGGGATAAACCACGCCCTCTGTTCTGCTCATTTAGTATTCCGTTTCTCTCGGAAATACGTCAAATCCCTGAAATAAAGTCGGTTGCAACTTCCGGTTCACTGGGACTTTAAACTTACAAATACCTTCATAAAAGAAACCTTACAAATCAGGGTGTGAAATTAACCAGGGCACTGGGTAAAAATGCAACGAAAGCTATACAAATACATGGATATTACACCGCAAAAAATTATCTGTAGTGAATACTTCTGTTGTTTTTCAATCTGTTTTAAATCTAACATTCAATATTTCATAAAATTGTATTATATGCCTAGAGATGATTGAGTGCTACAAACACTATAGGTAATAGCCATAATGTTTAGACTGTAATTGATCAGAATTATTTATTGAAATTCATTGATTTTATCGGCATATTTGAAGTAAATGAATGAAACAAGAATTAAAGAAAATTATTTCCAGAAAAATCATAAAAATGTCTCCGAACATTGATTCAAATCTTTATGCACACTAGTCAAATGTATTATTATTATTTTTATTTTTTTTGTGAAAGAAGTCTCTTATGATCACCAAGGCTGAATTTGATCAAAACAATAAGCACAGGAATGTTATGAAATATTAGTACAATTTAAAATAATTTTAAACAATTTATAATAAACTGTTATATTAAAGGATTAGTTAAAGGATTAGTTAATATTGCTTATATTAAAGGATTAGTTCACCTCAAAATGAAAATTTCTAAACATCCAAGATGTCCATGTCTTTCTTTCTTCAGTGGAAAATAAATTACGTTTTTTGAGGAAAACATTTCAGGATTTTTCTCCAAACAATGGACTTCAACTGCAACCAATATGTTGAACGTCCACATCAATGCAGTTTCAAAGGGCTTTGAAGTGCTTCAAATGGTACTGCGTGATCCCAGCTGAGGAATAGGGTCTTATCTAGCCAAACGATCGGTCATTTTCTAAAAAAAATTCAAATGTATATACTTTTTAACCTTGTCTTGTGCTGGTCTCTGCAACGAGCCAGGCATTACGCCTGTAACGTACATTGAAAAGGTCACGCCGAACGTGGGTGGAAGTACTGCCCCATTGTTTAAAAGTGTGGAGAAGGGGGATCATTCAAATTTTATTGTATGTTGGAAGACATATTTAGTATTTATCATTGTTTTACCTGTTTTGTTAAAAAAGCGTTTGTATTAGTCTTTGAACGTTTGCTTTATAAACAATGGGGCGGTACTACCGCCCACGTTCGGCGTGACCTTTTCAATGTATGTTACGTAATGCCTGGCTCGTTGCAGACCAGCACAAGACAATCAATTGTTGTTAAAAAGTCTACACATTTGATTTTTTTTTATTTTAAATGGCCGATCGTTTCGCTAGATAAGACACTATTCCTCAGCAGGGATCGTGCAGTACCATTTGAAGCACATCAAAGCCCTTTGAAACTGCATTGATTTGGACGTTCAGCATTTTGGTTGCAATTGAAGAAAAAACTTAATTTCTTTTCCACTGAAGAAAGAAAGACATTGACATCTTGGATGGCATTGGGGTGAGTAAATTATCAGGACATTTTCATTTTAAGGTGAACTAATCCTTTAATAATGATTTGTTCATGTATTGGCAAATAATGTAATTCTAATTCATTTATTCATATTTTGTTGATAAAACATGCATGTCAAAATCCCCAGACAACGTATAACTTAAAGCATAAAAACAAAAGTTTACAAGGAATGGGATATTTGTTAATGCTAGAATTCCAAAAATATTTAAAGGAGAAGATTGATAGACTGTGAGGTTACAACACTTCATGCAACCTCTCATTACGAACGTTTTTTGTAATTCTCGGTATGTCACAAACCCTTTCAGAAGTGAAGAGTTTGTGAAGTTTTGTTTTGTGTTAGGCTTAGGGATATAATTTTATGTGAATTATTACCACAAACAATTTTCCAGGAGCACTTAAAATCTCATCTTGCTCACACTAGAGGTGGTCTATCTTACTGCAGTGCATACTCTTGCCATTTAAACTTTATTGCCTGGCCTTGTTCGGTCGTGTGTGAGAGTTAGCAGTGATTGTTTTGCCTGTTTTCAAGAGCTACTTTACTGTAGGGGATCTTGCAAAGAGATACTGAAATGTTTTCATTTAACCAAGGCACATTATAGATGCAATATCATGTCCTTATGACTTTGTTTTAAAGCATGTGTTTGATTAAAGACACTGTTTACAAGAACATTTTAACTTTGCTTTATGGATGCTGAGTGGCTTAATTGCCATTCGTCTCGAGCAATGCTGGTTTATTCATGTATAAATATTTTACATTTGCTCACTGTCAAAAGTTTTCTGTAAGCATGGTTGCGTTCAAGCAGTTCATACAAGCTGTTTTGTGTGTACGTCTGTGTTACCAGATGAAAGTCGCTTTTTTGACATCTTACTAGGTGTATCACACTGGTAAATGGATACAACTAAATCAAAAGTAAAATAAACAAAATAATAAAATAAAATAAAACATATCTAAATATAATATAAATAAAATAAGAAAAATAAGAAAACATGGCTGTTCATCATCATGTGGCATTTCCAAATTCTGCTAGACCTTATTATGTTTCTAGCATGTTTTATATTTGGCAACTCTAACCCTAATTGATATGTACGGAACCCCTAAAGGGACATGGTGGTGGAAAAAATGAAGAATGCGAGGGACATTTTTTTTATTTTTATCTTTTGCATTTCGCAAATAATGTCCCGCTGGCAATGTTTCAGACAGCTCAGTAAGTTAATAATGGAGCGGTTCATGGAGTTTTATTTTTAACCTGGGCTTAAGTATAAAGAAATACAGTCTGTGCTTAGTTCAAGGAGTTCAGTAGTTGACAATATATTCAAACTTGTCAATAACTTGTGAGCTAAATGTTGTCAAAACACAAATGACCAGTGTTGGGCACGTTACTTTAAGAAAGTAATTAGTTATAGTTGCTAGTTACTTCTTACAAATAGTAACTGAGTTAGTAACTGAGTTACATCATTATACAAGTAACTAATTACCAAGGAAAGTAATTACTGCGTTACTTTTTTTTTTTTTCCAAATGTTCAAATATGTCCAAATAACTTGGATGCTCCCAATATTAAATATGTTAAATGAATGAATTGGACACTAAATAGAATAAATTATTATTATAAAACATTGTACATTAATGTAGGCTACACTATTGCTGTGGGACAATGTGAGAGACAACTATCAAATTCAATTTATTATTGTAAATATTATCAGTAGACCTTCTATAGTGTAAATATTGTGTAAATATTATCAGTACTACTCCTTTGGTAGTGGAGCTCATGTTATCACCTGGGTTTTTAGCCACTCATTTTGTGGCGGCATGTGATGATGTGAGGCACTTCATTAGATTAGAATTACTTGCCACCGACGTGAAGAGACTCTTTCTTCCTGGGCATAAGTTGCGCATTACATAAACATTCTTACCTTTCACCTCA
Organism: Romanogobio albipinnatus; assembly: GCA_023566225.1. Taxonomy (NCBI): domain Eukaryota; kingdom Metazoa; phylum Chordata; class Actinopteri; order Cypriniformes; family Gobionidae; genus Romanogobio; species Romanogobio albipinnatus. The sequence goes on from CM042242.1 coordinate 44,522,892, forward strand.
ACGAGGGAAAAGTAGCGCTTATACTTCCAGTTTGCGAAAGCTACCTTTGAAGTCGTTGGACTTGCCATCTCTCTGACTCCTCCTGGTCGTGTGTGACTTTGCATATGCGTGTGTGTGTGTGTGTGTGTGTGAACTCAACCTATCAACCTCAACCTTGTCTCCCATCCACCAATTATCATCAGTTATGTGTACCACCCCACCCACCCCCCAACACGCATGGCATGCACGCATGCACGCATGCACACACACACACACACACACACACACACACACACACACACACACACACACACACACACACACACACACACACACACACACACACACACACACACACACACACACACACACACACACACACACACACACACACGTTGCAGGTCCGACTGACAGAGAGCCTGTTTGGATGAAAACTGCTTCAGTGAGCTCAATTATAGTAACGCCGCATTTTATTCTCAGTAACGCTAACGCCGTTGTAACGGGAGAAGCAGTAATTCGTTTGATTACTCGTTACTGAAAAAATAATTCCGTTAGTAATGCTGTTTATCTATAACGCCGTTATTCCTATCACTGCAAATGACACCTCTTTAACGTAGACAACGAGCTACAACCTAATTTTCCTCAAAACGAGCCTTATAATATATATACACTCACCTAAAGGATTATTAGGAACACCATCTAATACTGTGTTTGACCCCCTTTCGCCTTCAGAACTGCCTTAATTTTATGTGGCATTGATTCAACAAGGTGCTGAAAGCAGTCTTTAGAAATGTTGGCCCATATTGATAGGATAGCATCTTGCAGTTGATGGAGACTTGTGGGATGCACATCCAGGGCACGAAGCTGCCGTTCCACCACATCCCAAATATGCTCTATTGGGTTGAGATCTGGTGACTGTGGGGGCCATTTTAGTACAGTGAACTCATTGTCATGTTCAAGAAACCAATTTGAAATGATTCGAGCTTTGTGACATGGTGCATTATCCTGCTGGAAGTAGCCATCAGAGGATGGGTACATGGTGGTTAAAAAGGGATGGACATGGTCAGAAACAATGCTCAGGTAGGCCGTGTCATTTAAACGATGCCCAATTGGCACTAAGGGGAAGAAAACATCCCCCACACCATTACACCACCACCACCAGCCTGCACAGTGGTAACAAGGCATGATGGATCCATGTTCTCATTCTGTTTACGCCAAATTCTGACTCTACCATCTGAATGTCTCAACAGAAATCGAGACTCATCAGACCAGGCAACATTTTTCCAGTCTTCAACTGTCCAATTTTGGTGAGCTTGTGCAAGTTGTAGCCTCTTTTTCCTATTTGTAGTGGAGATGAGTGGTACCCGGTGGGATCTTCTGCTGTTGTAGCCCATCCGCCTCAAGGTTGTTCATGTTGTGGCTTCACAAATGCTTTGCTGCATACCTCGTTTGTAACGAGTGGTTATTTCAGTCAAAGTTGCTCTTCTATCAGCTTGAATCAGTGAGCCCATTCTCCTCTGACCTCTAGCATCAACAAGGCATTTTCGCCCACAGGACTGCCGCATACTGGATGTTTTTCCCTTTTCACACCATTCTTTGTAAACCCTAGAAATGGTTGTGCGTGAAAATCCCAGTAACTGAGCAGATTGTGAAATACTCAGACCGGCCCGTCTGGCACCAACAACCATGCCACGCTCAATATTGCTTAAATTACCTTTCTTTCCCATTCTGACATTCAGTTTGGAGTTCAGGAGATTGTCTTGACCAGGACCACACCCCTAAATGCATTGAAGCAACTGCCATTTGATTGGTTGATTAGATAATTGCATTAATGAGAAATTGAACAGGTGTTCCTAAAAATCCTTTAGGTGAGTGTAGATCTCTATGAGCAGGCGGCTGAGGGACAAGTCCGAAGGGACTGCAAAGTGCAAAACACAAAAATCGTTATTAGTCAATTTTAAACACTGTAGTGTCACCAAATTCAGTTTACACATCAGTGGTCTCCTACCAGTAGTTCCCTTTCGAGGGAACTCTCACTGCGTCTGGTTAGACACTTTGGGGATACTCCCTAAGCACTAGCGAATCTGAAGTCCGTATATCCACTAAACCAATCTGATTGGCGTGCGTGATGACGTCATCGTGACGGCGTACCCGGAAGTATAAAGCGGGAGCCGGCGCACAGAAACGGCAGTTATTGCTCTTAAGCATAGCGCTCTCTGTTGAAATTGTCTGTCTATTTACTGTTGTTTGTCACAGTTGCAAAAGTGTGTGAATGAAAAGAAAGAATGGAAAAGAATGTGAGAGAGTTTAAGCAGTGTGTGCATCTGTGTCCCTGCTTTATTCGGGCTCAGATGCACACCTGCTTTGTGTGCAGTGTCTGGGTGTTGAGCATGCTCGGGCAGTTCTCGAGGGAACTGCCTGTCAGTGGAAAAGCTGCTCACACTCAGACTGCTCCACTCTCGGCTGGCCGTGTTCGATGAGGCCGGCCAGCTTTGTGAGCCCCAGGGTTCTGGACCCGCGATCGCTGAGGAGTCTCGGTGTCACAGACCATGGGGTTCACAGAAGGACTTGTCAGCGGGATCTGGGACTGCTGCGGCACTTTCCCAATCCTTGTCTGACAGTTCTAAAGATCTTCCTCCCCGTGTGGAAGCCCGCACTGCGGCTTCTTCCCCCGGGGTTGAGGATCTGATGCTTATTCTCTCCGGTTCCGAGGAGCCGGATGAGTGGTGCATCAGGGCAGGTGGAGAAGCAGGAAGTGTTTCAACGCTTCATCCACTCGCCCAAGAGGAGCTAATTGAGGTTTTTGACTCATGCGGTGGCCAAATTGAAGATCAATTGGCCACAGGAAGTGCCGGAAATTCAGCCACCTAGTAGGCTGGAAGACCGGTTTCTTTCTCGCCGGGTCCAAACACCTCCTGAGCGTCCTGTTGCCGGGAATCCGCTTCAACAGACGCCTTCCTCACTGGCTGGGGCGCGGTCATGGACGGCCGCTTTGGGGGGAAGTCCTAGCTTTGGCTGGACTTCCGAGAGCGGTTCCCCCCATAGAGGGGCAACCGAGGTTGCTTCCTCTGCGGCGCTCCGGGGAAATCCGGGTAATCCCGCCGTCTATGACACTTCGGGCCCCATCGATTTCCCGCGAACGCATGCTGCTCCAGCCGCCTCCGGAGGGACTTGCGGCTGGGCGGCTAACGCGTCCGCACATAGAGAATCATTCCCAACCACTCCTGCCGGTCATCCGCTTCAGGGGGTTGGGGAGGAGGCTCGTGTAACACCCGAGGCCAGCCTTGAGAGGCTGGTTCCCTCAGTAGATTATCTCGGCACATGGAATGCCTTCCGAATATTTCTACATGGGTCCTGCGTACTGTAGAAGAGCAGACATCCTGTCGAGGCAGGGGCTGAGGCCCGGGGAGTAGCGACTCCACCCAGGGGTGGTGGCGTCTCGAGGGACGTCCCACTGTCCACTGTGGTGTTCCATCACGCATCCAGCCCCGATTGCTCTGCTCCCGGGAGTCCTGGACAGAGTCCGCCAACAGGGGGTCAGCCTACTTTTAGTAGCACCCCGTTGGCCGACGCGAGTTTGGTTCTCGGATATCATAGCTTTGCTGGCAGGTCCTCCATGGCAGATTCCTCTGAGGAGGGATCTCCTATCTCAGGCAGGGGGCACTATATTTCACCCCCGGCCAGAGGTTTGGAACCTTTGGGTCTGGCCCTTGAGGGGGTCAGGTACCTAGATATTGGCCTGTCGGCAGAGGTGATAGAGACCTTACTCAGTTCTAGGGCTCCATCTTTCAGGAGACTGTACAGCCCCAAGTGGTGAGCCACTTGGTGCAGGGAGCGTGAGGTGGTCCCAGTTAACTGGCCGGTGGCTTCAGTGCTGGAGTTCCTCCGAGATCGCTTCTCTGCGGGTCCAACCCCGTCCACACTCAGGGTGTCCGTGGCTGCCATAAGGCTTTCCACACTCCTTTGGGTGATGGGCTTGGGTAGACACCATCTGGTTGTACAGTTCCCCTGTGGGGTTCGGTGGATGCGGCCTGTGGCTCGTTCCAGAGCTCCCAACCTGGGATCTGGCAGTGGTTCTCGAAGGCTGGCTGAGGCCCCCTTCGGACCATTGGAGTCGGATGAACCAGGGAACTTAGGATTGGTCAGTTCCCTGGTTCTTCAGGCATTACATCCCCCGCCTCACGTGACGGCGGAGTAAGATACCTTCACTGTGGAGCACTTTTGAGTGCTGGGGCTCAGTACAGCAGCGTCCAAGGTGAGACCTTTTGACCTGCTGCACGTGAGACCTTGACAGTGGTGGTTGGAAACCAAGAGGTTTCCCCCAGAGGGAATATCTTTCGTATGATCAGGGTAACACGCATATGCCTTCGTTGCCTAGTTATATGGAAGAAACCTTGGTTTCTGTCCCAGGGGTCAGTGTTGGGAGCGTCCTGTTGCCGGGAAACCGTTTCAACAGACGTCTCCCTCATTGGCTCGGGCGCCGAAGGCGCTTGGGTTTCCCTAGTCCTAGTTGTGCCCGGTCTCCGGCTTCACACTAGGGCAGGCACGACCCTCGGTAGGTCCCAAGGGTCAGTGTTGGAGCGTCCTGTTGCCGGGAAACCGTTTCAACAGACGTCTCCCTCATTGGCTGGAACGCCGAAGGCGCTTGGGTTTCCCTAGTCCTAGTTGTGCCCGGTCTCCGCCTTCACACTAGGGCAGGCACTACCCTCGGTAAGGTCCCAAGGGCCAGTGTTGGGAGCGTCTTGTTGCCGGGAAACCATTTCAACAGACGCCTCCCTTCATCGGCTGGGGCACGGAAGGAAAAGGAGAGGAGAAGTATCTCCCTACGGTGCTGGCGCTAGGGTACTCAAGTCCTAGTTGTACCCGGTCTCCGGTTTCACACTAGGGCAAGCGCTACCCTCGGTGTGGGCTAGTGGGTACTCGTTCCCCAAGTGTCTATTCAGACGCAGTGAGAGTTCCCTCGAAAGGAAACTGCTCGGGTTACGACTGTAGCACTGCGTCTCGTCACCACACCTCGGCACGCCTGGAGCGCATGCTTCAAGCAATAGCTGCCGTTTCTGTGGCCGGCTCCCGCTTTATACTTCCGGGTACGCCGTCACGATGACGTCATCACGCACGCCAATCAGATTGGTTTAGTGGCTATACGGACTTCAGATTCGCTAGTGCTTAGGGAGTATCCCCCAAGTGTCTAACCAGACGCAGTGCTCGTTCCCTACTCAGGGAACAAGGGTTACAGTCGTAACCCGAGCAGTTTTTTATTATGAAAAATTTTCAGCTAACGTAACTGAAATGCACTACTGTCACTAAACTCAGTTAATCAATGATCTCCTGCTGGTTATACTACAACACTTAGTTTGGCAATAATAGCACATAAAAAAAGTATACAAATAAAACAATAAAAGTAATAGCACATAAGTAGGCCTATTCTTTACACAAATGATGTTGGTACCCAGCTAACATACTACAGTAGTTGCAACCATAGATTTTGCATAATTGCTTACTGTCTTTGATGGCATTAGACTGCATGACAGTTAAGTTATTGAATATTGTTTCTAATAACAATGAAGGTATTGATTTTATTTCATAATAGGCCTAAATAATCATACAAATTATGCAAAAAGACATTTTATCAAACTAAGTGTTTTAGTATGACCAGTAGGAGAGCATTGATGTGTAAACACTACAGTGTGTAATATTGAAGTTATTGCCTATTTTTGTAGTAACGCTTTTCGGGTTTTGCACTTTGCAGACGGTCCCTTTGGATTTTTCTCTCATATTATAAGGCTCGTTCTGAGGAAAGTTAGGTTGTAGCTCGTTGTCTACGTTGTCTATGTGTTTTAACAACGTTTAGCTCACGAGTAGAGGTGGCACGGTTCACAAAACCCACGGTTCGGTTCGTATCACGGTTTTAGGGTCACGGTTTTCGGTTCTGTACGGTTCTTGTTGTTGTTTTTTTTAATCATTAACACTCCAGAAATTTACTTCAGCATATGCTATATAGCTTAATCATCCACAATTAAGGATACAGTATTAAAAAATTGTTATATCATGTAGAAGTTGTTTCTTAAATGGTTGTCTACCGAGTCCGACACATTGGCGTAACATTTTTCATGTTAATCATGTCAACTTTGATCAGAACAATGCACTGTGGCTTTAATTCAGCTGACTTGGGCCTAGTCCACACGTACACGGGTATTTTTATAACCGGAGTTTTTCCTTCTCCGTTTAAAAAAACAATCGCGTCCACACAAGCACGGTTTAAAAAAAATCTCCGTCCACATGAAAACGCAAAACCGCGCTATGATTGGCTGCCTGATTTCCACATGGGTCCCATTCACGGAGGGATGCTATGGCCTATGGGCTCAGTGAAACCCTTCTACAAGTTTACTTTGGACTCAGTGACAGGTAACTGTACACATGGGCAGGCCCAAGTGGACTGAAGCTTCACACACTTGCCTTACTATGTTGTATTATTGCATTCTGGCGCATCTGTTCTGCAATACAATGAGATAACTGCGAATGTATTTGTATAGGTTAACTTACATGTGATAAGCGCTGTTAGCAGAGTTATTAAAAGCTACGTCCGCGCTTCCCTTATGAAACAAAAATATATTGCAGTATATTGGAAAATATCATGTAATACATTAGGCAATATATTCCCATATATGGGATTTAATATTTATATTTTCCAATATATTGCAATATATTGAAAGTGGCAATCATTTGTATATTTTGCAATATACTGCAATATATTACATGAATATATAATATATTGTATATATGTACCATCAATATATTAACAATATATTATAATATATTTCAAGTAATATATTGGTAAATATATTTTCCTTTCGTAGGCTAAGGGTTGCATAGACTCGACTCATGTAACGTTAAACGGCGCACAAACTGACGTCAAACAAAGGAGAGAACGGCGCACATTTTGACTTAACAAGCCTAAATCTCCGGTTTCACCATCTACACGACAACGCTGTAACCGGAGTTTCTAAAAAACTTCACCCTGGCCGGAGTTTTCAAAAAAGTCCGGTTTCAGTAACCGGATACTGCGTTTGCGTGTGGACGAACAGCCAAACCGCATAGAAAAAGCTGCGGTTTTGAAAATACCCGTGTTCGTGTGGACAAGGCCTTAATTAACAAATTTCAGCATGAAGTGTTCCGTGTGTTTCACAATCACCATATGACATCCAGCGCTGTGAAAGAAAAACAAACAAACACGAAAACACAACACTGCCAGAAGTTTTTGCCCAAACTTCAAAGGCATGTTTAAATTATTAAAACTAGAAGCATATCTTAACTTTTAAATGTTACATTTATGATGTGAACTACTTATATACAACATGTTATATGCACGTGTGTATGAGACAGAGGGGAACACGGTCGCATTTGCAGCAGATATATGCTGCCCATCATAAATCAAAGCATGAGACATACAGGGGTCGAGGAGAACACCGGAAAATGTGACAGAATGGACAATATTTGTCTGTATTTGCAATACACGAGCCGCGGTTCAGCTGCGCGAGACACACACTGCCAGTGTGTGAATGCACAACGGGCATGCGCGGCTCCCGCTCTCCATATGCACTGCATCTGCCCTGCCTGCTATACGTCGCTGGCGCATCCTCCAACTCCGGGCAGCCTTCCTTATCTCTCCCACTTGCATTTCTACACGTGACGTGACCTGCAGCACTCCACTTTTACTTTATTTTACTGTATGTCCACACACACACACACACACACACACACACACACTTCTTATTTCGCGCGAAAAGGACACCCACTGTCTGAGGTATCATAGGGGCACGAGGATACATTGCGAATGCGTTGAAACCGTGCGTCGCACACGCTCCGAACTGAGACAAGCGAACCGAACGGTTCGGGTTTTTTTCATGTACCGTGCCACCCCTACTCACGAGTTATTGATATATAATCATCGGTTAATGGTATTGGCCAAAATGTTCAACGCTATCTCACGACCAATTCGTATGTATTTTACGAGGTGGCTAATTCGTACAAATTTGTACGGCCTCGCTCGTACGCTTTTGTACGTTTTGTCTAAACCCCAGTGACGGGTAGGTTTAGGGGCGGGGTTTGAGGTAGGTCATTCGTACGAATTCATACGAATTTGTCAACTCTTGGCAACTTGTCAAATACGTACGAATTAGCAAAAATCGTACACATTTGTACCAGTGAGGTCTTACAAATTCATACGAATTAGCCACCTCGTAAAAGTATGTACGAATTGCCGGGAGATTGGGTTGAAATGTTCATATCGGTGGATCGCTAATTAATTAGATCTAAATGCTCCTGTCATTTGCTGTGTTCAGACATAAGTTTTGTTTGATATTTGCTACATTGAGAAAGTGTATCTTCTTGGAGCAGATCAAATAAAAAGGGAGTTAATGTATTGAAATGTATGATGAAAATGTAGCTATGTACAGTAATATTGAAAATTGAGGATGCAACACATTGTGATGCATCGTGATATCGAATCAAATCGAATCATTGACATGATAATCTTAATCAAATTGAACCGTGAGACCAGTGAAGATTCACACCCCTAGAAGACACATTATGGCCATATTCCAGGATGACAATGTCAAGATTAATCAGGCTCAAATTATGAAAGAATGGTTGGGAGGGAGCATGAAGAATCTTTTTCACACATGAATTGTGGGGTGTACAGGGGTAGACTTTACAGAGTGTTTGACTCTTGCATTGTCAATACAAGATCTTGACCAAAAATTGATGGAAATAACATCACAACATGTTTTTCCATTAAATGGTAAATGGACTGCATTTAGATAGCGCTTTCAACAGACATCCAAAACGCTTTACATATTGCCTCACATTCACCCATTCACACCCATTCATAAGAGGTCTTGGAATCACTGCATTAATGATCCAATCATAGACTTTTAAGCATTTGCCTAGTAAAATCCAAACAGTGTATTATTTTTTTTGTTTTTGCGTTGCTTAATGTTTTAAATACGTTTTCATCAATTTAACTATTTAAGGAATAGTAGATTACAGCATAATGCTGTGTCATGTACTGTAACAGTTTCACAATTTGCAGAGCTTGTAAAACTTGTTTTCTTAGTTTGTAAATGATTGATAGTGCAAAGACCTCATTTTCTTGGTATCCTTGTTCTCTCTGCTTTTTTTCTTTCTCACTTTCCCATTTGCTCCCCTTCCATTTTTGTCTTGTAGTATTTTTTTCTTTCTTTCACTTGCCATTTCTTGTCAGATGAATTCCTGAGCTCCGATCTGCCTCCAAATGCCAGGGGTCGTGGGTCAAACATATGCAGCATGTGTTACAATTTATTACTACGCATTTGCTTTGAGATTTTTCTCCCCTGACAAGCTTAAGTAAATTATACTCTCTGCTCTGAACTAGAGACTGGGCTTACCCTGTCTCTATATGGACACTCTCAAGTCCAACGTGATTGGCTGGAGCCTCAGAGATTTTAACAGTCCCAGAAGGCTTTGGACTAGTGACATGGCAGCCAAACTGCACCTCAGTGTCTTTATTTATAGAAAACATATGCAAAGGGGCTGGTGGCACCTCCGAATGTAGGAAAGAGCTCTTGACAGTTAAATACGAATGGAGAGCAGAGTACCGTAGTCTAGAACAAATTTAATCAGCGAAAGGCACCTCACCTCCTCATTTCATTTGAATATGGTGGATGGCAACGTCAAAATATGTACATTTATCCCTCCCAAGCATATTCTTTATTCTTGAAGGCTCATTATTTCTGGGGGTGTACAGAAGGGACCTCAGGCCCTGGACTCCAAACTCAGTTGGTATTAATCAAAATTTATAAAGGCTGAAGGATGGAAATGGGCTTGTATGGCCAGCAGAGCATACACAAAAATTAATGCACAAATAAAACTCTTGATAACTTAATAAAAAATGTGTGTGTGTATATATATATATATATATATATATATATATATATATATATATATTAGTTTTTAAAACTACTTCACACTGAAAACTTAAGTAAAAAATATATATATATATATATTTATTTGTTATTTATGATTCAACACATAATTAAATAAAACGTTTTACTTTGTCAACCATGGAGACTTTTACTAACTTTTCTGTAACTTAACATAAAGAAACACTGTTCTCGCTCGCTAAGTTTAATTTCCTCCTGTGAGACAGCCATGCCCTTAGAATAAGTGGATGACACTCAGACGTTGTTTTTGTCTGGTAAGTTTTTTCCTTTGCTATACAGTATATAATGCCATCCTAAAGCGTCAGGAAATGTGATTCACAAGACCTGCAGGCACTCCAACACATACACAAACACACACTTACACATGCGCACACAGTACAAAAGTAGCTCTTCACTCCTGCGGTGCCATTTTGACCCAGTTATGCAGGTTAACGTTCTCTAGCGGTGTGCGAGAACCCTGCCTCCTATAGGCACTGCAACACCCACTTACAGAGCCAAGGGTGAACGGTTTGAGTTGCACAACACACCCTCAGACATTGAAAATAGTCTGTGTTTATCAGCAGCCGAGGACGGATGGGGGTGGGTGGGAAGGTTCGGAGGGGGGGCGTTAGCGTAAGGAAAAGACAGCGAGAGGGGAAAAATGCAGTGAATTGAAACTCGCAAACTTTCTAATGGAAATGGTGTTGACCCCTCGGCTGTATTGTCGGAGCTGAGGCATTGTTGCAATCAATATGCGCTCAGGGGAGAGCGCGCGGGGCAAGGACCTTTCGTTCCCCACCACGCCGGAAATAATGCGAGACGCTGATTTGTTATTTTCCAGACACTGCGAAAACAAGCAGACGGGTGGCAGTGCACGCAGGTGCCTCATTTTGGGAATACTTCAGAGATATGAAATAAACAGAGAGAGGAAAGAAATGTATCTGCGAATGAGGGATAAACAATATCGTACAGTTAGTGCCGGTCTGCTTTAGGCGGTGGCTGCGTGGGCAAATGGTGTTCATTAGTATTTCATAAATCATTATTGTAATGTTACACTAAGCTCTTTATTTTTTCTCCCCCCAAAAAGTATGATAATGTTCATAGCTGGGAAAAAAAATGCAGTCAGGTTTAGTATTACTTTCCTCTTTAGGCCTGGTTGTGTGCAGACATTGTTTTTGGCCTCCATAAGCCTATATCATACGCATACAGAAGATTTATTTGTATACAAATGAACAAAATTAATTGTTTAAATATACTACGTTCTAGTTTGGAGATGGTAAACGTTTTTAATCTTCTTGAAAGAAGTCTCTTATTCTTGCCAAGTCTCCATTTTGATAAAAAAACAAAAAAACAAAAAAAAAAGATAATGCTGTAACACATTATTCAAATTTAACTTTTCTATTTTAATATGATTTAAAATCGAATGTATTCCTTTGATGTTAAAGCTGAATTTTTTGCAGCCACTACTCCATGATTCTTCAGATATCATTCTAATATACTGATTTGGTGCTCAAGTTTCTTGTTATTGTCATTCATATCCTTTCTTATTATTATCATCAATGTTGAAAACAGTTGTGATGCTTTATATTCTTGTGTAAAACATGATTTCAGGACTTTTTGATGAATAAAAAGTTCAACATAACAGAATTGGTTTGACATAGAAACACTTACTGCCACTTTTGATCAAATGACTATGTTTAATTTCTTTTTTTTTTCAGTAATCACTCCAAACTTTTGAACAGTATTGTATACAGCAGGGGTGTCCAAAGTCGGTCCTGGAGGGGCCACTGTCCTGCAGAGTTTGGCTCCAACTTGCCTCAACTGTCTGGAAGTTTTTAGTATGCCTAATAATACCTTGATTAGATGGTACAGGTGTGTTTAATTGGGGTTGGAGCTAAACTCTGCAGGACAGTGGCCCTCCAGGAGTAGGATTGGACACCCCTGGTATACAGTATATTATTATTATATTTTTTTGAGCATCAAATCAGATTTAGCTGGCGATTTTTGGTTTGTCATTCTTCCTTGAGTGTTTACGTCACATCTATAAGTGATCAAAAGTAGGACTACTATGCAAAGCAGCAGATAGTATGCTCAAATAAAATAATTTGTAGAACTTTCTTCTTCTATTTGATAGATTTTGGTGTAGCTAGTCAGATTCACTCTTATATGGTAGACATCAGACATCATTGTGACCGATCTTGAAGACATCCACAATCTACTTTTCAAGCGAATCGTAGAGATTGTGATGTCCTCGTAATAATATTATAATACAGCAATGACTGCCTACTAAATGGCTGTGATGACTGGCCAAATTATATCATGTGTCTATCTTTCATGCGTGGTGATGCATTTGAAAAACAATTCAACAGCAGTAGGGCTGTGCGATTAATAAAATTTTAGTTTTGTTCCGATTTTGGCTTCCAACGATTATGAAAACAAAATTATCGTTGTGCCGCATGCCTTCCCTTTAAAGCGGTGTGCTTTCGCCCCTCCTTAAAAGCATAAACTTAACATACAATTCATGGAATGAGACTGTCGTAACATGCAGTCTATTGTGGGACATGCTTTATTTTAAGAAGAGTTATTAAAAGTGCATTAAACTGCGAAAAGTTTCCGGAGGCGGAGCAGAACACAGATGAGCAGTATACTTGGGGTTTCAGGCATGTGCTTAAACGGTCAAATACACACAAAAATATGTCAAAATGTCTGTCTTGGAGAGTATTTACATAAAGACAGTCAGATGTGTCTTCAGTAAATAAACAGTTGGGAAAGAAATCGGATGCATGTCATTATATTAGATCAATGCATTTGGTCTTACCGCCTAATGCACATACCTGTCTGTGTAATTAATGTTAAACAAAAGACAAAGAAAAAAAAAATCACTCAGTGCTCTTGACTGAAGAACTTTAGTAGTTTTAATAAGAATCAATGTATATTAAATTCATACAGTGAAGACGATACTTTTAAAGTTTAACTCTGAGTGTAATGTCTATTTTGACAACTGATTGTTTAATTCAGTACTGTGTTTTAGTCCATAGGCTTATTCAAGTCTGGATATTCTCACCGTGATGTGATTTTGGGAAGATTGCCCACCTCGAGTAGACACAGGCAACCATATACCTCAAACCATCCAAAAATTATTCTGCTAATAACTTGTAGTTTTATATTTCAACCATAGATGGCGACAGATGGCGGCCAGAGTTGCATATTGCAGCTTTAATAAAGAATCTATCATTCATTTTTCAGTGTTGAAATTATTGGGGGCAGTTAGAGTAATGGGTTAATCTTCATTGTGTTTCTCGAGACTGCATGTGTTTGTGTGGATATTATCACCTCAAATGGCCCTTGATGTCAGATGGCAAAAAACATATCCAAAATGAGGTGTTGGATAAGTTGAGGATACCCTCATGTGAAGTGCACCACTTGCTTAAGCTCAGTATTACCCACTCATTTTATTGGTTACCCTTTCTACTCACACACACACCTGGCTGAAGTGTCTCTTAACGTGTATAGACTTTGCTGCTAAAATGACTACTGTATTTAAGGGCCTCTTGACTACTCTGTACTTCTGAACACACACACACACACACACACACACACACACACACACACACACACACACACACACACACACACACACACACACACACACACACACACACACACACACACACACAATAGCACTGATTTGCTCCTCTGAGTCTGTCCTGCTACCCTCTGAGCAACAATTTACTAGGCAGTCCATGATTTTCATTTACTGTTACTGCAATATTCGTATGCTGCACTTGAACTGTAGACATGTGTGATTCCCATATTACTCTTGCACACATGATAAAGAGATCTTGAGAACCTCAAAAGTGTGATTTTCAATATAGGAGTTGTGCAGCTCACACAATTCTTCTCCTTTCTCAGCTCGGTGTCTTTGATAGTATAGATGGGAACATTTTATCTGTGAACATACGAGTGGAATAAATCTGTGCTATATTACCAGATGCAGCTGTGATTCCTGAAAGAGCAAAAGCCTCCAGCATGCTAAGAGCACATTCAACATGGAATATTTATCTTCTTCTCTTCACTAGGAATCAGGGCCGTAACCATCATAAGGCAATGAAGTCCCACCCCTAATAATTAGAAATGGCCAAACTGCCAAACTTTTTTTAGGATGATAAAAAGTTTAAAAAGCTTGTCTGCCTCAGCAGTCTAACAGCGCTAGTCAATGTCAAAATAATTGAGATGGCCAATCTGTCTGTCTGTCTCTGTTCCACCCTCCCCACCCAAATTTTCAACATTTAAAGTTTGTCTTCACAGCCTTTTCTGAAAAATGTGTTATTTTATTTTATATGTGTGTTCATTTTAATTCTTACGTTTCAAATTTAAATAAGAATTCTGCATCCTGTTAACTCAATTCAAATTAATTGAGTAACCATGGCGGCCGCAGTACGTGGGGGTAAAGACAGACAAGGCCAGAGAAAAAGGAGACAGAGAGGGAGAGGGGAGAGAGGCTAAAGGAAAAAAAAAACCTCTGGGTCTGGTTCCCAGAACACACTGCCGCTCTGTCCTCAACCAGCTGAGAGGCCCTCACTCGCAGTGACATGCAATGGTACTGGATGCTCCACGGTGGATGGATCCATACTCCTCTGCCTCCTGGCAGACGACAATGGCTCCTCCGACTACAGGCATCCGGCAGCGAGCTCCCCATTCCCTCTCTTTGCCTGCTCCTCCCCATTATGGCGGACAGCAGCAGGTCTGGCCTCTGGCGAATGGCGGCATCTACTCCATCCGACAGCAGCCACAGTTCCTTGACCCAGGAGCACAGCAGCGAGCTCTCCATCGCTCCTTTGTGCTGCCTGATCCCCTCAGCACCACGATCCCCCTCAGTGACGAGGGCTCTCCGACAGCAGGTCCCTCGTTCCTCCTGGATTTCGGCACCAATGTAACAATGTTCAAGGCTCAGGGAAGAATGAGGCTGGAACAGGCAAATGATCAACGTAACTTTAATGACAAAATTCTGTCATCCATGCATGACATGTCAGAGACAATTCCGACTTAATGAGCGTTTTTGGCAGCTTCTGTTGAATGCAGACGGGGATTAACACTCACTTGCGTCACCAGCCTCGCTCCGTACCCACGGCTCTCGGCCCTGCCCTGCTTGACACACATTGATTTCAAGCACCATTATTTGATTTACTGCTCCCAATAGAAAATACACTCAGCCATCTCTTTTGAGCAAAATTCAGTTCAAATGTAATAGTTTTGTGAATAAGTCACAGTCTATGTGATGAAGGAGTCATGTTTGCACTGAATAGAATGACAAAAGGGGGTCGTACACTGGACGGGAAGCACCACGTCTTGGACAACTCGCAGGTATCGCACACCGGACGCACATTCTATGATTATCAGTTTATGGTCAGCAATATTTTTATGTTTAATTATGAAATTAAGATAATGTCTATACTATGTTATGATTGTACTATACAATTAAATACAATCGTTGCTAAGTCTGCTGCCTGAATATTTTACCTCAGGGCGTAACTTGCATGAACTAAAATTCATTGAGAATCTTGCCTGAAAATCCGTAAACATCAGCAATCTTTATCCACAAAGCTGATTTCTGTATTTTGTCCCTCAGAATCAGTGGTTTGTCGCATGTAATTCAAGGTATTTCCAAATTTCAGTTTTTCGTCATCTTTGTTACGCTATACTCTACACTATTTTCAGCAATATTAACCAAGTAAGTGTGTGACCTGTTGCCAGTTTATTTATTATATTTTTCTTATAGGTCTATGTTTAGGCTTTGTTCAAGCAGTTAAACTATAATTGTAAAGGTAAATATATTTTGCAAAACGCTTCAGTCCGAAACACCTAACTGCAGCCTGGGAATGGACCCTTGCATCTGTGTGTACGTGTGTGTCTACGTTATAACTGTGGGCTTCTTTCATCTTCACTGACATTGACAATTTTCCTTGCATGATCCACAGAGTGCATTTGCGTGCGTCTCCTCACCCCCCCACGTCCATCATCTTGTCACACACACTCACACATCTGGCCGTCTGCCAAGATATGTGTGTGACTGTGAGTGTGTTTGGGTGGGTTTGGGTGTCTTGTTGATCCTAGCTCACCCCTCTCTTGTCAATCTAGCATTACCCAAGGCCTCTCATCCTACCCTGACTCTGACAAGCATCAAACCTTTCCACGGCACTCTTTGTTTCTTTGGTCTTCACTCAATTGCCTTAGGCCGTCCCTCAGGCTCAATACATGATACTGTTCCTTGTTGTGAGAATGCTTGTTAGTCCAGACCAGAGTACTGGCTTTCTGTACTACAGTAACCGGTCAGTGAGACTGTAGTAATTCTATCTTCTATAACTGTATCCTCTTTATCTAAAGCCTGATAAGGTGTAACCCTGCGCTTAGGTTTCCTCTCACACCTGTTTGGCCATTGTTTGGCATCGCCGCTAGTGTTTCCACTACAACAGTAGCCCATTATAAGCCTTACTATTAAATGGATTGATCGACATTATTTTGATGTCATATACTCAAGAGTCACATTGGTTTGTGAATGGACATGAAAGTTAATCTAGTGGCCGGAACAATGGCTCTCTGGATCCATTCTCTGCAGTCTGAGGTGGGGCTGAATAAGGAAAGGGGACGACAAGGGGCCACTTCTCACGTTTGGCCACCGGACGGTATTTGATAGAGACGTTTATGTACAGAGGCTTTGTTATAGAGAACGTGGAGGTGCAGAAGGTGGGTTTTTGGATGGAGGACATGTAATGTATGCAGATGTCAGTCAGTGTGTGTTTGTACATTAGCAGAGCAACACAATATATTGATGTTACTAAAATCCTTCAGTACTATAACTCTGCTTTAAAAATGTTGCAGCATATACTGTAGCTTTGCAGTTTGGTGGAATGATGCCACAATCAAACAGTTCAGAGAGTTCATAGAAATCAGAGGGTTTTAAAAACAATTTATTGAATCAAGTCACTGTGCAGAAATCCCTGTGAGGTATTATTGTAACCTCAAGTTTGTTGCTGAGTCAGGTATGGAAATTTCAATGTTTTATTAATTAGTGCATATATTGTAAATTGATCTTTTTTAATATAATACAAACTGAGGTCCTCATTTCCTATGCAAGATAAATATTGCTTTAGAAATTTTTGATTTCTAAAATGATTCATTATAATTAGTTTTTATTGTATAAAAACTATCAAAAATGAAATGTATATGTAGATTATCAATAAATAAATAAACACAGGCTACTCGAATTTATTATTTTATTTTATTTTATTTCTACATTTAAAAATATATATTTTAAATAAATAAAAAAAAAAAATTATCCCAATTTAACCTTTGCCTTTAAATATTTTAATAGTTCAAAGCGATTGTGTCGTGAACTATTTTTTAGTTATTTAATTTATTTACTGAGTAGCTTGATTGTGAATTTGTTGAACTACTTTACATCATGAGCATCTTGGCGCTTGTTAAACTACAAAGTGGTTTAAAGTAGTAGGCCTTGTAGTGTAAGTTTCAAAGTAGCTTCCTTAAAACTGTATAAATGCTTCTATGTGTTTACTAAGGATTAGAGAGCTGGAAACACACACGCACACACACACACGCACGCACGCACACTCACACTCACACTCACACACACACACACACACACACACACACACACACACACACACACACACACACACACACACACACACACACACACACACACACACACACACACCTTCTGCATTTTCCAAGAAGAAAATGGTGAGTAGTACATGTGCTCCATGTATATACATGTGCTCATGTGGCCGACGTGACTTCGAGCCTGTCTGATTTCCCAATCTTGATCTCGTTTCTGTTCCCCCTGCTTCTCCATCTCCCTATTATAAAATAGTAAAAAAGCCAAAAAATAATATTGTTCCAAAATGTGAGGAAATCCATTCTACAAGCACACAGAGTCCCACACACACTCGTAGCGCGTATATACACTCTCCCTGTGTCTCTCCTGTCTCTCACTGGCTTACTTGGTTCTGGCTGAATAGGCACACTTGTTTGAATGTCATATTTACACCGACGCTTTGTCAGAAAGCGAACTTCCTCGGGCGTGAGCGGCGGAGCCCGAGCATATGGCCGTCAGACTCTGGGGAGATATGACAGCCTATCCGAGCGGGCGTGCGGCGCTGGCCGGGCAGATGCTCTGGGCTTGGCGGCGATTAAGTGGAGATCATCACTGTTTTCTTTGAGCACCACTGTGCCTTGTACTCAGAAGTGTTTGGTTAATCACTGTCTGCATTCGACAGAAGCTGCCAAAACGCTCATTAAGTCGGAATTGTCTCCGACATGTCATGCTTGGATGACGGAATTTTTTTTCCACCAATGTGTTTTTTTTTCTAAGCGGGAAGCCAATCACACATCGGTGTGTGCGGTTTGTTGCTCATATGACACTGATATCTGTTTGGAGTTTACTGTATGTAGTGTGCAGCTCTTCTTTCAGTCTTTGTCTCTTGTGTGCTGATGGTTTGTGTGTGCGCGTCTGGCCTGGCCTCTGAGGAAGGAGACTCTTTCTTTTCTCATCTGTTCGGCTGAGGAGCTTCTAGTTTCTGCATGTTATTAGCAAAACGCTCCGAGTCACACTTATACAGCTCAATGTGTGTGTGTGTGTGTGTGTGTGTGTGTGTATAAATATATGTGTGGCTGCATGCAGACGGAGCAACACTTTCTCCTCCTGTGTGAGAAGTGTGTGCATCACACATCGACTTGTATGTTCATGTATTTTTATTTTGCTTGTTCTCCATGCCGTTCCACTCTTTAAGCCGTCATCCTCTCCTGATCACATCCCACAGCTATACTTTATTTCCCTAAACGCTGCTGTTCCTGTGCATGAAAAACATTTTTTAAGTGTGGCAAAACCAAGGCATTGTAAGACACGCAGCCTGTATGAGCATTATGTCTGGTTAATCACAGCATAAATACAAATAATAATATGATTACTGCATCTCTGTTGTCGTGCGGCGCTGGAAAATAACATTTACCATTCCCTTTTTATGTTAATCGTCTTGTTAGCAAATAACAGACTGCTTCTAGTGCCGAGCTAATGCCGCTATTCTTCCAGCTGTGTAGCAAAATGTACATATATAAATATATAAAAGCCAAAATAACCTATTTGTAACACACCCACACTGATATTGCATCATGCGATTGGAGGTGCTGTTCTCTAAAATGTAAAGCCTTTGCTCATTTGCTCTACAATAACTGCACTGTATTAGAGCGACTTAGAATGCATTTGCATGGCAAAGCAGTCATGCTCACCTTGTAGAAAAAAAAACACTGGGATCCCCTTTTTTACAGGTTGGAGATCCCTTTAGAGGCTTTTTGCCCATTTTTCAATGGGCCTTTCAGTTGTTTTCTTTGTAAACCTTTTCATTGTAATGCTGAATATATGCAGCTATGATTTGCCAGAGAACTCGTAATTCCATACATTTATTGATTTGTGCTGCTGTATGAATCCATGCACACTTATTTCTATCAATATTCCTCATCAGAAGTGTTTTTCCCCATATTTTTTCTAGAATAATCTCCATTGACGATTTCTCATTGTCTTTGAGTGTCCTCACAGCTCACGTCAAGGGGATCTCAATCAGATTTGTCTTTAGGGAAGGCAGAACGAGTAGCGTTCTGGTGTTTCGCCGATCACAAACAGGATATGAGGTCTTGATTGAGTAGCGGTGCGTACAAGACAGTCTGTCATAGTGTCCTTACAGAGAAGCCGATTCCCATCGTGACCACCCTTCAATCACAAGGCCTGTTTGGTTAACGCTTCATTAGCATGGGTCTCCACGTACAACATGATGGGCAATAAGGATGTTTTTATACCAGGGGCCTATACCATGAAGCCGGTTTAGCTGGCTAGCCAGATATGTTTAAGCTTAGTTTGTGCCAATCCTGGGTTTTAGGTACCATTAAAGTGGTTTGGCTTTTAGCTGTGTTCATCTCCATAGTAACTTACACTCCATGGCTAACCTGCTCCAGGGCAGGTTATGTTCTGGATAAGAGAACTCAAACTGAAATTAGACCAATCAGTGGTGAGCAAAGTGACACACCTCTGATTAAATGAAGTCACTCCCCCTGTTTCTACTTCAAATTAAAGGACACTACATAGCAAATGGTTTTAAAGACTAAAGTGTCTGGCATTTAACAATGCTTATTTATTATAATAATAATTTTGAATGACTTGGATATCATTTTAGTAATTATTATACCCTTAATCAAGAACATGAAGGAATTGAAAATAATCAAAGATATTTGATATTTGAAATCCATTTGCTTTACTGTTGCCCCCCCACCATTTGCTTATCAGAAGGGCGACCTGGAAGACAATAGAGAAGCCTTTAGGCCACGTGTGTCACACCTTGCGGGGGAAGTTTGGTTTGAGTTTGGTTTGATTGGTCGGTTTGAAAAGAATACATTTGGTTTCAGTCACATGGTCAAGGAATAGATAAAAGCAGATGGAACTATTGCTCTTTCTCTTTTTCCTCTGGTCTTTTTCCTCTGGGGGGCTTACTCTCTGGCTCTTGAGGTCATTGGGGCTTCTATTCTTTGCTCTCTTCTTCTCTCTTTCTCTCTCTCTCTCTCTTTTTCTCTCTCTCTCAGGTAACATTTTATTCATGCTGTGTACGATTAATGGTATAAGTTTATCATCTCATACATCCATTTTGAAACTATTTTAAGTGTAACCATAACCAGATTTTGTCATTAAATCCTTTATATTACAAATTGTGCTAACTAGTTTTGATTTGGTATTGACTTTGAAGTGCTCCCTATTGCAATACAATATAGTCACATTATAGCAACGCTCTCCCACATATTTTGCTATTGTAACTGCACTTATTTCCGTCGTTGGTATAAGTTGCAGTGGGTGGAAACAGACGAGAAATGTACAGTTTTCTTCCATCTTTCTGATAACGTTTCTTTAAGTCTTCTGGCAACCCTGCAGATTGAACCATCTGCAGGAGTCCACTCTTACAGATGGTGCCGAAACCCGGGAATCCCTTGCAGTGAATTTTCTGAAATTTACTTGGATCTGTGTAAGAATGAGGACATCTTTCACAGTTGATCTTGTGAATAGATTGAAGCTGACCTTCTGACCAAGGAATGGGTAAGGCTGTTTTCATTGTTTAATGGTTGAAGGAATTGCATGAAACAGAACTTAGAAGGTTTTAAATAGCTTCAATAGTCCCATTACTGTACAATCCGTGAATATTCAGATAATCTCCTCGGGATGGAAGGGAAATTTTCTAGTGAAGTATTGTTTGCTTTATGGAGTGAAAAAGTTGAGCCTACCTTGTCTAAACTCAAGAAAGAGTATATTGGAATTAAAAGTTCAGATGAAGAAATGTTCAAATATTGGGAATTAAATGGCAAACACCAAAAGAAATCAAAACATGGTGAAATAATTGAGGCTTTAAACTTCATAAGTTGTAAAAGGCTACGTGATGTGACAACACATCTATTTTCAAGTATAGATGCAAAATGTAAAGAAGTGGATTCTAAAAATGAAGAAGCAGAAAAGTCTGAGGCAAAGATTCAATATCTTCAAACACAGCTAGATAAATTACTAGTTGAGCAGTTAGCCCTGACTGCAAAGTGTAGCAAACACAAGGAAACCATTGCAGATCTCAAGGCTAAGCTAAATGCTAAAAAGCTCATACCTCCCAGACCGCTTAACAGCGATGGGATTAAAAAACATGTTCACTTCTTAGATGAAGTGACTTGCTCTAATGAGTCTGAAGCGTTTAGTTCAGAAAATGCACAAGAAAGTGTGCCTATTTCAGTTCTTAAGGTGATGCAGCACCGTAATAGCGCAGAGTCATGTACCAGTACGCATGGTGTGCAAGCATTAGAGAGACATGAATACCCTCAAACTCCAGGAGAACATAGCAGACAACCCAATGGCAAAGAGAACAGGCTTTGCAGTTTCTGTCAGAAAATAGGCCATTCAGAGGAAAAATGCTGGTCACTTGGAAGGGGTAAACCTCCACCTTATTTTCAGAAAAATAGGAAATTACTTTCTAAGGGCAAAGATCAGCGCTCATTTGCAGGTAAAACTCTCAGTGAGTTGACTGCATTGTTCATGCAAGGCCTTCAACTATTAACTTCACTTGCGAGCGGGCTAGCAGCCTAATAGCAATGAGTTTAATAGTAAAATATCCAGATTGCAATGATCCTGTTTGTATTTTCAAATTTGTAATTGGACTAAACACATTGTGCGCATTGATTACACATTTTAGTTGTTTGTGCTACGAGTTACACATAGACTTTTTATTCTTTAAAACACGATTGCTTTACTGTAAGTGTTGTATGAAACACTTAGGATTAGGCTGTAGATGCTATGCATTCTAGGCCATGTATCTTGTGTAAATTGGAATAACTTTAATACTGGAATTGTATAGCAATTTCAAGATTGCATGTGTGTCTATGTTGAATTTGTTAGTCTCCTATAGTGGAAACTCTGCTATTTCCTATATAGCTGTAGTTAAACCATGTACAGGAGCACAGAATTGCCATGTGGCTACAGTGTGAATTACAATTGCATTTACCATGAGAATGTTTTCATCACAGCAGGATTTGAGAACTCCAAACTTTGCATTTTATCATGCTCTTTAACAAAAACATTGGTGGGAGAAGATTTTGAGCCAGACCACACCTCATACTGATATTGTATTGCTGGCTGCCTGTTTTACAACAGGGCTAAATTTGCATCACAATTGCAGACTTCCTCACCATGTTTGGGCATGATTTACACATAGTCAACAGCTAAATTCAGTCACATAGATTAAGTTAAATCTACATCTGCCTCACAAAATGTCTTTACATCTAGACTGTTATAACTGTGAATTTCTTCCAGTTATTGTTTGTTTTGTTTTTTTCTTTTTGATTTACTAAATCAGGGATTACTTATCTCACCAAGTTAAATATCAAAAGGGTATTTCTCATCCTTACCTAGTGTAAAATATTATTTTATCATTGTATTGTAAGAATGCATTTGATTTTGAATTTTGATTTCTGAGTCTTTGTATTTTTCCATTTTACAATGTAACAATGGTTTTGGACATGAATTCAATTGAATTTCTTTATTTGGTTACACAATATTTTGCTGATACTTCTCATGAAAGAGGGGTTTAAAACCAACAATGATTGTTGTTTTGTTATAATGCAATTTATTTCAATGTTTCTAAAAAATTAATGTAAGAGCCTGTGAGATCTTCTTTTATTCTAAACCTTGACCACTTTATTAAGTACATCGAGTTAAAGGCTTATTGCCAGAGATTAGTTTAATCTGACCATATCAAACTTCTGACCAATGACAAATGCCATGTATGCTATTTTGCTGTTTGTTGGGCTATATGTTACAGGATTCCTGCCCCTCTAGTTCACCTCCTGTTCACCTCTGCATCAGAAAGAGAGACAAGCTTTTGTTCTCATCGTCAGTGACTGTTCTTGAGGTGTGAAGGATTCAATGGACGTTTTGCATATCAATGATGTTTGCACCATACCATTTGATGAAGTTCTCAAGCAGGGCTGCAAGGAGAACGAACACTGAAGACTGACAAACTGCCTTTGCAACATGCCTGGACGACAAGTCTGAAGATGACATCTACACACAACTGAAAGCATGTCTTTGTTGACTGTGTCACCTCTGGACACTTTATGAACGTGGCCAAACGTGCCAAGGGGGGACTGAAGGAATTGAAAATAATCAAAGATATTTGATATTTGAAATCCATTTGCTTTACTGTTGCCCCCCCACCATTTGCTTATCAGAAGGGCGACCTGGAAGACAATAGAGAAGCCTTTAGGCCACGTGTGTCACACCTTGCGGGGGAAGTTTGGTTTGAGTTTGGTTTGATTGGTCGGTTTGAAAAGAATACATTTGGTTTCAGTCACATGGTCAAGGAATAGATAAAAGCAGATGGAACTATTGCTCTTTCTCTTTTTCCTCTGGTCTTTTTCCTCTGGGGGGCTTACTCTCTGGCTCTTGAGGTCATTGGGGCTTCTATTCTTTGCTCTCTTCTTCTCTCTTTCTCTCTCTCTCTCTCTTTTTCTCTCTCTCTCAGGTAACATTTTATTCATGCTGTGTACGATTAATGGTATAAGTTTATCATCTCATACATCCATTTTGAAACTATTTTAAGTGTAACCATAACCAGATTTTGTCATTAAATCCTTTATATTACAAATTGTGCTAACTAGTTTTGATTTGGTATTGACTTTGAAGTGCTCCCTATTGCAATACAATATAGTCACATTATAGCAACGCTCTCCCACATATTTTGCTATTGTAACTGCACTTATTTCCGTCGTTGGTATAAGTTGCAGTGGGTGGAAACAGACGAGAAATGTACAGTTTTCTTCCATCTTTCTGATAACGTTTCTTTAAGTCTTCTGGCAACCCTGCAGATTGAACCATCTGCAGGAGTCCACTCTTACAAACACATGTATCATTTTAGTTAATCAATAATTAATAGGCACATCGTTAAAATGAATATAAATAGCCTATATAAAGGTCATACAAATAAGCTTTTCAAATCAATAAATAAAGCTATAAAAATTACTACATGTGAGTTTAAATGTTCAATTCTCTCTATATATCAACTAAACTAACTTCATAACTTTTACTTGCACTGAGTAAGTAAGATTTTTCTTAAAGTTGTCCACTTTCATAGACAGCTCTTTTCTTCTTCCTGTGTAAATTAGTTTAAATTCTTAATATTTTCAATCATGTAATATTCTGCAGAAGAGAGAAATCAATTTCGCTGCTTCTCTCGCGAGAAGTAGATGTCAGTTTCACTGATCACAGCATGTGATTGGCTGTTCACTAATGATGTCACAGCTAAAATCCTAAACTCAGGATCAAAGCCTGAGTTGACAGAGAAAGCTGATGATCAGCATCATGGGACCAACAAAGCCTGAATAGATTGGTTTGGTTTTGTCAACTCTAAACTAATCCTGTAACTCTGAGTTTGTTAAACTACCATCATGGTACAGGCCCCAGGTCTGTACTACAAAAATAAATAAATAAATAAATATATAAGGATTTGAGCGAGTTTGACAAGTGCCAAATTGTGATTGTTAGACGACTGGGTCTGAGCATCTCCAAAACTGCAGCTCTTGTGGGGTGTTCCCAGTCTGCAGTGGTCAGTATCTATCAAAAGTGGTCCAAGGAAGGAACAGTAGTGAACCTTGCAACAGGGTATGGGTGGCCAAGGCTCATTGATGCACGTGGGGAGCAAAGGCTGGCCTTTGTAGTCCAATCAAACTGTTAATGCTAGTTCTGATACAAAGGGGTATAGTGGCTGTTTTGGCAGCAAAAGGGGGACCAACACAATAGGTCACAATTAGGTCATAATGTTATGCTTATACTTATACACTTATAGACAATATATGTATATCTTAGTAGCACCTCAATTCAAGGTCACTTTTTGGTAATCATCATGATGAGATAAAATTTAAATATAGTCAGTTTTGTCTAAAGGGACAAAACTAAAAATATTTTCTTGGTGCATTAGGCCTTGCAGTGTTAAAGCAACCCTTCTGCTGTCTTTACTGTCTAATATTAATGTAATATTAATAAAACCTAAAATTGTTTACTTGAATAATGAGAAAGTTGAAGCATTTTAGCTAATTGAGAAAAATAATTGAGAAAACCTCATTATATTGTCTATTTGTATGTTATAAATACATATTACAAGTATTAACATCTGTTATTACTTTTATTAATATTGAACTTTTAAAAATGAAGGAGTGAGTCAAATAACATATTAGTTTTTGCTGTGTCATGACATTTCACTACTGACTACTGAAATTGTATATCATGACAACCCTCATGAGCAAGAAACATCAGTCTGTCAGCTGCAAAACCGATATAACGATATCGTGAGAGGTTGCCACAAATAGCTATGCGAACGTCCACCTCTGCGATAAATCCATTTCACTTCTACGTCAAACTGCACTGTTTGAGCTCATCTGGAGGAGAGAGAGCAAGAGAGAGGTAGAAAGAAACCTGGGAGGCTAAGCGAGAGAAAGACAGAAAGCACAGCAGATGCTGCGCCGATTAGCTGGATTAGTTCCACTGCATTTTCAGCAATAAAGTTGCAAGTCATTTGGCTGAGAGCAAATGAGATGCACAAATGAAACTCTGTCAAAGTGTTAGAAGCAGAATTAGCATGTTTCGCTAACTCCCCTGATGCGCAGTTTATATTGTGACCCAAATACGAATCCCCAAACAAAATCTCAATATAGACAACTGTCAGGACCACATTAACTTTATTTATGTGAAAATAGAAGGTGCTTTGATATTTGATGAGGATACATTTTTGTTTTGAATGTCTAACGGTTGCTATTCTCCTTTAGCCTATCTGGAATGGGTTCCTGTGCTAACTAGCCATGAAAGTGTGCTGCTTAGACGTCTCTGATTCTGTAAATTGCAACGAGGAAGAAGTAATTGTGCTAATAGGATTTTGTCTATGTGATTTTGTTAATGGTCTGAAAATATCCCATTTCAGTTCATTTAGAGGAGTAGAATGTGTCTTATTTGAGTGCTTATCTATGCTTGTTTTTCCTGATTATTCTGTATTTTTCAGCAACAGCCAATTTTCTCCCAATTAAAGCATGATATTAGTGCTTAGAGGCTAAATGAATATGAAAACATTACATTACAGCTCAACATTTGCTGGCTGTGATTAGAACGATAATTGTAAGTGTGTGTACTTTTATTTCTTAACTTGCTAATCCAGGTGTATGCTAATCCATACAGTATTTGAGACAAGCTAGCCTAACTATTAAAGCAATAATGTATGCGAGAATGCTTGCATCTTATTGACAGCACATTTATGTTCAGGAGCGTAACCCTGAAAGCGGTTTCTAACTAGCTTTACTTGGGTACAAAAACTCCAGCTCTGCCAGTTGGCCCAAAGTTAGCGGGGAGCTGTCGGAGTAAATGGCAGCAGCTGCTCGCAGTTCTAAAGAGCATGTCCCAGTCAGCGCAGGAAAAGTCATGGCATCTACATTAATACTACCTTAATGGCCCATCTGCCGCTCCGTAGGGTCCCCGCACCACTCTATGGAGTCATAGGCGTTTGACAGGCAGTCTTCAGCATGCCAGACGCCCACCGCATGCCAAATGGCCCAGAGACGGCCTGACGTCGCCCGGATCTGTCAAACTCTTTCCTCACCGCTCGTCAAAAATGTCCCCGGTGAAAGTTACGACGGCTTTTCACACGTGAACGCTTCTGGATGTGCGGGGAGGACATCAGATGAGTTGACGGCTAGCAATTGACACCTCTTTCTCTCTCTCGTTCTGTTATACTATCTCTCCCTTCTTCATTCAGTCACTCTCTTGCACGACGCGATGGAGATCGAGATCTGGAGAACTTTTTTCCACAGCTGTTTAAAGGAAAAAATTCAACCCAGGCTCACTGTAAAAACAAGCCTGTGGCGACATTTCTGCAAAATTACATTGCTTCTTGCACGTTTCGCGACACTTTCAAAGTGGAATTTCCAGTGAGTGGTGCTAAAAGTCTGTTCAATTTTGTCCGAAACAGATGAACATGAATGTGGCAGCGTTTTATTACGCTGGTTATGTATCACGGCAGTTGCAATGTTCCGTGAGTGCAGTTAAAAGGTTAATACTGTATGGCATTTGAAGATAACGTAACCAATAGTGTTAAGAAAAAAAAACACATTTCCTGAAGCAAACGTAGCTTGCTTGTGCAAGTTTTTGAACTCTTTTATCATGACTCGTGTTTCACGGGACTCGCATCCGTGTCCGCAAGTGCAATGCTGTACCAGGTGAGCAACCAAGTAAGTTTAGCTACTATGTCAGAAAAGCCAAACATATGTGATGCATATAAAACATGCACTATGAAAAGAGTGTTTTGAGGTTATAATAGTATTGTGAAATACTACTGTGCTAAAATACGTCTTTATTAATTAATAATCTTCCCTTGTAATTATAATTTGGCTGAAAAGTAATAAAAGTTTACTGCCACTAGTGTTAATTTCAGCTCGTACTGTATGTTTTTGGAGCTTTGCAGAAATGTAGGTAGAGGCATGTTTTTCCAATGAACCTTAGTAAAATTTATTTTTAAAAAATATTGTATTTCATTTTTTACCACATAGCGGCCAGCGCAGCTGCACACTGAAAATCGACGACAAAACATTAAACTGCGTAAAAACCCCTTTCACCGTAGGCCTTTGTTTGAATCACAGCTTGATATTGTTAAGAGTTTAGTTTCCAATTACAAATGCTGTTTTCTGACCTAGCCGTGCACCAGACAGCATGTGTGGGCGACTGAAAGTACAACGTTATACTGTGTTTGAAAGTGCTGCGCCGTTCTGTTTTTTCTCCATATTTAATAATATGTAGATAGGCAGGATAAGGCATGGTATCATTTATTATTTAAAACCAAACAAGCCAAAAAAGAAGTGATGCGATCTTTTCTGGGGAGGGGAGGGGGGGGGGGGTGGGTCAGGGAAAGGCCAGTGAGGGAACAGTTGGTTGGTTATCTGGAGGTAAAAATATGCATGTGTGTGTATTTTGCCACCAGCTCTTCAAAGGCTAGCACTCTGCTGTAACACAGCTGGGAACAGCAGGGAAAGTTGAAGAGTGCCTTCCTCTCCTCCTCCTCCTTTCTGCTGATGTGTAATGTTTTTCCTCTACCTCTCTCCCTCTCTCTTTATCAAACCAAAGTTTCGTCTTGCCTTTCGCCCCCTCACTCCCTCACTCTCCGTCTCTCTGGGCATCTCTGCTCTTCTGTGGCAGTCCCAGCCGGAGGGAGAAAGAAAAAAAGGGAGGAGGAAGATGAGGAGGATGAGTGGAAAGGGTGTTCTATGATACTGCTTGTGAACCTGTGATGCCTCCTCGCTGAACTCTCCCCAGCGATCTATTCCTGCATTCTGTTCCATCTAATTCTAGTCAACCTTGCCTCCGATTACCAGTGCTGCTCTTTTACTAGTGCTAAAGGTACACTGTATCATCCTTGCATTAGAAACACTGTTGCTGAACTATGACTGGTCCTTGAAATTAATAAAGCTAGGTGTGTGTGTGTGTGTGTGTGTGTGTGTGTGTGTGTGTGTGTGTGTGTGTGTGTGTGTGTGTGTGTGTGTGTGTGTGTGTGTGTTTTACACAAAATTCCTACCATCTTACTATATAAAGACAGGACGTAATACGTCTTAAATCAATTAAAAATATAACTAGAAATCGTGTAATCGCACTTCACAGGCGTGCAAATTATCTTTTATGAACGCTTGCACTTCGATTCACCCTAAACTTGACATCTACTCTTGTCTGTAGATGGAGCATTCAGCAAATCCCCGTGCTGCTCTTATCAGGGGGTCAAGAGTTAAAATGTGCTGCACCGTAAGAATTATCCCGAGCGCCGTGTGGGTTTGAATGCTCCTTATGTTAGTGCTGCATGGAGTGAGTGATTTTAATTCAAACAGGGAAGTTCTTCATGTAATTAACCTTGAAGCCTGCCCCCACCCCTCTTTTAATTTAAGTCGTGTGCTTCACTGCGGGGTGTTTTTTTCCCCTCTCTCTCGTGCGCTTTCGATCTATCGCTTACTTGTTCTTTTTTTTTTTTTTTTTGGTTAACATAGATCATGGTGTTTGGCTGAGACATGAGGGTATTTTAGACCTCTGCTGGCACCTCAGGGTATGAATCTAAGAGATCAGCGTGTAGCCATGCAGACCTCATTGATAACCTGGAGGATAATCGTGTAGATGTGGATGCTGTGTGAGGAATCCTTTTTTAATGTTGTTGAAGAGTATACTTATAATCTGTAATGTGTATAACAAGCATATATCAGGTACACTGAAGAAAAAAAAAAAAAGTAAAAATTACTGAAAGGGTTAGTTCACTTTAAAACGAAAATTACCCCATGATTTACTCACCCTCAAGCCATCCTAGGCTTTCTTCTTTCTGATGAATACAATCAGAGCTAGCCTATTAATAAATATCCTGTGAATAGTGAATCAATGGGTTTTATTAATAATAATTAAAAAAAAAATAATAATAATAATATATATATATAATTAAAACTTTATAAAGTAAAATATCTAGCTTCTGTCAGACCGCCTATGTAACTGGCGCGACGTATGACATTGGAGCGTAAGCATTTTGAATTGCGAGAGAAGCGTTACACTTTCTTTGTAAGTTGAATAAGGAAGCTAGATATTTTACTTTATAAAGTTTTAAATATGGATATTTTTCTTACAAAAACCCATAATTATTAAAACCCATTTGTGCCCAAATTTTTCTGAATGGTTTTATGCATATAGTCATGTTAATAGTGTCCTATGTGAACATGTTCTACATTTATTTTCCCCAGGTTTTAGTTTTTTTTCTTGAAAATCGTATTTGAATGTGCGGCAACTATAGTTGCGGGTGGGCAAATATGTTGTATGCACCCCTTCAATGTCAAATTTGACTAGGAGGAGAACATTTGGCATCTAACCCAAAATAACTGCTTTCAACAGATCAATCTTTATTCATAAACAAATTTATTATGTATAAAATTCGAAGAACATTCGATGCTAACTCTGCTAAATCTGCATCTATCTTATAATCTGTTGAATATGAAAATACAACAAACAACAAATACATGTATCTTAAAGTGGTGGAACCTAGTGCAGAACAAAGTGCAGCCATTAACTGTGCATTAAGTGCATTAAGTTGCCCTAACAGGGCGTTGTGTATCAAAAAGTTAAATTAAAATAAATTAATATAATGACGAAAAAATTACATCTATATAACAAAAATAAACAAAAAAATAAATAAATAGTCCCATAGTATTCAATGGCTGACTGTAGTAGGTGATTTCATATAATAATATTAATGTAAGCTCATTACTTTCCACATTATAATGGAATAGTAAGTTACTAGTCATAAAAATAATTCGGGTCCTTGACCAATTAGAATGAAACGCACAGTATACCCCATTTCCCCATTATATCTACTTACAAGTCATTTGCCCACCGGCAACTATAGTTGCCGCTTGGACTTTAGACTAAGTATACAAAAAACTATAGATCTATTGTAAGAATGGTTTCATTTGGATGATTCTAGAGGCCTTCACGATTATGTAGATATATATATGTCAACAAAAAATACTTATTAGTAACATGAAAATAACCTTTCTCTGGGAGGTTTTGCCTTCGTTATGCTTCCTGGAAGTAGGGGTAGGAAGTTGGCAGTCTCATTTGACAAAAAGGAATTTAATACCTTTTTTTTCTCTCTTGAAATCCTTTATTGGGTTGTTTTCTTGTGTGCCATTGAGATATAAAATATGGCCACTATCTAGAAAAATACTTACAAAAGGAAAATGACAACTATACACTGCGGCAACTATAGTTGCCAGTGGGCTTAAATGGGTTAACCCCCCGGAGCCGTGTGGAGTATGTTTATGATGGATGGATAAACTTTTTTGAGCTTCAAACTCATGGGCCCATTCACTGCCATTATAAAGATTGGAAGAGCCAGGATATTTATTAATATAACTCTGATGGTGTTCATCAGAAAGAAGAACGTTATAAACACCTAGGATGGCTTGAGAGTGAGTAAATCGTGGGGTAATTTTCATTTTAAAGTGAACTAATCCTTAAAGTTTTTGTGCAAAAAATATATGTTTAAGTACATTTCACATGTATGGAATTAAGTAACATCTACTTAACTAAGTTATGTAATATTAACAAATAACTCAGACAGTTTTAGTTTACTAGTTTAGTTTGCAATACTATTTCAAGTACAGTTTACTCGCTAAATTAAAACATGTTTTTAAAGGTCCCGTTCTTCGTGATCCCATTGTTCAAACTTTAGTTAGTGTGTAATGTTGCTGTTAGAGCATAAATAATACCTGTAAAATTATAAAGCTCAAAGTTCAATGCCAAGCGAGATATTTTATTTAACAGAAGTTCCCTTTCAAAGCCTACAGCAAACGGCTGGCTTGGACTACATCCTGGTACTTCCTTCATAAATGACGTCAGTAGAACAGTAGAACAGACTAATGCCGCGTTCCAGGCAACCCGTAACCCGTGTTTTTCCAACCTTCTACCCGTGAAAGTGCACTGGAACAGCAGTCAAACCCGTGACTTCCCACCCGTGAACTCGTACTAGATCGATGTACTCCCAGTTACAAGATCTGATGTCACATAGCCCGCGAAGCAACAATGGCAGCCCCTATGGACGCGGTGTTTATGAAAGTCGTACATTAAAAAACAAATATAAGGTATTGCTGCAATGTTATTTATCCGCAAATGTTATGCATTATCAGCAGCTCTTCTAGCGTTAGCTAGTTTTCAGGCCATGGAGTGCAAGAATAAATGAATATCAAATACATTTCCAAATATGCAAATAACGTAAAATAAAAGGTATAACAGCTTCTCTTGCCTTATGCACAGTTTTTTCTCCTCCGTTTCCCTCAAATAAGCATGGTGTAAGCACCTTTGGCGATAGAAATTATTGTAAATGAGCATAATCCCCGTAAGGTTCGCCATTCTTTGTTTACATCTAGCTGCCGCTCAGGCAGTTTGGTGTGACTTTGCCTGGAATGCTACAAAGTCGTGAGTCGTGGTTTGAAGTCGTAACTTACAGGCTCAAAAACCTGCCTGGAACGCAGACTTATGCCGCGTTCCAGGCAACCCGTAACCCGTGTTTTTCCAACCTTCTACCCGTGAAAGTGCACTGGAACAGCAGTCAAACCCGTGACTTCCCACCCGTGAACTCGTACTAGATCGATGTACTCCCAGTTACGAGATCTGATGTCACATAGCCCGCGAAGCAACAATGGCAGCCCCTATGGACGCGGTGTTTATGAAAGTCGTACATTAAAAAACAAATATAAGGTATTGCTCTAATGTTATTTATCCGCAAATGTTATGCATTATCAGCAGCTCTTCTAGTGTTAGCTAGTTTTCAGGCCATGGAGTGCAAGAATAAATGAATACCAAATACATTTCCAAATATGCAAATAACGTCAAATAAAAGGTATAACAGCTTCTCTTGCCTTATGCTCCGTTTTTTTCTCCTCCGTTTCCCTCAAATAAGCATGGTGTAAGCACCTTTTGGCGATAGAAATTATTGTAAATGAGCATAATCCCCGTAAGGTTCGCCATTCTTTGTTTACATCTAGCTACCGCTCAGGCAGTTTGGTGTGACTTTGCCTGGAATGCTACAAAGTCGTGAGTCGTGGTTTGAAGTCGTAACTTACAGGCTCAAAAACCTGCCTGGAACGCAGCATAACCTCCGCGCACAAGACTACGCGCAAAAAGGGGGCGTGGTCTTGTTGCTGTCCCACGTGGAGAAGAGGACGGTCGCGTGGAGAAAAGGAATTGTTGCGTTTGACTGTGTTTGTCGCCATGTCGTCGAGACGCTGTTATTTTCATCCCGGAGTCAAATCACCTTTGTTTGGCTTTCCCAGGGACGCTGTAGAGATCATTAAGCGCGCATATATCTCCCGTTAAGAGGCGTGACCTTTCCACGTGCGCTAAGCTGCTGTCGAATCACAACACAGGAACCGTGACACATTCGCTGGGAACCGGGAACCGCTGGCACAATCAGAACTCGTTACGAATTTCTGAAGGAGGGACTTCATAGAATAAAGGAAGCCATCAGCCGTTTTTAGGACAGTGAAAACAGCGGTATACAGATAAGTAAATTGTGTTAAAAATACTGTTTTTTTTACACGCGAAACATGAACACATGTTATATTGCACACTGTAAACACAATCAAAGCTTCAAAAAAACACGAAGAACGGGACCTTTAAAATATATAGTTTAGAAAAAAATAAGTAAACAACACAGCATATTTTGTGTTACACATAGGTAATGAGGTACTTAACCAAACACAGAGACCTCAATACTTCATACATGGTACTCAATAACTGTAACAATCATTTGATTAATGATTTGGATATTTGGATCAATCATTGGATATTTTTGAGTACAACAAAAGCAATGATAAAACACTGTAAACACTACTTTGTGAGAAAAATGTGAAAAATGCAACCTTATGAATTATTAGTTCCCCAATTGCATGATGGGAACACCAGTATTAGATAGCTGAGTACTTTATTTTATAACTTTAATACTTACTCAGAGAATCATTTTAAACATAACATACGATTCCAAGTAAAATATACTTATAAGTTCAAGCTTAAGTTTCTACAAGCTTGAATTGAGTACCAATATAAAATGTGCTCTTTGTTTTAAATTATTGCCTGAACTAACTCATACAGGTTTTTTTTCCTGTAGTATTTACTTCACCACATTCTTGTCAGTGTACATTCATATATTCATAGTGGTTCATATGTTTATATAATTCTTTCATATGGGTGAGATCAGTAGTGTATTAATAAGAGAACAGCATATATTCACTTTAGTATGTGGAACACATATTCACTATTAACTACGACTTTTGCCTCAGTAAACTCATAATTTCCTGCTTATTAATAGTTAGTAAGGTTGTTTTTGTATCGTTTAAGTTTATGTATTGGGTAGGATTAAGGGATGTAGAATAAATGATTTATACTTGCTTCTAAGTACTAATAAACAACCAATATCCTCTGCATGCTAATAAGCAACTAGTTAATAGCGAGAATTGAACCCTAAAATAATGTTACCGTTTACATAACTTTTTTTTCTTCATTTCCGTTAAATGTGAAGTAATTGAGTAATATGTGATTTTATTCTGCCCATTTTCCTCTCAGTGGTTCTGACTATGCATGTAGATATTAATCTCTGTCCAGCAGAGGGAGTGTGTAATTTACAGAACATCTATTGTCCTCAAATGCAGATGCTCACAAAAATCATTTTATTGCATGTTTTACAACAGGAAACAAGTACAATCATCTCATTACCAGACATAAGACTATAAATCATGACAAATTGAAAATCTAGAGTGTGTAATTGAACATTTTTACACCAAACACCGCAAATGTATTGTGCGAGTTCTGTTGACTTGGAATGAGGTACTGATGTTTATTTGTAGTCTGATAGAGTTATGCATATTTTTGGCCATAACAATTCTGTATATTCGTTCATAAATTACATCAATGAAAAAAAACAAAAAAAAACAAATTCTCATCACAGTGCCAGCAGTGGGGAGCGTGAGTATAACTCTGATATGGACTGACTGTGGAGGTGATAATTCCACTTAGATGAGATGTAGCGGTGTAGTGTTAATCACAACGGACAAGCACAGACTCGTTCTCAATAACAGAGAACCTTTCTCATTTCAAGTTCACACGCATACACACAAATTGAAGTGTGAAATGAACTAGAATTGTTCATTGGATAGGAAAGCTTCATTCACTTAACATTTGCTCCACTTTTGCATGTTTTTTCAGCGCAAAACCTGTCTTATTTACTAAGCCACAACAATCCAGTTAAACCAGATTTTCAGTACACTGAAACCACATTTCATTGTGAGTTTTTACAGTAAATTGAATCAATGCAATTATTTTCAGTGCAAATGCACCCCCTTTCTATGTAAATTAGGCTCTATTTGTGCAATTAGCTTGGTGCAATTAATGTTGTGCAGAAGCTAATGTTGTGTAGGTGCAATTCATTCTTAGTGAAATCTCTTCAAAGCAATCCATTTGTGTGATATATTGCGATAAAGTGTGCTACAGACTTTAAACTACCGCTTCAACCTTTCCTTTCATCCTACTTTCAGTCTGGAGAGGGTCATCTGTCATGACATTTTACATTCAGTCTTTAATTAAGAGTCAGAGTCTCTGGGGATGTGCTCGGGTCGCTGAGGTTACAGGAAAACCATACAGAAAGTAATATTAATGGCAGTTGAGTGCATGGTTTAAAACTTTTGTAATGCATTATATTGAACAGGCCTTTCATTCTTCCCAGGATGAGTTGAGTTAGTTTTTAGGCTAGTTCACTTCATGCCGCTGGCTTGTGATGTGCTAATGTTGATCGTTTCGATATTTTAACTAGCAGATGGGGAGCTGTGTTTATTAATTTCAGATGGATGTGACAACAAAGTCTTTCACAAGAACGTTTTCTGACAACAAACAGATATCACTGTGGTTATTTCAAGGCAATAATCACAGCCTTCTCTTCGTATTGTACCTGCAGCTCCATTTTCTGAGCTGTGATCAGTTGTTCTCATTGTGTCTGTGTGTCATTTTGCGTCGTCTCACTTGGTCCGAAGTTTCCTGATTGATCCAGAGAGAGACGCACCACGGCAGATGCCGCTCTAATTATACAGTTGTTTTAAGGTTGTCAGGTTGCAACAAGGAGGAAATCATCAAGGGAGGGGGGTTTGATGGACGGAGGGTGTATTTCAAGCATCTGGCAACCGCGGCAGCTGCTGTACCATATCCCCGCTGCCAGCTTTCTGGCTAAATAAATATCGCCTCAATCCATCTTGTAATGGCAAGTGTAAATTACGGCAGCACGTCAATAACTGGTTTACTATGATGTTTCTTTCCCGCCATTTCTAGCTGTATATTGATTTCACATAGCTGTTAAATGGCAGCGGTACTATTTCTCTAGAGTGGGACTTGTTTTTCTGTAACTCTAAGTGTCTTGTGTTGGATTGTGGACAAGAGGGAAATATAATCTCTTTATTGACAGCCATTATCTCGGTTTGTTTATAGTAGGATAGGAAATTATATTTATGTGTATAAAATGGATAGCATTACACAGCTTTTGCAATTATAATCAGTTCACTTCCCTATTGCACAATATGTTTATACCTAAATATAATAAAATAACGCTATACTTATACTTAATCTAGTTTATATATATATATATATATATATATATATATATATATATATATATATATATATATATATATATATATATATATATATATATATATATATATATATATATATATATATAGTCAAGCAAAGGTTTATTCAGACACCTTCAACATTTTCTCACATTATCACAGTTTATTTGCTATAGTTTAGAAAATGGTAATAAATTATGACCAGAATGAAGAAGTTAAACTGTGTCAGAACAAACTGATAATGTCAGATAACAATCAACCAATCAGCTGTCAGATGTTAAATTTAAGTACACAATTAGATAATACCAATTTAGGTCAACCAATGCTTCATTTTGTTCAGTCTGTGCTGTAAAAGGTTGCATTAGCATTTAAAGAAAGAACACTTAAGCAAAACATGGTCAGGTCAAAGTGTCTGAAAGATTTTGGTCCCAAATTGTTATCAATTTTACTGGTAGTCCACTGTATGAAGATTTTTGTTTGGTATAATATGTCACAGTTACATAAATGTATAGTGTTCTGCACCCACTAGTAACTGGTGTCTGAATAATATGATTTATTCTCTCTATAGAGTAGTGGAAATTAAAGAAAAACAAATTCCCCATTCCTCAAAGCCAAATTATCAGAAAATGGTCTACTTTACCTGTATTCACCATCTATGAATGAAAGGTTCCCTCTTAGTCTCTTGAGTATGTCTTCAAGACAGACATTTGGTGACCAAACCAGTACTACTAATACATAAAACTGAATTACAGTGTTGTTTGCATGGGCAAATGCAGTATGTCAGTCATGTTTTATACATGATTCCTCCTCTTTATTCTCTCTCTCTCTCTAGCTGGTGATGTGCCGGAAGAGCTGACCCTCACTACGGCTTCATACTCTGACAGCTAGGAGCCGTTAAGGGCCATGTGGGCCCGGCTGCAGCTGCTCCATTCTCCTTGCCCACTCAGCAGGCACACTCTGCCCTTTGAGCCTACCTGCCATTCAATCCAGCACAGGTTAAAACAATCACACACATGGTCTCAAACACACACACACACTCAGGCTTATTGACTCGCGTGGCTCAGCGCACTTGGTTATGCTTCGGTAAGTATGCTGAAGCAGAAATGCATACAGTTTCAAATAAGGGTCTTTTGATATGTGTCATAGACGTTTTATATTCGTCTGTTTAACAGGATTGGAGCAGGTCCGTTGATGTGTGCGATAATGCGGATCGACGTGCTCGTGCATGTAGCGTGTGTGCGTTCCTTCCCCATAGACGTTTGCTTGCCATCTCCGTTTTCCTGTATCTCCTTGTCGGTGAACAGATGTAGGGCCAGCAGTGGAAATCAGCAAGGAAACCCCACACTTTTCTAAGCGATTTTAATCAGCGACTCTCCTCCTGACCCATTTATTTCCGCACTGAGCTGATTGCGCTGGCTGCCGCTGACGAGCCCGACCCACGACACGCCATAATTACCCATCACATCATATATGTCCTACAACCATCATAGAGCAACTCATAATCTCAAAATTACTGTACTCGGGGCAAAGTGGATCACTCTTTCAGTCAAA
Source organism: Romanogobio albipinnatus (assembly GCA_023566225.1). Taxonomy (NCBI): domain Eukaryota; kingdom Metazoa; phylum Chordata; class Actinopteri; order Cypriniformes; family Gobionidae; genus Romanogobio; species Romanogobio albipinnatus. The sequence continues at coordinate 44,561,189 of CM042242.1, forward strand.
TCAAACTTTCAGGGTTGTTATTGTCAGATTTCCCATCCCTGGCGTATCATCAGCCGGACTAGTTTTATTCAACCCTGGCAGCCCAGTCGTCATACTCTTTTAGTCAATGGAGTCTGTAGTGGGAATCAATATGCAGATATGCGTGGAAAATTGTACCGGTCTGGCTGATAATGAGATTTTACTGTGAAGACAAAGCCCCTGGGTGCAGTGATTGGTATCACACTGTCCTCACCGCTCGCTCCCTTGAGACCGTCACAGTGCTAACAAATCTTCTGTTTTAGCTGCGTGAAGCTAAAGTGCAGCTTAATGGAATGAGTGCCGAACACCTTTTTGCACGGTTAGACGGTTAAGTCACGACATATTTGGGTCTGAATGGTTATTGAGACAAATAAGAGAAAATTACATTTATTAAAACTATTAACAAACATATACATCTTTACAGGTCATTGATTACACCAATTGTAATTATACTGTATTATTACATATAATTAAGGTACATATAGAAATTCATTATTTGAAATCTGAATATTTATTTATAAATCCTGAATATGAAATAATTTTGAATAAATCAATAATTAGAATTATATATAGTATATATTTCCAAATTATGAATTTCAGGACTTATATAAATATTAAGATTTCATATGATTATTTCCTGTTTGGCCCTTCAAAATATATTGTTAATAATTTATGAATGAGAATTGGTACCCAAAAATGTGTATGCTACTAATTGGGTAGAAAGTGGGTAGTTGCTGCATTTTTCTTCATTTAAAAAATAATTCTAAATAAATGGCTATAGTTACAAAATATAATTATACAAAATAAAATTACTTAACTGAAATAAAATAAAACACAGCTGCATATTAATTTTTCTGTACAAATGTTCTTTGAACTTTGCAGTTAAACATGATATGTGTCAGACTAGGGGTGGGCGATATAACCAAAATTACTTTTTATTTCACGATAACAATATATATATATATATATTTATATATATTAACGATATATATTATGGTATGGTTATTTTTATATACATATATTCATCTATACTAGCTCACTGAAGACTAATAAACAGTGATAAAGAAAGAACAAAGAAAACAAACTACAATAGAATGAAGACATACATGAAATAGACTGAAAAACTTAAAAATTAAATGTACATTTATTCTTATTCATCATTATTCTTATTCAAGTGTTCAGTCAAGAGCAGTGAGAGATTGTCTCCGTTTTGTTGTTTGATTAGCATTAATAATGACAGCAGGTAAATTTCACTTTAAGATCGGCTCCACAGACCCATCTTTTTCAATTTCTCATTTTTTTCTATAAACTGTTTACATTAACTGAAGACATAAACAATTCTGTTTACTTGCAAATACATGGTCACTTTGACAAAAGTTTTAAGCTTTTGTGACCGCGCAGAACAGCAACGGCACATGAGCGTAACCGTGATAGAGATGATAGCCCAAAATTTCTACCGGTTAATTGTGTCTACCACCCCTGTGTCAGACCATTTTAATTCAATGTTTTTTGAGATCATGTGGAATTACCTTGACATTCTTTCTTGTTTCTGCTCTGTTTAGTTTTGGTTTTCTTTGGTTACTGATTATGTCCTCATTTGTTTATTAGTTTCACCTGTGTTTTGTATTCAGTTCTTGGCCAGTTCGTATTTTGTATGGTTTGCCATCATTCCTAGTATTCTCCAGCGATACCCTGTGTTTGGAGTTTCTTACAATAATGACGTTCTTCATCGTGCATGACAGCCACATGGTTTGGCACTACTATATAACTTTAGTACATATTGATATGGATAATCATTTAATCGTTTAAAGCAGAGGTCCTCAGCCCTGCTCCTGGGGATCCACTGTCCTGGGGAGTTTAGCTCCAACCCTGATAAAACAAAACTGAACCAGCTAATTAAGCTCTTCAGGATCACTTGAAAATCACATTGGTGTGAAATTCAGTTGTGTTAAAGCAGGTTGGATATAAGCATTGCAGGACATGATTGAGGCCCTCTGGTTTGAAGAATAATTCTAAGGGAGAGCAGGATTTTGATTTGCAGCCTTTAATTAGTCTGCAGCAGAGCTCAGCAGTATTCTGGTCTGTCTATACTTGCCCCAGGACGGGGTAGGAAGGGTCTGTCTTTTCCTGAGTGATCCAGATTTGACATGCCCAGACTAAAACTGGTTCCCAGCTCCTGGTGGTAGTACCACTTCTTTGCCCCAGTTAAAGCTAACACAAATGCATTCACCTTTGTTTTATAACTCACTTTTTATTTTCTCTCTCAATGCCATCAGCAAATCACAGCAGTTAGTCAGCTATTTCCATTAAAGGGTTCACCCAAAAAAACAAAGAAAAAAAACCTATCATCAATCACCCAAACCCGTAGGACTTTTGTTCATCTTCGAAAGACAAAAAAATGAAACATACAAACATGGATCAGTGAAGATAAACAGAAGCTCAAACGAACACAAAAATATACAAACATTGATCAGTGAAGATAAACAGAAACTCAACCGAATCTACTTGACACGAAAGAACAAACCTCATTGGTTCTTGCGGAATCTCACATGTGCTGTGTAACACAGAAGAATGAACCTCATTGGTTCTTGCACATCAAACAAACATGCTTGAGCTTCCGTTTACCAAATCTGATGCATGCGTTGATGAATGCTTATTTGTGAATAAAAGCCTAAATTCAATCTATTCATCATATAAAGCGATCGTGTCTCTTCAGAAAATGTGGAATAAACTGCTCAATATGGATACATTTTCAGTCTTTATATTAAATATTTGAAAAGTCAAAGTGGTAGTTGCGTCGACTGTCAATGGAGGGACAGAAATCTGTCAGATTTCATTAAAATATCTTAATATGTGTTTTCGAAGTTGAACGTTGAAAGTCTTACGGGTTTGGAATGACATGAGGGTGAGTAAATGATGACAGAATTTAAATTTTTTGGTGAACTAACCCTTTTAACTATTTTGTTTTTCAATCACTTTATACTTATCAGTGCTAGAAGATAAGAGCAGAGCACCTCATCTGTGTGTGCATATTGCTATTATGTACGGCATGTGAGCACCAGGTCGCTATCTGTAAATAAATCCCTGTTAAAGAGGACATAATGTACAAATATCAATTACAAACTACCTCTGATTTCATGGAAAAAAAATAACTTTTTGCTTGTTTTAAAAAAACATGCATTATTCTAACGTTTTCTTTTTAACCAGATAAACTTTTTAAGCAGATATGCATTACTGGACTATAATATGGTTATTTTATTTTGCATTGTTGCCATCTTCATTGCTTTATTATCAGAGCAGAATATACCAAGATAAATTAAATTGAACTTGCTATATTTCCGTTTCTTGAATGCTTCTTTGCAGTTCCAAGACGACCTACATTTGGTATTAGCAACAGACAGAAAGACTGAACATTTAGCAACTGAATACAATATAAAAGAGAATCAATCTAATAAAATATTTTCAATTAAATGTATAAAGTATATGAAATAAATGATTTATATATATATATATATATATAAGAATAAGAAGTAAAAAGTAAAAAGGGCACTGTGACTATGCAAAATGCTTGTCAATAGCAGTAAAGTAACTGACAGTAAGGAAGTCCTATTGCAGTGTGAGCAGGTTCCATAGAGTTATATAACCAATGTAAGTGTACAAGTCATTGTATAAAATAAAAATAAACACATTTTACATGCTGTTTTGACACCTTATACAATTAAATGCTTTTGTAGTATCTGATTTGCAGATACTGGTTTAAAGGTTCCAGTCAGAATACGGTTTTCTGTTGTTCTCTCACTAGATGTGCCCTCAGCTGTTCTTGGTGCCATTACTGCTCCCTGCACTTTTTATCCTGCACCTCCGAGACCCCAAACTGCCAAACGAGGTGAATTATGGCCAGTTACATGGAGTGGACTCTGAGCCACAGGGGACAGGACATAGTCAGAAGAACTAACCACAGTTCTGACCATTAAAAGCCAGCCTGACACTGGCCCTTCATCTTACCTCCTCCACGAGACGAGTGCTCCCAACCTTTGCTTCCCCTGAGAAGAGACAGAGCAGAGAGAAGAGAGCCCCCTCAGCCCAGGCACGCTTCCCCCTATCATTATGAGTTAAGCTTCTCACCTCTACCTTTCTTTCTGGTAGTCTCCTTCTCTTCCTCTCTCTCTCTCTCTCTCTCTCTCTCTCTCTCTCTCTCTCTCTCTCTCTCTCTCTCTCTCTTTATCATACTGTGGCTTTTCCACTTTCCGCTATATGTTTTCTTTTTGTTGCTCTTTTTTTGTGTCTCAGCCTGTCCTTCCTTATTGCTCTCTGCAAGGTTAATTGCCTTAGCTAAAAGAAGCCTGGCGTGTTGGTTGCTTATGGAGGTCGCAGTTAGGCATATGACCCTCACAAATCTGCTCCGGCCACCCACCACTGCAGCTGAGTTGATAGGGCTGCTGATGAGGCTTCAATTGGTGTCCTGGTCTGCTGGGTATCCCAAAATAACAGTGAAGACGTGATTTAGAGGTTTGATGTTATTCCTGTTTTTCCTGTTTGCAAGCAGGACTGTCGCGACCTTTAAAGCGCAAGGATAAGGGAAGTCAAGAGGTATCATTTTTGTTGACTGTTATCAATATTTTTTTGAAAAATGTCAACCACAAAGCATCTATTTAGCCTCTCAATAAAAATAATTGCCTACAATAGTTAGTCTAGTCCTACAATTTAATTGGCCGATGGCGTTCACTTCCTCAGCAGCTATTCACCTTATTCCTACGGCCCATGATGCTTTGCACGAATTGTGGGTGTAACTTTCCGAATTGTGGGTGTAACTATTCTTTTTTATTAAAATAATATTATTGTATTATTATCAGGACCCACAAATATTCCCCCATTGCACATCACATGGCAGTTGCTTCAATGCATTTAGGGGTGTGGTCCTGGTCAAGACAATCTCCTGAACTCCAAACTGAATGTCAGAATGGGAAAGAAAGGTGATTTAAGCAATTTTGAGCGTGGCATGGTTGTTGGTGCCAGACGGGCCGGTCTGAGTATTTCACAATCTGCTCAGTTACTGGGATTTTCACGCACAGCCATTTCTAGGGTTTACAAAGAATGGTGTGAAAAGGGAAAAACATCCAGTATGCGGCAGTCCTGTGGGCGAAAATGCCTTGTTGATGCTAGAGGTCAGAGGAGAATGGGCCGACTGATTCAAGCTGATAGAAGAGCTGAAATGACCACTAGTTACAACCGTGGTATGCAGCAAAGCATTTGTGAAGCCACAACACGCACAACCTTGAGGCGGATGGGCTACAACAGCAGTACCACTCATATTCCACTACAAATAGGAAAAAGAGGCTACGATTTGCACAAGCTCACCAAAATTGGACAGTTGAAGACAGTAAAAATGTTGCCTGGTCTGATGAGTCTCGATTTCTGTTGAGACATTCAGATGGTAGAGTCAGAATTTGGCGTAAACAGAATGAGAACATGGATCCATCATGCCTTGTTACCACTGTGCAGGCTGCTGGTGGTGGTGTAATGGTGTGGGGGATGTTTTCTTGGTACACTTTAGGCCCCTTAGTGCCAATTGGGCATCGTTTAAATGCCACGGCCTACCTGAGCATTGTTTCTGACCATGTCCATCCCTTTATGACCACCATGTACCCATCCTCTGATGGCTACTTCCAGCAGGATAATGCACCATGTCACAAAGCTCGAATCATGACAATGAACATGACAATGAGTTCACTGTACTAAAATGGCCCCCACAGTCACCAGATCTCAACCCAATAGAGCATCTTTGGGATGTGGTGGAACGGGATCAACTGCAAGATGCTATCCTATCAATATGGGCCAACATTTATAAAGAATGCGTTCAGCACCTTGTTGAATCAATGCCACGTAGAATTAAGGCAGTTCTGATGGCGAAAGTATTAGTATGTATTAGTATGGTGTTCCAAATAATCCTTTAGGTGAGTGTAGTAATGTCACTAAAACTCTGTAAACTTTATTTTTCCCCTCAAAATCCTCACTTTATTAATGCTCTATTAATGCACTATACAAATAAGAATAAATCATCTAAAACACTTTGAATAATCATACTACTAAACCTAAATGTGATCTGGTGATTTAAATTATGTTTGCACTTTGGCTTTGAGGAGTGCCGTTCGTGTACTCTTCAGATGATCAATGCAATCAGTCACAGTTCTAATCGCAAGAAAGCATGTCAAAATGACTATTCCCAAACTGTACTAAATGTTTAGCTCATTCAAAACTTTAAATTCTGCATTTACTCACGCTCATGTATACTATATATATATGGGGATAATTAGGAGGCCATGATGGACAGAGGCCAATGGGAAAATTTGGCCAGGATGCTGGGGTTACACCCCTACTCTTTATCGAAGGACATCCTGGGCTTTTTAATGACCACAGAGAGTCAGGACCTCGGTTTAATGTCTCAACCGAAGGACGGATATATGAACGTTATATATGATTGTAAATTAAATCAGCAGAATATGTGCAGTATATGTTGTCCTTTTTCATACTGTTACAGCAGAATACAAAGGAAAAAAACATATAAAATAATCATAAGGAAAAGAATGCAGCGACTGAAAAGAGCCAGATCTTGCCATATGTATTCTTGTTATAAAATGTCACGTTAAAACGCCAAGTGTTATGTTATTCTCATGATGTCTTACAATAAAACTTCAAGGAAAATTGACAGCTCATTCATTCAAACTGATGGATAAGCTTTATTTGTAGGGCAAGGCAACCTTATGATTTGAAATTATTAGTTTCAGTCTTTTTGAATGGAAGTTCCCCAAACCCGGAAGTGCCACCCATAATTCAAAACGCAGTAGGCTCATCAGGAATAAGGTGGATAGGCTATTAGAAACCCAGCAGTGTTTAATACAAGTGTTGCTGTGCAAAATGGATCATCATGATTGCAGGTTACTTCATTACCACTTCATTGTCACTTATGAGCGTTCAAACACTTATTTATTCGTGTTTAACCTTCTTCATGAGTGAGTCATTGAATTATTCACTCAAATGATTTGTTCTAACACAGATTCATCCAGGAATCAAACACCATAGCTGTGAGTTGTGTGGAACTATTTTTGTTGGCGAAGCAAAACCGCAAAAACTGGTATATTGAATCAAACATGTAAGTTAGTCCATATTAACTCGTTAATAACAATAAACTTGTTTATTGCGTTATGTAAAACATGTGGCTCTGTGGCTACGATTGTTGCTTGTGTGATATTTCGCAATCGATATTTTGACATCACACTCTTTAGATACTTAAAGTTTGGCATGAAATGGAAGTTGTATTTTCTTCCCTATTGTGACGTATATCCAAGTGAAACAGCTTCTCGAACATGAAAAAAAAAATGTATGATTTGATTTTGTCCATGGGGAATTGATTGGATTGTTAGATCGTTGCGGTTTTCTATTGCTGTGATCTCATGTGAGTGACAGGTTGTCCAACCCTTGTGCCAGTAAACACGTCACGATATAATTTCTTCTGGTAACTCTGAATTTGTTAAAATGTGTCTTTAATAAGGAATACATAATGTCTTGAATACATCCGTGTATTCAATCACTTGCTAGTTTGTATACCGTGCATATAACAGGCAGTTAGTTTTAGTCTTTAGTCTGCTCTAATTGAGGTCAGTGAGGGAGTGTATGGGCTTTGGCCCTGACACGTGCAATAGATGCTTACTCCTGTTTGCCCCGGCCTCTCAGCGCTTCTCTGCTTCTTATGGGAATTAAAAAGTGCTGGCCTGAGGAAGAGCCAGAGCCAGTCAGGTCAGGGTGGAGAGCAAAGTAACACTACCTTCAGCTGCTGCACTCCAGCAGGGCCACAGCTGGGCAACCTGGGCCATTGTGTCGAGGTCAGAGCAAGCAGAGAGCAGATTGTTATAGCACCCGATAGTCATTTATTATGTTAGGTTGAGGAGTCAGCCGTTGTCTTTGGAGTGTTTTCAGTTTTCATGTGGCCTAGCAAGGAGTTCTTAATTTATAAGACCTAGATTCTATTTTTCCAATTGTGCCACAGATATATCAATAAGAAGAAATAGGGCAACGGTTTTCAAAAGGCCTTCAGTTTATTTTCAGACAACGGGCAGCATAGTGGCATCGAATTAATCATGTCTGAGGAGCCCTTTTATAAATCATATCATATCTCTGTCCTGTAGGAAACTCTTGAACTTAGTTACTTTAGCCCAAACTGTGCTCAATACTCAACTGTCAGCTTAGCCCCTTTAAATGCAGGTACATTACAGAAGTCCACACCTTATGTGCTTGTGTGTATGGAAAAGATCAATCATGCCAGTGACTATTATGAAAAGAACAAATAGGAGTGGCTATTTTTCTCTCTAATGCAAAACATCTGGCAGGATTCTCTGCTTGCAAAATTAATGGGCATTTAATTGGCAATAATTATTTTTTACCTCAACGATATGAGGAAAATAGTTTTGCTGGAAGAGCCAGCTGTTTCAAATAAGCTGCTGTGAGGTTTTCTCCTTGCATTTTCTCTTTAAGAAGATGCCACAGTACATGTAGCATATGTTCTTTTAGTGTTTACATGGATAGGAACCTAAAAATCTCTGTGCTTCCATACTGCCTTCCTGACAAGGCCGTAACCGTGATCTGAATATGCACACTTCTCTTCTATATAGTATGCAACAAAAAAAATATATATATATGTGAAAGGGGTGTTTAAAATGTTTATTTTTTATTGAATTTATTAAATAAGGCATGGGAAATATTTGCAAATAATATTCATATAGTTTACACTAATTAATTTACTGAAAAGGCTACCAGGGAAAGCATTTCCATCATAAACAGTTGGCAAATATTAAATATTTAGCTACTTACATCTTACCTTGTGCTGTTTGACCTCTAAAACTGAATTCACGCATGGCTTCTGCGAACAGAAAAAAATAGTTGACTTCATTGATTTGACTGGATGGACTTATCCACCTCAAAGCTACGTTTACATGCAACCAAATAATCCGTTAATAACCGGATTGATGGCTCCATTGGACTGAAACGACTTGATATAAACACCGCAATCGATCTGATTGAGCTCGATTTGAGTGGAATTTCAGTTGAGTTGGAAGAGATGGTGTAGATCTGTGGAAAATAATTTGATCAATAGGGAAAAAAAAGAATCATGCACAGTAAAAAATACCCTGTACATGTCCAGTGTCATGATTGTTGTTTACATACGTTTTACATTTTACAGATATGTTTAATTACGTCTTACATCTTATGAACTGGTCAATGGTTGAGAATACTAAATATTTGCTACAAAAGAACTTCTGACATGTACAGTATGTCAGCTTTCTTTTGGATGTTATCAAAGCAAAAACGACCCATGGTAGCTCTGGTGACAATATTGCAGTGGTAACGTCTTGGTTACGTATGTAACCCTCGTTCCCTGAGGAGGGAACGGAGACGTAACGTTAGTGACTAACGAATGGGGGGGTTTCGCTTAGAAGCCAATTACCTTCGAGGAATTTAACAGTGCCCATTGGCAGTGCCAATGCCATGGGCATGCGGAATTTGCATGCGTAACTCCGCCCCAGATCGTGGGTATATAAGTAAGTATGCTGGCAACATCGCATTATGTTACTGCTGCGGAGCCAAGACTGAACTCCGCGTTCCAGCAGCACAGCGGAAGTGGCAAAGGGACGTTACGTCTCCGTTCCCTCCTCAGGGAACGAGGGTTACATACGTAACCAAGACGTTCCCTTTCGTTCAGTCATTACGACGTAACGTTAGTGACTAACGAATGGGGGTCCCAATACAACAATGCCACTCGGCTGTCTTCCAGTGCCCTGCGTAAGTGTGAGTACCCTGTCGTAAGACTAGTACGGACGAAGGACTCCCACTTATCACAGGATTACCAAGGTACACTGGGAAGCATATTCCAGTGGATATATTCCAAAAATGCCTACCCGTAGGGAGGATTTAGAGAGTACACATATGACCCGCTGAGGGCTGCATATGGAAGAACTCTGGGGTACCAGCCAGAGGGTGGATTTTTAACCCCAGGGATGGCAGGGACTTGCCAAGGGAAAGACACTTGCTCACTGAGGAGGCTTACGGTGGAAATACACGTGTGGGGGTCACCGGAGGGGAACCATGCACACGGGGCACCTGGCCGGACATGAGGGTCTGGGCTCGAAAGGGCAGACTTACTGATGTCGGCGTTGACAGTGCTGGAGGAACTCAGGGCTCTCTGGGATGCTCACCTGAGGAAAATACCGCACATATTCAGTCCGTGGAGTGGAATGGCGAGCAAGCGAAGACACCTGAGCCTGGTCCATTACCGGCCACTAGTAGAGGCGAGTACATAGTCGGACACTGGTTCCACTTGGAGATTGTAGTGTTCGGTGTCGCCCAGCCTGCAGCTCTGCAGATGTCTGTTAGCGAGGCGCCATGCGCTAAAGCCCAAGAGGAGGCCACACTCCGGGTGGAGTGGGCCCTAACCCCAAGGGGACATGTTCGACCTTGCTGCTGGTAAGCCAAAACAATGGTGTCCACAATCCAGTGAGACAACCTCTGCTTTGAGAGAGCACTTCCCTTCCGCTTTCCAACATATCAGACAAAGAGCTGGTCTGAGGTCCTGAAACACTGCGTCCTGTCTACGTAAGCGCGGAGAGCGTGTACTGGACAGAGCAATGCCAAGGCTGGGTCTGCCTCCTCCAAAGGCAGCGCTTGCAGGTTCACCACCTGGTCTCGGAACGGAGTGGTGGGAACCTTGTGCACATATCCGGGCCGGGCTCTCAGGATCACGCCGGTCCGAATTCCAGGCACGCTTCGTCAACCGAAAATGCCTGCAGGTCCCCTACCCTCTTAACGGAGGCCAATGCGGTCAGCAGTGCCGTCTTCATCGACAGGAACTTAATATCAACCGACCGCAAAGGCTCAAAGGGAGGCCTCTGCAGAGCACTTAAAACTACTGAGAGGTCCCAAGAGGGTACGAGAAGAGAGCGAGGAAGTTTCAGTCTCCTCGCTCCCCTCAGGAACCTGATGATCAGGTCGTGCTGACTTACCTTTTTGTCCCCCAAGAGATCGTGGTGGGCAGATATTGCGGCCACGTACACTTTAAGGGTGGAGGGAGACAGCCTTCGCTCCAACCCCTCTTGGAGAAACGTCAGCACAGACCCGATCGGGCATTTCCAGGGGTCTTCTTGGCGGGAAGAACACCAGGTGACGAAGAAGTTCCACTTCAACGCATAGGCATGCCGAGTGGACTCTGCCCTAGCGGAAGTGATGGTAGCGACCACAGCAGGTGGTAGGCTACTCAAACCTGCCGCGTCCCGTCCAGAAGCCACATATGGAGCTTCCAGAATCCGGAGCATGGGTGCCATAGGGTGCCCCGTCTCTGAGTGAGGAGGTCCGGTCTCAGAAGAATAGGTCAGGGAGTGGCTGTCGCAAGGAGTAGCAGTTCTGAGATCCAGGTCTGGCCGTGCCAATATGGGGCGACCAACATGACCTTCTCCTTGTCCTCCCTGATCTTGCACAGTACTCGTGCGAGAAGGCTCACTGGGGGGAACGCATATTTGCGTAGGCCCCGCGGCCAGCTGTGCGCCAGTGCATCCGTGCCGAGCGTGCCCTCGGTCAGGGAATAGAACAGGCTGCAATGGGAAGAGTCGTGGGAGGCAAACAGATCTACCTGCCGAACTGTTCCCAAATCAGCTGGACCGTCTGAGGATGGAGTCTCCATTCTCCAGGAAGTGGCTGAAACCGTGAGAGCTCGTTGGCTGCACGGTTCAGATCTCCCAGGATATGGACAGCACGAAGGGACCTCAGGTGCTTCTGACTCCATAGAGCAAGATGGCGGGCGAGTTGAGACATACGGCGGGAGCGTAGACCGCCTTGGTGGTTGATGTACGCTACTGTGGCCATGTTGTCTGTCCAAACTAGTACATGTTGACCCTTCAGCAACGCTCGGAAGCGGTGCAGGGCGAACCATACTGCCAGCAACTCGAGGCAATTGACATGCAGAAGGCGCTGGGGTCCTGTCCAGGAGCCTGCAGCTGCTTGTCCATTGCACATGGCACCCCAGCCCGTGGCAGAGGCATCTGTTGATACAACAACATGCCTGGAAACTCGTTCTAAGGGCACACCAGCCCGTAGCAAACTGAGGTTCGACCACGGGGTGAGTGACTAGGACCCGGAGCGTGCCAGACCGCCATTCCCATCTCGGGACTCGATCGCGAAGCCAGTGCTGAAGCGGTCTCATATGTAGCAATCCGAGCGGCGTCACCGCAGCTGCAGATGCCATATGCCCCAGGAGCCTCTGAAATAGTTTCAGTGGAACCGCACTCTTGCTCACGAGGCAAGTCAGCAGAGACTGCGCACGTTCGCTCGTGGGCTGCACGCACATGGCGACCGAGTCGATATCCATACCGAGAAAAGAGATCCTCTGCACGGGGCAAAGTTTGCTCTTCTCCCAGCTGACCCGAAGGCCCAGACGGGCTAAGCAACCAGGATAGCCAGATTGCTTAGGATAGCCACGCCACGTCGAAGCCCTCCATGGACACTCCATGGGTAGTGCGCAACAGTGGGGGGACCCCAGTGTACCCTTGGCCGCGGCCCCATCGAGGGCAGAGAAGGCGGAGGAGGCCACCGAACGGTCACGGGAAGCACGGGGACTTCCAGGACTGCGTGATATCCTCAAGCATCTCGGGAGTGAAAGGCATTGGGGGCAGGGCCCAACAGCTGTCAGGTGCCGCCCCCAAAACCAATCGCGCAGTCATGAGCGCTCGTGACAGGGCGGAGTTCCACACCAGCCCGAGGCTCGCGGCTGCCCGAGATAACATGGCTGTCAACTCTAGGTCGGATCCGGCAGCGCTGACACACCCGAAGGCGGAGCGCAGCCTAATCGTCATCCCCAAAGGACACTAGCCCACCTTGAGATGCGGCAATCGACATCTTGCTGCTATCTGGAGTGCGACGAAACAAACGGGGCGTCAGAGACGGTCCCGCCGCTTCAGTCCAGCACTCGCGGGAAACGATGCGCGAGAGGTGGGCGTGGCCCGTGGAATGATCGTTGGGGTTCTTAATACCACAGCACCGCCCGCAGGTCACCCTGGCCACCAGCCAAAGTACCACCTCTCTCGGAGACGGTAGATTGGGGTGTGACAGAGGGGACTCTCTCTCCTCACGGAGATCACTGAGTCTCGACTGCGACATCGCGATGGTCACGTTCCCACAGTGGGAACATGACACATCCACAAACACTGCCCGAACGTGCTGAAGCCCAAACACGTCGAGCAGTGAATGTGCCCATAGACAGCAATGGAGATCGATCGCACCCGGAAGTGCACGGGCGAACCGTCTTGAAAAAGACGTGCCACGCGCAAGCTCTTTTTGTGAGAGGAAAGCTCTACAGAGTGTCGAAGCGCCCAGGGAAAGCACACACAGCTGTTGCAGATCACTGCACAGATCAGCAGGAAGGCAATGTGAGATCGCTGGAACGCGCCGTCACACCAACACCCTGTAGAACCGCTCGTCTCGAAGACTGAAGAGAAGACTTCAGAAGTCAGGCTTGTAGGAGTGAAGAGATGCTCTTGGCTCCAAAGTAGAAACATAATGCGATGTTGCTAGCGTACTTCCTTATATACCCACGATGTGGGGCGGAGTTATGCATGCAAATTCTGCATGCCCATGGCATTGGCACTGCCATTGGGCGCTGTTAAATTCCTTGAAGGCAATTGGCTTCTAAGCGAAACCCCCCATTCGTTAGTCACTAACGTTACGTCGTAGTGACTGAACGAAAGGGATCTGGACACTACGTATCGCTTTCGGGCAGAAACCTTCTTAATATTTCATAATTATTATTATTTTATAAATTATTACTATTGTTCACTCTTGTGTTTTGCAAATATTTAACAAATGAAAAGTATTAAAAACAGTTTGCGACTAAACCTTGTATCTCTACTGGATTACCAATCTGTCTGTAAAATCTCATAACTCCACCATGCCTCTATTGTGAAATACGTGCGACACACATTTTGGATCGTCTCTGCTTGTTTGCAGTGGAAGGGTAAATAAAGAGCTACACTGAAAAAACAAGTAGAATTTACAAAATTTTTATTTTGCAAGTTTTTGCACAAATGTTTTTCAAGTAAATTTCACACCTAAGGAAATTAAGTAAATTTACTCAACTAAGCTGAGTAAAATTAACAAAGTGAACAAGTACATATAACTTGTCCTGTTACATTTTATTGAGTAATTTTTAATTACAAATTTGATGTAATTACTATAATTAAGTAAAACCATTTGTTCTTTTAAATGCATATTACTTGTTTTATGCAGTTCCTATAATTATTCTATATTCAATTAAATCACTGATCTTTTTAATATATTTTACTTTTTTTATGCAGTGCTGGTAATTATTTTAAATGAAATTAAATGTTGCTTTTATAATGTGACAAAATAATACTGTGACAATGTGCAGTTATAAGAGTAATTTATTAACGAGGAATAATAGCACTTACAGATGCAATGCTTCACTAAATTTTAAAGGTTTAAGATAGCCTCTTAATCGCTATCAAATTATTTTGAAAGCCTTTAAAACTTAACACTGAAACAAAACCAGAAATACAAATTCAGAAATTTGTAAATGTAAAAACATTTGTTCAACATTTGAGTCTGAGTCAACAAGGTAGATAATTGCTTTTGAATGGAAATATTCGTGATTCGGAAATTGAGAAATGCATTTTTTCTTAAAGTGTTAGTTCACCACAAAATGGAAATTATGTCGTTAATATCGTCATTTATGTTCAGAAGATGAACAAAGGTCTTACAGGTTTCAACGACATAAGGGTGAGTAATTCATGACAATTTTAATTCTGTGATAAACTAACACTTTAAGAAGCCATCAGTTAGTTAATTAAAAATCAAAAGGTAAGGCAACCAGCACTATGCTTTTGGGCCGGTTGTCTTGATGATTGTTGGTAGGGGTCACACTGACCCCATGTAACACACTTGAGGGCAATGGTTTTAACTGTAAAATTTACTGTATTTTTGGGTGTACTATCCCTATAAATATGAATATTTCATTTGCTAACACTTTGAATATGTTGTATGGCAGATTAAATATAAATGTTTAGCATAACATGTCTGGGACTTACATTGCAGTCTTTGAAAATATTCTCCTCCACTTCTCCAAGATATTCAATGAGACTGCGGATCACGACATCTCGTCTTCAATGGTGTGTCCCTGGGAAGAGATTTATTCCTAATAATCAATACAACAACAAAAAAAAAAAAAACAGAACTGACAGAACAGTCACTTTCAACCTCTTCTGAAATTTTCAGTAACCAAAATAGACAAAGACAGATGGATGGACAGATAGAAGACAGTGTGTGGAGGAATGGATGTGGTCGAGGGGCATTTGTGAATGATGATACACAAAATTATAGCAGTCAACGCACAAATCAACATAAAATGTTTAACTGGTTCATGCAGCTACTTGTTGCATACCTGATTCAATGCACTGAGTTTTGTCTTTATCTTGACTCCTGCAACAGCTCCCTTAGCTTTCAAAAGCTCCAAGAGCTTTGGGGTGTAGCCATCTAGTTTGGACATAAAGGTTTGCTCCAGGGGCACAGCAGTAATTCTTTGAAATTCATCCTTTATCTGTAAAGAGTTAAATAATCCACACATAAAAAAGGTTTTTTTATATGAACACCAAATAATCAAATATAATATACACTCACCTAAAGGATTATTAGGAACACCTGTTCAATTTCTCATTAATGCAATTATCTAATAAACCAATCACATGGCAGTTGCCTCAAGGCATTTAGGGGTGTGGTCCTGGTCAAGAAAATCTCCTGAACTCCAAACTGAATGTCAGATTGGGAAAGAAAGGTAATTTAAGCAATTTTGAGCATGGCATGGTTGTTGGTGCCAGACGGGCCCGTCTGAGTATTTCACAATCTGCTCAGTTACTGGAATTTTCACGCACAACCATTTCTAGGGTTTACAAAGAATGGTGTGAAAAGGGAAAAACATCCAGTATGCGGCAGTCCTGTGGGCGAAAATGCCTTGTTGATGCTAGAGGTCAGAGGAGAATGGGCCGACTGATTCAAGCTGATAGAAGAGCAACTTTGACTGAAATAACCACTTGTTACAACCGAGGTATGCAGCAAAGCATTTGTGAAGCCACAACACGCACAACCTTGATGGGCTACAACAGCAGAAGACTCGACCGGGTACCACTCATCTCCACTACAAATAGGAAAAAGAGGCTACAATTTGCACAAGCTCACCAAAATTGGACAGAAGAAGACTGGAAAAATGTTGCCTGGTCTGATGAGTCTCGATTTCTGTTGAGACATTCAGATGGTAGAGTCAGAATTTGGCGTAAACAGAATGAGAACATGGATCCATCATGCCTTGTTACCACTGTGTAGGCTGGTGGTGGTATAATGCCCAATTGGGCATTGTTTAAATGCCACGGCCTACCTGAGCATTGTTTCTGACCATGTCCATCCTTTTATGACCACCATGTACCCATCCTCTGATGGCTACTTCCAGCAGGATAATGCACCATGTCACAAAGCTCGAATCATTTCAAATTAGTTTCTTGAACATGACAATGAGCTCACTGTTCTAAAATGGCCCCCACAGTCACCAGATCTCAACCCAATAGAGCATCTTTGGGATGTGGTGGAACGGGAGTTTCGTGCCCTGGATGTGCATCCCACAAATCTCAACATTTCTAAAGAATGCTTTCAGCACCTTGTTGAATCAATGCCATGTAGAATTAAGGCAGTTCTGAAGGTGAATGGGGGTCAAACACAGTATTAGTATGGTGTTCCTAATAATCCTTTAGGTGAGTGTATACAATAATATACAGTATTATGGCTCAACTTACCTGAGCTTCTGTAAGCAAGGCAGGCCATCTTTCCTAGAAATCCTTAAGGGGGCTAAGATTGACTTAATGTCATCTGTATGAGTAAAAGAAGATAACTATTTATTAAACAGTATGCACAATTTGGTACATTAATTAGGGGATGGGGGAATTAATCATATTGTGCATTTAATTAAAACGAGGGAACGAAAACCTGCTCACATATTGTTAATTCGTGGCCGCGTGGCATTTACATATGTTTCCCCTCCATAAAGAACCAATGCACACAAAAGAACACATATTAAACAAAAAGATCACAGTTAAGTAACATATTAAAGTTTTTTAGTCATATATAACGTAACTTAAACGTTCAAACTTAACTAAAATTATACTGCTAACGTTTACGTTTTACAATGCTAGTCATCATTAAGAACGCTCAAAACTTTTCAAATGTACAGAATCAGGTGATGACAACACAACCATTGAATGCAATTACATTAACTGAATAAATAAAATCTAAAAATAGACAATATAATGCCATTTATTGCTTACCTGTCGAAACTCGAGTGCAGATGGAGTGCAGACAGAGCAGACTGAAGAAGCCCTCAAGTCGATGATTGCGTTCTTTCTGCGCATGCGCAGAGTCACGTGATAAGATAATAAACAAGCGATGCAATAAACAAGCGATAGACAGGGTTCCCACTCTTTCATGAACACCAGATTCAAGGACTTTCAAGGAGTTTTTAAAGCACCTTTTATTTTAAATCAAGCAAAATAAATACGATAAAGGTGGGTGTGTTACTGCTAATATATCAAATACCTACTGTACCTGTGTCTATCACGCTAAGGCATATACTGACAACTAATATACTTTTACAAAATCCAATGAGGAAAGAGGCTGGTGTACAGAGCGAGCGAGTTTCAACGAGAGATGCAGTTTGCGGCGCTCTTATTCCTGCATTTAACAATTAGTTCACACTAGTTTTAGTTTTCTTTTTTATAAATCATTATTTAATTAAAACATCAAAATATAGAGATAATATTGTATACATGAATTTTCCAATTAAATGAAAATATATGGACAAGTTGATTGTTAGGCATTAAAAATATGCAAAATTATTTATTAAATCACCTGTACATGTACCTTTTTAAAAATCAATTTAAAGGCTTTTAAGACCTGCACATATTATATTTAACATATATAATTGCTGCCGTAATAACGGCCCCATTTCAAATGTTTACGTGCTTTTCTTCTTTTTATTTTTTGAGCGGTGATGAAATATTGCTCTTGTAAATACTTGCCAGCATTTCAGTAATTCAAATCTCGATTTTTAAATCTTATGGAACAGCAGAAATGTATTGAAATAGCTTCCTCCCATAATGCTGTTTAGTTATGGCAGCGCATGAAAGCCAATTTTTGTAATAGCACCATGCTACTCTAACAAAATGCAGTTCATGTTTAATTCAAGCACTTTCAACGAGCTATGTTTGTTTTCAAGTACTTTCCAGGCCTTGAATCCATGTGTCTAAAATTCAAGAACTTTCAAGTACTTTCAAGAAGCGTGGGAACCCTGGATAGAAGATTGCTAACGCAAATATAAAATAATGCAATCAGCAAACATTAAACGGCATATAAATCAAAACTGCCTAATGTTACCAAATGAAATGTTGATCCAGGATGGGTTAACGACTGTGAAGCTTCAGGGGTGTTGATGGACTCGATCTACTCGACTGCTACTTTTGAATCCAATCCGGACAAAGTCTTTGAAAAAAAAATATATCTAAGCTTTTTGTTTAAAATGCTAATTTAATTTTTCTTTTTTAAATGATACTTACCCACGGTGTTGACGAAAAAAGGAAGCATGAAGCTGGAATAAAATGGAAATTTGAAATGGAAAGAGTTAAAGTACAGTTAAAGGTATATTTGAAGATTTCAGATGCAAAAGCCTCTAAGTCCGTCTGACGATTTTCTTTCAAATAAGCTCCTATGTATAGTTTTTCTTAAAGTGAAAAAATAAAAATGATGAAAAATGATGATACAAATGATTTTATGTTCACTTAAAGAAAACTTACAAGTATACTTGCTGTACCAAACAACTAATCTAGTAATTTACTGAGAATATACTTCAAAGTGTACTACTACTAGTATGCTTATAAGTTTATAAGCAGTACAAATGAGAAACGTAGTTGTGAACTACTTGTGCACTTCAAGTTTACACTTATAAAGTACACTTAAACGTATACTTATACTAAAAAGTGGGTCAGTTTAGTCCCAAGCAGTATTGAAATATAATAACTTGTATACACTTACAAGTTTACTACTAGTACATTGATATTAGTATATTTACTTCAGAAAGTATACTTCAAAATATAGAATTTTACTTAAGGTTACTTCATAAAATGAACTTGAAGTATACTTCTTTTTTGTAAGGGCCATGATGTAGCCTGGCATTTCCAATGGCTCCAGTCTGTATTTCAACCTTCAGGCCTGAGGTGTCTTGTCCTTAACTGGCTGTTCTGATCTTCCACTAATAGTTTATAATGTCAACATTTTGCCTAAAGACAGTAGCGCAAGACTAAAAGTGGATGCCCCCCAGTGTGAGCATTTTTTTTCTCCTCTAACTGAATGGGCTTTGTGCCAAACAGAAGAAAGAGGCGCGAGAGAGAACAAAATCAAATCCCTCATTTGATAAAGGTTCACCAAAGCCAGTCTGACACAAACTCCATACTGGTGTGATCATTTGCATGAGTTCGTTTGAATGGCAAAAACCTTCTCTTCCCTCTGATCCGTCCTCTTTTGCCTGAGCTCTTGATTAAACTGACTTTGAAATGTGAAAATTGTGTGGGCAGCACTAGAACAATGTCAAATAGGCCTTGTGGAGGGGTGGAATGGATTTAAAGCCATTGTTCAATCTGACTCTTTTCTCCTGCATTAAAGACAGGGTTGCGGAGGTTTGTGACAGTCAGACGCCTGCGTGCTTATCTTCCCGGCAATAGTGTTTTAATCTGTTGGGTTAGCGCATGCCTGTAAACAAATTTGTCAGTCACACAATGGGACTGCCACCTTTAGTTCACAGCGGATTACAGCGTTTTTAAACAGTCTCAGAATTGAACATCTCCTGCTGCGCACATCTCCACAAAAGATTCTATTAAATATCCATGGATAAATAATTTGTGGATATATAGCATCTTTTCCCCTATGTGATATTAGCATGCAAAAGGCATGTTTGCACACCTATGGAGGGATGACTTTTATGTGCTATTGTAAAGGGTTGTAATTCTTTTGATATGGAATTTAAACAGTATTTTACCCTAATCCCGAGTTTGGGCTTGAGAAAGCCTTTCACGTAGGTGGTTTTCAATTAGCTTCACTTAACCTTGTAAATATTTTCACAATATTTAACGACTGCAAGCCTTTTGGGGCGGGGGATGAGGTTTGGTCTCTGCCCCATTTCATCTCTGTATTTACAAAAATAACAGAAAGGAAATTTAGTGGGATGTACAAATGATCAAGGGTGGTTATTTCTCATTACTAAAATGCTTAGCGGATTAAACCAGTTTTTATGTAACTCTTGTATTGACTAATAAATGACACACTGTAAAAAAAAAAAAAAAACATTTTCCAGTGTACGGGACCTTTAAAATCACAAATAAATGCTGAAATGTGCATTACTTGAAGCTACATAAAAACCCATGTTAGTCCAGCAGAATTCAACACGTTCTCACAGCCAACTCGTCACATATTGACGCTTGGTCAGGACCCCTCGGTGTGACACATTTTAACATACATACCCCTTTAGCATCTTTTTTTGACGTGCAGGGTACTCCATTGCTTGAATTTTTTGCCTTGTGCGTCAGATCAAGACGCATAATTCTTGCCGTTTGTAAAAGTAGGAATGATTTTATAAATATTTATAGGCTACTTTTATGTTTTGAAGCAACTAACCCCACTCCTACCCTAAACCTACCACTTCTCAACAATATAAAACCCGTACGTAACAGGCAAATAAATGTACATTCACTGGTATTTATTGCAAAAACTGACCAAAAACAGAATAAAAGTATTAACTCATGTTGCATTCCAAGTCTTCTGAAGTCATACGATGTCTTCATGTAAAGAACAGAGTTGATCTTAAAGTTTTAATCGCTGAAATGATGATCCCGCCGCTTCGTGAACGCATGCAGTCATATCTCATTCAAAAGATAAACCTGACTCTTTAGCATGACACAATCGGTCACAAGACACACGAGAGCCAATTACATTTTACAATCAAATCTGACATAACATTTCTTTGGACGGCAATGTTTGAATGTGTGCATGATCTATGGCAGATGGAGACGCTGATCACTTTTATATCATATAAAACACAAAATGGGTTTAGGGATGGGATGGGGTTGGGTTACGTGTCTAAATAGCGTAAAAAAATATTGTAAAAATCAGCTGGTTGATTAAATTGAGAATCACACTCCAACATGTCATAATGGCAAAATTATAGCCCAATATATAATTTCATCATGACGATAACATTCCCATGCCTGTATATGACGGCAAACGTTTCTCATTGAAATATCCTGCGCGTCGAAAAATGACACTAAATGGGTACCCTGTGTGTTAAAAAGTGACGCCAAAGGGCCCTGACCCAGCGTCAATATGTGACGAGTCGATAGTGAGAATGTGTTGCAACACTAGTCAAAGGGTTTGTGTTAAGGGTTTGTGAGTTCCCAGCATGCAACAACAGCTTTTGTTTTTCTGAGATTCTTTAGCGTGTTTTGAGTGTGTCAAGTGTTGGTCTATGTTCAACCTTTAAAACTATATCCCAGATATGTTTGCTTTGTAAGGTGATTGTGCCTTCAGAAACTATGATAGCATATTAAGTGTCATTTTTTTGCAATTGTCACTAATTGAACACGTCATCTCTAGACGCTTTAGTGAATTTATTGGTTGAATTAAGCATTTTGCGAATAAACCAATTCAAATTGACAAAGCAGTGCTAGAGTTTTTAAAACAATAGCTGAGAGAACCTAAAAATGTGAATGTGAAAAAAGTTTTCTCAGCAATTCCTTTTTGTACAGTGCACATTTAAGGGAAATTAAACATGCAACTGCTATTTGCACTTTGAAGTTCATAGGATTAAGGCTCCTCCTCTTGAATCTCGCCTGACCTTCAAGTGTTGGTTTGCACTCCTTTACTTCAAGTCATTCTCTGTTGTTGTCAAACTGTCAAGTCATCTCAATCTTTGATGGACACTACAAACAGAACATGTTAGGCTCTTTGCTTTCAACTGCATGACCCTCAACAGCACAAACAGAGCAAAGTCGTCATTAACTCCAGCTGTTTATTTTTATTATTAAGATAAGAAGGGCTTTTATAGCTAATCAGTGGCTGCATGCTAGCTCTATTTACACGTGAAGAAAGACGGCTGGACTACAGGGCGAGACGGTTAATTCAGTCATGCCGATGAAGGAAAGGACGTTATTGACCTACGGCAGCAGCCATGTGTTTCAGTTATTAACCGGCCTACATTTGTCAGCAAAGCAGAGTGATGTGGAGGTGACGTGAGGTTCAGGCCTGGGTTAGGGTTGTCCTCCATCCGTTATCATGCGTCTACGCAGGGCACTTTAATTGAATTACCCAATTTATACTTCAAGCAACAATGCCCCAGCCTACATCCATGACGTGATACAATTAAACATGAGTTTGAAAGCTTGTGCTTTGCATATTTTATCCCATGGTGAGAGGAAAAAAAGGCATCTATCATGTTGTGGTGCTATTTTTGTAGGGATATTTTTTTCTCTTATTACATGTTGCAGAAACTAAGTCCAGGGCTCCATTTCCCTCTGTTTAACCTTGAAATAGTTGACATGGTTTAATTTAATTGATCTGTAATTCAATAGATTGATGTGTTTTGTTTATAACAAGGACACATCAAACTTGAAACTTTTCAAACTTTTTTCTTTGGGCCAGGGGCCTCCAGGGGGGCCATGGGAGGTTTGTAGACAAACATTTATTTTTTATGTATTTTTGCACTACTGTTCAAAAGTTTGAG
The DNA here is from genome assembly GCA_023566225.1 of Romanogobio albipinnatus. Lineage (NCBI taxonomy): Eukaryota > Metazoa > Chordata > Actinopteri > Cypriniformes > Gobionidae > Romanogobio > Romanogobio albipinnatus. The sequence continues at coordinate 44,584,122 of CM042242.1, forward strand.
GTTGATAAGAATTGTTTATGTTTTTGTTGTCTGTTATGCTCAACAAGGCTGCATTTACTTGATACAGTAAAAAAGTTAATATTGTCATACATTTTTACAATTTAAAGTAACTGTTTTCTATCTTGTATTGTATTCATGTGATGGCAAAGCTGAATTATTCCAGTCTTCAGTGTCACATGATCCATCAAAAATAATTTCAATATGCTGATTTGGTACTCAAGAAACATTTCTTGATTATTTCATCATTGCGATTAATTGCATCCAAAATAAAAGTTTGTGATAATATATATATATACACACACAGTATATACATGAACATATTTCTTAAATAAATACATGAAGGAGTGTGCATTTATATATACATAATTATACACAGTACACACACATATATTATGTAAACACAAATTTTATTTTGGATGCGATTAATCCCGATTAATCAATTTCCCAGCACTTCCCAGAAAGTTAGACAGAACAGCATTTATTTGAAAAAGAAAGCTTTTGTAGCATTAAACATGTCTTTACTGTCACTTTTGATCAATTTAATGCTTCAAAAAAGAAATACATATTTTACAGACCCCAAACTTTTGAACGGTAGTAGCATTTTAAACTTTATACAGAACCAAGGAAGCAGCTAATCCAAAGAACAGGTCTGTCATACATTACAATAGCTGTAAGTGTGTAATGCTCCTCTACCAGATGACTTCTTTTTGATTATGTTCATTCTCAAACTGCATTAGGATTTCAGGAATTGCACAATGAACTGTTTAATCTAGTGCAAAACCAACCCAGGCAGATCTAAATTAGATCACGATTCACTGAAAATACAGACAACATTTTGCGGTTTCACCTGCCGAGTGAGAATGTGGACATAGTTGTCTTTTCCACCAGGCTGCTTCTTTCTAATGTGCTAAATGTTTTGGCTTGCACAAAATGTCATCCTTCCCAGAGAGGACTGGCATTTGAAGTGGGTTTTGTAGACCCTCCGGCCAGATCGCTGAAGGCAGAACAGCCGCTACGTATCCAACGAGCATGAAAGCGGCGAATCTGTCTGAGAGGAGCATTAGATGATAACACCAGAGAACGAATGCCACAGACCCACATCACTCAAAAGCAGCGAGGACAGCTTGTTTCAGGGTCTGTTAAGTATGTCCATGCCAGTGGGGGATTCAAAGTAAAGCACAGTGCTCCCAGGCCTTTCAGTGTCTGATTCTGAGGCTGACAAAGGCCTTGATTGAAGCTAGAAGTCTCTGAGCTAAGCAGCCTGACAGGATAATAGGACATCTGGAACAGATGTTTACTCCCCCATTTGTAAAATGGTGTCAGCTATGGGTGAATTGTTATGCTAATGCACATGCAGACACACCCTCTCTTTTGCATAGACTCAGCTGCCAATTAAAAGTTTGATTTTTTTTTTAGTAACTTGTTTACTGATTAAAGATACTAAGAAGTGTTTGGGTGGTACGAGTTAAAATATACAATCAAATAAATTGAATCAAGTAAAGAGATGTCGCCCTTTGTTGTTCTTCCAAAATGAGCTGATTCCAAAATTAAATGATTTAAATAGCATCTCCTGTCATCACTGCATGATTTCGAGCTTTTTAATGACAAATAATCAAATGACTGTCAATGGAAGTCAACACATGATAACAGTCTGATTTCCCCCAGCTTAGCCCAGTGTTTATGTGGTAATCAACACTCAGCCATCTGCGAATGTGCAATTAGCATAATTGGTGTACGTTACATGCTTAATGTAAAGCACTTTTTTTTTACTGCCATTCTACTCTTGGTACATCTAATTCCGATTGAGTTTGGGAGGACAAACATTGGGAGTCTCTGGGAATGTTAAAAAGCAAATTAGCTGGCTGCACTGAGTCCAGGTGCGAAAGGGTCAAAGGTCAAGTGGCCTTGCTTTTATCTGACAAATACTTTGGTAACACCTGGACGAAAGGCAAGAGTTTAAACGCATGAGTGAATGGGCATGGCACTGCAGTCTCTTCCAGCTGCTCAAATCCAGCATAAATTGGACTCTATTAGAATGAACAGCCTTTACTGGATTTAATTTACATATAAAGGCAAGAAGACATCTGTCATAATATATCATTTCTAAACTGTTTCTAACAATATTTAGCTGTATCTACAGAATTTGCTATAACAAGGGTTTTCAAAACTTTTTGATGCTTAAGGAGCCCCAGATATGACGGCCCCCTTGCAAGGACCCTCTTTCTAAAATATCTAAAATACATGATATGATAAAGACAATATATTCTTTGCAAACTGACTGTCACAGAACATTATACTGAAGTATTATCTGGAAAATACAAAATTAGTATCTACATCAGAAGTATTCTATTCCTACTAATTGTTAGATGTTAGACATAAATATATAGAAAAATACTTTCAACTCCAATTAATTTAATTTACTTAGTGTTGTACACATACACACACACACACACACACACACACACACACACACACACACACACACACACACACACACACACACACACACACACACACACACACAATAGTGTACTAGAGTATAAGAGTGAAATTATGTGAAATTAAACATAAAATTAAGTTTATGTGAAGATCTTAAAATGAAACATGAACAATTCAATTTGTGGAAAGACTGGAAACAAAGAAAAAGTAAATATCAACTGTCAGCAAAATATTTTTATTGTGCATATCAAGCTGTAATTTTTGTACAAAAGCTGTAAAATTTTACAAAAATATTTGAAAATATTTAATTGTGGTTATTTAAGATACATAAAGTGCATTAGCAATGAGTCTTTTCCCACCACAAAATTATATTAAATGCATTAAAATGACAGAATTATTCTGTAATGCATGAACATTAGCATTTGGTAAATAAAGATATATTTTAATGTTTTTGAAAGAAATCTCTTATGCATTTATTTATTAACTTTTGGGGGTGGGACTTGGGCGCTGAACATGCTGATTGGTTTAGTTCACGCAGCATTTTGTTTCAATCTAAAAGTCTGTTGCAGTGCGTGCAGTAAGAGTTGTTTGCTATCCGAATCAACAATGAAGTTTTAAAAAAATGACCGATGGACTGATGACGAGGTTCAGGCTTTATTAAGCTTATGCGGAAATCCAAAAGAATCCAAAATCCAACAGGGAACTGGAAAGCCGCAGTCCTACATCACCGGACTAATCTTCACGCTACTTTAGACCGATGGAAACGTTGGAGAAGTAATTGGAGAAGTAACATTGGTAACATTGTGGAGTGGTAGTGTATGCTCAGTGTTCGACATTGTTCGACAAATTAAGTAAACTTAAAGTAAACTTAAGTAAAACTTGAGAGTGTGAAAAGTGTTTAAAGACAGGCGGGCTCCAAAAATCTAGACATTTGAGTACTATAATAATAATAATTAAAAAATCAACAACAATATGCTGGTTTTATGTATGCCAACTCATCTCACTAGGGGAAAAACAATGATTTTGCATCTTTTAGAAGCGCAATTTTAGTGCTTTAGCAAGTCATTTTCTTCTCAATATCACTTTGTCTGGAAACGTGTGCAGTTTAGCCCTACACCCAGTAATCTATAGTAAATAACAAAGAACATCTATAGCACAGTATGTATATAATTACTCTCAAATTGCCCACAACATAACAGTGCTGCGCTTGGCACTACAAGTCATGTCCTACATTTACCTTGGGCGTCAGATACATTAACTTACTCCCCAATCAGCCGGCTCAGGAATAACAATAATTTCAAGTGCTGCTAATTGACTTTAGCCTTTCCAATATGAGAGAGCGAGCGCCTGCTCATTTTATCTGTCCTTTTAATAATTACATTATCATTTTATGCCTTCCATTCCTTTAGAGTAGCTGACCATTTGCGTGGCACTGAAGGCTCATTATTAGCCTTGAATTATGTGCAGTTTATTGATCCCTGTGGTGGATTATGGGGCTCTAAGTTGGTCTAGACAGAACGGTTAGTAAGATGACAGAGCAGGGGAAACATATCGGGCCCGGGGGAGAGATCAGCTCAACTCGCTGAGCAATAATGCCTCTAGGTAATGGAATTTAAGTTTACACTAAATCTACAAATGTGCTGACATTTCAAGTGCCTAGTAAAATAGCATTAGGCTAATTAGTTGGGTTGAAGAGGTGACTGCACAATTGTTTGTAGCTACATCTCTATTTACCAGTGCGGAGCTGAATGAAAGTACATCAGAATCCAAATTTTATCTGCTATCGCCTTTTCAACGTGTGCAACCATATTAATTACTCATTAAAGGGAAAGTTCACTCAAAATGTTAAGTTCTGTCTTCATTTTCTCACCCTAATGTCATTTCAAACCTGTATTTCTTCTGTGAACCACAATTTAATTTTAGAAGAATATTCTGGCAACTTTTTTTTCAGCATTATCAAAGTACTTCCAAATGACCAAAACGGTCTATAAAAGTAGTGTGCACTTAGTCCATATGACCTGTGTGCTATATTCAAAGTCTTTTAAAGCTATACTGTAGTTTTCTGTGAGTAATTGGTTTGTACCTCCGCCATAGCTCTGCTTGGCTCATTCCTGAGAAAAGTATCAATATCAGTATCACTTTTTTTTAATGAATCAACTGATCCAGTTATCAAAACTGATTCACATGATCCCTATGCAGTATTCACTGCTTCCTATTCCCTGAGCAGTGATATTTAATATGAAAATAAGCATAAATGTGTTATTTTAGATGTCTTTTATATTATATAGCTCATAATCATGAAAGTTACATTGTAACTGTTGCATCTCGTTTACTTTATACCTGTGAATAGTCACTTACTAACAACACATTTTACAGTTTATTTTAGTCAGAATTCTTTAAACGGACTGTTGCGCAATGACTGGTGAATAGTTTTCCCAAATGTGTTACAAGTGTCGTATCGATGTTCCCTATTCGCAGTGCTGTTTGCAGTGCCCTTCAAACTGAACATTTACGATCACTTCGTATTGGAATCTTCCTTAACATGGAGGAATAGCCTGTGAAGTCTTCTTTGCAGGGCACTTGCAGTTGAATGGAACACTTCTTGTCTGAATGGTGTTGTTCTTGAATAGTCTAATAGTCTGTTCACACCTAGAACGATCACTATATTAACATCCACTAAAGCACACAACATTCTGCTTTTTATAAGTGCGCTTTAAAGTCGGATGAATTCTGATTGGCTGTCAATGTTTTTCTTGTTCATCCAATTATATCGCTCATCTGTGCCGTTAATGTTACAGTTGTGCTGTAGACTCTGCTATTCTTTTAAAGAGGTCCTTGATTATGAATTAACTTTTTTAACTTTAGTTAGTATGTAATGTTGCCGTTTGAGCATAAACAACATCTGCAAATTTATGAAACTCAAAGTTCAATGCAAAGGGAGATATTTACTTTACAGAAATCGCTTTGTAATGACTACAATCGGCTGGTAGGGACTACAACAAGTTTCTTCCCAGGTTGGTGACATCACAAACCCTAACATTTACATAAACCCTGCCCCCGGGAACACGCAACAAATGGGGTGAGGCCATGTTGGGCTGCTTTAGAGAAGAGGAAGAGTTGTTGTAGTAGAGCACATTCCCAGCAAACACAAATGTTTTTACAACGTTTCACAACGTTGTTTTTTGGTTGCAATTAGGTAATGTTGCAGTGCAACGTTTTAAAAACGTTTAAGAAACCACACCTAAAATAAAAAAAAAAAATGTAACCAAAATAAAACGTTTTAGAAACGTTGTGAAAATACCAACCAGGTATGTTTTCTTTAGGTAGTCAAAAAACGTAAATATCACGTTTTGTCTACTACGAAAACAAAACCAGACCAAAATGCAACTTAAGCAAGACATTTTATTTAGGTGTTAAAATAACGTAGTCTGCACGTTGAAATAGGTTTTAAAAGAACCAGAGAACGTCACGACCAGGGGCGTAAATTTCATCTAAAAGTTGGGGGGGACAATAAACATGAAATTTCTCAAGAGCAATTTTTGAAGGGGACACAAATAATACAGCCAAAATCGTACTTGTATATGTGTACCACAAAAACAAAAACAAAAAACATTTCGTACTTATTTGGCGTTTTGGTGTACTGAAAAATTATCTAATGTCCGTTTTTCTTTTCTCTGTCATTTTATCTGACCAACAACACAAAGCGATAGTAGTTTAAATACGATTAAGGTTCACCACGCAGTCATATTATAATTATTAAATTATCTTGCGTCCTCCACATAGTATTTTATACTATGATATTCAGGGGGACTCAATGTTTCTAAACTTAAAACGCATTTTTTGTCCCGTTTGCGTTTGTATTGTTTTACTACTTACACATTTATTTTAAGTATATATTGTTATATTATTTACAATACTCAGCATGGTTTTTAGGGGGGGACAGCCCTCAGATTGGGGGGGTCCTGCCCCCCCCCCCCGTCCCCCCCGCGATTTACACCCCTGGTCACGACAGTATTAATACCATGCCAAATCTCCAATGGTACGTTCTGTTTGTGTATAAAATAGCCTATAACAGTATAACATTTTAACATTAAAGCGATTCTTCATTGACCGAGTAGGCTATAGCCTAACAGACGAGACTGCATAGGCAGCCTGATTATCAAGTATCAAAAGGACTTGAAGGTGATATGTGAATGCTTACTCTCAGTTGTCTCTTCTCATTTAATAGCCTATACATTTTCTGATAAAATTTTTTTTACGCTAATCATCACTGAACATGTCACACACACTTTTGGAAAATTGTTAATGTCCTTGCATGCCCTTTATTTTTCATTTTAAGAGCAGAAATATTTACAATACCTGAACACAATATTGGGTTTGAAAAATAAGAAAGCTACAAAGTGTGTCTTAATCTGTAAACATTTTAACATGTTTATTCAACTTGTAAATTTGTCGCTGTTTATGTATGTATTTTATGTTTGTTTATCTGCTTTACTCGTTGTCCCCCCCCCCTGAAAAAAATAAATAAATGTGTCCTTGCATGCAGCCTGAGGGTGACGCTCTAATGATGATTGACATACTTTATATGAAAATATGTTCATAATTATATCATGGAGTTTTTGCTATTTTATTTCTACACCTCGTTTACCATTTCTAAAGGTAGACCTATATAGGCCTATTATGTTATAATGTAGCCTATTATATATCAATTACTTAAAACATTGTTTGTCACATCGAATTGTCTTTCATATTTTCATTCAATTTACAGTTTGCGATGGCCACAGGCCTACTATCCACTTAATAATGTATCAAGTTTCAGTATATTTTAGCTGATTATCAAATAATTCATTCCATCAATCTAAATGTAAATGCTGCGTGACTTTTACGTATTTTAATGGGCGCGCACGCTGAACATTCAAGCCGCATTTGAACTGGAGCGGCAGCTCAACTGACAATCAGCGCAACTCCGTCTCTCACTGTTGTTTTAACAACTTTAAGGTATGTTTAGTCCATAAAATTACACAAATAGTACATACAAATGTTTCTGAGACTTTCTTTCATGTAAATCACTCGCTTCCGTTGAATATTTACTTAATACAAATGGTTTAGTGTCTTCGAAAATGTCCGTTAGCATCTAACTAACTTTAGCTATCTAGAGGTAACGTTAGGTTGACTATAGACTTGAGCTGTAAGTTTTAATCACATCTTATGTGTAGATTAGATATTTTGATAGTTTTGTAAAGGTTTTGCTGACAATTAGTCAATGGATGAATGGAAATAAGCAAATTTATTTAAAATCGGCATGAAACGGAAGTTGAGATCATCTTTTTCTCCTTATTGTGACGTATATCCGAGTGAAACGGCTTCTGAAATTGGAAAAAATGTAGGGCGGGGCTTGATTTCGTCCTTCGGGAATTGATTGGATCGTTGGAAGTTAGGCGTTGCTACCAAAATGGAGGCAGATTTGAATGCCAGTTTGCACTCAGTTGTGGAGAAAATCTCGTTCCCTTTCGTTCAGTCACTACGACGTACGTTAGTGACTAACGAATGGGGGTTTCGCTTAGAAGCCAATTATCTTCGAGAATTCAACAGCGCCCAATGGCAGTGCCAATGCCATGGGCATGCGGAATTTGCATGCGTAACTCCGCCCCACCTCGTGGGTATATAAGGAAGTACGCTGGCAACATCGCATTATGTTTCTGCTTTGGAGCCAAGAGTATCTCTTCACTCCTTCAAGCCTGATCCTGAGTCTTCGACAAAGCTTTGAGACGAGCAGCTTTCCAGAGGCGTTGGTGTTACGGCGCGTTCCAGTGATCATCATACTGCCTGCCTGCTGATCTGCGCAGTGGTCCGTCTGACAGCTGGTGTGTGGTCGCTGGGCGCTTCGGCGTTCTCTGCGAGGCTTTCCTCTCCTAAAAGAGCTTGCACGTGACGCGTCCTTTTCAGGATGTCTCGTCCGTGTACTTCTGGGTGTGGCCGGTTGCTTTCCTCTTCTGATGGGCACAAACACTGTCTGGTATGTCTGGGCTTTCAACATGCTCAGGCAGCGTTTGTGGATGAGTCATGTTCCCACTGCGGGAATATGACCATCGCGGTGTTGCGGTCAAGACTCCATGACCTTCGTAAAGAAGTGAGAGTCCCCTCTACCACACCCCGATCTACTGAGTCCCCGAGGCCCAGTACTTCGGCTGGTGGTCAGGGTGACCTGACGGTTACAGTGTGGAACAAAGCCCCGACGCTCATGCCTCGGGCCACACCCCCGTCTTGCACACTGCAACCCGCGAGTGTTCAGACGCAGATCGCGGGGCCTGCTTCGGCCCCCCCGCGCATCTCGTTTGGCGCTCCAGAGGAGGATGCGATGTCGGTCACCGCATCACAAGGTGGGCTCGAGTCCTCTGAGGATGATGACTCGGCTGTGTTGCCGCCTTCGGGCGTTCCAGCATTGCCCGAGTCGGACCCAGAGCTGACAGCCATGCTGTCTCGGGCAGCCGCGAGCTTAGGGATAGAGTGGAACCCTCCGCCCTGTCCCGAACGCTCAAGGCTCGATGATTGGTTTTTGGGAGCCCGCGCTGACAACCGTCAGTCCCCGCCCCCAATACCTTTCTTTCCCGAGCTGCATGAGGAACTCGCGCGGTCCTGGAAGTCCCCGTTGTCTTCCCGTGACCGGTCAGCGACTTCCTCCGCCTTCTCCGCCCTCGATGGGGCGGCGGCTAAAGGGTACACTGGGGTCCCCCCAGTTGAACGTTCTGTTGCGATGCAACTGTGTCCTCAGAGCGCTTCAACTTGGCGCGGCGATCCAAAGCACCCCTCCAAAGCCTGTCGATTCACATCAACCTTGGTGGCGAAATCGCACAGAGCCGCGGGGCAGGCCGCCGCTTCTTTGCATGCCATGGCGATCCTTCAGGTCTACCAGGCCAGGATCCTCAAGGACATGCACGAGGGTGGAGTTGATCCGGGGCTCTTAAATGAGCTGCGTGCCGCCACCGACCTCGCTCTCCGGGCGACGAAGGTGACCGCACGCTCCCTGGGTCAAGTGATGTCCACAAACGTGGTCCAGGAGCGTCACCTTTGGCTGAACCTGGCAGATATGCGGGACACCGAGCGAACCCGGTTCCTCGATGCCCCCATATCCCAGGCCGGCCTCTTCGGCGGGGCGGTTGAGGACTTTGCCCAACAGTTCTCAATCGCCCAGAAGCAGACTGAGGCTATAAAACACGTACTGCCCCGGCGGCCAGCTGCTGCCTCCACCCAGCCGCCGGCACAGTCGCCTCAGTCTGCTCCCCGCCGAGGACGCCCTCCTAAGGCTCCCGCCCCTCTCACCCGGTCCAAGCAGCAGCCTTCACCCGGGCCGGGTCGTGGAGGAAGCCGTAGGAAGGCGTCCAAGTCCCCTCAGGCCGCCCCGCGCCCCGCTAAACGCCAGGCCAAGCGGCGCTCCTGAGACGGACGGCTCAGGGATGGGAAATTCTTTCGAGGAGATGGTAGCAGGACCACTCCTTCCCCCGGTGGAGGGCCGGGGGAGAATCCTTTGTTCAGCTGCTGGCCCACGGGTCAGCAGCACCCTATTTTGGTCAAAGAAAGAATTAACACTCCCATCCCTGAGCCCACAGAGTCCGGCGATGACAGTGCGCGCCACCCACGGGTCCCGCCACTCGCATCCCACTCTGTCGCCAGCCTCCTGGCAGAGCAGACCCCAGTGGAACGTGCGTCCTTCCCTGGTCTCCTCTGTCAGGACGCAGCAGTCAACCGTGCCCCCGCACCGGGACGCCCCTCAGCCTCCCATGTCCGGGCCGGTGACGCTGCATCGCTGCAAGCCCACACCGGGTACGTCTGTGCTCCGAATGACCCCGCTGGCGCAGTTTTTGGAAGTCTGGCTTCAGCTTCCAGGGCTGTCCCGCTGGGTCGCGCGGACCATCAGGCGCGGCTACGCGATTCAGTTCGCGCAGGTTCCTCCCTGCTTCCGGGGAGTCCGCTCCACTATGATCGGGGCCAATGCCCCCGTCATGCGAGCGGAGATTGCCACCCTACTGGCGAAGGGTGCGATCGAACCTGTCCCTCCAGCCGAGATGAACTCCGGGTTTTACAGCCCGTACTTCATCGTACCCAAAAAGACCGGTGGGCTACGGCCAATCCTGGACCTGCGCGTCTTGAACCGTTACCTTCACCGGTTTCCGTTCAAGATGTTGACAGCGAAACGCCTTTTCGAATGCGTTCGTCCAGACGATTGGTTTGCAGCGATCGACCTGAAGGACGCCTACTTCCATGTCTCCATTCTACCTCGACACAGACCGTTCCTACGGTTTGCTTTCGAGGGGCGGGCATATCAGTACGCAGTTCTACCATTCGGGCTATCTCTGTCCCCTCGCGTCTTTACGAAGATTGCCGAGGCAGCCCTTGCGCCCCTTCGGCAGCACGGGGTTCGCATCCTGAATTACCTCGACGACTGGCTCATACTGGGTCACTCTCGGGAGCAGGTTTGCGGACACAGAGATCAGGTGCTCCATCACCTAGCCCGTCTGGGCCTTCGGGTCAACTGGGAGAAGAGCAAACTTTGCCCCGCGCAGAGGATCTCTTTTCTCGGTATGGATATCGACTCGGTCGCCATGTGCGCGCAGCTTTCGAGCGAGCGCGCGCAGTCTCTGCTGACTTCCCTTCGTCAACTCGAGGGCAAGAATGCGGTTCCACTGAAACTATTTCAGAGGCTCCTGGGGCATATGGCATCTGCAGCCGCGGTGACGCCGCTCGGATTGCTTCATATGAGACCGCTTCAGCATTGGCTACGCGATCGAGTCCCGAGATGGGCATGGCGGTCTGGCACGCTCCGGGTACAAGTGACTCGGGCCTGCTTACAGACTCTCACCCCGTGGTCGAACCTCGAGTTTCTACGGACCGGAGTGTCCTTAGAACGAGTTTCCCTGCATACTGTTGTATCAACAGATGCGTCATCCACCGGGTGGGGTGCCATGTGCAATGGACAAGCAGCCGCGGGCTCCTGGACAGGACCCCAGCGCCTTCTGCATGTCAATTGCCTCGAGTTACTGGCAGTACGGTTCGCCCTGCACCGCTTCCGAGCGTTGCTGAGGGGTCAACATGTACTAGTCAGGACAGACAACACGGCCGTAGTAGCGTACATCAACCACCAGGGCGGTCTACGCTCCCGCCGTATGTCTCAACTCGCCCGCCATCTCATTCTATGGAGTCAGAAGCACCTGAGGTCCCTTCGTGCTGTCCACATCCCGGGAGAGTTGAACTGTGCAGCCGACGAGCTGTCACGGATTCAGCCCCTCCCCGGAGAGTGGAGACTCCATCCCCAGACGGTTCAGCTGATATGGGAACGGTTCGGCGACGCACAGGTAGACCTGTTTGCCTCCCAGGACTCTTCCCATTGCTCCCTGTATTATTCTCTGACCGAGGGCACCCTCGGCACGGATGCACTGGCGCACAGCTGGCCGTCAGGGCTACGCAAATATGCGTTTCCCCCAGTGAGCCTTCTTGCACGGGTACTGTGCAAGATCAGGGAGGACAAGGAGCAGGTCATTTTGGTCGCCCCGTATTGGCACGGCCAGACCTGGTTCTCAGAACTTCTACTCCTTGCGACAGCCCCTCCCTGGCCTATCCCTCTGAGACCGGACCTTCTCTCTCAGAGACGGGGCACTCTTTGGCACCCGCGTCCGGCGTTCTGGAAGCTCCACGTGTGGCTTCTGGACGGGACGCGGCAGGTTTGAGTAGTCTTCCACCTGCGGTGGTCGCTACCATCACTTCGGCTAGAGCTGAGTCTACACGACGTCTCTATGCTTTGAAGTGGAACCTCTTCGTCTCATGGTGCTCTTCCCGCCAAGAAGACCCCTGGAAATGCCCGATCGGGTCTGTGCTATCGTTTCTCCAGGAGGGGGTGGAACGAAGGCTGTCTCCTTCCACCCTTAAAGTGTATGTGGCCGCAATATCTGCCTACCACGATCTCCTGGGGGACAAAAAGGTAAGTCAGCACGACCTGATCATCAGGTTCCTGAGGGGGGCGAGGAGACTGAATCCTCCTCGCTCTCCTCTCGTACCCTCTTGGGACCTCTCAGTAGTTTTAAGTGCTCTGCAGAGGCCTCCATTTGAGCCTTTGCGGTCAGCTGAGATTAAATTCTTGTCTATGAAGACTGCTCTGCTGACCGCATTGGCCTCGCTTAAGAGGGTCGGGGACCTGCAAGCATTTTCGGTTGACGAAGCGTGCCTAGAGTTCGGGCCGGCTAACTCTCACGTGATCCTGAGACCCCGGCCCGGATATGTGCCCAAGGTTCCCACCACTCCGTTCCGAGACCAGGTGGTGAACCTGCAAGCGCTGCCTTTGGAGGAGGCAGACCCAGCCTTGGCATTGCTCTGTCCAGTACGCGCTCTCCGCGCCTATGTAGACAGTACGCGATGTTTCAGGACCTCAGACCAGCTCTTTGTCTGTTATGGTGGAGAGCGGAAGGGAAGTGCTCTCTCGAAACAGAGGTTGTCTCACTGGATAGTGGACACCATTGTTTTGGCTTACCAGCAGCAAGGTCGACCATGTCCCCTTGGGGTTAGGGCACACTCCACTCGGAGTGTGGCCTCCTCTTGGGCTTTAGCGCATGGCGCCTCGCTAACAGACATCTGCAGAGCTGCAGGCTGGGCGACACCCAACACATTCGCCAGATTCTACAATCTCCGAGTGGAGCCAGTGTCCGACTATGTACTCGCCCCTACGGGTGGCCGGTAATGGGCCAGGCTCAGGTGTCTTCGCTTGCTCGCCATTCCACTCCACGGACTGGATACGTGCGATATTTTTCCTCAGGTGAGCTCCCCGAGAGCCCTGAGCTCCTCCAGCACTGCTTACGCCGACATCAGTTCAGTCTGCCCTTTCGAGCCCAGACCCTCATGTCCGGCCAGGTGCTCCGTGTGCATGGTTCCCCTCCGGCGACCCCCACACGAGTATTCCCACCGTAAGCCTCCTCAGCGAGCAGGTGTCTTTCCCTCGGCAAGTCCCTGCCACCCCTAGGGTTAAAAATCCACCTTCGGCTGGTACCCTAGAGATCTTCCATATGCAGCCCTTAGCGGGTCATATGTGTATTCTTAAGTCCTCCCTACGGGTAGGCATCTTGGCATTCCCTCACTGGGATATGCTTCCCAGTGTACCTTGGTATTCCTGTGATAAGTGGGAGTCCTTCGTCCGTACTAGTCTTACGACAGGGTACTCTCACTTACGCAGGGCACTGGATGACGGCTGAGTGGCGTTGTTGTATTGGAACCCCCATTCGTTAGTCACTAACGTACGTCGTAGTGACTGAACGAAAGGGAACGTCTCGGTTACGTATGTAACCCTCGTTCCCTGAGGAGGGAACGGAGACGTACGTTTCCTCTGCCACGTCAGCCGTGCTGCTGGAACGCGGAGTTCAGTCTTGGCTCCTGCAGCAGTAACATAATGCGATGTTGCCAGCGTACTTCCTTATATACCCACGAGGTGGGGCGGAGTTACGCATGCAAATTCCGCATGCCCATGGCATTGGCACTGCCATTGGGCGCTGTTGAATTCTCGAAGATAATTGGCTTCTAAGCGAAACCCCCATTCGTTAGTCACTAACGTACGTCTCCGTTCCCTCCTCAGGGAACGAGGGTTACATACGTAACCGAGACGATCTATCTGTTAAATAAATTTATTTTCTCTCTAAATCTTTTCTACATATGTTACTGAGCATATTTCCTCACTTTTCACTGGTTTATGCTACAGATTTCACTTATTTTAAGCCTTTTATGGCTTTATTTCTGTAAAACTTTTTTCTCAGCTCTCCCTTATAAGGGGGGCGCGCGCCGTATGCGCGTTCACACACGCTGCATTCCTAAGTGCGAGCCCTGACAACAAGCTGTTCGTCCGACTATATTGAGTATTTTTTACATAAAAAAGCTTTTATTTCTCATATATTTCTCTTTTTGCCTCAAGTTCTTCCTGAAGAAGGTATTGTGTACACCGAGAAAAATGCACCTAACCACCATATTGACAGGTTTCTGAGAGGCGGTGCAGAAACGAGACAGGGGGCGATAACCCCGCCCTCGCGCCATAGCACATGACCGGGAGAGAAGAGAAGTCGTTTCGATGGGGGAGGGAAAGTTAACGAATTTGATTAAAGATTATAAGGGTAAATGAATTTTTAAAAATTAATGAAGTGCACAGATAAATCAGTTATAGTAAACACTACAATATTAAATATAAAAAAACTAATTGTAAAATTTGATTTCATGCCACCTTTAACCTAAAAGTAAGCACTGTATGGTTAATTCATAGTTATCACTTGACGTCACACCTGGAGGGCAAAATAAGGCTTTCCTCCACTGCTCAGCCATTTTTATCAGGTTTGTAGTTAGTATTAATGTAGTAAAACAGTGTTATTAAAAGATCAAATTAAATATATAGCCTACCGCTTATTCACGATGCATACTTTGTACAGGTAAGCAGATGAACACAGAACAAATTATTTACAACAAAATAATATTGTTTGTCTTCTCCCCTTTACCTAGTCCTGATCACAGAGTTTAGCTCCAAACCCAATTAAGCAGACCTGAGCAGCTGGTCAAGGATCACTAGAAACTCAGCAGAACTTTGGTCTCAGTGTTCCAGTGTTCAGGTGTCCCAGTGTTGTAAGTTCAGAACATATTGCAGGAGATCTCAACATTGTCTCTCAAGGTCCACTTACATGCAGAGCTTTACTCCAACCTAGTCCAGCACACCTGAACAATCTAATCAAGGTGCTAAACTCTGGGTGCATATCACTCAGGTCTCTAGCTCAGTAGTCAGTGGTTAAGGTCCGTCTTTATCACCAAATCCTTACAGTGCACTAAACATTCGCTCCCTGAAAACTCGCTATGTTATCGGAAAAACTTTAATCATACAAGACAGTTTTCTACAAAATGACATGTGATAGGTGATTTTAAAACACAAACCAATATTATATTTCAGCATAAACATAACATCTCTAGACAGGTAATGTCTAATCAAGCAAACATTTACAATTTATCTATGACTGAAATCTTCCACAAGTATGTAGAGGGAAAACTCAAGTGTATACTTCACATTTTGGACAACCATTGTTTTTTTACATTTACATTTTGGTTATTGTTCTCTTTCTCACTTTAGATGCTGGAGAAAAAAACTGCCTGGCTAAAGCATTCAAAGTGGAAACTTCTGTCATGGCTCAATAATCCAGGATTGGGATGGTGGAAGGAGCAGAAGATCAGAGATCAGTCAGAGATCTACTGGTGCCCATGAGAAACTGATTTACCTAATGCGTCAAATTTAACCAAACATTTTCATCACTCACCTTCATGTCGTTGCAAACCTGTAAGACTTTCGTTCATCTTTGAAACACAAATGTAGATCTTTTTAATGAAATCTGAGAGCTTTCTGTCCCTCCATTTCACAGTTTATGCAACTACAACTTTCAAGCTTCAGAAAGGTAGTAAAGACATTATAACAATAATCAATATGACTCCAGTGGTTTAACCTCAACTTTATGAAGTGAAGTGAATGCTGTGTGTGTGCAAAAAAACCCATTGCATCTTTATTCACAAAATATACATCTCTGACACATGTTCACGGAGCACCACGATTCATCAGTGTTGTGTTGGCGAGAGAGCCAGCGATCTCATGGCGCAACATGCGTTGGAGATACATAATTTGTGCATAAAGATGTAATTGTATATATACGCACATAAGGCATCTGTTAAAAATATCTTCATTTGTGTTCTCCACAAAAGTCGTATGGGTTTGGAGCGACATGAGGTAATTAATGACAGAATTTACATTTTTGTGTGGACTATCCCTTTAATGTTTTCTAATGTGGTTATAATTGGCCATAATAAACATTTTCAATATTTTAAAGATTTATTTATTGTTTTGAAAAAAAATTTATACAGAAAAAGATAGATTAATTTGATCAAAAGTCGCAGTAAAAACTTTTAAATTGTTTAAAAAAAATTATGTTTCAAATAAATGCTGCTCTTTTGAAAGTTCTATTCAAAGAATACTGAAAACTATCATAGTTTCCACATAAATATGAAGCCGTACAACTGATAATAATCATAAATTTTATATATATATAATAGATTGTATCATTATTTATTCTAGAAATGTGTAATATATTACAGAAATGCACTCATTAATTAAAATCATTAATCATATCATATTGTGTTATTAATCAATAAATTCTAAAGAATTTGCTTAACTTTTATGTTTTGTGTCCAGTGATTTTTCAATGTTTTTAACGGGTCCCAGAAAGAATTGTGTTTAAGATGAGTTTATAGCCCACTGGATCAATTACTCTTCACACTGGATTCTTTGAAGACAGACGTGGCAGCAGTTGCAGAACGGCTGCTGCTACAAACTCTTACAGGCTACATCAGGTTTTAGTGATTAACACGTTCTTTCAGTGAATTTTTCGGGTGAACGTGGTGAAAACCAATAGTAAAAAAAGTACCACATAAGACATATTGACATTTTGAAAATTTTGAACATGACGCATATCGTCGAAGCAACGTTAAAAAAACTTTCATCAATGGTGTGAAAATACGTATTTATAACGTTAAAAAAATGTTTCAGCCACGTTGTGAAAATACGCATTTATAACGTTAAAAAAATGTTTCAGCCACGTTGTGAAAATACGCATTTATAACGTTAAAAAAATGTTTCAGCCACGTTGTGAAAATACGTATTTATAACGTTTAAAAAACCCGACATCTGTCGTATTAAATACGTAGGATAAAAACGTTGTGACAACTTTTTCAAACGTTTTTGCAACGTTTTTGTGTTTGCTGGGTTTAGGGGTCTTCTCAAGCTGTCGCATCAGTCTTTTCAAATTTATTGCAATACAGTTCGTAACACAAATACAATAGCATGTCACAAAAGATGACAACAGTTATAATCATAATTAAACTAAACTATACCTGTTCTATCTTCATGGAGCACTTATTTTCTGGCTCTGTAGGCATTTTACAATAGTTCCCACATGAGCGATTTATAGATTATCATGACTGAATATGCTAATGAATGACTTGAAGATAGTTAACTCCACATCAGATACATAAATTAATCAACAAACCATTTAGAAACATCCTGTTGCATTCTATATGTTGTCACTTCTTCTTGAGTTTGCATCATTGTCCGACTCCGGTTTGAACATAAAAGGCTGAACAGTTTCTGACATTTTCAGTACCTGTCTGCTAGCAGTCAGAGCTGCTAACACAAGCTTTTGAAACTCCGCCCTCTTCTAGAAAGGGTGCCGGGAACAGCAGCGCACTTGCATTTAAAGGAACACACACATGCTATACAAAGTAATTATCTGTGGGGTATTTGAGCTAAAACTTCACATACACACTCTGGGGTCATGAGAGGCTTATTTTACATATTGTAAAAAGGGGCATAATAGGACCCCTTTAAATCTAGAATGTTTTTTTTAAAACTCCACTCACCTAAAGGATTATTAGGAACACCTGTTCAGTGTCTCATTAATGCAATTATCTAATCAACCAATCACATGGCAGTTGCTTCAATGTATTTAGGGGTGTGTGCTGGTCAAGACAATCTCCTGAACTCCAAACTGAATATCGGAATGGGAAAGAAAGGTTATTTAAGCAATTTTGAGAAACTGAGATTTTCACGCACAACCATTTCTAGAGTTTACAAAGAATGGTGTGAAAAGGGAAAAACATCCAGTATGCGGCAGTCCTGTGGGTGAAAATGCCTTGTTGATGCTAGAGGTCAGAGGAGAATGGGCCGACTGATTCAAGCTGATAGAAGAGCAACTTTGACTGAAATAACCACTCGTTACAAACGAGGTATGCAGCAAAGCATTTGTGAAGCCACAACACGCACAACCTTGAGGCGGGTGGGCTACAACAGCAGAAGACCCCACCGGGTACCACTCATCTCCACTACAAATAGGAAAAAGAGGCTACAATTTGCACAAGCTCACCAAAATTGGACAGTTGAAGATTGGAAAAATGTTGCCTGGTCTGATGAATCTCGATTTCTGTTGAGACATTCAGATGGTAGAGTCAGAATTTGGCGTAAACAGAATGAGAACATGGATCCATCATGCCTTGTTACCACTGTGCAGGCTGGTGGTGGTGGTGTAATGGTGTGGGGGATGTTTTCTTGGCACACTTTAGGCCCCTTAGTGCCAATTGGGCATCGTTTAAATGCCACGGCCTACCTGAGCATTGTTTCTGACCATGTCCATCCCTTTATGACCACCATGTACCCATCCTCTGATGGCTATTTCCAGCAGGATAATGCACCATGTCACAAAGCTCAAATCATTTCAAATTGGTTTCTTGAACATGACAATGAGTTCACTGTACTAAAATGGCCCCCACAGTCACCAGATCTCAACCCAATAGAGCATCTTTGGGATGTGGTGGAACGGGAGCTTCATGCCCTGGATGTGCATCCCACAAATCTCCATCAACTGCAAGATGCTATCCTATCAATATGGACCAACATTTCTAAAGAATGCTTTCAGCACCTTGTTGAATCAATGCCACATAGAATTAAGGCAGTTCTGAAGGCGAAAGGGGGTCAAACACAGTATTAGTATGGTGTTCCTAATAATCCTATAGGTAAGTGTATATCTGTATCGTCCTTTGTGTGAATGGACCTTAATTCAGTGACTCAATGATCTAGTAACAGCGGCTAAACACTTAATGGATTTACGGCTTAAATTTTGGTCTGTTCGTCACACAAAACTATTGAGTTTGACATATTAAGATGAGTTTGACATTAGAAGCTGCTATTGCACTTCTGCTTAGACCTAAACTGCATTTCGTTGCCTTGTACTTGTACTTGTGTAATGACAGTAAAGTTGAATCTAATCTAATCTAATATTAGGTTTCAAATGAATGAGTTTTATGACTAAATTAGTTCTTTAGTTAGATTGATATATTTTTGGTTCAAGTGTTGAATGCTGGAATGCAGACTCTGTGTCTGTGTTTGTCTCTGTAGAGTGTTGGTGGGCATGTTTACTGACTATCCATCATTATTTTGATGAGCAGGCTAATTGCACAGCCTGCTTGTTAGCGGGGGCCGGGAAACGTCCTTGAGTGGACGCATGAATTTTGTTGGCGGGATTACACACAACATGAAGTGGGTTTATTGTATGTGTGTGTGTGTGTGTGTGTGTGTGTGTGTGTGTGTGTGTGTCTTTGTGCATTGTTACTCTCTATCCAAGGACTTCTCAATGGGCATTTTGCCAGCAGTGGGACCTCTTTTAAAGGCTAGATTTAATCAGCATACGGCTGCACCTGGTTATACAGGTCCGCTCTTTAACCAGCTAGTCAGGAGCGGAGTTTTCTTGTCTTTTTAGTAAAATCACCCATCATCCACCCTAAAATTACCTCATGTGCTAAATTATTTATCTAGAAGCCATATTTGTAACACTTTACAATAAAGTTTTATTTGTTAACATTAGTTCATATGAACTAACAATATACTTAAGTTTACTTAATAATAAAGCTCAACATTTACTCTACATTTTTAGCATTGAAGATAATGCACTTTGAACGAACTAACACTTTGCACTTTTTAAACTATTTTTAACATTAATAAAGGTTAATAAATGCTGTTTGAATATATTGTGTATTGCATATTATATATTGTAGCAAATGTAACAAAATGTGATAAAAAGAGCTGAGTTTAGTGTGTGAAGCGACCCTGCAGACAAGAGAGAAAAAATGTTCATGACCTTGCAATGCAGTGTTCCTTAATGTCCAGTGATCTCTCTGAGTAGTAATGATACAATGCTTCCTCATATTCTTTCCTTTTCCCTGCTCCCTCCTTCTCTCCCTCATTCTGCTCTCACTCTCTCTCCCCCTCTCTCGAAAAGACTCAGTCAGCAGTTCGGTTCACAGTCTAGCAAATGAGCTGTCCTATTGAAATAGAAGGGAGAGTGCTCCGTGTTGCAGAAAATGCTGCCACGGCAAGCCACACCGGAGAAAGAGAGAGGGGAAATTACTTGCTTGGACAAAGAAACATGAGAATGTCCTTTCACTAAAAATGTACCAATTTAGACTCATGTTGGATAGATTACAACCTTTTTCTTTTCCCTCTCCATCTCCATCTGCACTCATTATCATCTATAGATTACCTCACTCTCCTCACCTGTGCTGAAAAAAAGTCTAGAAAGTACATTTGTTCAATTGATTTTTTTTCTTCCTCTGCATGCTCGTAAAATCCTCACAGGATTTGTAGTTGGATGGCTACTTGGCTGGGCTAACAGTGCTTAGGTTTTTTATGGACTTTTTATGGTTTGAATGCTATATATAGGTCTATTTTATATAAACAACCGAGTCCTGCCTTCCATCTTAGCCCTCCTGAAAATGTGTGGTTATGTGGTATCTCATGTTCATTAAATACAGCGGCTACAGTGAGATATCTGAATTCTACATATCATTATTAAACCCTAAAGTTTGTTATTATTCAGTGACTCTTTGTCACAGATTATATATTTTTACTTCACAGAAGTTGAGTTGAAACTTGAATATGAATTTCGTAATTTCTTAATATTTTAGTAATATTGTTTTTTTTAATGACATTAATACTGGAGCTGCGCAAACTCCTTAAGTTTGTGTAAAACCTGCTGATCATATTCTCCAGCATGAATTAACAGGATCCAAAGAACTTGTTATGCTTTATTAGAAGCAGAAACATCTGATTGACTGTAAAATAAGTCACATGATCAGTGTCACCAAATACATGTTTTTGATTAGTAGCCAGAAAAATTCTAAAACATTTATTTATTTATTTATTTATTTAAATGTGCAATGCAATTCTTATTTGATGTTGAATCGTAGCAAGACCAGGGCAACATTTGTACACTTACATCAGATGGTCATCATGTACTCATACATATAACACAATAAATGATAATAAGCAATAGTAAAATAAACATATTTCTTAATGTAAGATTTTTTAAAACGTTTTTGAAATATATATATATATATATATATATATATATATATATATATTAGTCACTAAGGCTGAATTTATTTGAACAAAAATACAATAAAACAGTGATACTTTGAAATATAATTCAAATTTAAAATAACTGTTTTCTATTTTTAATATATATTAGGGGTGTAACGGTACACGTATTCGTATTGAACCGTTTTGGTACAGGGCTTTCGGTACGGTGTACGCGTGTACCGAACGGTTATGAATGTAATCGCGCGAGTCAATGCGATCATCTCTTCCTAAAGAATAAACATAAATAATATATCTTAAAGTATGTTGAGGATACATTACAACTTACTGAAATGTATCATATGTCGTGTAATCGCTCCATCTGTGTTTACTAGGGGTGACGTGACTGATAGACGCGTAGCCTATCAGTTCAACTTAAAGCGGCAGCACGCAGTGCGCGAGTCAATGCGATCATCTCTTCCTAAAGAATAAACATAAATTAATACATCTTAAGGTATGTTGAGGATACATTACAACTTACTGAAATGTATCATATGTCGTGTAATCGCTCCATCTGTGTTTCAACCGCGGAAAAACAATAAAACTGCTTGTAAACAATGTCATGCGGAATCACGTTTACTCAGAAGTCATTCAGTGTCCACAGCTGTTAGCTCACTAGAGAAATCAACTCTTTCACTGAATACATGCACTATATTAGCCGTTATATTCATTATATTAGCCTATATATATTCATTATATACTACTAAGCCTGTTAGTGATGTCTTGTTTATTTAATGTATGTTTAAATAAACATGTCATGAAAATTACAGCCACTAAATGATTATATTTCAACAACGAATAAAAATAATTAGATTTAGAAGTTAATGCAAAAACTGCCTTATGTGAAGCTTATGAGTGTTGATTATTATATCTAAAAATAAATAGCAACTGAATTTAGGCTAATAGTTTGGGCTCTGTTGTTAATCTTTAATAGCTATATGTAAGTAAGGGCTCCCTATATATTTTACAGCATTATCTTTAAGAAACTTTTAGTTATAATTTAATTCATTTAAGGACAGACACAATTTTTTTCATTAAACCACTGTTGAATAAAAATTATTAAAAAACAATTTTGTAAAACTGCTGTACCGAATCCATACCGAACCGGGACTTCAAAACCGAGGTACGTACCGAACCGTCAGTTTTGTGTACTGTTACACCCTTAAAAAAAACAAAACAAAAAAAAAAATATATATATATATATATATTAGGGGTGTAACGATTCATCTACTACATCGATGTATCGATTTATATTCCTATGATCTAACTAAATCGATCTGTGCTCGGCAAGTTGGCCTTCCGGACAACATTTATCGATCTAACATCGTTTTAAAAGGTAATCAATCGATTGTATCGATAATAGGAAATAACGCATTGGATTTAAGCACGTCAGACTTTAAATGGATGTTTTTTCTTAGCACTTTTAATGATAAAGGCGTTAAACGTTACTCGATTCAGTCTGCCTATCTGTGACATCATCGCAACGCACGCACCAGCAGCAGCGCTAAGAAAACAAAACATAGCATGGCGGATGGCAGAGAAGAAGCCAATGAGCGAGAAATTATCAAGCCACCAGGAGAAACAGCTACCTGTACTTTCAACCCTGGCTAAATGTTACCTGTGCATTCCTGACACCAGTGTGCCAGCAGAGCGAGTTTGTAGTACTGCTGGCGACATAGTGAACGCACAGAGAAGTGTTCTGCAGCCAGATCATGTTGATCAGTTGATATTTTTGAAAAAAAAAAAAAATATATATATATATATAGAGTCATTGAAGAGTAGTTGGTTACATTTTATCTTTTGTTAAATATTGTTTGTTTATTAAACTGAGAGTAGTAGCAGGTTCAGCCAGTTTATTCAACCTGAAGAAATGTTGGTTGCACTTTATTTTTGATAATAATATTGTATTTGTATTATTTTAATGTTGAAAAACAACAGCAAAAGTCGCAGGTAAACCTACTATTAATTAAACCTGAAGAGAAGTTAGTTGCACTTTATTTTTGATATTAATATTGTAATATTTTTATGTTGGAAAACAAAAGCAGAAGTAGCAGGTTAACCTACTGTATACTGATATTTTTTTTGGTCCCCATGAGGAAAACAGCTTATAAATCATATTAAATGATGCTTTTTGAAAATGTAAAAATGCAGAATGTTTTCTGTGATGGTTGTGATTAGGGTTTGCCATTTCACACAGTCGCAAGTGTGTACAAGTTTACAAGTATCAGGAAATCAAAAATAGTAATTTATGCGTAATTGGCTTGCTGTCCGGGTGAAGGCTCCGAGCTCGGAATTTGGGCCCAAACCCAGAGTACTCCCCCCTTGACTGGGGAGAAAGTTGCTGCCACGTTGCGATTTCACCGCTTCCTGTGCCCCGTGTGAAACGTCATTAGGCGATAGAATATACAGAATATATAGTATACAGTGCATCCTGAAAGTATTCACAGCGCTTTATTTTTTCTACATTTTGTTATACTGCCTTATTCCAAAATTGATTTTTCCTCAATTCTACAAACAATACCCCATAAAGACAACGTGAAAGAAGTTTGTTTGAAATCTTTGCAAATTTATTAAAAATAATAAACGAAACATGTACATAAATATTCTCATCAGCCTTTGCCCAATACTTTGTTGAAGCACCTTTGGCACCAATTACAGCCTCAAGTCTTTTTGAGTATGATGCTACAAGCTTTGGGCAGTTTATCCCATTCTTCTTTGCAGGACCTCTCAAGTTCCATCAGGTTGAATGGGGAGCATTGAATTGAATTTCAATCTCTCCAGAGATTTTAAATCGGGTTCAAGTCTGGGCTCTGGCTGGGCCACTCAAGGACATTCACGGAGTTGTCCCGTAGCCACTCCTTTGTTATCTTGGCTGTGTGCTTAGGGTTGTTATCCTGTTGGAAGTTGAACCTTCGCCCCATTCTGAGGTCCAGAGCTCTCTGGAGCAGGTTTTCATCAAGGATGTCTCTGTACATTGCTGCATTCATCTTTCCCTCGAACATGAATAGTCTACAGACAATTCCTTGGACTTCATGGCTTGGTTTGTGCTCTGACATGCACTGTTAACTGTGGCACCTTATATAGAAAGGTGTGTGCCTTTCCAAATCATGTCCAATCAACTGAATTTGCCACAACTGACTCCAATCAAGTTGTAGGAACATCTTAAGGATGATCAGTGGTAACAGGATGCACCTCAGCTCAGTTTTGAGTGTCATGGCAAAGGCTGTGAATACTTATGTAAATGTGATTTTTGTTTTTCTTCGTTTTTTATTTTTAAGATTTCAAACAAACTTCGTTCATGATGTCATTATGGGGTATTGTTTGTAGAACTGAGAAAAAAAGAAAGAAAAATAATTTAATACATTTTGGAATAAGGCTGTAACATAACAAAATGTGGAAAAAGTGAAGCGCTCTGAATACTTTCCGAATGCACTGTAAAAATAATGGCTATGGAAAGTCCACATAAAACATGGAAACCCAAAGTCCTTATATTGTGGTGTGTATTGAGGTTTCAGGCCACGCCCCCTATATTATAAGGACATGCTGATGTAATTGAAAACGCAAAATAAACATTCAAAATGATTTTTTTAAATTAAAAATATAAAAATACAGAACGTTTTTTGTGATGGGTAGGTTTAGGGGTAGGGTTAGTGTAGGGGGATTGAATATGCAGTTTGTACAGTATAAAAACTAATACGCCAATGGAATGTTCCCATAAGCCATTTACCAATGTGTGTGTGTGTGTGTATGTTAAAACTTGTGTCTGTAGTTAGTAACGTTGTTTCCCCCCCAAAGATGTCACCACAAACTGAATAATGCCAGTCAGTTGTTAACTTGTGGGGATATTTGTTTGGTCCCCATGAGGAAAAGAGTTTATAAATACAGAATTATTATTATTTTTTTAATGTAAAAATGAATAAAGTTTTCTGTGAGGGTTGTGTTTAGGGTTATGGGATAGAATACAGTCTGCACAGTATACAAATCACTATGGGAAATTAACATCAACAGCCTTTAAAATTGCATTATGTGTGAGAAGACCATTTAGAAAAATCACTGATTTTAATTATTATTATTTTTTTTAATACTTGTGAAAGTCTCTTCACACACTTTTAAACGTACCCAGGGTAATTAAAATTCAATTTTTCAAACTTGTTTGGTCATGTTAACAGATGGAGTTATCTTTGGGCATTGCAGTTGATGTATGCAACACCTAAATTGACCCCATTGGTGGTGAATGGGCCCGGGGCCGTTCAGCCGTTGCTCTTGTTGTGTGGTCCTGCTTAAAGTCCTCATTACCAGGGCTTGTCATGGGAGAGGCGATGTGCTGCATGAGAGAGTCTGAATCAGCCTTATTTGAATTCATAATTGTGCCTAGCTGAAGGGGAGATTTGTGAAGCAAGTCAGGGTTCATTGTTCGAGCTGTGTGAGTCCAGTGGAGGGTGCGAAGGAGCTCAAAGCTAATGTAATCTAAGCTGTTTGAGAGGGTTAATTGGGAAGGAGGAGAAAAGAGGGTGTGTGAGAGTGTAACTGACCTTTTGGAATAAGTTGCAACACTGCAACCGTAGTGTCTCTGTCAACTAAATTGAAAAAGAAGACATGGCGGGTAAATCAAATATATTTCTGTGCTTTTGTCCTCCTGATACTCTCATTGTTGAAAAATGAGTACCCAGTCTTTATAGAATGCTGTTTCAGCTGTCAAATTTTTAATACTAAAGGAACAATTTATCCAAAAATTTAAATTCTATTCTAATTTTGTTCAGAGTCTGGACATACTTAGTGGAACACAAAAGAAGAAACTTTGAATACAATTTATTTTCAGTTTATAATATTTCATGGTGCTTTTTCATACTTGTACTTGATTCATTAATTGCTTGAAAAAGACTGACCATATAAGTCATCAGAATTTCTCCTTTAGTGTTCCATGGAAGAATGAAAATCAACATGAGAAATTACGTGTTTGGAACAACATGAGATGAGTAAAGAATTTTCATTTTAGTCAACTGTCCATTTAAAGCCTGACCTTGGACTTTAATGACCTGCTGTTTTAAAGAATTGCATGCTTTGCAATCAATAATTTTAATGATGCATGCAGGAAATAACTTACTGATTACTTTCCCATAGCTAGTCATTAATTGCAAAACTGTACATGTGAACACTTAATAGATCCGTTGCACCTGCAGGCTTTGGCTTAATGTGGTTGTTATAAGGTCATGGATGAGCGATATAATCTGCAGTGTAACATGCAATCAGAAGTTTGGCTAATGTCATTGCAAAATATATATATCTTTTTTGAAAGAAATACACACAAATGCAGAGCTATTTTGTGAACATATTTGTATTTCTCCTAGGCCTTTGGGTCATCACAATTTCTCGGTTTTATCCATTAATACCAAGGAGTCCAGGTTTAGCTGGTTACCATGGGCCAGTTAGCCCCGCTGGAACACGCTATACGTAACTAATTAATTTGTTACATTTAAATAGCGCTTTTCTAGATACTCAAAGAGCTTTACATATACAGGGAGTGCAGAATTATTAGGCAAATGAGTATTTTGACCACATCATCCTCGTTATGCATGTTGTCTTACTCCAAGCTGTATAGGCTGGAAAGCCTACTACCAATTAAGCATATTAGGTGATGTGCATCTCTGTAATGAGAAGGGGTGTGGTCTAATGACATCAACACCCTATATCAGGTGTGCATAATTATTAGGCAACTTCCTTTCCTTTGGCAAAATGGGTCAAAAGAAGGACTTGACAGGCTCAGAAAAGTCAAAAATAGTGAGATATATTGCAGAGGGATGCAGCAGTCTTAAAATAGCCAAGCTTCTGAAGCGTGATCATCGAACAATCAAGCGTTTCATTCAAAATAGTCAACAGGGTCGCAAGAAGCGTGTGGAAAAACCAAGGCGCAAAATAACTGCCCGTGAACTGAGAAAAGTCAAGCGTGCAGCTGCCAAGATGCCACTTGCCACCAGTTTGGCCATATTTCAGAGCTGCAACATCACTGGAGTGCCCAAAAGCACAAGGTGTGCAATACTCAGAGACATGGCCAAGGTAAGAAAGGCAGAAAGTCGACCACCACTGAACAAGACACACAAGCTGAAACGTCAAGACTGGGCCAAGAAATATCTCAAGACTGATTTTTCTAAGGTTTTATGGACTGATGAAATGAGAGTGAGTCTTGATGGGCCAGATGGATGGGCCCGTGGCTGGATTGGTAAAGGGCAGAGAGCTCCAGTCCGACTCAGACCCCAGCAAGGTGGAGGTGGAGTACTGGTTTGGGCTGGTATCATCAAAGATGAGCTTGTGGGGCCTTTTCGGGTTGAGGATGGAGTCAAGCTCAACTCCCAGTCCTACTGCCAGTTTCTGGAAGACACCTTCTTCAAGCAGTGGTACAGGAAGAAGTCTTCATCCTTCAAGAAAAACATGATTTTCATGCAGGACAATGCTCCATCACACGCGTCCAAGTACTCCACAGCGTGGCTGGCAAGAAAGGGTATAAAAGAAGAAAATCTAATGATATGGCCTCCTTGTTCACCTGATCTGAACCCCATTGAGAACCTGTGGTCCATCATCAAATGTGCGATTTACAAGGAGGGAAAACAGTACACCTCTCTGAACAGTGTCTGGGAGGCTGTGGTTGCTGCTGCACGCAATGTTGATGGTGAACAGATCAAAACACTGACAGAATCCATGGATGGCAGGCTTTTGAGTGTCCTTGCAAAGAAAGGTGGCTATATTGGTCACTGATTTGTTTTTGTTTGGTTTTTGAATGTCAGAAATGTATATTCGTGAATGTTGAGATGTTATATTGGTTTCACTGGTAAAAATAAATAATTGAAATGGGTATAAATTTGTTTTTTGTTAAGTTGCCTAATAATTATGCACAGTAATAGTCACCTGCACACACAGATATCCCCCTAAAATAGCTAAAACTAAAAACTACTTCCAAAAATATTCAGCTTTGATATTAATGAGTTTTTTGTGTTCATTGACAACATGGTTGTTGTTTAATTATTAATGTTGTAAAATTAATCCTCAAAAATACAACTTGCCTAATAATTCTGCACTCCCTGTAGAAGGGGGAATCTCAACCACCACCAATGTGCAGCATCCACCTGGATGATGCGACGGCAGCCATATTGCACCAGAACGCCCACTACACACCAGCTGATTGGTGGAGAGGAGATTGATGGAGAGTGATGAAGCCAATCAGTATATGGGGATGATTAGGAGGCCATGATGGAGAGGGCCAATGGGCAAATTTGGCCAGGATGCCGGGGTTACACCCCTACTCTTTATCGAAGGACATCCTTTTTAAGGGATTTTTAATGACCACAGAGAGTCAGGACCTCGGTTTAACGTCTCATCCGAAGGACGGTGCTTGTTACAGTATAGTGTCCCCATCACTATACTGGGGTGTTAGGACCCACACAGACCACAGGGTGAGCACCCCCTGCTGGCCTCACTAGCACCTCTACCAGCAGCTACCTGGTTTTCCCAGTTGGTCTCCCATCCAGGTACTAACCAGGCTCAGCCCTGCTTAGCTTCAGTGGGAAACCAGTCTTGGGCTGCAGGGTGATATGGCTGCTGATACTACACTGTTATGGAGGCAGAAAACGTCTTTCTACATTGAAATCCATCAAAAGCATACATTTTTTGTATGTGTAAACAGGGCCTAAATCTATATTTCTGCCACACCTGCCAATGGTTGGTGACTTAAGACAATTTACCAGCCAAAAATATTTTTACCAGCCAGACATGACACAAAAACAGGCAGTTATGACACCAAACTTTTAGTGAAAATTCACAATCCTCTATTCCAATTTTGATATAACAGCTAAAACTACTATCTTGACAAATATAATAGCCTATTTTTTAAAGACAAGTAAACAGTCAGTAATAAAATAAACAAACGACAAGCAAAAGAACCAATAAATACAATACCACAAAGATACAAATTAAATAAACATTGCTTTTCAGGCAGGTCTAATCATTTTCAGATACCAAAATGTAAAAAAGTAGGATACATAACACTTTTAAAGTTCAAGTGCAGTGAGTGATTGTTTGATTAATATTAAAAACGCAGAAAGTAGCAGGATTATTAGGATGCAGTCACTTTAAGACTGAATGCACGCCACGCACGGATCATGCGTTTTGTGTTTGCGTTCACAAAACCGATCATGTTTACTAGGATACTCGATTTTTAATTTTGAGTGAATTTGTCCGTTCAAGCGCCGGAAGGCATGAAAGAGACCTCAGCTTTGCACGGCTTTCAGGGCACAGGCTTTGGATCAGGTGTTTAAAATTCCCACACAGCGCAAATTTATAACAAATTTATACCCATTTCAATTATTTATTTTTACCAGTGAGTTATGAATTCCCTTTTGTGTGTTCCAGCACTTGAATATTTACATTGCAAAAGCTGAAACTTTTAGGATGATGCAGCACTGATCCGTCAACTGTAAGGAGCATCACCCACGTTTGTTCATGTTGTCACAACATTGCATTGTTAGAATTCAAAAAATTGTTACCGGCCAACTGGTGACCGACACCGTTACATATACTCGCCAATGCTGAGTGTTAATTTTAGGCCCTGTGTGTAAATATCAAATATTTAATCATAGTGTTTTTGCTAGTGATTTATTTGCAGGACTAAAAACGTGAGGACATTATATAAAGACATCTTTGATTAATACACGTATTGATGGATGGTTTTTACTGCCTTGCCAGACATGCTTGGTCCATTATTTTATGATTAGATTATGATTATGATTGCTTCAACACTATATCAAAAAAAGTAAAGAAACGGGGTATACTAGCCTACATTCATTGACATTTCACTTAAACCTTAACCAAACTTTTTGGTCAGCTGAATCTCCTTGACCTAAAAAAGTTAATATTCCAGAGGATGTTCATGGTTCTCTGATGTCAAGTTAGTGTGACATGCAAATAAACAAATACATGATTGTTTTTATTTTATTTTAAAATGATTAGTGCAGGGGAAACATTTATTGTGATTAATCGCATCCAACATAAAAAAAAAATATGTTTTTACACAATATATGTGTGTGTACTGTGTATAATTATTATGTATATATATAAATACACACACTTGCATGTATATATTTAACAAAAAGTATTTTTATTTAAAAAAATTATTTATATACAAGATAAATTATATATACAGTATGTACATGCAAATATTTCTTAAATATATACATGCATGTGTGTGTATTTATACATAATTATACACAGTACACACACATATATTATGCAAACACAATTTTTTTTTGGATGTGATTAATCACGATTAATTTTTCCCCAGAACTATTTTTTTTTTTGTACTTTTTATCATCTCATAAAGCTTTTCATCACTTTTGGCACAAACTGTCTCTTAGATATTTTGCTTGTGTCTTTGAGCTACCCAAAAGCCATGCGCACATTCGTGTAAAGTTTCAATTAATTGTGATGCATTCATTTACATGAAAGCAATCTATTTTTTGCTTAGTTTTACTTTTTTAGCTTTTCTCTTGACCTTGGAGCTTGACACTTGTGAGAAGAAACCCCACCAGCCCCAAATACTTATTCCTTCAATTTAACAGCAGACTGAGGTGTTTCTCCAGCACCATCGGATCAATGAAAAGTAAATAGCCTCCACTTCTTGTTTCACAGTGCCGTATTGATCTTTTCTCAGCTTTGGCTTCCCCTGCTTCCCTGGCGTCTTATGTCTTTCAGCCCCAGGGACGATGCTGATTGCCAAAGATTGGACAAGCTAACAAGCGCATGATGAGGAACCAGTTGGTTCTTCTTGCTTTCTCTCAGTTTTCAGAGGACTTTGGGACAGGCACACACAAAAGGGAAGCTGATCCATGGATGTATGCTGTCATTCTTTTGGAGGCTGATTTTTCTTCCTAGTTTTGACAAGGTGCTTTTAAGGATATTTTGGGGTCCAAAAATGAGTGGAATACCAGGAAATCAATGAAAGGATGTATTCTTGGATCGGAGCTGGTGGACTAAATTTTAACTCCGTTCCAGTTCTAGCCAGTGACTTATTTCTCAGTTTTCCATCTCAGAGGTGGCCTTTTGAGATCAACACACTCTGGTTTTACCATTACATGTGGGTGAGTCTTAACGCTTTTTTCGTTTCCATCTTATGCCATATATGATTAGCGAATGGTGAGCGGTACAGAGAGGGAGGGACAATTCAAACACTCAGCACTCCCTCTAGTCTAAAACAAGAAGACTGGAACTGAAAGTAAAGTGTAATTTTCCTATAAAAATAAAATCAATCATAATAATACTTAAATCACTGAGCTCATATCAATGTATGAATGAATCACTTAAACTATGGGTTAAAAGCTTGGAGTAAGTGATTTTTAAAAAAATAAGTTATTAGTAATATTCAGCAAGGATGCATTAAATTCATCAGAAGTAATAGTAATATTTTAAATAAACACTGTTTTTTGTTTTGTTTGTTTTTTACTTTCTAATCATCAAAGAATCCTGAAAATGTTTAGTGGTTTTCACTAAAATATTAAGCAGCACAACTGTTTTCAGCATTGATAATAATAAGACTTTTTTGTATTTTTTTTTAATCAGCATATTAGAATGATTTCTGAAGGATGAGGTAACACAGAAGACTGGAGTAATGATGCTGAAATTTCAGCTTTGCCATCAAAGAAATAAACAGTTATTTTAAATTGTAGTACTATTCCACATTATTACTGTTTTTACTGTATATTTTAATTCAAACCAAAGCACAATTGGGGAGCAAATAGAGGCTTAGGGGTTCGGGGGCTTTTGTTCAAACATCTTTCATTTAGTGATGCATGCTTTATTCTATTAAATCAATCTATGAATGTCACTTTTTGTATATCCATATATAGATTTACATTGAATTTGTTTACAAAATATTTCAGTTACTATTGACAGAAAATGTGTTTTACAATATTCCGCCTCTGTGCGAATTAGCACTTTTGTTCTTCTTTGCATTTCATATTTCAGGGTTTCCCTGGCAGATGACAGTTGTAAGTAGCCCTATTACATAACCCTCAGGGTGCCCTTAGTCTTGATTTGAGTACAATTAATTTTCTATTATAGAGTGCTAAATATGTTCGGCGCTGCTCTGGCTCACCTACCATATTGAGTAGCCAGCCAATTGTGAACTTGGTCAGGCCTTGTAGTGGGGATTGGGGCTTCCCTCAGCGATCTCATTTATTATTTGCAGATATTGATTTGAAAGAAAGGGCAAGGCAAACTACTCTGGTGTTGACTTAGACCTGGCCCCTGGCTGTTAACATGCTCACAGCTGACCAATGCTGAGACTGTGATGTTTGCGGTTTGATCCATGGCTCTTATGAGGCGAATATGTTCAACTGTACAGAACGCCACCCATTATTCAGTATTTAGGGTGAATTGGTCATGCTGTTTTTCATTTTAAATTGTGGGAGTCTCTCATATAAAGTTTCTTGAGAAGAGGCAGTACGGATGGGGAATAAAACATGTACACACTTTGGTCTTTCTGTGGAGGTTGAAGTTAAAGAAAAGAAAAACAAATAAAAGTACAGACACAGCATCTATCATGTTGTTTGTTTAGTGAGCAAATAGAGGAAGGGGCAGGTTGAGGTCAGGGCGGACAGACTGGAGGTAATCTCTCTCTCATTGCCTATATTGCTCTCTCCTTAGTGGGATTTGTCTCTGTGGGATGATTCTTCTGGGTCATTCTATGAAATGTGATATTTTTTCCAGTTGGAGTGAAATTATAAAATTTTGTGTTTGTCAGTAGGTGACCATTTTAAAATATTAGCCCTGTATGTTGTGTAGCAAACAAAGTGATAATTGAAAATGAAAGAGATTAAATGCATTTAAGTGCAAACAATATTAAGTACAATACAAAATCATGGTAACAGGGTTAATATTTTAAGATGACAAACATAAAACTTGACTTGACATCATCAATAACCCATCACTCAGACCAAAAATGTAGTCTTTCTGTCAATATGAAAGATGTTATACTGATTTTAAGTAAAAAATAGTAACACTGTATTGTATTTACTGTAAAAATTAAATATACTTTAAAGCTAAATGCATATTTTGTTAAATTTACATTTAGTCATTTAGCAGACGCTTTTATCCAAAGCGACTTACAAATGAGAGCAATAGAAGCAACTAAAACAGTCAAGGGCAACAATATGCAAGTGCTGTAACAAGTCTCAGTTAATCTAGCACAGAGCACATAGGACACTTTATATATAAAACAAACAGAAAATTAATAGAATGATAAGTGCTATTTTTGATTGGTCAGGTGCTGCTGGAAAAGATGTGTTTTTAGATGTTTTTTGAAAATGGCTGGGAACGGTCCAGGAAAAGGTCCGTGAGAGGGATTTCATGCTTCTTTGGGATGGCATCACAAGGCGTCATTCGCTTGCAGAACGCAAGTTTCTGGAGGGTGTGTAAGTCTGAACAAGCGAGTTTAGGTATATTGGTGCAGAGCCTGTGGTTGCTTTGAATTTGACTCGAGTGGCTATTGGCAGCTAGTGCAGACTGATGAAGAGAGGCGTGACGTGCGCTCTCTTCGGCTCGTTAAAGACCACCCTCGCCGCTGCATTCTGCATCAGTTGCAAGGGTTTTGATAGTGCATGCCTGAAGGCCCACTAGAAGAGCATTACAGTAGTCCAGTCTGGAGAGAACAAGAGCTTGGACCAGGAGTGGTGTGGCCTGCTCTGAAACGAAGGGTCTAATCTTCCTAATGTTGTATAAAGCAAATCTGCAGGACCCGGTTGTTGCAGTAATGTGGTCAGTGAATTTTAGCTGATCATCAATCACAACTCCAAGGTTCCTAGCTGTCCTGGATGGAGTTATGGTTGATGAACCTAGCTGAATGGAGAGATTATGATGAAGTGCTGAGTTGGCTGGTCTTTGCAAGGTTGAGTAGCAGGTGATGCTCCTTCATCCAGCCAGAAATGTCTGTCAGGCAGGCAGCCAGCAATACGAACACCAACTGTAGATTAATCTGGTTGAAATGAGAAGTAGAGTTGAGTGTCGTCAGAATAGCAGTGATAGGAATAGCCATGTTTCTGAATGACAGATCCTAGTGACGAGAAGAGAAGTGGTCCAAGCACTGAGCCCTGTGGAACTCAAGTAGCTAGATGATGTGATTTGGACACTTCACAACTCCATGACACACTGAAAGGTAAGACTTGAACCACTGGAGAGCAGTTCCTGAGATGCCCATCTTCATGAGAGTTGAAAGGAGGATCTGCTGGTTAACTAGGTCAAAAGCAGCAGACAAATCCAGCAAGATGAGTACTGTGGATTTGGAAGCTTCTTTTGCCTGTCTCAGTGATTCCGTAACCGAGAGCAGGGCAGTCTCAGTTGAGTGGCCGCTTTTGTTGTTTAAGGACACTGACAACAGCAGGTATATTAGGTATATTGCTGCAGATTTATATTTGCATAACATTGTGTGAGAGCAATAAGCAGCGAAATAGAACTGAATTCAGTACTCATGCAGTGATAGGCTACACGGCTGTCTGTTTCTCGCTTTTGGTGTGTCAATACAGAAAAACACTTTACTGTTTAAAAGGATGATGCTTAAAAACCCAAGCAATTAACAAACTTTTGTGACGATGCAGAATTGAAATGTCACATAAGAGTAACCACGATAGAGACTATAATAAAAAATGTTCCCCTTCGAGGGAACTCGCACTGCGTCGTCGAGTGACAACACTCTGGGAACGCCCACAGCATTACGCATCTGAAGCATGAATGAAATCAAGCCAATCTGATTGGTGTCGCGTCGTGACGTAGTAGATGACGGCATACCCGGAAGATACAAAAAGGAAGCTGATGCAAACACACACTAGCTTTTTTGCTCTTCAGCGAAGCGCTCTGTTTTGTCAGTCTTATTTGATGTTGTTTGTCTACCAACGTTGTTCACAAGCAGGGCTCGCGAACCCCGTGGCTGGTCCCGTGTCTGTCGAAAAAAAAAAAAAGACAGCACGGTTGATCAATCATGGGACTCGCAGATGGGCTGTCAGGGGAACTTGAGAGGGTGTTGAGGCATCTTCTCCTTCCCTGTTTGACAGTTCCATTGTTCTCCTTCCCCGTGTGGAAGCCCGCGCTGCGGCTTCTTCCCCCGGGGTGGAGGACCCGATGCGGGAGCTGTCTGATTCTGAGGAATTAGACGTGCTCCGTATCGAGGCTCGCCATTTCCTATGCTAGATTCAATCTCGCGTTGCAAAAAAAAAAAAAAAAAAGGGCAGTGCGTAGGTTCGAGTCTGCTAGTGAAGTGATACAACGTGATACGGTGAAATGTGATACTGTTGGGTGCGAGGCATGCGGTCAGCACCTGAGGGTGCTGGCTGTTTTCATTGAGAAATATCTCGACGCGTACTGCCGTGCGCTTTTCGGGTGTTTCAGCCTCGCGCCTGTTTGGCTTTTTTTCCCGAGGGATGAAAGCCAATTGTATTATAAGGGCTCGAGCCACGTTGCTGAGGCAACATGTGGTTTACGAGTCCGTATAAATACAATAAAGCAGTATCGTCTGGTGTTATTTCCGACCATGTTTCACTGTATTGTGGATACTGTTGGGTGCGAGGCATGCGGTCAGCGCCTGAGGGTGCTGGCTGTTTTCATTGAGAAATATCTCGACGCGTACTACCGTGCGCTTTTCGGGTGTTTCAGCCTCGCGCCTGTTTGACTTTTTTTCCGAGGAATGAAAGCCAATTGTATTATAACGGCTCGAGCCACGTTGCTGAGGCAACGTATGGTTACGAGCCATATAAATACAATAAAACAGTATCGTCTGATGATTTGGGCTGTATTTAATTCTGAGGAATTAAATAATATAGGATCTGACTTTGAGGAGTTAGATATTCAGCCTATCATTCAGACCATATTATGGCTGCATTTAATTAATATTATCTAACGTGAGGAGTTAGATGTATTTTTTATTCAGCCTGTTATTCAGACTAGGTTGCACGGGTTGGGTGATTATGATGACATTTAATTCTGAGGAATTGAGTGTATGTTATCTGACTTTGATAAGTTAGATACTTTAATCGGTCTGTCACCCAAGCGTGTTTGACTTGTCTGGATATTCATCTAAGAGGGAGCCCTCCTGAAGTTGATGTCGTTCTCGCCGCCTGGTGGCCTGCGGGACACATCAGTTTCAGGCGGTTGCTAGGCGCAGTGTCCGCCCTAGTATTGCGGCCCTGTCGAGCTGCTCCCTTAGATGAGGCCCCTGCTGGCCAGCCCCCTCTCCCGGGTAGGAGCGACCGAGGTCGTTTTCCCCCAGGAGCTCTCGGGAAATCAGTGCTGTGTTCCCGCCGTCAAAGACGCTTCGGGCCTCACTGATTTCCCGCGCACACACGCTGCCTTCGTCGCCTCCAAAGGGACTTGCGACTGGGCAGCGAACGTGTGCGCCCACCGAAAATCGTTCTCAACCGCTCCCTGCCGGTTAGCCGCTTCAGGGGGGTCGGGAACGAGTTTCGGTTGACACCCGAGGCCAGCCTCGAGAGGCTGGTTCCCTTAGTAGATTATCTTGGCGCATGGTAATGCCTTCCGAGTGTATCTACATGGGTCCTGCAGACTGTAGAGCTGGGTTACAGGCTGCAGTTCGGTTCTCCTCCCCCGAGTTTCAACGGGGTGGTCCGGACTGTGGTCGGCCCAGAGCAGGTTCGGGTTATGGAACAAGAAGTACAAGCCCTGTTAGCCAAGGAAGCCATAGAGCGGGTTCCTTTGGCGGACAGGGACTCCGGGTTCTACAGCCGGTACTTCATAGTTCCAAAGAAGGATGGTGGGTTGCGTCCGATTATAGATCTCAGGCTCTTGAATCGGTCTCTGAGGAGATTCAGGTTCAAGATGCTCATAATTCCAGCCATCGTGAGTCAGATCCAGTCCGAGGACTGGTTCGTCACGATAGATCTAAAGGACGCATACT
Organism: Romanogobio albipinnatus; assembly: GCA_023566225.1. Lineage (NCBI taxonomy): Eukaryota > Metazoa > Chordata > Actinopteri > Cypriniformes > Gobionidae > Romanogobio > Romanogobio albipinnatus. The sequence continues at coordinate 44,621,516 of CM042242.1, forward strand.
TCCATATTTCCATCCTTCCATGTCACAGGAAGTTCCTGAGGTTCGCTTTCGGGGGCGAAGCGTACCAATATCGGGTTCTTTCCTTCGGCCTGGCACTCTCCCCTCGCGGTGGCGGTTCGGCATCGAGATGTCGTTCTGGCCCACATCAAATGCTTGGGACTGAGACTCAACACGAAGAAGAGCGTGTTGACGCCCTCCCAGCGGACTACGTTCCTGGGGGTTGTATGGGACTCCACGTCGATGCGGGCACAAATGTCCCCCGCACGCGTGGAGTCCATACTGGCGATGGTCTCCTGAGTGAAGCCGGGCCGCAGCCTCACTGTGAAGCAGTTTCAGAGACTGCTGGGGCTCAGGGCAGCAGCGTCCAAGGTGATACCTTTTGACCTGCTGCACATGAGACCCCTACAGTGGTGGCTTAGGGCCAGGGGGTTTTCCCCGAGGGGAAATCCGTTTCATATGATCAGGGTAACGCGCAAATGCCTTCGTTCCCTCGTCATATGGCGGAAACCTTGGTTCCTGTCCCAAGGACCAGTGCTGGGAGCATCATGTTGCCGGAGAGCCGCTTCAACAGATGCTTCCCTCACTGGTTGGGGCGCGGTCATGGAAGGCCGTTTTGCGAGAGGTCTGTGGGAGACCCGGCATTTCTTCAGGGCACATCAACTGCCTGGAGATGCTGGCGGTCTACAAAGCTCTGAGGAGCTTTTACCCAGACCTTCGCGGCCACCATGTCCTGATACGCTCAGACAACACTTCGGTTGTCGCGTATCTCAATCACCAGGGGGGTTTGAGGTCGCGCCCTCTATGCAGACTGGCGCATCAAATCCTCCTGTGGTCCCAGGGGAAGTTATCGTCCCTCAGGGCGATGTACATTCCCGGAGACCAAAATCAGGGAGCAGACATCCTGTCGAGGCAGGGGCTGAGGCCCGGGGAGAGGCGACTCCACCCAGAGGTGGTGGAGGCCAGGTGCGAGAGATTTGGCCCAGTGGAAGTGGACCTGTTCGCGTCTCGAGAGACGTCCCACTGTCCACTGTGGTTCTCTCTCAAGCATCCAGCTCCGTTTGGGCTGGACGCCATGATGCAGACGTGGCCGAGGCTGCGTCTGTACGCATTCCCCCGATCGCTCTGCTCCCGAGAGTTCTGGAGCGGGTCCGCCGGGAGGGCATCAGCCTGCTCTTAGTAGCACCCCGGTGGCCCACTCGAGTATGGTTCTCGGACATCATAGCTCTGCTAGACGACTCTCCGTGGCAGGTTCCTCTGAGGAGGGATCTGCTCTCTCAGGCAGGGGGCACAATATTTCACCCCCGGCCAGAGTTTTGGAGCCTCTGGGCCTGGCCCCTGAGGGGGCTCGGTACCTAGAGGCGGGCCTGTCAGCAGAAGTGGTCGAGAACTTACTCAGCTCCAGGGCTCCTTTTACCAGGAGACTGTACAGCCTCAAGTGGAATGTATTTTCCACTTGATGTAGAGAGCGTGAGGTGGATCCAGTTAACTGCCCAGTGGCTTCAGTGCTGGAGTTCCTCCAAGATCGCTTCTCCGCTGGTCTTACCCCGTCCACCCTGAAGGTGTACGTGGCTGCCCTTGGGGCTTTCCACGCACCTCTAGGTGATGGACCCTTGGGGAAGCACCACCTGGTTGTACAGTTCCTCCGTGGGGCTCGGAGGGTGAGGCCTGCGGCTCGCTCCAGAGTCCCAACCTGGGACCTGGCGGTGGTTCTGGAAGGGCTGGCTGAGGCCCCCTTCGAGCCACTGGAGCTGGCTGAGCCTGAGAACCTGACCCTGAAGGTGGCCTTTCTACTCGCCATTACCTCTCTGAGGAGAGTGGGAGATCTCCAGGCCTTGGCGGTCACGCCAACTTGCCTGGAGTTTGCCCCCGGCTGAGTAAGGGCCATCCTTCACCCTAGACCGGGTTACATTCCCAAGGTTCCATCTCAGGGAGCCCGGTCTCTGGTTCTTCAGGCTTTCCATCCCCCTCCCCACCTGACGGCGGAAGAGGGGAGACTTCATCTGCTCTGCCCGGTCAGAGCCCTGAGTATTTATCTAGAGAAGTCTTCCCATTGGAGAAGGTCAGACCAGTTGTTGGTGTGCTTTGGCTCACCCAAGAAGGGGCTGCCTGCGTCAACTCAGACGATCAGTAACTGGATCGTCCAGGCTATAGCCACGGCTTATAGGGTGCGCAATTTGCCTTCACCCATGGCCGTGAGGGCCCATTCCACCAGGAGCTTGGCTTCCTCAGTGGCCCTCCTTTCTGCGTCTCGCTTCAAGAGGTATGCGAGGCGGCCGGGTGGGCCACCCCGCACACCTTCATAAGATTCTACAGTCTGCACCTCCCGGTGACGCCTGGTGCTCGAGTTCTTGCGTCCTAAGTGTGCCTGGGTACCCAGCTTCACACTGGGACGTGGGGTGATTTGGTGTGGCTTAGTGGGTATTAACGTTCCCAGAGTGTTGTCACTCGACGACGCAGTGCGAGTTCCCTCGAAGGGGAACGTCTCGGGTTATGACTATAACCCTTGTTCCCCGAGAAGGGAACGAGACACTGCGTCTCGTCGCCACACCTATCACGGCTAGAGCGCTTGCTTCATCGCAAAAGAGCTAGTGTGTGTTTGCATCAGCTTCCTTTTTGTATCTTCCGGGTATGCCGTCATCTACTACGTCACGACGCGACACCAATCAGATTGGCTTGATTTCATTCATGCTTCAGATGCGTAACGCTGTGGGCGTTCCCAGAGTGTTGTCACTCGACGACGCAGTGTCTCGTTCCCTTCTCGGGGAACAAGGGTTATAGTCATAACCCGAGACGTTCTACTGGTTTATCATGTTTACTGGTATAACGCTCACCCCTCTTCACAATTTCATATACTGCTATACAAGCATTTTATCTTGGTTATAATCCATTGTTTCCTTTCTTTCTACTCTTTAAGACTTTTAAAATAGTCTTTCAAATATTAATTCTTATAATCATTTCACCTGTCAAGAGCAGTAGGAGAAACGTGTGTGTGTGTGTGTGTAAGTGTGTGTAAGTGTGTTTTGGGGGGCAGCCAGTGTGCTTCCCGACCTCATGAATCCTCAGCCCCGAGTTCTGGGACCAATAAGCACCTTCCCACAGGCCCGCTCTGAGCCTTGGCTCAACCACAGCTTCTGTTAGAGCAATCCGACCCTAATTGGCATTTAATGTGATGTCTGGGCCTTGGATGGAGGAGCGCTGGAGCAAGGAGAGTATCCAAACTAGTGCTCAGGTTGAAACATTCATGATCCATGACATTCAGGACCTGGAATGGCACTTGAGGTCTCAGAGTTGAATAAGACCCTTGTGTATCTATCTGTAGATTGTGTTGCTATTGCAACAAATTATATAGGATGTTAAGGCGTGTTTTCTTTCGGCACAGAATTTGCAAAAGTACTCCATGACATTTTTGTTGTTACTTTTGTTTTGTTTTTTTATTCTTTCTAGTGGTCATCCGATATTGATTTTTTTTGATGGCCGATGGTTCTAAATTATTAAAATAATACATTAAAATACATTATTCATTATTTTTTATAACAACATTTATAATAAAACAAATCTTATCATTTATTATTCTAATAATTTATTAGACAGAACTGTTAAACAGAGACTAAACAGTAAATTAATGGAGAATGGGAGCTCGGACGCTCCGGCGACGGTGCTCATCACTTTCAAACAATGTCAAAGTAAAAGTTTCTAAAACACATCGGACAAACACAGAGCTTATTTGCCAACCCCATTAGTTATAAATACCAAATATCAGCCGATATATTGGCTGTATAGTTGGGCAGTTGCCCACAAATTGCTTGTTCTGTTTTTCTTTCTGTACATGATTTTTCAGACTCAGCCCTCAAATAGCCCCCTTTGGTATCATAAAATTATCATATTCAAAATCATCCATGTTGAATTCAAAGTTCAACATTATTGATAACGCAACTCCAAACTACAAGCATTTAGTACCTATGACTATTTCTTAAAAGTATGTTTTAGAAAAATCCAATCTAGTTTAATGTTTGTAATACATATATCAGGAAATACCAGACTCAGAAGCAGATATATCATGAATACAACAGGCTTATTTAACAGCATTGGCAAAATAAGCAAACAGGTGAGTGGGCCTAATCTTGAATATAGCAGATAGTAGAAAATTAAATGATGATAATGAATGTCTTTACTGTGTTGCAGGTGATGGTTGAGATTGTGGATAAAGTGAGTAAGATTGTGGAGAGCACACACTTCCCAGGATGGACAGTAAAGATGAGTTTCCAGGTAATGGGTGAGGCTTACAGGCGAAAGAGAGGATCACTGGAGACTGGAAACACAAGTAGGAGATCGCTGAAGTTTCACTTTGGAGAAATTACTGGAGGTAAGTAGACAAGTAAGTAGTCCATAGTCCTTATTGAGACCAGACAATGAGTGTGTTTGAAGTGTGTGCTTTTATGAGGTGATGTGTGCGTCTGATGAGGTGCAGGTGCAGGGGGTAGCTGAGAGAGTGTTGGTGAGGAACAGGAGGGATGCTGGGAAATGTAGTGTGCTAAGGTGACTGGGCTGGTGATGGGCGTTTTTGACATTACTACCTGCTGACTTGCTGATGTCTGGAGGGCCAGCTGACCTGAGAACATCTGGAGGGCCGGCTTAAGCAGCCCTGACAAGACAAACAGATAAGAAAAAGTGAGTTCAAGGGGGCGACCATCAATGCCGGGAGCCAGGAATTGTCTCTTTGGCGAACTAGGCTTACTCTGAAGCGGCCTCCTTGGCCGATACAGAACAGGTAAGGGTTTCAGGGATAACCTCCTTGGTCGTAACTGAACAGGCAGGAACCTCTGGAATCGCCTCTATGGCCAACATGGGACAGGCAAGGGATTCTTGGGTGACCTCCTTGGACGTAACAGTCAGAAGTTCACAAGAATGCGCCAATGCCTTGAAAGGAGAGGTAGCGGTCGCCATCGCCTTGAGGAACTGCAGATTTTTGTACAGCCCAAACTCACAAAAAAAAAAAAACAGCCATCACAGACAGAGCAGATAACAGAAGCACCGACTCAGGGGACCACCTGATTCTGATGTGCTGAGACTACTGGGCTAAGTAGCTCTAAAACAACTGGACTTGGCAGCGGTGTGACCATTTGACTTTGCAGCGCAGAGACCACCGATCTTGGCAGCGCTGAGAGTACTGGGCTTGATAGCTTTGTTACCACCGGACTGGGCAGTGCCTTGACCATCTAACTTGGCAGTGTGGAGACTTAGTAGTGCTAAGAGCATTGGGCTTGAGGGTGTTGAAACCTCTGGATTAAATATCCCCTCAGGATATTCAGGGGTGGACATTTTCTTCCTCCTTACCCTCCTCTTTGTAGTAGGGGCTAATGTGGTGTTCAGAATGGAGGATTTGTTAAATTGTGGTCTGGATTCTGGGCAAAGCTTCTGAGCCAGAGCAAATTCTGAAGCAGACTCTGGAGTGGATTCTAGACTGCTCAGGGGCTGGAGCCGACACTGGACTATGCTCAGGGGTTGGAGTGGGCTCTGGAGCAGAATTATGGGCTGTGGCAGGTTCTGGGGCTGCAGGGAGAGGTTGTGTCATGGTGGCCATCCGGATAGAGTGAATTTGATTGTGGTTGGATGAGAAGGATAAACACAAACCATTCCGACACCCTATTGGGTTGTGCGCGATCAATCACGCCTGCACCTGCACAAATCACACACCATGTTTGCAGATAGGGCGGGTTCTTGCCGACGAACACACCGTTTAAGCCAATCAGTGATCAGCAGGTAGATGTGCTCATTCATGACTTTAGCCGTGTTTAAAGCGTGATAATTTGTAGCTGTATATTCCAGTTATCGCTATGCCAGTGGCATAAATATACAGTAAGTTGTATCTACAGTAAAGAGTGGGAGAGTGACTCAACTCTCAAACGTGAATTACACCTGTGACTCGAAGACTCTTTATAAATATAACCGTGACTCCTGTCCATCGTCATACACACTTAGGACATCTGCAACTAGCAACCTCGACAGCTGCTGAAAGAGGTTTAAATCAACGATTAATCCGTTTTGACTGTGCTAAGTGCATGTGCCATGTACTTCACGAAAGACATACTGTAGTTTTGTCAAAGCAAAGTGCAACACAAAGGTAAGCGCATTGTTATTTATTTGTTGACGGATTATTGTACATTATCAATGAATTACGCATTTTGGCTGTGGTGTGTGCATTAATGTGTGAAATGCCTGTTTATTACATTGCTTTTCCAATCTCTATATTGGGCACTTTTTGCACTTAAATTGTCTTCTTACTGTTGACATTGAAAATTATGCATGTGTTTTTCTGAGGGATTGCCGTTTTGACAGTTTCTACCTGGACATATAGTCATATTTGATCCGTTTTACTGGGAAATTGATTTTTTTTATCATCAATGTTATGTTTTAAGGAGATGAAATGGTAACTTACTTATCAACATTGATTGGTATGGCAATAAAATAACATCACATTATTTTGGCAGTTCAAGTTTTGTGTTTTTTTCTTGGAGTGACTAGTTGCCCATAAGTATTGTAAAGGTGCAAAAAATCTAAATTGTTATCAATAACAAGGCATATTATCAATAACCATTTTTTGAAAATAAATGTACATTTGGTGAGGTTTTTGGGCTGGAAATCGTCGACCCAATCTGGCCACACTGATCACACATTCAAAAAATGGTTATTGATAACATGCCTCTGAATTTTGACTTTTTGCACCTTTACAATATTTATAGGCAACTAGTCATCAAATATTTTGCTCCATGAAACACGTTAATGCTCAGTAGTACACATATGGTTCTTTAATGTATTACTTCGCCCAAAAATGAAAATGCTGTCATCATTTACTCACCCTCAAGTTGTTCCAAACCGGTTCCGGTATAAGTTTCTTTGTTCTGAAGATATTTTGAAAAATGTTTATAACCAAGCAGACCATTGACTGCCATAGTATGGGAAAATACTATGGCAATCATTGGTTGCATATAATCTGCTTGGTTACAAACATTCTTCAAAATATCTTCAAGACAAAGAAACTCATACCGGTTAGAACAACTTGAGGGTGAGTAAATGACAGAATTTTCATTTTTGGGTGAGCTACCCCTTTAATGCCATTTTTCCCCTTACATTACTTTTACTTTTATACTTTAAGTAGTTTTGAAACCAGTACTTTTACACTTTTAAAAAGCTTGAGTTGATACTTAAACTTATACAGAAGCCTTTTTTAAACCCCAGTATCTATACTTCTACCTGAGTAAAGAATGCAAATACTTTTGACACCTCTGTTTGTGTCCCAAGGCATTAGTCGATACAGAGGCTCATCTAAGCCCCTATGAAATATCGTCATTAACACCACATCATCCAAAAACATGGTGAAATTCAGCTCCCAGAATTCTCCTGTGTACTCCGCAATAGGACAGCCAATCCTAAGAGAGGGAGTACAGCAGGTCGATGTGGAGTGCTCATACTGCTGCAAATGGTATAGATCTAGTATTCAATCTGGAAATACCAGACTCAGAAGCTGAGATATCGTTAATGCAACAGGTTTATTTAGCAGCGTTGAGCAAATAGGTGAGTAATCTTGACTACAGCAAATAGTAGATAATGAAATTAAGATAATGAATGTCTTTTCTGTCTTGCAGGCGACGGTGGAGATTGTGTATTAAGGGATGAAGAGCGTGGAGAACAAACACTTCCCAGGATGGACAGTACAGATGAGTATACTGGGAATGGAGTAGGCTTAAAGGTAAAAGAGTGGATCACTGGAGACTGGAAAAACAAGGAGCAGGTGGGAGATTGCTGGAGAATCACTTTCGGAGAAATCACCGGAGACAGGTAGTGATGTTCCAAATGACACTGAAGCTTCCAAGCATGTATCGAGTGCAAAGCGCAATTTCACATGAAGCTCCGTGTCAGAGCGTGTATTGTTTTCACAGAAACGTGATCAACGAAAAACGAAGCCTCACTTTCTTTCCAGTCACTAAAATGCTTCACTTTGCGTGTCGGAATGTTTGTACCCAGACTCACTCGAATCCATTCGAATCCATTCCCAAGTCCATTTACAATTTTTTTTAAATATATAAGCCTATAGCTGTTTCAAACTAGTGTTGATATCAAAACTCACGAAGGCAAAGGAGAACTTGGAACAGGAACTTTAATTACAAATGACTCAGGAAACACTCAAACACACCAGTACACATGAACGTCGACAGACAAACACAGATAACTAAATACACAGAGGCAAACAAGGTAATTAACAAGACACAGGTGATAGACATTACTAATTAACTGGACACAGGGGATGGAATTAACTCATAATGACAATGGCGGGAAAACTGAACAAAGGAACAAACTCAAAGACAAGCTAAACAGACTAGACATGTAGCAATAGCCTAAATTTCATTATCAAATGTTCTGCCATATAAACAGTATAAAAACCATAAAATAATTAAAGCACCATTTACTTGCATCAAAAAACTTGCATTACAATTAGTATTATTATAATTGCCACACTTTAAAATGTGAATTATATTATCAGAAAACGTAATGCTTAGCGTTGTCAGGCTTTTATTTGTGCTTAATAGATAAAAACGGCGCTGTGCGCTCGGGTTCATGGCTGCTGTAAATTTGACCTGCCACAAGATGGCACTGTTTTTAAGTATTGTATTGTATGATGTATTCAAATCTTTTCTCGAAAAAATCATAGAAAAGCTAGCCTGACGTCGTCATACTCAATTCTAGTCAGAATTTGAGTCTGATACTGCTCCGTTGGACTGTGATTATGGGGCGTGTTTCAACCAAACCAGGAAAGACCTCAATTGGATAGACCTACAACCAATCAGAGCAACGGAGCGACGCATATCGTTAGTTGTCAAATGTCAACAGAACTGAACTGCACTGTGTTGCCAAGTCCGCGGGTTGAAGCGACCCCAATTATGTGATATACAGACCCAGAAATGCACAATTTAGCAGCCGTGCCAAAATAACACATATTTTACCCCCCAGATGCCATTTTTCCCGGAGAACGGTTTATCATCTGTCCATCATCGTCTAAAGCCCGCCCTGACAATTTCATTGGTCCGAACAGTTTCTGTTCGGGCATAATTACTTCTCTATGGATCAAGTCCAGACCGAACTGCCCGTGCAATATTGTTTGTGTGCGGGGCTAAGTTCGTCTGGCATCCAGGCTATAGAAAAGCTTCAAAGAGGGAAGAGTCATCGTTTCTCCATCCCTAGAGACAGGAAACAGAAGGAGCAGGTAGGAAGTCACTAGCGGTAAGAAGTCCTCATCAAGACCAGACGATGTGCTCTTATGCCAAAGGTGATGGGAGTTTGTGACAACATACAGAGTGTGAGCAAAATAATTTATGAATATAAAACTCTTTTCTTTGAAATTTTTTTTTTTTTTTTTTTTTTTATAACACTACAAATAACACTACCGATTCACTTTTTCTTCTTGGTGAATATCATTTCAGATCTTCAATCCAAATCATATAATTTCCTCACGTATGTCTTGGTCTGTACATTCCTTTTTAAGGCAGAAAATTAAAACATATTATAATAATAAAAATTTATAATAATCCTGAAATTAACAGTTATATTTCCAGATTGGCTTGGATTCTGTGTCTCCTAATTACAACACATTTTCTGTTGCTCCACATTTGCTCTATAAAAAAAAAAACATTTTTGTTCTCAGCTTTTTCATAAAAAGTGCTGACATATCTTTACCAATATAGAAACCCAACACATACAAACACACACAAAGGAGTGCACACTTTTGGCATGCAAATTAATTCTGCCTCTCAGTTTTGTCTGACTTTGTTGCCAAAACTGCTCGATACACTTTAAAAAGACTGTAACTCCACACCAAAACAGTGTTCAAATTGACATTTGGCACATCGCATCAATATAACACCTACTGTCTGAGCTTCCCATAACTTGCCTTTTTTCCTTTCAGCAAAATACAAATCCCACACCACACCACACACGGCTCTGGTAATTTGATATACCTCACAAATAAGATTATTTTGGTGTTTTAGGCCACATACCCATCAAGTGTCAGCCAGCCACCATAACATTTGCTCATTCTCATCAACGCCGAAGCCAAACTGTTTTGCCCGTTAGCACCAATGCTGGCATGGAAATGTTTCATTTCAACTTTCACGGTAGTTTTGAAAGGGAAAACAAATCAGGATGCGTTAGCACATTTGATGGAGGATGTGTGTAACTGCAGTGACAACTGCCTGGACGCCGAGCGCTGGTTACCAGCAGTTCGCATTAAGTTACGCAAACGCTAATTGGAGAGTACCTGGCTCCACTTCACTGACTGTTTTCCGTTTTTGGCAGCGTCTCAACAGCGAGCTCACTGCTGTTTCACTTGATTATCCCCAACTGGGGAAAAAAGCTGCCTAATTTTGAAAATGTCAGAAAAAGAGAGAAACCTTCAACTCAAACATGCGTATGGCCTGTTGGCACAGCACTTGCTTTTGATTTCCGGATGTCCCTGAAAATTGATTTTCAGCTGTGATTGCGTACATTGAGGCTAATCAAAGGTTTTGAATAATTGCTCCGGTATGATCTTCCAACATGAATTTGCAGTGTAGAGCATAGCAGCCTTTGCCAGAAACATTTGCTAGGATGACCTCACAACATACCTTTCAAATGATTCCCAGTTGATGCTGTATTTTCTTCTGATTAGCTCCTAAATGATCATGTATGCTTTTCTTAGTCTGCAAGGAATGTTGAGTTTGGTACAAAGTGCATACTGCTGTGCTGCTTCATGTGGTCAGGTTTTGTGTCTGCTTAACACATCTTTACTTTACACCTTCACACCGCATTTGTCTCACTTCTCGCCCTTGTGAACAGGAGCCGCACAACAAGAGCCACTGCTTTACGCTGTAACAGTGTAATAAAATGAGTGCACCATTACCGCCACGGCTCTTCCTACTCCATTTGGCAGGAGGGAGAAAATAATAAATTGGTATGAATTACAGTGCATCTACTTATCCCTCAGAGTCAAATTGTTCAGTAATGCTCATAACAACCAGAAGAAGCTCTTTAGTGGTAATGCATGACTGCTTTGTCTGAGGAAGACATCTCCTCCTGAGCTTCGCCTTTGTGCGCCAGTGAAATGTGGTCTTTCGTTTAGCGGTGTAATGCATTACGCTGTTTGTGGAGGAAGAAGCAGATTGATTGGGGAGGGCTGGGAGATTAATAACACGCACCTTTTGGTTATGACACCCATTGTTTCATAGATGCCCTGTAGAAGTGTGCTCCAAAAAATGCATCATTGTGTAAAATATTGAGCCTGCAGCTTTTCATTACTCTCAGCCCAGCAGACGGATACAGCTAAACAGTAATAAACAGTTTTTCCCCTTTTCTATGATTGAAAATACTATAGTGGGGAGAAAATGGCATGTCAAATCCGCCCACAAAAACAACTGTCTTGTTTGGAGGTGCGGGTGACATGGAGGTTGTGTCACTTAATAAAAGTGTCAGGTGCCAGACTGAGCTAAGGAGTCTTTCGTTCTGACAGCTAACGCTGAAAAATGAGCGACCCATGGCCACGTTCACTGCAGGGAAGACTGGTAGGCTGTAACCTTGAGAGGAGGATGCCCACCACCCCCTTAATGCCGCTAGTTTGCTAATGTGCTGTGTGTTTGGTTTGTGTTTTTCCAGGAATTAATCTTTTTGTAGTTGTTCTACCAGGAGAGCAGTTGGAGTTGGAGCTGGTGAGGTTCCCTTTTTTTGCAGTTTGTTTCAACAACCCTCAACGTTCATGGACTGATCTACATGAGGTCAGTAGCAGAAGCATCATGCCCATTCAAACTGATTTTTTTTATTTAGTGCAACTATTGGAACACTTTGTCGATGGTCCACTTTAGGTGTTCTACTAACTATAAGTAACTTTGCAACCACATGTCAACTTATTCTAATTACCCCGACCCAAACACCTAGCAACCTAACAGTCTACTGACTAAGAAATCTTCAATGACCATATGTGAATGAAATGCAAAATAAAACAAAGGCAAAATAAAAGTGAAAAGTTGATAAAATATCCAAGTTAAACTCTTTTGAAACAGTCCACAATAAGTAGGTGAAATGGAAATAGGGTAGGGTATTGTGATTGAGTCTTAAAGGAGCATCTCAGTTCCCTTTCAGTCGGTCACTACGACGTACGTCGGTAATAACCGACGAATTGGGATCACTTCAGAGAGCCCCTATCAGCTTCGAGAACTTAAGAACAGGCCAATGAACAATTGGCGTGCGAGATTTGCATCTCGCGCTCCGCCCCGCGCCGCGGGTATAAACAGGAAGCGAGAGCATCGCACTGACGTCATTCACTTCGGAGCCGAACCGGCGTTTGAAGTTGCAGAGACTGCTTTCCTGTTCTTCAGCGAAAGAGATTGTTTCGAGAGAAAGAGAAGAGGATCGTGTGCTGGTGTGACGGCGCTTTCCAGCGGGACCGCGAACTCAAGCTGCTTAAAGGAACAACTGCTGTTATCACAGCAACCTGTTGGTTTCGGTGGGCGTTCCTTCTTGGAGTGCAAACACAGGCTGCACTATCCCCTGTGTGTTGCCGCGGTTTCCCTGGGTGCTTCAGCACTCTCTAAAAGAGCATTTTCCTCACAAAAAGAGCAACACGGGTGTGACACTGCGTCTTTTTCAAGATGTCATTCCACCCGTGCGTTTCTGGATGCGGTCGTTCCCTCTCGCCCGCTGACGGCCACACTCACTGCATCACGTGCCTGGGCTTACAGCACGCTGAGGCAGCGTTTGTGAATAGCTCGTGTTCTCACTGCGGGAACATGACTATTGCGGTGCTTAGATCGAGACTCACCTACCTCCGGGAAGGCGGAGTCCCCCTCCCCATACCTCGATCTAGAGCTATCCCTAACCAGGATAGACCTACTTCGACGGATGGCCGGGGTGATCTGAGGATAACGTTCAGGACAAACCCGCCTAGTGTCCCTACGCAGGTCCCTGAACCCTCTCAAGCACCGCTGCCGGTGGCGCCACCGGAAGAGATCGCTGGTCCCGCCCACGGGCGCCCAGTCATCTCTTTCGGAGCGCCCGCGGACGAGCAGATGTCGATCGCAGCATCGGAGGGGGAGTTCCAGTCCTCAGAGGATGAGGATTCAGCTGCACTACCTCCCTCTGGGAGAGTAGCTACGGCTGAGTCGGACCCTGAGTTGACGGCTATGCTTTCCCGGGCCGCCGAAAAGGTCGGGCTTGTGTGGAACCCTCCACCACGTCCCGAACCTTCTAGGTTGGATGATTGGTTCCTGGGGGGGGGGTCGCGCTGGTTCTCAGCGTCCCGCCCCAGTGCCATTCTTCCCGGAGGTGCATGAGGAGCTTTCCAGGTCGTGGACGACACCCTTCAGTGCCAGAAACAGACCTGGAGGCTCCTCCCTCCTCACTACCCTTGACGGTGGACAGGCCAAGGGTTACGAGAGGATCCCGCCGGTCGAACGCGCCGTCGCGATGCAACTGCGTCCGGCGACCGCCTCCGAGTGGCGTGGTGATCCTCGTCTCCCGTCCAAAGCCTGTAGGTTTTCGTCCAGTCTAACTGCGAAGGCCTACAGGTCCTGCGGACAGGCCGCGTCTGCCTTGCATGCCATGGCGTTGCTTCAGGTGCACCAAGCCCAGGCACTCATGGACATGCACGAGGGTAGGTCTGACCCAGAGCCCCTCCGGGAGCTCCGGGCGGCGACGGACCTCGCCCTCCGGGCGACGAAAGTTACCGCCCGTTCCGTGGGTCAGGCGATGTCCACCTTAGTGGTCCAGGAACGGCATCTCTGGCTCAACCTGGCCGACATGAGGGAGACTGACAAGAACCGGTTCCTGGACTCCCCCATATCGTCGGCCGGGTTGTTCGGCGACGCGGTCGAGAATTTCGCCCAGCAATTCTCGGCCGCCCAGAAGCAGACGGAGGCCATCAAACACATCCTGCACCGGCGGCCCGCTGCTGCCTCCACCCAGCCGCCGGCTGCAGCACCTCCGACTGCCCGTCGCCGAGGACGTCCTCCTGCGGCCGCCCCCGCTCCCGCCCCAGCCCAGCAGCAGCCTTCCACCGGCCGTGGGCGTGGAGCCGGTCGCGGGAAGAACGTCCAGCCCGCTCAGGCCGCTGCCAAGCCAGGTGGCAAGCGCCGTCGGAAGAGACCCTGAGACGGGCCGCCCAGAGATGGAGGAAACTGCTCTTCAGGAGATGGCTGCAGCTCCACTCCTTCCCCCGGTGGAGGGCCGGGGGAACCCCATTTTTCTTTCTGTTCCGCCACTGGCCCCAGTGCCAGTGGCACCCAAATTCTCAATAAAAGAGCGGTTTCTAACATCTCTGGGTGCCAAGAGAGCGCGTCTGGCGGTATGCGACGCTACCATGCCTCGTACCCCTCAGACACCTCTCTCCTCGCCAATAGGGGGCGTCGGTTGTGCGGACGCACACAAAGTGCCTCCCCACGCTCGCCCGTCCCCTCAGCGGATGCAGGTCGTGTGTCAGACCCAGACCCCTGCACGGACCACTCCCATGTCGTCCTGGGGCCCCTGCGTTCCGCTGCGCTGCCCCGCTCCGGGTACGTCTGTGGTGCCGATGATCCCGCTTGCTCGGTCTCTGGGGGCCTGGCTAGCGCTCCCCAGCCCGTCTCGCTGGATCATCCGCACCATCAGACTCGGCTATGCGATTCAGTTCGCCCGGCGTCCCCCGAAGTTCAGGGGTGTCCACTTCACTTCTATACCGAAGGAGGGCGCCCCCGTGCTTCAGGCGGAGATCGCTGTCCTATTGGCGAAGGACGCGATAGAGCCGGTCCCTCCAGCCGATATGAAGTCCGGGTTCTACAGCCCGTACTTCATTGTACCCAAGAAAGGTGGCGGGTTACGACCGATCCTGGACCTGCGTTACCTGAACCGCTCCCTCCACAGGATGCCGTTCCGAATGTTAACCCAGAAACGCATCTTCAGATGCATCCGTCCCCAGGATTGGTTTGCAGCGATCGACCTGAAGGACGCGTACTTTCATGTCTCGATTCTCCCTCGACACAGACCGTTTCTACGCTTTGCTTTCGACGGACGGGCATACCAGTACAAAGTCCTACCCTTCGGGTTGTCCCTGTCGCCCCGTGTCTTCACGAAAGTCGCGGAGGCGGCCATTGCTCCCATGAGAGAGCGTGGTGTTCGTCTTCTCAACTATCTCGACGACTGGCTGATTCTTGCCCAGTCGCGGGAGCA
This sequence comes from Romanogobio albipinnatus, assembly GCA_023566225.1. Classification (NCBI taxonomy): domain Eukaryota; kingdom Metazoa; phylum Chordata; class Actinopteri; order Cypriniformes; family Gobionidae; genus Romanogobio; species Romanogobio albipinnatus. The sequence goes on from CM042242.1 coordinate 44,636,738, forward strand.
GTTGTGCGAACACAGGGACATGGTGCTCCGGCACCTCAGCCAGTTGGGTCTTCGGGTCAACTGGGAGAAGAGCAAACTCTGTCCCGTACAGAGGATCTCTTTTCTCGGGATGGAGATCGACTCGGTCGCCATGACTGCGCGCCTCACGGAGGAGCGCGTCCAGTCGGTGCTGAGCTGCTTGAGTACGCTCAAACGCAGTACAGCGGTTCCACTGAAACATTTTCAGAGGCTCCTGGGGCATATGGCAGCAGCAGCCGCAGTAACGCCGCTAGGGCTGCTCCATATGAGACCGCTTCAGCACTGGCTACACGACCGAGTCCCGAGATGGGCGTGGCACAGCGGGTCCCTCCGTGTCCAAGTGACGCCGAGATGCCGCCAAACCCTCACCCCGTGGTCGGACCCTTCGTTTCTACGGGCAGGAGTGCCTCTAGAACAAGTGTCCAGGCATCATGTTGTCTCCACGGATGCCTCACCCACGGGTTGGGGTGCCACGTACAACGGGCTTGCAGTATCGGGTCTGTGGACGGGGCCCCAACTGCAATGGCATATCAATTGCCTAGAGTTGCTGGCAGTTCGTCTTGCTCTCAGCCGCCTCAAGGGGTCGCTCAAAGACAAGCACGTTCTGGTCCGGACGGACAGCACGACGGCCGTTGCGTACATCAACAAACAAGGTGGTCTACGCTCCCGCCGTTTGTCCCAACTCGCCCGCCATCTCCTCCTGTGGAGTCAGAAGCATCTGAGGTCCCTTCGTGCTATCCACATTCCGGGCCTGCTCAACCGTGCGGCCGACGAGCTGTCGCGGTTGCCAGTGCTTCCCGGAGAGTGGCGACTCCACCCCCAGGTGGTCCAGCTGATTTGGAGTCGCTTTGGGGCCGCACAGATCGATCTGTTTGCCGCCCACGACACGACCCACTGCCAGTTGTTCTATTCCCTGTCCGAGGGGACCCTCGGCTCGGATGCACTGGCACACAGCTGGCCCCGGGCTCTGCGCAAATATGCGTTTCCCCCAGTGAGCCTTCTTGCACAGACTCTGTGCAAGGTCAGGGAGGACGAGGAGCAACTCCTCTTGGTAGCTCCGTACTGGCCCAACAGGACGTGGTTCCCGGAACTAGTGCTCCTCGCGACAGCACCTCCTTGGCCCATTCCTCTGAGGCAGGACCTTCTGTCTCAGAGACGGGGCACCCTTTGGCACCCGCGTCCAGACCTCTGGAAACTCCATGTCTGGTCCCTGGACGGGACGCGGAGGTTCTAGGTGACCTACCGCAAGCGGTAGTCGACACCATCGCTTCCGCCAGAGCCCCCTCTACGAGACGGCTATATGCGTTGAAGTGGAACCTGTTCGTCGACTGGTGCTCTTCTCGCCGAGAAGACCCCCGGATATGTTCGATCGGATCTGTGCTATCTTTTCTTCAAGACGGGTTGGAGAGAAGGCTGTCTCCCTCCACCCTCAAGGTATATGTTGCCGCCATCGCCGCAAACCATGACCTCATTGATGGTGAGTCCTTAGGCAAGCATGATCTGATCGTCAGGTTCCTAAGGGGAGCGAGGAGACTAAATCCTCCTCGCCCTTCTTCTATACCCTCTTGGGACTTGACTCTGGTGCTGACCGCACTTCAGAGGGCGCCCTTCGAGCCTTTACAGTCAGTAGAGTTTAAGATCTTGTCTCTAAAGACAATACTCCTGATTGCATTGGCCTCAGTTAAGAGGGTAGGGGACCTGCAGGCATTTTCGGTCGACGAATCGTGCCTGGAATTCGGGCCGGGTGATTCTCAGGTGACCCTGAGACCCCGGCCTGGATATGTGCCCAAGGTTCCCACTACTCCCTTCCGGGACCAAGTGGTGAGCCTGCAAGCGCTGCCTTCGGAGGAGGCAGACCCAGCCCTAGCTTTGCTCTGTCCCGTCCGTGCTCTCCGGACTTACGTGGACAGAACGCAAAGCTTCAGGACCTCAGAGCAGCTCTTCGTCTGTTATGGAGGACAGCAGAAGGGAAAGGCTGTCTCCAAGCAGAGGATGGCCCACTGGATAGTGGATGCCATCGTCTTGGCGTATGAATCCCAAGACGTGCCCTGCCCGCTCGGGGTTAGAGCTCACTCCACCAGGGGTGTAGCTTCTTCCTGGGCGCTGGCTCGTGGCGCCTCGCTGACAGACATTTGTAGAGCTGCGGGCTGGGCGACACCCAACACGTTCGCTAGGTTTTATAGCCTGCGTGTAGAGCCGGTGGCTTCTCGTGTGCTCGCTTCCCATAGTCAGCTTCACTGAAGTGCCCGTTCTAGTGTCGGCTTGCTGCGCCATTCCCTTCCCCTGGAACGGATACGTGCGCTTATTTCTCCAGTCGAGTTCCCCAGGATTGGCGAACCCTGTTGAGTCCTCCGTACCCCTCGGCAGTCGGATGTTGCGGAGCGTCCGACGCCAGGTCTGGCACTCGTATGCATTGGTGGAACTTGTGTCAGGCTGGGTTCCGTATGTCGTGACCCCTACGGCGGTCCCATACGTGTATTCTCCACGGTACAGCTCCCTACGGCGAGCTCGTGTCTTTCCCTTGGCAGAGTTCTCTGCCGTCTCAGTGCGGTGTCGTCCCCCGCCTGCATTGGCCGGGGCCTCCCCTGGGACTTCCGTATGTTGTGCTGCCCACGGCCAGCCCATACGTTCTCTCCACATGTTTTCTCCCTCCGGGCATGATGTGGCTCCCGCAGCGTCCTTCGGGCACGCTTTCCCAGCGTTATCCAATCAAGTCTGCTGAATGGGTCTTGCGGAACAGCAGTTGACTCTTCTGGCGTGAATCTTCCCGCCCGCTTCAGAACGGGGTCTGAGGGGCTCTCGCTGGGCGCTGGAAGTGGTAGTTACTGTGGCGTTTTCCATAGGGATCCCAATTCGTCGGTTATTACCGACGTACGTCGTAGTGACCGACTGAAAGGGAACGTCTCGGTTACGTATGGTAACCCTCGTTCCCTGAAGGAGGGAACGGAGACGTACGTCCCGTCGCCACAGTTCCTTCCATCACTGCCTGGCCGGTCTCTAGTTCGGCTCCTCAGTGAAAAACGTCAGTGCGATGCTCTCGCTTCCTGTTTATACCCGCGGCGCGGGGCGGAGCGCGAGATGCAAATCTCGCACGCCAATTGTTCATTGGCCTGTTCTTAAGTTCTCGAAGCTGATAGGGGCTCTCTGAAGTGATCCCAATTCGTCGGTTATTACCGACGTACGTCTCCGTTCCCTCCTTCAGGGAACGAGGGTTACCATACGTAACCGAGACGTTTTTGCAAGCAAAGATGGGTCATGGCTCATCACTTTGTGCCAAATATCACGAGAGAATTGTCAAACAATTCAAAAATTGCTAAATTCGCATTGGAAGATTGCAAATAATTTAGGACTTTTACCATCTACAATACATAATATTTTGAAAAGACTCCAGAGAAGAATCCAGATAAATCTCAGTACATGTAGGGCAAGGCAGGACACCTCTGTTGAATGTGCATGACCTTTGAGCCCTCAGACAGCATTGCATGATAAACCGTCTCCCGTCTACCGAGAAAAGGTCTACCATACAGTTGAGAAATCAGTAAAAGGGTTAAATATAGCAACGTGTGCTCAGGATTACTTAAAACAAAAAAAGGCAAGGAGAAAGCTATACATCAGTTCTATGCAGAGATGTCACAAGTTCTCTGGGCCCAGAGCTCATCTCAGATTAACCAAAACACAGTGTAAATTTGTGCTGCGGTTAGATGAGTCCACGTTTCAGCTTGTTTTTGGGAAAAACGGACATTGAGTTCTGAGTCCCAAAGACGAAAGGGACCATCCAGACTTTCATCAGTGACAAGTACAAACGCAAACATCTGTCACAGGGTGCATCAGTGCAAAAGGCATGGGTGACTTGCAGATGTGTTAAGGTACCACTGACATGGAGGCATATATTGGGATTGTACAGAGACGTTTGTTTAATGGCATCAAGATTACATTTTTCCTGGGAAGCCAGTGCCAGGCCTCGTTCAGCATGTGCTACAACAGAGTAGTTTTGTAGATACTCTACACCGAGTGCATGTGCTTGACTGGTCTGTCTGCATTTCAGATCTGTCTCCTACTGAAAATGTATGGCCCATCATGAAACGGAGAATCAGACAACAGCGACCATGGACTGTTGAGCAGCTGTCTTGTATCAGGCGGGATTGTGAAAAAAAATCCACCTGCAAAACTGCAACAATTAGTATCCTCAATTCCCAAACTATTAAAAAGTGTAATTACAAAGCAAGGTGATGTGACACAGTTGTATACATGTCTCTGTTCCAACTTTTGTGGAGTGTGTTGCAGCCATCAAGATCAAAATGTGTTTATATTTAAAAAATGCAATTAAGTTGTTCAGTGAAAACATTGGAAATTATTTTCTTTGTACTTTGGTCAGTTAAATAAAGTTGAAAGAGAATGCACAAATCACACATTCTTGATTTTTAGTGCATTTTACAAAATGTTCTGGTTTTGAGGTTGTAATAGACCTAAGTGAACAATAGCCTTTACAGTTATTTAAAATGTAGTCATAATAACAATGAGGCAATAATAATTGGTTCAAATAAAGTATTAAAAGCAAGTAGTCATATGATTTTATTGAATAACACTGTTAAAATTCATAATATACTATAAACAATAGTCAACACATCCCTGCAGAGGGCACCAACGGCCTGGTGATTGTTGTTGTTATTACACTTTACAGCATGATCAAGTCCTTTTTTTAATATTGGCCAAACAAAATTAAATAAAAATGTGCATTTACTCTTTAATATTTGGCCACGTCTTCTATTCTTACAATAGAAATGTTACTGCCACAGCATTTTATTGAACAAGAACGTGGACATCAAAACATGCAAACTCAGAGCGAAGGTTTAAACTTTTATTTTGAAATAGCGATGAACATCAAATCACTCCATATATTTGTTTATTGAATTGCAGCCTTTGTGATTTCACAGTAACACTGTGAAATGGTTTTAATATGTTGTGCAGCGGCTGCAGCCTTAGAAAACGTTCTAACAATGCGGCCCATTGATTCTCGTCCGTGGAATGTGACACTTTTTTTGCTGGTTAAATGACAAGGGTAAATTGGGTAAATTGTAATAGAGATTTTTTTATTATTATTATTTTATCGAGCACTTTAATTTAATCGAGGAATCATGACAGCCCTATCTTGTAACGAATATCACTTCAGTTCTACTTTCTGAGTATGAGACAGTATGCAAGCACTGTAAAGGATTTTGCCACAAACTAGACTCATTCATGCTGATATCGTGGGATAGCTTTCACCTCGAAGTGAATTAACATCACATTTTAATACCGTCACACCACTAGTTTACATGTACTTGCAAAGTTACTAATAGTTAGTAGAATGTATAAAGTGTAACCCAAGGTTATGATTGCAGATGGCAGATAGATGATTTTGCAGGTAAGAAACATGCAAATTTGATCAGTCCAAAATTGCTTTACCCTCTAGTTTTTTTTTTTTTTTTTTTTTGAAAAGGCCAGAAACAGGAAGGCGCTGAGAATCTGTTTTAGAGAAGGAAAAGTTTTGGCTTAAATGTTTTCTGGCTGCTCCATCTTTTGCCCCCATACTGAGCCTACTTGGACTCGAAGAGGAAACGGGATCATCCTTGACTTCCTCTTCTAGGCTTATATAACACATCACACTGAGTTTTGCTTCAGGCTGTTTTATGTCCTGTGAATTCACCCTCCATGATATCCATAGCATGTTGACACAGTGAGGAGGGAAGAATGGAGATTGGGATGGAGGTAATTGAATGGAGGGATATTATGATATTGTGATAGTAATGCACTCAGTACACAGTGCACAGATGCAAGATGCTGCAAAATTCCCTTAATTGTTACTTTTCGCCACAATGTGCACTTATTTTTTTAAAAGTTAGGAATTTATTCTTATCTTTCTTCAGAAGATAATGCTTCCTTCCCCCAGCAGGGATACATTAAGTTGGTCAAAGTGACAAAGACATTTATACTGTTACAAAAAAAAAAAAAAACATTATCAAGCAGCACAAATGTTTCTTGAGCAGTAAATCAACATATTAGAATGATATTTGAAGGATCATGTGAGTAATGATGCTGAAAATTCAGCTTTAACATCAGAGGAATTGCATTTTAAATTGCATTTTAAAATAGAAAACACATTTTATCACAATATTTATGTATTTGTTTGATTTGGTTGGTTGGTTGATTTTGATTGATTGATTGATAATAAATGCAGCATTGGTGAGCAAAATATAAATTCTTTCAAAAACATAAACATCCTTACGGACCCCATACTTTTAAACAGGGGTGTGTAATGAAGTAAAACTTACGTTTTTGGCCATCTGACCAAAGTCAGTGTAGGGTTTGAAAAGATTCAAATTGTAATGTTCCTGAATCAGTTGTTGTCTAGACTGTAAAAATGAGATTAAAAAATATGTTTTTATGTTCTTCCAGAAGATGAATTAGCCTTAATTAAAATGTTGAACAATATTGCCTACTTTATTCAGGGCAAAAGTAAATTAACAATAATCAGATTCAACACAATTAAAACTGAATTTAGAACACGTTCAACAAACAAGACTTTCTGACAAAACAGAGTTGATAATAATGTCATAATTATTTATAAAAAATTAGTCAAATCAAAACAACTTCATCAGTTGTTATGTTAGTTTTCACTTTTTTCTATTAAATGTCTCTCCAGTCTTTAACCTCCACAATTTATCTGCTGGGGCCAGCTTTGTTCTTGTTATTTAATTTGCTGCTGTTTTATTTAATTTATTTCTTGTGTTGCACAAATTGCTTTTTGACCTTGCCCGTTATAAAGCATAAGTGAATTGAAAAGCCATTGATACACAGACATTTGTGCATGGACTGTACTCGGGCATTAATCTTTCCACCTGCAATGTGGGACCCTGTTCCAAGATGGTCAGATATATTTATTTATTTCTTTGTGCCCTGTATTATTTTCATTATCTTAAGAGGGCACAGAAAAGCTCATTGATGCAGCCGTCTGCAGTGGCGGAGCACACACTCGCTCAGACTCACACATACACACACTTTTGCAGGGCATCTAAAAGTGCCTCTCTTGCATTCTGCCCTGACAGTGATAGAGTGAGTCTGGGCCTTTTGTTATATTTCTTGTATTTGTAAATGCTGTGTCCTACGTTCTAGCCTAAGACCAATTTAAGTGGTCTAACAGCTGTTGCCCATCTGATCCATTGTCTTTAAATATGTGACACATACCCCATGGTCGTATTAAATGGTACCACACTTTTATATAGGAATGATTCTTTGAAGAAAGTATTAAGTGTAGTGGTCACCTAAATGGGATAATATCCCCTAAAAAGCATAAAATAAAAGGCTTCATTAGTTAATGCATTAACTAATATTAACTAACTATGCACAATACATTTGTTGTAGTACTTATTTATCTTTAACATTAATTCATAAAAATACAACTGTTTATTGTTATTTCATATTAATTCAGGTTCATTAACTAATGTTAACAGATACAACTTTTGATTTTAATCACGTATTAGTAAATGTTGAGATCAACATTAACTGAGATTAATACATACTTTAGAAATACTTTTCACTGTTAGTTCATGATAACTAATGTAGATAACTGATATTAACAAATGAAACCTTATTGTAAAGTGTTACCAACACAATAAATAAAGTAAATTAGAATCAAATATAATCAATTAACTATTCAATCTTACTTTAAGGGAAATACATCTGTAAAACAAGATTTAACTTTACATAGTGTCTCCCCCCAAAGAATATATCGTCAAGTATATATATTTTAAAATGTATATGCTAATATATAAAATAATATATTTTAAATAAATCTAACAAAATGTATATGTTATTATATGCTAGAATAATAACTATTATTATTAATATTATTGTTGTCGTTGTTTTTTTTACAATTATAAGTATTATATATTATATATATAAATGTATAAACTATTTGCCAGTAGGTAAACAAAATACAAGAAAAAGGCTTGTATTCTTTTGCAGTTTATACAGAATTTGGTTGTATTATTTATTACATCATATGGTTACATTTTTTGGTCGTATATTGTTTGTTTGAATTATACTTTGCAATTTTACTGGACTGCAGTTGTTGGTCGGATAGAGTAGTGGTTTGGCATCACCTATAGGATCCTCCATTGATTGAGTGTATCAATGTTGCCTTTAGTGTTGTTAGAGAGCACAGATCACACAGCATGTGTCACATCCTGTTTCAGTGTTGTCGTCCTGTGGATATATACCTTTATGTTGCAGAGATGACACCTCTTAGTCTTAGTCTCATTTGGAGAATCGCTCTTCTCCAATTTGGTCTGAGACAGTAATTTATATAATGACCCCATGAAACATCCTCCCAGCAGAGGCTGACACTCAACCCCTCTACACCTTCTCTTCCCTAATTCCCCAGCTCTCTCCCTTATGGCAGTAAGAGTTCAGTTGCTGTAAAATGGTATAGATAATGGCCTTTAGAGAAGAGGAATGGCTCAGTGTGCCAGCAATGGGATATAGGGGTGTCCTCACCTCCAGGTCACTCATTGTATTCAGGCATGGACAGACACTGATCAGAAATCATTTTCATATAATGGCCATGTGGGAAACTAGGAGAAAAGACTCCTAGAGTGTTCTGGCTGTGTTTACAAGATTCATACAACAATATGCTGTGAACTACTGCTGATGGCATATAAGTATACAGTGGTCCAAAAACGAATATGAACACTAAAGACATATATAATAAAACAACTGTGTATACACACCTATAAGGCATAACATTATGACCTATTCCTAATATTGTGTTGGTCCCGCTTTTGCTGCCAAAACAGCCCTGACTCGTCAAGGCATGGACTCCACTAGACCCCTGAAGGGGTGCTGTGGTATCTGGCACCACAATGTTAGCAGCAAATCCTTTAAGTCCTGTAAGTTGCGAGGTGGGGCCTCCATGGATCGGACTTGTTTGTTCAGCACATCCCACAGATGCTCGATTGGATTGAGATCTGGGGAATTTGGAGGCCAAGTCAACACTTCAAACTTGTTGTTGTGCTCCCCAAACCATTCCTGAACCATTTTTGCTTTGTGGCACGGCACATTATTCTGCTAAAAGAGGACACAGCCATCAGGGAATACTGTTTTACATGAAAGGGTGCTTAGTTAGGTGGTACGTGTCCACATGGTAACATCCACGTGGATGGCAGGACCCAAGGTTTCCTAGCAGAACATTGCCCAAAGCATCACACTGCCTCCGCTGGCTTGCCTTCTTCCCATAGTGCATCCTGGTGCCACGTGTTCCCAAGGTAAGCGACACACACGCACCCGGCCATCCACATGATGTAAAAGAAAACATGATTCATCAGACCAGACCACCTTTTTCCATTGCTCCGTGGTCCAGTTCTGACGCTCACGTGCCCAGGCCAATGAGCCTTTGCCACCCATGACCCTGTCGCCGGTTCCCCACTGTTCCTTCTTTGGACCACTTTTGATAGATACTGACCACCCCACAAGAGCTGCAGTTTTGGAGATTCATCTAGCCATCACAATTTGGCCCTTGTCAAACTCGCTCAAATCCATATGCTTGCCCCTTATTCCTGCTTCTAACGCATTAACCTTGAAAACAAAATGTTCATCTGCTGCCTAATATATCCCACCCACTAACAGGGACCATGATGAAGAGATAATCAGTGTTATTCACTTCACCTCATAATGTTATGCCTAATCGGTGTACATGTATGTATGTATATATGCATTTATACATATACAGGTGCTGGTCATATAATTAGAATATCATCAAAAAGTTGATTTATTTCCCTAATTCCATTCAAAAAGTGAAACTTGTATATTATATTCATTCATTACACACAGACTGATATATTTCAAATGTTTATTTATTTTAATTTTGATGATTATAACTGACAACTAAGGAAAATCCTAAATTCAGTATCTCAGAAAATTTGAATATTGTGAAAAGGTTCAATATTGAAGACACCTGGTGCCACACTCTAATCAGCTAATTAACTCAAAAAGTGTACAAGCAATAGGGATAACCGCACCCTGGAGAGGATTGTGAATGTATGCAAGACATGGGTTTCAGCTGTCGCATTCCTTGTGTCAAGCCACTCTTGAACAACAGACAGCTTCAGAAGCGTCTCGCCTGTGCTAAAGACAAAAAGGAAAAAAAGTGGTCAAAAGTTATGTTCTCTGATGAAAGTACATTTTGCATTTCCTTTGGAAATAAGGGTCCCAGGGTCTGGAGGGAGAGAGGAGAGGCACACAATCCACGTTGCTTGAGGTCCAATGTAAAGTTCCCACAGTCAGTGATGGTTTGGGGTGCCATGTCATCTGCTGGTGTTGGTTGCAGATTTCATTTTCCAACAGGACTTTGCACCTGCACACAGTGCCAAAGCAACCAGTACCTGGTTTAAAGACCATGGTATCCCTGTTCTTAATTGGCCAGAAAACTCGCCTGACCTTAACTCCATAGAAAATCTATGGGGTATTGTGAAGAGGAAGATGCAATATGCCAGACCCAACAATGCAGAAGAGCTGAAGGCCACTATTAGAGCAACCTGGGCTCTCATAACACCTGAGCAGTGCCACAGACTGATCAACTCCATGCCACGCCGCATTGCTGCAGTAATTCAGGCAAAAGGCGCCCCAATTAAGTATTGAGTGCTGTACATGCTCATACTTTTCATGTTCATACTTTTCAGTTGGCCAAGATTTCTAAAAATCCCTTATCCTTTATATAAATAAACATTTAAAATATATCAGTCTGTGTGTAATGAATGAATATATTATAACAAGTTTCAATTTTTGAATGGAATTAGTGAAATAAATCAACTTTTTGATGATATTCTAATTATATGACCAGCACCTGTATACATATACAGATATATCAGATTTCTTAGAACTATATATTTATATTTAAGATACAGCCTGTATCTGCTGTTTTTATCAGCAATCTGGCAAAAATGTATTTTTATGAAGTGATGTGTATATGTGCTATATGTGAAGCTCCTCCTTCCGAAAAGCGCAATGTGCTCCAATTGGTTGCCTGAGCAAGAGAGCTGTTTTCACAAATTTGAGCATGACTGCAAAATATTTATAAAACTATTGCTATAACATGACTATTGCTTTTATACAAACATATATATATATATATATATATTTGATTTGTAACAGCTCTATATAATGTCTTATTCTAGTTATATTTATTGAAAAATAAGTAATTTTCCAGGCAATAATGTGGATCTTTATGAATTTAAGGAGTGCTGGTCTGGTCTTGGCCTTGACTTGGTCTCGCCCTGCCTTTGTTTTGGTCTTGTCTTGGTCTCAACACACATTGGTCATGATCTCGACTTGGTCTCGGATTAGGTGGTCTTGACTACAACACTAGTGCTTTGGAGTGGACTTTGCAGACATTTTTCATGCTCAAACAGTAACATTACACACTAAAAAAAGTTGAAAATGTAAAACAAAAAAACGAAATAGGTCCTCTTTAAAGTAAAGGCCTCATTATTTTTGTATGTTATATAATGCAAGCCGTCATTGTATATGTATAGCTGTCCTTTCACTAGCCTGTGCTGATAAAAAAGCCTCTTTTAGATTCTGACCTCTGCGTGTCAGCTGTGAATTTGTATGCCAGTCTTTGTATACGCTCTCAAGAGCAGCTTTCAGATCACAGCATGTCCCCGTCCACTTATGCCGTCAAAATGCACGGTTTACCTTCTGTGTAGTGTGTGACATGTTTTTCAATCATGCATTGTAGCCATGCAGCTGCTATGGACGTCCGTCACTGTTAAACTGTGTTGTTTCATTCTAGCTTCGGGGCAGATCCATGGTATGTCAACATGTTTCCACCATGCTAATGCATTGAGCTTCAAGTGGCTTAAAAAGCTGTTGACCAGATAGAATCCTGGCAATGGGATTTTAGCTTGGGCTGTCATATCACATTCAACACACTGGAAAGGTTTGTGTTGCTTCCAAATGCTGTTTTTCTCAGTGTCAGGTCTGATTCGATACATTGCCCTGACTGTGGCTTTGACGAATCGTGCCAAACTGAGAGCGTCACCAACAATCTCACAGTGACTCTCTAAACCAATTGCTTTCATTTGAAATGTTGAGTAAGTTAGGTCAGTATGGTCTTGCATGAAATGTTTTCTTGTCTTTGAGTACTGATAATCAATCTAACAGTCTTTGTGTCAAGTACATGATACTCATTTTTGGTCCTAATTTATTCAAATATGCATTCATAATTTGGCTCATCATTATAATAACTTGAATACATTTCTTCTGTTATGAGTGTGCATTGTAATATTTGTTTTATGTGTGTATAAAATGTGTGTGTATAAAATGTGAACAAGAAGTCATACAGTTGTTGCATAAAAAATGTAAGTAAACAGGGAGGAGACAACAGAAATATTTATTTTCTAAAAATAAACTCAAAAGAATGAAGCACTCATATGTCTCTGGCTTGGTACATCTACCAAAAAGCAAACATGGTTTTAAAAACAACTGATAACGACGGGAAAATTTTACTTTACTTACCATAAACCGTCTTTTCCTCTCTTCTGAAGAAGCGAGCGCGCCCGCGCGCCTCCTCGCACAGCTGTCTCCAGTGACTGTTACTCCCAGTGCAGGCAAAATGAACACACAAAGCTCATCAAGTCTGAAAGATTACATACAAAACATTAATTTGAACAATTATCGCTTCAACAGCATCAACATAATTCACCCTTTATTACATATTGCCATTGTATTTCCTTAAGTGAAAGTATTATTTACATTTGGGTTGATCGCAAAAATAAATAATTAATTAAAATGTGAATCTTTTGATAACCCTCTATTAACAGACTTCAAAAAACGTATAATACATAAGAAACCCACTAAGTTATATTAAATATTCAGTTCAATAAAAGAGGCCGTTGAGACTTGAGGCGACTGAGGCAAAAACCGCAAATACTTCCATTTAAAGCTCTTTTCTGACATTTTTCGCCTTCAAATAAATCTCAAAATTCTCTTATACAAAAACATTTGATAATGACTTAATTTTTTTGTCTTTACTTACCATAAACCGTCTTTCACTCGTTTCCATCCGAAGACGCTGAGAAAATGGTGGCTTCTCGCACTGGTGTCATCCGTGTTGTTACGTGACGTGCATGCTCTCTTTAACGTCCGCGGGGCTGCAGGTTAAGAACAACTTTCAACCTAAATTGGGTTAAATCAACCCAGCATTCTTACCCAGCAGTCTTAACCCAGCGTTTGGGTTGAAAAACAACCCAGCATTTTTTAGAGTGTATGACGTTCGCCTGGTTTTACATTCAAAAACATCATAATGAATACGTGATAGCCTATTTTCGACCCTGGTTTTGAGCCTAGCTCTTGAAACGCTCAGTTTTTATGGGCGTGCCGCATTGAAGACTTGGAAGTAAACGGCCACTGCTATGATTAGATAACAATTTTGCATATTATAATGAGCTTCGGCTCCCTTACAAGTGAGGAATTGTTTTGAAAACTTCCCAATGTGGAAAAACGGCAACCGGAATGATTCGCATACAAACAAACACAATTAATTATTTACTCTTATCCACCCGCAATTAATTGGAATGTTATTTTTTCACTTGGCAGGCCCGATCGGTGGATATAACCGCGAACCCTGTATAAGTAACACACAAACACACACACACAAACTTCACTTCAGACAAATCAGCATGTTCAAAACTTCTGCGATCCTATTTTTCCTTCGATTTACCAGTCAAGAGAGTGAACAACGCACATAAAGAAAGGAATGTTATTTCACTATTTAAGATAGCCCGTCATTAGCCCCGGAACGTCAGGCTTTGTGAGCCCTGGCCCATACATGTCCGAGTCTGATCACAAATCGCAACACAATGAACAAACAACACCTCAAATACAAAGGATACTCCAGCCTGTGACAGCGTGGAAGGTATATTTAGTTAGACACGTACATAATCAGTAGATATCAGATAATGCAATACAATCACATTTAAAAAAAACATGTTTTACTCACATAATTGTGTTGCATTATTCCTGTCAGATCCATAAGCCACAGCATCGTTTTTTTTTTATCTCATCCTGTCTGCAAATCCTGTCTCTTGTTTACAAATGAATCCAGTGAAATGAAGCGAACAAATGAAATGTCTTACCCACGTGAGCTGGATCTTCATTTAAAATAAAGTTCAACCATGCATTCCTAATATTGGAAACTGAAGGAAGACATGGCATGGCATGTTTGAAACATGCCATAAGCTTTATTGCTTGGAAGTTCGATCCGGTTTATCACCACATAGGCCTGTTATTTAATGTTATATGTCATGCGTGAATCGGTGGGCAGGGCTACTGAATTAGGCGTTGTCTTGAGGCGGCGTTTCACTGAACTCTGATGTCACAGGTAAGAACATTCGCAGATTGGTCGGTTGCTGAGCAAGCTGTCAATGAAACCTTTTCTTTTACTAACAAGGACATTTTAAGCTCTGAAAGTTGATTTCTCAATTCATGACCCCTTTTAATGCATTAATACAATTAATGCAGCACCTGTTTTTTTCTGTCATCATTTGGCTAGCATTTACACTCACCTAAAGGATTATTAGGAACACCTGTTCAATTTCTCATTAATGCAATTATCTAATCAACCAATCACATGGCAGTTGCTTCAATGCATTTAGGGGTGTGGTCCTGGTCAAGACAATCTCCTGAACTCCAAACTGAATGTCAGGATGGCAAAGAAAGGTGATTTAAGCCATTTTGAGCGTGGCATGGTTGTTGGTACCAGACGGGCTGGTCTGAGTATTTCACAATCTGCTCAGTTACTGGGATTTTTACACACAACCATTTCTAGGGTTTACAAAGAATGGTGTGAAAAGGGAAAAACCTCCAGTATGCGGCAGTCCTGTGGGCGAAAATGCCTTGTCGATGCTAGAGGTCAGAGGAGAATGGGCCGACTGATTCAAGCTGATAGAAGAGCAACTTTGACTGAAATAACCACTCGTTACAACCGAGGTATGCAGCAAAGCATTTGTGAAGCCACAACACGCACAACCTTGAGGCGGATGGGCTACAACAGCAGAAGACCCCACCGGGTACCACTCATCTCCACTACAAATAGGAAAAAGAGGCTACAATTTGCACAAGCTCACCAAAATTGGACAGTTGAAGACTGGAAAAATGTTGCCTGGTCTGATGAGTCTCATTTCTGTTGAGACATCCAGATGGTAGAGTCAGAATTTGGCGTAAACAGAATGAGAACATGGATCCATCATGCCTTGTTAGCACTGTGCAGGCTGCTGGTGGTGGTGGTGTAATGGTGTGGGGGATGTTTTCTTGGCACACTTTAGGCCCCTTAGTGCCAATTGGGCATCGTTTAAATGCCACAGCCTACCTGAGCATTGTTTATGACCATGTCCGTCCCTTTATGACCACCATGTATCCATCCTCTGATGGCTACTTCCAGCAGGATAATGCACCATGTCACAAAGCTCGAATCATTTCAAATTGGTTTCTTGAACATGACAATGAGTTCACTGTACTAAAATGGCCCCCACAGTCACCAGATCTCAACCCAATAGAGCATCTTTGGGATGTGGTGGAACGGGAGCTTCGTGCCCTGGATGTGCATCCCACAAATCTCCATCAACTGCAAGATGCTATCCTATCAATATGGGCCAACATTTCTAAAGAATGCTTTCAACACCTTGTTGAATCAATGCCACGTAGAATTAAGGCAGTTCTGAAGGCGAAAGGGGGTCAAACACAGTATTAGTATGGTGTTCCTAATAATCCTTTAGGTGAGTATATATGATCATTATATGATCATGCTCTTATTCATGCAAATTCTTTTAAATCATTTAAGCGCGACAAGACAAAAGAGAACGTCTGTGAATGTCCTGACATACACACACGACGCACAGAAAGACACGCGCCAGTATCGTGCATACAGACAGCGTGCCAGAATCAAGTTCTCTTTCAATAATAATAAATGTAAAGTGTTAGCTTTCAATTATAATGTAATGTTGAATGTCTAGCATTAATGTTAAAATAAAAATCTATTTAATTGAGACATCCATAGCAGTATTAGTATCAGTGATACTGGCCATCATTCATAAAAAATATGCTATTACAACAAATATTTAAAATATTCTGTCTTTATGTTGTTTCCACATTAATTTGGAAAGTAACTGTGAAATTATTACAATATAAAAATATTTAAATAATAATAATTTTAATCGCGATTAATAACAGATTTTTTTTTCCTAATAGATTGACAGATTTTTATATATATATATATATATATATATATATATATATATATATATATATATATATATATATATATATATATATATATATACTAGTCAGTAATAATTTTTGTATACACCTAATCTACAGTTAGAGTGTTTTGTGAAATAATTTGGTTTATTTTGGCCAGTGCAGTCCACCCCCCCCCCCCCCCCCAATAACGCATGTTTTTGTCTCCAGAGCCTTAATAGGATAAAATTGTAGCTGCTGTCCCGATTAAGCATGTCTTTTTGTCAGAATTTGCTTCATAGTGTGATTTTGAAAGAGGAATACGATGAGCAAGATAGACTGAGGGAGAGGAAGAACAACAGTGGAGAAGGATTAGAATCAAGGGACTGCTTCGCCAGCAGGGTGGTGTGAGGTGAAAATAAGGGAAGGAGAATTTCATTTGCATACCCAGCATGCCACCCGGACCTTTCCGGAGATCTGCGCCTATCCACCACCGAGCTTGGCAACATGTGCTCATTTCACAGGGCTGGGTTTATGAAGTGGGCGGAGGGGGTGGCATGGGTAGGCTTCGTGGAGGGAGTATGTGGGGCATGAGGGTGGCATCAGACCCCATTTACATGTTTGCGCTGTGCCAGAGGTGCTGTGTAAAAGGAGATTGCAATCCTTGACACGACACGCACCCTCAGGAATTAGCCCAATTCACAAACCAGACAAGATGGCTGCTTTGCCGAGCAAGGTCTTGCAGGGTAATTTTCACTGAACAAACAAGCGATCTCATTATCCTCCTGCACCTGAGATGTCCAAGCTCCCCCGCCTCCTTCCCAGCCCTCTTTTGTTCACGCTTCCATCCATCCCCCTCTTTCGCTGTCCTTCGGCTGGTCTAGGCTTTATTAGAGCACATCTTTTCCATTGGCTGCGCTTGCCCTGTTGTCAGGGTCAAGTCAAGGGCGCGCAGCCTAGATTGGAATCATTTGTCACATGGTGCAGCAGCAGAGCTGATATCAGCACAGCGGCTGAGGCATGTTGCACCCATTCCTGTTAGCACTTCTGACATTAGGAGCCTCCGGACCTCGCAGATGGGCATCATGGTGGCCGGGCTGGCCAGGTAAAGGCTGAGCCCCCTCGAACACAATAGAATATCATCAGGCACAGAGAAGAAATCATTGGCGGTGCCGTCAGCATATATTCCGAAGTGTTTCGGTCTCGCTTTGACAATGGTAAAATTGGCCATGGAGTGACCACAATAATCACAGTGCTTTTCACAGCTGAAAGCAGCACAACCAAATAACGAGAAAGTGGCAATTCTGGTTCTTTAACAGGTGTAACGGTGTAAAGTGTCGCAATTTCGTTGAAAGCATGTTTTTATTTATTTATTTATTATCTCTTTCTCTTGTGCTCTTCTTTTTCCCCCTTGGTCAGCAGGAGCTTGCATGAACAATGGGAGGTGCTGAGGAAGCATGTGGAAAATGACTTTAATACACCATATAGAATGGCTTATTGCTTTGGTCAATAGGCTGGAGGGAGGATGGCACATGATGCCGCATGGGAAGGTTAGAGCTGTCAGTACATTACATGACTGATACGAGCAGAGCTTCTGAGCTCCCTAACGGAACAACCTCACCAGGCAGAGCCATAAAGTTTACGTGTGACACAAATCTGGCTATTAAAGGGAAGATTAGACCGCTGATGTACACAGAAATAAATACAGGAATTCTGTAGGATTGCCATATACAGTGAGGAATATAAGTATTTGAACACCCTGCTATTTTGCAAGTTCTCCCACTTAGAAATCATGGAGTCTGAAATTGGCATCGTAGGTGCATGTCCACTGTGAGAGACATAATCTAAAAAAAGAAATCCAGAAATCACAATGTATGATTTATTAACTATTTATTTGTATGATACAGCTGCAAATAAGTATTTGAACACCTGAGAAAATCAATGTTAATATTTGGTACAGTAGCCTTTGTTTGCAATTACAGAGGTCAAACGTTTCCTGTAGTTTTTCACCAGGTTTGAACACACTGCGGGAGGGATTTTGGCCCACTCCTCCACACAGATCTTCTCTAGATCAGTCAGGTTTCTGGCCTGTCGCTGAGAAACACAGAGTTTGAGCTCCCTCCAAAGATTCTCTATTGGGTTTAGGTCTGGAGACTGGCTAGGCCACGCCAGAACCTTGATATGCTTCTTACAGAGCCACTCCTTGGTTATCTTGGCTGTGTGCTTCGGGTCATTGTCATGTTGGAAGACCCAGCCTCGACCCATCTTCAATGCTCTAACTGAGGGAAGGAGGTTGTTCCCCAAAATCTCACAATACATGGCCCTGGTCATCCTCTCCTTAATGCAGTGCAGTCGCACTGTCCCATGTGCAGAAAAACAACCCCAAGTCATGATGCTACCACCCCCATGCTTCACAGTGGGGATGGTGTTCTTGGGATGGTACTCATCATTCTTCTTCCTCCAAACACGTTTAGTGTAATTATGACCAAAAAGTTCTATTTTGGTCTCATCTGACCACATGACTTTCTCCCATGACTCCTCTGGATCATCCAAATGGTCATTGGCAAACTTAAGACAGGCCTTGACATGTGCTGGTTTAAGCAGGGGAACCTTCCGTGCCATGCATGATTTCAAACCATGACGTCTTAGTGTATTACCAACAGTAAACTTGGAAACGGTGGTCCCAGCTCTTTTCAGGTCATTGACCAGCTCCTCCCGTGTAGTTCTGGGCTGATTTCTCACCTTTCTTAGGATCATTGAGACCCCACAAGGTGAGATCTTGCATGGAGCCCCAGTCCGAGGGAGATTGACAGTCATGTTTAGCTTCTTCCATTTTCTAATGATTGCTCCAACAGTGGACCTTTTTTCACCAAGCTGCTTAGCAATTTCCCCGTAGCCCTTTCCAGTAGTCTAGTCTTTGGACAGCTCTTTGGTCTTGGCCATGTTAGTAGTTGGATTCTTACTGATTGTATGGGGTGGACAGGTGTCTTTATGCAGCTAACGACCTCAAACAAGTGCATCTAATTTAGGATAATAAATGGAGTGGAGGTGGACATTTTAAAGGCAGACTAACAGGTCTTTGAGGGTCAGAATTCTAGCTGATAGACAGGTGTTCAAATACTTATTTGCAGCTGTAGCATACAAATAAATAGTTAAAAAATCATATATTGTGATTTCTGGATTTTTTTATTTAGATTATGTCTCTCACAGTGGACATGCACCAACGATGACAATTTCAGACCCCTCCGTGATTTCTAAGTGGGAGAACTTGCAAAATAGCAGGGTGTTCAAATACTTATTTTCCTCACTGTAGATGAGAGATATTGCACACTTGCAGCACAGGTAGAAAAGAAACCAAATTAAAAGAAAACCACTGAAAAAGGTCAAATATATGGCATGATTTCTTTTGGGATTTATTTATTTCTTTTAATATAATTTAAGTAAAGTATGGATTTGGTATTAAAGGTGGGGTAGGCGATATTCGAAAAATGCTGTTTTAAAGTTTGTCGGACAAACACAATAACAAACGTGCAGCCAATCAGCATTAGGGGGCATTTGCTTGTATTTATTCTTGTCTACCGTATGTAAATTTTTTTGTGCTTCCTTGTCGTTCGTTCATCATCTTCTCTTTATTTTTCATGAAGCATTATTTTGTTGCGCTTCTGCTAGGATAAATAAACATCCACTCTTGCATTGCGTGTGTAACGGAGGTAATGGAGTTGTACAGGCTGATGACTGCTAGAGAATGCGTTGTTTACTGTTTGCCAGCAATCAGGGTTTCGAGACCAGCTCGGAGCAGGGTGGTTAGGATTGGAGGGTGAGCTTTGGAGGCGGAGCAATCAAGAGAATAAAAAAAAAAATCAACAATATTCAGCAAATATTGCTTATCCCACCTTTTAAATAGTGATGCACTTAAATGAAAATGTTTTAACCAAAACTGAAATAGAATTTTTAACTTAACTGATTACAGATAAACCAGTCGTAGTAAAGTTCTTTGGCAAAAAGTTGCCTCTCTATGTTTCAGCCAAACAAATGTTTGGTCAGGATGAAATGCATCCACACTGCTGACATGTTTACTTTTTGTATCTAATCCACATTTTGTGCACAAAATAGACGCTACCACAGTCAAAATGCATCAACAGTGCTAAATGTTATGGTAAATTGTTTCAGGGTAAAATGAGGGTATGGGGAAAAAAAATGGTAACAGTTTAGTTTAGGGTCCAATTATCACTATTAACTAGTAGCTTTTTTAGTATGCATATTAGGATATTGGCTGTTTATTATTACTTATAAAGCAAATATTAATGCCTTATTCTGCATGACCATGTACATCCCTTAATCATACAATGCAGGCAGATTTCTAATCACTGAGATCCCAAATGTGAGGTAGTTAGGGGGATTCGGGGGCTTGCTCCCCCGAGAAAATTTTGATTTCCATGATCTACATATGTGCATTTTAAGATGTTCTGAACGCCAAAAAATTTGATAGCAATAACTTGAAAACAATGTCAGTAGGCAGATATGATTGATTAAGTTTTTCCATTTTCGTCAGGTGAAGACAGTAAAACATATGTTTAACTGATATTTATATGTTTTAGGAATAATTTTCATAGACATGTTAATTTACTGAAGGCTACCAGGAAAACTAGGTAACTAAGTTTATTAAATTAATTCACAATATGCACACATTCATTACTAATCTTGTGCCCAATACAGACTGAAAAAGCTGAGCTTTTTTATTTACTGAATATTACAAAAGGAATTATATTAATTTAAAATATGCACACATTCATTACTATTAATCTTATGCCTAATCTGAAGAAAACGGCTTTGTTAATATTTCTGTTAATTATATTATAAATTACATTACATAGGCCTATTTCAATTCAAAATGGCGAAATTAGACAAAAGTTTATTAATTTGCCTGAATATTTTTGTCATTTGTTTAACATTTCTGACTTAAAGAAGCAGCTGTCAAATATGAAATGTTTAGTTTAGCTACTTACATCTCGCATCTTGACGTTGAGTCGCGGTGCTAAAATTCGCGCTCAGCCTCAGCAGCATCTGTGCGTACATAAAGCCCGCCTACTCTGATTTGATTGGTTTTCTCAAATATTTTGACATTGACGAGCGGTGACAGCCAATGAGGCTCAGATCAACACACACACCTCTGCTTCTGACGTGCACTCTGCTCGGCGCCGCCGCGGATTGAAG
The DNA here is from genome assembly GCA_023566225.1 of Romanogobio albipinnatus. Lineage (NCBI taxonomy): Eukaryota > Metazoa > Chordata > Actinopteri > Cypriniformes > Gobionidae > Romanogobio > Romanogobio albipinnatus. The sequence goes on from CM042242.1 coordinate 44,658,239, forward strand.
AACACGCTGATTAAAAGATGGGACGAAGCCGAAGCCTCCCGCAAGTTTCATATGTTATAAAGGTTAATCACGTTTTTTTAGGGGGGCTGGGCAGAAGTTTAGGGAGGGCTGAAGCCCCCCTAAAAAGGGTCTAGTGACGCCCATGGTAGTAGTACTTGTTGTTAAATAATTTTTTTTTTTCATTATTTTGATAACGTAATTTTTTATTAAATAAAACACGGAATTCATTAAACAAAATTTCAAATCAAATCACTTTATTGTCACTCAACCATATACACAAGTGCAACAGTAGGTGAAATTCTTAGGTGCAGTTCCGAGCAACATAGTAGTCACGACATGACATGTACAACATTTAAAGCAACATCAGATTACATCATCTGATGCGCCCACAATTACTCACAGCACAGTATACTCTACAATAAACAATAAATAATTTACACAATGTGAGTGTAGTTCTCACAGCTTTAAACAATATACACATACTTACAATATACATATACTTTAAACAATATACACTAAACATGCATTAAACAATATACATTACGCTATAATAATAATAATATACAATGTACAGTATACAATATTATTCACAATAGAAATCCAATGTACAGTAGATGCTATATGATAAATAAATGTGTATATAATGTGTGTGTATCTACAGTGGGTTGTGCTGAGTGATATTCTGTCCAGTGTGTGTTATGATCCTGATGGATCAGGAGTTAAGGAGTCTAATTGTTTGTGGGAAGAAGCTGTCCTGGAGTCGGCTGGTACGTGTTCTGATGCTGCGGTACCGCCTGCCTGATGGCAGCAGTGAGAGCAACCCATGGCTCGGGTGGCTAGAGTCTCTGATGATCCTCTGAGCTCTCTTCACACACCGCCTGGCATAAATGTCCTGGAGGGAGGGAAGCTCACCTCCGATGATGCAGCTGGCCATGCGCACTACCCTTTGCAGGGCTTTGCGGCTTCGGGCGGTACTGTTGCCGTACCAGGTGGTGATGCAGCCAGTCAGCAGGCTCTCTATGGTGCTGGTGTAGAAGCGTGTGAGGATGTGGCGGTTCATTCCAAACCTCTTCAGCCGTCGCAGGAAGAAAAGGCGCTGATGAGCCTTCTTCACAACGGCCTCAGTGTGGACGGACCATGAGAGTTCCTCTGTGATGTGGACACCAAGGAACTTGAAGCTGCTGACTCTCTCCACCAGTGCTCCATTGATGGTGATGGGGCGGTGTTCTCTCTCATTCCTCCTGAAGTCGACCACCAGCTCCTTGGTCTTGCTGACGTTGAGGGAGAGGTTGTGCTCCTGACACCACCGTGTCAGAGTGTGCACCTCCTCTCTGTAGGCCGTTTCATCATTGTCAGTGATGAGACCTACCACCGTCGTATCGTCAGCAAACTGGTATTGGAGCTGTGGGTTGCCACACAGTCATGTGTGTACAAGGAGTACAGGAGTGGGCTGAGAACACAGCCCTGAGGGGCTCCAGTGTTGAGAGTCAGTGATGAGGAGATGTTGCTGCCCATTCTGACCACCTGGCGTCTGTCTGTTATAATTTCTATAAAAACCAACATTTCATAGGATGAAATTCACATTATTGTTAAAATTTTAATAATGTATCAAATTGTTAACGTTTAATAAATTCAACTAAATAGACAATAATTAATTAAACCATTAAAATGCAATCCAGAAAATGAAAAATATAAATCATGGAATTTGGGGAATTTTTTTTTATTAAACTGGGACTTAATTAATAGAATCAAACTTTAATTTCACAATATAGTGTATTATTGTCAAACTAGTTTGTCCCACCCACCCACCCCCCCTGAGAATTCCAAGAAAAACTTTGTGGCATATTGATACTGGTGGTCTATTACGTTAAGCAATTGAACCGGCCAGATTTTAAAGATTTTAAAGAAAAACTGCAGTGCACTAACTGGATTTCGGTAAGCTCTACTTATGCATGGATCTTACTATCTCTCTATTATCCTGAACACAAAATGTGACAGTTCATACAGAGGTGAATCAAGTTGTTCATAGATCACAGACAATTTCCACAAACTTTGTCATGTGATATATATTTTTTATTTTTCATTATCGGAAGTTCAAGAAGGAAATTATTTGCATGTTTTGCCTGTATGTTCTGTTATTGCAAGACTACAGCCACAATTTAGATCTACACTGTCAGCGTGAACATCTCAATAACAAAAAGCAGGATTTCTAGCTCTCTCACTCATCCATTCACTAAAGACAGGTGGAAGAGACAATAATTCAGTTATACACTACCCCAAACAAGCTTTCACACAGCCTGACTATAATTGCCTCAGACATTGCTCTCCCAGGCCGGGTCAGCTTGCTGTGCTTGTTATTACTGCCGACTTTATCAACCAACTGTGCCTGACCAGGTCAGCTGAACCCGACCGTACCTTAACCTCAGGGTCACGTTCAACAGCTGCAAAGGTCAGGGTGTCGATCGTGCTCGTCCCTCTCAGTTCAACTCCTCTAATAACGAGGAGAAGCAAGGATGGGGACTTAGGGAGAGATCTGGATTCTCCTCATTAGCCTGGGTTTATTCCTTTATCTGGTAACTGGGGAACAGAACTTTTGTGGTTCTTGAAAAGCAGTTTACAAAACATATACAGTATATCCATATATTATAGAGGAAAATAATTAGAAAACCGTAAGCACAGTTTTGCATAATTTTTTGATCACATAACCGTGCGAGAATTTAATTTGAACTGATTGTCTTTTCAATGCAAACACCTCTCTGTTTTATAGATTACACCATACAATTTAAAATGTTTAGATTTTATCACTTGTTTTAATACCATCTATTTTATCTCCCTCGGAAACTCAGGGCTTAAAGGGTACATAACACACACAGTTTCTGCCAATCTCATGTTAATCTTGAGTACCTATAGAGTAGTATTGTATCCTTCATATCTCCGAAGAGTCTTTAGTTTTATCATATTTATAAAAGACAGATACACTGTAACGATTCTTTCCGAAAACAGCCAAGCTCGTGCAGGTGTGGAGCGGGAGGAGCTAACGAGTCATGAGCATACACACACATAAACAAAATACATCATGGCATTATCTCTGGATAACTTTCAATTCACTGTACGTTCGTGTTGTTTACACTATATGCACGTACACACCGATTGCCAACAAAACACAGACATTTGATGCAGTTTCACTCACCGCCTGTGGTTTCGACTGGGAACAAACACACACAGGAAATATGCTAATCGCATGCTAATACTGTAGGGGTAACCTGGCAGTATAAAAGGTGATGAGCGCGACAATTATCTCAGAATCTCTTCCTTCATGCTCATCGTCGAAGTTGCACCTGAGGATTTACGTTCTTCTTTACATCCGATGGCAACTGTCTGCAGCATCTGCGTGGGCCCTGTTGACCTGCCGGATACTTTCCATTTCAGGAACAAGGCCCACTGCCGCCAGTGGGCTGCTGGTGGGCCCTGTTCACGGAGACGGTGAAGATGCCTGGGACCCTTAAAATTCTCCCACGCCATCCTCCTCCCGCTGTCGCTGACTTCGTCTCCTTCGGCGCGTCCAGAGAGGATACTCTATGTCCATGTCTTCTTTGGAGAAGGATTGGGCTGCTTCAAAGAAGCAAGCCCAACTGCCCGGATGTCGATACCTTAGACCTCCAAGAGGAACCCGTGAGGGTGCTAGATAAAGCAGTCAGGGAGTTGGACCTTTCTTTTTCGGACGTCCACGAACATGTGGTCAAGCCATGGTCTGCACCCCAGTCAGTGTGAATCCACGCTTCCACCCACGCTCTTTTTCTTACCCAAAAATGCCCTGAATCTAAGACAGGAAGTTCACAGCCTGCTCGTGAAAGGAGCGATTGAACACTCCCCTCTGAGTGAGCTGGAAAGCATTTTTCTACAGCCGCTATTTTGTGCCGTAGAAAGACGGAGACCTCCGTTCGATTCTCAATCTGAGACCTATACCGAGCCCTTCACAAGCATGTGTTCAGGATGATAATGTTAAAGCAGATCCTGGCGCAAATCCCCCCTCGGGGACTGGTTTGCATCGATGGACTTAAAGGACGCTTACTTCAAACATTCAGATAGCATCGCGTCACAGGTGCTCCCTGAGGTTCGCGTTCGAAGGAGAAGCGTACCAATACGCAGTTCTCCCGTTCGGCTTGGCTTTGGCCCCCTGCATGGTCTCAAAGTGTGTGAATGCAGCATTATCCCCTCACAGAGAGAGCTGTATGCGTATCTTAAACTACCTGGACGACTGGTTGATTTTAGCCCATTCACGGAATGTGCTGATCGGTCATATAAACACGTTGCTGTGGCATCTGGAAAGCTTGGGTCTATGAGTGAATATGTAGAAAAGTACGTTCACCCCATGTCTGTCGATAACCTATCTGGGAGTTTGCTTCGACTCGATAACTATGAGGGCCAGTCTTTCTCATCAATGTGTGGAGACCATTCTTTCTGCCCTGCAGTGTGTCAAACCGGGCAGGTCTGTGCCACTGAAGGAATTCCAGAGGCTTCTGGGGTTGATGGCGTCCGCCTCCTCGGTCTGCCATCTGGGTCTCCTGCATCGTGGATGTAAGGCCATTTGTGCATTTGGGTCAATCACAGTTGCATCAAAGCTTTGAAACAGCAGCGCTACCTGGACAAACGGGGCGTGCCTTTGGACCTGGTGACGAGTTGCATCGTTGTCTCTACGGACGCGTCCACCAGATCTCTGGTCGGAGTCATAGAAAGTGTGGCTCATAAACCGCTTGGAAACGTGGTCTCTCTAGCCCTGGAAGCTTCCTTGTCTCAGCTGGAGCAGTAGCATGTTATGATTCGCATGGACAACATGTCTGTGGTTTCGTACATAAATTGCCAGGGCGGCATACGATCCAAAACCCTTTTAAAGCAGGATGCACACCTCCTTTTGTGGGCGGATTGACACAAATTACATCCCCGGCCATCTAAACCGTGGAGTGGATTAGCTTTTGAAGAACGAGATTCCTCAGGGAAAGTGGAGACTTCACCCTGGAGTGGTGAGGGAAATATGAGGCCGATTCGGGAGGGAGGAAGTGGATCTATTTGCGATGAGCGAGAACGTGCATTGCCTGCTGTTTTTCTCGCTTTTCCTCTGTCCGCTCTCTGGGGATGCTCTACGTCGAGCTGGCCGAGAGCCAAACTTTATGTGTTCCCTCCGGTGAGGATGTTGCCTCTGGTGCTATGCAAAATCATGGAGGAGAGAGCATCTGTGATTCTCGTCACACAGTTATTACCGTTTTGCTGTTGATGCTATGTACGCTCGTGCTTATGATGTGTGTTTACTCGTTATTGTCACTTATACTTCCCTTTTCAGTGCAGCTTTCACTTCTTGTTCTTTTCACTAGTATTTGTTTTGCATCACAGATTGTTACCACTCTGCTGTTGACGCTGTGTTCGCTCGTACATTCCAGTTATTTCATGTTATTGTGTTAGTTCTACCCTTCTACCCTTATCAGTGCAGTGTGCACTTTCTCTCTCATATGTAAATTTGGATAGGCTTTAGCTCGTCTCTCATTGGCCTGACTTCGCCTATCATAAGAACGTCTGGCAGCACCACCCCTCGGCAGCTTGTTACCTTCTGCAATTCAGACAGGACCACTTTGGCAAGTAACTTTAGTTTATTGAAACACAATTATCTTTGGCGGTATGGTTCCTTTATGGGGTTTTTGTCTTCTGTGGAACAGTGGTGACATGTAAACGTGTGGTGAATCCTGGGACATCTACTGTTGCTTGGCTATGAGGATGAGTGTCTCTCAGCAGTGAGGTCCATAACAGCTAGGACTTAAATCCTTGGTAATCTGAAAGAAAACAGAGAAAAAAACAGCAGCCAGAAGGTGGACAGTAACACTGATACTCACAGTGGGGAGGGAGGGAGGGTTGCGAGCAGTTTAAGTGTCCCTCCCGAGCAGAAATGCCACGTATATATGTCCCCGTCTAATAGGAGAAGGGAAGTGATTGGAACGATATGACAGTTGACCGCGTCAGCAGCCGGCAACACTATGCCTACGTGGCCTGACTGAACTAACGCTGTGCTTGATCTGGAACACCTAAAAGACTCTATACCATCCACATTCCACTCACACCAGTTTGCCTACCGCAGCAATAGGAGCACAGAGGATGCAGTTTCCATGGCACTGCACTCTGTGCTCACTTATCTGGACAATAAGAACACTTATGCACGTATGCTGTTTGTTGACTTCAGCTCAGCATTCAACACTGTCATCCCAACCAAGTTAATAGCCAAACTTGGAGACCTGAGAATCAACACCTCAATGTGTAACTGGATTTTGGACTTCCTAACTGACAGACCCCAGAATGTTCGATCAGGATTCACCTGCTCCACGTCTATCACACTTAACACTGGTGTACCACAAGCCCGTTTCTCTACTCCCTCTTCACCTCCGACTGCAAGCCTGTGTATGGATCTAATTCCATCGTCAAGTTTGCGGACAAAACTACGGTGATTGGGCTCATCGGTAACAATGAGACTGCCTATAGGGAGGAGATCCAGCACCTGGCCACATGGTGCACTGAAAATAACCTGCTCCTCAACACCACCAAAACGAAGGAGCTCATCGTGGACTTCAGGAAAGAGTCAAGAGGCACACACGACACCATCCACATCAATGGAATGGCTGTTGAACGTGTCTCCAGTTTCAAGTTCCTGGGGATCCACATCTCGGCGTACATGTCATGGACAACCAACACCTCCAGCCTGGTTAAGAAGGCTCACCAGCGCCTTTTCTTCCTGAGGACACTGAGGAAGAATCAGCTCTCCTCGGCTATCCTGGTGAACTTCTATTGCTGCAAAAATAGAAAGCATCCTGACCAACTGTGTCGCAGTATGGTATGCGAGCTGCTCTGTTGCGGAGCGCAAGGCACTGCAGCGGGTGGTGAAAACTGCCCAGCGCATCACAGGGACTCCACTACCTGCCATCGAGCACATCCAGAGGAAACGCTGTCTGCATCGAGCTCGCAGCATCCTTAAGGACTCCTCTCACCAAGCCCACAGACTGTTTTCTCTCCTGCCCTCCGGCAGGCGTTTCAGGTGCCTCTGGACCAGAACCAGCAGACTAAAGAACAGTTTTTTCCCCAGAGCTGTCTCTTTATTGAACTCGAACCCCCGTTGATCCACTTCCCTCATATACTGCTAACTCTCCTCTCCTACCTCACATCTGCCTTCACTTGTTATTTGCACTACTGGAATGTCAATTTGCACTACCGACTGTTTATTACAGTAACAACTGTTTACTTATGCATCTTGCACTAGCATACCTTAATTGGATTATGCTCATTTGCACTGCCAACTGTTATTTACAGTACCGACTGTTTACATATGCATTTTGCACCGTATTACATATTACTTCTAACTGTAATATGCCATCACTTTCCAAGGCACTTTTACACTTTTTTCGGATAGCTTCTGTCCATACTTTATTGCACTACCTTAATCCACTGCTATATTCCTCATCTTAGCCTAACATATCAATGTATACCTCTATCTGTAAAATTATGTTATAGTAATAGCCATCAGTATATTATATTATATTCATAGTACATATTCACCTGTAAATGCTGTTTATAGTAATAGCAGTCTGTATATTTATTCACTGTACATATTCACCTGTAAATTCTGTTTATAGTAACAGCCATATATATATATATATATATATATATATATATATATATATATATATATATATATATATATATATATATATATATATATATATATATATATATATATATATATATATATATATATTCAGTACATATCCATGTCCTGCACTTATTCAACCATTGTATATCCTGCACTTATGCAACCATTGTATATCCTGCACTTGCTGCTATTGCACTTCTGGTTAGACCTAAACTGCATTTCGTTGCCTTGTACGTGTACTTGTGTAATGACAATAAAGTTGAATCTAATCTAATCTAATCTTTGGTGCAATTTATTGGGTTCTGCCTCGCAGCTCTCACGGAAGGATTGTATTTGGTTCCCGTCAGTGTTAATTTCGTCAACGACCTTTTTTCACTGATGAAAACGAGACGATAACTAAATAAAAACTAGTGTTGGATGACAAAAACTATGACGAAAATCAACTGTCATTTTCGTCAACAAATAAAAACGAGACGAAAATGTTAGGGAGGGACGATTAGGGAAGAGATCCAGTCAGAACATTTGATTTGAACATGCTGATCTAACCACTGGAGAACACGGCGCTGTTGCGCTTCTACAGGCTCATCCCCAATACAGCGCTCCAGAGCAGCTCACAATCAATGAATAACACACATTTATGCCAGGCAATTGTTTATGAACTAATGCTGATGAATAATGACAATGTTTACTTTACGATGTTTATATAGTAATATGTTTTAGATGGTTGTCACAATGCATATTTGATCTCCTCATCTCTGAACTTGAATGAGCAGCTGCCACTGCAACAGCGGCGTTGACATTTCAAAATAAGAGTCCGGGTGTATTTCGAGCTTGTTTATCATTAAAAGTCACGCATTATATATTCGTTTTTGGTTACACAATAAACTGTATTTAATTTAATTCCCATTTAATTCATATTCAGGAGGAAAGACCAGTATTTGACACATATTCAATAAAGTATCAGGGTTATAATAGTTAACTAAAACCATTTAAAAAAATCTTCATTACTTGAAATTAAATAAATGTTAACTGAAATAAAAAAATAAATAAACAAACTTATTTGAAGCTTTAGCTTAACCTGATATGGCCTACTAACTAAAACAGAAATGCAAAGTTATAAAAACTATATAGATGTTTTTAAATAACAAACAAAAAAGTGAATTGAGCTCTTTCCTGTATTTTTGTCAAAATGTCAGTTCAAGTGACAGTCGGTTATGTAATGCTTATATGCTTAATGTATTACAATTTAACTAAACTCATTAGATTTTAGGAGACTAAATCTACTATAGTTTTAGTCAACTAAAATCTTATGATATTTAGTCGAATAAAACTAGACTAAAACTAAAAACAGTTCAGGTGACTAAAATATGACTAAAACTAAATGGTATTTTAGTCAAAAGACTATGACTAAAACTAAATCAAAATTTGCTGTCAAAATTACCACTGGTTCCCGTGGCGTTTCAACACAGTGTTGAAGTGACCACTATCGAAAGGGAATGTCTCCGTTTACTATCATAATCTCGGTTCCCTGAGAGACGGGAACGAGACACTGCGTTAGTCACCGTGCTCGCCGCTCATTCAGTTTCAAGGTTATTGCCGCGTTCCTCACCTTTTTATATTGCCAGGTTACCCCAACAGTATTAGCATGTGATTTGCATATTGCGCGGCAATTAGCCAGATTCAGGTATTATAAGAATTCAGGTATAATAAGAAAAGAGATTTCCTGTGGCGTTTCAACGCAGTGTCTCGTTCCCGTCTCTCAGGGAACCGAGGTTACGATAGTAATCGGAGATGTTATTTTTCCTATACAACCAAAAACACACTTCTTTAGTGACATTGTTGATTCCCTGGTCTAAAATCAAAATGACAGCACTGCCGACGTCTTCTGTAACTTGAACAGAGCTTGTTGATGAGGAGAAGTGCCCATACAAGGAATTTTTGCCTTTACGGCTTCATACAGGGCCATACTCGGAAAAAAACCTTTCTGAACATTCTGAGTATTTGGCACAGTCATACGTCCAACTCTGTTTTTTTTTTTTTTTATCATTTTGGCCATGTTTAGCATGAGAATCCAACTATTTAACAGTGAAAATAAGTGAATGCATGAAATAGCATTAGACCCCCCCTTTAACACTACAACTACCGGAATTCTATAACTACTAGAATGGCCATAACGATCATTCTGACCAGTCGCACTAATCTGCACCGAATGTCATTTATGTCATATTTACATTTGAAGCTTCTATTGAGGTTTTTGACTGAAACTTATTACATATATCTTTTCTAATACATTTTGACTTTTGGACTTTACAGTGCTCTGGAGTTATTGTAAATGTTTGGATCACACGAATCAGAAACAATCCTATGCAGCCACCAGCATGAAGGCTCTGAAGCCAGGCTAAAACCTCTGCGCCAATCAATCTCTTTCTTGCTGACATTTCAAAGGTAAAGCTACATTTTAGCTTAGCAATAGCATATAAAAACAACTATAAAGTTGCTAGGCAACAGTGACGTGGGCCTTCACTGGTGAGGAAAACTAGTGGGGAAAACACTGAAAGAATACGTGGCATACAGCGTAATCCCCACTCATAATTGCAACATTGTAGTGCTGTTCATGTGCATTCAACTCATAAATAGGACTTTTCCAACATGACTTGAATAGTATGAATATATTAATTTTATATTTAAACTGTATGACCACTAACTTATGACTATTCTCACTCACTTGATTCAGATGCATCATGCAACCTCACAAGAAGCAGGACATGAGTGTCCTCTGTCTTACTCTAGCACTTTCATGGGGCTCTCTAAGCTCTATTGATCACCAGGTGTTTCTTCGCTCATTCTTTCAGCGTCAGTAAGCTTGCATCGCTCTCTCTTAATTTGCTTCTTAAAGCTCGTACAAAGCTTGTCTTGTTCTCTGACACCAAACTCCTGCCACTAACGGCCCTCCCTCTCATCCGGGCCGCTTCTTCACGGGTGGCTCTAGGATCCTTTTCATACTGAATCAAGTGTTATTGAATTCCTGGCCCTGTACACACATACAATCTACTTCTATTCTATAGCTCGCTGCCATTTGATTTTTTTCCCTCCCCAACAGCTTCCGAGTGGGCCTGTAATGAACAAAGGATTACCTGCCGCCCAACCTGTAAACTGACCTCATTACACCCTCATGACATGCTCAACGGGGTCACCCCTCAATGGCTAAGCCCCATTCACATGAAAAGGCCTAGAGTACAGCTTTTCAGACCTCCCAAGTAGCTCAGCACAACCCTGCTGTCTTTACCTGAACACCAAAGTAAAATTCATTTTCCTTCTAAAGCCAGACAATTAAAACCACTGGGGCATGAGGGGATTTTGGTCATCTCCAGAGTAAAGGCTGTTGCTTCTTTGGAATCAGCCTATAGGCATTGTTTGATCTTTTAGATTATAAATGATAAAGGTCAGACTTTTCCATTTAAGGTTATGAATGGAACCTTGCTGTTCTTTTTAGTGATTGACTTCCATTGGGGTTTGATTGCAGGCACCTGTCTGATATAATGGACTGTGTTGTGTGGCCATTATTTGAATGTAATAAGGTTTAACTGAGCTTGGAGAGTCTAAGCCAGAACCAATGCCCATACAGATTTTCATATAAGAGTTTTTAGAGGGTCATTTACCCTGACGCTCACTTTATATAATAATGTACTCATGCTATACATTATAATATTGTGATGACTAAATTAAAATATATATTTTTTTAGCATTTTTTATAAAATGTTTGGTAATATATGTCAGATATTAGAATAAAATAAATAAATAAAATAGGTGACGTGAATAATACTGATTATCTCTTCATCACGGTCCCTGTTAGTGGGTGGAATAAATGAGGCAGGAAGTGAACATTTTATCTTCAAAGTTGATGTGTTAGAAGCACGAAAAATGGGCAAGGGTAAGGATTTGAGCGAGTTTGACAAGGGCCAAATTGTGATGGCTAGACGACTGGGTCAGAGCATCTCCAAAACTGCAGCTGCAGCTCCAAGGAAGGAACAGTGGTGAACCGGCAACAGGGTCATGGGCGGCCAAGGCTCATTGATGCATGTGGGAAGCGAAGGCTGGCCCGTGTGGTCCCATCAAACATACAAGCTATTGTAGCTCATATTGCTCAAGAAGTTAATGCTGGTTCTGATAGAAAAGTGTCAGAATACACAGTGCATCGCAGTTTGTTGTGTATGGGGCGCATGCTGACCCCTGTCCACCTCCAAAAGAGTCAACAGTGGGCACATGAGCAGCAGAACTGGACCACAGAGCAATGGAAGAAGGGGGTCTGGTCTGATGAATCACATTTTCTTTTACATCACGTCGATGGCCGGGTGCGTGTGCATCGCTTACCTGGGGAACACATGGCACCTGGATGTGATGTACTATGGGAAGAAGGCAAGCGGGTGGAGGCAGTGTGATACTTTGGGCAATGTTCTGCCGGGAAACCCTGGGTCCTGCCATCCATGTGGATGTTACTTTGACACGTACCACCTACCTAAGCATTGTTGCACACCATGTACACCCTTTCATGGAAATGGTATTCTGTGGTGGCTCTGGCCTCTTTCAGCAGGATAATGCACCCTCCCACAAAGCAAAAATGGTTTGGGGAGCACAACAACAAGTTAGAGGTGTTGACTTGGCCTCCGAATTCCCCAGATCTCAATCCAATCGAGCATCTGAACAAACAAGTCCGATCCATTGAGGCCCCACCTCGCAACTTACAGGACTTAAAGGATCTGCTGCTAAAATTGTGGTGCCAGATACCACAGCACACCTTTAGGGGTCTAGTGGAAGCCATGCCTCGATGGGTCAGGGCTGTTTTGGCAGTAAAAGGGGGACCAACGCAATTCAATTCAATTCACATTTATTTGTATAGCGCTTGTCACAATACATAGCATTTCAAAGCAGCTTCACTGTAATGAATGCGTCTACATTACAATTTAAAGTGATTTGTCCACGTTATGTATTTCAGAAATGTACATATACAAAGCACACAGATTAGCTAACAATATATTATTAATCAATATAATATATTGCACAGAAATAAGTGAAATAGGAATACATGTTGTAACAATGGTTAGGGTATATAGAAAAAGAGCATGGGTGCACCTGCAGAGCTGCGTCATCTGAAGTCCTCGCAGGAGTTGGAGTCGTCTCTTCACAGGTGTTGTCATCTGAGTTCTGACACTCTCTAGTTACCTCGGGATGGGTGTCCCAAGAAAAAACAGAACAGGAAAATAATTGGCGTAGCTGCTGTTCAAAGCATTAAGCAGAGACAATCATGTGCACTGATATAACTGGAGTACAAGGTTATGAGATGCATTATGTGAATGCTTGGCTAAAGAGATGCGTCTTTAATCTAGATTTAAATCGGGGATAAAAACATTATCAGGAAAGCTTCCATAGTTTAGGTGTCAAATATGAAAACACAATATTAGGAAGGTGGTCACAATAGTATGCTTGATCGGTGTATATTAGTGCTGTCAATCGATAAAAATAAAAATAAACTAATTAATCACAAATTTTTTCTGTAATTAATCACAATTAATTGCACCTAAAGTTTTACGTTTTTTATATTTATATATTATATTGTAATCATTTCATATTTAATCTATAAATTAATGTAGAAACAACATAAAGTATATTTTAAATATTTTATCTAACAAAACACTTCACAGTCTTCCCTGCATAAATAATAAATTAAAGGTGTCATGAACTGGCTTTTTAAAAAATGTTATACTGTTGTCTGAGGTCAACTTATGACGTTTGCGTGGTTTTTACATTCAGAAACATCATAATGAATAAGTAATATGCTATTTTCTGCCTTGGTTTTGAAACTTTCTGAAAAACGGTTGGTTTTGATGGGCGTGCCGCACTGAAGACTTGGAAATAAACGCCCACAGCTAGGATTAGATAAGATTTGCATATTTAATGAGTTTCCGCTCCCCTGTCAGTACACGTGAGGAATTGTTTTGAAAGCGTCTGGAGAAAAGTTCGCAGGGTTCGAAAAATATCTTTATCAAAAAAACACAATGATTCATCTCTCATCCACCTGCGATTGATTGGAATGTTATTTCTGTATCATTTTGCCCGATCATCAGTGAATATAACTGCGAACTGTACACACACACACACACACACACCCCGTCGGTGATAGCCCGTCTGAAAAACACATAGCCCCGGGACGTTGGGCTTTGCAAGCACTGGCATTACAAGTCCGAGTCTGATCACAAATGAACCAATAAAACAGTTTCCAGCCTGTGACAGCTTTCTAAGGTATGTAATCAATAGATGCGATCTGTAACAATGCAATACCTACACATATAAAAAAACATGTTTTACTCACATAAGTGTGTTGCACCGTTCCTGTCGGATCTAATATAGAAGGCACAGCATTGTGTTTTAATCTCAATATGTCTGCAAATCCAGTCTCGACCTGTATCTTGATTACAATTGATTCCGCAGTGAAATGAAGCGAACAAATGCAATGTCTTACGCACGTGAGCTGGAACCGGCATGTTTATTGCTCGGTAGTGCGATACATTTAGCTCCACGAATCGGTGGGCGGGCTTGAGGCGGTGCTTCTGCTCTACATATTCTGAGATCTCTCGTTTTCTGGGCCTGGTGTCTATAAAAGCTTTTCTTTGACTAACAAGGACGTTCTCAGCTCTGAAACGTACAGGATATTCTTTTCAGGATAAACTTTTATATACCAAAGGCTCAAAGGAAAGTTGATTTCTCAATTCTTCACCCCTTTAAATATGGATGAATAATTATTAAAACTACAAACGTTGACAGACATCACAGCAGCTGGTTGTTTATCACAGGCTTCTGTCACTTTAAGATCTGAAGCACATGACACAAATCCGGATCGGACACGCATCCAATGTCCTCTTTGCATTTGCTTAACACTTTTTAACTCATTTAAGACTGTGCTTATGAGGATACTTGACAAAACGAACGTTTTGGCATACTTTTGTGTTTTTGTCCGTTCAAGTGCGAAAGAGAACACTACACGACCAATACAGATTTAAGTTCAAATTTGTCCTTCTTATCGTGCTTGAATTGTTTAATAACACTTGAATGAATGATAGCGTGATCATGTACTGTAGTGCACCCAAAGGATGACAGAAAGAAACTGGTGTTACGTTAATTGCGTTAAACAAAAACAAATTACTAAAACAATTATCGGTTATCAGCCATAAGATTAATATTAAGTTTGTCTTATCAGATATCATGCATCAGTGAAAGCATTTAAAGTGATCTGGACCCTTTTTACAGACTGTGATGATGTGTTTCCACAGTTACTAACATCATAACACTATTTTGTGTGATATAATTTCAGAAAACAATTGTTACCAATGTTTTATGGGTGTTTCTAACACAGTGGCTGGGGGAGTAATGGCACATTCTTTCTCTCTTCGGACCACCGTGATCAATCTCTCATTATTGTTTTCCTCTTTTGAAAAGTCATAAAAACACAATCCTGAATAACATGTTGTAGTTTCAATTCAACACTATACAAGTTTACCCAACAATAATGGCTGAAAACCCCCGGAAATTTGAAAAGGGTCCATTTTCTATGACGAGGCTGTAGTGCCTCCTTGATGTGCACAAACATACCTTTTATCACTCACACAGTCTTGACTGTTTTTGATAGTTTCATAGTCTGCCATCTTCATCCCTCGCTCTGGACCAGACTGTTGACAGCTCACTGGCTTTTCTGTCATGATGCGGTGCTGGAAAACCAGAGGTTGTGGCAGGGGCCATGACATCACCCCCATCAGGCCTGATTGGGGCGGCCCATATGCCTTTAATACAGCACCAGATGTGAAGCGGCTTAGAGCTCCAATTTCTTCTCCTCCCATATCATCTGCTTCCTACAACATCATCCCAGGTCATGTTTATTGCCCACTAGCAAAGAGGAAAAAACTTCAATGGGTCAAATACTGTAATGCTCTGATGATTGGGCAGGGATGATTTGTGTTTCAGATGGCTTCAGTCCAGGGCTTGAGTGTGTGACTGTGGATGGTGAATGCATGGTGGAGGATGTTTGCAGAAAAGATGAAGGAATGATACAGTAAATTGTACCCCAAGGCCTTGGTAGTCATGCATAGGTGTTGTTCATCCATAGTGAACACTGGGCAATTTTTTTATTTGTTATTTTTTTTTTATAGTTGGTGGTTGAAATTCTGTCAAGAGATGACTAGAATATTAAGAGAAAAAAAAGGCAAAGTACCCCTATTTCATTAACTTGGATTTCATCTGTGTAGACTCCTCCAAAACCTCATTGGTCATGCCAGAACTGTTTAAGAGGGATATGGGGGTCTACAATCTGTTTTATTAATTTCAGTGCTGAATTTATCCTTAAGGATCTTTACAAAGGAACGCTGGGATAGGTTTGGACTATGGATGTTCCCATATGGCAAATGTTTTGCTCGGGGCTTAATTTGTGCCAGAAAACAAGGGGGATTCAGATCTGACACCTCCGGAATTGGATCTATCACCTATTTTAGTGGATCCCCACCACATATGCCTCTGAAAGAAATTGATGCTATGACTTGTGTTTCATGATTTAGTGCAACAATACTTGATCTAGTACTATCATTAACAATTTGTCTATTACTGTAACTTTACAGACCCAAACTTTACAGTCAGCATTCCTTGTTCTGGGATCTTATCATAATTGACCAATTTAAATGATTAACATAATTTACTGTTTGTGGCGATGAAGGTTATCAACTTTATACTTCTGTAGCTTCTCAAAATGGCTGACACTATAGTGCCGCTCCTAGTCCAGTGTAAGCCCAATTACAACACTGAACAGAGGTACATTTGCTGGCAGCCCAAGGTTTTTGTGTGTTGTGGCTTGGAACGACTCCATCGCTGCCAGCGCAGTTAGTCCAACAAATCAGCAGTGCTGCTGCACAAACCGTAGCTTTATAATATTTTTTTTCCTCGTGGATTATGAGTTCCTCCTATTGCGTAGGACAAGGCCTCACAGTCTGACATTAGGAAGATCTGGGCTTGGATGTTCTGTGTGTGTAGGAAGCAGGTTAATATACAGTCATCAGACATCTGCTGCAATGTTGCCTTCCAATAATCTTCGTCTGCGATCTGTTGCCAGCATTTGATGACCAGATTTTTTTCCCTTCCTCTTCACTCCTCACCCTCCTCCTCCGTCACCCCCTACTCCCCGCTACTCATGGCAGAGTTTTTCAATTTGGATTGCCATTCATGCTGGACTTTGGTGACAGATTTCACTGGCACAGTGGAGGCTGGTGTAATGAGAAGTGGGCCCTGTTGAACAAGTGGCCACTGTTATCCCCGTTAAGGACATGGAATAGAACCTGCCACTCCCGGTATTCTTCAGGGCTGACAAAAGTGCGAGACCCTGTGACTGTCTTTATCTGTCCTTCTTACATTGGCTTTTGCTCTAATCTTGACCAATCGCTGCCCCATCACCTTACATTTAAACTCTTATCTGCCAGAGGTGCTTTCAACTTCAGCTCTTTCTCTCTGTCTTCTTTGAGGATGGTGTTAGATTTTGTATTAGAAGGATTGTCATTCCAGACGTCTCCTTAAAATTAAGTGTTACCAAATACCATTTACTATCAATATCATGCATCTAAGGGTTGAATTAATATTTATTTAATGTATTTATATTTTGGGTTCAGTACAAAACAGCAATTAGCAGCATTTATGGAAATTTGAATGTTAATTTAACACAAACATTTAATGCCACTTTAACTTCCTTGTGAATTGGGTTATTCCATAGATGTTAAAATACTCATTGTTCCAATAATGTAGACAAAAAGCAAACAATATGCAAGTAGCTCAAATATGTTTCCGTGGAAGAATTAAGAATTAATATGTGCTTTTATAAAATGATAAGCTTCACATTTCTGTTTTTAAATACCCCAAAAATGGGCCCAATTTACTTACGTTATTAGTGCCATTTTTGCATTGAGGGACAAGTTCAAATCATTTTTATATTAGTTGCATTATGCTGTTGATTTGAGATACATTTTTATTGAACCCTGACTATTCCAGTTTTAAATCCATGCAAATTTGTAGTTATAGTATAAATGTATTACATCACTTAATGATTGAATCAATCCTTCCTCTGGAGTACATAACCTCCTCAGAACACCATGCCTTCAACATTCACTGAGAGGCTGTCCACACACAACTGGTCCAATGTGGTAATAATTTTCAGTTCTCACAGTCAAACTCAAAATGAATTCCAATCGTTTCCACGTTTCTTAAGATAACATTATGAAAGGGCGAGAGCATAGAGTGCTATAGCAATCAGAAAGGTTTTGTTTGGGCGGTCGATGGGGATTGAAGTAATGGGGTAAAAGGGAGAAGGAGAGTGATGTTTTAGTGCAAAGTCTGGGTTCAAATGTGGGACAGTGGCACTGCTGTGTGACTTTGCAGGTCTGGAACATTACGAGTTGTCAACGGCAGTGCATGAATCGGCAATAGAGAGCAGTTTTTCCCCTCAAAGTCGCTAATGGAGGTGGAAATTGCAAGAAAAACACTTCAGACATAACAAAAATCCCCAGAGAGCAAGGACGTATAACATATAGAGCATTTAAAGAATGAACTCAAAATTTGACTTAAGAAAGGCCCATTTTGAGGTACCGGTATATATCTATATGCATTTCAATTATGTCTGTATTATTTTATTTTTTCCCTGTAATTACAATAACAGAATAAGATATATAATACTTTAAAATGTTTAAAAATCCATTTGCACAACCGTCTTGTTGTAGCTATAGAGTGGGGGAAATATCCAACCAACACATTTGTGTTGAATCTGGTAAAATGCATATATTGTTTGCATCTAATAAAGGAAAATAAACTTGCCACAAAAATAAAAAAAATAAAAAATAAACTTTATACACAAAAAAATTTATAAAATGTGATTTTTACCTACTAGCCGGTTATTCAATTAATTATATTTAGTATACTGAATAGGTTCTATAGAGTAAATTACATTGTATCACTTGAACCTGGGCAAATTGAGTGCCAGTCACAGAGCCGGTCACAATTAACAGGGTTTCTGAAACACCCAATGGTGCAACTTGGACACAACATCAGTGATAAACCCAGGGTCATAGGGTGTTTTGGGTCTTAGATCATCAGACACCCTCGCCTGGGCGACCTAGCCAGGTATGATCAGTCCTGGCTTGTGTCCAAGTAGCGCACTACCCCATGGACCACCCCTCTTGATCCACAGCCACCTTGATGCTTTTTCCACAGCTTCGGTGATGTTCTTGGTGGCTCTTCTTTCCTGCAACCCTCACTGTAAAAAAAAAAAAGAGGTCTCCAATTGAAAATTTTCTAGTGACCGATCACATCTAAATTTTTTAGTTGGCCAAATTGAATTTCTTGAATTTTAATTGAATTAAATTGCATCAATTCACAAAAATTCATTTTGGCCCACTGAAAAATTTGGATGTGATTGGTCACTAGAAAATTTTCAATTGGAGACCTGATTTTTTTTTTACAGTGCTCTAGTACCAAGGAGACTAAGTGTCCGATGTAGAGACTGTCCTGCAAAGCTCCTGCAGCCTACCTCAATGGGTTTGCAGTGGGCCTTCCACCCATGCCTTCTACATTCCTCTGCCAATACTTGGCCGCCTTGCGCTCATGGGCCTCCTCTATTCGGTCTTCCCAAGAGACAATAAGTTCCAACGTGACCACTTGCTTGGAACAGTCAGATGTTGTCAACAAAGCTTATTGATGATTTAAAACATTATACGTTGGATACATGATGGCAATTAGGCTTTCACCCTAGACAACCATAAGTGAATAACACTGGTGTAGAAGCACCTAACCCTGGTTGTAAGCCTAAAATAAGATGTTTATCCGAATGAGAATGTCTCCTCCTAAAACCAGGAATATTAGGAAAAATTAAGTAGCTAGTCGTGGCTCATGGCAGTGGTTAGTCAAGGCATTCATAAAAAAAAAATGTGTCAAGAAATGCGCATTTTAAGCAATCAAATAAATATTAAATATTTTTTGATTCAAACAAAGACACACATTGATGTCTGAGAATGTCCATGTTATAGGTTTTCATGAGCACTTTGAGTTCAGAATCTGAAATCTTTTTGCAAAACACTCATAGACCCCTGACACAGCAACACCTGTCAAACTTGTGAAATTGTCTTCGGCTGTCTCCTGGCTGTGCTCTTCATGTGAAAGATATGTTCTGTCAGGAGATAAGTGGGAGGATGAGAGAGTCTAGTGACCCATGTCTGTGGTTCTTTCTCTGCCGTGCAGGTATATGTGTGTGCAGAGGGGCGAGTTGACTTCTGGGTATCCCACCCCAGGACTGACAGAACGGACAAGGGCAGTGTTGCATTTGCACTCGATTTCAAGCTCAGTCAAGCTGAATGTCGCCTCTCATCTCCTCGCATGCCTCTACTGTACATCCACAGTTTAATGGAGTAGGGATCATCAGGGTCAGGGCTCTAATAAGTGGATAATGGCTCTGTGTTAGGCCTAACCTCCCGTCTGCTCATTAACATGTAAGATGTTAAAGTGACATTAAGAAATGAGGAGGCTGGATCTCTCAGACACTCAAATTGAATTGAGAACGGACCTCTCATTCTCTGTGTGATTGAATTACTCATTTAGGTCATTTCTATTCCAGCGTGTTTCACAGATGTGACCATCTGTATGATGAATGCTTTGACTTTAGGAGTGCTGAGATGAACTTTTTTAGTACAGGTTATACCCAACATATGGAAAAAGCATGGAAATTCACTGTCATAAAAATCACCATAATAATATCGAAATTCAACTTAAAGGGACAGTGCACCCAAAAATGATGTATTTATGACTTACTGTCTTCTATGGAAAACAAAAGAAGATATTTTGATTACTATCGGCATTCATTTTATGGACAAAAACAGTGGCACAAAGTGTCTTATTTTATGTTCCACAGAAGAAAGAAACTCATGCATGTTTGAAATGACATAAGGGTGAAGAAAAGATGATAGAATTTTCATTCAAGTCATTTCATCAAGTGCCACTACTGAGAAAAATACACTCATACTCATAAACTACTACAGCAAATAATTGAAATGGATTGATCACATTTATTTGCTCACCCTCATGTTGTTACAAACCTGTAATAACAACTTTTTAATCATCATCTGGTTGTTATTTACCATGCAATTACAATTCATAAAAACTGGACCCTTTAAAGGTGCCCTAGAATGAAAAATGAATTAACCTTGCCATAGTTAAATAACAGGAGTTCAGTACATGTAAATCACATACAGTGAGTCTCAAACACCATTGCCACCTCCTTCATATGTAAATCTCGTTTGTGAAAAACACCACGGAAAAATAGGCGAATCTCAACATAACACCAGCAGTGATGCAATCGATGGGATCATTAATATGTACGCCCCCCAACATTTGCATAAGCAAGCACATGTTCACTATCTGGCAAAACTGCGCAGCCGCCGTATCGACTGGAGTTCTGCAGCAGTAAGCCTGACGCGAGGATAGCGAACATGGCAGATCATGGAAACAAATGATATGATCCAGGCTGTGCAGGGGATGTGAAATATAATGTGTCAAATAAAACATGTCAACAGGCATGGTTGATGTTTATTTATAATTGGATACCGCAACAATTTAATTCAAAGTTGTTAGTTTGCTCAGCCCATTTGACCACGGGACAGTTTTTCAAACCTGGGACAATATCAAGCAGGCTTTGCTCAGCGTCTGACACTGAAGAAAGGGGCAATTCCAACCATATTCCAGTAACCATTTACCAGTAAGTGATTTTATCCACTTCTTGACTGTCTAAACCATTTCTGATTAAATCGAAAGTTTCTTAGAGAGACAACATTAACGATAATATCCCCGTTGTTGTCTATATCCAATGCAAGATGCTATATGGTAAGAATAGGATAATCCAAGTGGCTTACATAACTAAATAGTATGTCTAATGACAAAGGTTAATATTATTTCATGCCAGTGTTGTCATAAATTAGTAAATGCAACCATAGATATGTAACATACTATGTTAGTTTAGTTGCTTACACATAGCTCACTCGATCCTTCTAGCTAACGTCAACACCTCCACCATTTAAGTTGAAACGATAGTAATTTGATATTTATTTATTTATATTTTTGACAACTGAAGTATGATTATATACTGATTGATATATATAAGGTTGAATGCCTAATCTCTCCATCGTCAAGACGGTCAGTAAAGTTGTGCCTGCTATCATTGAGCCGCAGTGAAACAGCCAATCAGAGCAGAACTCTACATTAATATTCATGACCCTTCCAAATAAGGCAAAAATAGACCATTTCATCCTGGGGAAGATTTCTAGAGTTGTAAATGGACCTGTAAAACCGTAGCTGGACAATTATTGACCTTAAATAAGCCATATACCCTATATGTAGATACCAGAGAACAATTTAAAATGTTGTTTCAAATCATTCTAGGGCACCTTTAAAGCAAAAACTATGCAAAAAGACAATATAAAAGTATTATAGAAGTTGTCCATAGGATCAGTAAGTCTAACGGTCAGTAAATGAAAGCGTTACTTTGGTGAACTGATTTGTTCATTTAAAGCAGTTTTGTGAACAGGAATAAATGATTCCTTGAAAAGATCCAAATTAATGAATCATGAATCACATTACTACTTCCGTCATAAATTCACATGAATGCACAAAGGAAATTTAGGGAAGATATCAAGATTTTCATTGAATAGTGACTTAAATTTAAAGGGATAGTTCTGTCATCATTTACTCACCCTTATGTTGTTCCAAACCTAGATATTTTGAAGAATGTTGGTAACCAGACATTTGACTATGTTTCCATCCACCTATTTTTATGCACATGTTGGGATATTGCATCAAAAAATGCTGAATGGAAACTCCAAGATGCACATGAATACTAAAAATGTGCATAAAAAACTTATGCGCTCGTTTAACTCGAATACATGTTCTATCCGACACAAAAACATGTGCTTAAACTACGATGGAAATGCATTTACCGAATAAATTCCTCGATGCGCATAAAAAAAATCATGTGACTTTCGTGATGTAACAGCATAACTGTACTAACCAGCATAACTGTACTAAAATCTGGTTTGCAAAACATCTGAAATACTGTTTTGGTCATTCAGAAGTCTGTTGTCAAAGATGCTTGGTATTTTTCCCTCCTGAACTGTCTTACATGACTGCGTTCCCAAACAGCAGCATCTGCCTCTGAAAGCAAGACAAGTTTATTGAGACGCATGCGTTTCTCTGAGACGCAAATAATTTATTATCGAAAATGATTATATATGGTGGCTTCTCCTATGTTTCTTAGTGATTGGTTTATCAGGAAGTGACTAGTATGTTCTCTTTGACTCACTGGATGGAAACGATGCTTTATTCACAAATTTTGTATGCGATATTGCAATTTTGCGCATAAGTTACATTCACAACTTTGGATGGAAGCATGGCTATTGACTTCCATAGTATTTTTTTTCCTACTATGGAAGTCAATGGTTACCATCAACTGTCTGTTTACCAACATTCTTCAAAATATATTCTTTTGTGTTCAACAGAAGAAAGAAACTCATACAGATATGGAACAACTTAAGGGATAAATGATGACAAATTTTCCTTTTTTGGGTGAACTAACCCTTTAAGTCTGTTATTTCAGAAGACTTAGGATATAGCATACTGTGAGTGTGGACTACTTGCACTGTTCAGGTCTCCAATTGAAAAAATTCTAGTGACTGATCACATCTTAATTTTTTAGTTGGCCAAATTGAATTTCTGTGAATAACATTTTATCAATTCACAGAAATTCAATTTGGCCAACTGAAAAATTTAGATGTGATCAGTCACTAGAAAATTTTCAATTGGAGAGGCCGGAAATTTTTTACCATCTGTTTATGCTGCTTGTGTGTCTTTTTTGAAGCTTTAAATTTTCATTACCTATTCATTGAAATTGCATGGAAAATAGCTTTGTTTAAGGTTAAGTCCAACATGTGATGAGCGAATAATGACAATATTTATTTGTGGGTGAACTATTCCTTTAACTTCATTGGGGGAGTGGTTAACCCACATGCTCTGAATCATTAAGCTACAGTACTTGTGGGCAATACAAGTCTAATTCTGTTCTCTCCTCTTCTCTCTGTCATTTCATCTTCTCTCTCTACTATGCCTCTCATTAAATGAGACTAAAAGGCCGAAAATACAGACTGCAGTTAGCTCCTGTTGTTTTTAACCTTTCACAATGCTCCAATGCATTACACTGAATGTTTTGCTTTGCTCTCTGCACTCATGTGTACCGTTTGTGTTTGTTTGAGCATTTACGTGCGAAGTGTGCATCAACATCTCTTCTTCAGCACTTTAACTCTGTGTTACTCCTTACTGAGCTGTGTCAGCTAAGCAGGACTGGCAGTCGGAGCCTTTCGGTCAGCACCGAAGAGCCCAGCTCTTGTGGGGATCAGCTGGGGGGAAAAGACTCTCAGACCCTGGGGCTCAGCTCTTTGGCTCACACCCCATCGCAATTCTCCCCAAACCTTTCTCAAGCCTCGTCTCACTCATTTGATGTTGGCCATTTAGTTCCATTCACTTTCCCTGGAACAGATCCCGCACACTCGTGGGGGGATTGCACACACGCCTCCACTCTCTTCAACTCTTGACGATCTGGCTTATTTCGGACGCTGATCCAGGCGCACGGATCGGATGCTTCCAGTTGGAAAGAACCGAATAGGTGTTTTTTCCCCCCTTTTTCTTCTCTCATCATCGTCTCTTGAATAGAAGCTTTCTTTCAAAGCTGTCTTTTTTTTTTTTTTTTTACAGTAATTCCCTTTAACAGAACCTCAGAGGGGGAATCAGGAATCTGACTGTCTCGTAATTCCAAATATATCCCTGGCCAGTGAAATGGTAAGACCCACAAAGCTTGTCAAATGAGGAATTCAGGTTTAATTTACACTACCAGAAACCGTGGTTCCTTAAACCATTTTAAATGCTGTTTTAGACTTTACGACTATGCTAAGAGACGAAAAACACCTTCTGTAGATTAGAAGATTGGATTGGTTATGTGGATAAACAGTGATTATTACAATGCTCTAAGCATAATTTGTGAGCTCTTGCACCAGACTTCTGTCATCACTTACTCACCTTCATGTTGTCCCAAACCCAAAAGTCTTTTGTTCATCTTTGCAACACAAATTATATTATGAAACTTAAGATAATGTCCATGTAATTAACCTCTTAACCTGCGCCCCATTTTTGAGAATTCTTTGAAAACGACATACCCAAATGAAAATGTCTGCAGCTCTTAAACCCTATGGTCTATATTCATAAATCTGGTCTTATTTTAAACTAGACACTTGAAATGTTGCTACCCAAGAGTCATAATAACTCAAAGTAATATGGGAACAGAGTAATATACATGTAAATATACATGTAAGTGACTCACGTTTTTTTTTTTTTTTTTTTTACTTAGGGAAAAAAATATTATAATTTAATGTTAAGAGCCTGAAAATAACTTAAATATAAAACTGAATGTCTAATCATGTCATGATTCAAATATGAGGATGATTCTCTCAGTAATGGAGCTTCTGTGAGCTTTTATGTCAAGAAAAGTCTAGGCGAATTTCAAAAAGGCCATTTATTTCAGAACATTTGCTATTGTAAAGAGTAGTTTTTCATTCAAATAAATCTGCAATAAACTGCTAATTATAATGGATAAACAGTTACTGAAAAACTAAAGCAACTATTTACAGAGATTACAAAGTGTAAAAAAACTGATTTAGCTGATGGGAAGCGTCAGTAAGAGTCTGCGCGCTCCACTGCAGTTGCGCCCTTGAGAACGCGCAGACTGCGCATAAACAGTATTCACCAAAGCCTACTTACGTAAACTGCGCAAGATAATGCCTTTTGATTGGTTACTAAGTCCATCAATCAAACCTTTGTTGGAAAGGCATTGGCTGGGCACCGAGTGCCTTTATCCAACGAAAACCATGGGCGCAATGATTGACAGCTCACCAAGCCTGTAAAGCGCTTCCTCTATATGATGCATCCCAGGAGAGACTCTGATTGAAGGAGAGAGACGAAGGAGGGTTTATAATACGTGGGAGAGACTATTCTAGCAGGGGGAGTTTACCAGAAAAGGATTAGAATCGATATTTCATTGAAAATGGACATGATTGATTACGCTAACTCAAAACTCCCTTGCAAACAACGAAGGATTTTTTGTTTTTTCCTTATTTTTTCGTTGTTTTGGATTAAAAAGTGGGATGCATTTTGAAGAGTGGACTCTTACACAGAGATGTATGCGGGTGTTTATTGGATTCGTCCGATCTGATCCGAACGACAGGAGATGAAAGATGAGTACCGCTAATATTATGCTAATGTTTACATGGCCGGTCCTTTAGCGTTTCATTTAACCCTTTCCTCTCTGGTGTATTTATTGCAAAAACAAGTTCAGAACATGAATCTTGAGTGTTTTAGCTTTCAAATGATGCATAGTTTGTGATAGTTGATTGAATATTTTGTATAAAACAAAAGTAAATAAAAGTACACACACGCCCACTTCCGTCAACCCCCCCGCCCACGATCCGGTGCGGGTTAAGTTAAACTAATCCATATGAATTGAGAGGTTTTGTCCAAATCTTCAGAAGAGACATGATTGCTGTATATGATGAACAGATTTAATTCACATATAAACATTGATCAACACACATGCGAAGTACTCATCAAATATGTTAAAGTGAAGCTCAAACATGCTTGCTTGACACATGAGAATCAATGGGGTTTGTGTCACGCAAGCACATTTAAGCTTACATTTACTGTACTTGATGAGCTCTATGTATGTTTTGATCACTGTTTATATGTAAATAAAAGCCTAAATCTGCTCATCATATATAGCAACTGCATTTGACTTGGATTAAACCGATTCATACTTTTACAATTTTTGTACTTTATAAATATGGAAAGAGTTTGGTTGCGTGGACTTCCAATGGATGAACAAAAATATATAGAGGCGAAAATATCTTCATTTGTGATCTGTGATGGCAAAATGAGTCGCAATGAGCTCATTTTTAGTTATTGTTATGTACATATCTATTAAAACCTTCAAAATTATGCATGATGATGTTGGACAAAAAATGACCTGTTTGAAGTCGATAGAGTTAAAGTTTTCTGAAGGTTCCAAAACAAAATCACCTAGCAACCATACCTTAAAATCCCTGGTGATAACATTAAATTTGCCACACATCAAGTTAAAACCAAATATCTATAGAAAAAAATATAAATTCTACTTTTTTTTCATGATACCACAATTGTTTAACATTAATAAAACAGGCAGCCTATTAAGACCTACTGTACCACACGGGTCTAATAAAATGTTACACATCAGATGTTTTCCCCAACAGTTAACCAAAAGTTCACTTAAGACAACAGATGATGTTTGTGTGAATACTCGGCAAGACAGATTTTTTTAAATACTGTAATTCTGTGTATGTGTGTATATCGGGATTGTGCGCTGTCTGAGGCGTCTTTGTGCGCACATTTCATATGTGTCAATCAGCACGAGTAAGATAATTTTCTTTACATCAGCATGAGTTTGAAAATCTAATTTCATTGATTTAGACTCATGCCATCGAGATTTCGCTATGAATATTCACAAAGTTGGAATGCTGCACTTTAAAATGGCACCAAACTTGTGCTGAAGGGAAGCACCATCGAGAAGCTAGCAGGGGAGAAAAACTAAATTTTTCATGGACAAGGGAAAGGTACTCCTCTCAGAAAAAGTACAAATAAAGATACGTTTAGATGTTTAATTGCTAATTAGAGCATTGGGATCGCTAGACGAGGGCTTAATGAACTTATTTTTGTGAAAACCTCAGATTCGACCAAAATTTTCATTTTTCGCTTGTTTTGGCTGTAGCCCGTGCGCATTCTGACTCCTTTTGCCAGCACAGTTCAAATTTGTATTTCGAAGATGAGCAATGAGTTTATGGGTTTGGAACAGCATGAGGGTGAGCAAATGTTGACAGAACTTTCATACTTGGGTGAACTAACCCCTTCATTTTTTTTGTATAATTATACAGCCTAAATTAAAAAATGCATTCAGTAATTTATGTGGAGTTTAGATTGAGCAAGTTACAGTCGTTCTCATTCCAAAGTTGGCTGGCAGAAGCCCACCTCTCCCACTGCTATAAGTACTACTCAGGTCATTAGCCCAGACAGACAGAAACATTACCAGACACGACACACAGCTTACACTGTGATGTATTGATCCACTGTGAGGACTCTGGGCAGGAAGAAGGACTATTTGCTTTAAAGTTCAATGGCTCTCCACTACTGTTAGTGTTGTAACCGCAAGAGCAATCGATATCAGGAGAAGCCCAGTGTCACCAGATATATTCACCCACTCACAGACATCATAATACCATCCAGACTCAGACGTTCATGTCCATTGTCGTCTACATTTCTTTCTCTTTATCTCCTAAAGCATTCTAACTTATTTTTTTAGCACTGTCGCTTAAGACACAGTTTAGCGTTTTTTTGTGTATTGGAATTACTCAGTATCCATTTTTTGCAGGCTGTGAATCATAAGAGCGAAGTGTCACAATACGACTGATTAGGATGGCAAAAGGAAAGAATATGTGTTTATCAGGAGGACAGGAAGCTTCTGCCTATATAAAGGAAAATATATTTTCCGACATATTTTTTCTTTCTGGTTTAAGGTGTGCAATTTTTGTCACTTGCTGTCAATACGTAACAGGCTACTGTTGGGGGGTTGTGTGATGATATTAATGCAGCAATTGTGGGAATGTTGTGGGGGGTGTCTGTCACCTTAGGGAACAGCAAGGGCAGGCCATCCTTTTCCGGTTCTGATGAAGGGGTCACTAGGAATTTATCACTCGACCCCAAGCCCTGTCTTGATTTGTTCCAGGTCTCCCTTTTCTCGCCACCAGTTGCAGTAGCAAATACGAACCGGTATATTGTGCATCTGGAACCACACCGTATCCAAAATACCCCTTCATTTCAAAGCCCCGCTGTATCTCATGCATTTCGTGAATTGAGATGTTTCTGGGAAACGAGCAGTAGTTATACAAGTTCACGTCCGCACCAGACTCTCTCTGTAAACATTCATGATGCATAACCCGCAATGTTTTCCTTGCATTGCCAGAACATTGTCCAAACGTTTGCCCTGCTTTGCAACCCCTCTCACTAGCTCAAGTCAGCCTAGGGTGTAATCCCTCCCTCTTTTTGTGCATATGCATACTTTATAGCTGTGCATACATTTGCATCCCATTCTTTCCTTTCTGCAGCACGCCGGCTTCAAGATCCCTCCCTGTAGCCTCCAAATGAACCTGTTTACGTTCGTACATTTCCACTGGCGTTTGAACTTGGCCCATCGATTTGTTTACGGTCAGGATTACGGCACAGTTCCTTAAAGGGGCCTGCAATCGTACGTCTAAATATTTGAGTAAGAGGTCAGCGGTGCAAGCTGGAGAAACAGCATGTAAATTCAGATAGGGCAAAGGAAAGAGGAGAGGGACTAACTGATTCCGTGTTTCTGACAGGAATAGGGTACTAGAGGAAAAGGCGAAAGACGAGACAAGAGGCTGCCGCATAGTGCAAGGCAATTCACACTTCCTCCTAAGCTCACAAGAGGGAGCTGCTAGTCAATCCATTCACATGTGTGTGCTTGATGAAAATCGCCATCCGCACCTTAATGCACTTCAATCTGCTCGGTTCATAGAGACACATGCATATGGAATTTAGGCTTGGAAAAATTTGAACGTTGACAAATGTTAACCATTATCATGATTGCAGGGGTTAAAATTTGATGTCCCACAAGCTTTCATGAAATCACTGGTATTCCATATAATTCAATAAGTATAATAATAGTCATTAGACTGTTCTTCCTATTTCTTTTTTATAATTCTATATGATATTGTACTGTATTATATTATATGATATTTGTATTAGGGTTTTGGCTTATTTTGTTTACTTACCATAGAAAATACAATTTAAAAATATGAATATTGTAATTTTAGTTTTACTTAAAATAATGTACACAACATTCAGTTGAAATATTATTATAGATGTACTGTTGTGACATTTAAATATTGAGAAAAGAAAAACACTCAATCATTTGGCCATTGACATTAAAGTAATGGAAATAAATATTTTAAATATGAGCGCCATGTGTGGCTAATATGTCATTGTGTATTTTATGCTTATTAAAAAGGTAATACTTCACATAGAAATACTCATCTGCTAATAACGTCACCTTCCTTCAGTATTAGGCATTTGAGGTCTGAAACATGTCTGCTACATCAGTGACTTTAAGAAGATTTAAGAAACACTTTTGCTTCACAATAGTCTCTGGCGGGGAATGATCCACTTGTTATTTGATGCTAGTTAAATAACTGTAATTACTGAACCTTTTACTTACTCTCTCTCTCTCTCTCTCTCTCTCTCTCTCTCTCTCTCTCTCTCTCTCTCTCTCTCTCTCTCTCTCTCTCTCTCTCTCTCTCTCTCTCTCTTTACATTCTACTTTTAACATGATACATTTGAGCTGCAGGAGTGTGTGTCTTATACCAGATGTCATTGTGTTTGTGAAAGGTTTGTGAAAGGAGAGAAAAAGCATTCTTGAGGCAATTTTGTTGTCACTGATTTTAGATAAGGTACAAATATGGGGGGTGGGGGTGTATTTTTAACAAAGTTTTAGTTTCTTTCTTTCTTTTTGCATCATTTTTGATTTGTTGTTTTTGAATTGACCATATTTCTGTAGTGCCTAACTACACACTATATATATGAATATGTTACTATTGTACTTTTCTAGGCTTAATAAGATCTGTAGTATAGTGCTTGTATTGGAATATTAATCTCAGAGAATTAATATGTTTTATCATGTGGTTTGATATAGAAGCTTCTAAAATGATAAATTGCCAGTACCGTGTGAAGTCCTAGAGATATCCATGCAGAAGCAACATATATTCAGCCGCACCGCTCAGCTCAAATCTTCTGGCCGTGTGCAGGCGTAGCTAATAGCTGTTTATTTAGCAGTTACAGAGCAGAGTTTATGTAGCATGTATTTAGGTGTATAAGTCTACCTATAGCAAAGAACCGTTTTCCCCAACACTTTAACACAAATAAAAGATGTACTTAGCCTGTTGGATGAATTACAGAGTGCAAAAAGAGCCTGAGCAAATGCAGCGGACTCATTCACTGTGTGTTATGGAAACCTGGAGGAGAAATCAGCTATTATTAAACGTTCCATCATATCCAGAATGTTCCACATAATAGATTTTCTTCTCTTCTCTCCAACATACAAACTGAACACTTCAGTTATAGAAAATACAGTACTTAAGCAGTAATATAATAAGAGGCAGCATACAACATTTTGTGGTTCACAGTGTTCTTCCAGTCTCAAAAATATATAATATAATTTTGACAGGGCACGTACATTTATTTTAGTGGTTAATTTCCCCAATATGATGATGCCTTCTTTTTTCAATTAACAAAACCAAAGTAAATTATACTTTAATTACTTTCATCTGGTTTCATGTTTTTTTTTTTTTTTACCATCTAAAGACAGTGTTTTACATTATTGTGACTATATGTTTCACTGTGATTTAACATAGTTCAAGTCAAGCTTTATTTCTGTCTGAATTTGTTTAGCAACAGGACATAATAATAAATTAACTTTTTGTTTTATGATTTATGGCTTTGCACAGATTTTAAAATTCCCTCTTTCTGGGTTGTTGGGAGTATAACTGACACTTTCTACTTTGGTCTGGCCTTTTCTAACGATAATAAATCATCTAAAAGAAATTATATCAAAAGGAAATGTGAAACAGTCCCATTATAGGTCTCCATGTACACTTCTTCTTATTATTATTGGATAATATCATAATCATATTTATGATTTTCAGAGGAGAGGAATTGCCCAAAATAAATTAGACTGTGGTACTTAACATTTAGGTGATATTTCATCACGTTACTTTTATTCGTTTAATTTATGGATAAGCAATTTACATGACCGAAGCTGCACCATAAACATCGTTTATCAAAATACATTATAATAATGAAGCTGTTTTAAAATGCATATTAAAGGGACTAAAAACACGTTAGACTGGCTAGCTGTGATGGTTCCATCGGGGAGATAATTAATGGCTAAATAGGAGCTTTCTTGGCAAACAGTTGAGGAATGAGTACTGGCCCTATAAAAGTGTACACTATAAATACAACAATAGGTAAGATTAACCTCCAGTGATAAACAAGTGCACTCCATCGCCTGGCACAATAATGCAGAGGACTCACAATTAAATCTGAAATTAAAAACGTGCATGTCTAAGTGAAGCAGATGACGCGGGTGCTATTTATTTTGTATTTGTGAAGGAAAACAGCAAGAGTTGTGGGACAGTTAATAAAAGAAGATAACAGGAAATCCAAATCATTCTTTTATTTAGTGCATTTTGACATTTTAAAAATTGTTTCTATTTTATCATTGCAATTAATTTACAAACTAATTAACCGCTACGGCTTTCAATTTGTTTGTTACAGGGTGTTTTGGATTATTCTAATCATCCAAGCATTTGAACACAAATCTTGTGTCCCTTGTAATGCACTTAACACATGTTTGTAGTGGTCTCCCGACATGATTTGAGGACATCTCGCTCCGTCTGCTCGCCCTTCATCAGCCATGAGGAATCATGCCTGGGTGTCTTGAGTGCCATTTGTTAATCAAGGCCAAAGTGGCAGATTATAAATATAACAGAAGAAAAATGACACATGTAAGTGATCTCATTTAAGAGCATTACATTTGAATTTATTGGGGTACTTAGAAGGGATGGAAAGGGTTGTGACTCTAGGGTGGTGGTTTAGAGTCATGCAAATGAGAGAGAGAGACTGAGAGAGAGCGAGAGTTATGGCGGCGGTTGGCGTCTTAGCCTTCACTTCATTATCATAGAGAAATGCTCCATAACCATCTGCTGTTGGGTCCCCAGGAGGCCATACCCCAGTGCCAGCCCTCTCTTATTGCCAGTGTACACTTGTCCTCACATGTGCACTTCAAGAACACCTCAGCATGTATGACTCGTCTGTTAGGGCGAATGATGATGATGTCATTATGATGTCAACATGTTGGTTTGACTGTGTTTGTGTGTACTTAAAAGGATAGTTCACTCAAAATGATAATTCTCTCACCATTTACTCAATCTCATGTCGTTCCAAACGGACTTTTCACGACACAAAACAAACAAAACAAATTTTTATTTTCAGTGAGGTTCAGTGTTGTTGTTGTTTTGGACCCCAATGACTTTCAATGTATGGACAAAAACAGTTGAAACATTCTTCAAAATATCTTAAGAGGTACAGGTTTGGAATTACATGAATAATAATAACTTTTGGGTGAACTATTCCTTTAATTATGGCTGGAATTTAACTAGACTACTTTTGAACAGGATCATTCACTTTCACACAAATGTAAATGTAAATAATGTAAAATGTAAACTTGAAAAACTCTTGGCATGCTGTATATTAAATACAGTTTTACAAAGTATTTTTTTAAATGAAGAATGCAGCAGAATTGAGATTTAAATTGAATAGGCTATACAATAAAGACATATTTTGCCTCATAGGGATACAATTAAGAGGGACAATCAACATAACAGACAGTACATCAAACCTGGAAAATCTTCTTTATGATAAAACAAGCTGCAACATTGGAAAAACATGTCCCTTTTGTGTGTTTTCACAGGTTTAAAAATCCGCTTCAATTAATGATATTTGTTTTTAGATCCTGCTTTAAAGATTACGACTGGAAGGGCTGTTTATAAGTAAGCTTTCACACAGTATGCGTACAACAGCAGCTAAACCTCTTTGTCACCACCAGATCCATCTACGTTTCCCCCCCCCTTGATCTTCACAAGAAACTATAGAAATGTGTAAAATAAAGGAGTGGAACGCCTCAAACCGACAGATACACTTTGAGTGCCACGAGACAGAGTGATAGCTTCAATCCATTTGTTGGCCCCGCTTCGTGTTTTGTCAACAGATCGCACTGGGTTTTTGTCAATGGATGTTGACAGAAAATCAAAAGCACCACAGTGGCGGCAGCCCATAATGGTGACTTAGCTCTGATTTACACATCTCTTATAAAGATCGACGATTTGCTAAACAATCAATCCTCTCACAAGAGCTTGTTATTTTGCTTCATAATAACTGTTAGCGCTTTTCAGCATCCCTCCGCAGACAGGATCGCGTTTGCGCAGGAGAGCGCCTCTTATCTTTAGTGGAATGAATGCGCGCTGAAAGGATAATGTGCCAATGATTATATTTTGGAACATCCTACTGCCCCCCCCCCCCCCCCCCCCCCCCCTTCTTCCCTCCTTCTGAGTTTGTGCTGTTGTCAGTTGTTATTGAGAACCGGAAATATCTTCAAGATGCATCGCCGCTAAAGAATCAAGGTGGCACAGCGTGGAGTCTTCGAAAGCTGCGCTGCGGATTTCCACCCGCTCTATAATTTGATCAAAAGGAGATTTACTAAAGAGTATTTGTGTGAGTATGCATCCGTGAAAGATTCTCACCTAAACTCAACATATCAGGGTCTGCCCGAGAGCGACGTTTGCGTTGGAGGGTCTCTAATTTTATAATGTAGGCCTCCATATGTCAGGCTCCCTGCGTTTGCTAGACTGTCAGTGCTCCAAAGAAGTTTCTCAAAGTTAAAATGGTCCAGCCAAACGAGGAGGTAGAATCGCTCATCCAGGCTGTGGAGGGAAGACTCCACCAATAGCGTCTAACAGTTTTAGAGGTGGGCAGGCCTTACGTTTCATTGTGCAGGCTCTAGCTCCAGGCTTAGCCTCTGACGGTCCTGTTATGCATTTTTGCCAGACAATTGACCGTTTAACCATCTTTTACTGTCTGTTTAGCTCCTTGACGCCTCGGCTGTTATTACCGCATTGTTCCTCTTCCCACCATGGTGATGTGTGAGCTTCTCTTGCACATGTGCGGCACTTTTTTCCGTGGGCTTTTCTTCTGTGAGGGTGATTACGTTTCTCTCTCTCTCTCTCTCTCTCTCTCTCTCTCTCTCTCTCTCTCTCTCTCTCTCTTCCTCTGCAGAATACCAGCTCTGCTTTTGCTGGAAAGTCAGATGCATACGCATGTTGCCATGGCAAAGCTTAGAATATATATTTATGTATTATATGTGATTTATTTTTTTTCTTCTGCTCTTGGCCTCGATTGCTTTATCTCGCTGGTGTAGAGCCTGTTGCCCTCAGGGCCAGATTTAGATGTGTGTGGGTCTTCAAGGGTTTTACTGCAGAAAAGCTGTTTGGATTGGGGCTGTTACGCCATACAAGTGCGACCGAATTGTGTCATTTCTGGTTTTCTACTTCGTGCTGGAACCAAAGGAAAGTCCAAAAGAAGAGCAAAAAATACAAGACAAAAGCTGATGAAAACAGGCCCGATTGGATTATGTCAGACCTGGC
This sequence comes from Romanogobio albipinnatus, assembly GCA_023566225.1. NCBI lineage: Eukaryota > Metazoa > Chordata > Actinopteri > Cypriniformes > Gobionidae > Romanogobio > Romanogobio albipinnatus. Next base: position 44,693,441 of record CM042242.1, read on the forward strand.
ATATTCCTAGTTTTGAAGAAAGTCTTGGTTTGCCGTCTTATCAGCCCTTGCCTCCCAGCTAAATGAATTAAACAGGCACAGCCAAATGATTGTCCTTGCTTTGAGTTTGAATGTCTAAGTCTCACATTGCAATATTAACAAAAGAGTAAAAGATTATTAGATCTACGTGTACCTGTCAGGTAAAGGCATCTCACATTGCTAATGATGATGCAGAGGCAGAGGCTTGATAATAATGCTTGATAAAAGTGACAAACATTTGCAGATCCTTAAAGAAGAACAGAACAGTCTAATTGCTCCGTTCACATGAAACACCTGTAAACATGGTAGAAGGAATTGCACTACATTGCATCAGAATTGCATAATTATCAGTTCTGAAATTAGTATTTTGCTCTAATTTTTCATTCAGGTATAATAAGCTCAATTTCTCTATCCTATCTCTCCCTCCGAAAGAGCATGAGAGTTTCTCCTCGTTGCCAACAGGTAATCATGTCTGATTAGCAGTTCAACACACTAATTACATTTGGTTAGGAAGTATAATTTATCCACCATGACTTCCAATATAGAAGAGCTTTAAGGGAAAACATTGGTTGTATGCCTCCAAAGATTAAAGGGGTTAGAAATAGATGCCAATGCCAAAAACAAATACACAAATATTTTAAATTCATGAATCAGAAACAAATCAAAGAAGCAGGGTTTTTTTTCTTGTAAATTATTTAGCTTGATTTACTTTCTCTTACCTATAACATGCTAGGCTGTATGGTTGAGCAGGGAGTTTTCACACAGAACAGAACCATACCGCCAATCCAAACTGTATGCCGATTGACAATAATCTTCGACAATAGTGTTCCTAACAGAAATCTTCCTAACACAAATCTGTGATCTGTGATGGGCAGGTTTAGGGGTAGGGTTATAGTCACAGATAGATACAGTTTGTACGGTACAAAAATCATAATGTCTATTGTGTGTGTGTGTGTGTCTATCTGTCCATGCTGGTGAAGAGATATTAGGCAGTTTTCTTTTCTCCCTGTGGTGTGGTCATCTGTGTTCCAGTAAACCCTGTGGATTATGTTGTGACACATGTTGAGATCATGCTTTAGCACCTCTCTCTCAAGGCTGCAGGTGTGAACAGATCATTTCTGTCGGACACAGTGCAACTCCAATTTACCCATATCTCTGTCTATTTCCATCCTCTGTAGCCTTTACAAGCCTTAGTTTGCTTGTGGAAAATGTTACATATTGCTTTAACAAAGTGAGAAATGGTGTTTTAGTCATGTGGATATAGTGTAGTTTTGTTTTATGTATGTGGATTTGGAGTATGAAAGTACAGAGAGACTGGGAGATAGGGCTGTCAACGAATATTCTAAATTCGAATATATATTCGAATAGTTTTTAAAAAAACGAATTTCGAAGGTGAAAATTAATATTCAGATAAAAAAAAATGTGGAAAAAAACGCCCGCGGTAGTAGAGGCGTGGCTGTCTGCTTTGCGAGTGGGCGCGCTAGCGCCTATGGCTAGCGCGCCTGAAGCCTTGTTTATACTTTCGCATGGCTCCACAGCGCGAGCCCCCGCTGACTGCGCACGCTCCTCCCCAAACGGACGAGGCGTTTAGTTTATACTTGACGCGCTCGCTGTTGTGCTATTCTTTGAAGCTACAGAGGGTGACTCGGAGTAATTGTTCTATAAACCATCAGGAAAAAGCGTTGAGAAGAAGTGGGCTAATATACACAGGTGACGATATTTATTTTAGTACACTTCACCGAAAACCACACTACAAAAGAATCATGTAAAACAGATCAAAATAAACCTTGATATTACTTGTGACATGAGAACAAAGTGTATGTAGAAATGTAACGTTAACTTATACAACTAAATTTATGATCTCTTAAATGTTTCCTAATTTCACTAAACACTTTCGTGAGTTTTCACTTAGTTTCGTGAACTTTTCTTTATTAAACGAGCTTGTTTATGCTTTTGCAGGCTCATTTTTTAAATATAAGCAACAAATTTGTATGTGCAAATTGGACCACCCTTACTTTGCATTGCCTGCCACAAGCTCTTTGTCTGCAACACGACAAGAGGCCATAACGGAGAAATTAATTTTGTTCATTTGTAAGGGCATGAGACCGATCAGTGTCGTGGATGGGGCAGGCTTCAGGGAGTTCTGTCAAGCAATGGAACTGAGGTAATGACTGAATAGATATTGCATGAATAAAGGATAAATGCACTGCTTCCACTGGTTTGATTATTTACCATTTCATGTCAAGGAAAAGTTCCATGTTTACCACAGCACAGCTCGCTCGGAGCGTTCAATATGCTGTAAAACTTCAATTAATATTTGTTTCAATCACTGAATGAAGCCTGCTATATTTGGGACAAGAGTCGCGACCTTAAATTGCTTGCACAAAACTCTTGATCAGCACTCAAAATGTGTTTGTTTATTTAAACCGTTATGCGCAGAGAGTGTGAGGGTGAGGGCGAGACAGAGGTCTGCGGTCTTGGTCATTAGTTGATTTACTTGTTTGTGTGTAGGTAATACGTTGTCAAATATGTTTAAACTTAAATAGACTACCTATACAAGTAGTTATGTCTCTTTGTATTCATTTGTCATGTTATTGACAAAATGTGCAACCAGATGTTCGAATAGTTCAAATATTCATTTCTTTTTTTTTAGAAGTAATATTCGAACGTCATTTCTGAGCAATTTTGACAGCCCTACTGGGAGAGTGCTGGTATTGATTAAATCAGGTCATTATGACCCATATTAGACATGGTAATAAAAGGATAGTTCACCCAATCATTTACTCACCCTTAAGTTGTTCCAAACCTGTTTTCTCTGTGGAACATAAAATAGTATTTTGTGAGAAAGTGTTTTTTTCCTTCCTTACAATAGAAGTCATTCCAATTTGATTACCATTTTTTTTAGGCACAAGAGAGAAAGCCATACAGGCTTGAAACGAGGATTAATAAATATCAGATATCAGAATTGTAATTTTTAGGTGAACTATATTTAACTTTCATTTTGAGTGGTTTGATTTACAAGTGGACAGCAGCACTAAATACAGATGTCAATATCCATAACGTTTTGTGATCTCACAAATTAGACTACACTGGATGCGGAAACGGGAGCGGCACACACCCATTGTGCTTTCACACTGGCAGTGTTTGTTGTGTCACGCATGACTTGGTACTGCAAATACAGACGAGTATCGGCCATTCTGTCACGTTTTTCAGGTGTGCCATGTGTTCCCCTCCTACTGTCCCACACACATATGCATATAACATGCTGTATATATAGTTTACATGATAAAAGTTATCTTAACCCTTAAATGTATGAATCATTATTCATTATTACATATTTGGGTCTTTAGTGACCCGGATCTATAAATAACAAGGATGGATCGCTATCTGTCACGATAATGTAAAGCTCTCCTGATATTAGAGTAACAATTACAGAAGAATAAAATCAAGCATATTTTGTTACCTTTTGGAGCTTGGAAGGGTTCAGTTTGAGCAGATGTTTTATACCATCATCACTGTCCTCATCAGAATTGATTTCCCTGTACATTCAGCATCTGGCTCATATTCGTGATTGCAAACATATTTTCAACTTTTTCAACATCTTCAAAATCAATATTTCGATCGCTGACAGCTTCTTCAGCAGATCCACCATCAAGTGACAGTGACACTAATATTTGATTGTGTTCAGTACTTGGTCTGCAGTAAATCGCTGAGCCATTTCAAGTTTTGCTGATGATTCTTCCTATTCTTTTGTTTTCTGACTGCGGTAACTATGAGTGAAACGTCACTTCATCATTGTGTTTCAGATATTGCCACCTTGTGGATTAAGGGTGAATTGCACTTATTCAGTAATCAAAGATTCAATTATTGTTGTGCAGAAAAATCGTCTTGGTTACGTATGTAACCCTCGTTCCCTGAAGGAGGGAACGGAGACGCCACGTCGGAGTACCGACGAATAGGAATCTTGCTCGCGAGAGCCAATCTACTTCGAGTGTAACTAAAACGAGCCAATGCACATTGGCATGCAATGATTGCACCAGGTGCTCATGCCACGCCGTGCGGGTATAAATGAGACACAGGTGATTGCATCAAATCAGCCTTTTGCTGAGGAGCCGGGTAGGTAGACAGGCACCCCAGCAGGGTACAGAGGACATGGCGACGGGACGTGGCGTCTCCGTTCCCTCCTTCAGGGAACGAGGGTTACATACGTAACCGAGACGTTCCCATTCAGTCGGTCACTCTCGACGCCACGTCGGAGTACCGACGAATAGGAATCCCTACCAAAGCGCCATGGCTTCTGCCCCCATCCAGTGCCCTGTGTGAGCCACCTGAGCTCTCTTACCTGATGAGACGGGGCTCACACCGGGAAGTCCATCACCGCTGTTCCGCATGACCCGCTCAGTGATTATTGGATAACACTGGGAAAGCGTACCCTAGAGAAGGGAACGCTGCGGAGCCCACATCGTACCCCGAAGGAGTTATGTGGAGTACAATGCTGAGCCGTAGCCCGCCAGGAGAAGGGGGCTCAGTCCCACTGCAGGGAAGGCTCTCCCAAGGGAAAGACACGGGCTTCCCGTAGGAGCGACCGTGGAAGAAAATATGGGATCCCCGCAGGGTCACTCATATGGCCCAAGCCCAATACCGGTTCTCAAGGATTCAGCGGCAAGGGGCCTGATGCCAGACGTTCTGCCACGTCCGGCACCGAGGGCGGTGGAGGACTCACAGAGTTTGCTTCTGGAGAATATAAGCGCCGTAGCGCAGCAAGCCGACAAGAGCCGGGGCCTCTCAGTGCTTCTACCCGTTTGAGGTGAGAACACAGGAGGAGACCGGCTCTACACGTAGGCTATAGAATCTAGCGAACGTGTTGGGTGTCGCCCAGCCCGCAGCTCTACAGATGTCTGACAGTGAGGCGCCACGTGCCAGCGCCCAGGAGGATGCAACACTTCTAGTAGAGTGTGCTCGCACCCTGAGCGGACAGGGCACACCTTGTGCTTGGTAAGCCAAGGTGATGGCATCCACTATCCAGTGGGCCATCCTCTGCTTGGAGACAACCTTTCCCTTCTGCTGGCCTCCGTGACAGACAAAGAGCTGATCTGAAGCTTTGAGTTCTATCCACGTAAACCCGCAGAGCGCGGACGGGACAGAGCAAAGCTAGGGCTGGGTCTGCCTCCTCCGGGGGCAGCGCTTGCAAGTTCACCACCTGGTCCCTGAAGGGAGTGGTAGGAACCTTGGGCACATAGCCAGGCCGGGGTCTCAACACCACGTGGGTATCACCCGGCCCGAACTCTAGGCACGATTCGTCGACCGGAAATGCCTGCAGGTCCCCTACCCTCTTGATGGAGGCCAATGCAGCCAACAGCAAAGTCTTCATTGACAGAATCTTTAGCTCTGCTGACTGCAAAGGCTCAAATGGGGCATTCTGAAGTGCTCGGAGCACCAGAGCAAGATCCCAAGAGGGTATGGAGGGGGGGCGAGGAGGATTTAACCGTCTCGCCCCCCTAAGGAACCTGACGACCAGGTCGTGCTTCCCAACCGTCTTACCTTCTACATGGTCGTGATAGGCGGATATTGCAGCAACATAAACCTTGAGGGTGGAGGGTGACAGCCTACACTCCAACCCCTGTTGCAGGAAGGAAAGCACAGACGCGATCGAACATCTTCGGGGGTCTTCTCGGCGAGAAGAACACCACTCGACGAACAGGTTCCACTTCAAGGCGTAAGCCTGTCTTGTAGACGGTGCTCGTGCCGAAGTGATGGTGTTAACTACCTCTTGGGGTAAGTCACCTAGAACCTCCGCGTCCCGTCCAGGGGCCAGACATGAAGCTTCCACAGGTCTGGACGCGGGTGCCAAAGGGTGCCCCGTCTCTGAGTCAGAAGGTCCTTCCTCAGAGGAATCGGCCAAGGAGGGGCTGTCGCGAGGAGCATAAGTTCTGGAAACCAGGTCCGGTTGGGCCAGTACGGCGCCACCAGCAGGACCTGCTCCTCGTCCTCCCTGACCTTGCACAGAGTCTGTGCAAGTAGGCTCACTGGGGGAAACGCATATTTGCGCAGCCCCTGGGGCCAGCTGTGAGCCAGGGCATCCGTGCCGAGTGTACCCTCGGTCAGCGAATAGAACCACTGGCAGTGGGACGTTTCTGGGGAGGCAAACAGGTCGACCTGTGCCACCCCGAACTGTCTCCAAATCAGCTGAACCACCTGGGGGTGGAGTCGCCACTCGCCTGGGAGCGCAGCTTGTGAAAGCTCGTCGGCCACACGGTTGTGCACACCAGGGACATGAATGGCCCGAAGCGACCTCAGACACTTCTGACTCCAGAGGAGGAGATGGCGGGCGAGCTGTGACATGCGACGGGAGAGCAGACCACCTTGTCGGTTGATATACGCAACGGTCGCAGTGTTGTGCGTGCGGACCAGTACATCTTTGCCCCGTAACCGCGCTTTGAGGCGGCTCAGAGCAAGATGCACTGCTAGCAACTCGAGGCAATTGATATGCCAATGCAGGTGCGGGCCCGTCCAAACCCCTGACACTGCATGCCCATTGTACGTGGCTCCCCAGCCCATGGCAGAGGCATCCGTGAAAACCACAGCGTGCCTGGACACCTGTTCCAGGGGCACTCCGGCCCGAAGGAACGAGGGGTCTGACCATGGACTGAAGGACTGGCGGCAGGCCGGTGTGATGCTCACCCGGTGAGTGCCGCGTTGCCACGCCCATCTCGGGACTCGGCCGTGTAGCCAATGCTGAAGCGGTCTCATATGAAGCAGGCCGAGCGGTGTTACTGCCGCAGCGGCCGCCATATGCCCCAGGAGCCTCTGAAACTGTTTCAGTGGACCTGCCATCCTGCCTTGAAACGTGTTCAGGCAGCTCAGCATCGACTGGACACGCTCCTCCGTGAGGCACGCTGTCTGTTCGACCGAATCCAACTCCATACCGAGAAAAGAGATCCTCTGCACGGGGGCGAGTTTGCTCTTTTCCCAGTTAACCCGAAGACCCAACTGGCTGAGGTGTCTGAGCACCAGGTCCCTGTGTTCGCACAACTGATCCTTGGACTGTGCTAGAATGAGCCAGTCGTCGAGATAGTTGAGGATGCGAACGCCCTGTTCTCTCATGGGCACAAGGGCCCCCTCCGTGACTTTCGTGAAGACACGGGGGGACAGGGACAGCCCGAAGGGCAGGACTCTGTACTGATATGCTCGACCCTCGAACGCAAAGCGCAGAAACGGCCTGTGTCGAGGAAGAATCGAGACATGAAAGTACGCGTCCTTCAGGTCGATCGCTGCAAACCAATCTTGGGGACGGATGCATTCGAAAATGCGTTTCTGCGTGAGCATCTTGAACGGTAGCTTGTGGAGGCTCCGATTCAGGACTCGCAGGTCCAAGATTGGCCGTAACCCACCGGTTTTCTTGGGTACAATGAAGTACGGGCTGTAGAAGCCGGTCTTCATATCGGCTGGAGGGACCGGCTCTATCGCGTCCTTCGCCAGTAGGACAGCGATTTCCGCACGCAGGACATGGGCATCTGCAGCATTCACCGAGGTGAAGCGGAGCCTGATGGTCCGAATGAGCCAGCGAGACGGACTGGGGAGCTCTAGCCAGGCTCGCAGAGACCGTGCAAGCGGGACCATAGGGACCACCGGCGTACCCACGGTGGGGCAGCGAGGTGGTATGCAGGTACCGGGCTGGGGCGGCTGTCTCGTGGAGGCGGCCCGCAGCGAGGTGAGAGTGTGCTGTGCAACACTTACCTGATTCCACAGGTGGGCAGGAGGAACGTGAGGAGGTCGTCCACTGCTGCCCGCTGGCGAAGGGGGAGGATGAGTGTGGTCCGGCGTTTGACCGGCCACAACTCTCCGAGCCCCCTGAGGACCCAGAGATGGAGGAAACTGCTCTTTTATTGAAAATTTGGGTACCGCTGGGGCTGAGCCCCTCCCGTGAACAGAAACAAAACGGAACACAAAATTCTCCTCCCGGCCCTCCTCCGGGGGATGGAGCGGTGCGGTCACCGTCTCCAGAAGAGCAGTCCTCCCCATCTCCGGGTCGCCCGTCTCAGGGCCGCTTGCCCTTGCCCCTGCCTTTGCCACCTCTCTTGGCAGGAGCCTGGACGGGCTGGGCGGCCTGCTTGCGCCCGGCTCCACGACGTCACTTGGGTGGAGGCTGCTGCTGCGACGCGGGAGCGGAGGCAGACGCAGGCGGCCGCCCTCGGCGACGAGCAGACTGAGGTGCTGCCGGCGGCGGGGTGGAGACAGCAGCTGACCGCCATGGCAGGATGTGACTGATGGCCTCAGTCTGCTTCTGTGCGGCCGAGAACTGCTGGGCGAAGTTCTGGACCGCGTCGCCGAAGAGGCCGGTCTGGGAGACGGGGGAGTTAAGGAACCTGATTTTGTCGGTCTCCCTCATGTCTGCCAGACACAGCCAGAGATGGCGTTCCTGGACCACCATAGTGGTAACCTTCGTCGCACGAAGCGCGAGGTCCGTTGCGGTTCTCAGTTCTTGGAGAACTGCGGGATCGTGACCACCCTCGTGCAGGTTCTTCAGTGCCTGGGCCTGATGAACCTGCAACAACGCCATAGCGTGTAAGGCGGAGCCTGCCTCTCCACAAGCCTGGTAGGCCTTTCCGATCAGATCGGACGAGTACCTACAGGCTCGGGAGGGGAGACACGGGTTCCCCCTGGATGTGGAGTTAGGGCACAGTTGCATAGCAACGGCCCGTTCCACGGGAGGAACCTGCGTGTAACCCTTTGCAGGTCCGCCATCGAGGGTGGTGAGGGAGGAGGATCCACTGGGCCAGTTTCGGGCAGTAAAAGGTGCCGTCCACGACCTAATGAGCTCCTCGTGCACCTCCGGGAAGAAAGGAACCGGGGTGGGGCGCTGAGAACCAGCACGGGCCACCCCGAGAAACCAATCATCCAACCTTGAAGGTTCGGGACACGGTGGAGGGTTCCACACGAGCCCGATCTTCTCGGCGGCCCGGGAAAGCATGGCCATCATCTCCGGATCCGTATCGGGCACAGCGGATCTTCCCGAAGGAGCCCCCTGCGCCGACACGTCATCTCCAGAGAAGTCTGACCCTCCCTCCGATGCAGCGATGGACATCTGATCATCAGGGGGAGCCCCGAAGGATACGGATGGTGCACATCTCGAGGACGGCCCACCACGTTCCGACGGCAGCTTTACTGGCTGCGGAGTGCGTGAGGGATGAGGGTTGTCCACTGCTGCCCGCTGGCGAAGGGGGAGGATGAGTGTGGTCCGGCGTTTGACCGGCCACAACTCTCCGAGCCCCCTGAGGACCCAGAGATGGAGGAAACTGCTCTTTTATTGAAAATTTGGGTACCGCTGGGGCTGAGCCCCTCCCGTGAACAGAAACAAAACGGAACACAAAATTCTCCTCCCGGCCCTCCTCCGGGGGATGGAGCGGTGCGGTCACCGTCTCCAGAAGAGCAGTCCTCCCCATCTCCGGGTCGCCCGTCTCAGGGCCGCTTGCCCTTGCCCCTGCCTTTGCCACCTCTCTTGGCAGGAGCCTGGACGGGCTGGGCGGCCTGCTTGCGCCCGGCTCCACGACGTCACTTGGGTGGAGGCTGCTGCTGCGACGCGGGAGCGGAGGCAGACGCAGGCGGCCGCCCTCGGCGACGAGCAGACTGAGGTGCTGCCGGCGGCGGGGTGGAGACAGCAGCTGACCGCCATGGCAGGATGTGACTGATGGCCTCAGTCTGCTTCTGTGCGGCCGAGAACTGCTGGGCGAAGTTCTGGACCGCGTCGCCGAAGAGGCCGGTCTGGGAGACGGGGGAGTTAAGGAACCTGATCTTGTCGGTCTCCCTCATGTCTGCCAGACACAGCCAGAGATGGCGTTCCTGGACCACCATAGTGGTAACCTTCGTCGCACGAAGCGCGAGGTCCGTTGCGGTTCTCAGTTCTTGGAGAACTGCGGGATCGTGACCACCCTCGTGCAGGTTCTTCAGTGCCTGGGCCTGATGAACCTGCAACAACGCCATAGCGTGTAAGGCGGAGCCTGCCTCTCCACAAGCCTGGTAGGCCTTTCCGATCAGATCGGACGAGTACCTACAGGCTCGGGAGGGGAGACACGGGTTCCCCCTGGATGTGGAGTTAGGGCACAGTTGCATAGCAACGGCCCGTTCCACGGGAGGAACCTGCGTGTAACCCTTTGCAGGTCCGCCATCGAGGGTGGTGAGGGAGGAGGATCCACTGGGCCAGTTTCGGGCAGTAAAAGGTGCCGTCCACGACCTAGTGAGCTCCTCGTGCACCTCCGGGAAGAAAGGAACCGGGGTGGGGCGCTGAGAACCAGCACGGGCCACCCCGAGAAACCAATCATCCAACCTTGAAGGTTCGGGACACGGTGGAGGGTTCCACACGAGCCCGATCTTCTCGGCGGCCCGGGAAAGCATGGCCATCATCTCCGGATCCGTATCGGGCACAGCGGATCTTCCCGAAGGAGCCCCCTGCGCCGACACGTCATCTCCAGAGAAGTCTGACCCTCCCTCCGATGCAGCGATGGACATCTGATCATCAGGGGGAGCCCCGAAGGATACGGATGGTGCACATCTCGAGGACGGCCCACCACGTTCCGACGGCAGCTTTACTGGCTGCGGAGTGCGTGAGGGATGAGGGTTCCCCGGGGGTTGGTTCCCTGGGGGAAGCGCGCTCACCGTAACCCTCAAATCACCCGCGCTACTGCCTGAAGTAACCCTCTGTGGAGGGTCAGATCGAGGCAGAGGCACGGGGGCTCCACCCCTTGCGAGATGGAGTCTAGACCGCAACTCCGAGATGGTCATGTTCCCGCAGTGAGAACATGAGTCATCCACCAACGCTGCCTCAGCGTGCTGAACGCCCAAACACGAGATACAGCGCTGGTGACCATCCCTTGGTGACAGGTAACCACCGCATCCAGAAACACACAGATAGAATGTCATCTTGAAAAAGACGCAAGCTCTATCTGTGTTTGCTCTTTCAGAAGGACGCTCTCCTTGGTGCTGAAGCACGCAGGGGGCGGGGTCGCGGCGACACAGTCAGGGGGTGGGTGCAGCCTGAACGTGCGCGCTCTCTCACACGAAGGCGCTCTCTTACCAGCCGCGCACCGAACCAGCTGTGAGAACAGCCTTTGTGATTGCTCTAACAAACAACACAGAGAGATGATCCGAAAACCACGCGACCGCTGCTGTGCCGTCACACCAACACCGACTGAAGAGATCGCTTCCGAAAGGCGGCTTCCGTCTTCAGTCAGGACTGCGAAGTAGTGAGTGATATCTGGCGTTACCATCTACCACCCGGCTCCGAAGCAAAAGGTTGATTTGATGCAATCACCTGTGTCTCATTTATACCCGCACGGCGTGGCATGAGCACCTGGTGCAATCATTGCATGCCAATGTGCATTGGCTCGTTTTAGTTACACTTGAAGTAGATTGACTCCGACGTGGCGTCGAGAGTGACCGACTGAATGGGAAATATACTTACACTGTTACACACCATGGGTCATTAGCATAATGCGTAATTGTAAAAAATGGAACACCTCACTTATATGATTTTATGCTGAAATGTGTTATTTGTTTGTGTATTTTGAACAAGAACAATGCACTGTTGCTTTAATTCAGTTTAAGCGGCGAAGCAGTTATAGGTTTCTGCTTTGCTATGCTCCTGCTATGCTGCCGCACTGCAGTGTGAATGCTCTAATGTGTTAACATGGGCACTGAGAAAATACACTAAATTGCCTGGGACATCTACCTTAACATGCACATGAACTTTAATGACATCCCATTCTTAATCCGTAGGGTTTAATATGGAGTTGGCCCACCCCTTGCAGCTATAACAGCTTCAATTCTTCTGGGAAGGCTTTCCACATGGTGTGTTTGTGGGAATTTTGACCATTCTCCTAGAAGCGCATTGCTGAGGTCAGGCACTGATGTTGGACGAGAAGGCCTAGCTTTCAGTCTCTGCTCTAATTCATCCCAATGGTATTCTATCAGGTTGATATCAGGAATCCGTGCATGCCAGTCAAATTCCTCCACACCAAACTCGTTCATCCATGTCTTTATGGACCTTGCTTTGTGAACTGTGTTGGAGCAGGAAGGGGCCATCCACAAACTTCTCCCACAAATTTGGGAGTATGAAATTGTCCAAAATGTCTTAAGAGCATTAAGAGTTACTTTCACTGGAACTAAGGGGCTGAGCCCAACCCCTGAAAAACAACTGCACACCATAATCTCCCCACCACCAAACTTTACACTTGACACAATGCAGTCAGGCAAGTACCGTTTTCCTGGCAACCGCCCAACCCAGACTCGTCCATCAGATTACCAGACAGAGAAGCGTGATTTGTCACTCCAGAGAACACGTCTTCACTACTCTAGAGTTCAGTGGCGCCGTGCTTTACACCACTGCATCCCATGCTTTGCATTGCACTTGGTGATGTAAGGCTTGGATGCAGCTGCTCGGCCATGGAAACCCATTCCATGAAGCTCTCTACGCACTATTCTTGAGCTAACCTGAAAGCCACACAAAGTTTGGAGGTCTGTAGCTATGGACTCTGCTGAAAGTTGGCGACTTCTGCGCACTGTGCGCTTCAGCATGTGCTGACCCCCCCTCTGTGATTTTTACGGGTTTCCTACTACTTCGTGGCTGAGTTGCTGTTGTTCCCAATTGCTATTTAGTAGTGAAGAAATTTCATGAATGGACTTATTGCACAGGTGGCAACCTATCACGGTACCACACTTGAATTCACTGAGCTCCTGAGAGCGACCCATTCTTTCACAAATTTTTGTAGAAGCAGTCTGCATGGGTGCTTGATTTTATACACCTGTGGCCATGGAAGTAATTGGAACACCTGAATTCAATGATTTGGAGGGGTGTCCCAATACTTTTGGCAATATAGTGTATGTGCTGCTTATGCTGTCCGTACATGTCCAGTGTGAAACAGGTGTGAGTCTAAATACTCATGTACACACTTATCTGGCCTGATGACAACAGCAAAGGACAGCCCACTCACCTGTCAATCATCTTTTGAACTTGCATGTTACTTGTGGCTGTAAAAGAAAATAACTTTTTTGTGTGTCATGTTCTACAGACTTCACAGAACATCTTCAAAATGCTATATTGAGTGACAGAAAATTAACTTTGTATAAAGAAAACATCTGCTAAAAGAAATTATTAAAAGATTAAGAGCTATATATAAGAGAGAGAGCTGAGTCAAGTCTGTGAACTTTTCTGCCTTGTTTTCAATTATGTAATGTTTCTTTATTTTTAATTTATTTTTATTACTTTTTTTAAAACTCAAATAAGGAAAACTTGCTTTTGGTAAATTGAAATTTGGTCAATGGTAAATTGAGTTGACCTATGTAACATACTTGCAGGCAAATTACTTCTGAGGGTAAACTTCAAAGTCTACTAACTACGGTCACAAAATAGAACCAGACTCCTTGAATCTCTTTCGCTAACGCATCTTGCTTTGACAAAGAACATTTCGAGAACAACAGAAGGCTGTTAGACTTTATAATCTATAAGAAAACTACTGTGCTCCTGCTCAAATTTATAGGCACTTATGAAGGTGCCTGACTCGATATTTATAAACACAACTTCAAAAGAAGTCAGCACCTGCTATCAGGTTTGAAAGCTTCTCTGCTTGTAAATATACCCATACGCCAAGTTTATAGACACTAGCAATTTAATATATTGGAACTAACAGAATTTTACCACACACATTAATATTTTATGAGACATTGAATTATACTGCATTGAAGCTGATGCTTTTATGAATCATTCTATTTTTTTTTTTATACCTTTAAGTGGACAAAGCACTTTAACTGTTATCATTATGAATTTTGTAATAAGCCTTATTGGGGTAAGTCACTTAAAGCGTGTTAACATAGTAGTGAACATTTGGCGCTATAGTCTGCTTGTTTGCAGGATATCATGTGTGTTTCTAAAAATAAATCAGTTCATTTAATCGTTGTTTTTTTTTAAAGATGTTAAACAGTTTTACTATTTGCATGCTTGTTTTTCTTTTAACAGCTGCTTTGTTGGCGTTTTATATAGATATTAGAGGTATCATTGCAATTTGTGTTTAAATCACTTTGACATCTGAATATCATAGAAAACTGATTTGTGGTGTACTATTATTGATCCTCTTTGTTTTACTTAACTTCAGAAATGGGCTATTGTGTGCTGCTTTAATGCTTTATTTCTGCTCATCAACTAAGTAAATTGTGCAACAAAACCTGCCAGGCTCATTATTACTCAAACAAACTGTAACAGCTGCATGCCTCTCTCTCTGTGTGTGTGTGTGTGTATGCTTGTGTGGGTTTTCCTGTCGACATAGTCTTAATGAGCCAGTATAGTAATTATCAGTCATTCTGTCTGCACTTAATTAATGAAAGCACAGTATTAATACGTTTACACAGTTTGTGCTGTTTTGTCAGTGTGTATCCACAAAATGCTGGTCAGTCTATCTAGCTATCGTTCTATATATCTATCATTCGATCTATTAGTGTTGTCCCGATCACGGGCGTCGGAACCATTGTATGTGGGTGGGACAAGACCCACCCACATTTTACGATCAATGATATCGGACCCACTCACTTTAATCGTCTCTAACATTCAGCACATGTCTGTTTACCTACCCCTAATCAATAAACACTTATTATTAAACTAATGTTAGACGCTTTATTTCCACTTTTCTAATATTTTCGTCATTTTTATTGAAAATAAATGCCTTTCCGATCTGATTTATGATGGGAAAAGTGAGAAGATTGAGCTCGGCGAAAGGCGGACTCGAACCGCGGGTCGATTTGTGTCAAAACTAGATGCCTTGCGCCTTACCCCTACACTACTGCCACTCTCAATGTTATGGCGATTTCCGTAATTTTGTCTTTCCGAACTATACGTTTAGCAAGCAAAGCAGTATATTTGTACTTATTGGTATCTACTCCAGTAAAAAAATTCTGAGGACCCACCCACATTTTTTTTGCTTCCGACGCCCATGGTCCCGATACTGGATACTGTACCGTAAATAAATAATCAAGCATTTGAGATACACACAAACTGCCATATACCACCATACAGATAATTTGTTATTGTCATGTGTGAACAGGGATGAAGCGGAGTGAGAATCCAAGTGCAGCATAAATGATATAATAACAAACAACATCAAAAGTAAATACAAGAACAAGGGTATCAAAAACCAGGCAGGAGGGTAACAACAGGAACTCGCATACAGGAGCACATCGACCAACAAACAACAACTGAAGCACAGAGATATATACAAAAAGGGAAACAAGGATAACAAGATAACAAGGGGACATGGGGAAAACTAATCATGATGAAAAACTACAAAGGACTACAACACGACACAAGACAGCAAATAATAAAAGAGTCCACAAACACACCAAAGCACAAATGTCAGAGCATGTCAAAACTTCTAAAGGGCCCCAAAAGAGCTAAAAAAATTCAAGGAGGGTGGTGTAACGGAGGCAGAACAGGGGGAGGGATGGTGGGCCAGGCCTATGCAGGGGAACAGGACAAGGACCCTGGCATGGCATTGATGAGTCTGGGAGCGTGGGCGGACCCGGGCTGTAGAGCGTTTCAGGGAACCATGGCGGCTCATGCAGTTCAGGGAGCCATGGTGGCTCGGGCAGTTCAGGGAGTCAAGCCGATTCAGGAAGCCATGGAGGCACAGACCCTTCAGGGCCAGTCTCCATAGATGGGTAGCAGCCCCCCCCCCCCCCCCCCCCCCCCAAAAAATCTTCTTGGGAGGCACTACTGACTCTGGAGCAAGCTTAGGAGACGGAGTCCTCTCTGGACTGGGGACAGGAGGCGGAGCCATCTCTGGACGCTGGTCAGTGGCTGGAACCATCTCTGGACTCTGGTCATGGGCTGGAGCCATCTCTGGACTCTGGAAGGAGACAGGGGACGTCACTGGGCTCTGGACGGAGACAGGAGACGTCACTGGGCTCTGGACGGAGACAGGAGACCTCACTGGACCCTGGACGTTGACTGGAGACGTCGCTGGATTCTGGATGGTGACTATGATGGAACAAGACTCTAGACTGGCGGGTACTGCGGGAGTGCAGTGTTCTTCCACAACACCCACAGTAAATGCGGAGCCACTCAGTTGCAAAGCAAGTTCAATATATTGTTCTAAAGTACAATGAGACTCATGCAACATCATGAGCGAACTGAGTGGCTCAGATAATCCCCCTCAAAAAATTATCACGAGGCATAGGAACACACATACAGGAGCACATCGACCGACAAACAACAACTGAAGCACAGAGATGTATACACAAAGGGAAACAAGGATAACAAGATAACAAGGGGGAGTGGCTAATAGGCAACACCTGGGGAAAACTAAGCATGATGAAAAACTACAAAGGACTACAACACATGGCACAAGACAGGAAATAACAAAAGAGTCCACAAACACACCGGGAATTTCTGACATGTATTATCTCCACAAAAAAAAAAGTGTAATAGCTTATACTCAGCAGAGGGAGTCTTTATTTGATTCGTTGAACTACATTTACAAGAAAATAAAAAAAAACATACAAATAATCAGCAATAAAATAAGAAGGAATAAACAAATTGCAAACTATAGCACAAATAAATACAATAGAATAAAAGGACAAATATAGAAAATACATTGCTTTAATTTTTCAGGTGGGTCTAACAGTAAGAAATACTACAGAAATGTAGTAATCAAATGTAAAATAACACTATATAGCTTTCATTTGAAATAAATACAGATTAATGCTTATACAATTAAAGTTACAAAAGTTTCTCTTTGTCTTTTGTTCTTTGATTAACATGACAGACAGGATCAGGCTTTTTAGGCTGCTGTCACTTTAAGAGTTTATGCATGGATCCCTATCTATCTATCTATCTATCTATCTATCTATCTATCTATCTATCTATCTATCTATCTATCTATCTATCTATCTATCTATCTATCTATCTATCTATCTATCTATCTATCTATCTATCTATCTATCTATCTATCTATCTATCTATCTATCTATCTATCTATCTATCTATCTATCTATCTATCTTTCTTTTGTTCTATCTTCCCACTGTGCCTGTTCTTGTTTTATATATGTTCGAGTTCTTGTGTAGATCCCAAAGCCCCTCTTCTCTAGTTGGGGAATCTCTTACAATCTTCTCTTTCTCTCTTGGGAAGGTGGTTTCAGACATGAGATTGATGTGTAGTTGGGGAAACGACACCTTGAACAGGATTTGCCATTTTAAACCTCTCCAAACCCATGTGATCTCCCCTATTTGCCCTCAGAGGGATCAGTGTGGAATGCAGTTTCAAAAGCCAATGAAGAAAATTGAAAGAAAAGCCCTGTTCCCACCAGAGCAACAATGAATATCTTCACAAATGCTAAAACGCTAGGTAGGCGGAATATCATTTTGTATTTTGTTATTGAAAAAAAAAAAATGCAGCGGAGCCGCGCTTGCCTTGGGACATCTCGCAAGCATTTTGGAAACAAAGTATCCTTGTTTCACTTAGAAATCGTTAACTACACCAAATCGTTTTCATGCCCTGTCAGTGCGTAGATTTGTTTTACAGAGATGGGCATCGTTTTGCTGAGACGGGGAAAGAAAATGCTTCACGGATCCTCAGTTCTTTTTATATCTACGGACTACAGATGGTACAAGCTGTACTCTTGTTCTGTTTGTTAACACGTCTTTCTCCTGTAGAGGGACATCAGGCCTAACCTTCTGTCGCTTTAGGTCATGTCATAGCACTTCGCCATGGCTTATTCAGCTAGCGAATGACACTGATAGTGTAATATGACTTTGCAACTCTGGAACAAGATGTAAGGGAAAAATAAAACACCCTATGCTCATTCAGTCAGGCCATTCTGTCCCTTTTTTTTGACAACTTTGTTTTTTATCTGATGCTTGTTCCTGTGAAAAGGGAGAAAGAGAGTGAGAGGCACCAAGCGAGAGAGGTACATAAAGGGTGTGAAAGGGCCACCTCTACATTCCTCATTGAGCACGGCTACTTACGGAGCCGTGAGCCCTTGAGATGTGAAGTTCTTTTCAGTCCGCACCAGGAGCTGTGGGCTCCTAATTGTTTCTAATAGATAGGGAGGTGTCGAAGCTTATTCTGCCAGCCTGGAAAGAGAGAAAAAGGGGGTGGGAGGGAGGAGAAGGGAGGGAGAATGAGGTATTAAGAGCATAAAAGAGGATGGGTGAGAGCGGTTGCAGGCCTTGATTTGTAATGACTCATTAAGTTTTCCTGGTTTTGTGCTGGCTGGCTCATTATAGCCCATAGAGTGGAGGGAAATAGAGGAGTGGAGGTGGGAGGTGAGTTTAAATAGCCTCAGCCCAACACTAGGCCACAAAGCATGGACAAATAGTTGAATAGAAGGATGAACAGATGCAATAAAGGTGGCAGATGCAACCTTGCCAGGCAAATTGCCAAGTTAATTCAGATATGTTCCATTTCTTTATTCGGAAAGACTGAAAAGGCAGTACCTTATGGCAAGTTTAGTGCGATGACTCAGTACGAATATAAAAAGTACTTTTATAGAGGTTACTTGCATATAATGAGCACTCAATAAATGATAATTGCAAATAGGATAAAAATGTAATAACATCCATTAAATGTATGACTATAGACAAATTGGCCTAAATTTGCTATACAATCAGTTTTGAGAAATATCCAGCCTGGATTTTTCCCTCGTTATTTTTTTTTATGAATATTCTGGGTTCAATACGAGTATATAGACAATAGACATTATTTGTGCCATTATGTATTAGGGCTGTCAATCGATCGCGATTAATCGCACACTTAACATTAAATTAAGTATACGCCATTTATCTCATTAAACACATTAATTTTGTCATCATTTGCTATCCAGCAAAGTAAATAATCAGATTGAAGGGTGGTTCTCACAAAACTGTATTTTCTGCAAGCTTTAAGGATCATTGGATACTCCAAAAGGACACCGAAATAACCAAATATAAGGAGTCCATATAATTATATTATATAATACATTTATGCACACCTAAGCACCCATGTTTTGTTGTTTGTGCATGTATATAACAGACTCTCATGCACTTGATGCGTCAACAAATTTGCGCTCTTTAGAAACCATCACAGAATACGACAGAGCTCGTGTTTTAAAGCAGAGCACACACTTGAATGAACAGTTCACTAAAAATGCAATGTGAGTCTCTATTCTCTCTGAAATGAAGCTAGCGCATGTTCTGCCATGAAGACTCAATCGTTACGTCACTAATTACCTTCTCATCTATCCAATCATATCCTTTACTGTAGCATAAAAAGGTAGTACTTACTCATGTCTGAGTTCGCAGATTCTGTCGCTTCAGCACCACCATCTTCCCCACCACCACCAAGATGGGACCTTTCCTCCATCCCCCCCTACACCACCAGTCGGGCCCTCCTATCATCCTCAACACCACCAGATGGCCCCCTTTCTTACTTCGTGGGGGTGGGATGCGCCCTTGCCTTCATCTTCAGGCAGGATACGCAGATTCCGTACCCTCGGAATGCGAATTACGAACGGGGCCTACGCCAAAGAATTAGATTGCTTGTTGAGCTCCTAAATAAATGTTTATTGTTACAGCATTAATTCTCCTGAGTCTTTCTGGTAGAAATGTCTGATGTGATCAGCCTGGCCTTCCTTACATTAGCGCTGTTTTGGACTGTTGGAATTAATTTGATTACTGGATCACTGAAAACTTTCCCAGAGTTTAACGGCTTTAATTGGTTTAAAGAATTGCCAGGGTTACGGGTGCTTGTAGATGCTCAGTGTGATTGTGGTAAACTCCCAACTTCTAAGATAATCTACCTGCGTGAAGAAAATTACGTTAATGACGCAGCTTCACGTACTTCTGTCATTTATTTGCGTTAATTGTGTTAAAATATTTGAACGCGTTAAGGACTTTAAATTAATCATGTGTTAAACACGTTAACGGTGACAGCCCTATATATATATATATATATATATATATATATATATATTATATATATATATGATGTCAATGAGGCACTTATAATTAAAAGTATAGCAATTTTTGAGAACTTAAAAACTGAAATGTTAAGCTTATAATTTTATAAAAAGCACAATTTATCTGTTTAAATTAGATAATTAGATAATTATTTTGTCCAACACTGTGTTTTGTTTTTCCAACATTTTTGTTTTGTTGTGGTAACCAGCATTTTGCCACACACCCAGAACTTAACCCAGAATATTCCTTTAAAGAGAGTAACTAAACTTATATTTAAGTATACATGATAGTCAGGCCCATTCCTGCCATATCACATCTTTAATACCTCCAACCTCAATATCCACGAAGGGAAAGTGAGTGAGGGAGAGAGAGACTGAAAAATAGATATGTAGAGAGAGGGGTACAATGGCCCTGGCTTGGCTGATCCATAACAGTCATTGGCTGTTACATACATTTCAAGATCCATTCAGGCTCTGGAGATAATCGAGCCGGCCGACAGTTTCCCCCCCGCAGCCCAATGGATTTATGATAGCACTGTCAAGAAAATGAGCCAGAATGACACAGTAGCTGACTTTAGCTGCAAATAATGTGATAGGCCGTACAGTGGCTGTGCAGCAGCTGCTGTCATCGCAGGTAATAGGCTATAAAGAAGCCTGATAGCAATACCTGTCATTGCTTAATGGCTGACTTCACTGAAGAGCTTTTGTGGCCTTTAACATGGAGATAATAGAAGATACAACACATTTTATAGCTTCCCGCCTTGCATTCATAATTTATCGGAAGCGGGATACCGCACAACAAGGACAACAGTTCAGAAATGGGATGAGACGGAAGTTTGACGGTTTGGCTGAGACCGACGGGAACTGCTAGGCAGAGGACGAGACAGTTCTTCTCCACAACTTGCTTGAATGAATTGAATTGAGAGATGAGGAGCTTAATGCATATAAATCCAACCTTGCATGTGTAAAATTAACTCACAAAAGTAACATAAGTTAATACTTTTAACTCAGTTTGATTGTTACAGTTAAGAGCATTTATACATGTAGATATCTGATGAGTTTGATCTTTAAACAACAACAAACATGTGATGTACAATTTTTAGCGGTTTTCATTGGAAATCAGGCCTGAATTTTGTTTTATTGGATTATGTTGATTAAGAATATCCAACTGTGTGATTGTTGTTTAGTAGTGTTAGTTTATTTGATACAGTCAGGAGTCTTTTGAATCCTGTAGTGTACAGTATATACCTGGCTACGTGGTAGTGAATTGCGCATCTCCTGTCATTTGAAATAACTTTGCAGCCTATACACCAAGTGTGTATATAGCCCACCTCTTAAGCACTCACCATGCTACTGTTACCTGTCCACCACACTGAGCAGTGAATTGCCAACATGGTTATTTTAAGGACAATAGACCGTTGCTGAGACACCCAGTGAGTGGCAATATCGACCCTGACAGTATTTTTCCCAGTAAAAAAACACACCAGAGAATAGTGCAGAGATTGACGCAAAATAAAACTACCAGCCAAATTGTCCTTAAAAGAAAAGGGAGACATACCAAATGCTAAGAATTTGAAAAGCTGAAATACTCATTCGTTTTTCAGTTCAAAATTTCACAGTTGCAAGTCGTCATGCTGCTATAAACCATAAAGTGGTTTTAAATTGTAAAAATGCTAAATATAAGCATTTTCACTGGTGGTCGCAGATTTTTGGACTTGTCTTCCAGTGCAAGAAAAAAATTATAATAATCAGCACACAATAATGTCCTCGGAGAAAATGACAAACATTTCCATCAACTATTAAACACAACGCAAAATACCATTTTACAAATACCATCAGTGGTCCATGAAAATTAAATTAAATTAATAATCATATTTTATTATTATTAAACATAGAACAGTTGATGGTGTTCGAATATATTTAACATTTTCGTTTAGCTTTTTCATTTAACTATAAAAACAGTGAATGTTTTCACTGGCCCAATTCACTTCCATTGCAAGTGAATCACTGTTAACCATGATTTTTTTTTAAAAGGAAAGACAAAGAGAAGCCATTTATTTATATAAGATACACCATTGATGGTGTTTGAATACATTTACATTACTTTTTTGTTTTTAAAAGTCCCTATTAAATCTTGTTTGAAAGTAATGCACACACACACAACCTCAATGTGAGAGTAATCAGACAGATCCATATGTCACCATCCTTCATTACGAACCCTTACACCCACAGTGTGGCTACATAAACACTGAGGTCTAGGCCATGCTCTCTCTTTCACCTCTCACTAGAGGACTTCAAAGTCACTCCGGCACACCGGTTTCTGATGAATGCTTCCATCTGCCCGTCTGACGTATGTCTCCATCCCCACCCAGGCTCCATTCCGCTCTGGAAAAAGCCCCAACCTTTCCGCAACCTCCTCTGAGTGTGGCCATTTGTTAGCACTTAGCGTTAGCCTGCATCTGGGAGACCCAGCTCTAATTTGGTACGCTGGTCCATCAATCCTTTTAATACAATGCTCCAGCGAAGTCGCTCAGGCTATGTAACTAATGCTGGCTATTAATATCCTTATTAAAAGTGTAATGTTGTATTAAGTAGACCAATAAAAGTGGATTGTTTGGTGCAGCGAATCTATTCAAATGGAGCATGAATTTATGATGGGGATCTTTCAGTGCCAAAATAATCCATGTTTTAGTAGGGGAGAACTGGACGCTTCTTGGTTTTTGCTAAATTATTCTGGAAATGTGTAACCTTTGGCTAAACCTTTGAAATGTTGCCCAAATGTCTTTAACATATAGAAGTCATTACCCATTTCAATGACATGTTTTACTCAATCAAGTACAATTCAACTAGACATTACACCCTCTTGTGAGTAATTATATTTCATATGTACATTTTAATATTGCAAACACAATTTTGAAGGACAGGCTTTATTAAATCAAGTTGATATAAAAAATAAAAAAAACTATGATTTTAATAACGACAGATAGACATTTTAAAAGGATAAATACAGTTTTGTTTAAAGAATTAAAAAGCTGTTGACAGAGAGATAACTGATAAAAATTATATTTTTAATTAAAACACATTTTTAAGTATCTATGTTGATGATGCTGAAATGTATGTCAGATGTAGACAACTGAATTATGCATGTCTGCAGTAAGTGTGATGTTTACCGATGTTAAGTGTTAAAATGATTCCATACGATATATGATACTGGAAATACATTTATTTGAAACACTGGGACACAAAATGATGCATACATAAATATACTGCAATCAGTAAAATATGACCAAACATTACATTTTCATCATGGACCTAACATTTCTGCTCTCATATTGACTTACACCTGGCGATTACAATGATGTCCCATCACAAATATGTCTATACACAGATGCACACTGATCATATATACAGCTTCCTCAACAGTCGTCATCGCTTAACGGAAATAACAACACAAGGGCAAGTCTAATCATCATCTGCTGCAGACCAGAAGGGTAGAATGTGGCAAGAAGAAAAGTGAAGATAAAATGAGTGAAAGAGAGAGAGCTAAATGAAAAAGAGAACTGAGAGTCACCGAAGCAGGACACACATAGAAATTAATTCCCTCTTTTCAGAACAAAAGAATATGTCTAATTCTGGCAAGCAGGTATGAGGAGAGACTAGGGCCCTTAGAGAGAAGAAAAAATAGATAGAAAAATACTCTTAAGGGAAATGTTGAAGAAGTGAAGAGACTAAGATGGGCAGAAGAGAAGCAAAGAAAAAAAAGGAGAGAGAGGTAAGACAAACCGTATTTGGTTATATTGGGGACAGCAGGTGGAAATGAGTTAAAGGAATAGTTCAAGACCCCCCCCCCCCCCCCCCCTCTCCATGTCATCCCAAACATTTATGCCTTTCTTTCTTCACTGGAACACAAATTAAAATGTTTTGAAGAATGTACTGGTTGATCTTTTACATGCATATTTGGGGTCTGTATTTTTTTTTTATGATTTTTTTATTGATTTTAGATGTATCTTATGCTCACAAAAGCTGCACTGTAATATTGTTAAATGTTATTACAATTCAAAATAACAGTTTTTTTTTATATGTTCAAATGTAATTTATTCCTATGATGGCAAAGCTGAAATTTCAGCATCATTGTCTTCAGTGTCACATGATCCTTCAGAAATTATTCTAATATGCTGATTTGGTGCTCAAGAAAATGTCTTATTATTATCAATGTTGAAAACAGTTTAATAGCTACTTAATATTTTTGCGAAAACCATGATACATTATATTCGGACCCACTTTATATTAGGTGGCCTTAACTACTATGTACTAACATTTTAATCAATCATTTGATACATTTCACTTATTGTGTACATACATGTTTTTACATTGTACTTACATTTGAAAAAAAATACCTTCATGTAATTACATCTGTAATTAATTTATGTAGTTACATTTGTAATTACACAGTTGACACTTCCCTTACACCTAACCCTACCCTTAAACTTACCCATACCACCACACCTGTCTCTAACTTTACTCGTATCCCACCTCAATTTTAGCAAAAGTGTTTTGCAATACAATTTGAACACAGTAAGTTTGTACTTATTTTTTGATGTAAGTACATAGTACTTAAGGCCACCTAATATAAAGTGGGGCCTTATATTCTTTGGTGAATAGAAAGATTAAAAGAACAGATTTCATGATAAATACAATTAATTGAATAATAAAGTTAATTGAATACCCCTCCCCTTCCAAAAATTACAAGCAATGATCCTGTTCAAATGCACCTTGTCTCTGCCACATTTATTCAGCCCTCTTTACCGCCATACAGTCAGTCATAATTAACTCTGTCATCATGGCTGGTAGCCTAGCAGGCCATTACTTGGCCCTGTAGTTGCTTGTCCCGGCCCTTTGCTCTAATGCTTTATCAGGCTGAGGTACATCACCTCAGGATTGCTTTGTCAATAAGCTGACCAGGCCTGACCTGGCTTGGGCATCTCTAACCAGACAGCCTGAGTGACAGGTCGAAGATGGCTGATAATTCACAGAAATTGGAAGTGTGAAATCTTTAAGGGCCACTTCTCACGGCTGCCAAATGCCAGGGTATCTCTCCATCAGTGTACTGTTCTCACAATCCCAGGCATTGTTAATGGTGGCCTGTCTGTCCATCAAGACCCTGCTTCTGCTGGGATTTATCCCCTGTTTGCTTCCTTATCTCAGCTGGCTGGTTGCACTATCCTGGCCTAACGGGACTGCTGTGTACTGTGTGTGTGTGTGTGTGTGTGTGTGTGTGTGTGTGTGTGTGGTTCTATTGAAAGGAAATAAGCTACAGCACAAGTGTGACCTCGCCTTCTTTTTCCTCACTTTCCTACACATTGTCGAGGTAGAGTAGTTCTACTTTAATACCTTATCCCTTAAAGGGATAAGGGATTCACCAAAAAAAAAAAAAAAATTCTCATAAGTTGCTCACCCTCATGTCATTTCAAATGTGTATGAGAAGATATTTAGAAGAATAGTTTTTTGTCTATACAATAAAAAGCAATAAGGTCCAAAACAGCATATTGGCCTTCATTAATTCAAAATAATAATATATATTTTTTTAAATAAAGGTTTCTAAATCACATCAGTGTCATTTGAGTTTGTCACAGATTCTCCTCAACACTGGGTCCTTCAGCTCCACCCATCCGTTCACAATCACCCGAGTTCTAACCAGTTGCACCTATCAACCCCTTATTACCTCCTCACATATACCCACCATCCACACTCTCTTGTTGTCCATTCTCATCGGTCTCTGCAAGAGAATGCCAGAGATTGTCTTATATTGAGGAGATGAGAGGGTCATGGGTTTTAACATTGGAGAAAGTGTAACAGCTAACTTGGATCACGTGAGGCATCTCAGCCTATTGTGTTATGGGCAGTGATGTCAGCACCTGCCTTTTAAAGTTTTATGACAATCAGTTACAGTTTACGTTAATCAGTTTCTTGTGGATTAGTGTGTTGGTATTGTGAATAAATGTATATCTACAGTATATTTGGTGTTATATCGCTCTTATAGGTACAGTAGTACTGCATTGTTTGTGGAATGTGCTTTACTGCGGGAAAAAAGAGCGCAATATATTATAATATCTCTATTAACTGCAAAGTACTACAGGGCGCATAAAACTACATTTAAGAGTATACTAAACTTCATTGTAATTTAATACAGGTTTAATTAATTAAAATTATATATGTATATTTTACCTTCATTCATTAAAAAACGTTATATCATCATCATTAGGCACACAGCAATCATAAATCATTACAAGTCTAATCTGGCAGCGATAGTGTAACGTGTGAGAAGGGATGAAGCAGAGTGAGAATCCAAATGCAGCATAACCGATTTGATAACAAAACAACACAAGTAAATCCAAGAACAAGGGTATTCAAAAACAGGCAGAAACACAACGACAGGAACACACATACAGAAGCAACGACCGACAAACAACAACTGAAGCACTGGGGTATATAGGGGAGAGCGGGGCACAACCTAACGCTTTTTGACTTTCTCAGTTTGTGTAAATCCACTTGGGGTTCAGAGTGTTTATTTTTTCCAACATTAATTGCACACATGTCTAGTACAATTATGTGGTTTTGTTTCATTAATACAGTGTATACTTTTTTCTTGATTTACCCCAAAAGAATGGAAGTTAAATGTGACAACATGCCCCGTAGATTGTGTACATTGTAACATGTGAGGGGCACGTTGTAACATGACCAAATGACAGCTTAAAATGTTATCTGATATAGTCAAAATAATATCCAAGACAAACTAAAATATTTTGTCAACAAATTACAATTATTAACATTTTAAAATAAAGGCATTTTTTTAATCATTAAAAATATACTCATCTTTGAGTTTGACAACAAACATCGCTAAATACAGCTATACAGCACAGTTAAAAACATAATAATAATTAAGCATTTCTGAACATTAACTCTCAGTCATTATTTACCCTTTTCTTACGATTTCTCAAAATAATTCATAAAAGTATAGAATATAATGGCACATTTCTAATAGGGGCTCATTGTAACGTAGTGTTACAACGCACCCCACCTGCACAACTGGGATTTAAATCACGGCTCGTGTCTTCTGCTGGTTAGATCAGCATTAAAGAATGATCTCAACTGTTAAATAACAGATATAAGATTAAAATAATATCAGATTTGTCTTATTTTAAATAAACACAAAAACAGATGAAAACTAAACTTGAGTAAGAAATGTACTTTACTGCTATGGTTAAATAAATGTTCAGTAATTAGAGATTTTTTAATTTTGGTGCTATTTTTTCTCTAAATAATGTTAATATGGCAACTAGTAAATACTCTAAGTTTCGTCATTCTGGCATGCGTGGAAAGGATTAAAACATGCGTGTTACAACTAACCCCGCATTAGGTTGTGCACCGCGCTCCCCTATACACACAGTGGCTAAATGGGAAACACCCGGGAGAATTAATCAACATGAAAAACTACAAAACATGACAAGACAGGAAATAACAAAAGAGTCCTCACAAGACAGGGAAACGCAGGCTGGAATCATGACAGAGCCCCCCACTTAAGAAGCCGATTTCAGACGCTCCTCGTGAAAAAAAAAAAAGTCCAGGAGAGTGGTGGAGTGGAGTCCGAACGGGGGAGGGATGGAGGGCCGTGGAGTGTGGGCGGACCTGGGCTGTGGAGCAGTTCAGGGAGCCATGGCGGCTCGGGCAGTTCAGGGCAAGCCTGCAAGAATGGGTAGTCTCCCCCAAAAATCCTCTTGGGAGGCAATCCGGACTATGGAACAAGGATAGGAGGGACAAGAGATAGATTCCTCTATGGACTCGTGACAGGAGGCGGAGCCCTCTCTGGACTAGGGAAGGAAGGAGACGGAGTCCTCTCTGGACTCTGGTCACGAGACCGGAGCCCTCTCTGGACTCTGGTCACGAGACCGGAGCCCTCTCTGGACTCTGGTCACGAGACCGGAGCCCTCTCTGGACTCTGGTCACGAGACCGGAGCCCTCTCTGGACTCTGGTCACGAGACCGGAGCCCTCTCTGGACTCTGGTCACGAGACCGGAGCCCTCTCTGGACTCTGGTCAATGACACCCACACTAAAAGCAGAGCCACTCAGTTGCAAAGCAATGTCTATATAATATTCTAACGACCAGTCTGGATGCCATAGTGGCATATACGTGCTGAGTGGCTCTGATAGAGCCCCTCGGAAAAAGATCATGACGCATACCTCATCCATGGTGGTCTTATATGCCAAATCAATAAAGTCCTTCAAATATTCCTCGATTGAGCAGTTACCCTGTCGGAGACGCATGATCTGTGCTGCTGGATTCATGTTGTTGGTCATGTTGATTCATGTTGTTCTGTAACGCGTGAGCAGGGATGAAGCAGAGTGAGAATCCAAATGCAGCATAACCGATTTAATAACAAAACAACATCAAAAGTAAATCCAAGAACAAGGGTATTCAAAAACGCAACAACAGGAACACACATACAGAAGCAACGACCAACGGACAACAAATGAAGCACTGGGGTATATACACATAGGGAAACAAGGTTAACAAGGTAACAAGAGGGAGTGGCTAAATGGGAAACACCTGGGAGAACTAATCAACATGAAAAAACTACAAAGGACTACAAAACATGACAAGACAGGAAATTAAGGAGAGGGAGAGGGGATAAGAATCACCAGGAAGGCATTATTTACATTCATTAAAGACACAGGGTTGATGAGCAGAATATGATAATTAAAAAAAAAAAAGGTATTATAAAATAACCTGATGTTACACACTCCTGTACAGCGGTATGCGCCTTAAAGTTTTTTGCAATCTGTCATTAACCAAGAGAAGAAGAAGAGAAGAAGAACAAGACAAAAGGAAATAACAAAAGAGTCCTCACAAGACAGGAATTCATGGCTGGAATCATGACAGATAGAAAGAACACTTCATGTTTTTATTTTCATTAAACAACATACAATACAACACAATATTTATAATTAAATCATGCATTCTCTTTATTCATTAAAATGCATAATATCAGCATCATATGCATACATGCAGTTATAATAGTCATTACAAATCAAGAAAGCCAAAGAAAGAAAACATTGGTATTTTTTACTTTCTTTAGGCAAAATACAATATCACTCAATATTACTAACTGAATGCTTACCTTCCTTGTGATCCACGCTCCATTGGACCAAAGTCTCCTTCACAGTCTATGCGCTGCTTCAACCCCTGCAAGAGAAAACCAGCATTAGTTAAGTGTGACTGTCTTCAACCTGAGCTCAATATACTGACTTTTCCTGACGATTTTCTCTTTGCATTGTTATCCACGATCTGTTAATAAAACTCCTACTCAACATGAGCTCCTTATCTTGTTTATCTGTGACAGGGTTATGGTGGTCTGCATGTTAAGCTGGGATATGAATTGAAGCACATTTTTGCCTAAAAGTAATAATTAAAACAAAAATAATTGTGAAGTTTAAAATAAGAAATTGTTAACTAAAGATAAAACTATAAATAAAACTTGATGTCCACAATAACTAAACTGAAATAAAAATGTAATTAAAAACTATAGACATACAGTGAGGAAAATAAGTATTTGAGCACCCTGCTATTTTGCAAGTTCTCCCACTTGGAAATCATGAAGGGGTCTGAAATTGTCATCGTAGGTGCATGTCCACTGTGAGAGACATAATCTAAATTTTAAAAAAAATCCAGAAATCACAATGTATGATTTTTTAACTATTTATTTGTATGATACAGCTGCAAATAAGTATTTGAATACCTGTCTATCAGCTAGAATTCTGACCCTCAAAGACCTGTTAGTCTGCCTTTAAAATGTCCACCTCCACTCCATTTATTATCCTAAATTAGATGCACCTGTTTGAGGTCGTTCGCTGCATAAAGACACCTGTCCACCCCATACAATCAGTAAGAACCCAACTACTAACATGGCCAAGACCAAAGAGCTGTCCAAAGACACTAGAGACAAAATTGTACACCTCCACAAGGCTGGAAAGGGCTACGGGGAAATTGCCAAGCAGCTTGGTGAAAAAAGGTCCACTGTTGGAGCAATCATTAGAAAATGGAAGAAGCTAAACATGACTGTCAATCTCCCTCGGACTGGGGCTCCATGCAAGATCTCACCTCGTGGGGTCTCAATGATCCTAAGAAAGGTGAGAAATCAGCCCAGAACTACACAGGAGGAGCTGGTCAATGACCTGAAAAGAGCTGGGACCACCGTTTCCAAGGTTACTGTTGGTAATACACTAAGACGTCATGGTTTAAAATCATGCATGGCACGGAAGGTTCCCCTGCTTAAACCAGCACATGTCAAGGCCTGTCTTAAGTTTTCCAATGACCATTTGGATGATCCAGAGGAGTCATGGGAGAAAGTCATGTGGTCAGATGAGACCAAAATATAACTTTTTGGTCATAATTCCACTAAACGTGTTTGGAGGAAGAAGAATGATGAGTACCATCCAAAGAACACCATCCCTACTGTGAAGCATGGGGGTGGTAGCATCATGCTTTGGGGGTATTTTTCTGCACATGGGACAGGGCGACTGCACTGTATTAAGGAGAGGATGACCGGGGCCATATATTGCGAGATTTTGGGGAACAACCTCCTTCCCTCAGTTAGAGCATTGAAGATGGGTCGAGGCTGGGTCTTCCAACATGACAATGACCCGAAGCACACAGCCAGGATAACCAAGGAGTGGCTCTGTAAGAAGCATATAAAGGTTCTGGTGTGGCCTAGCCAGTCTCCAGACCTAAACCCAATAGAGAATCTTTGGAGGAAGCTCAAACTCCATGTTTCTCAGTGACAGGCCAGAAACCTGACTGATCTAGAGAAGATCTGTGTGGAGGAGTGGGCCAAAATCCCTCCTGCAGTGTGTGCAAACCTGGTGAAAAACTACAGGAAATGTTTGACCTCTGTAATTGCAAACAAAGGCTACTGTACCAAATATTAACATTGATTTTCTCAGGTGTTCAAATACTTATTTGCAGCTGTATCATACAAATAAATAGTTATTAAATCATACATTGTGATTTCTGGATTTTTTTAAATTTTAGATTATGTCTAGATTATCTCACATACAAGAAGCAATGCTGCAATTACCTATTTTTTAACAGTCTTCTACAAAGTATTTTGCTTGACATTGCTAGGGATGAACTCCTTTCTATCTTCTATGAACTGTTCAGATCTAGGCCATTTTATTACTTTTATAATTAGAGTCAGACAAATTTAAGCAGCCTAAAAATTAAACCAAATTTGTGGTTAATTATTAGGATGATAATTAGCTGTATGATTAAGAAGATAAGAAAAGAAACAATATTTTTACTTGTTACATTAGTCAGAAATACAAAATGGCACAATCTCCTCTGCTTCCAGGCTGGAATGGAGCCAAATATCTTTGTCAGTTTTTATGATATACTACTGTTAATATCATAGTCAATTTGACTGGCAGCACAAATTAACATGAATTTATCTTTATACAAGTGAACATGCTAGATAGTGTTAATTAGCATGATTAGCACAGACAATTAATGATGTTAAGAATTTTGTGATGGAGATAGAAATGCTTTGTCATGCTTGCTTTATGGACGGTGGCCAATTTCTATATTTTATAGGATGAGGTATAACAAAAGTGTATTGGGAAGTCTGTATGTTAAAATATAAAACTGTATAGCTCTGTCCTATAATAATAATACAGAACAAGATCACCTCATGGGATGTTTGGAACTAGAAATATTACAGCAAGAGCTGTTTCATTTTTAAACATGCGTTTTGTTTGTATAACAAATGAAGCTGAACAATATGACTTGCTCCATACAGCAGAAATAATGAGCAGCGCGCCGAAAAGCGACTGTCAGCTGCTTATAGCCGAGGAAGCGGTTCCCTCAATCTGACACGAGCACTCAGAGATGTGAACTGTATGTTGAATCGCAGTGAACAAACCCAGTCTCTTCCGAACCTCATGCTGTCACTCATTCTACTTACACCACATGCAAACCAGAGAGTTCCCACTCGCTCTCTCCAACGGAAACTATCTCTCTCCTCTGGAACTAAAGGAGGTGAGAGAGATGGAGCAAAAACAAATGGTAGAGAGGGAGTGGGTGATGGGAAGAAGAAACAGGAAGTGAGGGGGAGAGATTGAGAGAGAAAGACACTCCACATCTGTTAATCCAAAGAAGCTTAGTTAGGCTGAGAGTTTGTCCTGTATTTGTTTGTAGGATGGAAAGCCATGGGAAGAGGAAGACGGAGAATGTGTGTGAGAGAGAGACACTTCCATATTTAGCTAGAGAGGTTTAAAATCTCAGCCAGCCTTTACTGTCACAGGAAAGTGAGTTCCCAGGCCGACACATCTCAAGCTGTTCAAATACCCATTAGGATGTTTTGTTTCCCATGCGCACTGACAAAAACGAAAAAGAAAAAATTAAACGTGAGCGAGAGGGAGCCGATGGAAATTTATCAACAAACTTATGTGATATTTAATGATCCTTGTATGCGGAGGGAGAGACCACAGCCTGATTCGCCTCTGCCAAATACCGATCCCCTAACTTAATTTCCTGCCCAATTGCTGTTTTATAGTGCATAGTACAGTGATACCAGCTAGTAATATAGAAAACAGATTGCCTGTGCAACCATGTGGATCAGACTGTTACAGGGCTGGGGAGAACCTGTAGTCTCTAGGGGGGGTCTGTCGGTGGGCTTCACTAAACCAACAAACCCAGGCGCTTCCCTCATCCCTGACTGGCAGCAGCTGGCTGGATTGGGAAGAGATTGAGATTCCAGAGCTGGAACTGTCTCAGATCCTTACTTTGAGGTTTAACTTTAGTGCCGTGTAGACAGTTCAGTTGCGTTTATTATTAGAGAATATTCATTGCTGCTGTATTGTGGTATTTTGTCAGACCATTTATAATGGTTTGATAAGCAATAGCTGCTTACAGGTACAGTGTTGAAGAGTAAAGGTCCTTGCACACCGAGTCTGAAATTTCCGTATGCGTTTTATCATCCACGTCATCCATGGCTCTGACTTGTCAAAACACCTCTCAAAATGCTTACTACGGATGTGAAGAACACAGAAAATTTAACCCAATCCAATTTTTTGGTGTGTAAACATGATTGACACGTCATGTGAAAACTTCGGACAAGAATTTCAGACCTACTTGCAACTTCACTGCATTTTCAATGGCTTGATAGTAGTTCAGCTGTTTTAAAGTACCTTATTTTTTTTGTTTGTTGAAATGCTACATCACTATTTTTTCAGTTCGGATGATGGATGGTTACTTCAAATGAGTGATATTCAAAATAATATGTTGTTGTGCAGCAATCTAACAAGAATAATATTATATTATGATACATGAATTTTGGTGTTCAAATGTTGTTTAAATAGCACCAATTAAACCTCTGTGTGTATAGAGGTTCCCTATAGGCTCATGCATGGTGATCCATATGAATGCTATATACACACAGTTTATGCTGTAGAGATATTTCCTTTTCAGGATACTGTAGGTACATTCACATACTGTTAACAGTCTCACTATGTACTTAGCTTCAAAGAAAAGTGAATGCCACCTGGTGCGTTTGCTGTTTATTTTTCTATGGCACAAATAGGAATGCGGTGCTGACATGCAACCACATAATCTGTTAGTAATCGGATTGCTGGCTGAATCGGACTGAAAAGCCATCATGTAAACACAGTCTGATTGAGCTTGATCTGAATTCTGTGAAGTGGAGCAAGACATCGTCCCACCAGTCCTTGTTTCATACTCTCATCCACAGGCGGCTGGAAGGGGTATTTTTACTGCTAAATAAATATACAGCACATCACAGTGGTACGTATGCTCATTGTCTTCTAATTAGCACCCGTAATAGATAAATATTAAATGGTTAGTTCATCCAAAAATTACATTTCTCTCATTATTTACTCACCCTCGTGTCGTTCCTGTAAGACCTTTGTTCATCTTCAGAACACAAATTAAGATGTTTTTGACCACACATAGACAGCAACACAAAAATCACTTTCAAGGCCCAGAAAGGTATAGTGAAGACATCGTTAAAATAGTCCATGTGACTACAGTGGTTCAACCTTAATGTTTTGAAGCAACGATAATGCTCGCAAAAAAACAAACAAAAATAACAACTTTATTCAACAAAGTCTAATTGTCCCTGTCTCTCTTGCTTCCGGGTTCTACGACAGAAGGTTGAACCACTGTAGTCACATGGACTATTTTTACAATGTCGTTACTACCTTTCTGGGCTTTGAAAGTGGTCGTTGTGTTGCAGTCTATGAGGGGCACGTTGCAACATCACTATGTTATCTGAAATAATGGCATTTTTAAATAATAAAAAACAAACAAGTTGAAATGATATGTGAATAACACTGATGCAGAAGCACCTAACCTTGGTTGTAAACCTAAAGTTGATATAAACTGTAAACTTGTCTCTGAAATCTGATTGGTTAATTGGAATATTGTTCCAGGATCAACAAAGATGTTGTCTTGCATAGCCAGACCTTCAAACTGACAGCAGAAGGTCGGGACTCCATCCCAGCTTTAATTGGTCAAGTAATGCCCAAGAGGATGTTTGACTGACATGTAACAATGTAAAGTCGATGTCCTTGCAATAACAGACCGACGTGCATCTACAAATTATTCATTCATGAACGTTGTTCAACTTTACGGCAACAATGGAGCCGCAAACTACTTACACATACTGAAAATCCAGCGTTGATCCTGGTAAGCGCTCATTGTCACAGGTGCAAATGCTCTTCTTCCACGAGGGAGTTTGTTTCCAGGTGAACCGTTAAATAACTCAACACACATGTCTCGCAGACATCCTGTAGAATTCAGCCAATCAGATGATGACTTTGAAACTCCTGAAGTGTTTCCAGATAAGTGTGCCATATGCATCAGACGTTCAGCCAACGGTCCTTTGAGATTACTAAGATGTTGACCCAGGAACATGTTGAACTTGGTGAAATCAGGTTCTGCAAGTAACACAGGGTTGCAGCATGCCCCACCTGTACAATTTAAACCTGGCTAAAGTCATCTGCATTAGTAAAGCATTAAAGAAGTATCTAAAGCCACGTTTCCACCGAAATTACCCGGAACAATTTTTTACCAGGAACTTTTTTTACAGTAACTTTTTCCCCCCCAGAAATGCTACTGTCTGCGTTTCCACTGTGGTCTAAAGTACTGTGAAGATTACGAGCACTGATACTAAAGCGTATTCTGAAAGCTCGTAAAGCTAGATTTATAATAAGACAAAGTATGTTATTATCAGCTATTACGGACATTGACCGTGAGATTGCTGAGATAACGTGTGCCAAGCAAGACTGATATTTACTGAATGCAGAACGAACTTCGCAAGACTTTTAAAAATGCCGGTTGAAATAAAATGCTGCGTGAGCTCAACCAATCAGCATGTTCAGTGCCCAAGTCCCACCCCCGAAAGTTCCTGAACTTTGAAAAAGTACTACCTCGCGAGCAGGGCCGTTTGGAGGGGGAAATATTTACCATCAAAGCACACCAAGTACCACCCCAAAGTTCCTAGTTCCTGGGGAAATTTCCTGTGGTGGAAACGCGGCTTAAACTGCAGATTAAAATGATAGCAGAACAGCAGAAAAAATTTAGATGAAAAATTAACTTGAATAAAAAATGTTTGCTATGGTTAAATAAATGTTAAGTGATATCTTTCAAAGATGTTAGATTTTTTGCAGCTTTTTTCTCTATAGTGTTGATATAGTTTTGTCAGGCTAGCATGTGTGGAAAACTATAAACCATGTGTGTTACAACTAGCCCCATATTAGGTTGTACTCCGTTTACCTCTAGCCCTTGTTTTGAGTTATGTGTGCGAGTGAGTCCTTATGACCTGATACAGAGGTACTTACCAAACTTGTGTAATGAGCATGCTGTTCTGAGTAAAGTTTATTCTACATTTGCACTAACATGAATATTCATTGATGTGAACATTCTGAATACAAATATGATATGCCTTAAAAAGCTCATAGGTATGGCACATGGATTGCATTTCTAATTGGGTAATACAATGAGGGGTCATACAATTGGTTTGGTCGGTCGGTCAGTCGGTCATAAAATAATACTAATACTAATACTGCTACTACTACTTCTATTACTACTACTACTACTACTAATGATAATAATAACAATAATAATAATAACAATAACAACAACAACAACAACAACAATAATAATAATAATAATAATAATAATAATTATTATTATTATTATTATTATTAGGAAAAGTTTACTAAGTAAATAAATAAATAATTATTCAGATAAAATACAACTATTATTAAGACAAAAATTGTATGAAAATCTGCTTTTAAAACCTTCTTTTTTTTTTTTTTTTTAAATAAGCATGTCCATCTATATTTGAGTTTAGTATACAAAGTATGAATAGGGCCACAACAGCCATCTGAGCGACTAAAACCAGAGCTCAGGTTATGGATATTCCAATGAGCCTATTACTGATAAATCTTAACAGCAGGAAACAAAAACTTTATACAACAAATTGCATGTTTACGTTTGCTGGTCAGTAATATATCTTAGATCAAAGATAAAACAAATCCATGGAAAAGGTACATTTGTGTAATAGTGGGAAAGAGGAAATGGTCTGTCCCTACGGGCAGAGGTAGGATGTAAAACGATCTCCCTTCAAACCACATCGCAAGGGCTTCTGCCAAGAGCCACCAGATCTGACCCTTGAGGCACTGCCAGTGTTTCTCATAACCATTCCACAGAATTAATCTTCCAATCTTGGCATTATCACTTCTTCTTTTTAAAATGTCTTGGATTTTTTTTCCCTTCCTGTCCTCCCCCTCACAGGGCAGTGGGAATTATCTTTTGCTTCCTACATTCCTCAGATGTTTTATATTATTTATATCTATTTTGGCAAGAGCTGGGCTTAGTTCACTGGTTTGTTTAAATTTTTTTATGGGTGGGTGAATTAAATATTCATATATTTTTATGATAAGTACAGTATTTTAAGCTGTATTACATATTGAACTGCTCTTGCCAAAATTGAAGAGTTTCTTCACTCTGTTTACTGCTCAGACATACAGCGTGCGCTATATTTCCCCATCACCTTTCGCTGGTTTATCGCTCTGGCATGAAATGGAGGGCAATATATCATATTTGTTCTCTCAAAGGTACATAAATTGACATATGAGCTCATAAATTGTGGATTTACTGCTTAAGATAAGTGGGGGAAATTGGTTGTGTGTTTTGAGCCAATCACTGAGCCATTTTATTTGATTTTCCAGGTCCTTAAAAACATTGCCTCTCTTACAGCCATAATTTGATATTGCTATATAACTCCAGGCCGTCACTTAAGAGGTCCACTTGTAAATGTTTAAAATGAAAACACTAGTGCTGTCCATGTTTGCACGTCCATATCCACAGACAGAACCCTGCTAGGATGTGCTAACTTCTTTTGCAGCACCCCACTCCTCTTTAAACACGTTTTTATTCTCTCTCTCTTCTCGTATTCTACTTTTTCCCCTAGCTGGATTTGCGCACAGAGGGCGATTCGAAAATCAGTCCTGAACTTCAAGCAAAGGTTAATGCTATTCACTGTTTTTCTTTTTCTCCTCCTTTTTCTGTCCGTATTTTCTTGTGGGCCGAACCACCCACTTAGCTTAAGGTCACAAGCTGAGGCAAATACTGTATTGAAGGGGCTGCCCACAAAGTGGGTATCCCCATGATTAGATGTCCTTCTGGCCTACAACACACTAGCTCACTTGCCAAGTCAAATAACACATTTAGTGAATTGAAAATAAGATTTAAGTGTCTTGGGACAATGCTGCCATTCCTCTCATCTTTTTGCCTCAGCTGTTTCTTTGTTTCTTGTTCACAGTTCAGAGTTAATCTTCTTTTTTCCCTCTCGATTATTTGGAAACAGGTGAATTGAGAGCCAGGGCTAAAACCCCCTTTTGACTAAAAGGAGAGAAAAGGTGCAGTTATGCGCTACATTACATTTGTTTCTTCCCTCTGTCTCCTTTCTTTCCCCACACTTTTGTCTTTCTTTAGCTCTTTCACTTTCACTCTTTTTATCTGTGTATAAGAACCACTTAAGAGGAATTCTGTGGCCATGTATGGGCCCTTGAAATGTTTGACTCAGAGACCCTAGTTTCTTCTTCTTATATTTTTTATTTCTATTAGTCTGAATAAAGAATGCACATCTACAGCACTTATCAAATATTTTGGCGTTATAAAAATGTTCTGAAATGTTTTGACATGCTCACAAAGGATGCATTTACAAAATACAGTAATGACTGTAATTGTTACAAACAGAGGTGACACGGAGAACAGATGGCAGTTGACAGAGTTTATTGGCTAACCAGGAGTGAGCAAATGAGGTGAGTATCAGGAATGGCAGTTCAGGTATATGGAGAGGACAATAGGTGATACGATACGTTTGTTGATTGTAGATCAGAAGGAGACGATGGAGCGAAGGAGACAAGGAACCAGGAGACGGGACAAGACGAGGAGACACTCAGGAGACACAGGAGATCAGGTAGGTAGCAGGTGAGTCTGTGGAAGCTGGCAATAGCGTGTGCATGTGCGAATGATACCGGACAGTGACTGAGTGTGAGCATGGGGCTTATGTGCAGGTGGTGATTGCAGTGCAGATGATGTGCAGGTGTGTGTGCTTAGTA
Source organism: Romanogobio albipinnatus (assembly GCA_023566225.1). Lineage (NCBI taxonomy): Eukaryota > Metazoa > Chordata > Actinopteri > Cypriniformes > Gobionidae > Romanogobio > Romanogobio albipinnatus. Next base: position 44,732,133 of record CM042242.1, read on the forward strand.
TTCAGGTGATTGGGAACATTGTGTCTGGGAGAGGGTGGAGCCTGGCGTGCTTGTAACTTTACCCCCCCCCCTCCACGGCCATCTCCTGAGGGCCAAGGACCCCGACGCTGTGGTGGTCGACCTCTACCCCGAGGTGCCGGTCTGTCAGGGCGGGAAGCGTGGAACGTCTCCAGTAGGTTCGGATCTAGGATGTCGTGCCTGGGTACCCAGGAACGTTCCTCAGGGCCATACCCCTCCCAGTCCACTAGGTACTGGAGTTGACCACCACGACGCCGGGAGTCCAAGATGTCCTGGACCTGGTAAGCTGCGCCGTCGTCAACTAGGAGAGGAGGAGGGGGCTCCGGGGTAACACCAGGCTCTGGGGAAACAGGAACAGAAGGGTAGTGAGGTTTCAGGAGGGAAACATGGAAAGTGGGGTGAATCCGGTACTGTGGTGGTAACTGGAGTTTGTAAGTGACCGGATTGATCTGCTGCATGATGGTAAAAGGGCCAATGAATCTGGGACTCAACTTCTTACTCTGCAGACGCAGCCTGATGTCCCGGGTGGACAGCCAGACCTTCTGCCCTACCTGGAATGTAGGTGCTTCTGAGCGGCGAAGGTCGGCTGTCATCCTGCGTCTGCGGAGGGCCCGTTGAAGTTGGTGGTGGGCAGAGTCCCAGACCCTCTCACTCTCCCGGAACCAGTAATCCACTGCAGGGACGTTGGAGGGTTCCCCGGACCACGGGAATAGGGGAGGTTGATAGCAGAGTACGCACTGGAACGGGGTGAGGCCAGTGGTAGGTTGTCGGAGGGAGTTCTGTGTGTACTCGGCCTATCCAAGGAACTGGTTCCATGAGTTCTGGTGGCCATGACAGAAGGTACGGAGGAAACGGCCAATCTCCTGGATCTTCCTTTCCGTCTGCCCGTTCGTCTGGGGATGGTATCCTGACGTGAGGCTCACGGTCACACCTAGGAGCGAGAAGAAGGCTTTCCATACCTTGGAGATGAATTGGGGACCTCGGTCTGATACGATGTCTTCGGGGATGCCATAGTAACGGAATATATGATTGAACATGGTTTCAGCGGTCTCCAGGGCTGTGGGCAGTCCTCGTAGTGGGAGCAGACGGCAGGACTTCGAGAAGCGATCGACCACTACGAGGACACAGGTACAGTTATCTGAGAGGGGAAGGTCAGTGATGAAATCTACCCCTAGGTGTGACCATGGACGGTTGGGAACGGGCAGAGGAAGGAGTTTACCGGCTGGCAGGTGACGAGGACTCTTTGACATGGCACATTCCCTGCATCCCCGCACGTACCTTCTGACATCAGTTGACATGTGGGGCCACCAGAAGCGCTGGCGTAGCAGCGAGAGGGTCTCATTGACCCCAGGGTGACCAGTGCCCAGTGATGTCTGAGAGGAGTGGATGAGTGGGATGCGTTGTGCTCGTGGGAGGTACTGCAAGCCTGGAGGACAGCCCGGCGGCACGTTGGTGGGGCTTAGGAAGAGTTGAGTTGGGAGAATGGGTTCCTCTTCCTCTTCAGATCGTTCCACGGGACTATGGATGCGGGAAAGGGCATCCGCCTTGATGTTCTTGGCCCCAGGTCAGTATGAGATATGGAAGTCGAACCTCGTGAAGAAGAGAGCCCATCTGGCCTGCCGGGGATTGAGTCTTCTTGCTTCGCGGAGATACCCAAGGTTTTTGTGGTCAGTCAGCACTAGGAAGGGATTTTTTGCACCCTCTAACCAGTGCCTCAACTCCTCCAGTGCGAGTTTGATAGCGAGGAGTTCGCGGTTTCCTATATCGTAGTTGGTCTCCGCCGGGCTGAGCTTGCGGGAGAAGAAGGCACATGGATGGAGACAACTGGGGTTCCCCTGCTGCTGAGAAAGGACCCCACTCACCCCAGTGGTGGAGGCGTCCACCTCGACGACAAATGGAAGTTCTGGATCGGGGTGGACCAGGAGGGGAGCGGTTGTGAAGGCATCCTTCAGGGTCTGGAAGGCGTCGGTGGCGGATGGGGTCCAGGACAGAGACTTGGGCTTGTTTAGAAGAAGGCTAGTGAGGGGGCTGGCGATGGAGCTGTAGTTCTGAATGAAGCGTCGGTAGAAATTGGCAAAACCCAGGAATCTTTGGAGTTCCTTCACTGAAGAGGGGGTTGGCCAGGACCGGATGGCTTCCACCTTCCTCTCGTCCATCCGGATGCCACTGCGGTCAATGATGTACCCGAGAAACTGCAAGGAGGGCTGATGGAAAGAGCATTTCTCGGCCTTGAGGTAGAGCTGGAAGTTCCTCAGGCGTTGAAGGACCTCCGCAACGTGACGGCGATGGTCGGCCAGGCTCCGGGAGTAGATCAAGATGTCATCAATGTAAACTAGCACGAACCTGTGGAGACACTCCCGGAGCACCTCATGAATGAAGTCCTGGAATACGGAGGGGGCATTGGCGAGTCCATATGGCATCACGAGGTACTCATAGTGGCCTGTGGGCGTGACAAAGGCGGTCTTCCACTCGTCCCCCTCACGTATCCGGATGAGGTTGTACGTGCTGCGGAGGTCTAACCGCGTGAACACAGTGGCACCACGGAGATGTTCCAGGGCAGCTGGGATGAGAGGAAGGGGATATCTGAACTTGACGGTGATCTGGTTGAGTGCTCGATAGTTGATACAAGGCCGCAATCCTCCGTCCTTCTTTGCCACGAAGAAAAAGCTCAAAGCAGCAGGGGAGGTGGATGGACGGATGTAGCCTTGCTTCAGTGCCTCCTTGATGTAATCCTCCATGGCCTTCTCCTCCGGGAGTGAGAGAGGATATATCTTTCCTTTGGGCACTGGTTCACCCGGCAGAAGATCGATGGCACAGTCCCATGGCCGATGGGGAGGCATCTTGGAAGCCCGTTGGGGACAGAAGACGTCGCTGAAGGGGGCGTAACAGGAGGGAACATCCACTGATCGTCTCTCTACCGGACTCTCGATGGACGTGGCGCAGACTGGGAGATCTTGGGAATGTGGAGAGGGACGAATCGGTGGAGATGGGAAGCAGTCCGGTAAGCAGCTGTCGCCCCACTTCAGGACCTCTCCTGTCTTCCAGGAGAGGACTGGGTTGTGCTGCTCCAACCATGGGCGCCCTAGGATGATGTCAGCGGTGGACTCCTCCAGAACCAGCAGGTGTAGTCGCTCCTGGTGGATGTGCAGGTGCGCTGGAGGGAAGAGCTCGCCAAACAGCGTCGACGAGCTCTTGGAAGGGATCCGAGGTGCTCATCCTGGTGCTGTGCGGTGTTGGTCCGGTATTCTGTTACAAACAGAGGTGACACGGAGAACAGATGGCAGTTGACAGAGTTTATTGGGTAACCAGGAGTGAGCAGATGAGGTGAGTATCAGGAATGGCAGTTCAGGTATATGGAGAGGACAATGGGTGATACGATACGTTTGTTGATTGTAGATCAGAAGGAGACGATGGAGCGAAGGATACAAGGAACCAGGAGACAGGACAAGACGAGAAGACACTCAGGAGACACAGGAGATCAGGTAGGTAGCAGGTGAGTCCGTGGAAGCTGGCAATAGCGTGTGCATGTGTGAACGATACCGGACAGTGACTAAGTGTGAGCGTGCGGCTTATGTGCAGGTGGTGATTGCAGTGCAGATGACGTGCAGGTGTGTGTGCTCAGTATTCAGGTGATTGGGAACGTTGTGTCTGGGAGAGGGTGGAGCCTGGCGTGCTTGTAACATTAATATTGTGAAATATTATTTTAATTTAAAATAACTGTAAAAACAAAAATCCAGAAATCACAATGTATGATTTTTTTAAACTATTTATTTATATGATACAGCTGCAAATAAATATTTGAACACCTGAGAAAAGCAATGTTAATATTTGGTACAGTAGCCTTTGTTTGCAATTACAGAGGTCAAACGTTTCCTGTAGTTTTTCACCAGGTTTGCACACATTGCAGGAGGGATTTTGGCCCACTCCTCCACACAGATCTTCTCTAGATCAGTCAGGTTTCTGGCCTGTTGCTGAGAAACACGGAGTTTGAGCTCCCTCCAAAGATTCTCTATTGGGTTTAGGTCTGGAGACTGGCTAGGCCACGCCAGAACCTTGATATGCTTCTTCCAGAGCCACTCCTTGGTTATCCCTGCTGTGTGCTTCGGGTCATTGTCATGTTGGAAGACCCAGCCTCGACACATCGTCAATGCTCTAACTGAGGGAAGGAGGTTGTTCCCCAAAATCTCGCAATACATGGCCCCGATCATCCTCTCCTTAATACAGTGCAGTCGCCCTGTCCCATGTGCAGAAAAACACCCCCAAAGCATGATGCTACCACCCCCATGCTTCACAGTAGGGATGGTGTTCTTGGGATGGTACTCATCATTCTTCTTCCTCCAAACACGTTTAGTGGAATTATGACCAAAAAGTTCTATTTTGGTCTCATCTGACCACATGACTTTCTCCCATGACTCCTCTGGATCATCCAAATGGTCATTGGCAAACTTAAGACGGGACTTGACATGTGCTGGTTTAAGCAGGGAACCTTCCGTGCCATGCATGATTTAAAACCATGACGTCTTAGTGTATTACCAACAGTAACCTTGGAAACAGTGGTCCCAGCTCTTTTCAGGTCATTGACCAGCTCCTCCTGTGTAGTTCTGGGCTGATTTCTCACCTTTCTTAGGATCATTGAGACCCCACGAGGTGAGATCTTGCATGGACAGCTCTTTGGTCTTGGCCATGTTAGTAGTTGTATTCTTACTGATTGTATGGGGTGGACCAGGTGTCTTTATGCAGCTAACAACCTCAAACAGGTGCATCTAATTTAGGATAATAAATGGAGTGGAGGTGGACATTTTAAAGGCAGACTAACAGGTCTTTGAGGGTCAGAATTCTAGCTGATAGACAGGTGTTCAAATACTTATTTGCAGCTGTATCATACATATAAATAGTTAAATCATATATTGTGATTTCTGGATTTTATTTTTTTGATTATGTCTCTCACAGTGGACATGCACCTACAATGACAATTTCAGACCCCTCCATGAATTCCAAGTTGGATAACTTGCAAAATAGCAGGGTGTTCAAATACTTATTTTCCTCACTTTATATTAAAAAAATTTTTTTTCCTGTGATGGCAAAGCTGAATATTCAGCATCATTACTCCAGTCTTCAGTGTCACATGATCCTTCAGAAAGCATTCTAAAATGCTGATTTGGTGCTCAATAAATATATCTTATTATTGTCAATGTTGAAAACAGTTGTGCTGCTTAATATTTTTGTGGAGACTGATACATACTGTATATTTTGTTTGCAATAAGAAATATACTGTGTACTTATTTTTTTAACACTATGAGTGTCTTTATTGTCACTTTTGATCAATTGAAACATCCTTGCTAAATAAAAATAAAATATTTTTTGGGGAAAAACACAGCAATATTAGTTGAGTGCACTACCAGGAAATGGACTATGCATTTGACCTTCCTTAGTTCCCATTTGATTGAAATGCTAAAGATAGTTCCATTCTGTCCTTTGAAACAAAGCTTTGGAGACAGTGCTAAAATTACGCTCGCTGCTTCAGTGCCAACGGCACAGTTCTACATGTTTGCTAAGCATTATGTAAGAAACATCAGCAGGACTCGTGCACTATGTGACGGGCATCTAATGAGGGTCTAATTAATCTTCATGCTTTTGATAACATAAGCATGTCTGGATCAAGAGTCTTTGGTGAGCAGGTTGTTTTTGCACTTACCTCAGTGACAAGTGCCTAATGTATCATCGCTCCAGCTGTGACAGGTTTGTTACATTCAGCCTAGGTATGGGACACATCACAGATACTGTATGGGTATGTAAAAGTGGCAATGATAAAATAGATGCTAATTAACATATACATTTAATTCTGATGACATTGATACATTAAATACAAAACATGCAGTATGACAGAAAATGTTACACTGTAAACATTTTCCGAAGTTAAAAAAAAAAATTACTGGTGCATGTTTTACATAAGCAATAAGGTACTTGAGGCTGTGCTGAATAAGTCACGGCTGAAGGGCCTTGTTAGGCACGACACAAAGCAGAGTGCCTGCAACCCCTTCAGCCATGACTTATTCGCGATACAGCACTAGCCTCGACTACCTTATTGCTTTTGTAAAACGGTTACCACACAATACAAATATTAAACTTGTTGTGAACACAGGAACAAGACGCAACTGACAAATGCTTTGACTAGCGCTGTCAGTGTCAGGACACCCTTAAGACCCCTTAAAGGAATAGTTCACCCTAAAATTAAAATTAGCCTCATCTTAGGTGTATATGACATTCTTCTTTCAGACGAATACAATCGGAGTTATATTACAAAAGTTCAGGCTAATCCAAGCGTTATTATAGCAGTAATAGTTGTTCTGTTTTTGAAGTCCATAAAAATGTATCTGTCCATCAAATAACATGCTCCACGTGGCTCCGGGGTGTTAATAAAGGCTTTCTGAAGCGAATCGACGCATTTGTGTAAGAAAAATATCCATATTTAAAACTTAATAAAGTAAAGTTTCGGCCGATCGCCTTCCGTGTTCAATTTATGGAAAAAGTGTTGAAAGGTCCTCTGCCGATCGAAAGACTAACTCGACCAAGTACGCTCGTCATGATGTCACGTACGCATCTTGAGTTTCACTTTCAACACTTTTCCATGGAAGGTGATTGGCTGGAACTTTACTTGATAAAGTTTTAAATATGGATATTTTTCTTACACAAACGCATTGATTCACTTCAGAAGACCTTTATGAACACCCCAGAGCCGCGTGGAGCACGTTATTCGATGGAAAGGTGCATTTTTGTATGGACTTCAAAAACAGAGCAACTATTATTGCAATTATAATGCTTGGATTAGCCTGGACTTTTGTAATATAATTCTGATTGTGTTCGTCTGAAAGAAGAATGTCATATACACCTAGGATGACTTGAGGGTGAGTAAATCATTGGCTAATTTTCATTTTTGGGTGAACTATCCCTTTAACTGTTAAAAAGAACTAGGTGTGGTAGCGGACATTCAAACTGTTTTTTTTATTATGAACACTGACTGACCTGAAGGAAAATGCTAAATCTGAATGCAGGTAATACACTCGGTCACTCCATCGCTCTCTAACAATACTCTACATAATACAGTAAGCTTCAATGAACAATATCAATGAGAACAAAAATGTTTATGTTGCTAAGAGTGGTTGCTAAGGGTGTCTTGCAGTGATACACAGAACCGTTGGGTGAAGCGTCATAGCCATGTTTCATTGTGAATAAAACACCAAAAACCAACCAAAATCAAGGACTCTATTTTATAAAAGGAAATACTTTTTCAGTCTTTCTACCATTGGCAAAATGTGTTAAATTTACTACCAAAAACCTTTGTCAATACAGTGTTTCATTCATCAAAAACAAGACAATATAAAACAGACTACTGCTGAAGCACTGAAATAGCAAATGATGATAAAATTACAGTATGTTAAGGCAAGAGATTGGCCTCCATTTCCAAATAAAATTCATGTGATATTATAAGTGTTCTGAGCCTGGATGAAGTATAGAAACCCCTGTAAAATCTTTTTGAATTAGCAGTTGCAAATGAAGCCATTGGAGCAGGAAGTTCCTGCCGCCAGTAAGCTGCATGAAGTGGGGTTAAAACTATGCTGGAAGAACCACAAGCTAACTTTCGTCTGGAGTCTCCATAGCGCTGTACTGTGGCATCAGTTCAACAGCTAATTTGTGGTGCACTTGCAAGAGTGAAGCTGAGAGAGTGGCTGTGTGTTAGCTGGCGGTTAGAAGCAGCCCAGATCAGGGTGCTGCTTGCAGGGACCAGCTGGTTTGGAGCACCCTGGACAGGGTCCAGGCCACCCACCACCTCCCTCCCCTCCACTCCACTCCCTCACTCCGCATTTGATCTAGCTTTGATTTTGTTATGTTTCTGAGGGCTAGAGAAGACAGAGAGGGTCAGAAGAAGGGGAAAAAAGTTTGTTTAGGGAAGTTAAGATGAGTGGAATGGAAAGAGAAGAACATGAAAAGAATTATGCTTTTGTTTAGTAAAGATTTCTAGTGAGTTATTTATGTACACATGAAGGCAATGTTATTGCATTTGATTGCTTTACATTTTTTACCATCTTTTATACATTATAATACTTTGACATGAGGTTTTACAGACTACACCTACTTCATTGACAAAAAGTGGAATGAATCTAATACTATCTCCATTATTATTATTATTATTTTTATTTGTATCACAAGTCTGTTCACACTGCTTCTCACAAAAGTGCATCAAAAATGTTGATGATAAAATTGACAAATTAAGGTGTGATCCTATCAAGAGCATTGTATAGGTCTATCATAATTACAGAAAATATTTTATATTATACTTTAACTCAAGCTATTACTGAACTGTCATTTATTGGTCCGATCAAACAGACAAGCTTCTGTAGCTCATATTGCTCAAGAAGTTAATGCTGGTTATGATAGAAAGGTGTCAGAATACACAGTGCATCGCTGTTTGTTGCATATGAGGCTTCATAGCCGCAGACCAGCCAGGGTGCCTATTCTGACCTCCTGTCCAACAGTGAGCAGGTGCATCTGAACTGGACCACAGAGCAATGGAAGAAGGTGGTCTGGTCTGACGTTTTCTTTTAAATCCTGTGGATGGCCGGGTGCATGTGTGTCGCATACCTTGGGAACACATGGCACCTGGATGTACTATGGGAAGAAGGCAAGCCAGCAGAGGCAGTGTGATGCTTTGGGCAATGTTCTGCCGGGAAACCCTGGGTCCTGCCATCCATGTGGATGTTACTTTGACATGTACCACCTAGGCAAGGCAAGGCAAGTTTATTTTGTAAAGCACATTTCATACACAGTGGAAATTCAAAGTGCTTTACACAGAAAAGAAGTTAAAATATTTGTAAGTGAATAAAAAAAAATATATATATATATATATATATATATATATATATATATAGTATAACAGTTATACTAGGGATTAAAAGAAAAAAAAAGAACAAAATTAAAAATAATAATAAAAAATATAATTAAAAATAAAAATAAAACAGGGTTAAATTGAAACATAATTAAAGTGCAAGCAGTTCGGACAAAGCACAGAGCTCATTCAGTAAATGCACAGCTAAACAAATGTGTTTTGAGTCTGGATTTGAAAGTGGCTACTGTAGGAGCACATCTGATCTGTTCAGGAAGCTGGTTCCAGCTACGGCTGGCATAATAGCTAAACGCAGACTCTCCTTGCTTTGAGTGAACCCTTGGTATTTCTAATTGACTTGATCCTGATGATCTGAGTGATCTGTTGGGTATGTACTTAATCAGCATATCTGCAATGTATTTAGGTCCTAGGTCATTGAGTGATTTATATACAAGTAATAGTACTTTAAAATTGATCCTAAATGTAACTGGAAGCCAGTGTAAAGACCTGAGGACTGGTGTGATATGGTCAGATTTTCTGGATCTGCTCAGAATCCTGGCAGCAGCGTTTTGTATGAGCTGGAGCTGTCTAATGGTCTTTTTGGGAAGGCCGGTGAGAAGACCTTTACAATAGTCCACCCTACTGGTGATAAAAGCATGAACGAGTTTCTCTAAGTCTTGCCTGGAAACAAAGCATCTAATTCTTGCAATATTTTTGAGATGATAGTAGGCTAATTTAGTTATTGCTTTGATATGACGACTGAAACTCTGACTCCAAAATCACACCAAGATTCCTGACTTGATTTGGCACATCCAACTGTTAACTTCATCAATGCATATACATAGAGAGTCAATGGGGCTGTAGTCATTAGGTGATAGGGCTAAGTAGATCTGGGTGTCGTCAGCATAGCTGTGGTTAGCCATTTTGTTATTTTTCATTATTTGGCTGAGTGGCAGCATATACAGGTTGAATAGGAGTGGTGCAAGAATTGACCCTTGTGGGACTCCTCATGTCATGGGTGTCCACTCAGACTTATGGTCACCTATACTCACATAATAACCTCTCCCTTCTAAGTATGACCTGGACCATTTGAGGACCATTTCAGAAAACCCAACCCAATTTTCTAGCCTGTCAAGAAGTATGTTGTGGTCAACAGTGTCGAATGCAGCACTGAGGTCGAGTAGTACCAGAATTGATGTTTTGCCTGTATCTGTATTGAGGCGAATATCATTTATCTTTATGAACGCTGTCTCTGTGCTGTGATGCGGTCGGAAACCAGATTGAAAATTGTCAAAGTATCCGTTTGAGCTCAAGAATTTGTTCAGCTGATTGAAAACAACTTTTTCAATGATTTGAGATTGGTCTATAGTTGCTTAATATGGTGTTATCCAGGTTTCTCTTTTTCAGGAGAGGCTTAACTACTGCAGTTTTAAGGGAGTTTGTAAAAGTCCCAGAAAGAAGTGAGCCGTTTACCACTTCTAGGAGATCTGCTTCTAAACAGTTAAACACACTTTTGAAAAAAGAAGTGGGGAATGTGTCCAAGGCGCAGGTTGATGTTTTAAGGTGCTGTACCGTTTCTTCTAAAATTTTACCATCAATTGCTTCGAAATCAATCATAGTAACTTTCTGAGGTTGTGGTCTGATCTGACTCACCCCAGAGCAACTCAAGGATGTGCTGATCGCATTTCTGATATTATTGATTTTCTCGGAGAAGAAGGAAGCAAACTCACTGCATTTGCTGTCTGAGAGCATTTCATTGGGAATGTGACTTGGGGGGTTTGTTAGTCTCTCTACAGTAGCAAAAAGAGTGTGCGTGTTGTTTATGTTTCTGTTTATAATATTTGAAAAGAAGGTCTGTCTAGCTTTGCCTAGTTCCATATTGAAAGCACGAAGACTGTCTTTATAGATGTTATAATGGACTACAAGTTTTGTCTTTTGCCACATGCATTCAGATTTCCTGCATTGTCTTTTCGTTAATTGCACTGCTGTTGAGTTTCTCCAAGGTGCTTTTTGTTTGCCACTCTTTTTTCTGACTTTCACAGGAGCAATATCATCAATTACACTCTTAACTTTTGAGTTAAAAGAGTCAAGGAGAAAATCAACAGAGTCTGCAGATATGCTTGGTGTTAGAGATATAGCCTTCATAAACAGCACACTAGTGTTCTCATTTAAGCATCTCTTTTTGACAGAGACAGATCTAGTTTCAATGGCAGGAGAGATTGATATATCAAAGAAAATACAGAAATGATCAGACAGTGCCACATCCTTAATAACTATCGATTAAATATTTAGCCCCTTACTGATGAGTAAATCTAGGGTGTGTCCACGATCATGTGTGGGTCCGTGTACATGTTGTATCAAATCAAAAGTGTTAAGAACAGTCATGAGATCTTTTGTTATACTGGATTCAGCATTGTCAATGTGAATGTTAAAATCCCCAGCAATAGCAAAACAGTCATACTCAGATGAGATTGCTGATAACAGCTCTGTAAAGTCATCAATAAAGGCCGGAGAATATTTTGGAGGCCTATAAATAATGATAAGCAGGATGCGTGGAGCACCTTTTAGCACAATGCCCAGATATTCTAGAGACAAATAGTCACCAAATGATACTTGCTTACATTGATAGACATCTTTAAATAGAGCAGCTAAACCTCCACCCCTCCTGACTGCTCTGCAGACACTCATAAAAGTAAAGTTAGGAGGGGCTGTTTCATTGAGGACTGTTGCACTGCAGCTGTCTTCTAGCCACATTTCATTTAGAAGCAAAAAATCTAGGTTGTTTGTGGTTATTAAGTCGTTCACTAGAAATTATTTGTATTTAAGTGAACGGATGTTTAAAAGTGCTAACTTAACAGTATTCATTTCAATTTTTTCACCCACAGTAATATTAGTTTGACAAGTAACAGGCCGCAGATTAGATGAGTTTGCCATACGGCCTGAGAAGGCCTTAGACTTTCTATCATGTAACAGAACAGAAATAGAGAAAGAGACAGGTACAATGCCCCCTTTAATGCAAAACAACCTTTAATGGAAATGTTATTCCGCGGTGGCTGTGGCCTCTTTCAGCAAGATAATGAGCACTGTAACAAAGCAAAAATGGTTCAGGAATGGCTTGAGGAGCACAACAACGAGTTTGAGGTGTTGACTTGGCCTCCAAATTCCCCAGATCTCAATCTAATTGAGCATCTGTGGGATCTGTGCTGAACAAACAAGTCCGATCCATGGATGCCCCACCTCGCAACTTACAGGACTTCTGCTAACATTTTGGTGCAAGATACCACAGCACACCTTCAGGGGTCTAGTGGAGTCCACACCTTGACGGGTCAAGACAAAAATAACAACATATTTGGTGGTCTTTTAATGGTCTTAACCATTTTAATAACAAATCACTGTTCAGGAAAATAGAAAAGAATTGACAAAGAATCGCATAGATACTATAGATAAAGTAACATAGCACGGTCTAGCCTTCCCCAACTTGGAGACAGCTTTTTACAGGAAGAAGAGTAATTGTTGTTCACTGAGTAGTTGAAAAAATGTCTCTCAAAAATATTCACTTTAGGGTTCAAATCTGGACTCTTGACCAGGCCAAAATACGAGCCTGATGAACTTATTCTCAAGCAACTTCTTGGTTGTCAATTTGGCCAGGAGCATTGTCTTGTTGAAAAATAACATCTGATCATTCCTCTTTAGACTTTTCATTTGTGGGAAGCAAGCCATTCTGCAATATTCTTCTGTCCTCCAAAGCATTAAATTACTTTTCACAGTGAAATAGCTCACCAATACCAGCAGCTAAAAGGCTCCCAACACAATGACACCTCTTCCTCCTTGCTTCACTGTGCTGAATTTATTATTATATTTCTCACCAAATTTTTTAAAGACACCACTCTGGAGCATCACCATGCAACTCATGTTTTATTGTGATTCATCACTCCACAAAACTCTGCTGAACTACTTTGAATCAAACTTCCCTTATTCTGCCAAAACCTTAATTTGCCATGATGTTTTTCTGAGACACCAAATGCTTAAATTTTTAGAGCATTTGCTTAAATTTTGCTGACCGATATATATATATATATATATATATATATATATATATATATATATATATATATATGTGTGTGTGTATGTGTGTACAGTATATATGAATACAGTGTATACATACATGCACACACAAAATACATATATACATAACATTACATTGTCAAAAATATAAACATAAAATAGAGAATTGCGTACAACATGGGTTAAGAATATGTTGGTTCTTTATGTTAACAGCATGCATGCATTCTCATGACAGCACATAAACTAATGAGGTTACATTTGGCTAATTAACTAAGTCAGCAAATCATTGTGACACAAAGATCACATCTTGGTTTGGAAACTATAGGGAAACTTTTGTCCAGTTAACGGTTGTTGCTATCTTTTGTCATGCATTAATTAAGCTGTTCATTATGTTATTATATCATTACAACAACAAAAAAACTGAAAAAGGTATGGTAAAAAAAAAATATATATAGCATAAAAAATATTATATATATATAAAAATAACCATACCATTTTCAGTTCAGTTCAATTTTTTTTATTTTTTTTTATGATGCAACAAATAAATACATAGCGTTTATTTCAGCACTGACAGAATGAGGTGATAACTGACCTGTAAAAGGCTGAATCTGAAATGATTAATTCTGCTAAACATGGAATAAACATGACAAGGAAACACTGCTAAGATGGGCTACTTTCACATCAAATTTATTTTAAACCTGTAAAGCAATGACAGATACTGCTACACTCTGTCTGAATTACAGCTGAAGAGTTGATCGCTATGGTTATATAGTGAATATAGACACATTGTTTTGTGTTTAGTTGCTCTCTCAGTTCCAAAATCAAGTTTGGTGCCATTTGTTTGCCATTATAATAATGCCCATAATAAACCTTGATCTCCTTTCTGTTGGCCTTTTCAGTTCGAGAGATAATTTTTTCGCAGCCCATTAACAGAGCGTGGCCAGCATGGCTGGTGTTAATAGTTGTTTAGTGACCGTGACACTCAGCTTTATAACTGTCTGTTTATCAAGAGAGAGGTTGCACCCCAGTCCATAATGGCCTGCATTCAGTGATTGCTGCCACACTGTTGGTGCATTAATTTAATTCATGCCACTGCAAAAGTTATTTTGGATGAGTGCATTTATTTATTTATTTATTTTTCCATGCATTTATTTTATTTTTTTATCATTAATATTTGTAGGAATACTTCCTTTTTATTATTTTTATATGGATGCCCCCCCCCCCCCCCCCCCCCCCCAAACAAAAAATATCCTCAGTCACAGCTCTGAATATTGTTATGTAGCTTAAGGCTTGTATTTAAAACCACTGAATAAATTCAATCAAATTATTTTAATTGAGTGCTGGATCAGTAATTACAGGTTGAAGTCATTTAAACTGCCCTGGAAGTCATGTGATCGTGGGCATATTAAAAGTTTATGTCCGAGATAAAATTAATGAAGAGGATTGTAATCTTTTGACTGCCTGAAAGAATGTAGAGATGTGACTTGAGCTATGTGGAGAATGCCTCATTTTCGATAGTCAAATGTGCGAAAAGAAAAAAAAAATTTCACCAGAACCCCCGGCTGATGCCCTCATTTGCACCTGGGTCTGTGCCGTACGCCAAGGCAAATGTTAGGTAACTTTAAATGCCACCAACCCTGTCAGGGACGCATGCGAATTATGAGATGTGTGTGACAGCAGAACCGTAGCTATAATCCTGTTTACCCATATCCGCATCTTCTTGTCACAAAACATAAACGCAAGGAAGAGCGGTTCGAGGGGCGTTTGGGGAGGAAATAACCTCGCACGTGTGCGCCAGTCGGATGCAGGGACATCTTCGCAACGCATAATTCAATATGACTAATCACGGTGGCCACTGCCAACTCAGGAGCTTCTCTGACAATCTCAACCCAGCGGTATTTTGATAAAGCCAAAAAACTGTGAGAGGGGGAAACAGGGCCAGATGTAGTTGGGGCACGTACCTGGGAAGTGCTGCATCTCGGCTGGGCACCTGTCCATGCCCGGCTCCCTGAGCTTAATCCTCCATTCACAGCTCTGGAGAAAGCTGGCTCCCAGGCCCAGCTCCTCTCTCTCTCTCCTCATCATGTGGCTCTCGCCCTGCTAATCGGCATGCCAGAAAGCAGCCTACAAAAGGCAGCAGGAATTTACAGTAATAATCGGCCAGGAAATAAGCAGCACCTATGTGTTATTGAACACACAGGGGCTTACGAAAATTGATCGTAATGGCTTTCATCACCATTACTGATGCTTCATGCCTCACTTGCAGGTATTGTGAGAAAAGCAGGTCATGTCTTAATCTCTTTGCCGTACCCGTATAAGGGCATAATCCCATATGCACTGGTATTGAGGTGAATTTGCATATCTTGGGAGGATTGGAGTGTGTGATATATCATTGAACAGGCATATTTTCAACTACTTAGCATTACTTAGCATGGTTGTACTTTATGTTTTTTTTTCTCAGTCTAACGGACAGTAAATTGCTAGTTTGTGGTCTTTCCTTTCATGTTTTATAGGCCAATGTAAATTTGTTATATATACAGGTGCTGATCATATAATTAGAATATCATCAAAAGGTTGATTTATTTCACTAATTCCATTCAAAAAGTGAAACTTGTATATTATATTCATTCATTACACACAGACTGATATATTTTAAAAGTTTATTTCTTTTAATTTTGATGATTATAACAGACAACTAAGGAAAATACCAAACTCAGTATCTCAGAAAATTTTAATATTGTGAAAAGGTTCAATATTGAAGACACCTGGTGCCACACTCTAATCAGCTAATTAACTCAAAACACCTGCAAAGGCTTTAAATGGTCTCTCTGTCTAGTTCTGTAGGCTATGGGGAAGACTGCTGACTTGACAGTTGCCCAAAAGACGACAATTGACAGCTTGCACAAGGAGAGCAAGACACAAAAGGTAATTGCAAAAAAGTCTGGCTGTTCACAGAGCTCTGTGTCCAAGCACATTAATAGAGAGGCGAAGGGAAGGAAAAGATGTGGTAGAAAAAAGTGTACAAGCAATAGGGATAACCGCACCCTGGAGAGGATTGTGAAACAAATCCCATTCAAAAGTGTGGGGGAGATTCACAAAGAGCTAGAGCTGGAGTCAGTGCTTCTAGAACCACTACGCACAGACGTAAGCAAGACATGGGTTTCAGCTGTCACATTCCTTGTGTCAAGCCACTCTTGAACAACAGACAGCATCAGAAGCGTCTCGCCTGTGCTAAAGACAAAAAGGAAAAAAAGTGGTCCAAAGTTATGTTCTCTGATGAAAGTAAATTTTGCATTTCCTTTGGAAATCAGGGTCCCAGAGTCTGTAGGAAGAGTGGAGAAACACACAATCCCCGTTGCTTGAGGTCCAGTGTAAAGTTTCCACAGTCAGTGATGGTTTGGGGTGCCATGTCATCTGCTGGTGTTGGTCCACTGTGTTTTCTGAGGTCCAAGGTCAACGCAGCCATATACCATTAAGTTTTAGAGCACTTCATGCTTCCTACTGCTGACTAACTTTATGGAGATGCAGATTTCCTTTTCCAACAGGACTTGGCACCTGCACACAGTGCCAAAGCAACCAGTACCTGGTTTAAGGACCATGGTATCCATGTTCTTAATTGACCAGCAAACTCATCTGACCTTAACTCCATAGAAAATGTATGGGGTATTGTGAAGAAGGAAGATGCGATATGCCAGACCCCACAATGCAGAAGAGCTGAAGGTCACTATCAGAGCAACCTGGGCTCTCATAACACATGAGCAGTGCCACAGACTGATCAACTCCATGCCACACGCCACATTTTCAATTTCTGCAGTAATTCAGGCAAAAGGAGCCCCAATTAAGTATTGAGTGCTACATGCTCATACTTTTCATGTTCATTCTTTTCAGTTGGCCAAGATTTCTAAAAATCCTTTCTTTGTATTGGTCTTAAGTAATATTCAAATTTTATGATATACTGAATTTGGGATTTTCCTTAGTTGTCTGTTATAATCATCAAAATGGAAAATTTCTCAGTCTGTGTGTAATGAATGAATATAATATACAAGTTTCACTTTTTGAATGGAATTAGGAAAATAAATCAATTTTTTGATGATATTCTAATTGACCAGCACCTGTATATTAATCGCTCGTCTTTGATTTGGCGCATAGCCTAACCTTTAATTATTGTCAATGCAGTTTGGTACAGTTTAAACTATACAGAACATTTGATTTAAATTCTGGCATGTGTGGAAAGGTTTAAAACATGCGCGTTACAACTAACCCCACGTTAGGTTGTGTCCCGCTCTCCCCTACGTCACATGGCCTTAGGTGAGTGCTCGGCATAATAATCTCTTTCTAATATCAAACATCACCAAGTTTCAGGCTGTGGATGAAGTTCCTGAAATGTGAATCATCTCAAACTTAACCGTTGGCCATTGTTGGAGAGGTCAACAGAAGCACATTAGCTAATTGGAGATTGGCATTTTCTAATTAGTTTTAAGGATGACAAGAACAAAGAACACAGGTTTTCTGCACTCTATTCATTGCCTACTGCTTTGTGCGCTTGGACTGAGGGAAAGTGTGCTTTGAATGTAATTACTTATTATAAAGAAATCCACCTTAATGCATCTTTGCGGAAATAACTAAAGAATTTCAGTCAGGACAATGTGCCCTATCTGCACTATCCTCACTTTCTAACAGGGAGGATAATGGTGTATCCTCAGAGTCATTAAGACTTTATCTTTGCTGTTGATTAGGAGCTGAAGTCAATAAACTTGGTCAGTGGTTAGTACAGAAAGGTTATCAGTATTTAATAATTCACAGTGTTCTGACAATAAAAAGCATGTACAATAAAAAATACGTGGACCCACTTTATATTAGGAGGCCTTAACTACTATGTACTAACATTTTAATTAATCATTTGATACAATGCACTTATTGTGTACATACGTTTTTACATTGTACTTACATTTAAAAAAAAAAACCTGCATGTAATTACATCTGTAATTAATTTCTGTAGTTACATTTGTAATTACACAGTTGACACTTCCCTTACACCTAACCCTACCCTTAAACTTACCCATACCACCACACCTGTCCCTAACCCTACCCGTATCCCACCTCAATATCAGCAAAGGTGTTTTGCAATACAATTTGAACATAGTAAGTACATTGTACTTATTTACTGATGTAAGTACATAGTAGTTAAGGCCACCTAATATAAAGTGGGGCCAAATACGTTAATTGTTGTTAATAAAGGAACGACAAAAGGTAAAATGTTTTTAAAGTCTCTTATGCTCACGAATGCTGCATTTATTTAATCAAAAATACACTAAAACAGCAATAGGACAGCATTGGCAACTAGTTGTCTCAACTTGTCAGAAAAAGGAAATACACCCTTGAAAGGGAAAGCTGGGTCTTTGAAACTTGTAAAGCTTTAAGATAAAGCTGGCAGGTTATTACACTTTTCAATTCCAGAGTCAAATATAAAAATTTCTATTATAAGGACAATTAATTACCTTGCAAAATGGCAAATGTGCATCCTTGTCAGGTGGAGTGTACTCTGATGGCCTTTCCTCAAACACTGGACGGGCAGATTTGATCTCTGCTAATGGTTCTTCTGGAAAGGGTAATTACGCCATGGTCAAAGCTAATTTGCTCTCTGCCAGATGAACTGTTGTATTTTATTGTAGGCTGACATTTGAAAGTAATTATGGTACTGTTGACCCTGGACCATTCCGGTTTGTAGCACTGTCTTTGGTGGCCTGGCTCTCTCTTTCTCTCTGTTTCTCTCTCACTCTAGTTCCTTGGCTGGTAGTCAGAATTGTAACAAGCCAATGACACGGACCAGGAACACCATATGGGGCTCCGGTGTGCAGCCCAAATGCACTTGCTCCGGCTTCATCAACACCCGCCATTGAACACGAAGCAAGTGGCGCGTGATTTTCGTCCATGTCTCATCTCTATTCGCTATTCTGTGTAGATCCATGTATCAGTAAGTGTGCCATTATGTGCATCAGTGATCACCTCCATGTGGCCTTATTGCTGGGGAATTAAAATAAGCAAAAGGTCACACCGGGTTTCCCTCCCAGTATTGCTCGCTCCAAATGAAGTGCCGATGAGAGCAATTATGGATATTTTACATTGGCTCTCACTTTTCAGTGGGTGAATACAGCAACAAATAGAAATCAATGTGCATAGCTTTACTAGGGGCAATACATATTTATACAAAAACAGAAGTTTTTTTTTTTCACATGCTGTAGTGTTGATATTCTTAGTTCACTGAATGTAGTCAAATAGCCGTTGATCTCTCATGCTGCATATGTTATTATGCCTAATGTAATAGTGCTTTCTTAAAGGGATAGTTCACTCTGAAATAAAAATGATGTAGGCCTACTATAACTATGGCTGACTATAGCTGAATTGTCAGCAGCCATTACTCCAGATTTCACTGTCACACAATCCTTCAGAAATCATCCTAATGTGCTGATTTGGTGCTCAAGAAAATGGTTTTGCTTGATAATATTTAAAAAAGTCTGTATTCTTTGATGAATAGAAAGTTAAAAAGAACTGCATTTATTAGAAATACAACTATACATGTTGTTTCTGGCACGTTTTATCAATTTAATGGGTACTTGCTGAATCAAAGTATTCATTTATTAAAAAAAAAAAAAAAAAAAAATCATTATAGTGTATCCCACAGTCATGTGCAAACTTGATCAATTCTAAAGAAATAATGAAAAGAAAAAATATTTAAAAAAAATAGATAAATACTCAATATAACACTATATATACACTGTTTCTTCTCTATCCATATAAATATCCCAGCTCTGTTAGTTAGCGGCAGATTAATTCATCCTGTGTCTTTGTTAAATTGCAAGACATTTTAATCAGTGGCGGGAATTATGTTAGTCCATTGGTAATGATCGCTGACAAATGGTGCCACAATTGAGCCTCAAAGTCGGGCATTAGCTAGCGTGACAACCTCCAGCACTGAAATCGCCGGAACATCACAATCCCAGGTAGCCTTGCCAAGTTTTCTTAATTCGTGACACATTAGGTTCCTTAGGCCGGAGCGGGGCTATTATTATTTGCCTTTATTTCTCTCGTGCTCCGTCATTCTCGCTATCTCTCATTGGCCATCCTCACACCGAATGTAATAAAGACTGACACTTGTGACACTTCAAACATGTAGCCACCAACAGCTCCGTGACAACAAAAGGAGTTCTCGGAGCAACACAAATTAATAGTGGGGGAGAAAGAGGGCTTGCTTGGGCCAGCTCAGCAGGTGTGCTCCCACATCTTTGCACCTCTTAACACCCCCTCTCATTCTGCCTGACACGTCGGACAATGGCACAAAAAGTCCTTTACTGACGTCTGCACAATGAGCCAGGCGCATAGACAGACCAATCTTTTTTTGTGCCGCTGCTGTTTGCGGGAATACGTCGGGGTAAACACTCTCCATTGTGAGCCAGCTGCACTCGAGAACAAAAAATGATGAAAGTAGAAATCTGAAAGGCCTGGGATTGAGACCATAGCTGGATTTGACAGTTCTTACCTGAGAGACTGACAACCGCTTTAGCGTGCACTTATCTCTGTTTGGATTTTGCATTTTAAATGCATTTCTCTAATCAAGCTCATTAGCATAATATCGTTAGAGTTGTCTTAGTATGCATTCATAACTAATAATGTGTACGCCCACATTTTTTCTCCCAAAATGAGGTCTTGTTTGAACTTATTCAGATAAGTAATCCACTAGCCACTTATTTGATTTGTGCAACACTAAACAATTCGATTTGGGGATCAAAGCTCCGTTCAATTCTATAAGCAATGGGGGGTGTAAGTGAATACGAAGGCCCACTGAGCATTGAATAGCTCTCAATTCCCCCTCTGTTTGTCCTTCCATACAGCCACATGCTAACAGAGCCGGGACAGAGCTCATCATATGGTATGGAGTGACACCAACAATGCAGCCATGTGATCCCGAGGTGTGCTGTATGTTGCGTTTTAGATCCCTCTTAATCACGACAGTTAATTCGTTTACAATGAATGCAATTAATGCACCTAAAATCCACAATTGAGCGCTCAGGCATTCCATTATGCTACTCATATGTGGCTTACCCTCATCCATTAAAGCCAATATTAAGTTAAAAAGAGCGTATTTGTAATTGGTTACGTTAATACTATGAAGTATTTGCTAGTGCCTGTGTGCCTTCAAGTAAATGTGTAAGTGTGTTTCTCTAAATCCACCTAAACGGATGACTAATTTTACCAAAATGATTTTCTGGTGAGCTCCACACTTCTTAATCACCTTATGATATTTAAAAATACCCTTTTATGACTGGATTTTCCTTTTTTGGAAATCAGCTAACAAAGACTGTCCCCCAGTGTACTACAAATCTGCATTAAATTCAATTAAAACTATGCCAGTTTCATGCTACCGAGTATCACCTATCAGATTGTGAGTGTATCTGTTGAGTGCATGCATGTTCTCAACTTTTTTTAATGACTGCTGTTTAACCTTTTTATGGACTTGCTCTACGACTTGGGTAAGACACATCTTTTTCCTTACAGCTTTCTGTGTTTTGAGGTCTAATCCATATTTGGCTTGGATGAGGCTCATCGAAAAATGGTTCTCTAATTCATCTCGCAATCAACCAACCATATAATTTAAATACTTCTTTGGGAATTAGTGTAATGTTATGATAATTATGCTATGATTTGGTGTAATAATTTCGCTCTGCTTAAAAAAAATGGCAGTATAAAAGAGTGCGTAATAGGAGAATTTTAATTGCTTAATAAATTGTTGGAAAATAAAATGAAGAGGGATCGGAAATGGTGCTCGGAGCTGCCGCTTCATTTGACCCGCTACATCTACAATCAATCATAAAATGAGTAAACATAGACAATTGTGCTTTTTCTTCTTTATTTTTATGTGCTAGAGGAATGAGGACAGGAGATGGGATGGATACAGTGTACAGCAGAAGTATAGAATAGCTTGCTGAGTCAATGGAAGAGGCCAAGGCAAGTCAAAGGTTGGAGGGATTAAGCTTTCATTTCCTGTTTCTCTACGCTGGGTCTGTTTTGCATCCAGGGAACCTCCCTGGCGTCCTGCTGCTTTTTGAGTTTGTATAGTAGACCTTGCAAGGGCCTTGGTCCGGTTTTGCATCTTGACTGCAAAGTCAGTGCTACAAACATCAATTTGAGAATTGAATTGAACATGAATTGAGATATCAACTTTCCCTTGAGCTTTTTATATATAAAAGGTCAAAGTAATATAAGAATATCCAGTAAGTTTCAGAGCTGAAAACGTCCTTGTTAGTCAAAGAAAAGCTTTTATAGACACCAGGCCCAGCAAACGATCGATCTCAGAATATGCCACACCTTAACGTCATCGTGTGGTGAAGCACCGCCTCAACAGAAGAAGAACAATGCCTGATTCTGTAGCCCCGCCCACCGACTCGTGCCACTAACATGACATAGGCCTACATAAAGCTAAACCGCATCGAATTTCAAAGTAGTAAACATACCACATACAGTAAGTTTCATTCAGATTCCAATATTATGAATGCATGGAAGAACTTTATTTATTTATTTATTTTTTTTAAGATTTTTTTATTATGATAGGACAGTAGGTAGACAGGAAGCGTGGTGGGAGAGAGAGAGAGGGACGGGATCGGGAAAGGTCCACGAGACGGGACTCGAACTCGGGTCGCCCGAAGCGCAACAGCGCTATATGTCAGCGCACTGCCCACGAGGCTATTGGTGCTGACAACTTTATTTTTAATGAATATCCAGCTCACGTGGGGAAGACATTGCGTGTCTGTTCCTTATACCACGGATACCACGGATTCGTTTGTAAACAAGAGACTGGATTTGCAGACAGGATGAGATTACATGAATGAATGAAGCAACACACTAATGTGAGTAAAAAAAATTTTTTATTTTTATTTGTGATAGTATTCCATTTTTACAGATAGTATTGATTATGTGTACATGTCTAACGGAACATACCTTAGCACGCTGTCAAAGGCTGATTAATCCTTTATTGTGGTGTTGTGGTTCATTGCGATTCGGGATCAGACTCGGACATGTTTATGGGCCAGTGCTCGCAAAGCCCAACATCCCTGGGCTATGTGTTTTCCAGATGGGCTTCCAAAACATCTTAAATAGTAGGGCTGGGTATTGACACAAACTTCCCAATTCGATTCGATTTCGATTCACAAGCTTTCGTTTCGATTCGATTTTCGATTAAATTCAATATCGATTATTTTGGATATGTATCAGGTATAATACATGGAAAATGTTCTCAAGGAAAACAAATTTCTGAACTAATGTTGTAAACTATGGGAGTCAGTTGATACTATATTAGCCTACGAATAGTTCACTCTCTTGACTTGATATTTGAAGGGCGTCCGCGCGTGTGTGTGTGTGTACGGTTCAGTTATATTCATCGATTGGGTGGGCCAAGTAACGTTAATAAAAAAATAACATTCCAATCAATCGTGGGTGGATGAGAGATGAATCATTGTGTTTGTTTGATAAAGACATTGTGCGAGCCCTGTGGGCGATTCATTCCGGTTGCTGTTTCCCCACTGACCACAGGGGAGCTGAAGCTCATTAAATATGTAAATCTTATCCAATCCTAGCCGTGGGCATTTACTTCCAAGTCTTCAGTGCAGCGCGCCCATTAAAACTGAGTGTTTCTTGAGGGAGCCTCAAAACCAGTGCAGAAAATAGCCTATTATTCATTATGATGTTTTTGAATGTAAAAACCATGCGCACGTCATAAGTTGACCTCAGACAACAGTATAACAAAATTAAAAAAGCCAGTTCATGAGCCCTTTAATTAGTCCAATCATTGGTGTCACATGACCTCTCAGAACTCATTCCATGACTAGAACATGTCCAGACTGCCAGCAAAAATCTGATGTTCTTGCATACCCACATTTTATCCAGATGGGTTTTTGAAAGTCTGGACAGCAAAAAACAAACACAAAATCAGTTTTTTCCCCCCAAATCTGATTCAGTCCACATTTGGAGGTGGTTTGAAATGTGATTTTAATCAGATTTTTACAGATGTGTCTCAGTCTGGACACTCTAGCTACTCTAAAACAAGTGAAGGAAATCTGGACGTATTCATATGGTATTCAAATTCTGTGTCCAAAACTTTCGGCCATGACTACAGCACGAAACATCACAATATACAGTATATATATAAGTTAGATCAGTCAACTTTGCTGCACAGCAACTCAACAAGAGCGCTTATTTGGAGAATGAGATTATATACGTGGGTATGCTGCGTTGTTACCAAATGGTTAGGGTTAGGGTTTCCAGTCTGCCTGAAAAGATCTGATTTGAGAAAATATCAGATTACCCTGCTGAACATAGCCTAATATGCTAATTTGGTGCACAAGAAACCTTTCTTATTATTAATACAGTTATTACACAGTTATAAAACAATTGTGTTGCTTCATATTTTCAAAAAACTTTGAATAATAAAAAGTAAAAAAAAAACAGCATTTATCTGAAATAGAAATATTTTATAACATTATGAATGTCTTTATTGTGTATATACACTGGTTGGTACACACAATGCATGTTATGGAGTGATAATGCCTGTCCAAGCTTCTATGTTAAGTTTTGTGCTAACCATGCAGGACACTGTCCATGTTTCACCACATAATCCATCAGAGTGAAAGTGGTTAGAAATGGCAGACGATTTGTACTGACACTCTTTCTGGCTTCTAACTATATAGTCACCCCTGCCATGCTATAGCAGTGCATGTTGGCCTAACAGTAAGTGGGAAGTGCAATGCAAGGGGTTTGAAAAAAATTATTAGCATTGCATTGATTGATGGGTCTTGTCTCCAAGTAATCCTGTTGCTCTTCAAGTATTCAGTACATTGACAATGTCTTTATTTTCAGCACATCAATATGTCTGAATGAAGTTTGGTTCAAGGTCGCTGAGCTCTACTTGTTCTTGTTCACCACAAAGGGTGAGCGCATTTAATGCAAGCATATTGTAAAGCTCGCATATGACTTTAATTTCCAGTCTGGGATCACAAAAGAAGATGTGGAAATTGCATGGCTGTACACACTCTACACACTACCATATTTCCTTGTCTATTCTGCTCACTACTAACCCCTTGGAGACAGAAAATCCATTACAAAGGAGTGACACTCATGGTAAAATGCTCCCAAAGCTTGGGATGTGTTGTTGAGGTCTCTATCCTGCTATCAGCGGGAGCACTGGCAGACTTTTTCACCTGCCTAAATCCCACTGCATTACACCCTCAACATCCGGGTCCCTTTGCCGCTGACCTGAATAGACAATGCAGTGTGCTTAGAAAGAGAATCACAGAAACTACATCTCCTGCTTTTTATGCATAAAGAAATGTTGCAAAAATTGTGTGTGGATGTCAAAAGTTAATGAGAATTTCAGGTGTTTTGGAATATTTTTGAATGATATATGATTTATTATATTATATTATATTATATTATATTATATTATATTATTACATTACATTACATTACATTACATTACATTACATTACATTACATTACATTACATTATTTTTCACTGACCACCCTCAATAGAACTTAAAATGGTGGTAAATGGAACTGACAATTAAGGGCCTTTTTACATCTGGTCACTTTATGTGCTTTCTCTGATCGGCTAGCTATGCGATCGTGAAAAGACCAGGTATAAATGCCATTAAATCCAATCACTCAAACCACTTCTTGAGATAATCTGAGATGTATTCCAGAAGAAACTGGACCAGTGTAAATGCAGCTGGTTGTTGAAACCACATATGTACATTTTACTCCTCCCAAAATAACGTGTATGACGACGCTACCGCAACACGCTTTGCCGCAGATGAATTGCCGTGTATCTCTCCAGCAAGCCAACGCACAAACTGCCGCAAACTGAAAGTAAGTTGCAGGCTCTAAACACACAATCATCTTCATTAAAAGTGAGACTATATGATATTACCATATGTATGCCACTCTTTCTCCTATTGCGGTCTTTGATCTTGAAATTAGCTGATGATAAAAAAATCACATTTAAGTGGCCAAGTGTAAACCGTTTTAACAAATCAGATAGATATCCTATTAGTAAAAATGCATGAAGTGACCAGGTGTAAAGGCTTATTATAGATTGTTATTTATTCACAAGGCTAATTATACATATTGCGTTATTAATTCTTAGTTTTTGTATCAAGTGTGTGCATCCAATAAAAAATAAATGTTTAATAGTTTCAAAACATTTCAATTTTAAATAAAAAAATTATATTCATCAAAGAATGAAAAATGTACCATGGTTATCAACAGAAATATGAAGCAGCACAATTGTTTTCAACCGAGACAATAAGAAATGTTTTTGAACCCCAAATAAGCATATTCGAATGTGAAGTAGAATCTGAAGTAATGACTGTTGAATATTCAGCTTTTTCTTCACAGAAATAAATTACATTTTATCATATATATCAAAATAGAAAACATAATCAAGCTCCAAAAATGCCTTGCATATTGTGGGATCTGTAATGTCACATGGGCAAATACATTTGCATATGACTGACTTTAGAGCAAGACATAAAGTAGATGAATAGTTTACATCATCACAGTATAGGCCCTGCCCACTGGTGCTTAGTTGCTTAATGGCTCACACTTGTCTACACCAGACCTGAATGTCACATCGCAGATCAATTCAGACAGAGGGTCCGAATAAGGGATCAAAATATGTATATATACACATATATTTGTGCAAATATATATATATATATATATATATATATATATATATATATATATATATATATATATATATATATATATATATATATATATTTGCACAAATATATGTGCAACTGGGTACAGTTTAAGGCTTGATTGACAAGTGTTTTATACAAGTACAATGTTCTCATTGAAGCACCCAACATCGAGTGGCCAGGCTGAGTAGGGTACAGAGAGTGACTAGAGGTACACGGCTCAATTTTAAACTGATTAATCGGCTCCCCTCTGAGACAGAGCCACACAAAGGCAAGGAAAGCCAAAAAAAGTGAAAATACTCAAAAGCTATAGCTTATGATAAAGTGCGGTAGAGATCACTATAGTGAAACTATTGGTGGCATAAGTTGCTGCAAATATCAAACTAACCAGCCCAACAGACCAGTAAAATCCAAACATTTACGCAGTGCTAAAGAGATGTACATTTTCACGGATGACTTAATTTGGTGTGAGAAAGCTGGCGACTCCTCTGAAGTGCTGCCTCTCCCCCTGGTCCTCTGAGCTGCGATGTGACCTTCATCGTCACTCCACCTGCAGGAAGCCATGTTTGATTCTCTGTCCACCGAGACGCCTGCTTGACAGCAGAATGGTATCATAGGACCCGAGTGGAGGAATTTCTCTTTCTCTGTCATCATTAAGGGGCGTCCCCCCACAGTGAGGGGAATGAAAAGTACGATTTAATGTTCTCACGAGAGTGGCAGGAGAAGAAAGGCTCAAAGCCTCGCACGCTGCTTTCTGAGTGGGTCACTCTAGCCCTTGCAGCGAATGGGATGTCCCTGTGGAATTTGCCATAGACTTGCCTGAAAAGAAAGGGATTAAGGCCCTTTTAAGGATGGAAATGTAACAAAAGAGCACTTTTATGATGTAGCAGCATAAAATGAGGGCCTCCATTGTGGCGCTGATTGCAAAAGATCTTTGAAATGAGGCGGCCCGCGATGTGTTCCCCATCCCCTGCGGGCGTTAGTGGTTTCTACAAAATGACTTGTCTACATTAGAGGCACTGTGGCTCGCCTTCAAGAGGCAAAGTACAAGATTATTGGGTTGTTTCTGTTTTCCTGCTTCGTCGCTCTCTCTCGCGCTCTTCGTCTCACCTCTCCGCCCATTCTCCGAGCACGTCAGATGGAGGTTGGGTCCCAGTGAAAGTTGGTTAATTTAGAGAGAGTGCATAATTAGCTTCCCCCGCAGGCAAGCGCCCCTCTCTCCCTTTGCTTGTGTCCATCACTTTAAAGCACTCTACCACTGCAGCCATAAGAAAGGGCAAGGGAAAGTTGTCAGATGATCATTTTTAATTAATTTTAAATGTCTTAAAAATTTAATATATTCAAATATTTATTATATTATTTAATAATTATATTATATAATAGTGTCACATTTGGTGCTCAAGCAATATATATATATATATATATATATATATGTATGTGTGTGTGTGTGTGTGTGTGTGTGTGTGTGTGTGTGTGTGTGTGTGTTATATTGGTACATTATTGTGTTTAAACAGCCATCATTCTACTGTCTAGAGCACTGAGACATTATGTGAAAAATCAGGTCATTTAAGAGAATTGGCTGATGTAATATAGTTTTAATGTTAAAATTTACATTAAAACTACATAGATGCAGCACAGCGAATGCAGCTCTGCATTGCATTCAACATGCAACCAACAAGAAAAGGCAGGTCAGGAATTTACAGGCTGCTGCTTTTGTTGCTTAGAGGAATACAGACATGTGAACACTAGAGGGGGAGCTTAGCCATGGTGGATGCAGAATCGCTCAGGGGTCTGACATGGGGTCTTCCTTCTAGTCTCCCATTGACTCGACCCCAAGCAGGAGGGACTGGGGGGGTCAAAGATCACAGGAGCACGAGGAGCACAGGGCCTGGGTTTTATTGTTGTTCTCTCTGAGACCGGCAAAGGATGCGTTTGCTGAAATTGTGTGGGCTGGTGAACTTTTTTACATTAATTCCAGTATGACTTTCTTGTATGGGAGTGGAAATGAGAGAGTGTGAGAGTGTGTGCACATTTGTGTGTGTGGGACCCTCGTATTGAGCAGTAGATAGAGTAGGGAGGGATTTACGCTGTTTTGTGAGAAGGAGTGAAGTTTTAGTCCTCTCCACACTGAGATACAGAGCTTTTAAAACCCCTCTGGAGGCTCGCTAATATCAGGAAAGGGATTATTACTATAGCCCTCCCCTTCGCTCTCTCCACACGTCTATTCCTCTGCTATCATTTAAATGTCTGAGGAATAATTGAATGAATTATAATAAAATTTTGAAAAATTCATTGACTCGGCCGCTGCCACGAGTGAGCGAGAGCATTTTCTTTCATTTTAGCTGTGCAAGACATGACATTTGAAATTCGTTTATATGCGGCCAAGACCTTTCGCTGTTTCGCCAGTGGTCTGAAGAACAAAAAGAGGTAAGGGCACAGAAGTAACCTTGTGGGGAGATCTGAATATGGCAAACCAAACTGGATATTTAGCGGCATATGTGTTGAAATATGCAGGCTTTCTGTGGAACATGGGTTCAGAAAACAGGGCATAACTTGAAAGAGAGGAACTGATGTGGGGGGAGGAATTGTCTGCTGCACCGAGTGCTCTCTCTGACCTCGGCGTTCCCACATTAAAATGCGTCCCTTGCCCATTTTTCACGATGAGCTTGTATAGATTATTTTTCTATTTTCACTTCACTTTTGTTTCTTTATTTGTAAAAGGAAGGAAATTAAGTTGAAGTTTATATGTTAGCTCTTTAAATTATGCATGTATACGGCTAGTGATTTGTAATGGGACTAGTTTGTGTGTGGCTTTGTTTGTGAATATGGAATTGACACTTTTAAATCTGTGTATAATAAAGCTGTCCCTTGTGTTTGAATTCGCCTGACTCCGCCTCTTCCCCCATAAACCTCATTGTCCCTTCAAAATACTTTGTTTTAGCCCACTACTGATGCTTCCAGTTTCCACTGGTACAGAAGCTTAAATGCTGCTTCTATTTACAGAAATCACTGTGTTTAGCTTACCAGTCACAGCTGCTCCTCTGCAGGCTTTGATCACGATGACCAACGTTAAGTCGACAAAGTGGCAAGGGTTATATGTGCGGAGGGCCAGCTGTTGCCTCGTTCTCCCTAGGACACCATAATGATTCTTGTTAGGGGCGCTTGACTCCCCTGGAGGAATGTTGTTTGTTCGCAACTCGGGCTTTGGGTTCAGGCTCAAGGAGGAAAGGGTGGTGGAAAAGGAAATAGTGGTTGAGATGAAACAGGTCACTTCTTTTGTCTTCTACTGTCAAGCAGCTGTGTAGTGAATTTCTCTACTTTTGCTGTAATATGTGACCCTGGACCACAAAACCAGTCATAAGTGGCACGGGTATATTTATGGCAATAGCCAACAATACATTGAATGTGTGGCAGGAATGGTGATTCTGTCTCTGTCACCGTATTTGCCCTCTTAGCCTATCAGCGTCGACTCTGGGCTATAAACATGAGTGTGTGTGCTGCCTGAGGATGCTTCACTATTGGGGAACTGCAGCGTCGTTAACGCACTTACGTCATCGCGGCTGGAAACCCGATGCGAGTACTCGAGATGGTAAGGAGAACGCGCTGTTAGTTTCTGTGAGTAATAACGTGTATTTAGGTTAAGAGAGGTGCGTTCTGTCTACTGCATGTTCTAGAGATGGTGTGTTGATCGGAGGGCTTCTATCTGCTTTCTGCTGTACAAGCTTGCTGCTGTTTATTGCTGTTGCGCTTGACTGGATGTGGACACGAGAAAAGGTAGGAAAACTGCGCTGGTAAACATTGTTAGTTATACGAGGTATGCCTCTTGTAAGTGTTGTACCATGTAAGATCGCTGTTTGACCTTCTCCCCTTCCTCAGCTGTGGAAAACGTCTCGTATACGTATGTAACCCTCGTTCCCTGAGGAGGGAACGGAGACGTACGTTAGTGACTAACGAATGGGGGTTTCGCTTAGAAGCCAATTACCTTTGAGAATTCAACAGCGCCCAATGGCAGTGCCAATGCCATGGGCATGCGGAATTTGCATGCGTAACTCTGCCCCACCTCGTGGGTATATAAGGAAGTACGCTGGCAACATCGCATTATGCTACTGCTGCAGGAGCCAAGACTGAACTCCGCATTCCAGCAGCACAGCTGACGTGGCAAAGGAACGTACGTCTCCGTTCCCTCCTCAGGGAACGAGGGTTACATACGTAACCGAGACGTTCCCTTTCGTTCACGACGTACGTTAGTGACTAACGAATGGGGGTTCCAATACAACAACGCCATTCAGCTGTCTTCCAGTGCCCTGTGTAAGTATGACAAACTCCACCGTGAACACCGCTGCCTCTCTCCCGGACGAGCTCAACACCTTCTATGCTCGCTTTGAGGGAACTAACACCGCCCTCGCGGAGAGAGAGCTCGCGGCTGAAGATACAGAGGTTAGTGCACTCTCCGTATCTGTCGCGGATGTAACCCGATCCTTCCGGCGGGTGAACGTCCGTAAAGCTGCGGGTCCAGACGGCATTCCCGGCCGTGTGATCAGAGCGTGCGCGCACCAACTGGCTGGAGTTTTCACGGACATTTTTAACCTGTCCCTCTCCCTGTCTGTGGTCCCCACATGCTTTAAAACGTCCACTATTGTTCCTGTACCTAAGCAGTCAAAAACCACCTGCTTAAACGACTGGCGTCCTGTTGCTCTGACCCCCATCATCAGTAAATGCTTTGAGAGACTAGTCAGAAACCATATCTGCTCTGTTCTCCCCCCTCACTGGACCCACTGCAGTTTGCATACCGCACAAACCGCTCCACTGATGATGCCATTTCATCCACTATACACACTGCTCTCTCCCACCTGGAAAAGAGGAACACATATGTGAGAATGCTGTTTGTGGACTACAGCTCAGCATTCAACACCATTGTGCCCTCCATACTTGACATTAAACTCCGGGCTCTAGGCTTAAACAGCTTGTTATGCAGCTGGATCCTGGACTTCCTGTCAAACAGACGCCAGGTGGTCAGAATGGGCAGTAACATCTCCTCATCACTGACTCTCAACACTGGAGCCCCTCAGGGCTGCGTTCTCAGCCCACTCCTGTACTCCCTGTACACACATGACTGTGTGGCAACCCACAGCTCCAACACCATCATCAAGTTTGCTGACGATACGACGGTGGTAGGTCTTATCACCGACAATGATGAAACGGCCTACAGAGAGGAGGTGCACACTCTGACACGGTGGTGTCAGGAGCACAACCTCTCCCTCAACGTCAGCAAGACCAAGGAGCTGGTGGTCGACTTCAGGAGGAATGAGAGAGAACACCGCCCCATAACCATCGATGGAGCACCGGTGGAGAGAGTCAGCAGCTTCAAGTTCCTCGGTGTCCACATCACAGAGGAACTCTCATGGTCCGTCCACTCCGAGGCCGTTGTGAAGAAGGCTCATCAGCGCCTTTTCTTCCTGCGACGGCTGAGGAGGTTTGGAATGAACCGCCACATCCTCACACGCTTCTACAGCAGCACCATCGAGAGCCTGCTGACCGGCTGCATCACCACCTGGTACGGCAACAGTACCGCCCGCAGCCGCAAGGCCCTGCAAAGGGTAGTGCGCACGGCCAGCTGCATCATCGGAGGTGAGCTTCCCTCCCTCCAGGACATTTACGCCAGGCGGTGTGTGAAGAGAGCTCAGAGGATCATCAGAGACTCTAGCCACCCGAACCATGGACTGCTCTCACTGCTGCCATCAGGCAGACGGTACCGCAGCATCAGAACACATACCAGCCGACTCCAGAACAGCTTCTTCCCACAAGCAATTAGACTCCTCAACTTCTGATCCATCAGTATCATAACACACTCTGGACAGAATATCACTCAGCACAACCCACTGTAGATACACACACATTATATACACATTTATTTATCATACAGCATCTATTGCACTTTGGATTTCAATTTTTCAATCTGTGAATAATATTTTATACTATACATTGTATATTATTATTATTATTATAGCGTAATGTATATTGTTTAGTGTATGTTTAGTGTATATTGTTTAAAGTATATGTATATTGTAAGTATGTGTATATTGTTTAAAGCTGTGAGAACTACACTCACATTGTGTAAATTATTTATTGTTTATTGTAGTGTATACTGTACTGTGAGTAATTGTGTGCGCATCAGATGTGTAATCTGTTGTTGCTTAAATGTTGTACATGTCATGTCGTGACTACTATATTGCTGGGAACTGCACCTAAGAATTTCACCTGCTGTTGCACTTGTGTAAATGGCTGTGTGACAAATAAAGTGATTTGATTTGATTTGATTTGATTTTGAGTACCCTGTCGTAAAACTAGTACTGACGAAGGACTCCCACTTATCACAGGAATACCAAGGTACACTGGGAAGCATATTCCAGTGTGGATATGCCAAGATGCCTACCCGTGGGGAGGACTTAGAGAATACACATATGACTGCTAAGGGCTGCATATGGAAGAACTCTAGGGTACCAGCCGAAGGTGGATTTTTAACCCTAGGGGAGGCAGGGACTTGCCAAGGGAAAGACACCTGCTCACTGAGGAGGCTTACGGTGGAAATACTCGTGTGGGTGTCGCCGGAGGGGAACCATGCACACGGGGCACCTGGCCAGACATGAGGGTCTGGGCTCGAAAGGGCAGACTGAACTGATGTCGGCGTCGACAGTGCTGGAGGAACTCAGGGCTCTCGGGGAGCTCACCTGAGGAGAATAATCGCACGTATCCAGTCCGTGGAGTGGAATGGCGAGCAAGCGAAGACACCTGAGCCTGGTCCATTACCGGCCACCCGTATGGGCGAGTACATAGTCGGACACTGGCTCCACTCAGAGATTGTAGAATCTGGCGAATGTGTTAGGTGTCGCCCAGCCTGCAGCTCTGCAGATGTCTGTTAGCGAGGCGCCATGCGCTAAAGAGGAGCCCAAGAGGAGGCCACACTCCGGGTGGAGTATGCCCTAACCCCAAGGGGACATGGTCGACCTTGTTGCTGGTAAGCCAAAACAATGGTGTCCACTATCCAGTGAGACAACCTCTGCTTTGAGAGAGCTCTTCCTTTCCGCTCTCCACCATAACAGACAAAGAGCTGGTCTGAGGTCCTGAAACACTGCGTGCTGTCTACATAGGCGCGGAGAGCGCGTACTGGACAGAGCAATGCCAAGGCTGGGTCTGCCTCCTCCAAAGGCAGCGCATGCAAGAAAATGCCTGCAAGTTCCCTACCCTCTTAAGAGAGGCCAATGAAGTCAGCAGAGCCATCTTCATCGACAGAAACTTAATATCGACCGACCGCAAAGGCTCAAAGGGAGGCCTCTGCAGAGCACTTAAGACTACTGAGAGGTCCCAAGAGGGAACGAGAGGAGAGCGAGGAGGATTCAGTCTCCTCGCTCCCCTCAGGAACCTGATGATCAGGTCGTACTGACTTACCTTTTTGTCTCCCAGGAGATCGTGGTGGGCAGATATTGCGGCCACGTACACTTTAAGGGTGGAGGGAGACAGCCTTCGCTCCAATCCCTCCTGGAGAACGATAGCACGGACCCAATCGGGCATTTCCAGGGGTCTTCTTGGCGGGAAGAACACCAGGTGACGAAGATGTTCCACTTCAACGCATAGGCGTGTCGTGTAGACTCTGCCCTAGCGGAAGTGACGATAGTGACCACCGCAGGTGGAAGACTAATCAAACCTGCTGCGTCCCGTCCAGAAGCCACACGTGAAGCTTCCAGAATGCCGGACGCGGGTGCCAAAGGGTGCCCCGTCTCTGAGTGAGAAGGTCTCGTCTCAGAGGAATAGGCCAGGGAGGGGCTGTCGCAAGGAGTAGCAGTTCTGAGAACCAGGTCTGGCCGTGCCAATACGGGGCGACCAACATGACCTGCTCCTTGTCCTCCCTGATCTTGCACAGTACCTGTGCGAGAAGGCTCACTGGGGGTAACGCATACTTGCGTAGCCCTGCGGCCAGCTGTACGCCAGTGCATCCGTGCCGAGCGTGCCTCGGTCAGGGAATAATACAGGGAGCAATGGGTCCTGGGAGGCAAACAGGTCTACCTGTGCATCGCCGAACTGTTCCCATATCAGCTGGACCGTCTGGGGATGGAGTCTCCATTCTCCAGGAAGTGGCTATAGCCGTGAGCTTGTCGGCTGCATGGTTCAGTTCTCCCGGGATGTGGACAGCACAAAGGGACCTCAGGTGCTTCTGACTCCATAATACGAGATGGCGGGCGAGTTGAGACATACGCCGGGAGCGTAGACCGCCCTGGTGGTTGATGTACGCTACAATGGCCGTGTTGTCTGCCCGGACTAGTACATGTTGACCCATCAGCAACGCTCAGAAGCGGTGCAAGGCGAACCGTACTGCCAGAAACTCGAGGCAATTGACATGCAGAAGGCGCTGGGGTCCTGTCCAGGAGCCCGTGGCTGCTTGTCCATTGCACATGGCACCCCAGGCCGTGGCGGTGGCATCTGTTGATACAACAACATGCCTGGAAACTTGTTCTAAGGACACTCCGGTCCGTAGAAAACTGAGGTTCGACCACGGGGTGAGAGTCTGTAAGCAGGCCCGAGTCACTTGTACTCGGAGCATGCCAGACCGCCATGCCCATCTCGGGACTCGATCGCGTAGCCAGTGCTGAAGCGGTCTCATATGTAGCAATCCGAGCGGCGGCACCGTGGCTGCAGATGCCATATGCCCCAGGAGCCTCTGAAATAGTTTCAGTGGGACCGCACTCTCGCCCTCGATTTGACGAAGGCAAGTCAGCAGAGACTATGTGCGCGATCGCTGGTAAGCAGCACGCACCTGCGACCGAGTCGGAAACCACACTGAGAAAAGAGATCTTCTGCACGGGGCAAAGTCGCTCTTCTCCCAGTCGACCCAAAGATCCAGACGGGCTAAGTGCCGGAGCACTCGGACTCTGTGTCTGCAGACCTGCTTACGAGAGTGACCCAGTAAGAGCCAGTCATCGAAGTAGTTCAGGATGCGAACCCCGTGCTGCCTGAGTGGCGCAAGGGCTGCCTCGATAGACTACGTAGAGTCATGAGGGACAGAGCTGCCCGAATGGAAGGACTGCGTACCGAATGTCCGCCCCTCGAAGCAAACCGTAGGAACGGTCCGTGTCGAGGAAGGAGACATGAAAGTAAGCGTCCTTCAGGTCGATCGCTGCAACCAATCTACCGGACGAACGCGTCCGAGGAGGCGTTCACTACCGACATCCTGAACGGAAGCCTGTGAAGGGATCGGTTCAAGACGGGCAGATCCAGGATTGGCCATAACCCACCGGTTTCCTCGGTTACAATGAAGCAAGGGCTGAGAAGCCGGACTTCACTTTGGCTGGAGGGACAGGCTCGATCGCACCCTTCGCCAGTAGGGTGGCAACCTCCGCACGTATGACTGGGGCATTACGCCCCATCATGGCGGGCGGACTCCCCAGAGCGGGGAGGAGCCTGCGCGAACTGAATCGCGTAGCCGAGCCTGATGGTCTTCGCGACCCCAGTGGACAGTCCCGGAAACTGAAGCCAGGCTCCAGGAACTGACCAGCAGGGTCACTTGAACCACAGACGTAA
This sequence comes from Romanogobio albipinnatus, assembly GCA_023566225.1. NCBI lineage: Eukaryota > Metazoa > Chordata > Actinopteri > Cypriniformes > Gobionidae > Romanogobio > Romanogobio albipinnatus. The sequence goes on from CM042242.1 coordinate 44,768,421, forward strand.
CCCGGGTGGGGCAGCGAGGCAGCGTGACTGGCCCAGACGTGGGAGGCGTAGCGTCCCGGTGCGGGGGAACAGTCAGCAGCTAGCCCGGGGGCCAGCAGCAGAAGGATTTTCCCCCAGCCCTCCACCGGGGGAAGGAGAGGCCCTGCTACCATCCCCTGGAAAGAACTGGAACCCATCTCTGAGTTGTCCACCTCCAGCCTGGCATTTAGCCAGGCTGAGGAGCGGACTGGGCGTCATCCTGCAACTACCTCCACAGCGCGGCCCAGGGAAGGCTGCTGCAGGGGCCGGGTGGGAGGGCGCCCTCGGCCGAAGAGGCCAGCCTGGGATATGGGCTAGTTGAGGAGGTGGGCCCGCTCAACATCCTCCACATCAACAGGTAAGGCCAGGTGTTTCTCCCGGACCACAGCAGTGGACATCGCCCGACCCAGGGAGCGTGTGGCCACCTTCACCGCCCGGGGGGCGGGACCAGTGACGGCACGCAACTCATTGAAGAGCCCTGGGTCGGCTCCATCCTCGTGCATGTGCAAAGGGGCGGCGGCCTGCCCCAAAGCTCTGCAGGACCATGCCACCGAAGTAGACGAGCCCACAGGCTTGGGGGGTGCTTAGGGTCCACTGCACGTCAAACCCTCTGTGGACACCGTAGTGCGAAACACAGTGTTCAACAGTGGGGAACCCCAGTGTACCGTCGGCCGCGGCCCCATCGAGGGCAGAGGAGGCCACCGAACGGTCACGGGAAGCCCGGGGGCTTCCAGGACCGCGTGATCTCCTCTTGCATCTCGGGAGCGAAAGGCATTGGGGGCGGTCCCAACAGCTGCCAGGTGCCGCCCCCAAAACCAAACGCGCAACCACGAGCGCTCGCGACAGTGCGGAGTTCCACACCAGCGCGAGGCTCGCGGCTGCCCGAGATAACATGGCTGTCAACTCTAGGTCAGATCAGGCAGCGCTGACACACCCGAAGGCGGAGCACAACCTAATCGTCATCCCCAAAGGACTCTAGCCCACCTTGGGATGCGGCGATCGACATCTCACTGCTATCTGGAGTGTAAACTAAACGAACGAGGCGTCAGAGACGGGCCGCTGTTTCAGTCCAGCACTCGCGGGAAGCGATGTGCGAGAGGGGGGCATGGCCCGAGGAATGATCGTCGGGGTTCTTAATACCACGGCACCGCCCTCAGGTCACCCTGGCCACCAGCCAAAGTACCGCCTCCCTCGGAGACGGTAGATTGGGGTGTGGCAGAGGGGAATCTCTCTCCTCACGGAGATCACTGAGTCTCGACCGCGACATCGCGATGGTCACGTTCCCACAGTGGGAACATGACACATCCACAAACACTGCCCGAACGTGCAGAAGCCCAAACACGTCGAGCAGTGAATGTGCCCATAGACAGCAACGGAGATAGATCGCACCCGGAAGTGCACGGGTGAACCGTCTTGAAAAAGACGTGCCACGCGCAAGCTCTTTTTGTGAGAGGAAAGCTCTGCAGAGTGCCGAAGCGCCCAGGGAAAACACACACAGCTGTTGCAGATCACTGCACAGATCAGCAGGCAGGCAATGCGAGATCGCTGGAATGCGCCGTCAGACCAAAACCCTGGAGAACCGCTCGTCTCGAAGACTGAAGAGAAGACTTCAAAATTCAGGCTTGTAGGAGTGAAGAGATGCTCTTGGCTCCAAAGCAGAAACATAATGCGATGTTGCCAGTGTACTTCCTTATATACCCACGAGGTGGGGCGGAGTTACGCATGCAAATTCCGCATGCCCATAATTCTCGAAGGTAATTGGCTTCTAAGCGAAATCCCCATTCATTAGTCACTAAAGTACGTCGAAGTGACTGAACGAAAGGGAACCTGACTTAGTTGCCGGATTACTGTTGTTCTGCATTGGTTCACGCCAGGGAATGATACGGTTCTGTTGTCTCTTGATAAAACACTGCTTTGCTCTCGACAATCCGTATGTATTTGTACCAAGGCCAAGAGAATTAATCTAATCTAGAGTTTCATTTTGTATATCCCCTCACATGAGATAATTACTCTAACAGTTTACTTTGTATAGGTTCGCGAAGGCCCATAGCGTTATTCCAGTCGGGGTGCTCCGCGTTAAGCTACGGCTTCAGTGTGTTCTGTTTCAAACTCCAATTGGGTAGTCAACTTCTATGTCCTGTTTCAAACTCCAATTGGGTAGTCAACTTCTATGTCCTGTTTCAAACTCCAATTGAGTAGTCAACTTCTATGTCCTATTTCAAACTCCAATTGAGTAGTCAACTGCTATGTCCTGTTTCAAACTCCAATTGGGTAGTCAACTTCTATGTCTTGTTTCAAATTCCAATTGAGTAGTCAACTTCAAATGTTATTGATTTAGTTCATACCAGTTTTGTTGTTTTCAAATTTCATTTAACTTATTTTTTTTTGTTTCCATTGGCTGTTAATATTGTTTATAGTTTTGTTGTGTTTAATTGTGTCCTCATTTTGATTTATGATTATTGTTGCAGCCTGAATAGTTTGTTTTCTTTAAATATAATTACCTTTTTGTGTCTTATATTTGGATTATTTTGAACTTTTGTTTCAGTTACCACAAGTCTTTTAGATTTTTCTTTGACGTTCTTCTTTTGTATTTAGTGGCACTGTGCTTTTGTTCCATTAACTTTTTATTTACTTACATTAGATGTAAAGTGATTGATTTTTTTTTTCTTTCGACTATTTATTGGATGTGAACAACCTTTTAAGTGTGATTTATTTAATGTGTATTTCCTTTGTCTTGGCAGGGCCTGAGCACCAGGGGCAGAGGGCTAACTCTTATTAGGTGGTGGTATTTTCCTCACCGTGTGTTGTGACCTCCCCACCAAATGTGTGATTTGTATACCCACACATGTGTACGTGTGTGTGTGAGTGTGTGAGAGCACAGTGAATTGCAGTGGTTTTTCATCTCTAAGTAACGTGACCCGACTTTCTGCCTCTAGGCCCTGGCCTTGACCGTGTTTGAAATCCCTTCCGGAATAAATGTCTGCATTCAAGTTTTAACATTTTCAGATTGTTAATAAAATATATTTTTGATACGTTCATCCATGTCTCTGACTCTGATCGGTGATACGAACCTGTGCATTCTAATTATTTGGGCGAAATTCCCAAGGTGGCGTAGTCGGAGTCTAAATAGTATCATCTTATTCAGTTAGTATTATACTTAGAGTGAACCCCTTGAAATCCCTTGTAGCACCGCCCCGCCACATATGGGTCAAAATGATCGATTTTTCTTTTATGCCAAAAATCATTAGGATATTAAGTAAAGATCATGTTCCATGAAGATATTTTGTAAATGCCCTACTCTAAATATATCAAAAATGTATTATTAGTAGTAATATGCATTGCTAAGTACTTCATTTGGACAACTTTAAAGGTGATTTTCTCAATATTTAGAATTTTTTGCACCCTCAGATTCCAGATTTTCAAATAGATGTATCTCAGGCAAATATTGCACTGTCCTAACAAACCATACATCAATGGAAAGTTTATTTATTCAGATGATGTATAAATCTCAATTAAAAAAAATTACCCTTATGACTGGCTTTTTGTTCCAGGGTCACATATACCCCCAAAACCTTCTAAAATAAATGGGATGCACCAACATCAGATTTTTCAGAATGATCTGCCTATACTGTTTTAGTAGTTTAGTGGTAAAGTCTCAAGCTTTTGTGCAGTGACTTGAATTTTATTAAGCTGTTAAATGTAGTATGTCCTTGCATTTTTAAATATTTTTTTTAATTAATTAAATATTTACTTTTTTTTTTTAATAATTTTAAATTATTAAATAATTAATAATTTAAAAAAATATATAAATTTAAATATTTATTTAAAATATACAATATTTCAGGTAGGTATAAACCTTGCTGTAAACCTTACCCTTTTATTTGGTACATTACTATAATATTAAATCTTAAAATTAATTTATCTATTTATTTTCAGATATAATATAACAAAACTTTTACAAACATGTTACACATGAGGTAGCTTTTGTAAAATATTGTTTTATTCAAACACACACAAATCATTTACAGTAAACAAGCTCATCTCTAGTGTTTTTATAGCTAACTAACAAACTCTGAACATTGGATTATTTTCCTGACATGTTCACAAGCAGTTTTATTGATGTCTATCCTTGACTGAAACACTGATTGGGTGATTTCATGAGGGATGCTATATTTTAGTAAATTATACTGCATCTTTCAACATACATTCAGAATGACAGTATGTGATGCCAGGGAGCCTAGCCACTCTCACTCCCCTCTTTTCAGCAGTGCGAGGACGACAGTGCGCAATGCTATGCCTCGCCGCTCTCGTTCCCCGCCGAGGAAGGATGTGAGGAAGACAGCCTCTCAGCCTCTCATTCAGTCGCCAGTGGACGGCAGTGTATAGCTCGAGAATGTTACCATGCCTTCTCTCGTACACTCTGTCCAACTGTGGGGGCAGGTAGGTGCTGCTTTGTGCTCTAAGACCCCACTTCTGGATGCTATGCCTCTTGGGTCGAACCGGGACCTACACAAGTATGCGTTTCCCCCAGTGAGCCTTCTTGCACAGAAACTGTGCAAAGTCAGAGAGGACAAAGAGCAAGTCCTGCTAGTTGTGCAGCACCTCCTTGGCCCATTCCTCTGAGGAAGGACCTACTTTTTCAGAGACGCACCCCATGGCACCCACGTCCAGACCTCTGGAAACTCCATGTCTGGTCCCTGGACAGGACGCAGATGTTCTAGTTGACCTACCACAGGCTGTGGTAGACACTATCACTTCCATTAGAGCCCCCTCTACGAGGCACCTCTATGCGTTGAAGTGGAACCTGTTCGTCGAATGGTGTCCTTCCCGCCAGGAAGACCCCCAAAGATACTCGGTCAGAGCAGTGCTGTCCTTCCTGCAAGATGGGTTGGAGTGAAGGCTGTCTCCCTCCACCCTAAAGTGTATTTTGCTGTGGTTTCCACACATCATGATGCAGTTGAAGGTAACTAACTAGGAAGGCATGATCTGATCGTCAGGTTCCTCAGGGGTGCAAGAAGGTTAAATCCTCCTTGTCTGCACCCTGTACCCTCTTGGGACCTGTCTCTGGTGCTCAGTGCACTTCAGAGGCCTCCTTTGAGTCTTTGCAGTCAGTGGAGTTGAAGATCCTGTCAGTTAAGACAGTCCTCCATGTAGCATTGGCCTTGATCAAGAGGGTAGGGGACCTGCAGGCATTTTCAGTCAACGAATCCTGCCTGGAGTTCGGGTCGGCTGACTGTCACTTGATCCTCACAGTCTGATCCCCGGCTCCGATATGTGCTCAAGGTTGCTACCACTCTGTCTAGAGGCCAGGTAGTGAACCTGCAAGCGCTGCCCTTGGAGGAGGCAGACCCAGCCCTAGTTTTTCTCGGTCCCGTCTGCATTCTGCAGTGCTGCATGGACAGAATGCCAAGCTTATGACCTCAGAGCAGCTCTTTGTCTGTTACAGAGGCAAGCAGAAGGGAAAGGCTGTCTCCAAGCAGAGGTTAGCCCACTGGATAGTGGATGCTATTGTCTTGGCGTACAAAACCCAAGACACGCCTTGCCCATTCGGGGTGCGAGCACACTCTACTAGGAGTGTTGCTTCCTCTTGGGCACTGGCTCAAGGTGCCTTGCTGACAGATGTCTGTAGAGCTGCGGGCTGTGACACCTAACACGTTCGCTAGATTCCATAGCCTTCCATAGAGACGGTTTTTACTCGCCTCCAGCGGCTAGTAGCACGGGGAGACCGCTCAAGTGTCGGCTTGCTGCGCCATTCTTGCCATCAGGCCAGATACATGCGCTCATTGCTCCAGTTGGTCAGGTGAGTTCCTCTGTCACCCTTCGGAAGTCAGATATGGCAGAGCGCCTATTGCTTGTTGACTTTGAACCTGTATTAGGCTATGTGCCCATATGCACTGGTCCCTGCAGTGGTCCCTTCTTCCACGGTATGGCTACCCTGATGGCTAGCCAGTATCTTTCCCTTGACAGAGTACGCTGGTCATCTCTGACAGTGCGCTATCCACCCCACAGCCTGGAACCACCCCAGAGACATGCTATATGTTGCACTACCCTAGACTGGCTAGTACAGGTGTTTTCCCTCATGATTCATCCCTTCAGGCAGGATGTGGCTATGCAGCGTTCCATTTCTCACAAGGGGCAAGCTTTCCCAGCGTTATCCAATATTCACTGAGTGACTCTCCTTGCATAAGCATCTCCGCCCCAGAGGTACAGGGTTTTTTGGATGCAGGGAGCCAGAAAGGGTCAGCAGCATGACATTTTATTGCGATCCCATTTTGTTGGATCATCTTTGACGTATGTTTAGAGTGACCAATTGAAAGGGAACGTCTTGGTTACGTATGGTAACACTCGTTCCCTGAAGGAGGGAACGGAGACGTACGTCCCATCACCATACCTGCTCTACATTCGCTGCGACCATGTCACCAACTCGGCTCCACAGCGAAAAGCAATCTGATGCGGGCACTCGCTTTCGTATTTATGCCCGCGGGTTGCGGGATGCAAAGACTGCATGCCAATGTTTATTGGCTGGTTTAATTACTCTCAAAGAGGATTGGTCTCACCAGAAGCGATCCCATTTCATCGGATCATCTCTGACATAGGTCTCCGTTCCCTCCTTCAGGGAACGAGGGTTACCATACGTAACCGTTTTGATTGTGCTCTGGATCTGCTTGACTGTGCAGATGAATACAGCATTACATTTATGCTTTGAAAATGGAAGAAAGTAGTCCCAAAGTATTCAGTGCTGAGTATGACAAAACAATTGGACTAGTTTAATTAAAATATATTATTTTAGCTAATTGTAACGTTAAGGATCCACTGGAGGCAAGCTTTAAAAACCTAAGTGCAGTTTATTTGCAAAACAAAATCAAGGACTTGACTTGAACAGACTCAGAACAGACTCAGAACTCACCAACAGCAGTACAGGGAATAATACTAGACAAAGTTGCATGGCAAACATGAGGGCTTAAATACACAATGAATAAATGACTGAACAAGACCCACCTGTAAACAATCAAGATAATGAACCAATGACAGAACTGAACTGAGAATCCACATGACTAAATCAACCAATGACAACATGACACAAGAGACAAAAGGTGTGTTCGACATCGGCTGCGGCCGGATTCAACTGATCGGCGAGAGTAGCTATGTGCAGGCGGGGAGGAGCTGCAAATGGAGACGTGAAGTCGGACACTTTCTGCTTCCCGTAGTGACGCTCACGCTGTGTTTGCATACTTTATCAGCTGAAGTGAAATAAATGCAATATTTGGCAATACACAGATGTTTCAGAGACATTATTGTCATGTAATACTTTATGTACTGCTTAATACAGCATGTGTTTGTACAAGAATAAAGTTCAACATATAAGCCTACACTATCAATGAAGTGGGTTTACATTTTTAATCAATTTTATTTTGATAAACATGACAATATAACATCCTGACTACATGAAATGAGGTTTTACTGTTATAAAAAACAGATTCGTGTGCATTAGTGGAGCTGAAGGTTTCAGAATAAACACGAAACACACGTGATCGCTGTCATGCGGTGAATCCAGCTGTAGCGATTATGGGCGCAGACCTTATAGATGAATGAATCTTCCAAATGATTCGATCAAATGAACACCCCTTCCACAAAGCCCCAATTCAGCTCCATACCCCAGGAAATCGACCATCTATAACGAGGATCCATTCTGCCCGGGGCTACTGCTTCTATATTATAATTACTTGGTATCCTATGGACTTTTGACCAAAAATTAGACAAAGAGGACAAAAGACTTGTTGTGATCGCAAGACAAAGAAACAAACCAGATCTCTGTCTTTTCAATGACCGTTAAATGAACTCCACGTGACACAGCTAAAACTCCAAGCAAACTCCCAGAAAATGTTACGTATTGGAATGCATCAGATTACTGATTATTGGACTTTCATTCAAATAGCCTTCGACATAGCTTGTTAGTCTGTTTACAACTGATACACGTGACTATTATGCATGTATATCATTCCCAATTCCTGCAATTATGTAACTATTGAATGAGTGGATGAAAAGGCACCGTGTTTGATATTTTTTTGTTCGTATGGTTTTAACACAACAGATGAGCTGAATGAAATCTTTATAGAATTGATCATGTCCTTATAGTAAGAAATTAGGTCTGAATGTACTCTCTGCTTAAGAGCAGGAAACTAAATTACTACAGATAACCCAATTTTATGGGAGGGGGGGAGACACAGTCACCCCTGAACCCTAATTGGCCAGAACCCATCCAGGGGATGGGAAAATATTTGAATTTAACCTCAGAACACAGACGAAGACTGTGTGTTCACTTTCTGTTCATTGTTCAGTCAAGAGCTGTTCGCAGCGCAGTTCCAGAATCCGCCAAGGCGACGATCGGACGATCGTGGCAGACCATCAAAGAAAATGGGTTAACAGATTTCATTCAGGCCATCTGCTCTTCTCTCACTTTCCTTTCTTTTACTTAAAGTTTATTTTCTTTCCGTTAAGTCTCGGGTTCTGTTAAGTTTCGCCGCAAAGTTACTCAACGAGTCTCTAACAGCGCGCTTCAACTTCAAACAACGCCCACAAGACTTCCATCCAGCCGCCAACACGCCACGTGATTGGCTTCCCAAGACGTCGATCAAAGACACGACCAGACCTTCAGCGAATCAAAGACCCGAGAGAACCCCTCTCCAGCCAGGAAAAGGGCACAATCGCAAGTAACACCTCTAGATTTCAAGCTGAAGTGGTGCATTAGATCAAATGTAATAACCCGCCTAATAAACAATAGGAGGATAAATTACTGATCAATGGTTTCTTCAGGTCATGTGTCATAAATGCATATTGCTTGGGATTTCATAATTTCTCTCTCTTAAAACTGCTTCTTTCCTCACTTTCTTCCTTTCTGCAACGTGTGTGAATGTGCGAGTGCGTGTGTTATGTTAGATATTAGTTTAATGTGTTAGAGTAATCAATAAAGTTTTGTTTGTATTCAAGGATAACTATTCTTGTGTTATGTGCTTATGAATTTAATGTCTTGAACTGCCGATCTAAGTTACCTGGCTGTTAAACAGTGTTTCACTATTGTAGGGATATTAATATCCACTGCAGAGTTGATATTTACGGCCCGTTCAAATGAACGCTGGAAGAGTCATTTGCTTGGCTGTAAATTAGACTCTCAAAATTCCTTATGAATTCATTAATTCATTCATTTGAGCTACATAGACCTGTTTCCCTTTAACAGACTCCCCTTTAAGTTCTTACATATCGGTGGACGAATAAGTTAAGGTGTAAACATTAATTCTGAATTATTTATCAATTATAGTGTAATTCGAGTCTCTTTCATTTGAATTCAAATTCCCCGTTGAGTTATTATTTTATCTGACTCATTGTCGCTACACAGCCAATCGTGGAACAGCTGTGTCGTCATCAGAGTCCGTGTAGCCTCCTGCAGCTGCTCTGTAGAAACTGCACCGGCTGTATCAGCCGACTGCTCTCGAATCGCTCTCGCGGCACTTTGTTGACATACGTCACTGTCACGTGGCGTCGGCGCTGCCTCAAGTCGGACAAAATTTTTAACCGGCATGCACTGCTTCAAGTCAGCCGCCGATCGGTCTGCGCATCGCTGGATGAAGTCGAACAAGCCTAAAGGAAGTACATGACATGATCACATGAGGGAACAATGGAATCACATAACAGGAAACATGACATTGAACATAACCAAAAGAGAACATGAATCAAAACCAAAATACACAGTGACACTAATGTTTGTATGTACTGTGTATGTTTAATGCTTGTTACAGTATCATAACACACTAAAGGCAAAAACTAGTTGCTAGCTAGAGTGTTGCAAATCAGTCACAATTGGAGATTTCTTTTCTGTTTGGACAATTTGTGTAATCTTGAATAAAACAGTAACTAACCAGCAGTTTATTATGATTAGCATATATAATTTATATTGTTTTATAATTAAGTTCCTTTATTAGACCTTCACCAGCTGTTATCAGTCGCCTGCCACACTTCAAGCACATAGCTAAATATAGTTGAGTTAATGTCTGAGAACAATTACAGTCTAACAAGAAGTTTTCTCATGCTGGAAGAATACAGCAAATTCATGCAACAATATTGAGTGAGACAGATCCGCCTGGATGAAGACCATATTTATAGATTCATTTGTATAGGTCCAATTAGTTACACATTTGTTCATATTTATAGTATCACATCTCCATTTTGCTGGCATTAATATTCAGGAACTCCTTAAATGATAGAGCAGCTAAACAGATGCAGACCAAGTGCAGCTTCACAGCATTTATCTTTTTGTTCTTCGATTGTAATAAATCCTCTATTATTGTGTACCTCCTTCATCACTTGGTAATGTATAGCCTAATCAGTCATCTTCTTGTTACATTATTTTATAAAATAATCGCTGAATGAGCTCCAGGGAGTAACATTCAAGATCTTATAATAGTGGTTACAAAATAAAATGGGATTTAAAAAATCCTCAGCTAAAGACAGATTTTTTTTTTAAAGATGTAAGTTGTATTGCACATAATAATAACATTTGTTGTTAAGGCTGAAATATGTATTTTCTGAAATGAAGAGAGTATGCATTTGTAGTGCGTGGCTCAGGTTCTAGATTTCACAATTTCAGACTATGGACCAGACTCAGAAGATTTTTTAATCGACTCGCTGAAGCAAAACTAACAAAATCTACAGTGATAATAAATTCAAATGAATAAATCACTCAGACTACTGGACTGCAATTCATTAAATAAAAGGTAAGTATATTTTCTCTCTTTCTTGGTTGTTAGAATAATAAAATAAAACAATTAAATGACAGAAATATGCAGTATTTCAATTAAATGGCATATACCAGAGAAACAATCAAAATTTCCCAATGTCACTTTTCTAAATCTCAACCTCCATATTTCAATTTCAGATTAAACAATTGTCTCAATTGCAACTTGAAAACTTGAATTCTTGTCTTCAGGAAAATCCAGGTAAATTGGAAAATATTTAATGTGTGTAGTTCTGTCCTACCCACTCAGAAACTCTTTTTACAGGTTTCCAGGGACGAAGTGATGGGATGGCTCGCCAGTCCAACCAGGGATGGGAAATCCACAGCAGGACAGAAATCTCAGAATCGGAACGGAATCTCAGCAGCAATTCAGGAACTCTCAACAGAGAATTTAGATCAAAGGAAAGGAAGAAAAAAAAAACGGCCTTGAAAAACAAAGCCTAACACAATTATTAGTATCTTATTCAAATAAACCTTTTTAAACAATCAATATGACTCTCTTCAATCATTTAAATATACACAACATATGCATGCTAATCACCATGTGCTTGATTAACACAATCTATATACAGAGCTAGCAAGCTAGCACCGCATGGCACACACTTCCCAATGGAGAAAACACACAATCTCAAAAAATAATACGTCTCTGCATTATTTAACGTAACTACATACAATCACATAGTATATTATAAAACATTGTCAACATTTTTTCATATTACCACCCACTTTACCGATGCATTGTTCATATTACTATTACAAAAACCATATTCTCATTAATTAAAACACTTCTCATGAAGAAAATAGTACTCACCAAGGAGAAATATAAATCAAGGAACAAAAGAAAAGCAATTCTCCAAAGGAAAGATTCGAAAAATTCTCCTATTGCTTCAGTATGGGTTTTGCACGTGGCGTTCCCTTTCGTTCAGTCACTACGACGTGCGTTAGTGACTAACGAATGGGGGATTTCGCTTAGAAGCCTATCATCTTCGAGCACTTAGAAAACGCCCAATGGCGTGCCAATGCCATGGGCATGCGGAATTTGCATACGTAACTCCGCCTCACCGCGTGAGTATAAAAGGAAGTACGTGGCAATATCGCATTATGTTTCTGATTTCGGAGCCAAGAGTGCCTACCTCTTCATTCCTCACAAGCCTTCTGAGACTCTGTCAGCTTCTTCGAGACGAGCAGCTTTCCAGTCGGTGTTGGTGTGATGGTGCGTTCCAGTGATCGCCACTCCCCCCTCTCGCACATCGTTTCCCGCGAGTGCTGGACTGAAACAGCGGCCCGTCTCTGACGCCTCGTTCGTTTTGTTCACACTCCAGATAGCACTGAGAACTCTGCCCTGTCGCGAGTGCTCGTGATTGCGCGTTGACAGCTGTTGGGCCCCGCCCCCAATGCCTTTCGCTCCCGAGATGCATGAGGAGATCACGCGATCCCGGAAGTCCCCGTGCTTCCCGCGATTGTTTTTGTGGCCTTCTCTGCCCTTGATGGGGCCGCGGCCTAGGGTACACTGCCCCCCCCCCCCCCCACTGTTGAACACTCTGTTGCGCACTACGGTGTCCACAGAGGGCTTTGACGTGGCTGTCCTAAGCACCCTCCCTAAGCCTGTGGGCTCGTCTACTTTGGTGGCGTGGTCCTGCAGAGCTATGGGGCAGGCCGCCGCCCCTTTGCACATGCACAAGGGTGGAGCTGACCCAGGGCTCTTCTATGAGCTGCGTGCCGCCACTGATCCCGCCCTCTGGGTGGTGAAGGTGGCCACACGCTCCATCGGTCGGGCGATGTCCACGGCTGTGGTCCGGGAGAATTTCCTGGCCTTACCTGGTGATATGGGGGGGTTGAGTGAGCCCGCCTCCTCAACTCGCCCATATCCCAGGCTGGCCTCTTCGGCGGCGCGGCTGAGAACTGCGCCCAACGGTTCTCGGCCGCCCCAGAGCAGACCGAGGCTGTAACACGTTCTGCCCCGAGGGCACCCTCCCGTCCGGGGACCGGTGATGGCAGTGTGTGCCGCCCCCCGGGCCGCGCCGCTCTCATCCCTCTCTGTCGCCAGCCTCCTCTCAGAGCAGACCCCAGTGGAACGTGTGTCCTTCCTTGGTCTCCTCTGTCAGGACGCAGCCATTAACCGTGCCCCCACACCGGAACGCTACGCCTCCCATGTCCGGGCCGGTAACGTACCCTGGGTACGTCTGTGGTTCGAGCGACCCCGTTGGTCAGTTCCTGGAGCCTGGCTACAGCTTCAGGGGCTGTCAGCTGGGTCGCGAAGGCCATCAGGCTCGGTTACGCGATTCAGTTCACGCAGGCTCCTCTCCTCTTCCGGGGAGCTCCATGCGGGGGCCCAATAGAAGGCCCCAGTCATTTGTGCGGAGGTTGCCACCCTACTGGCGAAGAGTGCGATCGAGCCTGTCCCTCCAGCCGAAACGAAGTCCGGCTTCCTCAGCCCTTACTTCACTGTACCCTAGGAAACCGGTGGGTTACAGCCAATCCTGGACCTGCCCATCCTGAACCGATCCCTTCACAGGCTTCCGTTCAGGATGTCGGTAGTGAACGCCTCCTCGGACGCGTTCGTCCGGTAGATTGGTTGCAGTGATCGACCTGAAGGATGCTTACTTTCATGTCTCCGACCTTGACGTGGACCGTTCCTACGGTTTGTTTTGAGGGGCGGACATTCAGTACGCAGTTCTCCCATTCGGGCAGCTCTGTCCCCTCGTGACTCTACGTAGACTATAGAGGCAGGCAGCACGGGGTTCGCATCCTAAACTACTTCGATGACTGGCTCATACTGGGTCACTCTCGTAAGCAGGTCTGCGGACACAGAGTCCAAGTGTCTCCGGCACTTAGCCCGTCTGGGCCTTCGGGTCGACTGGGAGAAGAGCGACTCTGCCCTGTGCAGAGGATCTCTTTTCTCAGTGTGTTTTCCGACTCGGTCGCCAGGTGCGTGCTGCTTACCAGCGAGCGCGCACGCAGTCACGGCTGACTTGCCTTCGTTAACCTCTTAACAAGCGCCCCATTTTTGAGAATTCTTTGAAAACGATATACCCAAATGAAAATGTCTGCAGCTCTTAAACCCTATGGTCTATATTCATAAACCTGGTCTTATTTTAAACTAGACACTTGAAATATTGCTACCCAAGAGTCATAATAACTCAAAGTAATATGGGAACAGAGTAATATACATGTAAATATACATGTAAGTGACTCACGTTTTTTTTTTTTTTTTTTCACTTAGGGAAAAAAATATTATAATTTAATGTTAAGAGCCTGAAAATAACTTAAATATAAAACTGAATGTCTAATCATGTCATGATTCAAATATGAGGATGATTCTCTCAGTAATGTAGCTTCTGTGAGCTTTTATGTCAAGAAAAGTCTAGGCGTCATTTCAAAAAGGCCATTTATTTCAGAACATTTGCTATTGTAAAGAGTAGTTTTTCATTCAAATAAATCTGCAATAAACTGCAATAAACTACTAATTATAATGGATAAACAGTTTACAGAGATTACAAAGTGTAAAAAACTCATTTAGCTGATGGGAAGCGTCAGTAAGAGTCTGCGCGCTCCACTGCAGTTGCGCCATTGAGAACGCGCAGACTGCGCACAAACAGTATTCACCAAAGCCTACTTACGTAAACTGCGCAAGATAATGCCTTTTGATTGGTTACTAAGTCCATCAATCAAACCTTTGTTGGAAAGGCATTGGCTGGGCACTGAGTGCCTTTATCCAACGAAAACCATGGGCGCAATGATTGACAGCTCACCAAGCCTGTAAAGCGCTTCCTCTATGATGCATCCCAGGAGAGTCTCTGATTGAAGGAGAGAGACGAGGGAGGGTTTATAATACGTGGGAGAGGCTATTCTAGCAGGGGGAGTTTGCCAGACACGGATTAGAATCGATATTTCATTGAAAATGGACATGATTGATTACGCTAACTCAAAACTCTCTTGCAAACAACGGAGGATTTTTAGTTTTTTCCCTATTTTTTCGTTGTTTTGGATTAAAAAGTGGGATGCATTTTGAAGAGTGGACTCTTACACAGAGATGTATGCGGGTGTTTATTGGATTCGTCCGATCTGATCTGAACGACAGGAGATGAAAGATGAGTATCGCTAATATTTTGCTAATGTTTACATGGACGGTCCTTTAGCGTTTCATTTAACCCTTTCCTCTCTGGTGTATTTATTGCAAAAACAAGTTCAGAACATGAATCTTGAGTGTTTTAGCTTTCAAATGATGCATAGTTTATGATAGTTGATTGAATATTTTGTATAAAACAAAAGTAAATAAAAGTACACACACGCCCACTTCCGTCAACCCCCCCGCCCACGATCCGGTGCGGGTTAAGAAGTTAATGTGAGAGCAAGAGTGCGGTCCCACTGAAGTTTTTTCAGAGGCTCCTGGGGCATATGGCATCTGCAGCCGCGTTAGCGCCGCTCGGATTGCTTCATATGAGACCGCTTCAGCTTTGGCTTCGCGATCGAGTCCCGAGATGGGCATGGCGGTCTGGCACGCTCCGGGTACAAGTGACTCGGGCCTGCCGACAGACTCTCACCATGTGGTCGAACCTCAGTTTTCTACGGGCCGGTATGCCCTTAGAACGAGTTTCCAGGCATGTTGTCGTGTCGACGGATGCCTCTGCCACGGGCTGGGGTGCCATGTGCAATGGACAAGCAGCCGCGGGCTCCTGGACAGGACCCCAGCGTCTCCTGCATGTCAATTTCCTCGAGTTGCTGGCAGTACGGTTTGCCCTGCACCGCTTCCGGGCGTTGCTGAAGGGTCAACATGTACTAGTCAGGACAGACAAGATGGCAGTTGTAGCATACATCAACCACCAGGGCGGTCTACGCTCCCGCCGTATGTCTCAACTCGCCCGCCATCTCTTTCTATGGAGTTAGAAGCGCCTGAGGTCCCTTCGTGCTGTCCATATTCTGGGAGTCCTGAACCGTGCAGCCGATGAGCTCACGGTTTCAGCCACTTCCAGGAGAATGGAGACTCCATCCCCAGTCGGTCCAGCTGATTGGGAACAGTTCGGGGACGCGCAGATAGATCTGTTTGCCTCCCACGACTCTTCCCACTGCAGCCTGTTCTATTCCCTGTCCGAGGGCATGCTCGGCACGGATGCACTGGCGCGCAGCTGGCCCCGGGGCCTACGCAAATATGCGTTTTCCCCAGTGAGCCTACTCGCACAGCTTTTGTGCAGCTCAGGGAGGTCAAGGAGCAGGTCCTTCTGGTCGCCCCGTATTGGCACGGCCGGACCTGTTTCCCCGAACTCGTACTCCTTGCGACAGCCCCTCCCTGGCCTATTCCTCTGAGACCTCCTTACGCAGAGATGGGGCACGACCTGATCATCAGGTTCCTGAGGGGAGCGAGGAGACTGAATCTTCCTCGCTCTCCTCTCGTACCCTCTTGGGACCTCTCAGTAGTTTTAGATGCTCTGCAGAGGCCTCCCTTTGAGCCTTTGCGGTCAGTGGATCTTAAATTTTTGTCAATGAAGACAGCGATCCTGACTGCATTGGCCTCCTTTAAGAGGGTCGGGGACCTGCAGGCATTTTCGGTTGACGAAGCGTGCCTGGAATTCGGGCCGGCCTACTCTCACGTGATCCTGAGACCCCGGCCTGGATATGTGCCCAAGGTTCCCACCACTCCGTTCAAAGACCAGGTGGTGAACCTGCAAGCGCTGCCCATGGAGGGGGCAGACCCAGCCTTGGCATTGCTCTGTCCAGTATGCGCCCTTCGCGCTAACGTAGACAGGACACAATGTTTCAGGACCTCACACCAGCTCTTTGTCTGTTATGGTGGAGAGCGGAAGGGAAGAGCTCTCTCAAAGCAAAGGCTGTCTCACTTGATAGTGGACACCATTGTTTTGGCTTACCAGCAGCGGGGTCGACCATGTCCCCTTGGGGTTAGGGCACACTCCACTAGGAGTGTGGCCTCCTCTTGGGCTCTAGCGCATGGCGCCTCGCTAACAGACATCTGCAGAGCTGCAGGCTGGCCGACATCGAACATATTCGCCAGATTCTACAATCTCCGAGTGGAGCCAGTGTCCGACTATGTACTCGCCCCCCCGAGGGGCCGGTAATGGACCAGGCTCAGGTGTCTTCACTTGCTCGCCATTCCACTCCACGGATTGGATACGTGCAATATTTTCCCTCAGGTGAGCTCCCCGAGAGCCCTGAGTCCCTCCAGCACTGCTTTCGCCGATACCTGTGTGTCTGCCCTCTAACGAGCCCAGACCCTCGTGTCTGGCCAGGTGCCCCGAGTGCTTGGTTCCCCTCCGGCGACCCCCAAACGTGTATTTTCCACCGTAAGCCTCCTCAGTGAGAATTAAAAATCCACCTTCGGCTGGTTCCCTAGAATTTTCCCATATGCAGCCCTCAGCAGGTCATATGTGTACTCTCTAAGTCCTCCCTACGGGCAGGCATCTTTGCATACCTTCTCTGGAATATGCTTCCCAGTGTACCTTGGTATTCCTGTGATAAGTGGGAGTCCCTCGTCCGTACTAGTTTTACGACAAGGAACTCATACTTACGCAGGGCACTGGAAGACGGATGAGTGGCGTGATTATATTGGGACCCCCATTCATTAGTCACTAACGTAGGTCGTAGTGACTGAACGAAAGGGAACGTCTCGGTTATGGATGTAACCCTCGTTCCCTGAGGAGGGAACGGAGACGTACGTCCCGTTGCCACTTCAGCTGTGCTACCTGGAACGCAGGAGTTCAGTCTTGGCTCCTCAGCAGCTAACATAATGCGATATTGCCACGTACTTCCTTTCATACTCACACGGTGAGGCAGAGTTACGTATGCAAATTCCGCATGCCCATGGCATTGGCACGCCATTGGGCATTTTCTAAGTGCTTGAAGATGATAGACTTCTAAGCGAAACCCCCCATTCGTTAGTCACTAACGTACGTCTCCGTTCCCTCCTCAGGGAACTAGGGTTACATCCATAACCGAGACGTTCAAGTTTTCACAAAGCACTTCTCACACGCGAGCTCTCTAAGAACTAATAACTCATAAATCTACTGTGCTTAATAATAATTTATTGCTAAATTATCACTGTTTATTCTTTCTTAACTCACTCAATTGATTTAATATCACTCGTGTCGTTCACAATCTCTCTTATCTCCGGTCTCATCTCATCTTGATACCGATTTTTTTTCTGGAAACTTTTTCTCAACTGAGGGCGGAGCTAACCTTTCACCCCACCAATCAGAAATTAATTCAGAAACTATTTCTTATAGTTTTTTTATAACTATTTCTTACTATTTCTTAAATTTATTTCTTATTCTTCGCTTACTATTAGTTTCATAGCGATATGAATAAACCAATACTAATTATAAATACTAGTGACCCAAATTGATATACTGGGTTACACATTGTATATCACATACTGTATACACACTGTAGACAACATTCAAACTGCATCTAGAGATTATTTTATTTTTCAACCTTCTGAGCAGATGATCATATTACTTGGTTGATGCCCCAAAATAAGTTTAATAAACATATTTGATAATAATATGAAGGGAACCATGAAGACAGAGGTTCATCAATTAGCAGGATTAGTTAGGCAAACATAATATAATCCATGCAGAGACGTTTACATGTTGCCAAATATTCCACCTTTTTTAAAAGCTTTCATTGTGTTGAAATTCAGAGCAATAACACAAGTTGCTTGTTTCCCTGACAAACACTTTGCACGTGAACACATCTATCATTGTGATTCTAATATACAAATGACTAGTTAATGTGCCAATTGTTAAAAGTGTCACGGTTTGACTGGTTATCATAGTTCAGTTAGCCCCTGCTGGTAGATGCCATAATTGCAACATTATGTAGACAGAAGCAACCAGGAGAAACAAATATGTGTTTATTTCTGTTGAAATCAAGTTTATGGAATAAAATTGGGATATTTGAAGTCACAGAAATACTGTTTGGAAAAGTGCTTTGAATGTTCTCTCACACTGATGACTTAAGCCAGTATTGTGTCTTGTGGCACACACACTGCATTCTGTCTTTCCTCACATTCCATAGCTCGTAATCTGCTAATAGAACTTCTGGATTATAAAAGATAAACGCATATTAAGCAGATATCGCTTTTTACCTCCCATCTTGCAACTGGCATGTCCCTTTTAAACACTTTTCAGAGCCTGTGGCTGTCACAAGAAGAAGAAAAAAATGTGTGGAAATATTGGGCGGGAAAAATCACTTGAAGTGTGTGTTGGGAGGTAATTTGTACATGTATATTCCAAACTACAAACTAGTTTTTATTTATTTATTTTATTTTTTTATTAAATCATCACATCACTTTTATCACATCATATGTAGAAATGTTTTATATGTACGTTTCTAGGTTGCACTATTTTGATTGAAATATTTTAAGATTTTTTTTTTTTTTTTTAAGTTAAATTAACATGGTTCTAGTTACCAGGATTATTGATTCTGTATCAACACTGTAGAGCTCCAGATGGGATATTTTTTAATTATTATTATTATTTTCTGTCCTTTCACATACAGCAGCTTCGAAGCTTAACATCCTCTTTAGACAATTTATGAAGTGTTCTTAATAAACTTCCTTACACATTTATCAAGCAATTTGGAAAACATTGCTACCAAAAGCCATTGTCTCATAACGCATGATGGTTGGCTGTTTTCACCATGTGCTACTAGCCCTGTTTAAGTTTATTACACATCACTTCCTGTCTTATTCAGGGGAGTAATCCAAAGCTTCCACCAGAAATCTTCAATGTTCCATTTCAATTAGTCTGATTGAGTAAAACCTTATAGATCTTAGGTATTATATCTGGCATTTTAGCTGATTCCTCCAAATCCCATATGTCATGGGCTAATTCTCTAATTTGAAAGTATTCTGCATTGGGGAAGTCTGGACCCATCCCTGTTATGAGCAGTAATAACATAAGACAGATGACGCACTACAATGCCAAATCCATTCATGGTCCATTCAAGTTTTATCAATTTCATCCGTTTTAAAAGATGTTTCTGGTTTTCTGTTAAATATATGGAGCTCTTAGTGTAATCATGGGACTCATATATGTCAGAGTTACTCATGAAACACAGTACATTTACAGGTCTGTTCTTCCTGCGCTCAAGACATTGTTAGGAAATTATCACTATCAGTACTGTGAGTCACAGTGTAACGACTGTTCAGTTCATTTTGGCCTTTACTAGATGAACGCTACAAAAACAATCCCTTTCATACTAGCATTTACCTGTGCGATCACAAAAAAGCAGCACAAGGCATGCAAAACTAACTCATAATGGCAAAAGTACAGAAACATGCAACTTTTTGGTGTTGTAAGATTGATTGCATTCTAAATGTGTCTATCCATCTCTTACAACTTACAAACCAGCACTCACACTGAGCTTGTTATTTACAGATGGTAGCAGAGACAAATATAGATAATAACCTCTTGAGGATCATTTCATAATCCCGCAAATACCCACGCTTCCTCTCCACTAGCCATCATTCCCATTTACGGAAAGCCCATCCCACCGTAGTTGTCGCTAAATTAATATGAAAAGGTTAAGAGGTCTGTGCCTAGCGTGTAATGAGGAAGCAGACTAGTTAGTTAGAGCAGGTTCATTGAGCTCTTGCATTAAAGCATCGCACGTGGATAATTTATGATTTTCATTGTCCCTCTTTCCTAGGGAATAAATTTTGAATTATTTATGCCCTCTTCATGCTTGTGGAAACGGAACATTTTAGTCTGTGTCGGCCATTGACTCATAATCAAGCAGTGAAACATTCGCTGTAGCTTGGGGAATAATGTTCATCTCTAGTTATTAAGTTCCACCATCTATTTCTCACTGCCTCCAGGGACCCAATACCCCAACAGAAAAAAACAAAAAAAAAAAAACACGAATGGTGGGTTAAAAAAAAGATAAAGTTGTGAACTTGTCGCCACTGTGAACCAGAATTTATAGCATGCTGTGGTTATTTATATGTATTGCTATTTGTTTTGTTATTTTTTAGGACGTTTAGTGTTGGTGCGGTTGTCTTGTGTCCTAAATGGGACAGCATGTGCCTTGTTTTGATGTATCACCATGAGAACCGGGGAGCTGACCCTCATCTATTAGACACGGAAAGCAAAGTGGTTTTATTTGTAAAAATCTGTGTCAAATGTCAATTCTTTTAATCATGTTTTTGTTTTTGCACAAATGAAAATGGATGGACGTTATGAACCCAGCAAACGAAAGGTGCTGCAGGTTAATAGCGCTTTCTATTTTGCACAATTTGTACAGTTACTCTTTTCTAATATCATTAGGGAAATTAGCTGTGAGGTGATTTATTCACTTATTTATTAAATAAATCATTTAAACACATACTGAATCTTAAGTATGCGAGAGGAAGACAAATTGGCAAGACAACTCTGCCCCTCTTAAGTAGAACAAAGATAAATCAAGTAATAAACGTACGGCCGTGTTTTGCATAGCATTAATTAGAGCTGCTTTAATTTGCCCAGAACATGCATGGATCAGTTTAAATGTGTCTTACATATTTAAAGGGTGGAGATAAATTATGATAGAAGGGAAATTAGCTCTCCGTTGTGTTCATTTTATGGTGTCTTGGTGCATACCTGACCGCTTGTTTGTTACCTCATTTCTCCTGTGATTTCATAGAAACTCCAGTATGCAATGTTTTACGAGAAATTGTACCGTTGAAATTACACTAACCAAAATGACCAAACTTAACATCCTTAGAATACTGTATTGTGCCAGGGGGTAAAGGGTTGGTTACCAGCGGCAGTTAGCCCCTGCTGGTAGAAGCCATATATACACCATTATGTGCAAAATCAAAGACTGTAGGCCTATATATACCAAGACGGGTCAATCATTTTACTTTGAATAGGAAAAGTGCAATGCGAAGTCCCACCCCCATAGAAACAGTCAGTGTCCTGAGATGCAGGCTTGGGTCTGCATATGCACATTGACTTCAACAACCTATATACGCTTTACTGACCTATATACATTTCATGTAAAAAAAAAAAAAAAAAAAAAAAATAAAAAGGTTTCTGATTTTAAATAAGTTACTTAAATGTGAGTTAAACTGCAACGTGAAAAAAGGTATGGGGAAAAACTATTTAGTATCTCAGATCCTTCCTTACAAAATAGTGTGGAATTAAGATATTATATTAACATATTTATATTAGGCTATATTATATTGTTACCAATGTTGCCTAGCCTATACACAGCATTCAAATGAAGTTTGTTATTATCAATGTTTAAAGAATGTGTAAGATTATAAAATAATATAGGCCTACAACAAAACATTTTTGTCTTTTAAATCCATTCACTGATCATTTCTTTTTCATTTAGTATTTGTGTATTATAATATTTTGGTTATATATTATCAATTGTTACATATTTTCTTTACTTTCCCCTTCATTCCATGTATTTCTTTGCCTAATTAATACTATGTATTATCTATTTTAATACTTTAAAGTACCACATGTTTTACACATACTGTAAATAACGACAATCATGCCAATAAAGTGATAATTTTATAACTATATTTCTAGGCTATGCCAGTATAGAAAACATATAAATGGAACAATAGAACAACAAATGAAACAAACAAAACACTGATTCCCTTTCAGTCGTTCACGTTCGACCGACCAATTGGGATCTGATTTCAGAGACCAATCTACTTCGAGTGTTTTAAAACGAGCCAATGAAGATTGGCATGCGATTCGCTCATTCCACGCACCACCCCGCAGCGCGGGTATAAATAAGGAAGTGGAATGCATGATCATTGCTTTCTAGTTCAGAGCCGAACAGTGAATGTTTCCTGTTTCCTACGAAGAGTGATCGAGTCTCGTGAGAGGACTGCTTCTGCCAGTGCGGGTGTGATGGCGCGTCTCAGCGAGTGGCTGCTTCAACGGACATCAAAGTGTTGGTTCACTGGGCGTTTTCCGTTTTGAGTGCACACACAGGCTTGCACTATTGTACTGTGTGGTGCCGCGGTCACCTCCCTGAGTGCTTCAGCACATAAAAGAGCAGTTTCCTTTTAAAAGAGCAGTTTCCTTTCTAATTGCTGCATCGGAGAGAGGGCTGTTATGCGCTGGAAATGATGAGGCTGAGTTCCCACTATAATAGTGTGTGTGTTCTTGCTGAATCAGATTCAGAGTTGACAGCCATGCTTTCCCGGGTGGCTGAGGTGTAGTGCAACGCGTAAAATCGCCTACTCCCGTGCCTTTTTCCTCGGATGGGCATTGAAAAAATTAGCAGTTGGAACTATTTGGTGTCAAAATCTGTATACATTTTTCCCTCTCTCACTACCCTCTGTCCTGCATGCACGAGGGTAGTCCCGACCCAGGGGTTGTGCAGGAACTGCGTGCGGCGGTGGTCCTCGACTCGGGCGATGGAAGTCACCGCACGCTCCCTGGGTCAGGCGATGTCCACACTAGTGGTCCAGGAACCTGGGGCTAAACCTGGCAGATATGCGTGAGTCCGACTAAGTTCGGTTCCTCAACGCCCCTGTCTGTCAGGCTGGCCCCTTCGGCGACGCCGTCGAGAACTCTGCCCAGCAGTTCTCGATGGCCCAGAAGCAGACAGAGGCGATAAAAAAAAAAAAAAAAATTATAATTCAAAAGGGTGCCTCTACCTGCTTGTCGCTGAGGGCACCCCCCCTGCGTCCTTCTCCGCCCCTGCGAAATCCAGGCGGCGGGGTGCTGGACGTAAGGGAGGCTGAGACGGGCAGCCCAGGGAGAACAGGAGCTGCTCTGAGGGAGTGGGTGTCCGCACCCCTCCCCCACCCCCCGAAGGAGGACCGGGGGGCCCCGACTGGTGTCATACTCTGCCGCTGGCTCTCCGGAGTCCAGCGGTACCCACATTTCAGAGCAGTTTCCTCTCTCCCTGGGCCCCAAGAGGGCCAGGTTGGCGACGCCTCCAGGCCTTTTCACCCATACTCTGTCCCACCCTGGAATACTCAGACAACACTCCGGGCCGCCTCCCGAGTCAGGTCTGTCTATTCCGCCTCGCTGCCCCACCCCGGGTACGTCTGTGGTGCCGTTGGTCCCGCTTGTGCGGTCTCTGGGGGCTTGGCTACAGCTCCCCAGACCATCTCGCTGGCTCATCCATACCATCAGACTCGGCTACGCGATTCAGTTCGCTCACCGGCCTCCCAAGTACAAGGGCATCCTCTTCACCTCCGTGCGAAGCAGCGATGCTCAGGTCTTGCGGTCAGAGATCGATGTCCTACTGGCGAAGGACGCGATCGAGCCGGTTCCTCCAGCCGATATGAAGATTGGGCTCTACAGCCCCTACTTCATTGTACCCAAGAAAGGTGGTGGGTTACAGCCAATCTTGGACCTGCGTATCCTGAATCGGGCCCTGCACAAACTCCCGTTCGGATTCTAACGCAGAAACACATTTTCAAATGCATCCGTCCCCAAGATTGGTTCACAGCAATCGACCTGAAGGATGCGTACTTTCATGTCTCTATCCTTCCTCGACACAGACCGTTCCTACGATTTGTGTTCGAGGGGAAGGCATATCAGTACAAGTCCTGCCCTTCGGGCTGTCCCTGTCGCCTCGCGTCTTCATGAAAGTTGCAGAGGCAGCCATTGTTCCGCTCAGAGAACGCAGCGTTCGCTTCCTCAACTTTCTCGACGACTGGCTCATTCTCGCCCAGTCTCGGGAGCAGTTGTGCGAACACAGGGACATGATGCTCAGTCACCTCAGCCTGTTGGGCCTTCGGGTCAGCATCTGAGGTCGCTTCGGGCCATTCATGTCCCAGGTGCGCTCAACCGGACAGCCAACGAGCTCTCACGGCTGCCTGCACCTTCGGGAGAGTGACGACTCCATCCCCAGGCGGTCCAGCTGATATGGGACCTCTTCGGAGCCGCACAGGTAGACCTGTTTGCCTCTCCGGACTCGACCCATTGCCAGTGGTACTATTCCCTGACCGGGGGCACCCTCGGACCGGATGCACTGGCGCACAGCTGGCCCCGGGACCTATGCAAATATGCGTTTCCCCCAGTGAGCCTTCTTGCACAGACCCTGTGCAAGGTCAGGGAGGACGAGGAGCAGGTCTTGTTATTTGTGCCCTACTGGCCCAACCGGACCTGGTTCCCAGAACTAACTCTCCTCGCGACAGCCCCTCCTTGGCTGATTCCCCTGAGGAGGGACCTTCTTCCTCTGGAAACTCCATGTCTGGTCCCTGGACGGGACGCGGAGGTTCTAGGTGGTCTACCACAGGCAGTGGTGGACACCATCTCTTCAGCTAGAGCCCCCTCTATGAGGCGCCTCTACGTTTCGAAGTGGAACCTATTCGTTGAATGGTGCTCTTCCCTCCGGGAAGACCCCCGAAGGTGTTCGGTTAGTGTCGTGCTTTCTTTCCTGCAAGATGGGCTGGAGTGAAGGCTGTCTCCCTCCACCCTCAAAGTGTACGTTGCAGCGATAGCGGCGTATCACGATGCAGTTGAAGGTAAGTCCTTGGGAAAGCACGACCTAATCGTCAGGTTCCTCAGAGGTGCGAGGAGGCTAAATCCTCCTCGTCCAAACTCGTTACCCTCTTGGGACTTGGCTCTAGTGCTCAGAGCACTTCAGAGCCCTCCCTTTGAGCCTTTGCAGTCTGTGGAGCTTAAAATCCTGTCGATGAAGACAGTGCTTCTGACGGCATTGGCCTCTATTAAGAGGGTAGGGGACCTGCATGCACTTTCGTTCAACGAATCGTGCCTAGAATTCGGGCCGGACAACTCTCACGTTGTCCTGAGACCCCGGCCTGGATACGTGACCAAGGTTCCTACCACTCCCTTTCGGGACCAGGTAGTGAACCTGCAAGCGCTGCCTTCAGAGGAGGCAGACCCAGCCCAGGCTTTGTTATGTCCCGTCCGCGCTCTTCGCGCTTACGTTGACCAGACTCAAAGCTTTCGGACCTCAGAGCAACTCTTCGTCTGTTAGGGAGGCCAGCAGAAGGGAAAGGCTGTCTCCAAGCAGAGGTTGGCCCACTGGATAGTGGATGCCATCGTCTTGGCTTACCAGTCCCAAGACGTACCTTGCCCGTTCGGGGTACGAGCACACTCAACAAGGAGTGTTGCTTCATCCTGGGCGCTGGCTCAAGGTGCCTCGCTGACAGACATTTGTAGAGCTGCGTGCTGGGCGACACCTAACACGTTCGTTAGATTCTATAGCCTCCGTGTAGAGCCGGTATCTTCCCGCATCCTCGCCTCCAGGGGCCAGTAGCGCTAAGTGCCCGTTCTAAGTGTCGGCTTGCAACGCCACTCCCGCCCTCTGGGCCGGATACGTGCGTCTATTGTCTCCAGTTGTGTTCCCCGGAAACGGCTAACCCTGTCGAGCTCCTCCGTCACCCCTGCGGTGCCAGACGTTGCGGCCGTCTGACGCCAGGCCTGCACCCGTATGCTTGTGAAACGTGTGTGTAGGCTGGGTTCCATATGTAGCGGTTCCCTCACGCCAACCCCATATGCGTATTCATCCACGTTACCTGCTACCCTACTTGGCTAGCTCCGTGTCTTTCCCTTGACAGAGCCCGCTCTGTAGTCTCTGGGCGTGTTCTTTCCCCCCTGAAACCAGGCTGGAACCACCCCAGAGACTGCCATATGTTGCACTACCCTGCTAGGTTAGTCCTTATGTGTATTCCACTACCAAGCCTTCCACTGAAGGACGTGGCTCCGCAGCGTACCGTCTCCCGAGACGGGCACGCTTCCCAGCATTATCCAATAGTCACACTGGGTGGGTCTTGCAGAAACAGCAGAGACTGACCTCCCTGCTTGGAGCCCTGACTTCCGTACCATTTAAGACAGTCCAGTGCGCTCAAGCAGGACGCTGGAAGGGCCAGCGCCCTGGCGTTTTGGTAGAGATCCCAATTCGTTGGTCAGTTCCGACGTACGTCGAACGTGACCAACTGAAAGGGAACGTCTCGGTTACGTATATGTAACCCTCGTTCCCTGAGGGAGGGAATGGAGACGTACGTCCCGTCGCCAGGTGCTGTGCTTCCGCTGGGAGGCCGAGTCACGAGTTCGGCTCCTCAGCAGAGAAAAGCAATGATCATGCATTCCACTTCCTTATTTCTACCCTCGCTGCGGGGCGGTGCGTGGAATGCGTGAATCGCATGCCAATCTTCATTGGCTTGTTTTAAAACACTCGAAGTAGATTGGTCTCTGAAATCAGATCCCAATTCGTTGAACTAAAATCAGTGAAATTATTGAAATAAAACTTATTTTTCCTTAACTTATTTTATTTCAGCTAGTTTCTTATTTTCATATATATATATTTTATATATGTAAACATAATAAAAAAAGGTTAAAAAAATATATATATAATGGGAAATATAAAAAGAACTAACTCAAAATATGAATACAAATTCTAGTATCACAATTATTTCCAATAAGTAGATAGCAGATGGACTTGCATGAGGAAAATAGCTGCCCAGAGGCATTAAAATATGGCCATCAAGTGAAAAGACTTTCCCTGAAACTGACTTTTTCACAAAAAAAAAAAAAAAAAAAAGTTCCTCCATTGACTGCCATTCAAAAGTAGTCTTTTATTTTCATAAAATAGATGTTTTTGCAAGCAGCATATAAATCCCAACATTTTCATTCTATTATAATAGATGTCTTACTTTTTACATTCTAAAAAATAACAAAACATGTAGGCTGGTCTGTAGTGCATGTGCTTTGACATATTGCAAGCAACGCAGGTTTGATTCCTCCTCAGGTCATTTCCCACCCCTCTCTACTCCCCAGTATTTCTTGTTGTTGCTTCACTGTCCTGTTTGATTAAAGGCCAAAAAACATAGAAAAAACGTATTTGAAAAGCTTGCAACATAGAAAAATCCCAACAGCACCCAGCTACAGCTACACCCAGTGATGCGATTGTTTTTGCTGTGCGGCTGAATTACGTATTAGATCGATGTGACTTTTGTGCATAAATGGTCTCTACCCTTCTGCCCAACAATGTCTAATAAATCTGAGAGGGGCGAATATTGATGCCGCCAGTGACGGTGACACAAAAGAGGGGTATTTAGAACAAGGCTGCGAGGGTCATGAACAGTATTTTAAGCTGGCAGTTTAACCCTGCATCCTGTCAGCACTGACCTTTCGTCAACCCCAACGAGTGGCTTGTTTCTCTCTGCTTGACTTCTCTTCTTTACAAGGAGAGAGAGAGAGAGAGAGAGAGAGAGAGAGAGAGAGAGAGAGAGAGAGAGAGGGAGGCAGAAAAAAGGGATGTATGAGATGTGTCAGGCAGAGACGTTTACATGAAAAGGAGTTAGGACTTGAAAGCTAGTGCTGTTTTGCAGTCACCCCATACATTTGTTTTATTCCCCTACCATAACTGTTTCAATTCATCTCTAGGTACACCTGCTTTTTTTTCTTTTATTACTGTTTCACAAGCTGGAAAATTGATGTGTGGCCCAGGCGCCGCCCGCGTGTGGATGCTGATCAGGGGGCGTTATTGACCTGCCTAGAAGCTTGTACGACCTCCGTTTGACCCGGTGTTCACCTGCAGTTGACCTTGAATGGAACCCTATCACTCTCAGACGCACATACTTGCTTTTTTTCTTTCTCTCACACACACCCACACACATGCACAAAGGGTAAATCATGGGTTAGAACCTCTCACCTCTCTGTGAGCTCTTGGTTATTAGTGCTGATGTGAATGGGACTGAGAATGAAGGAGGGTAGTGATAACATTGAGCAAATATTTCTTTACATTTAAAGGCACATTATGTAAGATTTTTGGATTAAAATATCCAAACAGTTATATATCTTGTTGACTAAGTGTGTGTACTTACATTATCCCAAATGTTTCCAAGAATGTTTAAATCCAGAGAAATAAGCAATTTTAACCAGGACATGGGTCGTGTTGGTGCATCGCCTATTAATGACATCATACCCACATTACCCTCTATTTCCGGTTTTATTTCGTAGAAACCATGGAAACACCAAGGATGAATCATTGTTATAGCTCAACACAGTTAGTCGTATTGTTTAAATCTCGTTTTCTTGACTTATCGCGAGTACCATGTTTTACCGTGCCTAATAGTAATCTAGCTTACTGTAGTGTGCAACTCATGTCTCACAGTAGCCACCGAGTGAACGCACAGTATTATAACAACTTTCAATACAATCAAATGTAACTAATATGATAAAACAGTGCTGCGTTACCCCACATACGCATGAAGCGGCCGTCTGCGGCATAATAATCGCTCCAGCGGCCTCGCTCTGCTCCAACGGCTTTTAGCCACACCCTGCTTCATACTACAGTAATGTTAATAAATCTTTAATACATTAGCTCATCTATAAATATGATTTCTGCCCCGAGTCCCATCGGATTCTTTTCCACCGGCTATAAAGGTGAAGACCGCAAAATCAAGGTGTCATCAAGCTACGCCTTTGTTTTAATTAAGCAACCTCTAGCGGTGAAAATTAAATAA
This sequence comes from Romanogobio albipinnatus, assembly GCA_023566225.1. NCBI lineage: Eukaryota > Metazoa > Chordata > Actinopteri > Cypriniformes > Gobionidae > Romanogobio > Romanogobio albipinnatus. The sequence continues at coordinate 44,797,640 of CM042242.1, forward strand.
TGTGCCTTTAAAAATGATCAATATCAATCACACAAAATCTTATTACCATAGTTATAACAATTGGGAAATGTCAAAACAAGAGTAAAGTATGTGTGTGCAATGTTGAAAAGTCACAAGACAGTTGGCTTTGAACTATTCTATTTTATTCATTATTTGCATATAAATTCAGTTTTGCCATCAAATGAATAAATTATGTTTTAAAATACATTAAATAGAAAATTGTTGAAATTATTATGCTGATAATATAATTTGAAATTCAAAAATAATGTTTTAAATGGCACAAATTGTATATAGAAACTTTCAATTGTGGTCTCTGGATTTTGGACCCCACTTTATGCATGTCTGTATGTGTGTATGGGGGAATGGAGTGGAGAGATGGGAGGGACTATGATTTAAACCAGTTTGAAAGCTTTCTGTAATTATACATGAATTATCCATGAAGGCCTTGATGTTAAAGCTGTCTCTGTCGACGTGAGGTTTGTCTGTTAGAGGTGACAGACAGACTGTGGTAAGCCTCTCACATAATTCACAGGTATTTTGAGGGCTTATGCCACTAAAGGTGCACTTAAGTCTCGACAAAAGTTATTTTCATAGTTGCTGTCACTAGAAAATTGTACACGGAGCAATTAGTCTAATGTATAATACAAGATTCTGGTTAGTTGGTTGGTAATTGCTCCTAGTTTCATATCCTGTGGGCTGCAGTTCCTCTGGTCAATGGAGCAAAGCATTTAACCCCACTCTATTCAAGGGGTGCCGGGTTGAGTCTTTGCTCTGACCCTACTTTATGTGTGTGTTTTTAATATCACAAAACCAAAGTAAACAATCCCAAATTGAACAAACCAGTAGCATTTGATGAAGTAGTGCCTGAAATTTAAAAAATAACGTCATAAATGCATGACTTAATTATGTTCTTGTCATTTGTTTTATTACAGGTTCAAAGCCTTGTATTTGCGTCATTCGTTTTGGACTCTTCCAAATAGCTTGGTTCTTCTGGGATATGTGTGATCTCTTGAGAAGACCTAGATACAAGAAACAAAGAACTCCTCTGCCTGAAGGATCCAAGTCAAACCAATCTGTTACAAGTAACATTTCATTATCTCTTCAGATACAAACCACAAGGTCCCGCAAATAGAGCCCTATTTTTCCGGCTCTGCTAATAGAATTGAATTTCACAGAGTGTAACTTAAATTAGACATTCCATAGCAGCCCTGAATGGCAGAAATAATCGGCATGGGTGACTAATTTGGCAGAGCGTGCGCTAAGTACACAAATCCCCTTTTTTCCACCCCTCGCCCGAGGTTTGCGAAGAGCAGCACACAACCTACAGACAAAGGCAACACACGGCTCATAAAAATTAACATAGTAAATGACCTGGAGAGGAAGGCACAATAAATAATCTGATCTTATCACCTCAGAGTATGCGTGGCATGGAACGGAGGCGTCCAATGAAAATATCCTCGTTAATCTTGCATACCCTTGGATAAACTTCTTCACAGGAAGCCATTTCTCTGCAGATTCTCTGGGGGTCGAGACAAGGTTGTCTACTTCTACAACTAAAATCTTTCTTTAAGTTTTTTTGAGGAGCAAGTTGAGCAAAAACTGACCATGACATTTAACATGTAAACACTTTTTAAAGACTTCTGGACTGACAATTACTTGACAGTAGCCTAATGTGAAATATCATACTTGAGTAGTGTACATTTTTACACAGATTTTCAAAAGTTCAGTCAACTTTTGTCTTTTGATATTCTTAAAATGTAGTCAGTATTTAACTTAGTTAAAATGCACTTGTGCTGTAATATCATGTTTTTTAGTGTGTGTCTATAAATTATATTCATGATCTTCCCCATGTGAGATCCACCAATCAGAGAGGTTCCCCAATCTCAATAGTTTTTTTGATTGGAAAAAATGAATGGAGAATATCTTGTTTCTCCCTGAGCACCCACGGGATTGATGCCTATGCAATAGGGCTTTTCGCACTGTGCTTAAACCCAGATTATCACTGTTCTAAACCATGTTTTTAAATGTGTATAGTGTGAAACGATGCTGTGTTAGAATGTTACAGCTAAATGCTTGGCAACTGACAACCAATTACAGAAACACTGCGTGTTGTACAGGTCCTTCTCAATAAATTAGCATATTGTGATAAAGTTCATTATTTTCCATAATGTAATGATAAAAATTTAACTTTCATATATTTTAGAGTCATTGCACACCAACTGAAATATTTCAGGTCTTTTATTGTTTTAATACTGATGATTTTGGCATACAGCTCATGAAAACCCAAAACTCCTATCTCAATAAAGTAGCATATTTTATCTGACCAATAAAAGAAAAGTGTTTTTAATACAAAAAAAGTCAACCTTCAAATAATTATGTTCAGTTATGCACTCAATACTTGGTCGGGAATCCTTTTGCAGAAATGACTGCTTCAATGCGGCGTGGCATGGAGGCAATCAGCCTGTGGCACTGCTGAGGTGTTATGGAGGCCCAGGATGCTTCGATAGCGGCCTTAAGCTCATCCAGAGTGTTGGGTCTTGCGTCTCTCAACTTTCTCTTCACAATATCCCACAGATTCTCTATGGGGTTTAGGTCAGGAGAGTTGGCAGGCCAATTGAGCACAGTAATACCATGGTCAGTAAACCATTTACCAGTGGTTTTGGCACTGTGAGCAGGTGCCAGGTCGTGCTGAAAAATGAAATCATCTCCATAAAGCTTTTCAGCAGATGGAAGCATGAAGTGCTCCAAAATCTCCTGATAGCTAGCTGCATTGACCCTGCCCTTGATAAAACACAGTGGACCAACACCAGCAGCTGACATGGCACCCCAGACCATCACTGACTGTGGGTACTTGACACTGGACTTCAGGCATTTTGGCATTTCCTTCTCCCCAGTCTTCCTCCAGACTCTGACACCTTGATTTCTGAATGACATGCAAAATTAGCTTTCATCCGAAAAAAGTACTTTGGACCACTGAGCAACAATCCAGTGCTGCTTCTCTGTTGTCCAGGTCAGGCGCTTCTGCCGCTGTTTCTGGGTCAAAAGTGGCTTAACCTGGGGAATGCGGCACCTGTAGCTCATTTCCTTCACACGCCTGTGCACGGTGGCTCTGGATGTTTCTACTCCAGACTCAGTCCACTGCTTCCGCAGGTCCCCCAAGGTCTGGAATCGGTCCTTCTCCACAATCTTCCTCAGGGTCCGGTCACCTCTTCTCGTTGTGCAGCGTTTTTTGCCACACTTTTTCCTTCCCACAGACTTCCCACTGAGGTGCCTTGATACAGCACTCTGGAAACAGCCTATTCATTCAGAAATTTCTTTCTGTGTCTTACCCTCTTGCTTGAGGGTGTCAATGATGGCCTTCTGGACAGCAGTCAGGTCGGCAGTCTTACCCATGATTGCGGTTTTGAAAAAGCCTCAGGAATCTTTTGCAGGTGTAATTTTGATTTAGATGATTAGGTTAATAGCTCGTTTAGAGAACCTTTTCATGATATGCTAATTTATTGAGACAGGAATTTGGGGTTTTCATGAGCTGTATGCCAAAATCATCAGTATTAAAACAATAAAAGACCTGAAATATTTCAGTTGGTGTGCAATGAATCTAAAATATATGAAAGTTTAATTTTTATCATTACATTATGGAAAATAATGAACTTTATCACAATATGCTAATATACAGTAGTTTAAGCGTTATATCGAATAAAATCTTGAAAAAGAGACCTTAAAAACTAAAATCCGGGTAAACTTTATAGTACAGTCAATATGTAATATGAGGATGCACAATGCTAGAGCCTTTATGTAAATATAAAAAAGTGTTTATGTAAAAGTGTGTGCTGATCGTCCAATCAGTGACACTGACACAGCAGATGCTAACCAGGGAATGTATGTGAAACGAAAGCTTATGAATGCAGAGTATTAACTGTTAACCCTTGGTTTTTTGTTCAAAAATTGTTAGTGTATAGTTAATATCTTGTGGTGTTGTTTTTCTCTAATCATGCTTTTGTCAACAGTCCATTATTAAAATAATTGATAACACTTTGCTTAAAGCCTCTATGTATAATGCATTATAAAGATAATCATAATGTGCATTATATCTTTAGTAAATAATTGTAACAAAAGTTAAAAATGCTTTGTAATATTCACAGATTCCTTGTTACATTTGAAATTGTTTGTTTGTTGTGTTTAAATGCATTATATTTTCTAAAGGTGTATTATCTATTATAACACACACACACACACACACACACACACACACACACACACACACACACACACACACACACACACACACACACACACACACACACACACACACACACACACACACACACACACACACACACACACAAACACACACAGAGAACACTAATAACAAACACTTTTGTCATTAATTCTTTTGACGCGACTAAACAATGCATTTATGCAGGTTATCCAGTACATTCTGTGGTAAACTGTGGGGCTGGAAACACATGCAAATGGATGTTCTAGTTGGTCTATTGTACTAACATTATGTGTGAGTTGCTGCACCTCTGGGGATGACACGTTTATGCAAGATCCATTGCGAAAGCTTTACTGTGCTAAATATGTACTAGAAACCACCTGAGGATGAATGTCACAGATCTCTATCTCAAGCCCTTCACTTCTGTGTCCCGATGCCCTCTGAGGAACTTCAAAATAGAGAGGGCTGGGATGGTTGTCCCCATTGAGTAGGTCATATTCAGTACAGTATTCATGTCAGCCAGGAATATATGTCATTTGTCAGTGTTACAGAGGAGCTTTGAATCAGAGCTGTAGCCTCATAGCTGTGAAGGCCAGCAAATAAATCATTCAGGATACACAGCGACTCTCTCTCTTTCTTACAGACACACAGAACGACACATAAACAGAGTGATTAAGCGATTTAAGCGCCCCACTTTTAGCTTACTGAATGAGAAAGACATGAGAAAGTTGTCAAAGCAACACCTTGCTCACTTCGGCCAAACCATGGCCTTCAGACTTTAAAGAATTACATTTCGTTGACTGACAGTTTGTTCCAGATGATTTATTGACTGATAATAGCTCTAATTTTAAAAAGGTGTTCTCCACTTTTTGTTCCGAGATGAAACCAAGGTCTTGATTTATCTAGCATTTGGATTCAATCCATTGATTAATTTCGAGGTTTCATGGCTACATGCATACTGCAGCTCAATACGGTTGTCAGTCCTTTTCAGAGTTCTTAGTCTTGTTATAGGTAATTGGCAATTTGTGGGAAAATGGCAAAATGCTTTCTACACTCTTAAAAAGAAAAGTTCTTCTATGCCATCACTGCAAAAAAAAAATTCATTTTAATGCTTAAGTGTATAACCAAATTCACTCTCGTAAAAATAAAATGCAGATAGTGTTAGCCACATTAACAAAATCCATGAACTAAACAAATAGTTGTTAATGTCGTGATGTTATTTAGCGACTCATGTACATATTGTTCAGATGTTTTCATTGAATCCATTGAACTAAAACCGTACTGAACAATTTGTACATGAGTTGAACTGAAATTGTCCAAGCAGTGCTCAACTCACCAACACATTGAATGAGAATCATTAATTTTGAGCTGATACTAAGTGCATTGGAGTGTACTGAAGATTTGAGTGTTGGTGCATTTATAGCCAAATATCACAAATATTAAAAATACTTTAATTGGCAATATAAATTGTCAATATAAATTATTCTGAAATGTTATTAGGAAATTGAGAGATGAAACCATGTTGATGACCTGAGTCTGTATTAGTGTAGTGAGTTTAGATATGAAACTCGAGGTCGGGGACCTACAACCTAGGATAACAAAATATTGTGCAGTGCCTGGGCTCGGCAGTAATGCAACATGTAAGTAACTGTGTTCATTCTAATGCCTGATCTGAAATGTAATGATTCATGTACAGTCCAATGTTCTTTGTCTGTGTCAGTAAATCAAACCAGTGACTAAACATCAACTTGTGTTGTTTCTCTTAGTATGATATAAATAATCTGTTATTTAATCAGTTTATCAGTGACTCACGTTTTATTCAACGAATCTCTAACTATATCACGTTTGCACTGTTAGTGAACATGAAAGCATTCGTTAGTGTACAGAAACTGAGTTGCAATGACGAGATCACTGCTTTCATGCACTCAACATGTCTGTGATCGGTTACAATGACCATCACTGCAACACTTTTCATGATTAGTTAACCATGAGAGCTGTAATAGTAAAAAATGAGCTAAAAGAGAGAGTAATACTTAGCAGTTTCAAATGAAAAAACGTTAGCCAATCACAACAGTGGGCGTTTACAATGATGTCTCACAGCAGACACGCCCCTTAAAACAGAGCGTTCAAAGCAGAGGGCTAAAATCAGGATAGAAAAATGCATTTTATTTATAAATGAAGACAATTTTTGATTCCAGGACCCCAGGAAACATCATAAAACTATAAAACAACGCAGTTCATGACCCCTTTAATTTTCCTTGCTTTTATTTTGTGATTATTTTAATTCCTTTTCTGTGTAAGGCACTTTGAATTTCCATAGTGTATGAAATGTGCTATATACATTTGCCTTGCCTTGCCTTGGCACACAACTGCGTAAAAAGCATTTATGTACATAATTCTTTCTATTGTGTATTTCCTATATTCTATTACTATATTTTATTGTATTATATTTAATTTTACAGCCTATTTTTTATGATTGTGTTATATTCATTTTTATTGCCTTTATACCTATGGCTGTACTTCTTTATTTTCTGCACTGGAAGCTCCTGTCACAAAGACAAATTCCACTTGGCATTAAAGCTCATTTTGATTCAGATCAAAACAATAAAAAAACCAAAACAATACTAAAAAATTCAGTAAAGTGATTAACTGAAATGATCTGTTCTACAGAACCAATCCACTGAATCTAGTGAAGTTTTTCATCACTAATGTAAAATAAAGTGTCTCGTGTGTGTGTGTGTGTGTGTGTGTGAACAGTTATATGTGGTTTATGAGGACACAAATGTGTATAAAGACATGGGCATTATAACGTAAACCAAATATCTTTAAAAACATACTAAAAAGTTAAAAAAATTAAAAAATGACAAAAATTTTGTGTGATTAGTAAGTTTAGGGGTAGGGTTAGTGTAAGGGGATAGAATATACAGTTTGTAAAGTATAAAAACCAACGCCAATGGACCCTAAACCACATATGAGAGAGAGAGAGGGAGAGAGAGAGGGAGAGAGAGAGAGAGAGAGAGAGAGAGAGAGAGGGAGAGTGTATGTGTGTGTGTGTGTGTGTGTGTGTGTGTGTGTGTGTGTGTGTGTGTGTGTGTGTGTGTGTGTGTGTGTGTGTGTGTGTGTGTGTGTGTTGTCTATGTGATTTACGGGGACATTTGACCTGAATACACACCACATTATGAGGACATTTTCAATTATGAGGACAGGGCCGGTGTCCTCATAATACTAACAGTGTAGAAGTGTTTCTATACATAGGGGGAGCTCAAATCCTGAATTTCAGCCGAAGTCTCCATAATACACAATGACCTGATTTTGTGTATCAGCTGTGTATCGCCACAGCGCCCCTGGACGTGGGTCCGCGGTACTGCGCCCCTCATGAATATTCGCTCCGTGTATGAATCGCAGCTTCTGATTGGCTGATCGCCTGAAGTCCTCGTAATGTCAGATTTTGTCAGGTCCACTGTGTACAAGTGGGTTTATTCAATTTACTCGTTATTTAAACATTATTGTCTACAATTGATCAATCGTAAAACATATTTATAAACGTAGAGTGATCCTTGAATGAAATGTAATCCTTAAATATCATATAATATTATATAATCAGTTAATTTCCTCGTTGGACCGGATAGAAACAGCACCTGAGAAAACATCTGTGATTTGGACCTGTCTGCAGCAACTATTAAAAGAAAGGTAAGTTAATCTGCAGTTTAATCTCTTGTGGCTAAGTTTGGCTTGTTTGTGTGTGTTTTATAAGCTCTTTTCTGCTCGGTTTACAGTCAGAAAGCAGCTAGCGCCTGATGCTAACGGCGCTAGCATAACGTTAGTCATTCTGATCCCACTGTCAGGAGAGATTCAGAGATGCTTGTCAGATTTAACTTGTTTTAGATTCCAATATAATTGTAAATAACTTATTTTGAGCACATAAATCAGTCTAGCCATCGTAACAATGCATTGTCATGACTAAGTTACAGTCTGTGAAGGGCATACAGTATCCTGACATGCTACTGTTAAATATTACTGCAGTTTAACGTTAGCTTGGTTTAAAGGTATTATTATTATATTATTAAGAAACAAAGAGATCAAAATATGCTTTTATTCCTCCTGAATGTAATAAAATATACTCTGTACCAATAGAACTGTAAGTATTAATGTTTATTATGAAAACAATCTTGCTGAAGAATGTCAAATTAAATGCAATGCTCATAATTATTGATGTTTTTCTCTATGACAGCAGACACATCAGATAATGGCTGAAATGAGAAAGCTCAAGCCACTGGAGGAGGCCGTAAAGTTCTCTTCAGAAAAAAGAATGGTCTGATAGAGCTAAGTTTAAGTGAAATTAATCTGTTTAATAAAGCTGTGCCAGGTACATATGTTGTTTACAGTGATGATTTTTCTTCTGTTGTTCAGTTGTGCTGAGTTTAAGAAAGGAGATTTCCTGCTGGAGACTCATAAGCAAAGAAGAAGGAGAGTGGAGGCAAAGAACATATCTTCATGATGCCCTGAAAGTGTTCATGTTTGAGTTTCGTTATGATGGAAAACTCCTCTGGTAAGTGTTTGATGTGTATGCAAGTTTATAATTCTGGCCCTGTTTACAGTAGGGATGCACCGACATTAACATTTTGCCCGATACTGATAATTCTTTATATCACTTTTCCTTATTATTTCCTTATTATCACTTAATCTCAACATTTTCATATCCAGCCTCGGATCTGTTAACATTAGTCAATGCACTGTGAACTAACATGAACACAAATGATATATTAACTACCATTAACAAAGGTTATTGCTTTATATTGGTTCATGTTAGTAAATGCATCAACAAATGAGACCATATTGTAAGTGTTACCAAAAAACCCACTGCCTGACAAAAACAAAAAAAAACCTAATAGGGCTGGGCGATATGGCTGAAAACTGTATCACGATATAAGTGTTTCATATCGGTCGATATCGATAATTATTTATATTTATTATGACCTGTTTAAAATAAGGACCAGGAGAAAAATATGATACATTTAAATCTTTTTATTTTAAACGTAACCTTCCTCTGATTATAATCCCCTCAGTTATAAAGGCAGAAATGTCAACACAACCATAGAAAACACTCAAATAATTAAAATATAAACAAGTCTAAAATCACAATGAACACTTAACAGTTGTCTCTTAACATTAAGGTGCAGTGGTTCCGTTATTTATTTGTAACTGTTAGCGTTTAGATGTTTTGTCATAAGGCAGTGATGCAGATTAACATCACCTCTGCATGTGTTTCAAAGGCTGACTCTGAAATCGCCCCCTATACCCTTAAATAGGGCAGTATTTGAAGGGACAGCCATCTGTAGTGGTTTCCAAAACCATAGTGGACGTTATTGAGTGCACTCATTCTATCCCACAATGCACCGCAATAACGAGTGTACAGCCGATGTACACACTGTCCGAAATCACTCACTCGTTCTCATTCACTCCTTCAAGTGAACTGTATCAGTGGACTAAAGTAGGGAATAGTGATTTGAGGGTTTAGGGTGCGATTTCGGATTCAGCTGAAGAATAGCTCAACGGCGAGCGCGTCGAGTATAAACATGTCCCCAAACGAACACACTGTCAGCGGAGGTGGTCAACCAAACTTATACTGTTACATGATTGGCTGTTAGCCTGTCACTCCCTATGTTGCTAGGTTACCATAGAGCGAGTGCCTTTGTTCATGCAACCAAACTTGCTTCGCAACCTCTGGTTTCTTCCAACGAAGAAAAAAAAATTATCGAACACATTTTTTATTGATATCGATTACGTGTCTATCGCGATACATATAGTTATCGTTTTATCGCCCAGCCCTAATACCTAAATAATGCAAACAAGTCATTGGCCAACATGACTTAGGCTACATATAAAGAATCAAAATGCCTGTGCCATGGATAAGTCTCCGCACGGAGAATAAGAAAATGATTTAAATCAAACCATATTGTTGATTAAAATAATGCGAGAACAATAAAGGTGCCAGTTATTAATAATAATGCATCAATGCTTTATATACTGTATATATTTTTAAATGAAACAATTTTAATATTACAGTGATGGTAAACCTCTTTAATATGACTTAAATAACTTGTTTGAGCTCTGCTGAAGAGAATGACCCATAAACTGAAGCGCTTTGCTAGAAGGTTATTAACTCAACAGAACGCATCCTTTATACGATAATGCAGATATTTAAAAAATATCAACATGATATTGCAACTTATATTTGCACAAAATCTATTATCTAAGTTATGTGGTATTACACAAGTACAGGTACAAGGCAACAAAATGCAGTTTAGATCTAACCAGAAGTGCAATAGCAGCAAGTGCAGGATATACAACGGTTGCATAAGTGCAGGACATGGATATGTACTGAACATATTTATATATATATTCAGTACATATCCTTCAGTTATTTTCATGCCTAATTATGCCTGTTAAACTGTATTATAGGAGCTACTGTTACTTCCACTGTTCATTCTATTGCTGTATCACAGGCCCGGCTCCAGCTTTGAGATGCAGGATGGGCCAATTGAAATTCCTGGTGGGCCCAGACTTTTAACATTATTTTTCCCCATAACAACTACATTTTATAACAAAAGAGGCAGGACTTGAAAGGAACTCTATATTTGCAGGGCTAAATGCAAGCAGTAGCACAAATAAATAGAATCAGGGTAGGACTAGGGGCTCTGGGCTTGAGTTTATGTTTGGGCCCTATACGCTACAAATAACCTCAACTACAACATCATTATAGAGTAGCACAAAATACACAAAAATGAAAAAAACTCTGAGGTTCCTAGAGCAATTAATATGCAACATGCCTAGTAGGGGTGTCGGAATTAATCGTTTCTTCGATGCATCGTGATGCAGATGAGGACGATTCGGTATCGGTTCAGTAATAGACCATAACCGATTATAATGTACTGATGCTTTTCTGCCATCATTTGTCACGTACATGTGTTGTTGTGGTAGCATACAATGGTAGAGGGAGGCGAGACGCAAGTATGAGTAGTTAAAAATGCTCCAACTACTGTAAAAGCAGACATCTGGGCACATTTCGGCTTTTATGAACAACCTGGTAAGCACGACCTGGAGAAGACACGCGCTGTGTGTAAATCATGTCACGCACAAATCAAATGTGCATGGGGTAATACCACTAACTTGAGAAACCACGTCAGCCGTTTTCATCGTGAGCTGTTAACGCCTGTCAGTGCCAAGCGGACTCAGCTCTGCCAAAATAGATCAAATTATATCAATGTTAGAGTTCTTAAAGGGCCTGTTTACACCTGGTCATGCGATTTTACAGATCAGATATCTATCTGATTTATCAAAATTATTTCATTTACACTTGGTCACATAACTGTATCTCCGCAAAACGGATATTAATCCGATCTCCAATTCCCGCACAATATGCAGATTTAATGTAGTTAATGTCACTGAAATCAACAGATATGAGCTGCATTTTATTAATCATCAGCTAATTTCACAATCAAAGACCGCAATATGAGCGAGTGCGGCAACAGCGCTGGTGAGATCATTCGGTTTCTTTACTTTTAATGAATATGATTGTATGTTGTTGAGCACCTGCGACTTGCTTTCGGTTTTATTTGCGGTAGTGTGTGCACTGGCTTGATAAAGAGATACTCAGCTGCTCGTCTGCTGCGATGTGTGCTTTAGTAGCGCTGTCATATCTGGCTATAACATATAGCCCATAACACGCTCTCACACGTTTATTTTTTAACATTGTTGGGAGGAGTAAATTGTTTCCACAACCAGATGCATTTATACTTTAGCTTTCACTGTAATGCGACCCAGACCTCCTCCTGAAGTGGCTTTTAGTTTTGTGTATTTGTTCTAAACGCTCCTGTTGTCTTCTGTGCCCAGACTTGAGTTTTGTTTGATACATTCAAGAAGCATGTTTTCTTTGAGCAGGTAAAATTAAAGGTTCAGTTCATTTAACTGACTGACAAAATTATATACATGAGGATAAAGTGCAACGTCAATGCATTGTGAGGCATCGTGATATTGAACCGAACCGAATCGATGGCATGATAATCGTAACTGAACCGTGAGACCAGTGTAGGTTCACACCCTTAATGCCTAGCCTCGCCAGAGTCGAGGAAAGATCAAAACCCTGAAATAACACTGAGCACTGAATTTTAAATGCATTAAATGCCATATCTGTGTCCTCTTATGTCAGATCAAAATTGTACATCTTTTGTTAAAATGTAATGTAACCTTCACCCTTTAAACACTTTGGTCAGTTCAATAATAATTTATGCAGTTTTATATTATTTATTTGGTAGAATTAAAAGAGCAGTATCATGTCTATATTTATATTGTTCAACTGGTCGAGGTTGATATGGGCTTTAGAAAGTTGGCTACTTAGTAATAACAAGTAATGGAATGGTTTTTAGAAAGAGAGTAAATGGTAAAGTAATCTAATTACACGTTTGAAGATGTAGCCTGATTAGTCTAGCTAATAATTAATTAAATAATAGGCTACTTTTTAAATCAGAAATTAAAATGGCCATCATGGTGCTGTATTGAGTGAGTTGAATCCTTCATTCAACCGATTTGTTCAAATTGCAAACTTTATTTATGAATGGGTAGCTTAAATAAATAATTTTACTCATCTGATTCGTTCAAATACGTTGATTCTTTGAGAAATAAAACAGTGTTGCTCGGAGACACAGCGGTTCAAGAACTCATTAAATAGATTGTTTTTCACACATTCTGGTGACATTTCTGCCACACTATGGCCATGAGATGGGAGAGAGCACTGGGCCTGCTGAATCATATTTTATCTTTAATTTAATAGTGAATATGTAGAGCTGTCTTTTGTTGTTAGATTACCATTGATTAGATTACCAGCAGGTTTATTAGGCTGCTATCACTTTAAGAGCTGCACATATCCAACATGCTGTTACACACGTGTTTTTCTTTCGGTTGTTTATGTTCACTTAAGACATAATCGACTAGGTTTTATTTTGACAATTTTGTTTGAATAATTTGGTCTGTTCAAGTGCAAGAAGATATGAAAGACATTTGCGCAGTGTCTAAGAGGCAGCTTTTTGGGCGCGTGCTTTGGATGTTTGCCCACTGAAAACTTCTTGAAAACTTTGTGATAACTGTACCGCCTTCCTGTAATAACACAAAGAACCACTAATTATACAAAAATCATGTAATAGTTAAAGTTTTTACTTGCATATACAGTGTATTTTTAATCCAAATGTGTGCTGGTGAGTGGTCAGCAGTCAAGAGCATGCAACAGAAGTCTGTGTAATTATGGGCCATAATTTCCAGCGATAATTTCGTGCACAGCAGCTATAGTATGGATATTTCATTTGTTTAATATTCTGTTTATTAGATACATTTTCTTCATCTTTCTCTGATATTCACATTGTGCTCTGTGTTTGCTCTGTTGTCTGTGTTTCTTTGTCTGGACGCAAACACTACACACGAATATCAATACTGGTATCGGAGCATCTCTAGTTTCCACATTAGGTCAGTCGGCGGAGAGCAGGCGGTCTTTTGTGACTGTTCGAACACATTCTACCACAGACGTTTACACTACGAAAGCAATCCGGTTGAATGCATTTTCCAACTCCTGGAAGTGGTTGAAAGTTGACGAGCTCAAAATGTTTTAGACTCCATTTACACCTGTATTTAGCATCATCCACTTGTGATCCGATCGACCAAAACACATCTTAATACCAAAAGCTATTAAACTATTAAATAATTGGTGATCACAAAGAATATATTTGAATATTTGTTATTAGATTTTCAGCTCTAATATTGTCTTTTTTGTGTGTCTAACAGGAATAAGAATTCTTAATTGAAAGTTGAATTGTCATTTATTTAGTGTCAATCAGCCGAGATGGCGGTTCCCTTGGATGATCTCTGACCATATGAACCCAAACAGCTGGATGAAGACGATCCGTGTGGATAGGAAAAACTTCACCTATGCTTATTTGCTGTAAGGAGCATCTGTCCTGATGAAGAGATCACATATAATTACAGTGATTCTGAGTGGCCAAGGAAATGCACGGTACGGAAAACTTTACATAACCTATTTAGCATTTGTTAGATTATTTTAACGGTTTATGTTATCCAAGGTAATGTTCCTGTCTTTTTATGCATCACAGTATGTCAGGTGTGTGTGGCTTACACATGTTTTATGAGGACATCATCATAAGATGTTCCTGATGTTTGACTTGACTGAAGAATCTCAGTGTTGTGTGTGTGTGTGTGTGTGTGTGTGTCTTACACCTGGTTTATGAGGACACGTGTTATTACAAGGACACTGGTGCACTGATAAGGAATATTAGAATTGATACTGATAACCCATAATTTTCAGCTCACTGTGGCCATTACCGATAAAGAAGACTCATATTTGAGCTGGGGAAATAAATACTGTAATAATCAGTCCACAAAAGTGTTGGAACTGGTGGCGTTGCATTCCCAAATGCACATTAAACTCACAGCACATGCAGAGATGGAGTTCACTGCACTTACTGTGAACTGATACGCTGAAAACACCAGAAAAATATGTTTGGTTCATTATGAAACTGGTGGGCCGCCAGACTATAGGTTTACTATATCGTTTACTAGGGTTAGAGTTTTTTAGGTTTAGCTTATAACCAGGTATAACTTATCTACTGTATTGTTTGTATTGTCTTTCTATTATGTTTGACTTCACGTGTATTGTACAGCACTTTGAGTCAACCATGAGTTGTGTTAAAGTGTGTTATTCCATATCCCTGTAACGTGTCCTCATAAACCAGGTGTAAGCCACACACACACACACACACTGAGATTCTTCAGTCAAGTCAAACATCAGGAACATCTTCTTATGATGTCCTCATAAAACACGTGTCCTCATAAAACACATGTCCTCATAAACCAGGTGTAAGCCACACACACACACACTGAGATTCTTCAGTCAAGTAAAACATCAGGAACATCTTATGATGTCCTCATAAAACACATGTCCTCATAAAACACATGTCCTCATAAACCAGGTGTAAGCCACACACACACACACACACACACACTGAGATTCTTCAGTCAAGTAAAACATCAGGAACATCTTATGATGTCCTCATAAAACACGTGTCCTCATAAACCAGGTGTAAGCCACACACACCTGACATACTATAATGCATAAAAGAACAGGAGCATTACCTTGGATAACATTTAAATTGGGGCTGAACGAGTTCGGAAAATAATGTAATCGGATTTTTCTTCCAATATTGCAATTTAATATGTGATTCTTTTTAAAGCTCCTTATTTCCTCTTTTGTAGTGATTGTTGAATCTTCTGAAAGGGGCGAGGTGAGAAGAAAACCACAGATATGATCTCCAGGAGAATCTCTGCAGAACTGAGCACATTTCAGTGGGTAAACTGCGGAGCAGGAGTCCTGCTTTAGCTTCTCACACTCCGCAAAACAGACCAGACTTTGGCAGGAATCGGGGATTAGCACTAAAGAGGAAATTGTTGCAAAATGTTTGGGTAACACTTTATAATAATGTTCAGTTATAAGTTATTAGATAATGATGATCTAATCATTTACAAAACATGACATTCATAAATGACTAAGTAATATGCTAACATTTTGTGAATGTTTTGTTAATTCAGTTATCAGTCATTTAGAAGTTATTGGTTAATACATTCATAAATGATTAGTGGTATGCTATAGCATGTATTCATATATAAGTGTAGTGTAGACTTTAGGGGATGCAGAAAGTGTTGTAAATGAGTTGCACAGGTGTTGAACACTAGTGTAAGTGTTGAGCGCTGAGGGTTAGAGCACTGTCTCCTCTTTAACCGCTCTACAGCACCTGATCAAACCGCTTCACAGGCATTTACACATGATTATCAGCTTCAAAACTAATCATCTTCTCAATCATCCTGCATGTGTGTGTGCTTTTGAACACAGACCAGCTGAAAACTTAAAGATGCATCGATAAATTACTGATCATTGACTAATGGTCTGTTCATCATTTGTTCAAGATTACCCATTGTTTATTGAGACGACACTAAAAGAAGTTTGACATAAATACTCCATTAATTTATAAGAGATTAATAGTGCATCAACTAATAACTCAAACATCTACTATTGATCTGTTTTGATTTATTTCATGATTTACAATTGTTCGATAATAAACAGCACATTTGTAAATGGTTAGCATATCACTTAATAATCATGTATGAATGTCATGTTTTGTAAATGATTAGTTCATTATCTAATAACTTATAACTGAACGTTATTATAAAGTGTTACCCATGTTTTGTTTTGTTTTGCTGCTGCTGGTCATTTAGTTTTGATATAATGTATGGAATGTCTTAAACTTGTGTTGAAAGCTTTAAATGGATATTTAAATTGTCCTCATTTACTCATAACCTGTGATTCTCTTTCATCTTTTTGACAGAGCAGAAGATATTTTGAAGAATGTAAGTGTTTTTTCTGTGCTGTGGAACTCGTCTGATCACCAACATTCTTCAAACTATCTTCCTTTGGGTTCAGCAGAACAAAGAAACTCATAAAGGTTTAGAAAAACTTTACGGTATGACAATTATTTTTCATTATTGGGTCAACTGTACCATTAATTTATGTTCAGTAATTTTTGTTAATAATTATGTTTATGAAAGGTTTCAAGTTCTTCATCTTCATGCATTAGTGTATCTTGTGATTTATGTAATATTGTCAGGGCAACAGCTGTAATGTTGTAAACAAGTACTAATAAACTTCTTATTCTCTGAAGGTGTGTACTGTTATATGTCCTCATGTCTGTTCAAATGTCATATGGTCATGTGACCACACAAATAGCCGGTCCTTGAGTGTTGGAGTCTGAGCCACAGGTGAGGATGTGTTTGTGTTCATTTGTCCTCATAAATCAGGTGTGTCCTTATAATGCACAATGCCTTCACGTTTGTGTTTGTGTATTGCCATGTCCCATTAATTCATGTTTGTCCCTCTAATACACATTAATGTCATTTGTGTGTGTGTGTATCCACTGTCCTTATAATTTTGGTTTTGTCATAGGCGGGGCTTAGACACTTAATTAAGGTGTCCTCATAATTAAGTATATAGTCAGGTTGTTATATTATAAGTTGTGTTGTGTGTATACAAATTCTGAAGTGAAATCTGTGTTGTATGGCTCAGAACAAAATTTTTGATACCCTCCACATCACTGTAGAGCAAGTGGAAAGGGGTGTCCCCATAATACACCAAACAACTGGTTTGGGCTGAAGTGTCCTCATAAACCACATAAACCCGTATGTGTGTGTGTGTGTGTGTGTGTGTGTGTGTGTGTGTGTGTGTGTGTGTGTGTGTGTGTGTGTGTGTGTGTGTGTGTGTGTGTGTGTGTGTGTGTGTGTGTGTGTGTGTGTGTGTGTGTGTGTGTGTGTGTGTGTGTGTGTGTGTGTGTGTGTGTGTGTGTGTGTGTGACACTTTATTTTACATTAGATTGTGTTATATTCATTTTTATTGCCTTCTTTATTTTCTGCACTGGAAGCTCCTGTCACAAAGACAAATTCCACTTGGCATTAAAGCTCATTTTGATTCTGATTTTTACTCCATGTGTATGAACTGATTGTGTGTTAGGCTTTTTATTGATTACATGTAAAAAAAATAATAATAAAAAAACCAAAACAATACAAAAAAATTCAGTAAAGTGATTAAGTGAAGTTATTAAACGTAATTTCGTGAGGAGTACGCCCATCTAATCTTCCAATTAATACCAAGGTATAAGACCAGCAGCTTACCTCTTCCCATTTTTAGATCCTGCAGCATCCCTCCTCCTCCCCTGCTCCTCCTTTTGTACAATTTTGCCTGTTATAGGGGGGCAATCGGAGCTCGGGTAGAATATCCTCTCCGAGCCCCTCTATAGCAGACAGCTCGCCAAATCTGTTTACCACTTTCACTAAGATTATATGGGCACACAAACTCATGAACTGAAATAATCTGTTCTACAGAACCAATCCACTGAATCTAGTGAAGTTTTTCATCACTAATGTAAAATAAAGTGTCTCAGTTTTCTGAGAGAAGTCGCTTACTTCAGCCAGGGATGAATTTAATTGAGTAATTAAGTAACATTCATATGCATATGCAGAAAAAAACACTTATGCATAAAATATATATGCTTAAAAGTGAAAAACGAATTAGAGACATTTAAACAGAGGTGGACAGTAACTAAGTACATTTACTTGAGTACTGTACTTAAGTACACTTTTTGAGTATCTGTACTTTACTGGAGTACTATTTTTTAGGGATACTTTTACTTTAACCTCAATACATTTGAAAGACAAATATCGTACTTTTTACTCCACTACATTTCTATCAAGGTCCTCAAAGTCGAAAGTAGTTTCTATAGCAGCTTTAAAAGTCAGTGGATGATGTTTGTCTTCGTTAAAGGTATGTTTTTTTTTTCTTTTGTTTTCTTTTTTTTTCAGTAAGCACTCTGGTATAGGGTCATGTGAAGTTTCCCAACATTTTTTTTAACAATGATCAGTTTACAGCAAAATGGAAGAAGACGGTTCCTCGGTGCAGTGTGTGGCCATGGCCATACTTAAAAAGTATGTTTCAGTTTTCTCAAAAGATTAAAGATTAGTTTAGTTGGCATACACTTTGATGCATGTCTCATAAAATGTTAAAAAATGTAAATGTCTGGGAGAAAGAGAAGAGTAAACAGTTGGGAGAATATTGGATGCGTATCAGTGTATAGGATCTGTGCATTCAGCCTTAAAGTGACAGCAGCTTTGTAAAGAGCTTTGTAACTTTTATACAAGAAATTGAACATTTCAATACTTGTCTAAAAGTTACAACGCTCTATACAAATGTAAAGAAATGAGTTTAAGGTAGCCGTATGCTAGCATGTCGGATGGAGCATCACTGACTGGCTTAAACCACCTTGGTGGCATAATGTGCATTTATACAACAATAATAAAATAATGCATTGACATAAAAAAGGAAATGTACTTTTGATACTTAAGTACTTTTAAAAACAAATACTTCTGTACTTTTACTTAAGTAAAAATCTGTTTTTAGAACTTTCACTTGTAACGGAGTAATATTTGACCAGTAGTACTTTTACTTTTACTCAAGTAATAGAGTTGCGTACTTTGTCCACCTCTGCATTTAAATTGTATTTTGACATGATACTGATTAATAATTTGCTTTCAACAGCCAGAGGGCTTGGTTTATCATTCATAACCATGCTATAAATGCATATTTTAGTTATTTATTATGCATCACAGTCATTTGCCAATAAGCCTCCTTAACGTCAAAAAAGGAATCTTAAAATCATGTAATGACACGGCCTTGCATTCAGCTACCCACAAAAAACTTCACGTCTCCTAATGCTCCACTAATGACCGAGCTAATTATTGACTGTATTTGCTTTAGCAGGTCTGTGCCTGTCTGGTGTGTGTGTGTACGTGTGAAAGAAACAGGTCTTTGTCATAACCATTAGTGAGCGATTAGGGAGCAGGTTCCTCTGCTGTTTTTATCACCTCTTGTCTGTGTGGATTACAGAATTAAAGCTCTGCCTGTCAAGAGGGGAGAGAGAGAACAGCGATAATTCCCATTGTCACTAGTCTTCTTCCTCTGCTCCTTTTTATATATTATGATTGCTTTACTTCCTGTAATGACATGTTGTCTTTTGAGCAGATAGGGCGTCATGTTAAATCGGGTCAAGGTTCATCTCTTTAACATTCAGGTGAGTTTCAAAGACTCTGAATGGCACACTGTAGATGGACATATTTCAAGTCAATTTAAGCTTCTGAATCTTCAATATTTTATTTTTTATTTTTTTAATTATCAAGATCTAAATGTATAGGCTATGTATGACTTCCTGACATACAGTCAAACCAAAGTTTATTCAGACACCTTCAACATTTTCTCACATTATCACAGTTTATTCGCTATAGTTTAGAACATGGTAATACAATATGACATGAACTCAGAGTTAAACTATGTCAGAACAAATTCATCTTGATAATGTCAGATAACTTTGATAGAAAGGTATGTAATGGATTACAATCAACCAATCAGCTGTCAGCTGTTGAATTTAAGTACACAATTAGATAATATCAATTTAGGTCAACCAATTACCAAGCGATGCTTAATTTTATTCAGTCTGTGGTGTAAAAGGTCGCATTTGCAATTAAAGTAGAAACACTTACGCAAAAAACGCTTTCTCACATATTGACGCTTGGTCACTTTTTAACACACAGGGTACCATTTTAGCGTCATTTTTCGACGTGCAGGGTACTCCAATTATTTCAATGAGAAACCTTTGGCGTCATACACAGACATGAGAATGTTATCGTCATGATGAAATTATAAATTGGGTTATGATTTTGCCATTATGGCATGTTGTGTGATTCTCAATTTAATTAGCCAGCATAATTTTATTTACATTTATTTTGAACACATAACCCAGCCCCATCCCTTAACCTACCCATTTGTTATATAAAATACAGGATATAACAGGCAGATACGAATGCAGGCACAATTTATTGATACAAATATAAATATAAATACAAAATATTTAAAATGTTCCGAGGCCAAACAATTGATTTGTGTGAAAAAAAAGCGGTCAGCGTCTCCATCCAATGAAGATCGTGAAACCATTCAAAAATTGCCGCCCAAAGAAATGTTACGTTAGCCTGGCTCCGCCCTCCTACGTACTTTTTCATTTTCCTTCAGTACTCCGTCTGGGATTGCGGTATATTCTCTGGTTTTCTCCGGTCAAATTTGAACCGCTCCAATCAGCGAACAGAGGGAGTGGCTGAGAACAATGAAGTTGATGTCTAGCGCTAGTTTGAGATGACATACATCACAACCAAACGTTAGCGATTGGTTATGGCCGATCCAGAGTGGCTCTGGGCAGATCGTCTCGGTTACGTATGTAACCCTCGTTCCCTGAAGGAGGGAACAGAGACGTACGTCGGAACTGAGCAACAAATTGGGATCTGTTTCAGAGACCAATCTACTTTGAGTGTATTAGAAACGAGCCAATGAAAATTGGCATGCGGTTTACGCATTCCACGCACCGCCCCGCGTTGCGGGTATAAATACGGAAGTGGAAGTGTCGCATACCGTTTTCAACTGAGGAGCCGAGATAAGTGGCTCGGCCTTCAGCTGAAGCACAGCACCTGGCGACGAGACGTACGTCTCCGTTCCCTCCTTCAGGGAACGAGGGTTACATACGTAACCGATACGTTCCATTTCAGTCGGTCACGTTCGACGTACGTCGGAACTGACCGACGAATTGGGATCCCTACCGACATGCCAGGGAGCTAGCCCTTCCAGCGCCCTGCCTGAGCTCGCTGGACCACTCCTATGTTGGAGTGGGAGTCAGGGCTCCCGGCAGGGAAGGACAATCACTTGCTGTTCCTGCAAGACCCACTCAGAGTGACTATTGGATAACGCTGGGAAAGCGTGCCTGTCTCGGGAGATGGTACGCTGCGGAGCCACATCCTTCAAAGGAAGGAGAGGTGGAAAAACGCATAAGGACTAACCTAACAGGGTAGTGCAACTATGGAAGTCTCTGGGGTGGACCCAACCTGGTCCCAGGGGGGGAAGAGCGAGACGACAGAGCGGGCTCTGTCAAAGGAAAGACACAGGGTTAGCCAAGTAGGGTAGCAGGTACCGTGGAAGAATACACATATGGGGTTGCCGTGAGGGAGCTGCAACATATGGAACCCAGCCTACACACACGTCCCGCAACGTCTGGCACCGCAGGGGTGACGGAGGAACTCGACAGGGTTAGCCATTTCCGGGGAACACAACTGGAGACAATAGACGCACGTATCCGGCCCAGAGGGCGGGAGTGGCGTTGCAAGCCGACACTAGAACAGGTACTTAGCGCTACTGGCCCCGGGGGGCGAGGATGCGGGAAGATCCAGCTCTACACGGAGGCTATAAAATCTAGCGAACGTGTTAGGTGTCGCCTAGCTCGCAGCTCTACAAATGTCTGTCAGCGAGGCACCTTGAGCCAGCGCCCAGGATGAAGCAACACTCCTTGTTGAGTGTGCTCGCACCCCGAACGGGCAAGGTACGTCTTGGGACTGGTAAGCCAAGACGATGGCATCCACTATTCAGTGGGCCAACCTCTGCTTGGAGACAGCCTTTCCCTTCTGCTGACCTGAGTCCGGTCAATATAAGCATGAAGAGCGCGGACGGGACATAACAGAGCTAGGGCTGGGTCTGCCTCCTCCGAAAGCAGCGCTTGCAGGTTCACCACCTGGTCCCGGAAGGGAGTGGTAGGAACCTTGGGCACATATCCAGGCCGGGGTCTCAGGACAACGTGAGAGTTGGCCGGCCCGAATTCTAGGCACGATTCGTCGACCGAAAGTGCATGCAGGTCCCCTACCCTCTTGATTGAGGCCAATGCGGTCAGGAGGACTGTCTTCATGGACAGGATTTTTAGCTCAACTGACTGCAAAGGCTCAAATGGAGGACCCTGGAGCGCTCTAAGCACCAGGGCTAAGTCCCAAGAGGGTATCAAGGTAGAACGAGGAGGATTCAGTCTCCTCGCACCTCTGAGGAACCTGACGATTAAGTCGTGCTTACCTAAGGATTTACCGTCTACTGCATCGTGATACGCCGCTATTGCTGCGACGTACACTTTGAGGGTGGAGGGAGACAGCCTTCGCTCCAACCCATCCTGCAGGAAGGAGAGCACGACGTTAATCGAACACTTCCGAGTGTCTTCCCGGCGGGAAGAGCACCAGTCGACGAACAGGTTCCACTTCAGAGCATAGAGGCGCCTTATAGAGGGGGCTCTAGCTGAAGCGATGGTGTCTACCACTGCTTGTGGCAGGCCACCTAGAACCTCCGCGTCCCGTCCAGGGACCAGACATGGAGTTTCTAGAGGTCTGGACTCGGGTGCCATAGCGTGCCCCATCCCTGAGAAAGAAGGTCCTTCTTCAGGGGGAACGGCCAGGGAGGGGCTGTCGCGAGGAGTGTGAGTTCGGGGAACCAGGTCTGGTTGGGCCAATAGGGTGCAACTAACAAGACCTGCTCCTCGTCCTCCCTGACTTTGCACAGAGTCTGTGCAAGAAGGCTCACTGGGGGAAACGCATATTTGCATAGGTCCCGGGGCCAGCTGTGCGCCAGTGCATCTATGCCTAAGGTACCTCCGGTCAGGGAGTAGTACCACTGGCAATGGGTCGACTCCGGGGAAGCGACGAGAATGAGCCAGTCGTCAAGATAGTTGAGTAAGCGAACGCCGCGTTCTCTGAGCAGAACAATGGCTGCCTCTACGACTTTCGTGAAGACGTGAGGCGACAGGGACAGCCCAAAGGGCAAGACTTTGTACTGATATGCCTTCTCCTCGAACGCAAAGCACAGGAATGGTCTGTGTCGAGGAAGGATAGAGACATGAAAGTACGCGTCCTTCAGGTCGATCGCTGCGAACCAATCTTGGGGACGGATGCACTGGAAAATGCGTTTCTGCGTTAACATTTTGAACGGGAGCTTGTGCAGGGCCTGATTCAAAATGCGCAGGTCCAAGATTGGTCATAACCCACCCCCTTTCTTGGGTACAGCGAAGTAGGGGCTGTAGAACCCCGACCTCATATCGGCTGGAGGAAACGGCTTGATCGCGCCCTTCGCCAGCAGGACATCGATCTCGGACCGCAAGACATGGGCATCGCTGCTCCGCACTGAGGTGAAGAGGATGCCCCTGTACTTGGGAGGCCGGCGTACGAATTGAATCTCATAGCCGAGTCTGATGGTACGGATGAGCCAGCGTGACGGTCTGGGGAGGCCAAGCCAGGCCACCAGAAAACCGAACAACGGCACCACAAACATACCCGGGGTGAGGCTACGAGGTGGAGCACTCAGACCCGACTCGGGAGGCCCGGAGGTGGCCTGGAGTGTTGTCTGAGTACTCCAGGTGGGGCAGAGTGTGGGTGAGAAGGCCCGGGGGTGTCCTCGGTGCCCACACTGCTGCCCCCTGGTGAAGGGGGAGAGGGGAGGAAAGGAGTGGCAAGGCCCGGGGGCATCGCACACTGCCAACCTGACCCTCTCAGGGCCCAGGGAGGGAGGAAACTGCTCTGAGAATGTGGGTACCGCTTGAGAGCCAGCGCCAGGACCGAACCGAAAAATATTCTCCCCCCGGTCCTCCCCCGGGGGAGGGAGGGGAGCGGACACCATCTCCCTGAGCAGTTTGCCATCTCGCTGGGCTGCCCGTTCCAGGGCCGCTTGCCCATGTGCTTGATAGCGGACTCCCGGGACCCTGGACGGGTTGGGCACATCCCCTGCGCCCGGCCACCTGCTGCCCGAGTGGAGGCAGCTGCTTGGCTTAGCAGGGGCGGAGACGGACGCAGGGGGGGCACCCTCGGCGACAAGCAGATGAAGGTGCTGCAGCCGACGACTGGGTGGAGGGGCAGGATGTTTTTTTTTTTTTTTTAAACCACCTCCATCCGCTTCTGGGCCACCAAAAACTGCTGGGCGAGTTCTCGACAGTGTCGCTGAAGAGGCCAGCCTGACAGACAGGGGCGTTGAGGAACCGAACTTTGTCAGGCTCATGCATATCTGCCAGGTTTAGCCCCAATTTCCTGGACCACTAATGTGGACATCGCCTGACCGCAGTGACTTGAGCGTGCAGTGACTTCCGTCACCCGGAGAGCGAGGTCCATCACTGCACGCAGTTCCTGCATAACCCCTGAGTCGGGACTACCCTCGTGCATGCAGGAGAGAGGGTAGTGAGAGAGCGAAAAAATTTATACAGATTATGGCCCTTTTGGTGTTCCATATTTTGACACCAAATAGTTCCACTGCTAAATTTTTCCAATGCACATCCAGGCAGCCACCCTGGAAGGCATGGCTGTCAACACTGAATCTGATTCAGCATGAGCACAGACACTATTATAGTGGGAAACTCCGCGTCATCATCTCCAGCGCATAACAGCCCTCTCTCCGATGCAGCAATTGACATCTGTCCTCTGCCAGAGCCACAAATGAAATGCTAGGTCCCCCCCTTTTAAAAAAAAAAAAGGACCAGCAATCCCATCTGGGCTACCAGGAGGCATGAGAGACAGTGGGCGTGGCCGCCAGACTCGACGGCACGCTGAACTCTCAAGCCCCTATGAAAGGGGCAGAACGAACAACGCGCCGACATGGCCATGTTCTCATGAGAGAACATGAACCACCCACAAAAAAAGTCTCAACATGCTCATGATGTGATAGAGGAGTGGGGGCCCAAAGAGATGTACCCGGCGGGGATGCCCCACTGTAATCTTCAGGTCACCAAGGCTTATTAACCAAAATAGTCCTTTTCTGGAGCACCAGAAAATAACTAGATCAGGGAATAAGCAAAGGGACTCAACCCCGTTTGAGGTTTCATAGTCTGGACCACGCATCTAGAGAGTGCCGAGTGACGCGCTGGGTTGCAGTGGTAACTCCCGCTGTCAGCCGGCGCTCGACAGCACACGGCGCGCTGAACGCTCAAGCCCTTACGAGAAAGGTGAGACGAACAACGCACCGATGTGACCATGCTCTCCTGAGAGAGCATGAATCACCCATGAAAGCAATATCACATGTTTGCATGTGAGAGAGATCGTGGCCGTCAAATGAGGACAGGAAACAACCGCATCCAGAAACATACGGTTTGAATGACATCTTGAAAAAGACGCAGGGTCAAACCGTGTTGCTCTTTTAGAGAGAAAAGAAACCGCTCCAACAGTGCCGAGGCACACAGGGGAAATGGCCGCGGCTCACAGCAGTTCAAAGGTGCAAGCCCGCTGTGAGCACTCAAAAGGAAAACACAACCAGCGCACCGACTGTTTTGCTTTTCTCGCAACCACCGCTGTAAGGCACCGTCACACTGACACTGGAACAGGTAAGCAGTTTTCTCTTTTCCTTGTTGACTCGTAGTCGTAAACACACTCTTCGTAGGAACATACAACAATGCTCGTCTCCGAAGTTGAAAGCGGTATGCGGTACTTCCACTTCCGTATTTATACCCGCAACGCGGGGCGGTGCGTGGAATGCGTGAACCACATGCCAATTTTCATTGGTTCGTTTCTAATACACTTGAAGTAGATTGGTATCTGAAACAGATCCCAATTCGTCGGTCAGTTCCGACGTACGTCGAACGTGACCGACTGAAAGGGAACCAATAGTTTTACACTTCAACAGAGTACCCGCCTTCAAGGAAGTTAACTCTTGTCAATGGAGGGTGGCCAGACTCTCTGCATTGGCTCTCATATGTCTTGTGACCAACTGTGTCATTACAACAGCTTTGATGGTAAAATGTCATTGGCTCTCGTGTGTCTCGTGACCGACTGCGTCATGCTATAGTTTCAGGTGTATCTTTTAAATGAAATTTGACTTGAGTGGCGGGATCATCATTTCAGCGATTAAAACATTAAGATCAACTCTGTTCTTTACATGAAGATATTGTATGACTTCAGAAGACTTGGAATGCAACATGAGTTAATACTTATATACTGTTTTTGGTCAGTTTTTGCAATAAATACCTGTGACTGTGCTTTTATTTGCCTGTTAACATTATGTGTTTTATATTGTTGAGAAGTGGGTAGGTTTAGGGTAGGAGTGGGGTTAGTTGCTCCAAAATATAAAAAAGAAGCCAATAAATATTAATAAAATCATGTCTACTTTTACAAATGCAAATGCGAATTAAATGCGTCTTGATCTGATGCATTGGGAAAACAATTGAAATCAATGGAGTACCCTAAAAAACCTACTTTTAACCTCTTAAAGATGGTCTTACGAGTGCTTATCATGACTGTGTTGTTTGTGGTATTCAGTGTTTTCCCCAGATCAGACCACATACTTCTTGTAGTCAGGATTAGTTACCCTCTCTTATTCCGAAGACACAAGACATCTATTCCTCCTGAAGTGCATGAATATTAATGCATTTACTTTTTAAATATTTTCCTTTTCTTCAAATGAAAGCAATCCATCTAGCTGTCAGAAGTCAAAGGAACATATGACCTATACACTGTCACCCGTCTTGGTTGGTATTCTGTTTGATTTGGTTTGTCTCTTTCGTAGTCTGTCAGTGTTTCCCCCGCAGACACTCACACAGTGTAAACTAAACACTGTTGATGTGAAGTTTAGGGTGCATGTGCTGTGAGATCAGCAGAAGGTGCTGTTGTTCGGTGAAGAATTGGCACAATTTTGACTTCAAGATGTTGCTGTAAACAGCATGTGATGTCAGTTAATGTCAGTTGTGTGACAATAGACCTGGATGAGGCTATCGCTGTCTCAAACAGATACACACTTTTTTTACCTGGAATGACTTACAGTGCAGTGATTCAGGGACAGCAACCTTGAGCGCTTTCCTCAAGGGCAGTGTGGTGATAGAGCAGGAATGTGATCTTGGTAACTGTCCAGATCCTGGGTCAACGCTACTTTGAATTGAACCTATAACATTATTTAACCACTGGGGGACATTCGCCCAAAGGGTTGTTGTATTTCGTATTTCTTCTTCAAGACTCTAACCATTGTAAGGCCACCCTCAATTATTGAATGTTGTGATTTCTAGCCTCAAGGCTGAAATGACAACTGTTATTGAGCATTTAGAATTGTTTTTGTTTTGGACATTTTATATATACTATAAACACATTAAATAAAACACTTTTTGCATAATTTGACAACATTTCAAATCACAGCTTTATTGCACAATAAAGATTGGTTAGTATTTCTGTAATAAATATTTACAGTTGCTTTTTGTTTTTTTTGGAAAATGTTATATCTTGGGTTCTGTTTTCCTTGGTTAACAACTATTGTGAAAGTGACAAATTATTTTCACACAAATTAATGTGTTTTGTTTATTTCACTCTCTGTTTAGATAATCATACTGTAGTTTTAAATGTTATAATTATTTATTTTATTTTTTTATCATGCATTTTAATAATTTAAGACTGAAAGTCTGGGTCTGGAATACTTTTTATTATAAAACAAATATCTCAAGCCCTGGCTTTAATTGGTCGGGTTAAAGAAACACCCACCGACATAATTTAGGTATAAATAGTACTATTTATTTTTAATACACTCAAAATAAAGGAACATTTAACATTCATGGAACCTTTCCATTAAAAAAATGTTCCCCAAAACCCAGAATGCTTCTTCTGTTGCATTAATAAAATAAAAAAAATAAGAATGTATGTAGTGCAATATTGTCCTTGAAGGTTAAGAGCAATACCAATACACATCAAATATCAAATTATTAATTTAAATATTAGTACATAGTAGTTAAAGACACTTATTATGAAGTAGGACCAGACCGTTTTAACCAATCAGCCTACCAGGATGATGTTCTTTCAAAATATTGTTATTTTGGTTACAGTAATTAGATATCTCCATTTATTATGGTGTATTAACAAGTCATTAAGCATTGTTAATACCATCCCCATTTATTGTACACATACACAGATCTATGTACACATGCTTAACCAAAAGATAATTACATTTACCTTTAATTAGAAGCAACAATCTTACTAGAAATATAATAAGATTGGTGGAATCTTATTAGAATTCCTACTTGTGACAGTTTTTGTAACAAATTGCATAAGCCTAAATATGCCTGAAAATTATGCACTTATACATTGGTACCAGTAAACTGACTCGCAGCTATGTTGATAAATCCTGTTTCTGTAGTTTTCATAACCAGAAGGAAAAGACCTTTTGATCTGAAGCTGTTTGTATTCTCTTAATTATAATATTCTCTTTTAATTATGAGCTTTGGAAGGCAGTTGAGGGATTTATTCATCAAGCTCTTTTCCTTGGGATTTCTATGAAATAATTTTGTATCTTGCACTGCTCTGAATTATACATGAAACCAAATGTCGTGAACTCCAGTGTGACACACTTTGAGTTCTGACACTTGTTTTTGTAACAAGGTCACCTTGTCATGCTCCTTTCATATCTGACATCTTAAGACACACGTTAGATGTTTAGGAGACTGAGCACATTAAATATGAAGCTTTGTATCAGGTGTTTTGTTTATAATGGTAGGTTCTGTCTAGAGTTTGAGTGTCATGTGTTCTGATTGACTCTGAACACTTTACAGTGGGATTTGAATTAATCACTTCAGTTTAAAAAAAAAAGTTTCCTCTTTTAAGTGTTTGCTTTATTCACATATTTTTGTTACTTCTTTGACTACACACACATTCTCTCTTTCTTTCTCAGTGCTTTTATTTTGCACGGCGACTGATCCATTCTCTCTCATGACTCTCAAAATATTTGAGCTCGCCGGGTGTTTGAGAACCTTTTATATATATATATATATATATATATATATATATATATATATATATATATATATATATATATATATATATATATATATATATACAAAACATTGAGATTTTACAATTATTTAGTTGTCTGTTACCTGCTATTTTATTTATCCTTTAGATAAATATCTCTATCTATTTAAAAATTCCCCCCAAATCACCCCCCCCCCCCATTCTCCTTCTCCTTCTATTGGGCTAATATGTTTTACTCTTGACCTCTGACTAGTATATAATGTTGTATGTCTCAGTGCCTGAGTGGACGTCCAGAGTGGCTTTAGTAATAACAGTGGAAGATTGCTTACATTAGCAGGAAGTCTCTTGCCCTTAGATCAAACTTTATAAACACACTGAAGTGTCCCGCTTTTCCCATAGACTCTGCTGTCCTCCCAGTCCCCCCTCATTAGAACAGATGCTTGTATTAAACCTCTGTAAACTGACAGTATTGCATTCTCAGAACTTCTTTTTAGGATTCCTAGCATGTAACATTTCTCAGGAAGTCAAGGGGAGCAATTGCGTCTGTTTATGTGAGTGTGTTAATATTTTCACCTCGGTGTACTTATAGTCTATTTATTATTCTCTGCATGAAGAGAGGTATAATGAAGATATGAGAAATTAATGACACTGAGCCGTCGCTGGATTGTTCAATGTAGAACAAGGAAAGTCGTGTTTCTTGTGCCCTCTCTACTTGTTAACAAAAACATTGATAGCCTAATTTACAAAAGGTGTATTAAGGCACATTAAGAGATATATGAAACTTAGGACATGGAAAATTAAATGTATATTGTGCTTTGTTTGTTTTTTACTTTTAAAGCATTCAAATATACTGTAGATATCTGCACATGAAGCTGTTCTGTAAAATCTCTGATTACTCTTTATTTCAATAGTACACTTTAGGCATTCTATTAACTATATGTAACTTTGCAACTACATTTCAACTTACTCTCATTAGAGTATTAGTAGACTGCTAATTTAAAGCAGGTCTGCTCTTATTCATATGGTCATTCAGTGAACTTGCTATTGAGAGCAAAAAACATTTTTGTCAGAATCACTATCGTCAAAGTGATAGACTATTAGCATATAATTTAGATTGGCGGTATGGTTCTGTGCTGGGCAAGAACTCCCTGTGCATTCATGCAGCCTAGCATGGATAAGAGCAGGGAAAGCAGCGATAACCCCCCTAGGCTAAACAGAACAGAAGCAACAATGTATTAAAGATAGCATTAATGTCAATATTAAAATGTACAACATAATTCAGGAATTTAGACTGATTCAGGGGGAATCAGAATGCCAAATCCTGACTGATGAGAAGAGGAACTGGGGATGGAGGAGGGTAATTATAGACCCGAAGAAACGCGATAGCAGCTGATAGTACTGAAGGAGATTATATATGCATGCTGTGATAGGCATCGTATTCCTAGGTCGACGTGATCAGCTGACAGTCAGCTGATGTGAGCTTGACTAACATGACGCTATACGCTTGATTTCCATTTGCGTATTCCAAAATGTCTTCAGCAGCATAAATAACAAATAACACATTAACTTTGGAAATATCAATCAGAAACTTGGCTGGACTAAGCTTATAGCCTTACCATGGCCACTGACATGAGTCTATAATGTGCCATTTTCTCACTCAAACCACTGCCTGCTGCTGCTTCTTATTGCTTTTAAAGGAAAAAGCTATCCATAACTGCTTGTATCAGATCAGTTTTCTCTGTATTTGGCAAACAATCCAGTGTGTATCTGTTTGCGCTCTGGAGAACGTCAATGGTTCCCTTTCAGTCGGTCACGTTCGACTTACGTCGGAACTGACCGACGAATTGGGATATGATATCAGAGGCCAATCTACTTAGAGTGTGTTAAAAATGAGCCAATGGAGATTGGCATGTGATCCACGCATTCCACGCTCCGCAGGTATAAATAAGGAAGTGGAATGCTAGATCATTGCTTTCTACTTCGGAGCCGAACAGTGAATGTTTCCTGTTTCTACGAAGATTGTTTACGGCGAGTCTCGTGAGAGGAATGACTGCTGCTTCCAGTGCGGGTGTGACGGCGCGTCTCAGCGGGTGGCCGCTTCAACGGAGATCAAAGAGTTGGTTCGCTGGGCGTTTCCGTTTTTGAATGCACACACAGGCTTGCACCTTTGTACTGTGTGGTGCCGCGGTCATCTCCCTGAGTGCTTCAGCACATTAAAAAAGAGCAGTTTTCCTTTCTAAAAGAGCAACACGGTTTGACCCTGTGTCTTTTTCAAGATGTCATTCAAACCGTGTGTTTCTGGATGCGGTCGATTTCTGTCCCCAGTTGACGGTCACGTTCGTTGTCTCTCGTGTTTGGGCGTTCAGCACGCTGAGGCAGCATTTGTGAATGACTCATGTTCCCGCAGTGTTCCATCGCAGTTCTACGGTCCAGACTCCAATTCCTCGAAAGGGGTGGAGTGCCATTGCATATCCCCCGATCTAGTGGCCCTCCCGCTGCAAAGCAGAGGGCTGCTACTTTGGCTGATAACTTTGGTGGGGACCTGAGGGTTACAGTGAGGGCATCCCCGATGGGTCAAACGGCTCCTTGGGCCCCTCCCCCCTCCGCTGCGCCAGTGGAGCTGCTGGAAGAGCACGCTGGCCCCTCTCAAGGGGTTCCAGTCGTTACTTTCGGGGCTCCGGCTGAGGATATGTTGTCGGTTGCAGCATCGGGGGACGAGCTAATAGGCTCTGAGGATGAAGATTCGGCTGCGCTGCCCCCTTCGGGTGTGACAGCGTTGCCCGAGTCCGACCCAGAGCTTACAGCTATGCTTTCCCGGGCCGCCGCGAGTGTCGGGCTCGAGTGGAACCCTCCACCGTGTCCCGAACCCTCGAGGTTGGATGATTGGTATCTCGGGACGGCCAGTGCTGGTTCTCAGCGCCCCGCCCCAGTGCCCTTCTTCCCGGAAGTGCATCAGGAGATCACGAAATCGTGGACAGCGCCTTGCAATGCTTGAAACCGATCGACTGACTCCTCCGTCCTCACTACCCTCGATGATGGTGTGGCAAAAGGGTTACGTGGGAATCCCCCCAGTCGAGCGGTCTGTGGCGATGCAGCTGTGTCCCAAGACCGCTGCGGACTGGCGGGGTGCCCCGCGTCTCCCCTCCCGGGCGTGTAAGTTCTCATCCGCACTAACGGGCAAGGCTTACACCGCTTGTGGGGAAGCCGCATCATCTCTGCATGCCATGGCGCTCCTGCAGGTCCACCAGGCCAAAGCGCTAAAGGAATTGCACGAGGGTAGTTCCGATCAGGGTGTTATGCAGGAACTGCGTGCGGCGACGGACCTCGCTCTCAGGGCGACGAAAGTCACTGCACGCTCCCTGGGTCGGGCGATGTCCACCTTAGTGGTCCTTAATCTGGCAGACATGCGTGATTCCGACAAGGTCTGGTTTCTCAACGCCCCTGTCTGTCAGGCCGGCCTCTTCGGCGACACCATCGAGAGCTTTGCCCAGCAGCTCTCGGTGGCCCAGAAGCAGACGGAGGCCATCAAGAATATCCTGCCCCGACGACAGCACCTCCGCCTGCTCGTCGCCGAGGGTGTCCCCCTGCGTCCGCCTCCGCCCCTGCAAAACCCAAGCAGCAGCCTCCATCGGGGGGAAGCAGGGTGCCGGACGTAAGGGTGGTGCCCAACCCGCTCAGGGTCCCCCTAAGCCGGCGGGCAAGCGCAAAGGCAAGCGGCCCTGAGACGGGCAGCCCAGGGAGAACAGGAGCTGCTCTCAGGGAGATGGTGTCCGCACCCCTCCCCCACCCCCCGGAGGAGGACCGGGGGGCCCCGACTGGTACAACATCTCTGCTGCTGGCTCTCCGGAGTCCAGTGGTACCCACATTTTCAAAAAAAGAGCAGTTTCCTCTCTCCCTGGGCCCCAAGAGGGCCAGGTTGACAGTGTGTGATGCCTTACCTTGTCACTTCTTTCCTCCCCTCCCCTCGCCAGGGGGCAGCAGTGTGGGCACCGAGAACGCCCCTGGGCCTTCTCACCCACACTCTGCCCCACCCTGGAATACTCAGACAACACTCCGGGCCTCCCGAGTCGGGTCTGTCTATTCCGCCTCGCTGCCCCACCCCGGGTACGTCTGTGGTGCCGTTGGTCCCGCTTGTGCGGTCTCTGGGGGCTTGGCTACAGCTCCCCAGACCGTCCTGCTGGCTCATCCGTACCATCAGACTCGGCTATGCGATTCAGTTTGCTCACCAGCCTCCTAAGTACAAGGGCATCCTCTTCACCTCCGTGTGAAGCAGCTGTAACGTCTTAGGGTCACATATATTATTAAATTAAATTTAGCTCATAGGGAATAAGGGGTATTAATATTTAGGGATTTATGATTAATCATAACGGGTTATAATTGAATCACAAATCTCCAAAATCACCCAAAAAGGGAATACCTAACAGGTATTTATGCAATATATATATATCTATATGGTTAACAACAATTTATTGCAATCAACTCTGGATATATATCTATATTAAATAATCACAGAATAGCCTCTAAGGAATTGATTCAGAATTCCTCTACTCCGTTCGGTTTAACGAACGAGCAGTACAATACTTATCAACTTGGACTTCAACCCATTTTCGGGAAGTTTGTCCCCCTGGCCACAAAGGACAAACCTTCCGAGTTATGGTATTAATTACGGCATTCAATGATACTTATAAGAGCTCGTAGCTTAGATCTGACATTAAAAGGACTCATGTTTTGTGAGCAGCAACAATGACAATTAAAACGTGGATACAATGGTTTTAATAGTGATGGCTACTACAATTACATATGACTACATAAAGGATACATGTATATACAGAATAAAAGAGGGTAAAGAGGGAGTATGAGGAGAGAGAGGAGGAAGAGTGAGGAAGAGGAGAGGGAAGGAGAGTGAAGAAGGGCATGGTTCGGTCACACATTTCCCAATCAAAACCGCGAGAGCCAGCAACGAACAATTATCACCATAATAGGGGTACAATCTCAAACGCATCTAAATTTCGATAGAATTGATACTTGCATGGTTTCTTTGTGTTGTTTAAACAAGATGCACGCGTTGCGTTTCTCAGAGTGTTCATGCGCTGAAGCTCTCCCTCCGTTCGGTCCTTCCGGGGTCGGTCCGCGGGAGATTTAACGGCGTGTAGGAGCGGTTGTCTTGGAAGGAAAAGGCATCTCGTTCGCGCTTAGAAGATTCGCGCAGTGATGTGCGCGCTCGGATGGAGTGCACCGGTGTTGCGTCATCTTCAAAGGGGCGATCAGCTTGACCAGGCGGGCTCGGGCCGAAGCCCCGCGAGCCGCGCTGGCGTGATGGAAGGGAAGTTTTGTCTCGTCCGAGTCCTTGCAAATTTTTACTGAGCCGCGTGGTTGCTTCAAATCCATAGAGGAAGTTGCACATGGCATGCAGAGTTTGGGCCTTCTGCTCCAGGGCCTTGTGAGGCCTTTGGCTCTGTGTTTGTGGAGGTCTGCCATGTGGGCACCCTGCTGGGTGAGAGCCACCCCAAACACAGCTTGTGGTGTGGTGTTAGCAGGAGAAGGAGAGAGAGAGGATCTCTGCGAGCTCTCTTTTTAAGGTCGAAAATAGTCCCACCCTCTGGAGGCAGGCTTGACCAATGAGATTGTTGGGATTTCCAGGCGGGAAATTCCGCGGGAGAATTTTATTGCTCTTTGTTCCAAAGCCTGAAATCGATGAGTCTGTGCTCAGGTATACTCTAATTAATGCAACAAACACATATTGCTTCGTACAAGGACATGACATACGTGGAAGTGTAAGTTATGAAGCGTGCATTAATTTGATAGGAGACATGACATATATGAGGTTACATGGAATAGGAAGTAGTTCACGGGACATGGATACATAGGGAATGCAATGATAGGGAACACATTACAAGAGAGTTATATGTGTACATACAATGTCCTGGGGTGCATGTTCATTTATAGACGATGTGTCTATAACTTGAGGCCACAATGTGTTTTACAGGCTTTGTGTCTTTAGTTGGGAACTTTCCATGTGGCCGCATTCCTTTTAGGGGCCATAAAAACCTTATCAGCAGGTTTCCCTGGTAACGGAGGATCCTTCTTTGTTGTGTTGGGGGGAAGGTCTGTTATTCAACCCAAAGTATTTAAAACATATTTGTTAAATGTAACAGGCAATTACGTGTCTGAATCGCCTCAATCACTACACAGCGATGCTCAGGTCTTGCGGTCAGAGATCGAGGTCCTACTGGCGAAGGACGCGATCGAGCCGGCTCCTCCAGCCAATATGAAGGCAGGGTTCTACAGCCCCTACTTCATTGTACCCAAGAAAGGGGGTGGGTTACGGCCAATCTTGTACCTGCGTATCCTGAATCGGGCCCTGCACAAGCTCCCGTTCCAGATGTTAAAGCAGAAACGCATTTTCGAATGCATCCGTCCCCAGGATTGGTTCGCAGCGATCGACCTGAAGGATGCGTACTTTCATGTCTCTATCCTTCCTCGACACAGACTGTTCCTGCGCTTTGCGTTCGAAGGGAAGGCATATCAGTACAAAGTCCTGCCCTTCGGGCTGTCCCTGTCGCCTCGCGTCTTCACGAAAGTCGCAGAGACAGCCATTGTTCCGCTCAGAGAACGCGGCGATCGCATCCTCAACTATCTCGCCGACTGACTAAATCCTCCTTGTCCAAACTCGTTACCCTCTTGAGACTTGGCCCTAGTGCTTAGAGCACTTCAGAGCCCTCCCTTTAAGCCTTTGCAGTCGGTGGAGTTTAAAATCCTGTCAATGAAGACAGTGCTTCTGACGGCATTGGCTTCCATCAAGAGGGTAGGGGACCTGCATGCACTTTCGGTCAACGAATCGTGCCTAGAATTCGGGCCGGACAACTCTCACGTTGTCCTGAGACCCCGGCTTGGAAACGTGCCCAAGGTTCCTACCACTCCCTTCGGGACCAGGTAGTGAACCTGCAAGCGCTGCCTTCAGAGGAGGCAGACCCAGCCCTGGCTTTGTTATGTCCCGTCCGCGCTCTTCACGCTTACGTTGACCGGACTCAAAGCTTTCGGACCTCAGAGCAACTCTTCGTCTGTTACGGAGGCCAGCAGAAGTTAGCCCACTGGATATGGATGCTATCGTCTTGGCTTACTAGTCCCAAGACGTGCCTTGCCCGTTCGGGTTGCGAGCACACTCAACAAGGAAAGTTGCTTCCTCCTGGGCGCTGGCTCAAGGTGCCTCGCTGACAGATATACAGTGAGGAAAATAAGTATTTGAACACCCTGCTATTTTGCAAGTTCTCCCACTTAGAAATCACGGAGGGGTC
This sequence comes from Romanogobio albipinnatus, assembly GCA_023566225.1. NCBI lineage: Eukaryota > Metazoa > Chordata > Actinopteri > Cypriniformes > Gobionidae > Romanogobio > Romanogobio albipinnatus. Next base: position 44,834,414 of record CM042242.1, read on the forward strand.
TGAAATTGTAATCGTAGGTGCATGTCCACTGTGAGAGACATAATCTAAAAATGATATGCTTCTTACAGAGCCACTCCTTGGTTATCCTGGCTGTGTGCTTTGGGTCATTGTCATGTTGGAAGACCCAGCCTCGACCCATCTTCAATGCTCTAACTGAGGGAAGGAGGTTGTTCCCCAAAATCTCGCAATACATGGCCCCGGTCATCCTCTCCTTAATACAGTGCAGTCGCCCAGTCGCCCATGTGCAGAGAAACACCCCCAAAGCATGACGCTACCACCCCCATGCTTCACAGTAGTTCAATTTTGGTCTCATCTGACCACATGACTTTCTCCCATGACTCCTCTGGATCATCCAAATGGTCATTGGCAAACTTAAGACGGGCCTTGACATGTGCTGGTTTAAGCAGGGGAACCTTCTGTGCCATGCATGATTTCAAACCATGACGTCTTAGTGTATTACCAACAGTAACCTTGGAAACGGTGGTCCCAGCTCTTTTCAGGTCATTGACCAGCTCCTCCCATGTAGGTCTGGGCTGATTTCTCACCTTTCTTAGGATCATTGAGACCCCACGAGGTGAGATCTTGCATGGAGCCCCAGTCCGAGGGAGATTGACAGTCATGTTTAGCTTCTTCCATTTTCTAATGATTGCTGCAACAGTGGACCTTTTTTCACCAAGCTGCTTGGCAATTTCCCCGTAGCCCTTTCCAGCCTTGTGCAGGTGTACAATTTTTTTCTCTAGTGTCTTTGGACAGCTCTTTGCTATTGGCCATGTTAGTAGGTGGATTCTTACTGATTGTATGGGGTGGACAGGTAGTCTTTATGCAGCTAACGACCTCAAACAGGTGCATCTAATTTAGGATAATAAATGGAGTGGAGGTGGACATTTTAAAGACCGACTAACAGGTCTTTGAGGGTCATAATTCTAGCTGATAGACAAGTTTTCAAATACTTATTTGCAGCTGTATCATACAAATAAATAGTTAAAAAATCATATATTGTAATTTCTGGATTTTCTTTTTTAGATTATGTCTCTCACAGTGGACATGCACCTACGATGACAATTCCAGACCCCTCCATGATTTCCAAGTGGGAGAACTTGCAAAATAGCAGGGTGTTCAAATACTTATTTTCCTCACTGTATGTAGAGCTGCGGGCTGGGCGACACCTAACACGTTCGCTAGATTCTATAGCTTCCATGTAGAGCCGGTATCTTCCCGCATCCTCGCCCCCAGTGGCCAGTAGCGCTAAGTGCCTGTTCTAAGTGTCGGCTTGCAACGCCACTACCTCCCTCTGGGCCGGATACGTGCATCTATTGTCTCCAGTTGTGTTCCCCGGAAACGGCTAACCCTGTCAAGCTCCTCCGTCACCCCTGCGGTGCCAGACGTTGCGGCCGTTTGACGCCAGGCCTGCACATGTATGCTTGTGAAACGTGTAGGCTGGGTTCTATATGTAGCGGTTCCCTCACGGCAACCCCATATGTGTATTCTTCCACGGTACCTGCTACCCTACTTGGCTAGCCCCGTGTTTTTCCCTTGACAGAGCCCGCTCTGTCGCCTCTGGTTGTGTTCTTTCCACCATGGAACCAGGCTAGAACCACCCCAGAGACTGCCATATGTTGCACTACCCTGCTAGGTTAGTCCTTATGTGTATTCCGCCACCAATCCTTCCACTGAAGGACGTGGCTCCAAAGCGTACCATCTCCCGAGACGGGCACGCTTTCCCAGCGTTATCCAATAGTCACACTGGGTGGGTCTTGCAGAAACAGCAGTGACTGACCTCCCTGCTTGGAGCCCTGACTTCCGTACCATCTAAGATGGTCCAGTGCGCTCAAGCAGGATGCTGGAAGGGTCAGCGCCCTGGCGTTTTGGTAGGGATCCCAAACGTCGAACGTGACCGACTGAAAGGGAACGTCTCGGTTACGTATGTAACCCTCGTTCCCTGAAGGAGGGAACGGAGATGTACGTCCCGTCACCAGGTGCTGTGCTTCCGCTAGGGGGCCGAGTCACTAGCTCCTCAGCAGAAAAAAAGCAATGATCTAGCATTCCACTTCCTTATTTATACCCGCACCGCGGGGCGGAGTGTGGAATGCGTGGATCGCATGCCAATCTCCATTGGCTCGTTTTTAACACACTCGAAGTAGATTGGTCTCTAAGATCAGATCCCAATTCGTCGGTCAGTTCCGACGTACATCTCCGTTCCCTCCTTCAGGGAACGAGGGTTACATACGTAACCGAGACGTTTCTATTTACAATGTGTTTTTGCATTATTGAGCAATGTAGCCAATCATAAACATATGTTGGTTTCTTGAACACAACAGCCAATCAGGGGTGTTTAAGTTAGCACTGAACAAAAACTCTTGAGTGGATTCTGAGTTTTGCACGCTCGCAAATTCTCTCAGTATAGTGCACTTTTGTGATGTTTACAAAGTGTATAGGCATAATGCAAATGGGTTTTGGACTATATAGTGTTTTGGTATTGTTTTAATATAGAACCTGGAGTATTTCAGTTATAATAAATATGGGTTGTTATTGTTTTGGTGAATTTATGTTTCTGAAATAATACAAAACAAGTATGCCCCACCACCCATTCTACACTCCTGTGCACAAAAAAAGAAACAAAGAAAAAAGGACCGGTAGTGGTATTTTATAGTCTTCTACCTCTTAAGATCTGGGACCACATCTAAAATCTTCAGTTGGTCAAATTGAATTTCTGTGAATTGATCAAATTTAATTCACAGAAATTCAATTTGGCCAACTAAAAAATTTAGATGTGATCGGTCACTAGAAAATTTTGAATTGGAGAAATGTTTTACAGTGAAACTGTGAGATTGGTCCAATTAAATGTTTTAAATTGTAGTCATAATTGTTTATTTCTCACTGCCCAAAAGACAAAATGACTAAAAACATAGCCTAAATATATTAAGTACAGAACACAGACAACAGGGTTGACATTTTATCACATTACTTTATTAACTTTATTAAAGTAAATTTCAACACAGGATATTTGGTGAAAATACCTTATTTTCAATAAGGAAAAATGTATTCAATAAGTCTTCTGCATAACATGATGTCTTAATGTGGTGAAGAAAACGCGGCACTGCATTGGCTAAAACCTGCAAATAAAAATAAAAACTAACATTAATGACAAAGTTCCCCTGCATCACATCTGGCAAATGACAGAACAGAAGTTACTTCATTATATAATGAGAATGAGACGAATGAATGGATGAATAAGAAAATCACGAGCTTGATGTGTTTGATAAAAAAAGGCTATAACTCAAGCCCTGAAAGAGGCCGACTCCAAATGCAATCTAACGGCACCGGGTTGCATGGCACACATATCACACAAATGACTTAATTTACTTATTACCTATTGTTTTAGACATATAAGACAGGAGGAAAATTAAACTATTGGCTACCATTAGAGTAAACGAGGTAAACGAGAACACACGCATGAAGCCAATGAATGCATGAACTCGTGATTCTACAAAATGTCTTTTAAACTTCATACTGGGTCATAAAGCAAAACTCTGGAGAATAATTTCAGTGCTAAATACTCACCAACGTCTTTGTGAGATGAATATCTCTATTCTCTTGGGAATGTCTGTTTCGGTCTTCAGCACCTGCTGGTTCGGCTCCGCTCGCGCTGCCGCTCCTACATTTGAAATCTCCACACGAACGGTTTTCTTCAAGCACATTTTGCGCATGCGTATACCGTTTTTCGGACGTAGGACTTGTTCAGCCAACATGGATTTTTCACTTCGACTTCATAGATTGACTGAGCACAATTAAATATGTTCGGTGAATATACAATTTTAATTTTGAGTGAAGACCTTAAGCTAAGATAAGTACAATGCATCTTTTTGCATGGGGATAATTATTTGGAAGTCATTTATTGGGCCAATATGTAATGATCAATTTTCACAATTTTTCTCCCATTTTTTTTTTACAGTGTGATAAACATGTAAGTATATGTTGTCTAAGCTGTAATAACAAAAAACCCTAACCCCAAAAAAGATATAAAAAATAAATTCCATTTTGAAAGTGTGTAACTCAGGCCCTGTGTGCTCTATAGCACTCTGCAGACAGTTTGGATTGTTTCCACTAAATTCCAGAAAATAGTGGAAAAAATTATTTTGTCTGTGTCATGTTCTATGCAAGATTTATTCAAATGGATCTGAAGGGAGGGACCCCCCCTCCACCACCACCACCATATACAGTGGTATAAATGCAATATCCCAGTGTCATTAAATTAATTTAATATGCTGGAAACAGCCCAAACTGTCTGCAGGGTGCTAGAGCTCACGGGGCCTGAGTAACACACTTTCAAAAATGAATTTATAAACAATTTTACAGGTTATTACAGTTCAGACAACCTATACTTACATGTTTATCACTTTTATCAGTGTTTTATGTAACTTCAAAGGGTTCCCTGTGCAGGGTCCGCAGACTTTAAGTGGTTAACCAGTTTAATCATAAATCACTGGTCAGGAAATTAGTAGGAATTGCACAGATACTGTAAAGTAACTTAGCACGGTATAGCCTTCCCCAACTTGCAGACAGCTTTTACAGGAAGAAGAGTCATTGCTTTTCCACTCAATGTTAATGGCTTCAAACTGTTCAAGGGTAGTTGAAAATTGTCTCCTAGTTAGTTTGACTTTAACGTGTGACCAGATATTCACTAAAGGGTTCAAATCTGGACTCTGCTGACCAATGCCAAAACATAAACCCAATGAACTTGTTCTCAAGCAACAAGTTTTTGTCTTTGCAATTTGGGCAGGAGCATCTGATCATTACTCTTTAAATAACTTTTCAATTGTGGCAAGAAAGCCATTCTGCAATATTGTACACAGTGAAGTAGCTCACCAATTCTAGCAGCTAAAAAGACTCCACACACCCTGTTGAGCATCACCATGCAACTCGTGTTACAACTCTGCTGAACCACTCTAAATCAAATGTGTATTTGCAAAGAATATCTGTTGGGCAGCATCAAAATAAAGTGTTTGCAGACATGCAGACAGTCTACTAATACTCTAATGACTGATAGTTGACAAGTAATTGCAAATACTAATAGTTAGTAGAATATCTAAAGTGGACTATCGAAATAAATCTCTAAATACATTTGAACTCAAAATAGACCAAAAATATATTTTCACAGTTAGCATTTTTAAACTCACACTTGGGCATCATATATTTCAATTGGTTTGGCATGGGCTGATTGACCACATAAGCTGTGTGTTATATCTCTGTTAACACAAGCTCCTTTCTGCTTCCATCCCGGAAGAGTGGAGTGGACAGACGAGGGAGGATCAACATCGAGAGTGATGAATGTCTTTAGACGGAAGAGTCATGCAGGATGTCCTTGACATTAATCAAAACTTTTCTCTCTCTCTCTCTCTCTCTCTCTCTCTCTCTCTCTCTCTCTCTCTCTCTCTCTCTCTCTCTCTCTCTCTCTCTCGTTTGTTTGTTTGGTGAGCTGGGCTGTTGTGCCATCTCTTCACTCATGTCCACTGATAGCTTGACTTTAACGACATCATTCATCAGGGAAAGTGGGCTGTGCTGTTTCAGGGCTGTGTGCTACATTTTGAAGTAATTTTCTGTTCATTAGAAATATTTGTGATTTTTTAAAGATGCCACATCCAGATACTTGGGCTGATTTATTTATTTATTACAAATTTTAATTTAGTAGATTTTAAAAAGGAAAAAGAAACAGAAGCAACTTAGGAGTTGTGAGAGTTTTGTTTATTGATTGAATGATTAATTGTTTGATTAAAAGACTGAACATTTTTTATTAACCAGAAATATAAAATATAGAAAATATTTCTAAATTAAAATTTCCTTCAGTTATTCCTTTTTTTTTTTGGAAACTTCAGTCAATCAATCAGTCAATCAATAAAAATACTTTGTAGATTTAATTTCTATCCCTTTAATATTACTCATGTAGTGATTTTTATTGATTGATTGATTTTATTATTGGTACTTTAAAATACATTTTCTATCATTAAAATGAGTCATCATTTACTAAGACTGAAAAAAATAATTGTGGTGTAGGATTTACAATTTCTACTCAAAAATAGCATTTAATAAATTTATAGTGCTTAATTTACAATGAAACAGCAAGTAGCACATTAAAAATAAATGTGAAATTTTGAAGTAGAAAGGCTGAAATAGTATATTTTTGTAAAATGTACTCCAATAATCTTCGAAAAAGATGATTTGCTTTCCAAGCACACTCAATATACACTCACCTAAAGGAGTATTAGGAACACCATACTAATACTGTGTTTGAACAACTTTCGCCTTCAGAACTGCCTTAATTCTATGTGGCATTGATTCAACAAGGTGCTGAAAGCATTCTTTAGAAATGTTGGCCCATATTGATAGGATAGCATTTTGCAGTTGATGGAGATTTGTGGGATGCACATCCAGGACACGAAGCTCCCGTTCCACCACATCCCAAAGATGCTCTATTGGGTTGAGATCTGGTGACTGCGGGGGCCATTTTAGTACAGTGAACTCATTGTCATGTTCAAGAAACCAATTTGAAATGATTCGAGCTTTGTGACATGGTGCATTATCCTGCTGGAAGTAGCCATCAGAGGATGGGTACATGGTGGTCATAAAGGGATGGCATTTAAACGATGCCCAATTGGCACTAAGGGGCCTAAAGTGTGCCAAGAAATCATCCCCCACACCATTACACCACCACCACCAGCCTGCACAGTGGTAACAAGGCATGATGGATCCATGTTCTCATTCTGTTTACGCCAAATTCTGACTCTACCATCTGAATGTCTCAACAGAAATCGAGACTCATCAGACCAGGCAACAAATTGTAATCGTGCAAATTGTAGCCTCTTTTTCCTATTTGTAGTGGAGATGAGTGGTACCCGGTGGGGTCTTCTGTTGTTGTAGCCCATCCGCCTCAAGGTTGTGCGTGTTGTGGCTTCACAAATGCTTTGCTGCATACCTCGGTTGTAACGAGGTCAAAGTTGCTCTTCTATCAGCTTGAATCAGTCGGCCCATTCTCCTCTGACCTCTAGCATCAACAAGGCATTTCCGCCCACAGGACTGCCGCATACTGGATGTTTTTCCCATTTCACACCATTCTTTGTAAACCCTAGAAATGGTTGTGCGTGAAAATTCCAGTAACTGAGCAGATTGTGAAATACTCAGACCGGCCCGTCTGGTACCAACAACCATGCCACGCTCAAAATTGCTTAAATCACCTTTCTTTCCCATTCTGACATTCAGTTTGGAGTTCAGGAGATTGTCTTGACCAGGACCACACCCCTAAATGCATTGAAGCAACTGCCATGTGATTGGTTGATTAGATAATTGCATTAATGAGAAATTGAACTGGTGTTCCTAATAATCCTTTAGGTGAGTGTATATATATATATATATATATATATATATATATATATATATATATATATATATATATATATATATATATATATATATATTTATTGTCAAGCATCCAAAAGCACAAGAAAGTATCATCAAAATAGTTCATGCAATTCATGCACTACAGTCCAAGTGTTCTGAGGTCATATGATATATTTGTGTCATAAACAAAGTGTAAATTCAATACTCTGACATAAAGTGTGACCATTTAATAATATAGACGAAGGTGTGTTGATTTCTGTTGCTGTGAAAAATCTATTTATTCTTAAATGAAAATATTTAATGTATGAAAGCATGTCAACCTGGGTCAGTCTATAATGATTATGACCATATGCAATTTGTTTCTGACATTTCCATTTCAGTGCCTGTATAAATAGCATAGGGTCCAATTAAAGCATCTGACCAGCATCTGATGTAAACAGAAAATAATGGAGGAAGCACTTGACCCGCGGTATTTAACGGTCAGAAGTTTATGGTTTATCAAGAACATCAGCAAGTCAGAAGTAGAAATGCGATGAATATGGAAGATATTACCATTGTAATGTTGCCATGTATATGTTGTCAGTGCATAACCTTGATGAACAGATGGGATCTGCTTTCAGTCAGACACAGCACATTAGGTTTTAAAAGAAATCGGAATATTGTTCCACAAATATGACGCATCCTTCAATCATTTCAGAGGTACACAGTTTACTTCATTGAACTGCCCAAACGTTCAATGTCTAAACAGAGCAAGGATGATTTATGGGGCCTACAGTCTGAGATAACTGTTTATCAGGACAAAACTATGGGAGGACTGTTATATACAAGCCAAAAACACTTGACGCTCTTCTAGTTTTTATATACGGCCCCAGAGTTTCCACGGACAGGAAAGCACCACGAGTTGAGAAATTCCCACGTTTATCAAACTGAACCTCAACAGGCTGCATTTTTGAGCCACAGTGATTGGTTTGATGTCATTATTTCTCTCCCCTGTGAGTTTCATTTGGCTGTCTTGAAAGGATCAGTGCTCTTTTTGGAACTGACAAAGTTAATTTTTATAGTCAAAAATGACATAGCTCTACTAGACTCATTGAAATAAAATTGCTGTTCATCAATGCTGTTCATTTTATATTACATACACTACCATTAAAACACACACATATATATACTTGCTGATGTTCTTGATATATATATATATATATATTTTTTTTTATTTTTTTTTTTTATTACATATTTTATTTGTTGTCTGTGATGGCAAAGCTGAAATTTCAGCAGCTAATATAGTGTCACGTGATCCTTCAAAAATCATTATAATATGCTGAACCATTTCTTAGTATTAACAATATTGAAAACAGTGTTCTGCTTAATATATTTGTAGAATCTGTGACAAATTTTTCTTCAGGATTTTTTAATGAGCAGAAAGTTTAACAGAACAGTTTTATGAAATAACTATGTGTAGCATTATAAATCTCTTAACAGTCAGTTATGAATTTAATGTGTCCTTGATGAATAAAAGTATTAATTTCTTTCAAATAAATCTTACTGACTTTTGAACAGTAGTGTAATTGAAATGATAATTAATTGTTCATGCAATTTTGGTCTGTTTTTTTTTTTATAAATTTTTTTTACATACAAGTATATGGTGCAATTTCATTATACTTTGTTCATTTGGAGACTGGCAGGCCCGTTTTCATTAAATGTTGTGTTCTTTTAGAAGAAAGAAAAGTATATGTGTTTGTAATGACATTAATAATTTTGAGTGAACAAATCCTTCAAATAACTTTATTATGATAATAAAAAACATTTTATTGCATTTTATTGTGAACATTAATCCTATAGTAAAGCACATTATAGGGTAAAGAAGTTATTCAGTGATAAAATGCTGTCTGGGACAATTTTTCCAGCAGCACATGTATTTTCTAATCCATTTTACTTTTCAGCAGCAAATCTACATACTGTCAAAGAGTGTCAAGACCATATCAAGCAGAGAAAATCCAACCCGGAGGAGGACAGGTGGAAAGAAGAAAGAAAAAAAAAAGTGTGCCACACTGTGCATTCCGTTGAACAAACACTCTTGGTGAAGGGGTCGGCGTGCAAGGGCTTGACAAAAAAATGACAGGAAATGACAGACTTTGAGGAAACACCTCAGCATGACCTGATGCTAATCGGAGCAAGACTGTGGATGTGGCAGCCCTGATATCACCTATCAGCACTGGAGGCAACTCATATGGAAAGAACACTTTACATCCTTGTCATTTTGAACAAACAACACCTCCAAACACCAGATAGGACACCATTGTCAGCTCTGTCTGATCTGATCTGTCCATCAATCGGTGGTGTGTGTGTGTGTGTGTGTGTATGTGTGTGTGTGTGTGTGTGTGTGTGTGTGTGTGTGTGTGTGTGTGTGTAGAGGGAATTAAGTGAAGGAAGCTGGCAAGGGTGAAAAACAAGAAAAGCACAGATGCTAGACGTGCCCACCTGTTCATAAACTAATTAATCACAAGACTTATAATACTATTCTGCCTGTAAAAGATACCACTTCTTTTCTTTTCAATCCAAAATGACTTCCTATCAAGGTCATTTTTGCTGTATCGATACAAATTAACAATTAACTAAATGGAATTTTGCAAGGATTACATTTGTACCTTGTAACAATGTTCAAGTTCAGGGAAGGAGGTGGGAAACAGTGAATGATCAACGGAAAGTTTAATCATAAAATAAACAAACAACAAAACGAAAGTAAAGCGGCAGCCCCTCACGGACAACTGCCACATATAAACAACACCATAAAGTCTAGGCCTGGTCCTCTCGTCCTTTACTGTCTTCACTCCTCCGTTTATCCTCCCGGAGCTCATCCGTTAGACATGCTCATTAGCACTCGTGCCACTGGCCTCACTCCGTTGCCATGGCTCTTGGCCGCGCCCTTCTTGCCACATATCCTCATTGCCCTTCTCGGGCCGGTGCTGCAGCCCCTAACTGCAGAATACGAGATCAAGAGGGTGGAGTTGGATTGAGATCTGGGGGGCAGAGCTAGAACCAGAACTCCTCCCACTGCATTTGATTGGTCGACAGATTCCATGTCATAATTACTTGTGTTGTTGCTCTAGTCGGTACTAAAGAAAGTGATTCTTTTGACGGAAAAATAAACGTAATAATTTTAATAGCGTTTAAAATGGTTAGTTACAAACACTGTAGTTTGTACATTGTACATGTGTACATGTGCACCTATAATTATGTGGGCAATAACCAAGTATTTTATTAGAATATTTTCATCTGGAGAAACATTTGCTTTTATTGCAAAGCAATCTTACCGTTCACCTTCCCTGAAAAGCCCGTAGTTCCTTGTTACATACAAGAATAAATATCTCTTAAAAATGTGTATTCTTTGATTGGCTGATCCTTTACCACTTTCAGTAGTCCACATGCACCTTGACTTAAAGGGGCTATATGCAACTTTTTCCCCAAAATAAACGTAACTATAGCCTTTTTATTTTACCATTTATGACTCAAACATCTCCTGATGAGCATACTGACACCTTGTCCGCTCACAGTGGGTGCACCTATAAGCCTGTATCCTATTTTTCATATTTTCTGACGGGTCGTCTTTTCCCGCGCTGTCTGCGGATGTGACGTCAAGCGCGTTCATGTTAAACGTTTCAGATCACTCTGCCTGCCACCACCGCTAGTCAGCGAGTAGCCTACACTCGCAAGCAGTGCAATGGATTTAACGAATACACAGAAGAGACCCAGGACAACTCGGACACCAACAGTAACTCCACAGAAGACTAAAAAAGTTAAACCCCTGACAAGTGGCCAAAAAAGGTCGAAGATTGAGAGAGACCGGCGCATTGCAAGGACTAGAGTGAACATCGGCTTCGCATTTGACTTCGCATGCATATATATATATATATATATATATATATATATATATATATATATATATATATATATATATATAAACAAAAATAAATATGAATATTGCATCAGTAATGTAAAGTCTTTTTGGGTGTCTAGAAAAGCGCTATATAAAACTGATGGATTATTTATTATATAGCCATGTAAAGCTACATTATATTGTTTGTTGTTTCTATATCTTAACAAAAAATAAGAGGTAAATGAAGATGTAAAGTGTGATGCATTTTATTTCACATAAGACATGTAGTCAATAAATATTGCTAAATAGTATTATGTATATGTGTCTTTCATACTTGGTGATAGTAAGCTACTTGTGTATAATAAGTGGTCAAGGACAGTGCTCAGTCGTCAAGGACAGTGCTCAGATTTGTGTTTTTAATATTCTACGAAAGTTTCGGTCTGTGCGCCCTTCATCAGCGTGTATGCCAATGGCGAAATGGGTTTATTTATTTATTTAATGTATTAATTTTTTGTGTAGTTTGTCAGCTACACGTTTGACGTTTTGATAAGAGAACACTTATCTCAAACATATGTATTTGACTGTTCTTACCTCTGTAAACATAATGTTGACCTCCTTGCAGCAGCTGACTTGTGAAGTGTACACGTACGAGCGCGCGCTGCGAGAGCGAGCAGAAATGAAGATCAGTTCTGTTTTTTGGCCACAGGTGTCAGTCGCGAGTTTAAATTTCAGAAAAACGCATATAGCCCCTTTAAGTATAGATGAATAAATAGGCACTTCTACATATATCAGAGTAATATTAAATCAAGTTCTCTTTCTACTTGAAGTAGAAAATGTGTGCTTTACCCACCACTGATTATGCATATTATTATACAAATGTTTGTGACTAAAGTATTGCAGCAGTCAGGTTGTCATCTGTAATTTTATACATGAATTACTTCACATGGGCATCTGACTTAATTTATATAATAAGACAATCTCACTCACATAAATGCATGCAAAATGCATTAACAGCACAATGACATTTACTTTACTTTTTTCTTTATTAACACACAAGGTAAAACAGACACTGAATACAGTAGGGAAACTTAACACAAAACATAAGGAAAGGAAAGGAAAACAAAACAAAAGATAAATCACTCATTCCTCCTTTCACACTTTCAAATCTACCAGGGCATTACATCATGCACACAACGCTCAAATAAGGTCAGCACAGATTTGGCAGAACTTGCTGCAGAAGTCTGGGTGGGCATCTTCACTAATAATTAAAAAAAAACACTGTTCATTCACTGTGTGAATAGTTCACAAAATTGCCTGAATCCAGATCTTATGAGCTTAAGGGTGAGATATTAGATTGTGCAGTCAGAGTTGCCATATAAGGAAGTCACACAGTGTTACCATCACATATTGCCACCTTGCTCTCAACACAGAAAAAGGGGACGCAACAAGTAAAGTAATTTCCAAGATTTTTATTTACAAAACTGGACTGGTCATCCGGACATCGAGTGGAAAATAGTCAGCATTCAGTCGTGTATTGCATGCATGGTTGTGTGCAATGAAGAGCAATTGACACTTACTGTCAACATATATGTATCTGTGATCATTACTTACAGGCGTACACTAAATTATTAATCTATCTCAACTATATTATTAATCAAATCTAGACTTACATTGATAAACAGCAACCACGGTCAACCATCAACCATCGACGACGGCTGCAACTTCACAAACATGCTGGTTCACCTGACGAAGCACAGCATATAAAGTGTGAGGAGTTGGATCTGGATCCAACCACACCCCCTGGATCTTGTATTTTGCAGTGAGGACCTTCTCGGCTAGTGGGCCTGGCGGCTGCAGCACCTAGGATAGACGAGGTGAGAGAAAAGGAGACAGAAGGATGAGGAGAGACAGAGATGAGAGAGAGTAAAAAAATGTCAGCGGCTCTTTTTTACTAAGTGCCAATAGCAATAGATGAAAATAGCAGCATTTCTTATCGATCTGCTATTTACACCAAGTGAAAATAGTGATATATTCTAGTTACACTATGAAAAAAAAAAATAATAATTATATATATATATATCGTTAGCCTCATAGCATAATTGCCTAAGTCTTTTTTTGGCCAAACATGATCTGGGCAATTATGCTATGAGGCTAACGATATAGATATATATATATATATATATATATATATATATATATATATATATATATATATATATATATATATATATATATATATATATATATATATATATATATATATATATATATATAATATTTATTACAATTATTAAATGGATGCCACCTTATTTGGACAATAAAGCCCTCCCTAAACCTAACCCTTACCGATAAACACTTTATTATTAAAACACACGTTAGACATATCCAAATGTATTTTTATTGAAAATAAATGCGATCTGATATGTGATGGGAAAAGGGAGTAGAACGAGTTCGGCAAAAGGCAGATTCTAATCGATTTGCGTCAATTTCATGCCACATGCCTTAGCCCTACACCATTGCTATTGTACACAACCTTATGTCTTCTGTAAATTTGACACCAACTAGATGTCAGTGGGCAGAGTTGGTGTAAATAGCATTTGCCAACAAGGCAGGCTATTTGCACTTAGTGAAGAAAAAAAAATCTTGGTCCGGTTGCCAAAACACACTGACGCTCGACCCTCAATCAGCTGGGAGAACCTGGCAGCAGCAATGGATGGCTAGCAGCAATAAAGACACATTTGTCATGTTTTATGTGAAATAACTCTAGATGTAGATTCTCTTTCTTGACCTCTGGTAGGAGCCAGTCTCTCTGTTGGTGACCTTCTGTCACTTTTTGTTAGTGTTCAGGTGAGCCGAAGAGGAAATAGTTCCTATCCTACACAATTGGTTGCTAACGACATTCATCTTTCCACTTCAAATCTTTTTTTTTTTTTCTTCATATGCTTTAATCGTAATGCTAAATAAACCTAGCCTGGATGCCAGCCAAATTTAGCCCCACCAACAAAATTTGAGGTCGGGAAGTTAGGTTTGGACTTGATCCATTGTGGAGCAACTATGCTCGAAGCTTTATACGATGATGGACAGATGATCAACAGTAATGTAACCATCCACGTCACCAAAGAGCGTTTGGGTTGAATTTGTTCTAATCCTAAACGGAGAACTTGTTTATATATGCATCCACCTTTACTATTTCTCTCAAAAATTACGATCATGTTGGTAATACTGGTAAGCAATGTATCCTTAAATTCTTTTTACAACACTGGCAAAGATTGTTTACACTCATCTTTTTCTTCTACTTCTTCCAGCGTCCGTGCAGTTGAGTTTTGTTGACAACTATGCATTGCTCAACACGTCACTTACTCCGTTGCTCTGATTGGTTGTTGCTCTATCCAATTGAGTGCAGAGGCATTTTCTTTCCTGGTTCGGTTAAAACTAAAGTATGACGACGTCAGGCTAAAATAAACCCATACACTGTCTATTTATTAACAGTCTTTATTACTATTTATAACTCTAATAAACCCCTGAACAGTGTTTTTGGTGTTTCTTGCAGGTCTATATTCTTTTCTTGACTTTTTTGTGCTGTATACCTTCAAAGATATATACATATACTCAAAGTAATTTTAAGATTAGAACGAACAGAGTGAAATGCTGAATATTCCCATTGCTTAGTGCTCATTTTGGGACGTTGGTGGTTTAGGTTTGGGCCCTGCTTGCAACTTGCAGCATAACGTGTAAGTGTGTGTGGGTGGCCCAAGTGCCTCTCCTAATTCAATCATCGCCTCCTCTCAGCTTGCTTTTTTATTCCAATTTGATTAGCAGAGCTAAAGCCATCACGATTTCACCCAGACAAAATGAATGCTTGTATTAATCCTGCAATTTCCATTTAAAATGCGGAGCATTGACTTGATTAATAAGTGGGCCGATACTGAATAATTACGCTACAAACATCGGCTATGGGCGAGAGCGCAGCTGGGGTTGCTTACAGATGCCCTATGGGATCTCAGAGGGGTCAAACCAAAGCATTGGCCATGACTGAGGTGATGAATCAGTTAGCCAATCTTTTCGACAATTAACAATCTGTGGCCCCTGTATTAATTTGCTGCCCCTGGAGTGGAGCCTGGTCAGATGTGTCAGGGTCAAGGGTTAGAGGTCGAGAGCACAGGTCAAGCCCTCTGATTTGCCCTGGCAAAATCAAAAGAAGAAAATAAACACATTACATCGAAATGCATTTCCCAACCGGAGCTTACCGTATCAGATAGCTTGCAAATTAACATTCGGATATGAAGGGGCAAGCTGAGAAACATGAAAGGGAATGTTCTGAGAACGTTTAATTAGTGGTGATCAATCTAGGTGCACTGTGTTTGAGCATTCAATAAAGTGGGATCGATGGCTGCGAGGACAAACAAAGCAGGTGTTCTTAGTGGAGGGATTATAGGTTAACATTTATTCGGAAGAGATATTGTAATGCTCAACCTGCTAGATGTAATATTAAACCGAACAATCCATCGCCATCCATTACAAGTGTCCCATTGATCCTCCGCCCATCGACATTTTGCTTTACCGAGGTTTGCTTCGTTCCATCTTGCCTGCTTTATCGAATGCTTCCTGGCTTGTTTTGATAGGCATGTTGTAGATGGGCTGCTGTTTTGCACACCACATGTGTCCTCCTTGTGCGTTCTCTGCACTGAACTCTACGAGAACCCCTATCATACACTATAGCCACCGTGACTCTGTGATTGTAATGATTACAATGTACACACTGCTGTAATGTCACCATTATTTCTCCACTTAATGGCTGCGGTTCAAGTAGAGTTCAAATACTTTCACACTTTGTGGCAATCACCTCACAAGGGTCAAAATTCTAGCTCACATGCCATTTTTCAATAACGCTGCCATCATCGTCAGCGTTATTGGCCTCGACCAGGTTTTGTCCTCACATCAGAGCCCCAAGCTTCAAAGATGCAGGGTTGTCTCAAGGTTAATTCTGGACAAAACAGTGTAGAGAGTTGTCAAAACGAACATTATTTGATGGTAGCTAGGCTTCCCGCTTGGGAATAGGTCAGCTTTTATGTCAGAACGAAAGCATTCCCACATGTTTGAAAATACGCTTAATGCTCCTGGGATCATGTTTCGTGGCAGCCTCCTAAAACCTGCTGCATCGCTCATTGTTAAACGCTGTCTGTGGGGGAAATTAGCCCTGACACTGTTTTTATTATGAAAACAGTTTAGATGGGCCCGGCCTCCCAACTTTACAGCTTTTAAATAGCACTCCTCTGTAAAACTATCCCAGTGTCTCTGTACCACCTTTTCACTCTCTCTTTCGCTCTCTCTCTTTTCCTGTGAGTGGCTCTTGCCAAATGGGGGCACATATGTTTCTCTGTAATTAAAGCTCTTGTCATACAGTGCTGCTTCCTTCAAGTAGAAATGATTAACTAATGGAGCGATTGAGGGGAAATTAATAGTTATCTCTTCCCGTCATTCCCCCTCCCTTGTTTTCCGTCTAACTCTCCCTCTGTTGAAACACTGGCACTTTTGTGCAGAGTAATCGATAAGCAGTTTATGAGGGTTACAATATCCGTATTGTACTATACACAGGTGTGACAGCATACAAATAAACGTACAATGACAACCAAAAAAGTATGTGAACACTTAACAATGTATGAATGTCATTGCATTTGACTAAGTAGCATCCGCATGCAAATGCTGCTAGGGATTTTCTTGATAACTTTTATTATTTTTAAATCAAATGATCCCAAGGTCATTCTGTAGTGGATAATTGAAGTCATTTCTTCATGCAGGTGTTCTGGAATAGTAGTCACGGCTGTAGTTACATCGAATTAACATGAGCAACTAACATTTGATAAACAGAAATATTGACCATTTAATCTGCATGTTGACAAGTATATCATTTTTATCATTATTATTTAAAACCCAACAAACTTGTTTTTGTGAAATGTATTTTGTTCTATAATGCAATTTTTGATTGTGGCTTAAAGGGTTAGTTCACCCAAAAATGAAAATGATGTCATTAATTACTCACCCTCATGTCGTTCGACACCCGTAAGACCTCCGTTCATCTTCGGAACACAAATGAAGATATTTTTGTTGAAAGCTGAGGCTGAGAAAGGCCTCAGATAGGCCTCCATAGGGATTCAGTACTTTTGCACTCACAAGACCCATAAAAGGCACTAAAAACGTCGTTACAAAGTCCATCTCACTACAGTGGCGCAACAATAATTGTACAAAGTGACGACTAGTTTTTGTGCGCAAAAAAAAAAAATCAAAATAACGACTTTATTCAACACAAACTTTGGCATCTGCCGTGGACTCACGAAGCACCATGACGCATGCGCGAGAAAATGACGCAGATCCGGCGTTCGGACACATAACCCAGAAGCGAGGAGGAGATTTGTTTACAAGCAGAGGAAGACGCGCCGTATCTAAGCTGTTGAATTCTACATTGATCGTGCTTTAGGTCTCGGCGTAGTGCTCAAAATGGAACTAAAGTGCACATTTCATGGATTCCCGAACGCCGGCGCTACGTAATATTCTCGCGCATGCGTCATGGAGTTCACAGGAGAGGCCAAAGTTTGTGTTGAATAAAGTCGTTATTTTGATTTTTTTTGCGCACAAAAACTAGTCGTCACTTTGTACAATTATTGTAGAGCCACTGTAGTGAGATGGACTTTGTAATGACGTTTTTAGTGCCTTTTATGGGTCTTGAGTGCAAAAGTACCGAATCCCTATGGAGGCTTATCTGAGGCCTTTCTCAGCCTCAGCTTTCAACAAAAATATCTTCATTTGTGTTCCGAAGATGAACGGAGGTCTTACGGGTGTCCAACGACATGAGGGTGAGTAATTAATGACATAATTTTCATTTTTGGGTGAACTAACCCTTTAAGTGTCTTAAAACATTTTGAGACCACTGTATTTAGATTCAAGACCTCTTTTGATCTTAAACTGTATCAGAGATCATAAATCACAATTTCACATTTCCGTATTATCTTTGAATGAGAGGTAAACATATTGCTTGCCTATAAGCACCGTATTCTTTCTTTGTACACCATATTTTTTTTCTTTGCTTATCGATTACTGTGCACAAAACTGCCAGTGTTTCAACAGAGGGAGAGTTAGACAGAAAACAAGGGAGGGGGAATGACGGGAAGAGATAACTATTAATTTCCCCTCAATCGCTCCATTATTTAATTCATGAAGATAATAGAAATAAATGGGGAAAAAATTCTCAATTATGTTTATTAAATTTAAGCGGTTGTCTATACCCTGGCATTTAAAGGTTTGAAGGAAATAAATTAATACTTTCATTAATAAAAGATGAATTGACCAGAAGTGAAAGTAAATAATGTTACAAATGTTTCAAATATTGTAAATGCTGTTTTTTTTTATCTTTCAGTTCATTAAAAATATATATCATGATTTCCACCAAATGATTAAGCAACACAACAGTTTTCAATATTTATAACAATATGTTTCTTATATTTGTTTCTTAGCAGCAAATCATATTAGAATGATTTTTGAAGGATCACGTGACACTGAAGACTAGAGTAATGATGCTGAAAATTCAGATTTGCCATCAAAGGAATAAATTATATTTTAAAATACATTCAATTAGAAAACATTTATTTTTAATTGTATTGATATTTCACATTATTACTGTTAAATGCAGCTTTGGTGAGCAGAAGAGACTACTCTCAACAACACTTAAAAAAATGTTTTTGATTGACAGGATTAGATTTCCATACTCCTCCCAAACTTTCATCTAGAGCTGTAACAAATTATATGGGCAGTGATAGACAAATAGCTTTGCTTTCTGACTGACACTTGTTATGTTAGCCTTCCGAACTATAGCAGCACCTCACTTCACAGCTCTTTTGGCAATTTTTAACGTTTCATCTCCAATTCCGATTCCTTTATCCCATAAATTTACCCAGATTAAACATCTTTGACTGAGCCAGCTGTTGAAGACCCGCCACATCACAGCAAGTTCACAAATAAAAGAGGCAGAAAAAAAATCCAGCCAGAAGCAAACAAAGTAGCACAAACAACATATGCTTATACTCTCATGATTTAAGGAGCGGTTCCTCTCTAATACATCTTATCACAGCTGAGTGACACGCTTTGCAACGGTGGCATTTCTCCCATCTGCCAGTGTTGAGCCTACACACTCATTACGAGGCGGAGTTGAGAGGACTGTTACACCCTGGATGCGTTCGCATGTGTGTGTTCGAGACGAGAGAGATGGGTTGCTGGTATCGATCACTTGCATACACAAACTCACTTCCACACCAAATTCTCTCATTGGGATGTGGAGCGATCCTTCAATGTTTCCCTCATCTCACCAGACCCCCTCCTCTCACCAACACGGTGCTCCATAGTTCTCAGACTCTCTCTGTCTCTCTCTCTCTCTCTCTCTCTCTCTCTGAGGGGTTGGAAGGTGTAGGGATATCTGAAGGATCTGCAGAGGAGAATGGGGGTCAGTCTTGTACTGGCGGTCCTGAAAAGGCCTTAAGCCTGGCTCAAGGGGGCTTATGCTGATACCTTGACCTTTCTACCAGGGACTACATTTCACACCGAAATTACCATTACCATGTGGCTCTCCCCTGAGGTCTGCCGTCAAGTTTCCTCCTTTGGGGTTAAAAGTCATCATGGCATGATACCCGCCTTGCATGCTAAATGACCGAGACACATGTTAACCACGTAGTGGACCCCATTCCCACTGAAATCCCCATTCATTGCTCCATGGACTCGCCTTAGAGAGCTGATGCTGAATGGTTTGATATTTGACCTAGCTAGGGATGTTCTTGCCATAGGGAGTACCAGTGCTATAGCATTCCCAGGTTATCACTTCCCAAGATAGTCTGATGGTTATTACCATTTTTCCTCTTTAAATCTTTGTAATATTTACTGAGAATATATATATACAGTAATTTCAAATGCCTTTGGTCGACATGTGGGCCAAAGGCACTTAAAAATATATGTGTATTCTCAGTAAATATTACAAAGATTTAAAGAGGGAAAACCATCAGACCAACTTGGGATGCGATAGCGGATATGAACAAAATATATACAATAGTTAAATTTACTGCGCATTATTACGACATCTTATTTATCATGGAGAAACCATAACTCATTAAATTCAATTCAGTTCAAAAACAGATATGTATGATGAAGTAATGAGCCACATAAATATCTAATCATTTAGATTTTTCTGAGTCAGAGGTCTCATACGCTTGATCCACATCTTTTTCTGCAGCCATTTTCTGGAATTGCACCCATTATTATCAAATGCACCCCACAATTTAAAATCAAAGTATGCTTCTCTTTATGTATTTTTAATGGTATTACTTGTCTTTTATTCCTTTTGCCAGTATTTGTCTTTTTTTAATTTGTGTATTGTGTTAAATTCTGTTGCTTTAAAAGTTTTTAAATGGCTACATGAACATATAAATACATTTACATATATAATTATTATATTATTATTTGAAAAGTTTAAGGAATCATTAATTGTCATGTTCTGGATATGGCTTGCTTTAGATAGTTGTCTGACTTTTTTTTCTGTGAAGCTGCTTTATCAACCCATTCTCACTCCCAAGGCGTCAAAATCCGAAGCATGGTCAAGTGCCTTCCGCGTCACAACGAAGACGCTAAAGTCACCCCTAGGTGTCACTATTTTGACGAGCTCAGTGCTCCATTGATTTCAGTTGTTTACCCAATGCGTCAGATCAAGACACATTTTATTCTTTGCATTTGTAAAAGCAGACATGATTTTATTAATATTTTATTAATATTTAAAGGTTACTTTTATATTTTGGAGCAGCTAACCCAACTCCTACCCTAAACCTACCCACTCCTAAACAATATAAAACACACAACAGGCAAATACAAGTACAGTCACAGGTATTTATTGCAAAAACTTACCAACAACAGTATAAAAGTATTAACTCATGTTGCATTCCAAGTCTTCTGAAGTCACACGATGTCTTTATGTAAAGAACAGAGTTGATCTTTACTCCGTTAACGCACTCATTCATATCTCATTCAAACAATACACACGCCTCTTTAGCATGACGCATTCGGTCACAAGACACACGAGAACCAATGACATTTTACAATCAAAGCTGACGTAATGAAGCAATTGGCCACGAGACATACGAGAGCCAATGCAATTTCACTATGAAAACTGACGTAACGGGCGGCAATATTTGAAATTGTATGTGTTCGTGATCTTCTGTGGATGGAGACGCTGATAGCTTTTGTGGATTTCCTTCACACAAATCAATCGCTTGGCCTCGGAATATTTGTATTGTTTTAATAAATTGTGCATGCAGTCGACTCTGCCTGTTATATCTGCGTTTTATACCACACAAATGGGTAGGTTTAGGGATGGAATAGGGTTGGGTTACATGTTAAAACGTGTCTAGATAGCATAAATAAAATGATGCTGGCTGATTAAATTGAGAATCACAGTCCAACATGTCATAATGGCAAAATCATAACCCAATATATGATCAGCATGACGATAACTTTCCCATGCCCAACGCGTCTGTGTCTGACGCCGAAGGTTTCCCATTGAAATGAATGGAGCACTCAGCACGTCGATGTAGTGACGCCTAGGGGTGCCTTTAGCGTCTTTATTGTGACGCGGAAAGCACTTGACCATGCTTCGGAATTTGACACCTTGGGAGTGAGAACGGGTTGGCTTTATAGGAATATTTATAATGAAGATTTCTGTACAAAATATTATCTTATATTCCAATAATGGGCAGAGAGAGAAAAAAAAATCCTAAGAAAATTCCAATAATCTATTTTTGGTTTTAGTACAATGACAAATAAAAGCTAATCATTTAATTTTTTTTTAAGTTTGAAAAGTAGATAATACAATATTTTGTCTTACATATGAGTTTGCGTGAGAACTGAACCTTGATGTTGCTGGTATCTTTGTAGGACATGGTTCGGCATTATCTATTTATTTTTAAATAAATACACACTTCTGATGCTGTTCATATCTGTTGTTGTTGATGCTATCTTGTCTAATAAAATGGTCTGGCACTTGTCTTATAAAATGGTCAGTGTGAATGTATCTTTCAAGATAATCTGTAAATATATTGTCATTAACTTTAAAATGGTTGGTTTGTTAGCTAAGGCCGATGTTGAGATTCAGGTAATTACATTATTACCTTCCTCTGGTGCTGTACAGTCAGATGGGAGGCTTCACTGTGTTGAAAACACCTGGGGAAATGAGAGGCTGTGGGGTAGCTACGTCAAACACAAACACACACACCATTTACCGCTGGTTTATTTGTCTTTAATTCTCTCCCAGGTGGGGGTAATCAGAAAGCAGTGACAGCTGTCATTCAGAGATGACCTTCAATGAGCACTGAGTGGTTGTGGCATGATAATTGTGATGGGTGAGTGTGAGTGAGAGAGTAAGTGAGAGAAACTATTACACCCCTGAGGGCATGATGCCATTGTGCATTGGTGCCACTTGCCAGCAATTCAAAGTGACAGAGTGCCAAACAAACAAGCATATGAACGCAGGTGGATGTGACATGCAGCTATTAACACTTACTGTATGCCGTCTGAACAGAGTGCACTGTGTAATACTGTATATGAGATATGTGTTGTATTGTCACATTAGAGCAGTCAACGCTCACAGGAGAACATTAAACAAATTAATCAATGTTCATTGTATCACCTCATGACAAATTTTCACATAAATATACATTTTGTTTGCAACCACTCAGAGAAAGTGATGTGACTTTCTGTCACCATATCTTATCTGCAAAAACAAAGAATCACACAATTATGCCACAAATCAATGTTCAGGCTCCGACGCTGGGTCCGTAGCGGAAGATCTTCCATTAGTTCCGGGCCTCTTTTTGCTGGGATGACAAGGCTGGAGTGGGCAAGGAAATGGTTGCTTGTGATTGTACAGGCTCTGGAGAGTCGGAGTTCCATAGGGAGGGTCTTCCTCAACAACTCCCACTGTGAAGGAGGATTCACACTCCTCCACAAGCAACATCTAGCCTAAGATGTCGTCCACCCCGCTCATCATCTTCCCAGCAGGCCTCAGGGTATAAATCCAGGACAATTTCTTTAGTCATTTTGAGGGTTGGTCTGAGGGAACACAAATAGTGAATAATTAAGGTCAAACTGAAATGAAACACAAGAACGAAAACAAAAACAAACCTAACATAACCCTAACAATGACCCTCATCAGAATTGATTTGCATTATTTTAAATATATTATTAATAATAATAATAATAATAATAATAATAATAATAATAATGTAATTATTCATTATCTATTTAGCTATATACACTCACCTAAAGGATTATTAGAAACACCTGTTAAATTTCTCATTAATGCAATTGTCTAATCAACCAATCACATGGCAGTTGCTTCAATGCATTTAGGGGTGTGGTCCTGGTCAAGACAATCTCCTGAACTCCAAACTGAATGTCAGAATGGGCGTGGCAATTTTGAGCGTGGCATGGTTGTTGGTGCCAGGCGGGCCGTCTGAGTATTTCACAATCTGCTCAGTTACTGGGATTTTCACGCACAACCATTTCTAGGGTTTACAAAGAATGGTGTGAAAAGGGAAAAACATCCAGTATGCGGCAGTCCTGTGGGCGAAAATGCCTTGTTGATGCTAGAGGTCAGAGGAGAATGGGCCGACTGATTCAAGCTGATAGAAGAGCAACTTTGACTGAAATAACCACTCGTTACAACCGAGGTATGCAGCAAAGCATTTGTGAAGCCACAACACACACAACCTTGAGGTGGGTGGGCTACAACAGCAGAAGACCCCACCGGGTACCACTCATCTCCACTACAAATAGGAAAAAGAGGCTACAATTTGCACAAGCTCACCAAAATTGGACAGTTGAAGACTGGAAAAATGTTGCCTGGTCTGATGAGTCTCATTTCTGTTGAGACATTCAGATGGTAGAGTCAGAATTTGGCGTAAACAGAATGAGAACATGGATCCATCATGCCTTGTTACCACTGTGCAGGCTGCTGGTGGTGGTGTAATGGTGTGGGGGATGTTTTCTTGGCACACTTTAGGCCCCTTAGTGCCAATTGGGCATTGGTTAAATGCCACGGCCTACCTGAGCATTGTTTCTGACCATGTCCATCCCTTTATGACCACCATGTACCCATCCTCTGATGGCTACTTCCAGCAGGATAATGCACCATGTCACAAAGCTCGAATCTTTTCAAATTGGTTTCTTGAACATGACAATGAGTTCACTGTACTAAAATGGCCCCCACAGTCACCAGATCTCAACCCAATAGAGCATCTTTGGGATGTGGTGGAACGGGAGCTTCGTGCCCTGGATGTGCATCCCACAAATCTCCATCAACTGCAAGATGCTATCCTATCAATATGGGCCAACATTTCTAAAGAATGCTTTCAGCACCTTGTTAAATCAATGCCACGTAGAATTAAGGCAGTTCTGAAGGCGAAAGGGGGTCAAACACAGTATTAGTATGGTGTTCCTAATAATCCTTTAGGCGAGTGTATTTATTTTTTAACGCTATGAATGAATAAATTATGTATTTTTTTAATATTATATAATACTTTTTTTTTGGATCATGCCTTGGTTAGGGAAAGAATTGAGCAAGTCTGTGCCTGGTGCATAATTCCCCAGCATGCATGCATTTATGTTTTATTGTCTCTTTGCTAATCTGCAGGAGTGAATTTAGTCAGTGCTCTGTGTGGATGGTAGAGAAACAGACAAAGCCAGTGAGGTGATGGCTTGAAGCTTTGTATCAGGAGGAGAGACAGCATATATCCACAAATCAGCTCAGACTTGGTCTGATGGCTGGGATCATGTCTCAGTTCAGCGCTTCCACTAGGAGAGGTTGTTGGTGGGCCGCGGATGTGTTAAACCACAGGAAAAGGTTATGTGATAAAAAACAAGAGAGGGGAAAACACTTTCATCTGTTCATATTCCACTAATGTTGTAGTTGGAAAGCAGACCCTGGAGATGTGTATGTGTAATTGGGATTGTGTGTGGCACATACAAGCACACACCAGCACCCACACAGATATAGCCTGATGCTACAAGTGATGTACCCTGGGTGAGGTGAGAATTGAAAATGGGAAGCTATGGCCAGCCTCTGTTATTGACCTCCTTCTGTCTACCCTCCGTCATTCACACCGTGTCCGTGTGTACACTTGCCTACGCTACAGAATCCATACCAAGCCGCTCGCCCTCCTAAAACGATTATATGTCAGCAATCCCCCCCAATTTGGTGCTTGCTAAAGCGGGCTGTGAACTCATCGCTCCCATCTGGAGAATTATGCAAGAAAAAACGCAGCTCTCACCTGACAGCGTGGCTCAGCCCACCGCAGCAAACGGCTGCTGGTCATGTGATAAGTCGACCCTGACCAGTTCAAAGCTGATTCGGCGACGGGCTGATTGCTGGCAGCTAATCATTTTAGCAACACCTATGAGCAGGGGGCACGGCTTGAGCGAGGGGAAAGAGAAAAGTTTTCCCTGTTTTGCCTTCTTCTTTCTCTCCTCCTGCTCTCCTGTCTTACTGCTGGCCTTCTGCCGATGAACTTGGAGTGAACCCGGCTATGTTATTTATATATTTCATGTCTTCTTCTATGCTTTTTTTTTTGTTTTTTTTTTGTGAGAAATTTGTTATTCAGCGGAGCTCCGCATTGTTCTGCAGGCCTTGCTGCAATAGGTGATGTGCACAAGGTTACCTTTTGAACTGGTCTAGCATTATAAGCCTGACTTCTTTCAAAGCATTTCCAGGAGTGGATGGGGATTTGAAATCTTTATTAGCGCAACAGGGCTAAAAGTGATTAAGTTGGAGTTTTTCGAAGTTCCCCATCCATCTGAGATATTTATGAAGTCATTAGTGGCTCCATCTACAAAAGCTGATCTGTAATCAGATCTTTGGATTAATGATTACAAGTCTCTCTCTACAAGTTGCAAGTAAGCAAAATCCCAAAACTGATTTGGAATGGTTGGAAAGCTGGCAATCAATACAGTGTCTGTAACCATCTGTAATGAGAGAATGGCAGTGTAGCTTACAGCTGTACAGAAATCCCACAATTCTCACTCACTTGTTCCTCCTGAGTTCTGCATACTCTATAATGAGCTCTCTAACGGCATGGATAAAGAAAAGGAAAGAGGGGAAAAGGAAACAAGGGATGCTCTCTCTGTCATTCCGACTGCATTAGGACAGGCTCCCTGGCCGGATTCCTATGTGTATATCTAGCATGCAGATATCCCCTATAGGAGTTCACCTAAGGGTTTTCTTCTCTCCAACTTGTGCTATTAGTATTCACTAATTCAGTCATATAACATGATGTGTAAATATGTTTTATCTCTCTTTAAGAAGCGTTCAGTAGTCTCATGTATATGTAAGATATCGCATTTCACATAGCAAAAGAGTAATGTTTGCTCTCCAGCAGCAAATTAAAGAGACATGAAGCTGGATGCGGCACAGCAGGTCTCATAAAAAAACAGCCTGTCGAATCTTATGTCTTTAAATGAACATCTTGCACCCCACTATTGTGATGAAAATTGCGTCGCTAACATCTTTTCATAACATATTCACTCAAAACGCACTGTGAAACTCCATCTTGTAGCAGTGTGTCGATATGCTTTCGTGCAGGGGAGTTATTGCGCAACGGTGCTGGTTTTTGCCCAGAGCACAAACCACAAGTGCACAGAGACTACAAAGTTACTTTCTCATCTTTTATTTATTTATTTATGTCTTAAGCGGGCTGTTTTATTTTTTTATTTTTTTTATAAAGGAGCGGAAACATGAGAGTATTGTTCATTTAACATGCCAGCTTCTGCAACTCCTTTGCATTTTTAGGACCAGAAGCGGTGCAGATTTCTTCAGGCAATTTGTTTCAGGTAAAGGGAGCTTTCAGGTGCAGCAAAAGGTATCATGGGAACTGTTAGAAAAGAGAGAGAAAGAGAGAATGAAAAAGGGATGGGAAGAGCTCTTTAGATCCTTCATAGATTCTGCTTCACGAACAAGGTGAATATGGTATGCTTTGCACTTGATATTGAAGGCAGGTCTTTTAACATCATTTACTCATCTGCTGTCTCTCTTGGTAAAGGTTGCCATTTGGTTTAATCCCACCAAACGCTAGAAGTGATCTTATGTTGTGCATCATTACATCAGTTTTGATGTTGCTACATACAGTCATTAAAAGGGATAGTTCATCCAAAAATAAACATTCTGTCATCATTAATTCACCCTTATGTTGTTTAAAATATGTTGACTTTTGTCTTTCTTCTGCAAAACAATGAATGGGGACTGGAGCTTTCAAGCTGTGGAAAGAACATGAAAGCATCATAAAGAAGCCATATGATAGCCTAATGTAATGATGAACAAACTAAAATTACTTATTTTTTAATCACTTCTTTTTTCTTTTTCTTTTTTTCCTGGATTTGTAAATTGGAAATCTAACTCAAAAGAACCATTAGCTCATGAATCAGACATATTGACTCCTCTCATGAACTCCTATGAACATTCCTTGGGTTAATAATGATACAATTATAATTCTCATACAAAGCTATTGCTTCAGAGTACTTATATTGCCACACAAAGCTGGGCACACACCTTTGGGTGCGATCTAGTAGCTCTTACACAATTATATATTATAAAAAAGATTGTAATATGTAGGTCTACATCTGCGTCTGTTTGGCACTCTATGCTCCATTTAATCCATGTTGTTTGATTTTATTCAAATTTAAGATTTTGTTTGAGTCATAAAATCTGACGACAGACATTTAAAACCTCAATAGAAGCTTTGAATGTAAATATGACATAACAAAAATGGCATGTCTAGTACGAATGGTCAGGTACATGACCGATATGGCCATTCTAGTAGTTATAGAATTCCGGTAGTTCTAGTGTTAAATTAGCACTGAACAAAAACTCTGGCATTTTGAGCGGTGAGTGGATTCTGAGTTCTGCATGCTCGCAAATACTTATAACAAAGTGTTGATATTATGTAAACAAGAAATTCATCTGCAATCAGTCAATCAACCTGAATTCACCCTACTATTTGAAATCATAATTGCATTGCATTATGTTGTTTTAAATCCTAAATATTTTACTTATAACATTCATCATTACCAATTATTCAGTTATTTGTATTTACTGAATACTGAATTGTGTTCAATGTCACAATAATACAGTTTTTTTAGCATGAGACTTCTTTCAAAAACATTAAACATTGTAGTCAAATCTTTGAATAATTTAAAATATAATAGGCCTTTGTAATGAGCCTTTGTTATATATTCTAATAAACTACAACAGAATATATTTATTTTGTCCTGTTGCTTAGCTCCCTCCGTCACATACCTGACTCAAAGGCTCATTCATTATGCAGGTCATTATGCAGCTCATTATGGGTTCTATTTTCTCCTCAGGTGTAAATCACAACATTATTCATGATCATTCACACCCCTTCGCATACAGCCTTTGTAAAGAAAAAGTGTCTTACAAAATTGTAATCAATATATTGTTTTATGTGAATGAGTAGGCACAATGATTCTCACATCAGTTTGAAGCAAAAACATTAGACAACAACACCCATTTGTCAAAAGTCTTGTGGACACATCTATTGTGTCCTTAATTCAGTGATTACATTTTTTATTTATTTTTTTCAAAAACCATGCATAAACGTTATTCTCACAAAAGTAAAAACATGTATATACACGTTGCTCACATATTATGGTAGCCAGTTGGTGCTGAATACAGTGTTATGGCACTTTTGCCATTAATGTGTTTATAAGCAACTGAAAAATGCACAAATGTCAGAGCATGTCAAATAGCTGCAGACCAGTCAGGGTGCCCATGCTGACCCCTGTCCAATGGCAAAAACACCAACAGTGCGCATGTGAGCATCAGAACTGGACCACGGAACAATGGAAGAAGGTAGCCTGGTCTAATGAATCACGTTTTCTTTTACATCACGTGGATGGGTGCTTGTGCGTTGCTTACTTGGGGAGCACATGGCACCATGATGCACTATGGGAAGAAAGCAAGCCGGCGGAGGCAGTGTGATGCTTTTGGCAATGTTCTGCTGGGAAACCTTGGGTATTGCCATCCATGCGGCTGTTCCTTTGACACGTACCACCCACCTAAGCATTGTTGCAGACCATGTACACCCTTTAATGGAAACTGTATTCTCTGGTGGCTGTGACATCTTTTTATTTTCTATCAGTATTTATGTATTGATCCTTACTCATTTCAAATGTATTTTCTGAACGTTAAACATATAAAAAAAGTAAGAAGTTAAAGAAGTTAAAGAAAGAAGTTAGAATGAAGGATAAACTGAAATTCACAGCATTTAAACACAACTTCTGCTCACATATTTGAAGGCTGCTATTGGATCATTGAGGGTAAATGCTATATTATGCGACTATGCATTACTTTACATAGAGCTTACGACCTAGTTACTTTCTGCCTTAAGAACGAATGGTGCAATGGAACAAAGTACAGAGTTAGTTACAAACTAGCTAGTAGTCACTAAGCCTCTAGTGTGGACTTTATCTCCAATTTAAGTAAGAAGTTACAAATGGCTGGTGCAACCCTACCCTGGTGAATAGACTTTACAATTGTATAGAGTTATAGGAGATACTTAAAGTTCTTACACAGTTTGTGCATGTTAATTGGGCATTATTGTCTGATTAATGTAATGCTAATGTCCGTGAGTCTTTATTTGATGAAAGACATTGTTCTTGTTTTTTTGACATGTAGCCTATATCAGTTCCACTTTCCACACTGCCAGTCATTGCAACACACTGTGAAACAAAATATAATTTGTTGTTGTTGTTTGTTAATTTGTGTGACGAAAATAAAAAATAAAAGACCATATATGGCATTAGAAAACACTGTCTCTTCTGTGTGTGCAACATATACTTCTTTTTCCTCAAGCTTCACAGGGTCTCAAATTTTACATAAATTCAACAAGGTCATAGCTCTATTGCTCTGCTTTGCCTCAATTGGAACAAACTTTTCTCATTCAGTTCTCTGATAGCATTTTCCCCAACAGCAAAAAGGAGCAGCTTAGGTCTAAGCTGAGTCTTTTATGTAGGCCACAGAATCCTCTGAGGCTGAGAGTTTAAGGAGTGGGAACATTTAGCCCTGTGCATTGAAATGTCATGCTAATGGAGTGGAGAATACTCTTATGGTGCCAGGCTAGTACGGAAAGCTCGGCTTGACCTGTGAGGCACACAGGAGTAATTAGGACATTTGAAGCCTAAGGAAGGGGGCATCTCAGCGGCTTTGACTGGATGCGTAGATCCTGCAGCGTGTAGATAGGTCACCATAACCTTAAAGAAGAGAATGTTAACCGATACATGGATGGCGGGAATTTTTTTTTTTTTTTTTTTTTTTTTTGATTGTTTGACAGCTAATTGCAAATGTTGAGAAGTGAAAGAGTCAAGGAGTCATTCCCTGTGTACTTAAAGAAAAGTTTGGCATTTCACAGAACGCAAGCAACTTTTGTAAGACAATGTTGGAAACAGTGTGCCCCTAAACCACATTTGCTTGTTCTCATTTCAACTTTGACAGCCACACTAGCCTCAAGAACAGCTAAATGAGTTCTCGCTACATGGGATTTCTCATTTGGAGATACAGCAATATGTGTCATTCAATATATATTTCAGTATATGAAAATAGTTTTTGGAGGTCACACAGCACCTCTAGCAAGCTGACAGACACACAGTATATGTGTCTCCTTTATAAAATGGCTGAGAACTTTATATGACCCCCATTTTGCATATCTGTCATTGGCAATTTGCAGCTGTAGCAGTGTCCTGGGCAATGCAGGAAAGAAAGAAAAAAGCCAATCTACAAAGATGTCAAGGGCACGCTTTGAAATGAGACAGGCACATTTCGTACCCTCCTTTTTTCCACCTTATGTTTCAGCAATATCCAGGGCTATATTAATGAAATCTACTACACAATGCCACCAAGCCATAGCTTCCATGACAAAACAGTTGAGTTCAGTATTTGTGGCCTCATAGTGTATGTTCTTGTTTTAGAGAGGTCAAACTAGGCAAAGTGTCACAAAGTGAAGGTGTCATTACTGACATCTTGTCTGGACTAAAATAAGTCTTGTTGCACTAGATAGTGGTCTTGGGCCAGTTGTCTGACCCTCAGGCGATCGAGTTGCCCTTTCAACACAACTTAGCTGCAGTCCACTCCACAAACCACACCATCCAACCTGGCAGGTGAATATATCAGGAATGCTCCCAGACCTTAGGCACTGAGGCGTACACTAGTGACAGCTCTCAATAAAACTCTTGGCGGATTGCTGTTTCTTTAATCTCCGTAGGCAGATGATGGCACGAAGCCGGCAGACATTTAAAATCCCTTCATCAGCAGAACGTGCTGGCTGATATTTAGGCGACAGCCCAGCCCGCGCTGAACGTTTCTGCGTACGCGCACCCAGCCGGTAATTATTACCGCGGCCTTCTCGGCTTTGATCTCAGCGGATGATCGTATGCAAAACCATCTGAGTGTGAGACCAGTCGCCCAAGTGCGGGCCGAAAGAAACGTTTTGATTCTCTTTCAGGCCTCTCTCTCTTTCTCCCATTCATCCTGTCTTTCAGAATAAGTTAATTTCTCTGTATGCCACCTTCGATGAGGTGAGTGAGAAAAAAAAAAAACTAAACTTTTGAAGATTTGCACAAGCCTCTCAGACATACAAAAAGAGAAGAGAAAGAACAAGAGCTCGTTGCTAAAGAGCCATTTCATCAAATCCCACCTGCAAGTGTAAAATGTCTTCATTAGGGCCGGCACTACTAAAGAAAATACCAGCCCTTGCACAATGCCGAAGGTCTGCTCGTGACCTTTCCTTGGTTTTAATCATTGCAACTCTTGACAGCTTAATAAGTTGAAGGTGCTGGATTGCAGCCTAACTTAATAAGGCCTCACAGCCCGAGCCTTGGCCACCTATGATTGCTCCCATAAGTCTTTGCACATCTGGTGCCATGTCCTTGGGAGAGAAATATTTTCCATAACTTTGCCTCTGCTCCGAAGCCCTACTGCCGGCCATGCCTTTATTAGCGGAGGAATGATACAGTGTGTTGTGTGACACCGTGGCAGGACCCGTACGCTTGATGTCAGACATTCTTTGTGACCCGCCACTGCCGGATAAAGACTTCAGCATCGCCCCAGACTCAAATATTCAACCTATTAGATATTCCGGTAATTTATAGGTGAACTTTGTAAATCATATTGTCATGTTTAATCTATTCCAGTGAGGTGTATTGTTACACAGGATATATGCTCTCCTTATTCTGGAGTTTATTACTTTATAGATGAATTACTCTCCTTTTATGATACACATAAGCTAGATAATGCTATAAGCAGTAAAGGCAAGGTTTTATGGGGCTTTTTTTTTTTTTTTCACTTGCAGGCATAGATTCGCTCTGTCTAAAATAAGGATGTGTTTTCAAGCGGCATTTCCCTACTACCAGACTCTTAGTAATTCAAAATAGACCTTTCTTGTGTATCCTTAAATGTGTATAAAATGTGTATCCTTGCATCAAGGCAAATGCTGTTTTTCAGTGTGAAGATAAATGTTGTTTTCTGTGTGTAATATTTCTAGAGCTGGTAAAGTGTTTGATTAAGGATTTTTTTCTTAATAAATTATCTTGTGCCATAGCATATTGCATGTTAGACAATGTTGTAATTTTACCATATCTCTGTTACACTTAAGCAAATTAAAATAGCATACAAATCTTAATTTAATACATTATATGTAATATAGAAGTGACAACTGTATTTTCTTAAATAAAATGAAGTTTGGCCTCTTTTGGAATTATTATTATTATAATTCTTTTTGTGGAGACAAAATATATGAGCAAACTGGCCAATGTTGTATAAAGCAAAATCACAGTCATGCTGTTCTATTAGCACAACTATGATTACCTACCACAACACTCTTTTGCATGCACTATTGATTGATAACATTTCCCTGTGCACTATTTTAATAAACAAGAATTAAAAATAGATAAAAATAGACTAAAGGTAATCATCTCTGGAATTGATACTACCCACCTTGTCTTGCCAGTACTCTACTTGAGACATACTTTGACAGATTGACACTGGAACAGGAAAAATGGCAGTATCTCTGGCCATTTTGTTTTGTGTTTTTTTTTTTACTGTAGTTTTGTGCAAAGTTGTAGGCTGACATCTGACCCTGTGTTTAGAGTTGAAGGCACAGGAGGGATTTCAGCAACCGCAGCCTCGATTTTCTGTCATCCTGGCTGGAAATACTTGCATCTTGGCAGACAAGAGAGAAAAACAGGGGAGGGGCATGTAGAGTGAGAGAGGAAAAAAGAAAAAAACATTAGGCCTGGAAGGGGGATCATCATTTTCCCCCTCATTTCCTCTGTGTGGAGGAGCTCTCACCTGAGAGCGAGACAGACTGAGAGAGAATACAGTTTATGATACAATTTATTGCCATATGAGCAGAGAACAACATCATCATTCTTTTACCTTTCATTATCTAGGGCAGGGGTTGTCAACCCTTACTAAACCAGGGACCCCCCACTCAGACTCTTAGCTAACAAAGGGACCCCTAAAAATAAAAATGGAAATAATTATTTATATAGCATTAAAATAACATTACTAACCATGACACCAACTACATCAACTAATTTGCATACAAATAATACATTTTTTAAGCAAAGGTGTATTAAATTGATCAAAAGTGACAGTAAAGACTTTAATACTGTTATAAAAGATTTTTTATTTTAATTTTAAATCCAGTCATTAAAGAATCCTGGTAAACCTTGGTAAAAATTCAACATTGATAGTAATAAGAAATGTTGTGCTATTATTAGTGCTGGGCAATCGATTAATCACAATTAATTGCATCCAAAATAAAAGTTTGTGTTTACATAATATAGGTATGTGTGTGTACTGTGTATAATTATTATGTATATATAAATACACAGACATGCATATATATTAAAAAATATGTTATATTTATTTATATATAAATATATATACAGTACATGCATGCAAATATTTCTTAAATATATACTTGCATGTGTAACTTGCATACTTGCACAGTGTATTTATATATACATAATAATTATACACAGTACACACATATATTATAGAAACAAACTATTATTTTGGGTGTGATTAATCGCGATTAATCGATTGCTCAGCACTAGTTATTATGCTATTAAGATCTGCATCTATATGTATGTTTGACTTCCTGACATACTGTACATATGTACACTACCAATCAAAAGTTTGGGGTTAGTATGTATTGTAAACTTTTGTATTGTTTAAAAGTTGACTAAAAGCTTCATTAGTCATTTGACTTAGGTAACGCAATTAGTTACTTTTTAGGATGTAACACAATATTGTAACACATTACTTTTAAAAGTAACTTTCCCTTTCAAGAAAATCTCCATGTATAGGAAGTGATCAAATTATAAAAGAGAACGAGAACAAAAGATCTGTGCTCGCCAATGTGACCCGGACATTTTCAAAGGCTGGACCTAGAGGCTCTTTCACTCTCTGTCTCTCTGTCTGTCTCTCGTTCTTCCTTCCCATCATAACCGCCCTATTGGTCTGTCCGTCTGTCTGATGTTCATTAGCTGCTTGACCCATTATAGCTGTCTCTGTATGAGCGGTGTCTGTGCGTTTTACCTTCTACCAGAGTAATGAACCTGACTCTTTTTTGCACTACCTTTCCGTTTGATCTCTATTAACATCACTGAGCACCTCAGCCAAGCATTTTTCCCCACAATACAGCTGGAGATGTTTTAATGAGGGCTTCCATTTGCTCCCCACTCTTCCCTCTGCACCATTATAACTTGTTCCTTTTCCAGTTACAAACAGGAGGTTATGTGGGACACATGGGGGTTTTCTTTTTTTGTCACAGTTCTTTTTTACATCAGGCATTTTTAACGAGAAAGATAAGATATTTCAAGGGGTGATAAAACACATTCTTTCGAAGGCTTGATTGTGTTTGTGGGGTACACTGTAACATGTGTTCATGCTTCGTTTTTAAAAAATGTCATTATTTTTCATATATTTTAACTTGATTCTACACTGCTCTGTCCCTCCTTGTAAAAACGGTCTGATGGTTTCCGGGTTGTATGAAGCCAGTCCCTCAAAAATACGCAATGGGCTCAGATTGGTTAGCTGGCCCAGTGTTGTGATTCGCTAACCGCCTAGTGCACGTTTGTCGGAAACGTCCCGCCCCTTACCTTTACCGGTAGCCTGTGCTTTGGGTAGTACAATGGCGTCAATAAAACCATACCAATTTGAGCCCGAATCAGAGCCAGACAATTTTAGTGAAGATGATCGAGCAGAACCTGTTCAGTCCTCAAGAGTAAAGACTGCGGATCTATAGTGATCGCTACTGAATGGCACCCGCAAGAACGAACACTAAACATTGGCTTTACTATAGTATCCAAATCAAACACAGAACCATGTTTAGCATGCCTGTAGATAAACAATACATAAAAGCTCTAATCAAAGAATAATTTACACTAATGCCATGTTCGCTGTTGAGATTTTAAAAAGTTTGTAACTTTAGGTGTTTGTCGGATAACGTTAAGTATGAATGAGCATTTAACAAACTGGTTTGCAGAGCCAAATGAGCGTTGTCATCTGTTTACTTCCTTGCTACAACGTACAATTAACAATACAAACTATTACAGGAAAACACATCGACGAAAAATAAATCATACTTACAGGTTGTGGCCCGTAAACAGCTTCTGTTTTTAAATCCATCTTTCAGGACAAGCCGTTGTAAGAATCCTGCATTGAACTCGTGAAGATTGTGGAAGCTTTCCTCCGTGAAATGTGCAGCGGGAGCCGCGTGCGCCCGTCTCACACTGGCAGTGTTTGTCTCACACAGCTGAACCGCGGCTCGTGTATTGCAAATACAGACGAATATTGTCCATTAAGTCACATTTTCCGGTCTTCTCCTCTGACCCCTGTCTGTCTCGTGCTTTGATTTATGATGGGCAGCATATATCTGCAAATGCGACCGTGTTCCCCTCTGTCTAATACACGCATGCATATAACGTTGTATGTTAAACGCACTGCAACGCACCCCCGTCCCTAGGAAGGCTGAACAAAGTGGACCTGCAATCCGGATGAAAATAACAGCGTTTCGTCGGCATTGGCAACAACACTCCAGCTTACTAACTAGCCTACCACAACAACTATTCCCCGCATTGATACAAAATGGCCTCGCCCACCCCTTATTTCATATTCTCGGGGAAGGAGTTTATGTAAATATTGGGGCTGGTGATGTCAGCAACAATGGAGGAATGTCTGTAGTCCCTAGCGGCCGTTTGCTGTAGTCCTTGATTGATTTCTTTAAAAGCAAATATCTCCCTTTGCTTTAAACTTTGAACATTGTAACTTTGCAGATGTTCTTTATGCTCAAACAGCTACATTACACACTAGCTAAGTGAAATCGTGGTTTACCCCCCCTTTAAATGTAAATTGAATGAGTCTTGTTGGTCAGTATCTGCACTTGTGATAGTATAATAAAAATCCCACATGCTTTAGAAATAGTTTGTGTAATATCAAGACATTGAAAATGACCTCATATGTCAGCCCTACAAATATTTTCGCACTTTTGATTTTTAATTAATGCCACATTTTTGCATACAAATTAGATGTCCAAGCAATCTTGTTTGTACAGCCATTAACAAATTCCATAAATTCAGCTTCCGTTCGGAATTCCTTGAGGTTTGTTGTGAGGTAAAATTCCATTCCCATTAAAAACTTTTTTCTCTCTCTTTTTTGAGGAACAAATTAAAATAAAATGAAACTGAGGCTAGGTGCTTGTCCCTGCCTCTAGGGCTTTTTACATGACTGCTGACAGAGGCCTCTGTGAATCATGGGAAATGTTTCATCAGTCACAAGGCATTATGGGGTGAACTGAAAGCTACATTAAACTTTTCAGTTACTCCTTCAATGCCTCACTTTTATTGTTTAGCATTTATTCCATGACATATTCACCACAGTACCTATCTGTGCAAACATTTCTTTCTGTTTTCCTGTTCCTGACTATGACAATAAATCACCCCACACTTGGTGCCTTTAAATATTAGTTTATGTTAATAGAAGAATGAATATAAACTGCTAGAGAATGTAGCTGACTGTAAATCTCCACATATTTGCTACATATTATACATTTCCATAATAAGCTATGTGTTGATGTGATGATTAATATCGCAGACGAGTGTTGTAGACATGTCTGCATTTTTGCTGACGTGAGCATTTACTATAAGAACATACTGTACTGTAAAACTAAATTGTCACATTCAAGTGCCTGCAAAAAATTACAAATCTTTCCTCCATACGCGAGATTGTGATTGGCTAATGTGGTTCATTTATTGTCCACAGTATGCGCTCCATCAGGATCTCTCCCTCATCCTGTGAGGAGCTTAGTAAACCATCCTCTTCCTCTCAGCATGTAAAGAAGATTCTAGATCCCGTGTAAATACATGTCTTCGCTTCACTCAAGGTCCACCCATTCACATTCATTAGACTCCATGAAGTGTTCGAGCTTGTAAAAATACTCTATTTGAGGCCGTTCTCTGTGGGATGATAGGTAAGTGAGCACGTCTGTGGCCATCTGAAGTTTGGAATTGATTCATTTGGATTTGCCTGTGGAACTGATTGGTTTATGGGTTTGGAGGACTGGGTTTGGATTGGCGCTTATGGTCCGAACCATAAACCATTACTGGGGCATGTATGACAAGGATTTCCATTAGGATTACGTGTTTGTGGGGCCTTCATCGCCTATGCAGACATCAAGGTAGACATCCCGACGATCTAGTTAAAGGATGAAATACATCTTTTCCCCCCTTTTTAGAAATGAGTTACAGTAAGCTCTTATGAAAAACTCCCATCACGTGCTGCTTCAATGTGAGTATGTTGTGTACACAAATCATTTTTAATGCAATGTTTATGTAGAACTTTAAAAAGTATGACTCTTAGAGCCTCACAAAATACATTTTATGCAACTATTTGGCCTGTACCATCGTAGTCATATAATAGCAGAAAGGTCAAGTATTGATAGCATTTTGCAGAATGACACTGTAAACATTCCCATCCGCCTCTCTCTGGTTTGGCATGAGCCTGCCCTCAGTTCAAGAAGATGGCTGACGCGGTCATTCAAGCTAAACAGCCCTTGATCACACCATCAGGAAGCTTGTTATGAAACCCGCAATGACCATTATATTTGGTATCAATCTGAATTTCTCTCAGAGAGGAGAGGAGAGTACGTGGGCCGGGGTCAGCCAAGGGACAAGAGGAGAGAGAGAGAGAGAGAGGAGGCCGGAGCAGGAGATTAGGAGGAAAATAAATGTAACATGGACAAGAGCTGTATTAATAGGATTATAGGCTCATGGATTTCAATACATCATCTGCACAAATAGGGGAGAGACCAAATTTGAGAAGGCAAAAGTGGGAAAGGAGGGAAAAATCATGTTAATGGGTATTTGTCACGACTGTGGGACATTTTGGTGGAATGTGATTGCTGTGAATAACAAGGCTGAATGTGCAGGGATAGGATGGGCGGGGGGTTAACATAGTCACAGAAAAGTAATAGGTATGAGGTAAATGTATTGCTCATCTGTAAGATATGATGTTCACTTATTATTCTGTTGTCAAACACGACAGCAGCTAAATTATTACATGATTAGTTAGAATAATTTGAAAGACCTCATGTTGATCAGAAAATAAGCTTTTTTCTTTTTGTTTATTTCTCGCCTTTTTTATTTGCTTGGCTGTGAGGCATCCTAGTATAGGCTGATATACAGTCCATACTTTTCATTGTTTATTGTATGACTCTTGTCTGTGTTTGCTGAGTTTGAATAAGTAGAGAGTAG
The DNA here is from genome assembly GCA_023566225.1 of Romanogobio albipinnatus. Classification (NCBI taxonomy): domain Eukaryota; kingdom Metazoa; phylum Chordata; class Actinopteri; order Cypriniformes; family Gobionidae; genus Romanogobio; species Romanogobio albipinnatus. Next base: position 44,873,589 of record CM042242.1, read on the forward strand.
GAAATGGAAAAGCATGTTGTTTTGCATTCTTTTGGAACTATTTTTGAAAAATTAGAAAATGAAAAAAACTAACTGGCCAAATTTTGTTTGCTTTCATTTATAGAACTAATATTTCATACCTAAGATAATACATTACTACTAACCTAAAGATTTGTTAATTTGAGTAATTATTAATCCTTAAATGCATAAATGTTTTGCCAATCTTTATTACATATTCAGGTCTTAAGCGACTAACATTAATGGGTCTCTACCTATAGTGATAATATAAAGCTCTCCTGATATTAGAGTAACAATTACAGAAGAATTAAATAAAGCATATTTTGTTACCTTTTTCGAGCTTGGAAGGGTTCAGTTTGAGCAAAAGTTTTATACCATCATCACTGTCTTCGTCAGAGCTCATTTCCCAGTACATTCAGTATCTGGCTCATATTCGCCATCTCAAACATATTCTCAAAACTATAATTTTCAACGCCTTCAAAATCAATATTTTGATCACTGACAGTTTTTTCACCAGATCCTCTATCACGTGACAATGACAATATTTGTGTTCAGTAAATCGCTGAGCCATTTCCAGTTCCCTTTCAGTCGGTCACGTTCGACGTACGTCGGAACTGACCGACGAATTGGGATCTGTTCTCAGAGACCAATCTACTTCGAGTGTATTAGAAATGAGCCAATGAAAATTGGCATGCGGTTCACGCATTCCACGCACCACCCCATGGCGCATACCGCTTTCAAATTTGGAGCCGAGCATTATATGTTCCTACGAAGAGTGTGTTTACACAAACTAAACGAGTCTCTATGAGAAGATCTGCTTACCTGTTCCTGTGTCGGTGTGACGGTGCTTTACAGCGGTGGTCGCGAGCAGAAGAAATCTGTCGGTTCGCTGGGCATTTCCTCTGAGTGCTTACAGTGGGCTTGCACCTTTATACCACTGTGAGCCGCGGCCATTCCCCTATGTGCCTCGGCACTTGTAGGAGCGGTTTTCTCTTCTCTCTATCACTAAAAGAGCAACACGGTTTGAATCTGCGTCTTTTTCAAGATGTCATTCAAACCGTGTGTTTCTGGATGCGGTTGTTTCCTGTCCTCATTTGACGGCCACGATCTCTCTCACATGTAAACATGTAAACATGTGAGATTGCTTTCGTGGGTGATTCATGCTCCCTCAGGAGAGCATGGTCACGTCGGCGCGTTGTTCGCCTCACCTTTCTCGTAAGGGCTTGAGCGTTCAGCGCGCCGTGTGCCGTCGAGCGCCGGCTGACAGCGGGGGTTGCCACGGCAACCCAGCGCGTCACTCGGCACTCTCTAGATGCGCGGTCCAGACTATGAAACCTCAAACGGGGTTGAGTCCCTTTGCTTATTCCCTGATCTAGTTTCTTTTCTGGTGCTCCAGAAAAGGATTATTTTGGTTAATAAGCCTTGGTGACCTGAGGATTACAGTGGGGCATCCCCGCCGGGTACATCTCTTCGGGACCTCACTCCGCATCATGAGCATGTTGAAACTTTGTTCGTGGGTGGTTCATGTTCTCTCATGAAAACATGGCCACATCGGCGCGTTGTTCGTCCTGCCCCTTTCATAGGGGCTTGAGCGTTCAGCGCGCCGTGTGCCGTCGAGTCTGGCGGCCACGCCCACTGTCTCTCATGCCTGCTGGTAGCCCAGATGGGATTGCTGGTCCTTTTTTGAAAAAAGGGGGAACCTAGCATTTCATTTGTGGCTCTGGCAGAGGACAGATGTCAATCGCTGCATCGTAGAGAGGGCTGTTATGCGCTGGAGATGATGACGCTGAGTTTCCCACTATAATAGTGTGTGCTCATGCTGAATCAGATTCAGTGTTGACAGCCATGCCTTCCAGGGTGGCTGCCTGGATGTGCATTGGAAGAATTTAGCAGTGTGGAACTATTGGTGACATAATATGGAACGCCAATAGGGCCATAATTTTTTTGCTCTGCCACTACCCTCTCTCCTGCATGCATGAGGGTAGTCTCGACTCAGGGGTTATGCAGGAACTGCATGCAATGATAGACCTCGCTCTCCGGGTGACGGAAGTCACTGCACGCTCCCTGGGTCAGGCGATTTCCACATTAGTGGTCCAGGAAGCTGGGGCTAAACCTGGCAGATATGCGTGAGCCTGACAAAGTTCGGTTCCTCAACGCCCCTGTCTGTCAGGCTGGCCTCTTCGGCGACGCTGTCGAGAACTTGCCCAGCAGTTCTCGGTGGCCCAGAAGCGGATGGAGGTGGTAAAAAAAAAAAAAAAAAACATCCTGCCCCGACGACTAGCTGCTGCCTCCACCCAGTCGTCGGCTGCAGCACCTCCATCTGCTTGTCGCCGAGGGTGCCCCCCCTGCGTCCGCCTCCGCCCCTGCTAAGCCAAGCAGCAGCCTCCACCCGGGCAGCAGGTGGCCGGGCGCAGGGGAAGTGCCCAACTCGTCCAGGGTCCCGCGAGTCCGCTAGCAAGCACAAGGGCAAGCGGCCCTGGAACGGGCAGCCCAGCGAGATGGCAAACTGCTCGGGGAGACGGTGTCCGCACCCCTCCCTCCCCCGGGGGAAGAATATTTTTCCGGTTCGGTTCTGCCGCTGGCTCTCCGGAGTCCAGCGGTACCCACATTCTCAGAGCAGTTTCCTCGTTCCCTGGGCCCTGAGAGGGTCAGGTTGGCAGTGTGTGACGCCCCCGGGCCTTGTCACTCCTTTCCTCCCCTCTCCCCCTTCGCCAGGGGGCAGTAGTGTGGGCACCGAGGACGCCCCCGGGCCTTCTCACCCACACTCTGCCCCACCTTGGAGTACTCAGACAACACTCTGGGCCGCCTCCGGGCCTCCCGAGTCGGGTCTGAGTGCTCCACCTCGCTGCCTCACCCCGGGTACGTCTGTGGTACCGTTGACCCCGCTTGTTCGGTCTCTGGGGGCCTGGCTTGGCCTCCCCAGACCGTCACGCTGGCTCATCCGTGCCATCAGACTCGGCTATGCGATTCAATTCACACGTCGGCCTCCCAAGTACAGGGCCATCCTCTTCACCTCAGTGCGGAGCAGCGATGCCCATGTCTTGCGGTCCGAGATCGATGTCCTGCTGGCGAAGGGCGCGATCGAGCCGGTTCCTCCAGCCGATATGAGGTCGGGGTTCTACAGCCCCTACTTGGACCCGAACATTCTGAATCGGGCCCTGCACAAGCTCCCATTCAGAATGTTAACGCAGAAACGCATTCCCGAATGCATCCGTCCCCGAGATTGGTTGCAGAGATTGACCTGAAGCCCTTCGGGCTGTCCCTGTCGCCTCAGCCTGTTGGGACTTTGGGTTAAGTTTGTGTGCAGTTTCGGGTCTGTGGACGGGACCCCAACTGCGTTGGCATATCAATTGCCTGGAGCTTCTGGCGGTACGTCTTGCCCTGGCCCGGTTCAAGAAACCGCTTCAGGGTAAGCACGTACTGGTCCGTTCGGACAGCACCGCGGCCGTTGCGTACATCAACCGACAGGGTGGTCTGCACTCCCGTTGCATGCTCCGGCTCGCCCGCCATCGCCTCCTGTGGAGTCAGAAGTTTGTGAGGTCACTTCGTGCCATACACATCCCAGGTGCGCTGAACCAGACAGCCGACGAGCTCTCTCGTCAGTTGACACCTCCGGGAGAATGGCGACTCCACCTCCGGAGCATCCAGCTGATATGGGACCACTTCAGGGTTGCACAGGTAGTCCTGTTCGCTTCCCCGGAGTCGACCCATTTCCAGTGGTACTACTCACCGACCGGAGGTACCTTAGGCATAGATGCACTGGCGCACAGCTGGCCCCGGGACCTACGCAAATATGCATTTCCCCCAGTGAGCCTTCTTGCACAGACTCTGTGCAAGGTCAGGGAGGACGAGGAGCAGGTCTTGTTAGTTGCGCCCTATTGGCCCAACTGGACCTGGTTCCCCGAACTCACACTCCTTGCGACAGCCCCTCCCTGGCCGATCCCCCTGAGGAGGACCCTCTTTCTCAGGGACGGGGCACTCTATGACACCCGCGTCCAGACCTCTGGAAACTCCATGTCTGGTCCCTGACGGGACGTGGAGGTTCTAGGTGGCCTGCCACAAGCTGTGACGAGGAGCCTCTATGCTCTGAAGTGGAACCTGTTCGTCGACTTGTGCTCTTCCCGCCGGGAAGACCCTCGGAAGTGTTCAATTAATGTCGTGCTCTCCTTCCTGCAGGATGAGTTGGAGCGAAGGCTGTCTCCCTCCACCCTCAAAGTGTAAATTGCGGCGTATCACGATGCAGTAGACAGTAAATCCTTAGGTAAGCACGACTTAATCGTCAGGTTCCTCAGAGGTGCGAGGAGACTGAATCCTCCTTGTTCTACCTCGATACCCTCTTGGGACTTAGCCCTGGTGCTTAGAGCACTCCAGGGTCCTCCATTTGAGCCTTTGCGGTCAGTTGAGCTAAAAATCCTCTCCATGAAGACAGTCCTCCTGACCGCATTGGCCACAATCAAGAGGGTAGGGGACCTGCATGCACTTTCGGTCGACGAATCGTGCCTAGAATTCGGGCCGGCCAACTCTCACGTTGTCCTGAGACCCCGGCCTGGATATGTGCCCAAGGTTCCTACCACTCCCTTTCGGGACCAGGTGGTGAACCTGCAAGCGCTGCCATCGGAGGAGGCAGACCCAGCCCTAGCTTTATGTCCCATCCACGCTCTTTGCGCTTATATTGACCAGACTCAGAGCTTCAGATCCTCACAGCAGCTCTTCGTCTGTTACGGAGGTCAGCAGAAGGGAAAGGCTGTCTCCAAGCAGAGGTTGGCCCACTGGATAGTGGATGCCATCGTCTTGGCTTACCAGTCCCAAGACGTACCTTGCCCGTTCAGGGTGCGAGCACACTCAACAAGGAGTGTTGCTTCATCCTGGGCGCTGGCTCAAGGTGCCTCGCTGACAGACATTTGTAGAGCTGCGGGCTGGGCGACACCTAACACGTTCGCTAGATTTTATAGCCAACGTGTAGAGCCGGTATCTTCCCGCATCCCTGCCCCCGGGGCCAGTAGCGCTAAGTACCCGTTCTAGTGTCGGCTTGCAACGCCACTCCCGCCCTCTGAGCCGGATACGTGCATCTATTGTCTCCAGTTGTGTTCCCCGGAAACGGCTAACCCTGTTGAGTTCCTCCATCACCCCTGCGGTGCCAGACGTTACGGCCGTCTGGTGCCAGGCCTGCACCCGTATGCTTGTGGAACGTGTGTGTAGGCTGGGTTCCATATGTTGCGGTTCCCTCACGGCAACCCCATATGTGTATTCTTCCACGGTACCTGCTACCCTACTTGGCTAGCCCCGTGTCTTTCCCTTGACAGAGCCCGCTCTGTCGTCTCTGGGCGTGTTCTTTCCCCCCTGGAACCAGGCTGGAACCACCCCAGAGACTTCCATAGTTGCACTACCCTGTTAGGTTAGTCCTGATGCATATTTCCACCTCTCCTTCCATGAAGGATGTGGCTCCGCAGCGTACAATCTCCCGAGACGGGCACGCTTTCCCAGTGTTATCCAATAGTCACGCTGAGTGGGTCTTGCAGGAACAGTAAGTGACTGTCCTTCCCTGCCGGGAGCCCTGACTCCCACTCCAAAATAGGAGTGGTCCAGCGAGCTCAGGCAGGGCGCTGGAAGGGCCAGCATCCCTGGCGTTTTGGTAGGGATCCCAATTTATCGGTCAGTTCCGACGTACGTCGAACGTGACCGACTGAAAGGGAATGTCTCGGTTACGTATGTAACCCTCGTTCCCTGAAGGAGGGAACGGAGACGTACGTCCCGTCGCCAGGTGCAGTGCTTCAGCTGAAGGCCGAGCCACTTATCTCGGCTCCTCAGTTGAAAAAGGTATGCGGCACTTCCACTTCTGTATTTATACCCGTGACGCGGGGCGGTGCGTGGAATGCATGAACCGCATACGAATTTTCATTGGCTCATTTCTAATACACTCGAAGTAGATTGGTCTCTGAGAACAGATCCCAATTTGTCGGTCAGTTCCAACGTACGTCTCCGTTCCCTCCTTCAGGGAACGAGGGTTACATATGTAACCGAGACGTTTTGTTGATGATACTTCCTATTATTTTGTTTTCTGCCTGCAGTAGTGAAACGTCACTTCATCATTGTGTATCAGACATTGCCACCTTGTTGAATAAAGGTTAATTTTACTTATTCAGTCATCAAAGATTCAATTATTGTTGAGCAGAAAATATACTTACACTGTTACACACATTAACATACAATTGATACATACAATTTTTATAATTTTATTGAGGAATACTAAGAAGGCTGATGTCTAACTTTACAAAAATAAATGAAGAGGAGGGTAGTGAATGGGGTTCCATTTCACTAAAGACCAGAGGTATGTGTTTAAGAGTTTAAAAACTTGACATATATCAATTGTGAATATTAAAAATGTATAATCAAATTATATATTTAAAAATAGAGATAAAGGAGGGACAAGTGGAGATTATTATGTTCCTGAATGGGGTGGTGGTAAAAATGATGTTCAGTGTGTCAGGGGTTCTGGATTCGAATCTGCCCACGTATATTTTTCCTCATTAAAACCAAAATGTTCAGTGATTGTGTATCAAATGTAAGAACACGTTTGTGTGCATTTTATTTTGTGATTTCACTGGAACGAAAAGAGTGTCTCCGCAATGAATTGGAGCGCTGGTCTTTGTGAACACAGTCTGTGCACAAGCCACAAGGCAACAGTGAGTATTGCGTTCTCTTGCGTTTGATAACGGCTAGCGGCAACGAGAACTCTCGTGATTATGATTATCGTAACATTTAACAATTTCACATTTTTCAAGTACAACTAAAAAAAAATTAACAAAAGATTGAAATTAAAATGTAATGTTCATGGAGAGTTCCATTGAAAAAGGATATCAGAACATTATAGAGACATGCGGTTGGAATCTTTTGACTCAGTTGTCAGGATATGTAAACATTACTTGCCACTCTGTCTAAAACATTATTGTCTATGCCATATTTTAGTTTTAGAAATTTGTACAGAGTTGGGCATTTTTATATAGTCTATAAATATAAACACATAAACTCTATAAGCACACCCTAGAAACCATATAGAGTACCATAGCAACCGTACAAACACGTGAATAAGCCATATCTCAGTACCAGAACATTGTACAGACATCTATCACCATGGTGACTGTGTAGCCACACCCTAGCAACCGTGCCGAATTTTGGCACTGCAAGCACCACTCACATTTTATTCAGGAAATGTACATTCTAGCACTATATTGCTATGTCCACCACTACTTATCTGCATATCTGGCATTGTGCCTAAGAACACCCCTTACCTATAGTAAAACCACTGTAAAGCATGGCCTTTTGTGACCTATTGCTTTACTATTGTATATAGTAAACAGACCAGTTTGCACGTCAGACATTTTAATGCCATCATGATAATGGCAGCTTTTACTGCAAAAATATTATGTAGTGCTTGTGTTAATAGGTTACAATTGATATGAGTAATAATCACAGTATCACCCTTAGCAATGGCACTTGTAAACACTGAATTATGCAGCCTCTTCAAACAGCACAAGTGATGTTCATATTCACCCCATTTATTGTCTGCATAAGGGGAATAATTTTTTTTTGTTTGTTTGCTGTTTTATTGCATATTCAACACACTGCCTTATAAACAATGCTGGTGCTGCCAGTGAGAAGCAGTCATCCTGAGAGAGAGACCATAAAGACGCTGCCACCCTTATTAGATGGAGCCGCCTTTTGGGTTGTCAAGAAACACAGCAGTTAACCTCCTTAGCATGCATTAGCCGGACCATGTGTAAATCTTATTTCTATTACTCCAAGCATACTTTATGATAGCAATATTGCCTTCAAAAGATGGAGATAGCTGTTTCATGTGGAGCTGTTTTTGCTTCATTAAGCATACATGGTTTTGCGGTTCAGGAGACAAGAAACATTATGACAAGACGGAGTGCATCCACAACATAATCAAAAGCGCACTTCTGCACTGTTTCAATTACTTCCCACTTTATTTTGCAAGGTAAATCCTTCTCTTTCTGGTGCTATGTGCTCTTTTATGCTTTAGGCCAGGTGCCTTTTGCTGCACTTTGCTGAGCGCATGGCGTGCCATAAATTATTTGGATGTAAGGGGTGGTATTGTAAACTCATCCCTTTTGTTGAGTCTGCCATAGAGGTGCTGGAAAACACACAGACATTTAAATCAATCTGTTGTAACGCTGGTTTATTTCGTGGGAGAATGCCTCTGTAAGGAAGAAGGGAGGAGTGCAAGCTGTTAGCGCTGATCTGCTTGATTGTCTTTATTTCACTGGCCTCCTGGTGGCTTCAAACAGCTGCCTTTCAAGGAATCAAAACTATTTTGATGATTGTTGCCATTTGAATCACAGTTAAAGACCTAATGAAACCAACATTTGACTTGCCTGATAGCTTCACCTGTATCTATTAGCTTTGAAGCTAATCCATAAGCTAGTACAAATGTTGATAAAAAAAAAAAAACCTTCAGCATTGCACTCTCTGTAAAAGTAATGTGATGGATGTGATGTAACAAAGGCCCACTGGAATGTTTTGATGCCAACGTCCCATCCAAACGTCCTGTTTCAATACACCAAAACAGGAATGAAGACAAAACCATCCGCTTGCTAAACCATTTAATGGGGTCGTTAAAGGAATATATACAGTGTGTGTGTATATATAATAGAATGTTTAAACTGTTTTAGCCATACAATTAAAGCAGTGATTCTCCACCTTTATGACTCCAAGCCCCCAACCCCCTTCCCCATTGTCTTCAACCCTCTACTGTAATGAAAAAAAAACATAAACTAGGAGAGTCCATAGATTAAAAAATAAAATAAAGTAATAACTAAAACATTTATAAATAAAATTATAACATTTCATGATTCTAGAAGTTTTAAGAACTGATTGTTTTTCAAGGTTTCTACTCTTTTTCAGAGAATGTCAGATTTACAACACGTCAATTCATCCACTTCTCCTGAAACACATGAAAGTAAGTGATCGGTGAAGTGGACGAAGAATAGAGTACATTTCATAGCTACTAATACCTACAAAATGTGTATCTGATATGAATAAAACATGTTTATAAAGTTTGTATGATGTACTGAAGGTTCTAATCACACCGGTGTGATTGTACACTCCAGGGACCAGCCTGGTCTGCATTTCCCAAAAGCCGCCAATTGTCTCTACGATCTACTAAGACTTGCAATGTGTAATCAACGTGTCAAATGGTTAACCAAGGAACTCATTAATTCTTTCATTCATTCATTTGTTCATTCATTCACTTTTTACCCATTAAAATATTTTAGCATACCTGGTTTGGCATGCCTAGCAAATGTGAATTCATTATAAAATGCCCATTGTGTTTTAAAATGTTGTTCAATTAAATGACTTTTCTACATCTGGAATTTACAAAAATCTAGAATGTACAAAATTTCTAAGATAAAGACAAAAGGTTGAGGGGTCATTTAAAATAAGAAATAACTTTATTTTTATATTTATGTTTTAAAGCTTGTTTTAACTTATTTTAAATCATGATAAGTCATCTCGAGGCCCAGATTTGGAATGACATAAAGGTAAATTATGAAAATGTAATTTTGGGGTAAACTATCCCTTTAAGCTAGAGAATCAGTCACAATCTGCCATTCGTTGCTAGCCACTCGAAGCTTGAATCGGACATTAGATGGTAGAAATTCTATTCATTCTTCACTCTTGTGCCTCCCTTGCTTCCCTAAAGCATACACTTCATGCGTGAACTGTGTGATCTGGAGACTATCCAAACAGACTGTACTGTTGGATATCGTTTACAATGTCTGCGGTGAGACAGATATGTGGCTAAATCTCTAATAACAACAGAAATCAATGCCGACTGAAAGACATATAGGGCTGTATCTGACATAAGTGCTTGCAGGATGTGTTTTTTTTTTTTTTTTTTTTCACACCAAGATACTACAGAGAGCCTCAATATGGCTCATATTCACTGAAGTCTGGCTGTGCCTCAGTGTTATGAGGGATAACCGTCAACTGCACTTTTGATGAATTTTGACACAAATGCAGCTGCAGAGTGGACCACAAAGATTCCTATTGCACAAATGTGCATGTTTATGTTTGTATCTCATCATTACGTGACTTTAGAGAGAAAACAATGGGACTTTACTGGCTCTTCCATATGTTTACATAGCAAAAAAAAAGATAAGTGAGGTTAGCAAGATCATGCTCAGGTATTTATTCCAGAGCCTGAAAGCGTGTGATCAACAGACTATATTTTATTGTCATTGTATTCACAATAGGAAAATAGCACTATTAGTCCCTTTGTTCCTTAACCTCTGAAAAATCTTGCTTGTTAGCCAGCACTGTTTGTTTTCTTTCATCTGTCTCTTTCTCTCCCTTTTTTTATTTTTGTGTTAAGCCCAGCTTAGAAGTTGTGTGATGAATGAGTGGAAGTTGAATCATTATTAAAGGTGGGAGATGATTAATAACGACCATGTGTGTTTTCCTCTGTAGTGTAAATAAAATATATCATTCACGGAATACATGGGACGGCTAGGAGAATGATTTATGGTGTGTTAAAATGCACAGAGAGCCAAAGGCTGAAGCCCTTTTCACACAGCACTCTACCCACGGCCTAAGAGTGTCTTAGGCTTCCTTTCTCTTTCTGTTTACGTCTTTCTCCACCCATATGTGTCTGTCTCATTTGTGTTCCAAAGATAAATGAGCTTTCTCTGAAAAGCCACTTTACCCTGTAAATCAAAATATTACTTCAGTAACATTGGTATCCAAATGATAATTAGGAAACTACAAAAACAATATAACGTCACAATTCAGCAACGGTAATACAGTAACTCAGTCCAATGGTGGAAAAGTGTGGCCCCACAGAATCCCTTTTTTAGACCATTAATATATTTTCAATTATATGCAACACATATTATATATGAAAGCTTTAAATGGTCAAATGAAATATGTTGTTCTATATCAGGGGTGTCCAATCTTTCTCCTGGTGAAACAACGTTCTGCAGAGTTTAGCTCTAAATTGCCCCAACACACCTGCCTGGTTGTTTTCAGTAATTCTAAAGACCTCAACTAAAGCTGGCTGTGTTTAATTGCAGCTGAGCTCTGCAGGACAGTGGCCCACCAATGGCAGAATTGGACACCCTTGTTCTAAATGTTTTTCAGTTAGCCAATAGCTTCCCTTAATTTTATTGAATGAAGTAGTGTACACATCTTAAAAGTATATTAAAAACTGTAGCTGAAGATAATATAATATTAATTAAATAAACGGCCCATTTAGTGATCTTAAAGAGAGTACACTTTTGTGACTGTTTTCTTCAGCACACTTAAAGGGATAGTTCACCCAAGAGTGAAAATTGCCCCATGATTCACTCACCCTCAAGCCATCCTAGGTGTATATGACATTATTCTTTCAAACAAATTATATCCGTCTGAAAGAAGAATGTAATTTACACCTAGGATGGCTTGAGGTTTTTGGGTGAACTATCCCTTTAAGTGCTTTTAAAAAATGCTCTTTGCTAATTAAAAGTGGTGTTGACTAACATACTAAAGCAGATGTAAATAATTAATAGTAAACTTTAAAAAATATTTATATATTTCAAGAACAATAGAATGACATAAAATAAAAAATGCATGTACTTAAGTCTTACATAAGTGGGTAAAAAAGCTTTTGTTTAGCTAATTGCATGAAATATAAAACGACCATACATTTACATTTAATTGCAACTAACATTTAATTAAGTGTCTGGAAAGGTTACATTTAGTTAGCACTTAAGTATATTCTTTAAAAGTATATTATTTCCGTACTAAACTACTATTATTAATAAGTTATTTTTAAAAGCATGATAAAGCGTACTTCATTTTCACAAAGGTTTGCATATACCGTTAGGAGATTTGCCTGCAATCTTCTATTGGCTGTTATACGTAAGCCGTTGACCATATTGGAACGGTCAAAACCGGTCTGTGAACACTCAAGAGCCCTTGACTGTGCATCTGCAACCGTTGTTATACACATGTACAGATTCAATATCTATAGATATCTGCAAATGAAAGAAAGGATGAAGGTGTTAGCTAACACAATATTAAAAAGTTACTAAATAGTTTAAAACCCTGTAATATTTAGTTAATACATATAAAAACCCAAACATGCTCAGCTGTGAAAAGTTATCCCATTTCATTTAAATTTAAATTAATTCTTATAGGAATCTTGCATAACAGAGAACTGTTGTATAATTGTCTATAATGTAAACATTACAAACAAAATCAAAGGTTTCATATCACTGAGTTTATACAGTGCGCCCCTCTGTGGTTCATCATTGAACTGTAGGCTGGCTAACCAATGTGGTCAGTCCCAAGGGGTCAAAGCGCACCTCCTAAAAAGGACAATTTGTCTTTTCTCTCTCTCTATAGTGCCTGAATAAGACACATTGTGTGTGCCAACTCACTTGGCAGCACGTCTCACTTCCATGGCCAAGATATTGATTAAATTCTGTGGTCTTCTAATTCTTCAACATCAAACCTCGACACATCCCGAGTGTTTACAAATGGTACATATAGTACCAGAAAACTACTTGAAATGTCTTCGTTGGTTTATTTGTTTTGAATCAGGGGAATATGCTAGCATGATGTGGTGTTGAGTTGATATCAGAGCTCTGTTTAGAATATGTGTCTACAACCTTGGCCTTAAGACTTCAGAATAAATTTTACAAATCAGCAAGGCCAGTTCTGTTTAAACCTTCAAGCTACATCTCAGGGTCTGACCCTCGGATTTTTTCCCTCTGCCAACAAAAGTCATCCATCACAAATTCAGATGTCTTTATTTTACTGCTCGCGATCAAAGAACTCTCTTACTCTCGGTAGTGCTTTTGCCAGAACTGAGAGAATACCAACGCTTGTTTATGCTGCCTAGATCTGAGGGAAACTCAATGTCACTGTCTTAGTTGAAAATATTTCCAAACATCTGCCCAATGCCAAAGTGTGTCAGACTGCTTTAAGCAATGTCGTTTACCCAATGGTGGAAGAGTTTTTAGATGCAATGGAAAGATTTAACGTGAGAATTCTTAGTGTGTTGGTTTTAACGTGGGGGATTTTATTGAAGGCCCTATGCCCCCTCAATTCACATGGAGATTACTTCACAGTCATATTCTCAATGTTGAATTTTTATTTTATTTTTCATTAGGTGTTGTTGAAGAAGTAGGGCTTGATTCGAGAATTCAGTATTGCGTGCCCAAATAAACTGGCTATGAAAATGGCTATGTGGAATGTTTTCAGGTTATGAGCCATCAGGTTCTTCAAGCACTTCAATTGGATGTCAGTAGGTCACCGAGTTATGAAACAAAGCCATCTGGAAGTTCTTGGTTATGGTCTATGAAATACTGCTCTTATTCTATTTTTGCAGTTTTAGGGCATTCATGCTTTAAAGTATGTTCTTTTATTCATATTTAATCATTCCATCTCTTTAAAAAAAAAGAAAAGAACACTGACTACCTGACTACTGACTACTTGTGTACAACATCAGTGTTAGCTTAGACTTTCTGTTACCTCTCAGTTGTATATTTCCAATCCACTCTGCTTCACTTTCCTCTCTCCTTCTCATGATGGTTGCTTTTTTTGTTGTTCACTAGAGGCTTGCCCTGGTTTCAGGAGTGAGATTCTGGCGCAAACAGGAGAGTGGGCCATCCTGCCGAGCAGCATTGCCCCACCACAGCCATGGTGACACACTTAGCCTCCGTCGCCTTTCAGCCATTCCTGTTCCCCCTGACAAGTTCACAAATCAGTATTTCACCTCAAGACTGCAGCTCTGGGATCACAAACCTGTAGGAAACCAGACTGCAATCGTTCCACTTTCTTTTTAGCCATCTCCCATAAGTGCATTTGTTGAGAGGAAACCTGAACTAAATATGAATGAAAATGCTGGCCCCTCGCTGAGCTGAGCTTTTGGAAACCTGTGGACTTCATATCCTTTGTTTACATTGCGTGAGGAGTGGACCGCCTTACCTGGGCTGTTAAATTCTGTCTTACAAAATCTTTAAAACGCATAAGTGAGAATAAGGAGCTTAGCCTAGAGTAGGCAATTCAAGCTATTACCCCTCCTATTGAAATGACAAATTAGAAATGTAAAACAGTCTGTCTCGGCATTAGTGTTAGAAAAGCTGCTTTGCAAGTGAGTTAATCATAAGGAGAAAATACCACATTACAGCAAGTAGGCTTTTATGGCGAATTCTTTAGCCTTGGATGCATTGCGTTGCGCGAGCAAGTTGCAGTTAGTAATAGAGTTTACTGATAAGTAGCTGTGCATTCAATAACTGTGAGTACGCTTGGAGAGCTTTGCATGTCATTCATCAGTTTGCATTTATTGGTTGTCTGTTAACATAATGTATATGTAGTGGAACTTAACATGTGGAACATTTTAGAAGAGAAATCAGTTAAACAAACAAAGAAAACTTTAAAAAGAGAATAAGAATGAGAACTGTGTGGTTGTTAGTGTATGCAGGAGCACTGTATATTTTAAGTCAATCTATGCATGATGTGCTGCTGAAATAAGCACATATTTATTAATTTGGTAAATATCTACAGTTACCGTCATGGTTCAAAAAGAGATTACACCTCTAATGTTTTACATTTACATAGAGTAGGAGTAAGTCATATCAATATTTATATGGTGATTTGCATAGATTAAGTCATTATGCGCACAATTAATAAAGCTTTATTGCAATAAAATTATCATTTTGCTACTAAAAGTATTAGACTTAAGCCAATGTTATAAAAAAAATATATTTAGCTTGCAATATGTTATTTGAATTGGGCTAATGATGCATTTTTGTGTTTTTTCTTTTTTTCTTTATATTTGTTTTATCAAGCAACTAATAGCATGCTGTTATTTACATGAACAGCCTGGTATAATGCAAATTAAACATTAAACGGCTATTCTAATTGTAAATAATGCACTATAATATTCACATACTTGAGACATATTTTTCTCATATTACCCTGATAAGGTCTTAAAATAACTTTGCCTCTGAAATGCCATGCACTGTAGTTAGGGTTCTCTTCCTGTTTACACGTAGTTGAATCCCCTAGTGCCAGAAAAGGAGAAGAATCTTTGTTTAGACGGCCGAGCACAAAGGAACCAGAGCACCCGGGAGCCGTAGAGGTGGGCCAGCCATTGGCTGCTGCATGACAGCCTGGGAAAGTTAGAGGTGCCATCTGGTGAGAGGGGGCCAAAGGATAGCAAGGGTGACCTTTGACCCAGATTCCGCTTTTAGCAAACATCTCCATGCGGATTTATGGGCTGTTAAGGAACAATAACGGCTGCACTGGGCTGCAGGCAAGCAAGCCTCACATCTTCAGGTGATGGGGGCGAATTATGTGACAAGCATGAATTCATTGAGAAAGGAAAATGAAAATGACCGTGCCAGTCAATTATGGAGATAATTTCACATTTGCTCTCGGTTAAGAAAGCACTTTAGGGTTTATTTTGAAATATGCCGATAGCTCAGCATGTTATTTGTGATTTAAGATTTATCGAACAACCAAAAGTGTGAAGTCGCAAGTTTATAAGTAGGGCAAAAGTTTAGTCTGGTTTCTTTTTAGATGGAACAAACTGACCTAAGACCTGAACTTATAATGTCTTACGCAAGCAATATGGAATGCAAAAGATCACATATTCTGTGTTTATTGTGGAAAGGGCAAGTAAACATAGGAAAATTTGCTGGACGTCAATAATGAAAAGGACCGAACTTAACCAACAGTCAGTGATCAGGCACTCTTCATTACTTAATAGCTGTAGGCCATTTATACAGACCTTTTACACTCCTCTTTCTCCTCTCCTCCTTCATATTCTTTCTGTTTTCTCCTTTTTCATTTTAAGAGGGGGGATGGGTGAGTCTATAAGAGGATTTGGCCTTGAATAGACTTTTGTTTTGCCCTTTCTGTTGCCTCCTGACTGTGTCAATTACAGGGTGCCCCTTCGTGAAGGCTCTGGCTCTTCTAAGACAGGACCCTGACCAGCTAGTTAACATTCACAGGCAAACATGGGAAAGCGACGCTATGAAGCAAACACCAACGCCTTAGAGATCCGCCATCCAATCCATGTCAAGGAAGGTCATACGAATTACGCTAACCAGATGAGCGTTATTTGACACTTTGCAGAATCATCTTTATTCTCACCTCGGTTTACTAAACGCCAAGAGCATGTTGAAATGTGGGAAAACTCTCCCAAAACATTAGCATCGGTTTTAGCACCCAGACCACGTATTACTTTGTCCTGCCATGATAAATACATGGCCTCCGGGCAGCGCTCAGAGAACATCGCTGGAACGTATAATGAACCGTCCGGCAGTTCCAATCCCGTACGTGTTGCAGTGACATCACACATGCAAATGGCTCTGACCAGGGTGGCATCCCGCAGTGGGAGTTGAAGAATGACAGCTATGTGTTGGTGCACTCTGTAATTCTGGCTATGCGCGTGATCTGGAGAAATAGCAGATAGACTCCGGCGTCACATAATAATGCTGTGTTTTCTCATACGTCTCAATCCACTCAATAGTCAATGGTCTCTTTGTTCTTTTCTCTCTTTTTTCCCTTTGACAGTCTTTAAAATCATCAGAGTCTGTCACATTCCTTGTCCTCATAAGGGGAAGAGATTCTATTGAAGTGTAGATCACACATGTAGCATAGACGCATTCTACACCCCAAGAAATGCCTGGACAAGAATTCCAAGGACTTCTGCTGCATCATCGGAATAGTAGCTATGCCAGTGAGATGTCACTGGAGTAATGCTCTCGAGACGAGTGAATAGAGAAAGCATCGCAGATGCACACGTGTATAAATTCCGACATTATTGATGAAGAGTTTTGCGCTGGTATTTCTTAACCAAAAGTGGATTCTGTGGGGTCTGTAAAATGCCTTTTCTTCATGTATTGACCCTGCATATACGCATTCCTAGAGAGACATCAGCTCTTGTAATTCTCATTTGGACTTTATCTCATGAAGCATTTACCACAGATTTAGAATTCTATTTATTAGTAAAAAAGATAGGTAAAACCAAAAGATAGACATTCTCAATTTCTTGATTGATTTGAAGGGTTTTTTGTGTCAATGTATTGAAGTATCCCATACCACTCCGTAAGTAATTAGGTCAAAATGGCCTGTCCTTGTCGTATCTGTCTAGCGGCTGTGAATGAAACCACTTCGACCCTATTCCGCTCTCACCGCTCCACCCCTCTGAGAGGAATAGTGAGGGGAAAAAGCTCAGAAAAGCAATATTGTCCTGTAGGGCTCTGACACTCATGAAATTAATCTATTATCTTCCTGTGCAGCTGCCATGTACTGATACAAGGTGGCTGACAAGTCCTCTCCAGCCATTGTAGTGCCGTGACATTTGGCCATTCAGTTCAGCATGCTGACATGGGCAAGAACCGCGAGTCACTAAATTAACGTAATGAACGGCAAGATGAGAGCAAAGGAGCATTTGGAGGCCAAGTGGGACAGTAGGATAAATTTCTTCTTGCTATATAAAGGCCTGACCTCAGCACCTTGCTGCAAGAGCTGGCTATATTACAGGAAAAGGTTAAAAACACCTTTAGCTGGGCTTTTGATTCTGGCTGCTTTGGCCTGCCCAAGGTATACGGTTCATTATCTTAAATAAACCCCCATTAAAAGTGCTTGAGCCAGTGAGCCAGAAAAAATTCTGCTTTGATTGTAGTATATAATCTGATCAGTTACGTATTTTAAACATATATTCCTTCTTAAATAGCTTTAGTGTAGTTACTTTTCTTCAGTAGCTTGTAGCTAAATACTTTTTCAAAAAGGCAGCTTAGCCGTAATTTAACTTTAATTACAATAATTTTACTTTTAATTATAGCTCGCAGCTTAAGAAGCTTGTGCAGCTTGTGTGTGTTACATATACATATTGTACACACACACACACACACACACACACACACACACACACACACACACACACACACGCACACACACACACAGAAAGCAATCTCTATAACTCTGATCACCACAAGAGACCATGGTTTAGTTTACAGAGACACAGTACAGAGGGCAAGAGCAAGGAGGGACAAAATGGATACATTTGAAGGGGAGACTATAGGATATGGCAGGCTGTGATGAATGACCTGAACACTCACAAACACTCCAAACAAAGAGAGTGTGTAAGCGAGTGAGCGTGTGTGTGTGTGTGTGTGTGTGTGTGTGTGTGTGTGTGTGTGTGTGTGTGTGTGTGTGTGTGTGTGTGTGTGTGTGTGTGTGTGTGTGTGTGTGTGTGTGTGTGTGTGTGTGTGTGTGCGCGCAAGCTATGGACAGCTCCTGTCAAAAGGGGCCATTTTATTTATTTATGGTTGCTGTGCTTAAGAGATGGTCAAGGTCAGGCTATGTGTCTGCTCTCCTGGTCTTGTTTTGTGAGCTGGATCAATTTACGAAATATGTCTGTTAACAATTCTACTGACACTCATCTTTCTAACCCGGCAGTGTTTCACATCTTCCACTGTTGCTTTGACACTGGATAGAGAGGTCTTTTCGACAAGTTCAGACATTTACACATCAGTTAAGAACTTGTTGATTATTTGCTGCACCCGAAAGGTTCCTCTACGTTTCCTTGTATGGGTTTTAGTGAGAAATGCCCTTCCCCCATGTGGATTGTAGATGTAATCCCACGGAAGATTGAACTCCATCGATCTGAATAGAGCAGGTTGGAGAGGCAGTTATATGGCTTTGGAAGACTCATTGTAAACACCATGTCAAGAGTGTCCCATGAACAGCAACGTCTCGCTTCAGCAAATCCTCAGTCTCTTCTCTGAACTTCACTGCACTCTGTGATTCATATGTTTAACACCGCTTGCGTTTAATATAAGGCTTCTCAGTCAGTATCTGAGATTGAGAACCATATAACAGGTGTGACTCAGATTGCCTAGTTCATATTACAGGAGAGGATTGAATAATGTCTGTATCACGAATAACCAAAGCCAAACCCACTAATGACCATGAATGAAGTAAAAATAAAATATGGAGACTTCTAGAACTATAACTTAATAATGCATATAGGTTTACTGAACCAACTTTCAAAGTGTTAATGTGAAACATAAATGTTGTATACAGTTTGTTTACAAAATGAGGTTGTTAATGTCGTTCATATGTGTCATATGAATCCTGTCCGTTTCATTCAGTCACTGTAAAATCCAACATCTAAACTTTTTAGTTAACTTTACTTAAAGGTGAACTATGTAAGATTTTTGCAGTAAAATATCCAAAAACCACTAGGCCAGTGTTATATATTTTGTTCAGTTGAGTACTTAGAATATCCCAAATGTTTCCAACTATTTGTAAATTGTGAGAAATTGCTATTTTAATCAAGGAACCGGGACGTGTGAGCTATGCGTTTGAGGGAGTCGCCTGTCGATTGCGTCATATCTGTGTTACCCTCGGTTTCCGGTTTTATTTAGCAGAAACACTTTACTCTCAATGCAGTGTGAACAAGTGTCATAGCAGCCGCCGAGCGAACGTCATAACTTCCTTTTCAACACACTCAGATATATCTAATACGATAAACAGAGTTGCGTTACCTCATATTCATGACTGGAAAAGAGGAAGTGTTGCGCCGGCGACCATGTCATAATAAAAGTCCTGCCGGCGACTATGCCATAATAACAGTCCCGCTCTTCAATCGCTCCTGCGGCCTTGCTCAGCTCCACAAAACTCGGTCTGGTCCTGCTCTGCTTCATAATACAGTAATGTTAATAATCGCATCCATCAACATGATTCTCTTTTCCACCAGCTGTGAGGTGAAGACCACATGTCCCGAGATTCTGCGCTCAAACGTGGCATCATCAAACTACGCCTTTGTTTTGAACAGGCGACCTCTAGTGGACGGAAAACTTACATAGTGTAGCTTTAATGTCCAATGATTTGTTGAACTTACTTAAAACACTTTAGTAATTTGTACTGTTTGCATGTTATGCCTTTATTACTTAGATAACCCAAGTAAACATTACTTGACTTAACATTTTCCCAAAGCAAAAAAAAAAAAAAAAAAAAAACTGGCGGGCTAAAGATTTTTGAGGCAAGATTAAAATGTGACAAGATTTTTCATCGAGATGAAAAGCTGTTTCGTGTCATATTGTCATGACGGACTGTGAGGGTGAAGTTAGGATAGAATATGCCACCACTACGTTTATATTACACCTCGTCGTTTTGCTTTTTATAGAAATAAAAACAATTTAATTCAGCTCAATCTGGATAAAGCTCAATTTATACCTCTGTGTCGAGTGTATGCCGTAGCTATGTTGTATGCTGTGTGTTGCACGTGTAGCCTACAACATACAATGACGTGCACATCTCCAAAAATGTAACAATGCAACAATTCTATGCGGACTGCAAGCGCTGTGATTGGTCTGTCAGAACCCCTCCCTCAGGGATACACATGCTCCCTCTGCATGTGTTACTGCACGTCAACGCGGACAATGACACAGAACTATAAATGAAAATCGTTGCAGAGCCCACGGCGTAGAGGCTATGGCGCATGTTCGACGCAGAAGTATAAATCAGCCTTCAAATCCATCAGCTCATCCAACACAAGCTGTTCAAGCCGTACATAGTGCACAGCACTGATCACAGATTCAGATTCTCAGGATTCATTGCGCAACATAAGCGTCCGGTAAAGTGTGCGTTCAGCTTCACCGCTCCCTATTCACAGAGTACACATTATTATAAATGAAATACCCTCCAATATGAAAGCTATATCTTAGGCTGGGCTGTGTAGCTGTAAACATCTCTTAGCTCTGTATCATGCTTGAAGAACAAATTCTTAATTGAATGAATGCAACAGGTTTCCTAAATTTTTTTAAGTATAGTCAACTAATCACTTTTTACAGTGTGGTTAAAATCTGACAAGATGGTGGAACAATCAATATTAATTTAGTTAAAATGTGTGAGATTGAAACAAATCTGATTTACTGTTTATTAATACATGATAATATGTGATAAATATCTAAACCCATGCTCCACACTAAGTTTATTAGTTTATATTAAAACTGCGTAATACACATGGATGGAAATTTGGATGTAATTCAAATACATACATCTTAAATATAGGCCTAAATATTTGTTTGAGTGATGATTCCTCTCTTGTGGCCACAAGTGTTGTGGAAAATACCAGAATTAGGCCTTGCCTCTTCCTCATTTTTTTCCTTTAAAGAGTACAGAGAAAACAGGAAATTTTGGGTAGAGGAAATGTCACAAACCAGATTTGAACTTGCGTCACCCTTGCACTACAACTGTGCCTGAGCACATGTGCTAACCACTACGCCACATCTCTGATCAGCCTGTGATCATTTTTGGGACTTTTTTTTTTTACAGTTGGTTCTAAAAAATATATCTTTTCAATCTGTCACTTTTTGGTAACCAAGATGGAATTGACAACATCCCTGATTCATGTTTAAGTTTGATTTGCAGTGGGGCTTGAATGGTGATGTGTGCATCACATGATTTCATTACCTCTTTCTCCCATAGTTACTTTCATCGTTCATGCAGCCACTGTTAAATTAAAACCAGGGACTTGAATCATCTTTCTCTTAGTATATCTGAAAAACACACATAAAAAAAAAAAAAAACACTCTGTACCCAAAGATCAAACTCACATCTGAGATTGATCAAGCTGTTGTCTTAGATGGGTCACTCTTAGTGTTACCCTCACATGAACTTTTCTGTGAAGTTTGTCTGAGATGAGCTGTGCAAAATGAGCAGAGAAATAAATCTTCACACGTTAGTTTTCTCAATCTCAAAACAGTGTTTAAAGGGTACATAACACACAGTATGCTTCATATCTCCTTTAGTTTTATCATAATTATAAAAGACAGATACGCTGTACCGATTCTTTCCGAAAACAGCTGAACTCGCTAAAGAGTCACGAGCACACACACACACACACACACACACACACACACACACACACACACACACGTCATACAGTGCCATACTCTGAAAAAACTTTCCGAAACTTGTGTATTTGACACAGAAATACTTTGTCATACGTCCAACTTGTTTTTTTGTTTGTTTGTTTTTTGTTTTTTAAGCATGAAATCAGTGTAACAGAAACTCTTCAACAGTGTAAATAAATAGACCCCCTCAATTGTAATAGCATTCTGTGTTGGAAATAACATTTGAATGATATTTGTCTTGCTAATTTTATGTATCTGGAATAAACATTCATATTTTAAAAAGTTATATTTTATAATTAGACACTTTTAGCAGAATTCAACAAAAATACTGCTTTATATAATTACAATATAAAAAGTTATATTTCCCCTTTTTCTTTAGTTTCTTTCACACATTTGTCATATTTTATCTTAAGCTACATAATGTTTGGAAAAATAAACTTTATTGGGGTAAAACTCTCTGCTGTGCTGGAAATGACACAGATACAGTAATATATTTTATACATAATATATAGTATAATTATTGACTAAAATATTGACAGTTTCAGTTTTTTTTAATGATTATAAAAAAAAAATTATCAGATAATAATACTTTAAAACATGTTTTATTTTATGATGATTTTCATGTTTTAAGATGGTATGTCTAGTTCTGAGACAAGGCTGTTATATAAATACATTAGATGGTAATACCAAGGTTCTTTTACACAGCGGCCCGACAATTATTTTAGCTTTCTAAATTTAAAAGGCCTTAATGTCTTTGTGTTAGGCCTATCTATGAGTAGCATTTACTGTAAAGAAATATCATCATGTATCGGTGTTACCTTTCTCTGTCCTAAATTATATGTCAGCATTGCACATGCAGTTCACCACCAACAGCACTGCAGATTTGATATAATACAAGATTTGATTTGTGTTCATACACTTTCTTGACTCTGTTCACACGTTGGTTCATTTAAACACCATTGAAGAGTCTCTCTCTGCTCTGCTTTGCCTCCTACTTGGGTTCACAGGCTTGTACATCTTTAATTATGGATCAGATTCTTTTGCCCCTGTTTTAGAGTGACTCCAGACCGGCTTCGCTCAAGTCATCCACTTGAAAGTTTGAAAACCTCCAGTGACAGGAATATTAATGTGGCGGCAGTGTCGTATCTGTTTCAGCTCATGCATATTCAATGTCCCCCCAGCTCTCTAAGATTTATGTCAGACTGTGCAGGCGTGTGCTTCACCACCATTTTAGATAATAGCATGCTAAATTGATGTTATCAGGAGGAGTCTCTCTCTCTTTCTCTCTCTCTATCTCTCCCTCTCTCTCTTTCAGTGTCCCTTTATCTTTCATTCCTCTGTCCTTCCTTTCCTCTTTTTCTCTCTTTCTCCATCCCCTCCACCCCCAATCTCCTTGTTGGACAGAAGTTATTAAGGAAGCCTTGGACAGTTCCTGCTGGACTTCGTTGAAACACCTTACAAGCTCTCTAGTGACACCACAGGAGACAACAGAGGGGGGGAAATGTATATTTTGGGAGCAGATTGGAGACAATCCTTTGGATTATCTTTTAATTAAGGACGCTTGAGTTGTGCCCACTCTGTTGAAGCAAACGCCCAGCTGCTAATGAAGTTTAAACAGACATACTTTGTTTAAATATGGCTAATCGCAGGGCCCTCTTTGATCTACCACTGGCAGGGTAATCTTTCTGACAGATAGCATCTCGCGTTCGTCCCCGGCTTCTTTTTAGATTTTGTAATGGAAGGTCCGAGATTAAGCATGGGTTAATTGAGCCAGGGTATAGCTGTGTAGCGCAATGTCTCTCTGTGCGTGGATGTTTGTGTGTTAAACAACTAAAGAGTACTAATGTTAAATTCACATGGTTAATGGGTGTGTGTTGTATTAAGAGGTTGTAAATACAAGTTATAAATTAACCAAACTCAAACTGCTATCATATTATGCTCACTATGCTTGTGAAGTGAATTTGTACTTTGAAAATGGTGTAAAAATCTATTTACAGGATTAAAATTTAAAAGTAAGAGAGTAAAAGTGTATGCAACTAATTGATTTTAATTACATTTATATACTCTAACGCCGGGGTCGGCAACCGAATCCGGACAGCGAGATGCGTCCATCCTGACCACGAAGCCTTTTGATATAATGAAATAAATAAATGGCAAATGCCATAAAACTTTTTTTTTTAAATCACATATCAGGCAGCTCAGTAGAACCGTTTGGGTCCTATGTCGCCACGGGTTGCGATGACAGTTAATGTTACTATGCTCACTGTTGCAACGTTCAGACGCGCGGTCACGCATGCAGTGAAGAAGAGACTGATTGCAGAAAGCGGCGCGCAAAAACAATGGCATTTTCAAAAATTAGTAAAGTTGACGCTGAAAACCAAGTTTTCCGAGATGAATGGGTAGAAAAAAATCACATTTATTCTTCCTGCATCCTGTACGAGGCCTGTGTGTCTCATTTGCTCTGATTCTGCTGCGGTTGTCAAAAGTGGAAGTGCACTTTTAAATTTTTCCAACACTGGTGGCACTTTATTTTTGCCTGTTTGTGTTTCTGAATGATATTGCTAATGATATTTTACCAGTGCAATTTGAAGCACAGAAGAGAGCAGTGTTCAATATTAGATACATTTAGTTAAGACTATATGTGAATCAACATAAAATGTGTTATGAGATTTCTGATTTTTTTCTGCGTTCATTGATTTGTATTATTTATTTCAGTTCAGCAGGGAAAAAGCACTTTAGTTATTTTCAGTGCAGATTTAGAGATAAAGGCATTTTTAGTTCATCATATTTTTTTCAGACATGGTTACTGGTTGAATTTAGATTTTTTGTATTTTGGACATTTTGGACATTACAGAACAACAACAAAAGGAGATCAATTTTGTGAAGGATTACCAATGTTTGCTTTAACAATATGAACAGACATGTTTTGTCCATATGAGAACATTATATTTTGTTCAATTAAGAACAAATGCTATCTGCACTAATTTATTTAGTCTGGCAATAAACATATATTATTGTTTTTAGGTATATAAATGTCCAGACCTTGGCCGGTGAGGAGGGTTCATTTACTGGACCTCAAGCAATTTTAGATGAAGACCTTTAGCATTCAAAAGTTTGGGGTCAGTTTTGATGTTCCCTTTTAAAAGCTACTCTCAATGCTGCGTTCATAGGGCTATGGGAAAACATCTTTGGTCAACGAGTTGTGAAGTATGTGTGGCAAACACGCCAATGAATTTGGTTTTAAATAACCTTTGACGATGACGTCATTGGAATGCACGCTTGTGAGAGGCTATAAATTGTGAGACGTGAAACAGGCGGACCTTCAGGTTTTTTTGTCTTCAGAGACATTGTGTGTGTATGTGTGTGTATGTGCTACATTATCTTTGTCTATCCACTTTTATAGGAGTAGGAGTTACAGTGTCAGTGTGCAGAAATTTCTCAAGAGTGAAAGAAAAAGAAAAGCGAAACATGTTGCAAACAATTAGGCGATGCACGTCTCCTTGTTCACAGCCCATCGCAGAGTATGATACATGAGTTTTTTTGCTTTGCATTTTAGCATGGCGAGTGTGAGCACTGTAAATTGTTAACTCTCCAGATCGGAATGCCCTCATGTCCGATTTTGAAGCATGCTCTTCTTCGGCCCAGGCAGTGTCAGGGTAGGTGAAGGGAAAGGAGCGAGGACTCAATGATGCAGGTGAAAATGGGCTTTTAATGATAATAAAAATTAAAACAAGACAAACCAAAACTACCCCGAGGGGGAAAAAACAGACTTGACTGGAGCAGGAAGCAGGGAAACATGAGGTAAATACGACGACGATTCCGCACTGGACTGCAAACACAAGGAGATTAAATAGGGAACAAACAAAGGAGGGTAACGAGGGAAGACAGGTGGGGCAAATTAACCAATAATCAGGAAACAAGGTGGGCGGGGTTAGACAATAGACATGAGCACATGGCACAAAGAAACACTTGACAAGACATGTGCTCACACCAAACATGACATGAACATGCAGCTAATGAGAACTCATCAGCTGCATGTTCACACAAAACATGACAACATGACGTAGCACGTAGCCAGTGAAAATACACCAACCACGTGCTACACAACATAAGACAAAACATGAAAGCACACGGCCGATGAAAACATGAACCGTGTGCTACACAGAACACACAGACAGAAGAGCACACGCTCACATGACAAAACAAACACGCGGAGCATGAATGTCCGAATCCCAACACAAAACTGAAACCCAAACTAGACCGAAGTGCTGGGATCCGAACACCACGCCCGCACACAAAACACAAGGACAGAAGAGCACGCAGCTTGAGCATGCTCAAAGCTGCGCGCTCACACAAGACAAGACAAACAATACAGGAGTGTCAGGGCTCTGTCACAAAACCATGAATAAACTAGACAGAAGTGACAGAACCCTGACACTACCCCCCATCAAAAGGGACGCCACCTGGCGACCCTAACGAGGGACACCAAAACAAGACAGGAACAAGACACACAGAATGAAACACAAGACAGGAAAATCAAAACAGGAGACAAAGAGGGGAGGGAGGGAGGGGAGCCAAGTCAGAGCCAGCAGGACAGAGCAGAACGTCTCTAGCAAAGACCAGGGAGGGACGGGAGGGTTGAGCCAGGGAGGCTCAGGCGAGTCTGGAGTCCCGGCAGAAGGCCAGGGCGGAGCAGGAGGGACGCACCAGGGTAACTCCAGCCAGTCAGGGCCCCCGGCAGATGACCAGGGCGGTGCCGGAGGGACAGTCCAGGCGGGCTCCAGCGCATCTGGAGTCCTGGCAGAGGACCAGGGCAGGAACGGAGGGACAGAGCAGGGTGGCTCCGGCAGATCTGGAGTCCTGGCAGAGGACCAGGGTGGGACTGGAGGGATGGACCAGGCGGCCACCAGTGGTTCAGGAGTCTTGGCTGAAGGCCAGGGTGGTGCCGGAGGGACGGACCAGGCAGGCTCCGGCGGGTCAGGAGTCCTGGCTGAAGGCCAGGGTGGTGCCGGAGGGACGGACCAGGCAGGCTCCGGCGGGTCAGAAGTTCTGGCTGAAGGCCAGGGTGGTGCCAGATGGACGGGCCAGGCGGGCTCTGGCGGGTCTGGATGGCTGACTGGGGCTGGCTGGGCAGGAGGCTTGAGCGGGACCAGCAGAGCAGAAAGCTTGAATGGGACTAGCAGAACATGAGACTTGAGTGAGGTCGGCAGGACAGGCAGATCAGACTCTGACAGGACTGTTCTCAGGGTGAAAAATGGGAACAAAATGGTGATGGTCCGAATGGGAGTTTGGCTGCCAGTGTAGTGGGCATGGGTCTGGCCAGCCTTCAGGTAGGGAACAAGGGTCATGGTGGAACAGTTCCAAGGCTTAAGAGTGGGCTCAGGAATGGCCACGGGCAGACAATGGGCTCTGGGAGAGTCTCCGGGCAGGCAACGGGCTCTGGGAGAGTCTCCGGGCAGGCAGCGGGCTCTGGGAGAGTCTCCGGGCAGGCAGCGGGCTCTGGGAGAGTCTCCGGGCAGGCAGCGGGCTCTGGGAGAGTCTCCGGGCAGGCAGCGGGCTCTGGGAGAGTCTCAGGAGTGCAGACAGGACAAGAGACAGCCGGCTGAGAAGTGTGTGCGTCCCAGGC
This sequence comes from Romanogobio albipinnatus, assembly GCA_023566225.1. Taxonomy (NCBI): domain Eukaryota; kingdom Metazoa; phylum Chordata; class Actinopteri; order Cypriniformes; family Gobionidae; genus Romanogobio; species Romanogobio albipinnatus. Next base: position 44,901,153 of record CM042242.1, read on the forward strand.
ATGCAGGACAATCATGGCATAAAAGGCGAGGATTGCCCTCTGAGCCATAGCAGGACTCAAAGGGGAAACAGGTGGCTCAGGAATAGTCTCTAGGCAGGTAGTGGGCTCCAAGGCAGCCTCTGGGCTGGGAGCCGATGATGTGCGAGTGGCCCAGACACACACAAGGGCAGTGACATAGAGAGAAAGGGCAACCTCTTCAGACATGACAGGGAATTCAGGTACCAACAAACTTGATGATCTAGAGGAAGCCTTCCTTCTCTTTCTCCGCCTACGTTGGCTGGGTGATGGCATGGAGATAGCAGCTTCTAGGTGAAAAGTAGCGTTCACTGCCATCTCAGGGAAAGCTGCATCATAAATGGCCACCTCTGGGGTCACTGCCGCTTCTTCAGCCATCACTGGAGGTGCTGCAGTCTCTTCGACCTCCACTGGGGGCACTGCAGCTTCAACAGTCCCAGGGATAGCTGCATCATCCACAACCACCTCTGGAGAAACTGCAGCGGTCATAGATGACATGGGCAGAGCTGCAGGGTGCGTTGCCACCTCTGGGTAGGTGGCAGATGAGGCTGACCGGTTCTTCCTCCTCCTCCGTTTACAGGTCGGAGGACTGGGGCTTCCACTTACTGCAGGTGAAAGGAGGGAACAGTCACTGTGGTGGGAATTTGTGCTGCGAAGGGACTCCGCCTTTCCACGCTGATGTAAATGGTATACAAATTTCCAAAATGGCAAGTGCCCCAGCCTTCCCATCTCCCAAATGCTGAGTGGCTCTGTGAGGCAGATGTTAAAAACCTCTTTCAAATCAGCATTGTCTTGATAGGCCAGATCATCCACCACAGCAAGGAAGTCATGGGCAAAGTCTCTGACATCGATCCTCCCCTGACGAAGGGAGAGTTGCTGGACAACATGAAGCATCTGTTTCTTAACAGAGCTCAAGTTGGCAGGAGACGGGAAGAGGAAGGTGCCCATTCTCCGCTGAGTCCTCTTGTGGCGGAATCGTTCTGTCAGGGTTGGTGAAGGGAAAGGAGCGAGGACTCAAGGATGCAGAGGAAAGGGCTTTTAATGGTAATAATAAAACAAAAAACAAGACAAACCAAAACTACCCCGAGGGGGAAAAAACAGACTTGACTTGACTAGGCTTGACTTGACTGGAGCAGGAAGCAGGGAAACATGAGGTAAATACGACGACGATTCCGCACTGGACTGCAAACACAAGGAGATTAAATAGGGAACAAACAAAGGAGGGTAACGAGGGAAGACAGGTGGGGCAAATTAACCAATAATCAGGAAACAAGGTGGGCGGGGTTAGACAATAGACATGAGCACATGGCACAAAGAAACACTTGACAAGACATGTGCTCACACCAAACATGACATGAACATGCAGCTAATGAGAACTCATCAGCTGCATGTTCACACAAAACATGACAACATGACGTAGCACGTAGCCAGTGAAAATACACCAACCACGTGCTACACAACATAAGACAAAACATGAAAGCACACGGCCGATGAAAACATGAACCGTGTGCTACACAGAACACACAGACAGAAGAGCACACGCTCACATGACAAAACAAACACGCGGAGCATGAATGTCCGAATCCCAACACAAAACTGAAACCCAAACTAGACCGAAGTGCTGGGATCCGAACACCACGCCCGCACACAAAACACAAGGACAGAAGAGCACGCAGCTTGAGCATGCTCAAAGCTGCGCGCTCACACAAGACAAGACAAACAATACAGGAGTGTCAGGGCTCTGTCACAAAACCATGAATAAACTAGACAGAAGTGACAGAACCCTGACAGGCAGAGGACAATGCATTTCTTGTTTCTGGGGAGATTGATTTTGAGTGCATCACCTCTGAGCATTCCTCCCGTGCTGATAAAGCGCAAGAGGAACTACTCGAGGTGGTGGCTCGTGCAGTGGCCGGGTTACAAGAGACCAGGAGGAAGGACCTGAGCAACCATAACAAGTAACTCGTTCATGGGGGAAACCATATATATTGCGTGTCTTTGTGCCTTTTACGCGGACATATTCGACTAACGTGGGTGTAAAGGTACGCGGTTATATGATGTTACCCTGGATTGAAGAGATGTTTGCGGGCTATCTCTCTCCTGGGAACACACCATCCTTAAAAAAAAAAAAAAAACACGCTCCCCACCAAACCATGCAGGACAACATCTATGCTGGTGGGGAAAGCGTTCCAATTAGCAGGTCAGGCTGGTGCTGTAAATCGGAAGGACGGACTGCGCTCGCCTGATGGCGAGTCATTGTTAGCCTGATGCCGGCGATGCGTACATCCCTGCACGGGCATATGGGTCCAACTAAATGCTGGATATATATATATATATATAATTTAATCTTGAGGAGAGCTGTGCTCGGCATTTAACAGCGGCAGTGATGAGGCTCTATTCAATTCAGGTGTGCCTCATCATGCACCACCCATCCTGGTTGTTACAATGCCCCTCAGCATTCTCACACCCACTCCAGTCTAGAACCTGATGAAGGACGGCGATTTAATAAAGGGGAGGCAGCTGTTCCGTTACAGTATTCATTTCAATAGTTTCAAAGAATATTTTTAATGATGTTTTATTAACAAAGTTTGTGAGGAGCATGTTCAAATGATCTATCCAAACAACTCATCATCAGCAATTACCACATCTATCCTATCAGCATGAGAGGAAACCTATATATGTACACAGTCGACTGACAACCTTCCTCGACAGATTTCAGCATTCCTCCACCACCCCGTCTCTTCACTCTTGGCTTGTTCCTACCACAGCCAGCTATACGGGGGGAGTACTCCGTATTCAAGCCAAATACTCGGAGCCCTCTCCTCCGACAGCATGCCAAATATGTATACCATTTATTCTATCCAACTTGTTTGTAAGTGTGAACTCGTGAATTACATATTTGAGCATCCACAGCATTCTGACACAGCAACATCAATCAATGACCTGACCAATGCAAGGACAGGGGAGTGTTCATTCCTTTTAAGTACAGTTAAAATGTATTATCCTATTCATATTTCAAGGCATTGTTAATATATACTTTAAAAAAAAAACATGATATGGTTTGAAAACCATTGATGATGTGATCATCAGGAAAGGAAAGGCCATATATCATCTCAGTTCAGTCCAGAGGAAACTGTGTCCAACAAGGCAGAACAAACACGTTAAAAGGAAAACAAAAGAAAGTTTCATCTCTTTAGCTATAATCTAACCCTCTCTCCGATGACTTTCATCTGTTGTAAGTATGCAGTGAAGAGAGGTTTCCCACTGATACAGTATGAGCGATACCCCTAAATCACTAACTAAGCATGGGAAAAGGCCGGAGGAAATGCTCCTCTTGTCTCTGTCTCTCTCTGTCTCCCTTTTCTCTCCCAGACACACATTGTTTTTCTTTCATTTTAAGGTCTTAATTAAATTCTCATAGTTTCTCGTGCTTCTTGCATTTTTAGTTACATGCTCTGTTTGTTCATTCTATCCTCCCACTTTTTTTTTGTTTTTACTTTTTGTTTTCTCAAATGGTTAGCTTGTGTTGTGTGAACGGAACAACTAGTAGTCTGCCACACTTGTGTGTGTATGTGTGTGTGGTTCAGTTATACCCTACATTATGGGGACAAAATGTCCCCATAACGTCCAAAATCTTTGTCCTTGTAGGGACATTTTTTGGTCCCCATGCGGAAAACAGCTTATAAATCATACTAAGTGATGTTTTTTGAAAATCTAAAACTCCAGAAAGTTTCCTTTCAAGTGTAACTCAACGGCTCATCATGGTGTTGATGCTATGGGAATGCTTTGTATGAGCTGGTGTCTAAAGCACATGTTTACACATGCCAATTCCTGATTGGCTGAACATGATGATGTAGTGACATATCACAGGACATCATGAAACCATAAATTTCATGAAAAACGCCAGATCAGCGCGTCGTCAACTTCTTTGCATGTTTGAAGCTTCATGTTTGAGAGCGTGTTTGCTGATCTGAATGTGTGAATTTGTGTCTTTAGTCAGGAGTAAGATTTCAACATGTCAGGGTCAAAGTTTAGGAAATGTGTGATGCCATGCCCATGTTGTATTATGGGTGATGACTCACATGAGATGTGTGTGTTTTGCATGGATGGGCTTAACCCTCTGGAGTCTGAGCTCTTTTGAGGCCCTTTTAGAAGTTTTGACATGCTCTAACATTTGTGTTTTTTTCAGTTGCTTATAAACACATTAATGGCAAAAGTGTAATTACACTGTATTCAGCACAAACTGGGCTACCATAATGTGATCAACATGTATGTACATGCTTGTATTTTTGAGAGAAAAATGTTTATGCATGTTTTTTGAAAAACAAAAGGACCCACTTTATATTAGGTGTCCTTAACTACTATGTACTAACATTTTAATTAATAATTTGATACATTGTACTTATTGTGTACATACATGTTTTTACATTGTACTTACATTTTGAAAAATACCTGCATGTAATTACATCTGTAATTAATTTCTGTAGTTACATTTGTAATTACACTGTTGACAATTCCTTTACACCAAACCCTACTCTTAAACTTACTCATACCACCACATCTGTCCCTAACCCTACCCGTATCCAACCTCAATATCAGCAAATGTGTTTTGCAATACAATTCGAACACAGTAAGTACATTGTGCTTATTTGTTTATGTAAGTACATAGTAGTTAAGGCCACCTAATATAAAGTGGGGCCAAACAAAAAACTTCTCAAAAAACACAATAGATATGTGTTCACAAGACTTTTGACTCCATCTTGTATTTCCATAGAGTTTTTTCTTTATACTGATGTGAGAATCATTGAGCCTACTCATTCACATACAACGATACACTGATTTAAAATTTGTAAGACAATTTCTCTTCACAAAGCCAATATGCAAGGAGGCGTCATATCTAATGAATAATGATGAGATAGCACCTGAGATAACAAAGGACATAATAGCCCGCATTAATGAGCTGCATAATGAATGAGCTTCTGGTAGGCCTATGGACAGAGAGCAACAGAGGAAAGAAAATATATTTTTTGTAGTTTATTTTATTTGGAATGTAGTCAACAAAGGCCTATTATATTTTAAATCATCAAAAGATTTGACTACACTGCAAAAAAATGCTCTTCTTATTTGGTATTTTTTCTTGTTTCCACATTCCACACTTGTTCCTTACATCTGACAGTAATTTTGAGCTAATTTGAACAAAGAAAGCTTCAGTGCATCCTCACACAAGTTTTTGTGTTTAATATTCACAGATGCTTACAGAGTAAACTTTGCCTACTTACCTACAGCGGTGGATCGTTTCTTTCAGAAATTAACAATTTGTAATGGAGACTTATTCCAGGATTATTAAACGCGTCTCAAAATGATGTAGTTGAAGTAGGAATGCAGTCCTTGATCAGTTAGTTTGAGATGATGTGTGTGTGGGCGTCGTCTCCGGAGCCTCAGTATTTGAATCTCAATAGAGTGCGCGCTTCGTGGGCGTGGTCACATTAGTGTATAATGAGCCACTCAGGAACGACTAACATCTCTCTGCTTTCAACCAGATTACATAAACACAGAATATTTGTTTTTGATTTGGTTTACAGTGTTTAAAACCTGACATTTCAGCGTTTCTTTAGACATATGTCTCATGTTTGTGAGACAAGTATTCACTAAGCTAGAGGTCATTTTCTGAAGACTATCTGAATGAACGTCTTTGACAGAGAGGCTGCAGATCGCACATCATGTTTGATTTCTTTATTTTGTAAAAAGCACAACAATTTGTTTTTATTGTGACTGTGCACAAAAAATTAGAAATTTAACAGATTATAATATATAATATAATTATAATGATAAAAAACGACAAAGTTATTTGAGTCTATTTGGCACTGATAAGAAAAAAAGCAAGCTAATCACGCCGGCGCGACAGACGACTCGAGAGGGTTAAATGAGATGAGAACCAAGACTCTGCACCCCGTGGCTCGGATCCCGTGGCAGCCGAGGTGGCTCAGCGACTACGGTCATGGGGTTCACAATTCAAGTTGGACAAACTGACAAGTCTAAGCTTGATGACTGCTACCTATCTGGCCGAGAGCAACCTCCCACCACCTCACACAGGGTGCATACACAGGCTTGCAGGTTATCTCTCCCCCTCAAGCACATCACCCTGGAGGAAACCTGCCTTACCCACCAAGTCTTGTATGGCAAGATCAGCACTTGTGGGTAAGGCATACGTGGCAGCAGGTTAGTCAGGCACACACCATGGCAGTCTTGCAGGCCTAAGAGGCTGAACTGCTGACCTTAAATTTGGATTATGGTGAGGGATTAGCCCCTGAGGCAGTAAAATCACTTTGTAGGGCCACAGATCTTGCCCTCTGTGCGACCAAGTAGACAGTCTGTGTCAATGGCCATTCAAAGGCTGCTATGGTTGTAACGTATAAGCACCTGTGGCATAACTTCATGGGGATAAAGGAAAGTGACATGGCTTTCCTTCTGGATGCCCCAATTTTACTTTCTGGCCTGTTCAGCGATGCAGTCAACACGTTGATCCCTTGATCCCACTGATCCCTTACCGGATCCAGGAGCCGGCACTGTCCATCAGCCACTCCAGGCCAGGGCCCAGTGATAGGAGGGAGGAGCAGAAGGCCAGCATGGCAGCCCGTGTTCCCCCTCATAAAGACAGGGGGACCAGGAAGCACGCTCAGACACCAGGGGGAGACAGGATCTGATGTCTGTTATCTCCTTCAGGGCAGCGAAGAAGAAGTCCTGACAATCATAGATCCTGGCCCTCGAGACATCTTTATGGTGGTGAAAAATGACGGGGGTGACAGATATTACAGACTTACAGAGACTGTTAGGTATCATGGCGGTAGCGGTCAATGCCATTCTTTTAGGCCTAATGCACATGAGACCATTCCAGTTCTGGCTCAAAAGCAGAGGATAGTTGCACTATAAGTGTTGCGTCTTCGAAAGCTCTTTTTAGGGGTGCATTATTACAAGATGTTTGTGCTGCAGCAGGATGATCCTCTCCGCACACATTCATCAGGTTTTATAGTCTGGACACAGATTCAACCCCAGGGTCTCAAATCCTTCAGGGTTGATCTGGACTCAGCATGCACTCAACAACTCACTGTACAGATACACAGCCTTGTGGGGCAGGCACTATCCTATGGTGTGGTGACGTTGTCCCCATAGTGTCAATGACATGACAGTGTTTAGTTCCACTCGAAAAGGAACATCTCAGGTTACGTATGTAACTAGGTTCCCTGAGAGAGGAGCAGAATGCAGCGTCACTTTGCCACGCCCCGGTAATACCTGTGCGTCTCCTTCAGACATTTAGAATCTGACAACACACTGGTCTTGCATCTATTTATGGCATTGGTTACATCCTGCACTACGCCATCACATTCAGCCAATCGGGAATTGACGTGTGAAGACACATGCTATATATATACTATATATATACAGTATACAGGTGCATCTCAATAAATTAGAATGTTGTGGAAAAGTTAATTTATTTCAGTAATTAAACTTAAAAGGTGAAACTAATATATTATATGGACTCATTACATGCAAAGTGAGACATGTCAAGCCTTTATTTGTTATAATTTTGATGATTATGGCTTATAGCTTATGAAAACCCCAAATTCTAAATCTCAGAAAATTGTGAAATATTGTTAAAAGGTTCAGTATTGTAGGCTCAAAGTGCCACAATCTAATCAGATAATCAACCAAAACATCTGCAAAGGGTTCCTGAGCCTTTAAATGGTCTCTCAGTCTGGTTCAGTAGAATTCACAATCATGGGAAAGAATGCGGACCTGACAGTTGTGCAGAAAAACATCATTGACACCTTCCACACGGAGGGAAAGCCTCAAAAGGTAATTGCAAAAGAAGTTGGATGTTCTCAAAGTGCTGTATCAAAGCACATTAATAGAAAGTTAAATGGAAGAGAAACGTGTGGAAGAAAAAGGGGCACAAGCTGCAGGGATGACCACAGCCTGGAGAGGATTGTCAGGATGGAGGCTGGAGTTACTGCATCAAGAGCCACCACACACAGACAGATCCTGGACATGGGCTTCAAATGTCATCAGAAGCGTCTTTCCTGGGCTAAAGAAATAAAGAACTGGTCTGTTGCTCAGTGTTCCAGTCCTCTCTTCTGATGAGAGCAAATTTTGCATCTAATTTGGAAACCAAGGTCCCAGAGTCTGGAAGAAGAATGGAGAGGCACACAGTTCAAGAAGTCTAGTGTGAAGTTTCCAAAGTGTGTGTTGGTTTGGGGAGCCATATCAACGGCTGGTGTTGATCCACTGTGCTTTATTAAGTCCAGAGTCAACGCACCAGTCTACCAGGACATTTTAGAGCGCTTCATTCTTCCTTCAGCAGACAAGCTTTATGCTGACTTCATTTTCCAGCAGGACTTGGCACCTGCCCACACTGCCAAAAGTACCAAAATCTGGTTAAATGACCATGGCTTGATTGGCCAGCAAACTCACCTGACCTGAACCCCATAGAGATTATATGGGACATTGCTAAGAGAAAGATGAGAGACATGAGACAGAGCAATGCAGAAGAGCTGAAGGCCGCTATTGAAGCATCCTGGTCTCCCATAACACCCCTTTTCCACCAGAAGGAACCGGGTGCTAGTTCAGAGCCAGTGCTAGTCCCAGTTCATAGTTGGTTCCACTGACGAGCCTTCTAAGAACCGTTTACTTTTCCACATGCTGAGAGCCACAACAGTCTTACATCACTGTATACGTCTTATCTTTCTCAGCAACGCTAGCGAGGCAGCGGGAAACACAAACACACCAGGCTTGTTCGAGATGCATCAGTGCTGCGCAAACCGATCCGTGTATGATATCAAAGTACCGCATGAATGAATCAAAAGCACAAGGAGTCATATGCTCTCGTTGGACTCGTTGTCATGCGGTGATCGGTCTGCACAGCACCCCTGCATCTCGAACAAGCCTTCCATCAACAAATGTTACTATTGATGCACATGACTTTATGATCCTGCATCGGCATCAAAACACAGCGAATTGAATTCGTGCAGCTTGCCGTAATTTGTATAGACGGAGATTACAAACGAGCAGCAGGTGTTAGCTCCATTAGCTGCTATTTAAAAAATGGCTGTCACAAGTTTTTGTTGATCTTGTTGGTCACGAACGTAATCGGTTCTTACTTCTAGCCCAGCAATGTTTTGGTGCTACTTAAGAACCACTTTTCCTGGCCCGGAGCTGGTGCTTTGGGTGTGCAACCGATTTTAAACTAGGCTCTGGCTCCGAACTAGCAAAAGCATTGCCTTGGTGGATGCCACGCTGCCACGCTGCATTGAGGCAGTAATTCATGCAAAAGGGGCCCAAACCAAGTACTGAGTACATGTGCATGATTATACTTTTCAGAGGGCTGACATTTATGTTTTTAAAGTCCTTTTTTTATTGATTTCATGTAATATTCTAATTTTCTGAGATTTTGAATTTGGAGTTTTCATAAGCTGTAAGCCATAATCATAAGAAATTTAACAAATAAAGGCGTGAAATATCTCACTTTGCATGCAATGAGTATTAGTTTCACCTTTTAAGTTGAATTACTGAAATTAACTTTTCCACAACATTCAAATTTATTGAGATGCACCTGTATATACACACAAAGTTATGTCATGAAACTCTAAATGGCGCTGGCTAATAGGTCCTTTAACTTCTTGCTCGTAATCACATCATCATCTTTAGGGCACAGCTGATTGGTTCCTGCCGTATAAGTAGCCAATGAGCTTGCATGCTCAACCTTCAACCTGCCTTAGCAGTGCAGCGCGCTTTCAGAAACCCTGCACCTTCTCTAGCTCCACCTGTATAGATCTGCTACGGGTAATTCATATACGCTTTAAAGAACAGCAGTAGCATGTCTTACTTGCTCACAGCAGTGTGTCGTGTATGTATTGGCAGTAGCAATTCCCGTACTTGTTCTGCCAAGACCAAACATATCAACATTATCATACCCATTACCATGCCAAACACTCCGAGAGTTGTCATGACACAAATGTATGTATATACAATATATATATTCCTATATATATTCCTATATTCCACAACACTATTCAGTAATTGACATTTCATGGATAAACTTGCACCTTAATTAGAATAATATATTGAATAATGTTGAGCAAATCTTTATAAGATTTATCAGTCTTATTGATATTTGTGGATATTTATATTTATTTTGAGATTCATTGCTATCACAAGAATAGAAAGGGACTTGACTACTGGTATCTGTATTTATGGAATTTGAGCCCAATGTCAATCCCAAACATTTAGTTTATATATTAATATAAAGGCTGTTTAAAGTAATATTTACCACACTGAAAGCCTATTTCCTGCCATGTGAACAGTAAGTTCAAGTTGGTCAGCTCCATCTTGCAATTAGTCTCATAATAAGATTTACAGCTTCAATTACTCAAAAGTAAAATATCAGAATTATTCACAAGCCACTTAAGACAAAGTCAATGAAATTATGCATCACTTTTTGTGAATAATTAAATATTTGGCCGATTATGACAGAATGGCTAATTTATTAATAGACAGACACAAAGTCGAGTCAAAACGTCTATCCTTAGGGTGGATCTGCTTTCAGAAGAACAAGCCCTTGTTAAATAAGTTAAATTAGGAAGTCTCCACGGCAGTACTTGCAAGTTTACCAGCAAACACCAAAGAAGAAGGATTACACAAACTCTGTTCACTCGAGCTCACTGGCGTCGCAATCTCGGAGGCCCCTGCCGCGCCTCCTCGTGAGATGAAATATTTAACTCCCTGTGTTTATTAGTGGCATGATAGACAAAGGGCGTTTTCCCTTTGACTTGTGCATACTGACATTGCACACATAACAAACAAACAGAAAAATCTCTTGATCCATAATGGATGACATCCCTCAGTTTTGCAAAAGAGCATTATTAAAGAAATGGGGCCAATGGGGCGAGCTCTCATTTGTCAACATCAACATTTAGTCAATAAACACAAGAATAGGAAGTCACGTTTATGCTACAATGTTGGATCCATATTGGCTTGCAAAAAATGTCATCAAAATGACAATTAGCATAACAAAATATACTGTATATATGAGTAGAATCATATTGTGCAGCATTATTAGACATCCGTCTGGAGCACATTTAAATGTTTAGGTTGTAGAAAAGAATCTATAACCAGCTGAGACACTTGTTTAAAGCCATGTACCATATTGTCACATTTTAACAACATTAATTATAAGCACATGTTTAAATCCTAATCTGCCAATTGCAAAACAAAATATTTTTGTGTTCAAAGTAAAATTCCTGTGTTGTCTCTAAATGCATTCCCTCTGAATACTGTGGCTTCATTGGCAATAGAGGAAGTTATCAGAGAAACTCCAGACATAACATTCATCTTCATGAGAAACACCCTTCCAATATCTTTTGGCAGTGCACTTTGACTTTCCCAAGTCTGGAGATGTCTCCTGAAAGACAGAGTCCCTCCTCCCAGAGTCTGCTCCAAAAGTTTCTTCAAGGGATCACTGTTTGGCAGAAGTGACCCTACTTTCATAATGTCTTTTCCAAGGGTTGTTAGAGAGTAAAACTTTCTCAAGTGTTTAAGTTGAAGATGACTACAATGACCTTAAAGATGACAGGACATCATTCAGACAGTCCAGAGGAAGCAGTGCCCTCATTTTAAATAGCAATGGGTGAGACACCAGGCAAAGTCAAAAACACTTCTTAAGTTGAAAGATATTTTTTTGGTATTATAATAGGAATACCAGGATTGTTTCTGCAATATTATACATTACATTTCCACAAGCACCAAACTAAAAGTGGTCCTGAACGGACAAAAGAACCGCTGTCCTGATACTGTTTATGGGTTTCATTTTAGAAAATAAAAACAATAACAGGCCTACAGTTGGTGAAACATCAGGTAAGATATGTCTTGTCCAAAGCTGTTATTCACTTCCCAATCAAAGTTAAGATTTTCCACCTGATGTCTTTAACATCTGGGTTTTTATGTCTCCTTTGGGAGACCAAGGCCTCGTTGAAGTTGTGACCCGATAACATCTGCAAATAAGCGATGTCTTTGCCCACATGCTCCAGAGCTCTGTCCTCTCAACGCTTTCAACACCTCCTCGACACCCCCTTAATAAACATTCCTTCAAAGTTCTGCTGTGAAAATCACAAACACAATCTCTTGCTGTGTTTTATTAAATACTGTATCATGCCTCCTACATTCACTCTTATCTTCTTTTGAATTTTGGAAATGAATGTTTTTCCTGCAAAAGGGTGAAAAATACATTTTTATTTCCAATTGCCTCTCTGGACAAGGCGAATGGAAGACATCTGCCACAGCTAGAGGCATCAAAGAAATCCAAAGGGGAGTTTTAATACTACATGTGTGGTGAACTCTCAACTTTCATTTTGCCTTCCTCTATAAAAGCTTGAAAAACACATTTAATAGAGCCAGATTTATGAGATGCTGTAGGATATAGCTGCTCCGCTCAAAGAAGTGGACGAGTGGTGATTTTGTCTTTAATTTGAAATAAAGGATACTCAATTGTCCATTTTAAAAGAACTTCACTAGCTTAAGACAATGAAAGACCATATTTGTGTCAAATAGTTGACACCTCAGAGTTATGGCTTGATCTGTCATGTGCAGTTTTGTGCACTATTTGTGATGTCTGACATTTTGCAAGCTGACCACACAGTAAAAAGAAAAAGATGTAACTGAAGCATCAATGTCAAATAGGGGCATGAGTGGATTTTGAATGCCACTTGTATGTTCAAATTCCATAATTTTACTTATTTGTCATTCTCAAAATTGCACAATTATATAACACAGAGGCTGAAAATGATATGTCTATATTGTCTAAATTATCAAAATAAGCAAAATATGTCTATATTGTCTGAGTTATCAAAATAAGCAAAATTCAAAATTTTACAATTTTGAATTTTGAAATAAGGGACAGTGTGTAAAAACAAACAAAAAAAGCTATTTAAACAAAAGAAATAAAAACAGAGTTAGCAGACATGTAGGTGCAAAGTATAGTCAACAGAATGTGTTAAAGGGACCATCAAAATAAAGTGAAACCGAATGATCTTGAATGTGTGAATAAAAGAGAAATTTGAATGTTGAGATTATAAGAGGCTTCTCAGCTCTGGAAAGATACAAGGATGGATCCGCTGACTATCATTTGCCTTAGTCACTCTGTATGGATGTCTCTCTCACTCTTCCTGTCTCTCAGTCTCTCCTCTCGGGGAACTCCAGTGTCTGCTTTTTTCACTGCATTCCTGTTGATATATGCTGCTTGTCATGAAAATTCTCACGGAACCAAATATGAGAAAATAAGAGAGGGTGGGTTAAAAATAATAATAAAATCACATCACAACAGCTAAGAGATGTTCTTGTACATTCTAGAGTAAGGGAAAATAAACAAATAGCTGAAGATGAGGGGGAAGAAAAGAAAGTGTTTCCATCACCACTCCAGCTGTTTTCCCAGGGAGGAGCTGGACTTAATGCAGCCTTATGCAAGTGACTTATAATTGACAAATCCTGTGCTTACAGAGGTTTTATAAATGATCCTCATTATCAAGGCCACTTTATGAGTAGTCATTAAACAATGAGATTAGCATATGGAACAGAAACCTGTTTGCTTTACATCTGAGAGACAATTGTAAGGTTCTCACAATCCTTGACAGGCCCGTAATGGTCTATGATTAATCAGAAAACAAGACACGTAGAGGTGCTGAGCAAGCAAAGGCCTCTGACTTTGAACTGATTAGCTGTTTGATATTATTTCGACTAAGCACCAGATTTTGTCTTCATGGATGTGGACAGTTTATTAAAGTATGTCTTAAAGGATTAGTTCACCAAAAAATACCTCACCCCTATATATCATTACAAACCTGAATGACTTTCTTTTTCTGTGGAACATAAAAGAAGATATTTTGAAGTCTGCATCTGTAAATGAAAATCAAAGGGGTCAAAGAAGCAGTGGACTGCATTAACTTACTTTTTTTTTTCTTCTCCAAAATATCTTCTTTTGTATTTGTAGAAAAAAAAAGTTAATTTGGGTGAACTGTCCCTATGTTCATGTAAGTGTGCATTGTACAATTTGGATGTGCTATCCATTCAACAGCAGGTATTTGCAGTTCGGCCTAGACTTTTTCTGAAGAACTCGGGGAATATTTTGTTGGAGTGTTTGAGAAACAGAAAAAGCCTGGCATGAACTGCGTTTGAACCCAACGCCTATGAAGACTACGTCAAGAGGTGCTTCGATTTTTCCCTCCCTCACTCTCTTTCTCTTCAACCATGATCAAAAGTTCAGAACCCTGTATGTTTTGTATTCACGAAGGAGAGAACCTTTGAAACCCTTTGGATTAGAGAGTGTTGTCAGCCCACGTTAAAGGAGAGAGGAGGAAGGACAGCTCACCATTCACAACGGTGTGTGTGTCTGTGTGAGTGTGTGAGTGTGTGAGTGAGTGAGTGAGTGAGTGAGTGAGTGAGTGAGTGAGTGAGTGAGTGAGTGAGTGAGTGAGTGAGTGAGTGAGTGAGTGAGTGAGTGAGTGAGTGAGTGAGTGAGTGAGCGAGTGAGTGAACGAGTGAGTGAACGAGTGAGTGAGCATGTATGCAGCAGTATGCATTTATCCACTTTGTAGTCCGGACTGGGAAAATGTCATAATGAAGGTGTTAGAAAGTCGACACTGAAGAGGTTAAGACCAAATTAGTATGGGTCGTAAGTCTTCCACTTCCTCGGTAGCAACACCTCATCTTATTTTAAGGGCTGCTGGATAGAATAGCCATACTTTATGGGTGATGCTATTTTCTATGGGATCATCCAGCTGAATTAGAGTGTGATTGAGCTAAACATGTGTCCCAGTGGTCTCTAGCTTGGATGGTTGCCCACCTCTGCTTCATTTGTCCCACACTAAATGTTTTTTGACAACCCTCAAGTGGATACTGACAGCTTTCCAGCCATTAAGACATGGGGAATGAACACACAAGCTATACCTGATAATTATCATGCTGTATAATCTAGAATTAGCATTGTAATTGTATCATCACTCTTGTGCTAACCTGGACAACATGTTGATAGGCAAATGTATGTGTGTAGATATAAATATATGCAAAATGTGTGTCTACAAGGATAGTAAAACCTGAAATTACCTACATTGTCTGTGTGTAAAAAGACAAATAATGCAAATAAATAAAATATTGTCCAAATATTTTAGGGCCACTTTAAACTGTATATACATACAAACTTCCTCAAATTTTTGGACACTTAAGATTAGTATTAGTATTTTTAATATTTTTTAGATATGTGTGGTGTGTCACCAATGCTCTGCTGATTCCATTGCTTAAGGGTTCCAAACGTCCACTGATAATAATGTCAGCACAAAAACTGTGCAATGAGAGCATGTAAGCCTCACATCACCAAGCAATGCCAAGTGTCGGATGGTGTGGTGTTAAGCATGCCACCTTTGGTTTCTGGAGCAGTGGAAACATGTTCTGTGGAGTGATGAATCACGATTATGTGTTTGGCAAACTGATGGGTGAGTCTGAGTTTGATGAGTTACCTGTCTGACTGCACTGTGCCAACTGCAAAGTTTGGTGGAGAAGGGATAATAGGCCCCTTACTGTACTTCCAGTAAAGGGAAATCTTAATACTTCAGCATACCAAGACATTTTTTGACAATTCTATGCTTTGAACTTTGTGGGAACAAAACCTCTTCTATTCCAGCATGACTGTCCTAGTGAACAAGGCAAGGCCAATAAAGACTTGGTTGGATGAGTTTTGTGTGTCTGACCCATACAGAGCCCTGACCTCACCCCCATCGAACACCTTTGGGATGAACTGGAATGGAGATTACGAGCCAGGCCTTCTTGTTCAACATCCTGACCTCAGAAATGCTCTACTGGATGAAAGGGCAAAACATCTCACAGAAACACTCCAAAATCTTGTGAAAAGCTTTCCCAGAAAAGTGGAAACTGTTATAGCTGCAAAGGGGACACACACTCAATATTAATGTATATGTATTTAGAATGCAATGTATTTAGATTGCTTGAAGAACACAGATAAACTATACATCATTGCAATTGTGTGTTTATTGTCTTCATGGTTAATTAGTTACCATTTATCTTGGTGCTTTCACACTGGAAGTTTAGTTTGAAATAGACCCGGTAACACACCAGGGTACCAAACTCGAGATTACATGTCGGAGGTGGTCTGAGTTTGGTTGAACAATTTGCATAAATGTGAAAGCAACTCGGACTCGGGTGCACACTGTCTTTTCAAAAGAGTTTATTTGCATTCAGAAGAAAGCTGTCCAGTATGAATGAAACCGACATTACATGAGAGTTTTTAGCACTCCATAATGCTCACATTGTATCATTTTGGGTAAAAATGGAATAAATATTACACATCTTTATATAAATTTGAAGTAAACATATGAGAATCCATCAATATTTATCCAAATGTGCAGGCTTTTGAACTAAAAGCCCTGAGGAACATTGTTTAGACAAGTAGTTTTGTTTTGTTTTGTTTTTTTTACTCCTGCACAAATTCAGAAATTACTGTCACCATGGCATTTTTAGAGTAATACATAGAGCTCAAACATTGAAGCTTTAGTCTTAGACCTTTTGGTAGGATGTATAGTTTGTCAAGTTCTGTTAAGTTCTGTTCATGTGTCTGTTAAGAGGCACAAAGACACTCTTTATGTATATGCCCCCATAGCTGCCGTGTTAGCTGAGTGGGAGCTCTGGGCATTAACTGTAACAGCTCCGTGTTGCAAGCACTAATCCGGTTCGGGGTTTTTTCTATAGACGTGCTCACAGAGGTATAACGATCAAGATTAACTTGAAGATTCACCGGAGTTCTCCTTTAATTACATTATTTTTTATTATAACTAACAGTAACTTTAAACTAACTTAAACAAAGAACACTGCAGTTCAGGATATTTGTTAACAGTCCCTGTTTGTGTAATGGTCAGGTGTCCTAATACTTTTGTCCATATAGTGTATAAGAAAAGTTTATTAGGTTTATAAAGCAATGGATAACTATAAGACAAAAGGCATTTGGACACGTTCTAAAGATTTTTATGGAACCTGTGGATAATACATTAGGACACCAATGTGAATTTAGGAGGGGAAAGTTATAATTTGTTTGCAGTTGCCACATGTTTTAAATTTGACATGACATTATTTTTTTAGAATGAGTGTTCAAAAGTGTTTGGAGGCCACTATATAATCATATCAGGCTTTTTTTTCTGTCTCATGTTATAGAAGTTCCTCTATTAAAGCAAGAATTATACACATACAACAATCTATTCCTCAAAAAGCAAGAGATGTCTCTCTCCGTGCCCCCCTTCGTCTCCATCACTTCACCCACTCCTTCTCCAGTGAACTGGAATCACTTCAATGTCCCACACAAGCACTCTCTGGCCCTGGAGACGACGTCTCAGAGTCGCCCATCTCCCCAGCACTCCACTCCTCTGAAGCGCCTCTCTACTCAATGAGTCCAGCTCCCAGCTGGGAGGCCCATTGATACCCCGCTTTGGGTCGATTGTTCCCTTTTGGAGAGGGGAGGAGAGGGGTGGAGTGAGTGGGGCCGCCCTAACCCCACCCCTGGGCATTGAGCTTGGCCTAGCAGGTGTAAACATCCAGCACTTCTCTCCCCATGAGTGGGCAGTTAAGAACCACAGGTAGTCATGGAGAGTGCCTCAGAGGAATTAAGAAATTAGAGAGAGGAGAGAAAAAAGTAGATGAATGGAGGGATTTGGGCTGGCGGAAGGTCGGGGGAGGAGGAAGAGGAGAGAACGAGGATATGGATAGCAGGCCCAGGTGTTCAGGCTTATTATATGACCCAATACGTCGTGAGCGAGATAACCTTTCGCATTCAGTGGACCCCACGTAAACCCACCGAGGACTTTTTTCATGGTCAGGGAGTCATTGTAATAAAAGCAGCAAGCTCACATTTCATTGCTGGCACATGCCTGTGCACTAGGCTTGGTTTTGTGACATTGCACAGCGACTCCTTAACCTCCCTAGTCCTGACTCTGAGATGGGAAACTTGACAGCTGTGAAAATTTTAATTGCTGCAAATTAATATACAATTTTTTACATTGATTGTACACTACCATTCAAAAGTTTGAGGTTGGTAAGACTTTTAAAAAAAGTCTCTAATGCTCACCAAGGCTGAAAGGTCTGAACAACAGTAAAATCGGGAAATATAACTAGAATTTAAAAATAACTGTTGTCTATTTTAATATATTTTAAAATTGAATTTATTCCTGTGATGGCAAAGCTGAATTCTTCAGTGTCAGTCTTCAGATAATTCAGAAATAATTCTAATATGCTGAATTGGTGTTCAAGAAACATTTAGTATTATCAATGTTGAAAATAGTTCCGCTGCTTAATGTTTTTTTTTTGGATTCTTTGATCAATCGAAAGTACAATAGACCAGCAATAATTTTCCAAAATTTTTGCATCATTTCATAGCGTTAACATTAACAACAAATACTATTTCAGGTAAAAATATGAGATAATTTCTTCTCACCTGTAGTGTCAGAGGTCTGGAGCATAATTTTTACATGCTGTAATTTCTGATTTCAGTTGATTCAAATTCAAAACTGATTCAAATTCAAGTTGACCTGACAACATACTGTTATCATATGGAAAGAAAATGTGTCCGGTATGCTGGAAGTTTGTAATCATAAGGTTTTAAAGGGAAACCCAGTGCTTGTGTGTGGAGTGTGTGGAAAGTGATGTTTCTGTTGAAGGTACTGCTGTGGAGAGTGAATGTTTATGGATAAACAAAAATATGTGTGAAGAGCCTAAAAAAAAAAAAAGACAGCAGTTTAGCATGCCCTGGATTAACGACATGGGGAAAAAAAACGTGAACATCTATCTGAAATGCATTTATCTTCTCTAGCACACTATGAAAATGAAGTCCCATTAAATGCTTTCATTTGCAGGCAACTTAACACCTGTGTTTTATTCATATATTTATTTTTGCCTTTCAACGAGGACAGGATGAATCCTCAAAGTGTGAGTGCCGTTATTTAGTTTGTCTCTCTCCCTCTCTCTCTCTCTCTCACTCCTCACGAAGTGTTATTTACTAGCGAGATATCATCCTCTCTTTAATCCTCTTAGCATTGGATTTCAGTTGTACATACAGCGTCCTGCACCTGCTAAACTGCTGCCTGCTAAAGCTGCATAAACACATATAAAGGTGCATCAGGCTATACTGACTCTCTACAATTGAGCGTGCAGAGAGAGAGGAGAGAGGCTTGGCTTTCTAAGATACTTATTTAGCAGGGACTTGGACTGTCCAATTCAGTCTGAGGTCTTGTTGGTACTAGCTCAGGATTGGACAGGCGAGCTTCTGCATAAATCTGTTGCAAAATTTAACTATTGCAACTTTGTAGAGGTAGCCAACATCAAAAGCTCCTTTAACGGTATGATGCAGTGCTTAGGCATTAGATATCAACTCCTTTGTGGATTTAACATCTCCCTGAGCAAGTATCTGTTTAGTCGATGCAAAAATATTTTGACTTTTTTGCATTTGCATAAACGTTTTTGAAATTGTGGTCTACATGCTTTAAAACTTCTAAGTTGAAGTAAGTTTTAGTCATTTATAACATTATATTTCAAATAAAAGCTAAAAAGAATCCTGAAAAACTGATTACAGTTTCCACAAACATATTAAGCAGTATTGATAATAATAAAAACTATTATTAATAATCGAGCACCAATAATTATTGATAATAACTGAGCACCAAATCAGAACCTATTAAAATTATATGTGAAGGATCTTGTGACACTAAAGGCTGGAATAATGGCTTCTGAAAATTCAGCTTTACCGTCACAAGAATAAATTACATTTTAAATATACATTCATAAAGTAATAATATTCAAAATATGACTGTTTTACTGTATCTTTTATCAAATAAATACAGCCTTGGTGAGCATAGGCACTTCTTTCAACAACATAAAAAAAAGTTTTTTTTTTAGAAAACATTTAACCCAACTGCTGGGTTAAAACAACCCATTCACTGGGTTTCACTGGGTTAAAACAACCCAATTGCTGGGTTTGTCCTTTTTCAACCCAACTTGGGTTGTTTTTAACCCAGCATTTTTAGAGTGAAACTTTTGACCAGAATTTGATAATGTGCCCTTGAACTTGTTGAACATGAGTGCAAACAAAACAATTATTTTGAAGTCCAAACATCTTTCCTGTTAGAGACCTCAGACAGTGTTTGGCTAACATTGAGCTCAGATATCAGTCTCGCTGGGTGACAGTGGCACTGTGAGGTTCTTAATGTTCACTCTGTCCCTCGAGAGCTCTGTCAGACCCCTAGAAGCCCTCCCTTCCCTATGTTACTCCTCCGGTTTGTGTGTGTGTGTTGTGCACATGTATGTGTGTGAGGTATGGGGTATCTCCAGCTGGAGGCGAACAATATGGAATTTGAAATATTAGCCGCCGTTGTGATTGAACATGGCTCCCTTATCACCAGGTTGCCAGGTAGGTGCACCATAACGATGACTTATCGCCCGGGTGAGTAACAGCAAGTATATAACAAGATTCCCCGACTTGACAAACGCCACCCCCAGGACACACTGTACCCGACCTCTGATAGACAGGGCAACAGATGTGCCCCGGTACCTTTAGTTTCAGCATATACACTCACATGCCCTTATAGCTAAATATGGCCTTTGCTAAGTTGAGATGAGAGGGTATAGTCACCTTAATAGGCATTTACCACCCTGTCTTCATTTGTTTTATGTACTATATATGTACATAACATAAAATAATAACATTGTGAGATATATTAGATGGTCTTCTTAATATAAATATATTACTGTATTAAGCTAACGTTTTATTTCAGATGATCTAGCCTCCCTCCCACATAAGGACAACTGGGGAAATACTTTTAATACTTAAAAATGTCTATTTTTGTTGTAGTGGTATTGTATTTTGAGTAACCAGAAGCTTTTGCATTTTTAGAAACAAGTAAATGCTTTGCTTCCGGGTTTTTTTTTTTTTCTTTTTAAATTGTGCATTTTCATAAAGAAAGGAATTGCTGTTCTGAAACTGCATGATAATGGAGCTAAATTATTCATAATGATTGATAGTGCTACTGTGAAGGGAATTACAATGTCCTATGATTGTTTCGTAATACTACAAAGTTTTGTGTGTGAAAGTTAGCTTTTTCTTGTGCCATTTGCAAAAAAGAAACAAAAAACATATATGTTCGTAAGAACTCAGGTTTCCTGTAGCACTGGGGAGAAATGTCCCTTGTAAGGGAATACTTTTGGATAGTGTCGGACAAGGTCAGAGGTACAGTCGCAGGGTTCAAGCCTGACTTGTCGCTGTCCTAAGTGGTCGACATTTGCTATTTGACTTCCCATGTATACGAGTGTGAGTGTGTGTGTGTGTGTCTGGGAGCGTGTGGAGTCAGGGGAGTCACTCTGAAGTATTTGGAGGCTTATCATGTTGCATGTCAGAAGGACTGACCAACCTTGCTTCAAGCCAAGGACCGCTGACCTCTGACCTAAGTGTTAAACCAAAAACAGATGCCTCTGAACTGACTCATATCCGGCCCTTAAATAAGCTGGTGAGGAATTTTTCACCACCTTCAGACTGTTATATGTTATAACTTCACATGCGTAGTTGAGTAAAACTGTATTTAGTTGCAATGTTATTTTTAAGTGCCTTCTGTTATTCTAGCTTTTATTTTGAAGTTCTTTCCCCTTGTCTTGTCTTGTCTTATAGTAACTTGATCCTTCTCTAATTGTATCCAAGTGCTTCATGTTAGTTAATTAGATCCCCATGCATCTACCGCCCTCATTGATGCAGCATGTTTTCAGTTCTGTTTATATCTCTGAGTAATTATATTGTCTTGTCATGTCTTAATGACAATACTACCTAAATAATGACTAAATTTAGGATCTGAACATCAATTCACCTAAAGGCTGGAATACACTACACGATTTTTTTAATCTGAAAAGATTTTTAAAACACTAGGCATCATACACTTGCCGACTTTGTAAATGGTTACAGAGAAAAGCTGGGCATCATACACTACCAGATTTTAAAATAATTCGGAACACAAGCTAAAACAAGCACCTGGTTGCTAGGCAGTAGCCCGTTGCAAGGGCCTCGCACAAAGTGACAGACAGCTGACTCTATGTAAAAGCCAATGTTCAAAGTTCATGTTTTTGTCCTTCGAAATAGGGTACTATAATAGTAATAGTAAGTACATAGCTAAAATGAGACTATGTATCATGATGCTGTTTTATTTTGCTTGTAAAAAATGTATTATGCAACATACATTATTTCTCTTTGCCTGAAACTGTGTGTGTGACAGCGATTCATGCGCATAGGCCTACATGTCAGTCAGCGTGCATCGCACGTCAGGCTCGTAGAGAGAGTTTTATTCACAGCTTCAAATTCTGATTTTGGCTGCCTCTGAAATGGGTCAAACCATAGATATTACCTAGAAGTTCAAGTAAATACGCTAGAAATCCGCGCTCCGCTCATTAAGTATGTGCAATTATTGCACGGAGATGGACACCTGCAGGATTTCATCTGACCGTACGCACAAGCGTTTCTTTTTATTTAACATTAAAGTTAAATAAGCATATAGCCTAACTCAGAGCCATAGAGAGAGAGAGTTGCGACAACGGAAGTTCAAAACGCTTGATAGTCACGTGATTCATGTAGACCGCGAATAGTTCCAGGAAGTGCTTTGGCGGGCAATTCAAATTGTTCAGTCGCAGTGACAGAACTGCGATTTTTGGTAATTAATAGTCAATAAATGCATTGATTTTCAATAATTTTATTACACATCAACATGTGTATGTAGCATGAGTATGTAGTTACAGCGATGTTGTTTTTAAAATATAATGATGAATAATCTACACAAGCAGGCTTTAATGTACAAGTTATTATGATTAAGATGTGCTGATAATTTAAAATTATACTGATTAAACGTCTTACCTTTTAAAAGTGCATCACAAACGGTCTGTTCTGCTGTAACTCTATGGCGCGGCTGCTACTTCCGGGAACTATTGAGAGTCTCCACGAGCCGCCATTGCTGTAAAAAAAAACGTTCCATTGGAGTCTATGGAGTTGTCGCAACTCTCTCTCTCTATGGCTCTGGCCTAACTATTACGCACCTGTCGGAGCATCAGTGAGCAACAGTTGCCGCAGAATGAGTGTAGCCTATCTCTAGACAACGTTTTTAAATCTGAAAACTGCCAAAAAGCAACGCAATTGTCACCATCCATTTAGCGCATGTTAACAGAGGAAAACAACTGGAAAAACAGCGCTGTTCTCTCAATAGCCTACTTCCGATGATTCCGTGAGAGAGCACTCCAAAATAATGGATTCAGGCCATTTTGCATCAAAATGTGCACATTGCGCAATTCAGTTACAGTTTAACTGAATATACATTCTGTGTGTGTGTGTGTGTGTGTGTGTGTGTGTGTGTGTGTGTGTATATATATATATATATATATATATATATCCACATAAACAACAAATTGTCTGTCACTATAGCAACAGTATACACCGTTAATATACCCCCACCCCCGAGCGGGCCTCGCACATCACGTTCGCACGTGTTCTAAAATCAGCTCAAAATATCAAACATGTTTGATATTCTCTGACTGGATGGAATCAAAATCTGAAGCTAAAAAATCAGAGTCTATGACCATGATATACTACGCGATTTTCCATGGAATCTGTCGGCTCAAATCTGCAGACTGGCTCTGACTCTTGTCAACTAGCGTCAACTTGATCAGACTGTAAATCAGGGGGGAAATCGGGGCAAAATCGTGTAGTGTATTCCAGCTTTTAGTAGTGTTCTAAAATTCTAAGAGTAGTGCACTCTGGTAAAATTCAAAGATTTCGGTTGAAATGATTAATTTATTACTGTGGTTAAACTCCCGTTTTGGTGTTCTGATATCAGTAAAGGTTTGGTTGTCATTCTGAGTTGAAACAGAATGGTTTGTCAACAGCACAGATCTTTTGGCAAGGTCACAATGATTCTGTTTACTTTTCAGAAGAATATTTACCCTCTGGGCTTTTTGAAAGCATCCTGTGAAAGTTCAGCCAAGAAAAGCAGAAGGAAAGAAAATATACACTCTCACATCTCAGATCACGGACGGCATTATATAAAGTGGGGCTCCGGGATGCCAGAGCTCATTATAAGAAGAGGAATTAGATCCTCATCGTTTTAAGCAACCGGGCTGTGCTCTGTGATCGTCAACATAATCCACAAGACCATTTTAACCACTCTGTTTAGTTCGTAATTTTTTTATCACCTGCAAAATGCATAATTGTCTGGTGTTTATTACATATCAAATTACTTGGAAAGGACTTTTGCTTCCAGTTTATGTTCATGTATTTACTGCCAAATCATGACCTGTCCATAGACAGACAGACACAATGCAGTAATTGCTTTATAATGTTATGAAGTGAAAATAGCAGCTTAATATAATGATTATAACCACCACGTCTAAAATGTTTGAATACGGAATTGTAATTGTTGTAATGAAAGTCTTGCGTGTTCTTTTTTAGTTCTTAGTGATATTCGGAGACAGTTTAGGCAATAATAACATTTGGGACAGATTCCTGAATGCAAACTTGCGTGGGGTGGATTAAACCATCAATAAGCACTATCAGTAGTGTTAGGCTCCAGACTAATGATTTATACTCCCTAACATGGGACTGATCTCTATCAGATTGATGAATGCACCAACCAATCATGTTCCTGCAAACCCCCAGCATGTACATACACCAATAAGTGATGATAAACGGCTCCCGTCAGAGTTATTTATGCATTGAAGGGGGCCTAGCATTGGCCTGCTGTGGGGTGGAGTTTTCATAGTCGTTCTCCCAGTCGGTAGGTGGTCTCTTTTTTTCCCTCACTTGCCTGGTCTCATCCTCCCCTGATCTAGAGGTTCTGCTTAACCTCCCTCGCAGATGGCTGAGGGATGCGTCCCAGCTAGGGAGAAGCCTGTGGCCCATGGTTCATCCCACACAATCTTACAACAGAACCCCCCCACACACAGTTTATGTTCTTCAGATGCCTGTGGTGGATATTTAGGGATGCACATGGGGCCATAAATGGGCTTGTCATGAAGGAACATGGTTCTTTTACATCCTGTCTCTGTTTAACACGTTTAATGTGTGGGTGTTATCTTATGTCCACTGTGTTCACGTCATGGCAGAATTGTTGTAATTACAAGTTCCATCCATCTGTCTGTCTGTATCTTCAATTTTGTTTATAGTATGTGCATTTTAATGTATTTTCATCTCAAGTCTACTGTCTATGAAACATATTGTATTGGACTGTGGTGGTTTAAATTCCTTGAGGAAATTGTTTTATTCATTGAAATAAATTTGTTTGCTTATTTGCTGAGTCACAGTTTATATTAATGACACTGGGTAATAACTAGGTACTAACCTTGAACCTACCCCAAAACCTTAACTTAACCTATGTAGTTACCTTACACTACTCAGTACTTTTGTGGGTAAGTACACTGTAAGTACATTGAAAGTGCATGTATTGTAAAATAATGTGCAACCACTTTAACTACTATCATTGAAATTAATCATTTGATAAAATGCACGTATTGTGTATGTTTTAACATTTTACTTACATGTAAAAAAAAATACCTGCATGTAATTACAGCTGTAATAATTAATTTCTACAATTAGTAAAACCAACTAAGTGTGACAAACAAGAAAGTGTGACCATTTGCTACAGCTACATAACAAATCACTCAATGAATAAAATGTGTTGACTCAAAATGTACCAACTAAAAATTATACAACATACAATTCTAACAAATGATACAGTGTAATTAGTAGACACTTCATAAGCATCATTTGTATTTGTATGTATTGCTAGAATTTGTATATTGTATCATTTTGAGTTGGTTAATTTTGAGTCAACAAATTTCATTCAGTGATCTATATACCGATACATACTTTTGGTGTTTTGAGGGCAACTTTAAATACTGTGTTCTATGTGAGATTATTAATATTTTGAGTTCCATGTTTGGCCACCTTAGTCATTTTATGAACAACGATTTTCATAGTTTCCAGTCTTCCTGAGCTGATGAGGTTCAGTTTTTTATTGTGAAGGTGAGCTGTGTATGCTGCTGACCTCAGAGCAGCGGCTTTATGAGCTTTCTCCTCTCATCCTGTTGTTTGTTTTCCTCTGTGCCTCCTCCTCTTCTCTACTGTATGTTAAGTCTGAAAATGTACACGTTTTATGGATGAAGAGAAGATACAGGGAGTAGTGTATCGGTGAAGCGCAGTTCATGTGTATGTGTATATGTGTGTCGGGTCACTTGTATTGGACAATTCAGCAAAGCAGAGAGTGCTTGCCTGTAAATGTCATGTTTCTTCAGACAGCAAGGACAGATGAGGTGCAGACTTAAAACCACACACACTTAAATGCACAGGTGTCCTAATGTGCTTACAGTCAGAGCAAGGGTCTGGGAAGTGCATCTCCATGTACACATGGAGTCTTTAATTGCAGAAGTTTCCAACCCCAAACTGTTAAACAGACATTGGACCACTGCGCTCGAGCCATCTAAACTAAAGTGACAGTTATTGGCCCCTCTCGCCCAGGAAAAAACATTGAGCTATTTCCTGTTGTGTCCCATTTCGCAGTAGGAGTGTATTCCCATGCATTTGATATGGCCATATTAACCATGCACTTGTGAGCTCAGTCCATAACTCATGACTCAGGTTGAAATTTACAGCTCTTCACTACATTATAACATTCTCTGCATGTGTTTTTCCCTATTGACCAAATTCCCATAATACCTTTCTTCATAAAGTGTGCCACATGAAATGTTTGTCAAGCATTTTGGCTTGAATAGTGCTCTTGGTTATAATAGAATAGGTGGTGATGGGTAGTACATGGTAATGATTAAGTATTGTTTTAGCATATTGATTCTTGAGGAGGAGTTGACTGTTTTACATTTGTTACGAAGTGTGCTTATTTTTACTGCTGCTTTAAAATAAGTCTTGGTTTCCTCCCAATGTGGTTATTCCTCGTCTAGTAATTTATCCTTGACATCGCCACAAATTAATTTTATTATTTTACTTTACTTGAAGGTTTTTTTTGTTGTTTTTGTTTTTTTTTGGTATTGTCTTGTCTTGTTTTTTTGTTTTTGCTTTGTTTTGTTTCGTTTTATTATTTTATTTTATTTATTGAGATGCACTGATCTGGCTGATAAATAATAAATATAGCTAGTGGATTTGAGCTTTATCATAGTGATATGTATCATATCAAATGTTTGTGCATTTGTGTACACAAATAATCATTTGCAATTCTACATGACCTGATCATGTTGAATTCAGTGTCTGGTATTAGGGGCTGTGTTCACTGGACTCTGGCTTAGTTATTGGAATGATAAGTGCACAGCATGCAGAGTAAGGCCTGACAGATGCTGCAGGAATAGTCATCAGCGTTGAATGTTAAAACCCCTGCTTGCTCTCTTTCTCTCACTGTGTAGAAAAGACGTTCCCTTAAACGTTACTTTATACATTATTTAACATGAAATTACACACCTATCTTAATTTTTGTGTTTGTGTATAATACAACTATTTAAGAGCATGGGGTTTAAGAAACAATATAGCTACTAGTGTTTCCTTTAAATCTGTTTTAATATGTATTAATTTATTTATTTTTACAGAAGCTCTTACACCAAAAAGCCCAGTACTCTGTTTAATTATCAAATGCTGTTAAAGAAGCTTATATATATATATATATATATATATATATATATATATATATATATATATATATATATATATATATATATATATATATATATATATATATATATATATATATATATATATATATATATATATATATATATATATATATATATATATATATATATATTATTATTATTATTATTATTTATTTATTTATTTATTTATTTTTTTTTACCAATAAATGATTCTTAAATAATAGTTTATTACAAAATTCTTATGTTTAGAATTGTCTTATATCAGTAGGGCCAAGTCATTGATTTCCTCAATAACAAACATGAAGTTACCTTTTATTTTACTGAAAATTACTGTATTGGAAGGCTCTATAAGACTTGATTCATTAGGCATAAATATTTGTATGTAATATTATCTCCTGTCCAAACTTAATATAGAAACAACTGTAATAAAGTAATACTAATGTTGATTCCCACAAAAAGTGTATCACTGTGACTTTGAGCATTCAAACCAGCCTAACACAGCATTAGCTAACATTAGCTTTTGTGATTTTAGAAAGGTTTAAAATGGGTTATTTGAGCAAAGAGTGATTAATTATATACTTTGCCATGAATTTGTGTCAGAGAAAACTGTCAGAATGTAGTTTTATAATGAGTTTTGGGTGAGGACACACACTAACTGACAGCAGCAGCAGGTCTAGTGTAGTTGTCCACAGCGTGGGGGTCTAACTTTGTCATCACATACGTGTTCTGCTTTGATTTACTTTTCTTTACTTATATCTCTTTCTCTCTACCCACTTTTTTTTCTCTAGCTGGTCACTGGCAATCTGGACAATTTCAGCATGCAGAATGCTATTCCAGTGTGCACTATTTTGCAGAAATTCAACAAATGATCAGGAGGTGATTCAAAAATTAACCACAGGATGTGAAAGCTCAAATATTATGAGCTATTCAATTTTGTTGTATTCATTTTAAGAAGGGTTAGCAAAGTTTGCAACCCTGTTACCTACGTTTAGAACATGTCTAAATACAGTTTGAAACCCTCTTTATATGAATTTAACATAAAAAGGGGACACCCCTCCAAATCATTGAATTCAGGTGTTCCAATCACTTCCATGGACACAGGTGTATAAAATCAAGCAGGCATGAATACTGCTTCTACAAACATTTAGGAAAGAATGGGTTACTCTCAGATGCTCATGGAATTCATGAAAGAAATTCTTAATGCTTCAGCATACCAGGACATTTTGGACAATTTCATGCTCCCAACTTTGTGGGAACAGTTTGGGGATGGCCCCTTCCTGTTCAAACATGACTGCACACCAGTACACAAAGCAAGGTCCATAAAGACATGGATGAGAGTGTTTGGTTTGGAGGAACTTAACTGGCCTGCCCAGAGTCCTGACCTCTACCTGATAGAATGCCTTTGGAATGAATTAGAGCGGAGATTGCGAGCCAGGCCTTCTTGTCCAACATCAGTGCCAGACCTCACAAATGCGCTTCTAGAAGAATTGTCAAAAATTCCCATAAACACACTCCTAAACCTCGTGGAAAGCTTTCCCAGAAGAGTTGAAGCTGTCTGTGTGCGTGCATGCGTGCGTGCGTGTGCGCGTGTTTATATGTGCTATTAAACATTCAGTATAAAGACTCACTGTGGATGAAGACCTCATAAAGGAAGTTATGCAGATACAAACAGATGATTGGCAAGATGTGATGAAGTGAATAAACACCCTCACTATCAACCCTACTGCACACCGTTACTGCATCACCTCACCTCATCAGCAAACACAAACTCTCACAGCACTAAGATGTCACGTTTCACCTCTCTGTCTATATTTTCTTGTTGACTCTGTGTAATATTTTGTCAGAGGATTTGCTTGCCTATCTGGATTGTTTAATCCCCTGTACTGTTTCTGGCACCAGAACATGTAAACGGCAGTCTCGGTTTACTTGTCACTCTTTGAGTACTTGGCTAATTTTGTTTAGTTTCACACCGTGTCAATTAACTCTATTTGTTTTGATAATTATAACCATAGTTCCTGGAGGCTATACTTGCCCTGAAGGACAATTCAAAGAAACAGAAAGACCTGGGCCTCAAGACCTCCTGACACCTCTAAACCTCCCAGAGAGGCTTGTCAAGGTCAGCTCTCATTATCAAATGCTTGATAATTCAGCACCTATCTTAGTCTTGCAGCATAAATTGTTGCCCAAAAACCACCAAGAGACCATATGACTGACAATAAAAGCAACCAACCACAATCTAAGTTGTTTTCAAAGATTTGATGCCACTAACCTGACAAACTTTGGCTAAAAGTTCTTCCCAAATCCCTCGTATATCAACCTTGTGTCAGAGGTCTAAAAAGTAATGCAATGTTAAATGAATAGTTCACTCGAAAATGTTGTCACCCTGAAGTAGTTCTAAAACACGTATGACTTTTTTCCTTCTGTGGAACACAAAATAAGATCATTTGAAAATGAAATTTTTTTCTTTGATTCTTGAAATTGGTGAAATATCTTCTCATTAAAGAAACTTTACACTTTTTTTTTAAGCAACATGTATAATAACAATACTCTATAATCTGGTTATGTACTGTCTGTCTGTCTGTCTGTCTGTCTGTCTATCTATCTATCTATCTATCTATCTATCTATCTATCTATCTATCTATCTATCTATCTATCTATCTATCTATCTATCTATCTATCTATCTATCTATCTATCTATCTATCTATCTATCGTCTGTCTGTCTGTCTGTCTGTCTATCTATCTATCTATCTATCTATCTATCTATCTATCGTCTGTCTGTCTGTCTGTCTGTCTGTCTGTCTGTCTGTCTGTCTGTCTGTCTATCTATCTATCTATCTATATATACTGTGTATATATATAAATAACCACCCATGTGACAAAAATAAATAGTTTTTCTATTTTAATATACTTTAAAATGTAATTTATTCTTATGATGACAGAGCTGAATTTTCAACATTATTACTCCAGTCTTCAGTGTAACATCACACACACTCATGACTCTACTTGCACTCTCGGGCCCCGTCTACACGAAGCCAGAGCTTTCCCTATCCAATCTTTTTTTCCCCCTCGTTTCAAGAAATATTTGCGTACACACGAGAGCACTGAAACCGACTCAAAGCGATGTAGTATACATGCCAGGCCAGTGTGTGGCGCTGTAATTCTGCCACAGAAATATACTATTTATAATGCAATTAAATGACGCAGTATAGATGTGCGCATGCCCAGTGCCCGTAATTGTATCCCTTCTAATCTTTACCCGTGTGGGACGTGTAAAAGTTGAATGTTGGATGCGACTCACTCTCGCTCTCACCAGTATATTGATCACACTCACCTGCAGATTGTTAACCACTAGTTTGGGCTCTTTAAGCTCCCTGTGTTGATACTCAGGGCCATTTACACGATGCAGTTTTTAACTAAAATGGAAAACTTTGTATACGTTTTGGTTGTTCATTTACACAACAACAGTGTTTTGGGGGCCTGAAATGCAAGCTTTTTGGTTATAAAGAGCAGCTGTGTAAACAGCAAAATTACATTATGTGTATTACAAATGGACATCGGCAACTACTGGCCTGGCATGAATACAGCGTGGTTTTGTCGTTTTCTCTGATCCGTGTGAACAGGGATAGTTTTGCAAATGTTGTCATCTGTTGGCCTATGTGGAAAAAGCAAAGGAAAATCTTTTCAAAAAAGGAAAAACAATGGTAACACTTTACAATATTTCTCAGATCAGAATTGAAATTCTCAAAACTACCTGTTCAATCTTCACATCGTGTCACTTGTGCACATCAAAAAAGCAGTTTCTCATTTCTTTGAACAAGTTGCAAATGCTTTGGTACATCCATGCAAATGATTATGTACAATTCTCTGCTGTTTCCTACATTATCAATTGCTTATGTCATGTTGATCAAAATGTATTATAATGGGTCTCTGTTGAATAGTCTCACCCCCACAACATTTAGGCATTAGTTCATAGCATAAGTCTTTACATGCAAAATGGTTGAACAAGTTGTCATAATATGTCAAGCATATTTCTATACATTTCCATTAGACTTTTTTTCTAAAGATATTCGTTGTGATGTGGGTGAGAGTTTGTGGTCTAACAGACAGGAACGTCAGGAGGTGTAGGAAGTCTGCACTGTAATTCCTACAGCACTTCACGTACAGTTTTCCCTAAGGAGATTGTCCTGTGTTTATTTTTTCTTTGTGCTATATGCAGTGCTGTTTTTTCTTTTCTGTATTGCAATGACATGGTCTGTCAACAAATTACAGTACAAACAGTAAAAGTGTAAATGTGAATCTTGTCCAATCAAACTCTCACATACACTAAGGTGTAACCTACAATTTACAATAATTGTCATCAAAACTTTAGCCATAGTTTACATCAGAACATCCCTCCAGAGTACACTGTTACATTGACAACATGACTAAGCAATTTGACTGTGTTATCCGTACACAGTGACACAAGGACTTGTCATTCTGATGGCACTGACATGTTCATTGACACAGATATTTACTTTTGAGAGATTAACTAAGGATTTAAAGCAAGAGACTGGCTTTTGCAGGTAATCCATGGTGTTTTGCTATTTGTACGAATTGTTTTGAGAAATGCACTTACTGTTTTGCAAATGTCGAGGATGATTCGAGAAATGTACCAAAGCGACTGAGTTTTTCTCAGTCGCTTTGGTACATTTCTCGAATCATCCTGTAACTGAAGTTAACAAAAATTAACAAATACAGTAACAAATGTATTGCTCATGGTTAGTTCATGTTAGTTAATACATTAACTAATGAAACCTTATTGTAAAGTGTTATCAAAACAATGTTTAGTACATTGTTGTTGTGTAAACGAACCTGATCCTATTGAATCTGTGTACCTTTATCTCTTGTTTATTGTCATCCTGTTGGGGTAGGTCTTTTATGATTGCCTGTGATTCCTGCACCTTATATGATTGTTCTTAGCTCAGTTACTCTGTATAGTCAGAAATAGATCCTTCAGAAATCATTCCAATAGGCTGATTTGGTGCTCAATAAACATTTCTTATCAAAGTTGGAAACCATTGTGCTGCTTTATTAACTTTGTTTCAGGTTTATTTGTAACATTTGTTCTTGTACCAGTATACATGTTTTTACTTTTGATCAATGTAATGCATATTTGCTGATAAAACAAACAAACAAACAAAAAAACATCAAATTGAACAGATTAACGTAATGTTAACACAATTATCAGATGATCATATGCTTTTACTTTTGACAAAGAAGAAAGACATTTTTTTGAGATTTTTTTTTCTCCAATGAGGTATCATCTTCAGTCAACTCTCCCACCCACCGTCTCTGTCTTTTTCTGCTTCTCTCTTTTCTTTCTCTCATTTCCCCCCCTCTCTTCCTGAGGGGAACAAAGCGTGATCTTAGCCCTGGCTTGATCCCTGTGCTCTGAGCAGATAGTTCAGCCAGGATTAATATTCTCTGCCACTTTGATGTCAAAACCACATATCACAAAAATGAAAAGGATGGGGGGTGAGCAGGCTAAAGAAAGACAGTAGAGAACGAAAGGAAAGGATGACGAAAGAGGGATAGAGCCAGATAGAAAAAGTGCTAGGAATGTGATAGATTCCCTCTTGGCAAGTAGGGACCAGATGTATAATCTGGTCGCTGCTTGCCAAGGAAGCAGATGCCCCCCCCAAACCCTTCATCCCCCCTTGGCAAGACGTGTGACATGCCATACCAGGGGCCGTGTTTGTACAAGTGTACCACCTTGGCTACCGTTAGTGGGGGGTCAATGAGGGGGTGGTGGCCTATGGAGATTTGCTCTATTGGCTCTCTTCGCCTGTGTCACTGGCCCCGAACATTAGAACAATCAGTCCCCCACGCACAAACCCTCAAGCCTGACTGGTTCAGTAGAAAGCGGGTGGAGGGAAAACAAACAAATGGAGTGAGATATTACTGGATGAGGGTGCTTAGGCTGGTTTTAGAGGAAGGTGCCAAAGGTGAGAGCATCTTGTGGGCGAGAGAGCGCCCATAATCTTCTCCAGATGAGGGCATGGAGAGCTTTGCCCCTCTGCAGTAATTACATTAGAGTCAAATGAATCCTACGTATCTGACAGAAACACATTTTTGCCCTCGAGGAGAATCCCTGGCTAATTGAGATCTGCCAGGAGAGGAGTCGAGCAGGCATGAGAAGGGCCTACCTATGCCATGAAGAGCTTTAAAGTGTTATGTGGGAGAGTGTGTGTGTTTTTGTTTGAGGATCAGTGTTGGGGAATGTTCATTTTAAAAGTAACATGCTAATTGTGTATTGTGATAGAAAAAGTAACTACGTAATAATGCTGTCCTGGTATGTTTTTTATGAGTTAATTTTCCATTATTTTTTATCACCATTACTTAAATTTTGTCACCATTGATGTTGGCGACTCTCATCCAGAGTAGAAGAGTTCTACATAGCTTGCAGAAGCTTCTTCCCTGACTTTTTGAGAGTCCTCTGAGTTTACATGCAGAACAATGGACACTCTCGATGATAAGTGTTTTTTCCCGTTTAAGTGGAGTTGAAAATATTATAATTGCAAGTCGTCATAGCGAAGTCGTATACAAGTGTGAAACTCTGGATGACACTCGAGTTGTCGAGTTGTGACAATGAAAGTGGTGTGATAGTAGATAGTATATAGATAGTAGGGTTTTTGTGTGAATTTGTTTGTGTGTGTGTATAGATTGTAGGCATAAGCATGTGTATGTCCTTATTTCTACACAGAAATGCTGGATCGGGACGGTTAGCCTAACCTCCCACTTCCTTTAGCCTCTAACAGTGATGCGGATAACAGCCTCTATACGTTTCGTGTCCGTCTCCTGCCAGCTTTTCAGTGGTCATTAAAAGCCAGCTGTTATCAGTCTGCACAGGATGGATTCTCTGACGATGCAGGTTGAGAATTCCACTTCAGGTAACAGGTCCTTATCTGCCTCCTGATTGCCTCCGCGCTGGCAATCCGGCTGACGTTGGCGTCTCAATCAGTCTTTAAATAATCTGCCTGGCTCTCCGGGAGGAGGACTCTCTCTGTGGTGCACAGAGATGGGAGGAACAGGCGACTTTTAATACCTGCTTCAGCTCTCAGATGGGAAGCAACAAAAACAAAATCTAAGAAGATGTGATGTGTTAATGCAAAGGTGCTTCAACACTAGAGCTTTCGGTGTTTAGTTCATTTGGTTGGTGTGACAGCTGTTTTCCTAAACGCACCCAATTCTGCTTGAAAAGGCACACTTAGCCATTATTATAAAAGCAATATGCCCAATTGATGATATGTCATTCACAGTAAAATTCAAATGTATTCATTGTTGTTTAATGCATTTTCTTTGCTGCTTTTTTCTGAACAATATGCTTTCTTTTATCTGAATAAAGCAGTTTGTATTCTTTGCAGCTGTTGAAATTCATCTGCAGCAGACAAATGCAAATTAATTTGTTATGCATGTAAAGTTTTGGTAGTAAATCCTAAGGAATAAAAATGTGAAAAGTTATTATAAGTGGTACTTTTGTTGTTGATGCAAACATACTACTTTTTAGCCTGACGTTCTCATACTCAGATTCTAGTCAGAATATGAGTCTGATACTGCTCCATTGGACTGTGATTATCGGGGCGAACCAGGAAAGAAAATGCCTCTGCGCTCAATTGGGTAGACCTACAACCAATCAGAGCAACGGAGTAAGTGACGTATGTTGAGCGACACATAGTTGACAATAGAACTCAACTGCACGCATGCTGGAAGAAGTAGAAGAAAAAGATGAGTGTAAACCATATTTGCCGGTGTTGTAAAAAATTATTTAAGGATACACAGAGTACTTACCAACACGATCATCATTTTTGAGATAAATAGTAAAGGTGAATACATATACAAACAAGTTCTCCCTTTAGAATTAGAAGGAATTCAACCCAAGCACTCTTTGGTGACATGGATGATTACGCTACTGTTAATCATCTGTCCGTCTTAGTATAAAGCCCGCCCTGACAATTTGATTGGTCCGAACAGCTCTGGTTCGAGCATAGTTGCTCCACAACGGATTAAGTCCAGACCGAACTTCCCGACTTCAAATGTTGTGGGCAGGGCTAAGTTCAGCCGGCATCCAAGCGAACTACTTTTCAGATCAAATGAACAATGTGAAAAGAGACTAGGGCAGGACAAGGGGGCTAGAATATTAGCTTAACTTCAGAGTGTAAAAACAGTTTTTAATCACTTGAAGATATTTAAAAGTCAGAATAATGGAGAATATAAAGTTACACTTTATTTTGATGGTCCACTTTAGACATTTGTCTACATTTGACTGTAGTAGACTGTTAATAGACTGTTAGATGTTAGGGTTAGTAGAATGAATTGACATGTTGCAGAGTTACTCAGTAGAATGTATTTTGGGGGAACATCAAAATAAAGTGTCTGCAGATATTAAGCAGACAGTCTACTAATACTCTAATGACTGCTAGTTGACATGTAGTTGCAAAGTTAATTATTGTTAGTAGAATGTCTAAATAGACCATTGAAACAAAATGCTACTGCATGTAAAATATGTCTTTGCAAAATTTGGGGTTTTGTTGTCCAATGGCTCAGATGCTATCTATTATCAGAACAAATGACTTGAATGTCATTATGCCTATTGTTCAATAACTTTGTCTTTCTGATTTTAATTTGAATAATTTACAAATGAGCAGTTCCAGGTGGAAACTGCATTTAAAGATAGCTTGGCAAATTATAAGGCATGATTGCATCTATCCTTCACAGAAAAGAAAATCCCATAATACATCATTAGCTTAGCAACATGCTAATGGAGAGCTGTATTTAAACTACACATAGTTACTGTTTTTAAGTTTTCGAGTCAG
The DNA here is from genome assembly GCA_023566225.1 of Romanogobio albipinnatus. Taxonomy (NCBI): domain Eukaryota; kingdom Metazoa; phylum Chordata; class Actinopteri; order Cypriniformes; family Gobionidae; genus Romanogobio; species Romanogobio albipinnatus. The sequence goes on from CM042242.1 coordinate 44,937,786, forward strand.
TGACTTATTCGGTTCCTTGACAGTTATAATGCACCTACTGTATGTAGGGAGTTGGCAGTGAGGCAGCTCACTAGAGTGTTTCTCTGTGTGCAATGCATCAGTTTTAGTGAAAGGAAGGAGCCCTGTGCTCATGTTAGTGTGTGAAAGTCTCATTCTGCCATATTGATATTCCATCATTCCTAGAGTGCTCTCATGGGCTCCTCTTTTTCCATCTCTCTCTCTCTCTCTCTCTCTCTCTCTCTCTCTCTCTCTCTCTCTCTCTCTCTCTCTCTCTCTCTCTCTCTCTCTCTCTCTCTCTCTCTCTCTCTCTCTCTCTCTCTCTCTCTCTGACCAGCTTTTGGTGATTATGGATACCGTTCTTGGGTAGAGATGAGTCTAGGCTGGAGCTGTCACCCAGAGCAGAATTTGTCTGTATAGAACAAGGCTTCATATCTCAGAAAAGGTCAAGAGCAGGTGATGTGAACTCATCGTCAGCTCTGCACTTCTACCTGGAATGGATCATGTTAAACATGTCAAACTCCTGCTGTAATGATGCTGAAAGGAACAAAAACTGATTTTTTTCCCCAGTGCCTGGAAGAACTAAAGCTTCCATGACTGGGTTTTGGCTTTTGTAAACTCTATAATGCCAATTGGGGGTATCAAATCTCCAACATTTGTTTCTCCCTTTCACTGTGGCCTGGCTGTGTATTGACACATCCTGAGCAGGGGGAGAGTGATGAGTGACTCCCACTGCTTTTCCATGATCCCTCATCAGTTTTCCTGACTCCACCAACAGAACATCACGTACGTTGACGGTGCTTCCTCAATGTCACCAGAGCAGCTGCTCAACTGTCTTCAACTGCCATCGTGACCCAATATCACCCATCCCCTCCAAACGATTTTCCAAATGCTCAACAAGAAAAATTTGGAGGATTATTTTTGGTTTATATTTAGTGAAGAGTCTATTATTGAACATGAGTACCCTAACAGATAAAGCTAACATATGAAGTAGCTCCCTCTCTTTTACCTTTGACAATTCTGTCTTCATGTTTTGACTTCATATTTGACTTTATGTCAAGCTCTCTCTGAACTCCGAACAAGCCCACTTGAGGCACAACGGGGTCCATTTTAGCAGTTTGATACAGATTTCATTTTTCAACTTGACTGGGTTATTAATCATTAAACACTGCTGATTGTTTAAGTTCCGTGAACTTGCCTGCTGATTTCCATTATAAGTGCTCTCATTCATGGCGCTTGTTGGAAGAAATGCAGGGAATGCCCCGGCTGATGAATCTCTGTTGTGGCATTGTTATTGTGATTTTCCAAGCTTTCAGATGACACATTATGACATTATTGACTGTGATAAATATGCTTCCTCGCTACTTTTTTATTTATCTCTTTTCCAAATCCTCTGTCTCAAATTATTCATATCATCATAGTATAGTATATGGATCAGTGACATTTAATATTGTCTACAATATTGGAGAAACCTTTTAAAAATGTTGTTCCCTTTCAGTCGGTCACGTTCAACGTTACATCACAACGTATTGGTATCACTTCAGGGAGCCGCTATCATCTTCGAGTGTATACAAAACGAGCCAATGCACATTGGCATGTGAGATTTGCATCTCATGCTCCGCCCCGCAGCGTGTGCATAAATACGGAAGTGGATGCAACGCACTTTGTTTTACACTGAGGAGCCGAGCCGTGACTCCGCCGACAGCGGTGGTACAGTCAACCAAGTAGCTGAAGTCGCCCCAACACAATTTTACTTTTTGTGTGTGAAAAAGTAAAAAGAGTGCAAAGTGAATTAAAAACATAACTTTTTTGGTCTAAATGCATTTTTTTTAGTGTGCGGGAAACTTTGGCTACTTGATAAATTCAAACATGCTCATCATAGAAGTGGGGTTTTCAAGTAATTATATAGATTAAAAAAAAAAAAATCTTAAATAAATTAATACATCCATACAAAAACAAATGTCATGTCATTGGCCCATAATTTGTTGACTATACAACAGAAAAGTTTTTGCCAGTAATAACCACAAATGAGCTCTCTGAATAAGTCACATTGAATATCCCACAAACCCACAAATATGACTATTTCTGCCCTTCTCCTTGCCCTCTCCAATCATCTTGGTCTTGGGGGATTTTGAGGTACATGGATTGTTATTTTTATGCTCTCTCTTGGCTCCTAATTTTGAGTCAATCATTGTTTTCCGTAAATTTCCACCACAACTCCAGATTTAGTTGTAGTTAAGTGTTGTTCTTGCATGACCCTCTACTCTAACCGCTGGACGGCATTCAAATGGCTCTCTATAAGTCAAGATATTGGGAGAAACTTCACATTAGCACTGAAATGAACATGATAGTAAAACACTTAGAGAGTGAGACTGGGACATCAATGGCCAAAGTGGGATGTCAATAGCCACTTTACGTTAACGCCCTTGATGTATGCTGGCCGTGTCAATAACAATGAGGAACTGTCAATACCAGTATCAGTATTGCAGCCTTAGCACTGATTGACTCCATCCAACTTTCATCCAAAAAGAGGTCTAAACTTCCTCTGATTTGTTGTTCTCTGCATTATGATGTACCGTAAGAATAATGTGAACAAGTAATAGAACAAACAGACAGTTACATGTGCTTTTAAAGTTGACTATTAGGATGTCAGGAGGTGGAAAATAAAGTTAGTGTGCTTTGCGGGATGATATCTAAAAAATTAAATAAGTAAACTTTCCATGCACCTAAATAAAGGCTTCACACTAGGAGGCTGCCCACAAATATGCTGGGGTTTGCCGGCTCCCATGAAGGATACCCTCGGGGTGGCTGAGAGAACAAGATGAAACGAGAGAGACTATTTGTGTTTGTGTGTGAAACTTGATGCATCGAGGGGAAAGAGAGGTCTCTCAGGCTGTTATTCTCCTTGGTGTCATTGATAATGCTACAAACGGATGTTGTTTTGGCCTTCCTTGTGTATGTCCTATGCACACACACAGTCTCACGCACAGAGGTGACAGTAATTAATGATACAATGACACTATAATGGATCTGGAAATGCTTCCTCATTTACTCAATCAAACGTGGTGTCGCAGGAAACTATTGTTTAGGATTTTTTTTTGCTTTTAGTGCCAAATATGTTGGTAATCATGCATTCATACTGAAATGCATCCTGTTTGTACGTTTCTTACTTTGTTGTCTAATCTTGTGAGTGCTGGGCTGCATGGTGGCTGCCTCTCTTGTTCTCCCAGCTGTCCTAACATGATGCTGTGTTGACTATAAACACAGCTGCAGGTCAGAGTACCAGACTGGTCAGACACTGGGTCAGTGTGAAGAGAGAGAGAGAGAGAGAGAGAGAGAGAGAGAGAGAGAGAGAGAGAGAGAGAATGAGAGGTGGTAAGTGGTTTAGAGAACACAACTCACATGCTACAACTATCTTCAGCTAGAGCTGAACAAGTAGAAATAAATCACAGTTTGTGTTGGTAAGTACTTTATCTTAGCTAAAAGTTTGAAAAAAATACATAGGACCCCCAATGGGCTCTTTTGGACACTTAAAAATCAAAACAAGCAATGAAATTATGCTGGCCGTTTCTCTAACACTTTCACTAACACTTTTTGCAATTCATTTTATCCATTTGGTCTTAAGGAGATTTTTAATGGATGTATGAAGTCAGTTCCTTCAAGTTCACACAGAGTAAACAAATGTTACATTAACTATGAACATGATCCACTAGCATTTGATGTTTGAACAATCTATTGTTGTATCATTTAACCCTTTCGAGCGTGAGTTTAAAATATTCTAGCTGACCCCCAGAGTGAGTTTTTAAGGTAACCGTTTTTTGAGAATGTTTCACCTTACTGTTTCTATGGCGACGAGCCGTGTAAGTGAGTGTGTTTTGACGTTTAAAAACCTTTATAAATTATCTTGATCTATAAAGTGAGATGTGTGCAGCAATGTTTGTTAGCGCTACAGTTCAGGGTGTCAGTCGGATTAACATCACGTGAATTCATCAGTTTCAGCCAGTGAACTGGAAGAAGAATAGAGTAAACTTTATAGTTACTTACACTATGTGTATCTTATATGAATAAAATATGTCGGTAAATTACATTTGAATGGGTTGTTATTGCTGCTTCCATAGATACTGGTGTGTATTTTAGTCTAAAAGTATTGTTTTACTAGTATTTATTTGTATTTAAATATTTGAAACCTAAAATAAGTATAATGTGGTTGAAAACACTGTATTGTTGTGATAAGCGCTGAGCGCCAGTCAAAGCACAAAAGCGCAGTTTGAATTTGGCAGTTCTGTCATGTCACTGAACATTCTAAATCCCATGTGGTACCGTACTCTCAGGGGCACAGAAATAAAAATCCCATATGTGGGCCGTCCCGCTCAAAGGGTTAAACAAACTTTTTTATTAAATGTTTTGCTTGAACTGTGTGTTTGTGCACTCTTTCCTTAAACTAAAAGCCACTTGTTTGATTATTTGTTATATAAATAAATTCATGCATTTTTAACTGTCCAAATCTTTGTTGGGTCTACTATACATCATGAGAAGATACAATCTGGAGTTTTAATTAAATATAGATCAGGCGTGCATTAAAAGGTCACTGTCCGGAACAGATGGACAATGTGCTGAATCCTTCGTTCTGTCCAGTATATCCCTCTGTTAGGAGAATGCTGTATTGTCATTATTGCTCTGTATATGTATAGTGTTCCTCTTCATCGGATGTCAAACTTAGAGCTTGGTGCTGCTGGTCTGGGATCCCAGAGGAGTAATCAGAATCAGCTGAGTCCATAGAGGTCAGGCCAAGCCCAGGGGTCACCAGGCAGCTCCAGGGTGCCTCTATGGTGTGAAAGGCTAGGTGTGACCCTGACACCCTGGATCGCTGGAAGAGTGTGCTTATCAAACCCTCTGGACTTATGGATATTGATACTGGGCCTTGTGTCCTCATAACCTTTCATTGACTCATTGAGTTCATTTATGTATGCAGCAGCTAAAACAGGAAGAAATTATATATTCGATAGCCGCAAAGACCAGGAAAGGCGAGAGAGGTCATATTTGCTACTAAACAAGGCCCCATCCCTAGCAACGAGACCTTTTGACGTCAGATTCCGAACAGACATGAAAAAGGTCACTGGGGTCATCCTAAGGGAATGTCAAGAGTTGGTGTGTGTTTGTGTGTGTATGTTAGTGTTTGTGTATGTACACCAGGAAAGAGGCACACTGTTCCGAAGAGAGGAACAGATGGAGACAGAGAGAGAGAGAGAGCGGGATAGTGAGTAAGAGAGAATGAAAAAAGGCAAAAGGAAATAATCAAATTAGCTTTCTTGAACTGAACTAGCAATGCAACACCGCACAATATCCTGCCGCGCGCCAGTTTCCCGTGAGAACGGGAGCCGGGTACACACTGCTCACTCAGACAGTTCAAACATATTTACCCCTCATTGGAAGGTACAAATTAAATTAGCCCCTCCACAAAGAGGGGATGTTTGCCCCTTCTGTTCTGATGTCATGGTAGTGGGCTACATGGAGCGGGAGGCCACTGCAGAGTAACCCACATGCATTTATCTTTGAGACCATTCATCTTCCTGTTAATACACATGCATACACACAGAGACTCTTGCCTCCAAACTTAGAGGATGTAAGCGCCGCCCTGCCTCTTTCTTTGCCTGGATGCATCCGCTCCATATCCCAAATGAGAGCAGGAGACACGCAGTCAAGTGTCTGACACTTTCTGTCTACGACACCATCGCTGTTCTCCCCAATCCCCAATCCCCCCCCCCCCATCCCCCCATCCCCCCAATCTCTCTCTCTCAGGTTTCTAGAATTTGTGTAGGAGTAATTTATCAAAAAATTCCATCATTTACTCACCCTTATGTCATTTCAAACCTTTAGTTCCTACATTTTTTAAATATATATTTTTAACTCTTTCCCCACCTGCATTTTTTTCAAACTTTTATTCTAGCTTTTTGTATTGCATTTTGTTTTTATTATTATTATCAATACTTCAATTTGGGTATGTTTAATTGAAAAAGCAACATTTTGAATAAAAAGAAGACCACAACGCGCATAACTAATGAGAGCTATTAGCATAAGTTCTACCAGGAGGACTCTAATGCCACGTCATTCATTCATACTAACAGGTCTGGTCAATCACTGCTTGACACCTGGAGTAAGCACTAAATTATCTGTTTCACGTTTGCAGTTGTTGACACTGACATTCCCCTTCATCCTCCCCACCACCACGAAGTTGGCCCCTGTCCATCCATCGGCTCCCCCCTTGCTTTCTTCTTCAGGCAGGATCAGCCCAATCTGCATCTCCAGGATTTGGACTGAGAACAGGGCCTATGCCAAATAACTTTTCTATACTACTAAACATGGATCATTGTAGCTCACTACCATCTGTTTTTACTTTATGGAATAAATTCCATGCAAACGTTCATCTGCCCTCTGAGTCTTTCTGGTAGAAATGCTTTTATCACTTGTTTCTGCACCCTATTTTTCCTGTGCTTTGATCCGGAGATGCTGTACTCTTTTAGAAGATGCGTAATAGCACCCCCTACCATATTACAGTGAAAACAGCCTGATAATTCCCTCAATTATTGCCTCATAAATTAAGGAAAATTCTGTCAAATGCGGGGAAAGAGTTAATAAAAAAGTATTTTAGTATGGACTGGAAATTTAAAGTCTCAAAAGGATGCAAAAAACACCATTAAAGTATCATGACAGAAGTCCATGAGCTATCTGAAGCTATAGAGTGCTAACTGGACTACAGAGTTTGGGACTACAAAGGCACAGGAAAACTCACTACTACTTACTAGTTGGCCTTTACAGCCTCATTGTGTTTATAATCACGCTCTTGCAAACTATTCTAGCTCAAACTTTCAGGGAACATTTCGATTTAAATAAAGATTAAAAAAGTTGTCAGAAGCTTAATGGTGGTGACAACGAAGTTATGTGACCATGGTGTAGTTTGCCATGCTTCTACTTCTGGCAATTATATTTAGGCTTCAAAATGCATAAAAGTTGTATTCATTTGTAAAGATTATCATAATGAACAAAAGTGTAAGAATCACAAACTTCTGTGGGTCACAAAGCTTATTTTCTTCAATAATCTAAAAGCCAATGGAAAATCCTGTTTGATATTATGTTAACTTCTGTGTTGGACTACAAAAGTATGGCATTCTTGCAGGACTCAATGCAATAGTCGTGTGTGAAACTTAAATATTTGTTAATTTTAAGTGTTCACTGATTATCTTTCTCTCATTGTAAGTCAGTGAGAACCATCCAAAAAGTGAATAAATCATTTAGACCAGTTTTAGGACCTGGATCAACCAATTAATTCAAAGGAACTCAAAAGAATGATTCATTCAGACATTTAGAAGAATTTCAGTGAATAATGCATTAAATTACCAATAAAACTATTGGATTATGTAGATTTGCAATATAGTGCATGAATCATATGGACCATTTTTATGATACTATTATTGTGTTTTTGCATCCTTTTTTGAAGCTTGAAAGCCTTAGTTCCAGCTCATTGTCATTGTGTGGAAAAGAGCGACCAGCACAATTCTTCAAAGTTCTCTTTTATGTTCCATTGAAAAAAATAATTAATGAACAGTTATAAGGAACTGTGTTTTAATAATGGACATTATAGTAATTTGGTAATTCTTGAGCATTGTAAGGTTTATAATGCTCTTTAATATGTGAGTGTCTTCAGACTGGAGATGATTCAACATTTCCCCTCCTTGTTCCTCTTTTTTCCTCCCTTCCTTTTTTTTCGACAATAAGAAGCCTCTGTGGATCATAAATGCTTCCAGACATTGCACAAGGACGCTATGCTGAAAGATCTTCCCTCTGTCTTTTTAAAATGCTCCATCTGCTTCCAATGACAACTGCTTTACTCCTATAGTCTTTATAATCATGTCACTCAGGCCCAGAATGGATCCAACACCGCTGTATCTGCGCCAACAGGCCTGTTCACTGATTATGTGATTATTTGATTGCTTTTGATTGTTCCGATTAGGCAAGGTGATGGCTCAGGGATTGCAGGACTCGATTTGTTACACATCAAGGTTATTAACAATATCATGCTGTCTAAGTTAAACTATAAAAGGGTCTCTTTTTTATTTTGTCCAGACAGAGTGCAAGAACAAACCTGGAGGAAAAAAGAAGTCTAAAAACTTGTTGCATGGTGCATTGTAGTTTTTGAAAGAGTCCAGACCTTACATCCCTTGTACAATACCTATTTTTAGCCCTCTGCAATTCCTCCCACAGAAACGTTTGCTTCAATTTACTTGAACAGGTTAAATGTTCCCCAAATAATGATTATGTTAGCCTTATATTAAACAAAATTGTGCAGTGGATGAAATTTCTATGAAAATGTGTCTCTTTTTGAATTTGTTTGCCATGCACAATTAACGTTGCACTATTATCGTCCATTGAAAACAGGCAGGTAAAGAAGGTAGTAAAATATATGTGTGTACATTTTCTATTGATCATGGGAGCAGTAATTCATTAAGTGATTATCAAATTATGGAGAAGAGCATTATAACTGGGCATATATCCAGCATGTTGCAGTCGAGTACACTTTTTTTGCATAAAAAAAAAGCAGATGCAGAGTACTGCATTGGTGGATTCATGTATTTCCCAGTAAATTATGTCACATTGTGGTAGGCTGCTGCATCCTCCTCATAAAATGGTATAAAATTAGATTTTTGTGAGCGCGTTTGTGCCGTTACCTGATTTGCATAATTCCTTCAGTGAATCGAGCACTAAAACTATGCAGATAGCACGTGCAAAGAAACGGTGCGGAATTGCACCCTTTGACTAACCGTCCATTACGTTACTGTCTCCTTCTGCCCTAAGAAAGGTGGGAACAAGCAAACAAACAATTCGCTGGAGGAATGCGTTTCTCTGTCGTCTTTTAGGAGTGGATGAAAAGGGAACAAAACGGGGTGAGAACTAACAGGCAGACCAGCATGTCAGTTGTCACCGTTCTCTCTATTTGTCTCACGCTGCCCCTCTCTCTCTCTCTCTCTCTCTCTCTCTCTCTCTCTCTCTCTCTCTCTCTCTCTCTCTCTCTCTCTCTCTCTCTCTCTCTCTCTCTCTCTCTCTCTCTCTCTGATGGCCTCTGCCCTGACACTTCATTCTGCCGTTGAGCGGTCACAAAAGGCTAGTAACTGCACTGCCTGTTGGATGTGTAAACAATGGCATTGTTTACTGTTTTGTTTATTATGCTGGGAGAGATTAGCTGTTATTGGTTTCCTCCAAGACTGGTGGAGGAAAAGCTTCTTTTTGCCACCACCCTCCCACACACACACTCGGTCCACCATTGAGGCTGTCACACCCCTGTCAGTTCCAATAAAAGTGCCCTACCTGAAGTATGCAGATGAGCCGCTTTGTGGCGTTCGGGCACTGGACAGGCGGCCATTCTCCGGGCCCCTTTCTATTATAGCAGAAGTTTGGGGGCCAGGCACTCCTGGGGTCAGGGCCTTTCACCCTCTAGGTCTTGACTTCTGCCACCGTCGCCTGACAAATCACCCCCACACACACAAAGGGCTGCTTGATCCACAGCGTGAGAGAGCTGGCCCAACTGCAGCCGGGCTGTGCGAGCTAACGGCCCTCTTTTTTTCTTTCCCTCCTCTTCGCCAGCCAGACTGTTACGATCAGACAAAAGGGGAAAGACGGGATGTTGAAAGAGAAAAAGAGAGAGCAGAAGAAAGAGGGAAGGGGGGAAGCCGAAAGAGAGACGTTTGGGTCCTTTCATTTGGGGTGACTGTGATAAATGGTTGCCCTTTTGCTGGGCTGTGCACTCCCACTGTTCGGTTGGAGCCCTGGGTGACAAGAGGGTCTTTGAGAAAGAAAGAAAGACAGACAGATAGACAGACGAAGAAAGACAGACACCTTGCGATATATTTCTCTCTACGGGCTTTGAGAACAGGAGCCGAGGGCGAAATGTCGTAGACGGGGTGAATTCGATTTTTATTCCTTATCCACCCACTACTGCACAGTCCTGGGCATTGAATCAACCAACCGTACTCATTTAAACAGCAGGAATTATCACGGAAACATTGAAAATATAACAACTGCAAAATCAATAAAAAGTCACTATTTTCTTTATAATTCCTTTACATCTTAATTTTATTATAATTACATATAATTACACACTCACTTTTTTTCTGTTATTTCGCCACTGTCCTTGCAATGTAAAGTGTGAAACAATTATATATATATATATACATACAACAGGAACATGTGCATTAGTGCTACATTTATAAAACAGACATGTTTAGTGTCTCTCTTCATAGCTGTTTGTTTGTGATGCTAGGCCAATTACTGCTTGCAGACTGTATCAGAAGGATCACCCAGAGCCCAACAAAGGCAAATTATCCAATTGAGAGCGTTACAATCTACTTAATTGGCTTCTAAAGGCTGATTAACAAGTTTGAATTAAAAGAGAAAAGAAGGAGGAAAAAGGAGAAGGTTGAAAGGCTCTAGTGAACGATATGAAATTCATGGTTGAATTAATTGTTTGTGATGAGCCCCTTTAAGAGGCAAGGGGGTGAGGGGGCTAGGATTACACGCATCTAAAAGTCACTGCTCTGCCACAATAGTGGAGAAATTGGTTGGCTATCGCTATTCAGTGCACCTCGCCTCCTACCTTTAGCTGGGATGCCAGGGCTGTGCTGTAGTGTGAAGCTCTGGGGGTGGAAATCAGAGGTTATGCTCCTTTTTTCCACCATAATCTCACCCTAGAGGTTTGAGGATACAAGTGTTGAGAAAACTGAACAACTTTGGTTGGACTTCTGGATGGCTAACTGGATAACTCGCATTCACGTGCACACACACACACACACACACACATATATGTTTCAGACAAATGTGAGCTCTAAAAAAAAAAAAAAAAACGATGTGCCACCATGCCATAATCTCCGCCTTTGCCCAGTGGCCCAAATTTAATCCAGTCTTTGATCCGCCCCCTAATCTGTGATTACAGGCCCAGTGCAGAGGGTGGGGTGGTGGGTGCGTTGCCTGGTAGGGAAGATTCTGTCTCTCTCTCTCTCTCTCTCTCTGTATGTCGTCCCACAGGGAGTCTGCCAATTGACATGGGCTTTAGCGCCTGCTCTTCCATGGGCGGGCAGAATTAGACCCTAATGCCTGTTTAGGGAAAATACTGAATACAGTGAGCATTGAGAAGCCCTTGGTGGCCATGATGGAAATAATTATGCCTCCTCTTTTAGCATTTCTCTTGTTGGGGAGGTGGGGATCACTTTAAAAGAGAAACTAGAACTTTGGTGTAGTTAGCTGTAGTACCACACAGCACATCCTAAAATACATTGTTATTTTGCTGGACGAGTAAATTATTGAAACCTATTACTAAACCTAACCAATAGTGTTAACAAAAGCAAATGTGAGATTTTTCAGACATTTGCTGAAGCAACTATGCAATTTTAGCTTTAGTCTTTGAGCTCTTTATCATGATTTGTGGGTAACACTAGATTACGTCCCGGAAAGTACTGCGTAAGTAAAGAGAATTTACATAATCATTTTCGGTAATTATAGTGTAACTATAAAGTAAGTACGTGTAGGTATAAGGGAACAATATGTAATATTGGGGAATAAAGGAGTAACTATCAGGAAAATGAACACATTATTTATACTGTAAGTATTTTTTAATTAAGGGGTAATTATCCATGTAGTTACAGGGTAAGTATGAATCTGCAGGCTGTAAATTAAAGTGGTTCTTGTTCTCCTCTTGTTTCGTGTAGTTACAGGGTAAGTATGAATCTGCGGGCTGTAAATTAAAGTTGTTCTTGTTCAATTCAATTCAATTCAAATTTATTTGTATAGCGCTTTTCACAATACACATTGTTTCAAAGCAGCTTTACAGAAAGTGCATTTCATAGATGAACAGTAAAAATGTTAGAAAGACAATGTTAAAGAATAATGTTCGAAAAAGTTAATCAATCGTGTATTAATTTAGGCCATAACAACGCTGGCGTTGAGTCGTCTCTTCACTGGCATGGAGTCGTCTCATCACAGGTGTTGGGGCATCCGAAGTCTCCATGAGAGGCTGGATACAAACTGGAGCTGACGAACTATTTACCTCGGGACTAGTGTCCCGAGATAACAGAATTAGAATTGTTCCCCTCTTGTTTCATGTAGTTACAGGGTAAGTACAATAAAAACACGAACACAATCTGATATCACTCAGAAACCTTTATTTAAAAAACTATTTTTTAAAACAGATTTACAACACTTATTTGTTTCTCTTGCTTGGCTTTATCCTCGTCTTGTTCCTCTACTTTTTCGTCCTTGCCACAGATGAATCTTAAAGCTATGGTCTACGATTTCAAAGATTGTTCATTATTAATAACCTCGTTTAGAGGCTGGTTATGGTTCTACAGTACAATCTTAACAATATGAAGAGAAAAAGAATGAAAAAAAATCCATTCACTCTATTGGGTGTACACCCGCAGAGAAATTGACCAATGTAAGCTGTCCGGCCGGACAGCTTACATTGGTTAACTGCTCTCATCCAATCCCCTGCTCCACTCGCGTCTCCACCCACCGCGCCCCACCCCGCCCCCTCCTGCGACATGAAATTTTGCGGAAAAGTAGGCAGCATCAACTCAGCAATGGAGAAAAACCAACAAAAAGAGAGCAGCAAGCGGCCCCTGCTCTCCCGAACAGTCAAGGTTGGAAGAAAGAGAAAGTTAATTGATGAAAGAGCAGAGATTAAAAAAAAATGTGAAGAACGCCGGACTCAAAGCCGAATCAATATAGGGTCCACCATTGCCCGTTGGAGGAAACTTCAGAGAAACCTTGGACTTAAAACCGACGCTGACTTTTTGTTGAGCAGGTAAGCATTTATTTATACTTTTATGGTGTGGTGTATTACATAAATAGCTTTTTATCAGTCTGACAACATGATCATGCTGCCGGTCGGCATTGGAATGTTAGCCGTTTAGCATCGCCTATCACGGGTCAAAGTAATTATATTTCTTGAAGTGCTTGACTATTTCAATAGTCCTAACGTTAGCGGTTTTACGATCGAGCCGATAGAACATTGCATGTGTTGCTAATCTTGCGTGGGCGTGAACTCAAATCGCACATGGTACATCTCTGTTCCGATGTTTACTCCTGCTTGACTGAGTGACGTTGTTCAGGTCGTTTCCAGGTGGGAGGGATCAGGTAACACAGAGGGGAGGGGTGTGCGTGTGGAGGGGTGGGATGAGTTTTTTAAAAATTCAGGCTTTCTCGACTGATTTTCAACATCATAGACTACAGCTTTAAGAAGGATGTCTCTAGCTATTCTGTATTATGTAACTACACTGAAAATATAGTGCTTGCAGAAATGTCCTCGCATTTACTCGTCTTTAACCCTCATGCCATTTGAGATGTACATACGACTTTATGTCTTCATATGAACACAGAAAAATAAATAATCTCTGCTAATGAAACTCATTTGGGTTCCGAAATGTTCAAGCGTCAAACAGCACATACAGCAATAACTACAGTAATCCATATGATCCCAATGGATGAATCAATGTCTTCTGAAGTGAAACGATAAGTGTTTGTAAGAAAAATAACAATATTTAAAAAAATTTAAACTGTAGTAGACTATCGCTTCCAACCAGCAGTCATCTGCGTGTGCATGCGAGGGTTGAGTTAACACTTGATGTAACTTGAAGCGTGATGTGAGGATGCTGTCGTTTAATTTTTTTTTAATGCTCACAATAGTATACAAACAATAACATAATATATGATAATAGCAATGAGAAACAAACAAGACTAGAAGACAGACATTTTTCAGATGAAACGTGCGCAAGAACGTCATGAAAGCTTGAAGCTTCTTTACTCATGCACGCGCTGGTAACAGCTGATCGGATGCGAAAAGATTAGTAAATTATGAGAGCATTTCTTGGTGTACTTTTTATTTTAATAAATAATAATACAAAATATCAAAAGACATGGGATTTATCTTAAAGGGTTAGTTCACCCAAAAATGAAAATGATGTCATTAATTACTCACCCTCATGACGTTCGACACCCGTAAGACATTCATTCATCTTTGGAACACAAATGAAGATAATTTTGTTGAAAGCTGATGGCTGAGAAAGGCCTCCATTGACACTTAGTACATTTACACTCACAAGACCCATAAAAGGCACTAAAAACGTCGTTACAAAGTCCATCTCACTACAGTGGCTCTACAATAATTTTACGAAGCGACGACAATAGTTTTTGTGTGAAAAAAAAAAATCAAAATAACGACTTTATTCTTCAAGTTCTTGTCTTCCTTGTTGGCCTCTGCCGTGAACTCACGAAGCACCACGACATTCGGCATTCGGACACATGACCCAGAAGCTAGGAGGAGATTTGTTTACAAGCAGAGGAAGACGCGCCGTATCTAAGCTGTTGAATTCTACATTGATCATGCTTTAGGTCTCGGCGTAGTGCTCAAATTGGGCATTTCATGGATTCCCGAACGCCGGCGCCGGGTCGTATTCTCGCGCATGCGTCATGGTGCTTCGTGAGTTTCACGGCAGAGGCCAACAAGGAAGACAAGAACTTGTATAATAAAGTCGTTATTTTGATTTTTTTTTTCGCACAAAAACTATTATCGCCGCTTCGTAAAATTATTGTAGAGCCACTGTAGTGAGATGGACTTTGTAACAACGTTTTTAGTGCCTTTTATGGGTCTTGTGAGTGTAAATGTACTGAATGTCAATGGAGGCCTTTCTCAGCCATCAGCTTTCAACAAAAATATCTTAATTTGTGTTCCGAAGATGAACGAATGTCTTACGGGTGTCGAACGACATGAGGGTGAGTAATTAATGACATAATTTTCATTTTTGGGTGAACTAACCCTTTAAGATCCATCAGAGGAAATAACGATGAAGAAGAAGAGGAACAAGAAGAGGAAGACAAGCAAGAGAAATAAAAAAGGGACAAAACGTGCCCCTTTCTGTCCGGACGTTATTATTTGAAATGAAAAGTTTATTTAAAAAAATAAATAAATAAATAAAATTAATAAGAAGTGTCAAATCTGTTTTGGATTAAGATGTTTTTTAAATAAGATTTTTCAAAGAATCATACTTACCCTGTAACTACACGAAACAAGAGGGAAACAAGAACCACGGACCCACTTTATAGTAGGTGGCCTTAACTACTATGTACTAACATTTTAATTAATCATTTGATACAATGCCCTTATTGTGTACATACGTGTTTTTACATTGTACTAACATTTTAAAGGTCCCGTTCTTCGTGTTTTTTTGAAGCTTTAATTGTGTTTACAGTGTGCAATATAACATGTGTTCATGTTTCAAAACACAGTATTTTTCACACAATTGACTTATCTGTTTACCGCTGTTTTCACTCTCCTAAAAACGGGCTGATGAGTTCCTTGTTCTATGAAGTCCCTCCTTCAGAAATACGTAACGAGTTCTGATTGTGCCAGCGGTTCCCATGTTGTGATTTGACCGCAGCTTAGCGCACGTTTCCCGGTTCCTGTGTTGTGATTCGACAGCAGCTTAGCGCACGTTGCACGGAAAGGTCACGCCTCTTAACGGGGAGATGTATGTGCTCAATGATCTCTACAGCGTCCCTGGGAAAGCCAAACAAAGGTGATTTGACTCCGGGATGAAAATAACAGCGTCTCGACGACATGGCGACAAACACACTCAAACGCAACACTTCCTCTTCTCCACGCAACACTTCCTCTTCTCCACGTGGGAGAGCAACAAGACCACGCCCCCTTTTTCACTTATTCTTGTGGGCGGACGTTAGTCAACAAACTGTTCTACTGACGTAATTAAAGCAGGCTGTACCAGGATGTAGTCCAAGCCGGCCGTTCGCTGTAGGCTTTGAAAGGGAACTTCTGTTAAATAAAATATCTCGCTTGGCATTGAACTTTGAGCTTTATAATTTTACAGGTATTATTTATGCTCTAACAGCAACATTACACACTAACTAAAGTTTGAACAATGGGATCACGAAGAACGGGACCTTTAAAAAATACCTGCATGTAATTACAGCTGTAATTAATTTCTGTAGTTACATTTGTAATTACACAGTTGACACTTCCCTTACACCTAACCCTACCCTTAAACTTACCCACACCACCACACCTGCCCCTAACCCTACCCGTATCCCACCTCAATATCAGCAAAGGTGTTTTGCAATACAATATAAACACAGTAAGTACATTGTACTTATTTTCTGATGTAAGTACATAGTAGTTAAGGCCACCTAAAATAAAGTGGGGCCAGAACCACTTTAATTTACAGCCTGCAGATCCATACTTACACTGTAACTACACGGATAATTACCCCTTAATTAAAAAATACTTACAGTATAAATAATGTGTTCATTTTCCTGATAGTTATCCCTTTATTCCCCCAATATTATATATTGTTCCCTTATACCTACACATACTTACTTTATAGTTACACTATAATTACTGAAAATTATGCTGTAAATTAGCTTTACTTACGCAGTACTTTCCGGGACGTAATCTAAAGCGTTACCGATTTGTGTTTGAGAGGACTTGTACCCGAAGACTCCAAGTGACATGTTTTAATGTAAAAAAAAAATGTAGGTCATAATATAATGTTGTGCAAGGAACTGTGCAAAAATAAGTCTTTGATATTCTGCCCTGTAATCATAATTTATGTCAAAAGGAACTAAATGTGTTAGGGCCAGATTTACTAACAGCATGTGCCAGCGCAAACCCTCTTTTGGCGTTAAAAAACTACTGTCAGGATTCAGGCGTGAGCACAGTTATTATTTTTGTGGCTGGCCTTATTGCATATGCATTTGTAGGAGTTTCCCTTTCAGACGCAAAATTTATGGGAGGAAATCACAAAACTGTAACTGTAACGCATACAGGCTGTTGCTGTCAGAAAGAGTCTCGGAGTCAAATGCAAGTTCAATATTTATTAGGAGAACAATGAGAAGTCTAGGCAAGGCAAATCACACTCCACATAATTGAGTCCACACGCGGCGTCCCACGACGTAATCCACTCTGGCGGATAACCGGAGAGAAATCCTCACTTTGAATGACTGACGAAATACTCCATGCACTGGACAGAAGACGAGGCAGCGTCTGGTAGAAAGACAACTCGTCGAACTCAGGATCAGACTGGATCTCGCCTAAAAACGAAGCGTACCAGTCACACTGACAAAGCAGGGTAGAGTTCTCTCAAGGACAAGTTCACAAATACCGCAAGCGTGAGAATTCCGGGCGAAGACAAGCCTCCGGATGCCTGCGACCGAACCCGTGAGGAACTGAAGAGAGACAGAAACCAGGACCTCCAACTGGACAGGACAGAGACTGAGACCAACCAAAAACAATGAGCACGCAACGAGAGACAGGACAAGGTGCTATAAAAAGGGAATTAACTGATGAGACACGACAGGTGAACAATTAGTGAAACGAGTGGGAGGGACCAGTGAACACGTGAGGAACCACCACCAACAGGTAAGAAAATACATACACACACATGATCACCCAGGATTCCTGACAGTATCCCCCCCCCCCCATGACCGGCACCGGACGGGCATGGAGGAGACTCACCCTGTCGCCGACGAAGATCCTCGATCAGAACAGGGTCCAGTATATCCCGGGCCGGAACCCAGCACCTCTCCTCCGGACCGTAACCCTCCCAGTCCACTAAATACTGAAAACCTCTGCCCCTGCGACGAGAATCTAGTAATCTCCTAACAGTATAGACAGGAGCACCATCCACTAGACGAGGGGCGGGGGGTTTAGGGGCAGAGACAGGGGGATTGTTCCGGGCAAAAATCACAGGTTTAACCCTGGATACATGAAAAACTGGGTGAACCCGACCAAGAATAGGAGGTAACTTAAGCTTGACCGCTACCGGACTAATGACCTTAGATATACTGTATGGCCCAATGAAACGAGGAGCCAGCTTACGAGAAGGCTCACGGAGAGGCAGATCCTTGGTGGAAAGCCATACCTTTTGTCCACACACATAACGGGGTGGAGGTCGCCGGTGACGGTCAGCCGCAGCTTTGGTTCGTCTGGAGTTCTGTAATAAGAGTGATTTAGCTTTCCTCCAAGTGCGTCTGCACCTGCGCACGAAAGCTAAAGCAGACGGAACCACTGCGTCGGGCTCCTGTGATGGGAAAAGGGGAGGTTGATATCCGACAGATAATTCGAACGGAGACAAATTAGTGGATGCGACGGGAAGAGAATTATGAGAGTACTCGACCCAAGGAAGCTGTTGGCACCAAGAATTCGGATATTTAGACGACAGACAGCGAAGCGTTCGACCGAGATCCTGATTAGCCCGTTCGCATTGCCCATTGGTCTGCGGATGATAACCAGAAGACAGGCTGGCTGTAGCGCCGATCTGTCTACAAAACTCCTGCCAAAAACGAGAGATGAACTGAGGACCCCTATCTGAAACTACATCAGTCGGAATACCGTGTAACCGAAAGACGTGATCAATCAAAACCTGAGCCATCTCCTTGGCAGAAGGAAGTTTCGGTAGGGGAATAAAATGAACCGCTTTAGAAAAACGATCCACCACAGTCAATACGACAGTGTTACCATTCGACGCCGGTAAGCCGGTGACAAAATCAAGGGCTATATGAGACCAGGGGCGGGAGGGGACGGGCAAAGATTTAAGCAGACCAGCGGGAGGTTGATTAGATGCTTTATTACAAGCACAGACTGAACAGGCTAATACGAACTGTCTGACGTCCGAAGTCATAGAAGACCACCAAAAACGTTGACGGATGGCAGCCAACGTTCTCCGAATTCCTGGATGGCCGACAAACTTGGATTCGTGACCCCACCGGATGACATCGGAACGTAAACGCTCAGGAACCCATAGACGACCCGCCGGACACCCCTCCGGAACTTCCCCCTCTCGGCCGGCCTCTCTCACCCGCTGTTCGATTCCCCACACGAGGGCACCGACCACCCTCCCCTCCGGGAGAATGGTTTCGGTCCGCTCCGACCCGGAACCCTCGAACAGGCGGGAGAGAGCGTCAGGTTTAGTGTTCTTGGACCCCGGCCGGTACGAGAGGGTGAAGTTAAAACGCTCAAAGAAAAGTGCCCAGCAAGCCTGTCTAGATGTTAATCTTCTGGCTGAACGGATATATTCCAAATTCTTATGATCCGTCCAGACCAGAAAGGGTTCCGAGGTTCCCTCCAACCAGTGACGCCACTCACCCAGAGCGAGTCTAACCGCCAGCAGCTCCCGATTACCTATGTCGTAATTTCGCTCCGCTGGGTTTAACCGATGAGAGAAAAAAGCGCACGGATGCACTTTCCCGTCAACAGAGGATCGCTGAGATAAAACGGCGCCTACCCCGACATCAGATGCATCCACCTCCACTATAAATTGTTTAGCCGCATCGGGAATAGAAAGAACAGGCGCAGAGATGAAACGGGACTTTAATTCATCAAAGGCCTCCTGAGCTTCAGTATTCCAACGGAAACACACTTTAGAGGAAGTAAGAGCGGTAAGAGGTTTAGCGATCTGACCAAAGTTTCTGATGAAACGCCGATAAAAGTTGGCGAAACCCAGAAATCGCTGAAGCTCTTTACGAGTGTCGGGCACTGGCCATTCGGCGACCGCTTTAACTTTAGCGGGATCGGGACGAATCTCTCCCTCGGCTATGACGAAACCCAGAAACGAAACCGACTCCTTGTGGAACTCGCACTTCTCCGCCTTAACAAAGAGCTGATTCTCTAACAACCGTTGTAAAACCTGGCGAACATGCTGGGTGTGTATCTGCATTGAGGGAGAAAAGATGAGAATGTCATCCAGATACACGAAGACAAATTTGTTAATCATGTCACCCAGCACTTCATTGACCATGGTTTGGAAGACAGCCGGTGCGTTACAAAGGCCGAACGGAAGAACGCAGTATTCCCAGTGCCCTGATGGTGTATTAAAAGCTGTCTTCCACTCATCGCCCTCTTTGATACGTACCAAGTGATAAGCGTTGCGCAGATCTAACTTGGTAAACACGTGTGCTCCCTGTAATAACTCGAACGCTGATGACATTAAAGGCAAGGGGTACTTATTCTTAACAGTAATGTCATTCAGCCCTCTATAATCAATGCACGGACGAAGAGACCCGTCCTTCTTTTTGACAAAGAAAAATCCAGCGCCAGCTGGAGACGAGGAGCGGCGAATGAGACCGGCATTAAGAGATTCATTAATGTACTTATCCATAGCCTCTCTCTCTGGTTTAGATAGGGAAAATATGCGACCCTTAGGCGGAGAAGTGTCTGAGAGAAGTTTGATCTCGCAATCATACGACCGGTGAGGAGGCAGGGAAGCCGCCCGGGCCCTACTGAACACCCGATACAGATCAGAGTACTCCGCCGGAACTCCCGAGAGATCAACATCCGGAACCTGAAAAGTAGAACACACAACAGGAGAAGAAGCAGGACCGAGACATGAAACATGACACGAAGACTTCCAAGATAACACAACACCGTTCTGCCAATCAACGTGAGGATTATGTTTGGTCAGCCAGTCATGCCCTAAGATGACCGGCGATTGAGATTGTTCTAATAACAAAAATTCGATCTCCTCACGATGATTGCCAGAGACGAACAAACTCACAGGGGGTGTGCGATGGGTGATAACAGCCATCTGCTGTCCCTTTAAAGTCCAGGCGGAGAGAGATGAAGAGAGAGGAATAAAAGGAATAGCCCACGATTCGGCCAACCCGGCATCCAGAAAACTTGCCTCCGCACCAGAATCCAGCAACGCCTGTGACTGAAAAGACTGTTTATAATTAATGGTTACAGGAAGTGTGGTGCAGCCTACGGGAGACTTTACAGATGACACGCCCACCGAAACTCCCGAAGTCATCGGTGGGCAGTACCCTTTTACCGGACACGCAGCGGCGATATGCCCCGCCTTACCGCAATACAAACATAACCCACGGGACAGACGACGATGTCTTTCAGTGGCGGTAAGACGGAGCTTGCCCCGTTGCATAGGCTCCTCCGTCTGGAGAGAAGGTGCGGTGAATTCGTCCGGCTCAGAGATGGCGAGATGACGAAACGACCGGCGGATGTCTCGTTGACGGTGGCGAGTCTCGACTCTCAACGCCAGGTCGATCGCCGTCTCTAGAGATGTTGGAGGATCCCGTGCAGCAATCTCGTCCTGAATGGCAGGATTAAGACCCTCGAGGAATTGAGCCCGTAGTGCAGCGTCATTCCAGCCGCTGGTGACGGATAGCGTCTTAAACGCTATGGCATAATCCGTGACGGAAGAGGTTCGTTGCAGTAGCCTTACCAGCTCGGCGGCTGCCATATCCCCACGAAGCGACCGATCAAATAAATTCAGCATCTCCGTCTCGAGAGCCTCAAATGAAGTCGTGCACGGAGCCTTGGCCCCCCATACGGCCATTCCCCACTGTCTCGCCCTTCCGGTGAGAAGTGTCAATACATATGCCACCCTTGACGTTGAAGCAGCAAAAAGCCGTGGCTGAAGAGCGAAAACAAGGGAACACTGCTGCAGGAAGGCCCGGCAGGTGTTGGGGTCGCCGTCGAAACATGGAGGTGTCGCCGCGTGTGGCTCACGGTCTGCAGGTGCATTCTCAACAGGTGCAGAAGGGAAACGCCCTCCGACCGGGGAAACAAGCTGGTCCACCCGGGTACTGAGCTCCGCAAATTGTTCTGAGAGGGTACGGAAATCTATGGCAGCTACACTCAACAGAGATGAATGCTGTTCAATGACCACTGTCTGTTGATGAAGTGCGGCATACACCGAATCCGAACTCGCTGACTCCATCATTGGCGTGCTCATTTGTCAGAAAGAGTCTCGGAGTCAAATGCAAGTTCAATATTTATTAGGAGAACAATGAGAAGTCTAGGCAAGGCAAATCACACTCCACATAATTGAGTCCACACGCGGCGTCCCACGACGTAATCCACTCTGGCGGATAACCGGAGAGAAATCCTCACTTTGAATGACTGACGAAATACTCCATGCACTGGACAGAAGACGAGGCAGCGTCTGGTAGAAAGACAGCTCGTCGAACTCAGGATCAGACTGGATCTCGCCTAAAAACGAAGCGTACCAGTCACACTGACAAAGCAGGGTAGAGTTCTCTCAAGGACAAGTTCACAAATACCGCAAGCGTGAGAATTCCGGGCGAAGACAAGCCTCCGGATGCCTGCGACCGAACCCGTGAGGAACTGAAGAGAGACAGAAACCAGGACCTCCAACTGGACAGGACAGAGACTGAGACCAACCAAAAACAATGAGCACGCAACGAGAGACAGGACAAGGTGCTATAAAAAGGGAATTAACTGATGAGACACGACAGGTGAACAATTAGTGAAACGAGTGGGAGGGACCAGTGAACACGTGAGGAACCACCACCAACAGGTAAGAAAATACATACACACACATGATCACCCAGGATTCCTGACAGTTGCATTGTGAAATCATAGCTTACTGTTCATAATATTCATCTTTTTCGTATTTGTTTCAAGGCAGTTAGAATGCGTTTCTCTGATTAGTTAGTCTGACGTTCTCTGATTTTAATTGAAAACAAAACTCTGAGCTTTGCTGTGAGAGGGAATACTGATTTATTACCCATGCTGCATTATCCAAATGATGTCTCTGATGAGCCGCCCCACATGAATGAGACACTTCAGCTGTGTTGTCATCAACTAATTTAGTAGTTTGTATATAGAGCACACTGAGACATTACTGCTGAGGTTGGCTAAGAATAATAGTTTACTCTACGGCACATTACAAATAATTGGGCCAAACCGGAGGAGGCCAAAGGACTGTTGCCTCAGACACCCAGAGGAGGGCTCTTCTTAGGAAACCGCTCTATGTAGCATCATCGACTAGCTATGAGAGAATTTCAAAATAAACCACTTGAAGAGGTGAGGGAACATAAAAACCCTTTCTCAGCCTACTGTTATGAAAGTCACTTTTGATTTGAAAGGAACCAAGCCACCATGACAGATATTACATTTTCGGGAAGTCGAAGTTTGCTGTAGTAAAATAATGACCTCCTCTGCTAATGACATTGTTTTCTATAATGAATGACTCTCAGACGAGCAAGCCCTTATTCTGTGCTTCCATTATGTGGTCTTGGAGTGTAATAGTGATCTTGGCCCAGCAGGTCAAGAGGTGGCTGCTGCAGCCACAAAGGCAAGCAGTCAATAATATCGGGATCTTCCAAATCAATGGCATGACATTTCAAAATTGACCTTAGACCAGATGTAGACTTGGGCTATGAACAACATATGTGCAGCATGGCGTTATTTACATGTGTGTTAAGGAACAGATAATTGCATATTTTGATGAGAATCAGATCTTGATGCATTGTGAAATGTGAGGACAACACTGAGACTGCCAGTGGCCTTACATTGATTTGTGTGTTAGCAAACCTCTGATTGCTCACTGACTGAAATGCAGTTCTGTAACGTAAGAAACACCCTGTCTGCCTATATAAATCTGTTGAAAAAAAAAAAGTTATAGGCTCTACTGGCAGCAAAACATAGTCATAAGTCTGTGAACCTTTTCACATGTAAGTTCAAAATGTTCGGACTGATTCTGCCGGCGTGCGTTTTTAATGCGGTATCATAGAATGTCTCACCTTCCGAATTCCATTGTGCTGCAAAGCTCTTGTCACATGACACTGGAGGCAGCATTCATGCTGGAGGACCGGATCATTTTATGAGTAGATGTTTAGTTTTATTTTTAGTAAGAGCCTTCCAAAAATCATTTGCAAACATAGTGTTAACTAAACCTAGATTCTAGATGTCAAAATTAATACATTTTAATGTATCAAAATCTTATTTTTAGTTCAAATATTTATTGACTTCACATGCTTTCTTTATAAACATGTCATTTAAATCATTGTATCATAATTATGTTATCTAGATAAGATGGATAAGTGATTGCTATGTGCGCAGTCATGATAGTTTCAACCCGTTATTAGGAAAAGTCATTATGAAATTGTACAATTTGGGATGTAAAAAATGTATAACCTAAATCTAGACATGATTGTAATCTGCAAAAAAGTATATAATTTGTGCATTTCATACAATCCATATTGTACACTGAGAGTGTGTAGGGTTTTTTGTACTGCTGAGTCTGTCACAGAACCTTATTTCACAACATGTTCCCAGGTCAACATCTTTTTTGATCCTGGAACAGCATTCCAGTTGTCAAGTTTAGGCTGACAAACCTGGGTTAGGTGCTTCTACATAAGTGTTATTCACCTATTATTTCCCTCTGATTTTAGGGATAATTTATGGATACACTGTAAACCTGCTAAGTTGGCAAAACTCAAAAAAAAGAAAAAAATTGGCAATCAGTTATATATTTATTTTATGTTAAGAAATGTAAAGTTTAAGTAAGCAGAACTTGCACAAATTTTTATTTTGTACTCATACATTTTTATTGCTCTTAACTTAAGCTAATTCATACATTTAAATTAAAGTTCAACTTATTTTTCAATCAAATATTTTTGTAGTGGAAACTTGGCTAGCTTTAACTAGCTAATTCAATAAATGCTATCTTGCTAATTGGTAACACTATGTTTATATAGCATTAGCATAGTATGGCCCTATCATACACCCGGTGCAATGTGACGCCAGGAACGACGCAAGTGTTTTTTGCTAGTTTCAGCCCGAGGCAGTTATCATTTTCACGTCCAGTGCCACATTGTTTAAATAGAAAATGCACTCGTGCCTATCTGTTCGCCCATGGGCGTGCTGGTCTGAAAACGAGGTGTGTTCAGGCGCATAGTTGGCGCGTTGCTATTTTGAGGCAACTGAAATCAATTGCACCATTGACCAAAAATAACCTGGTATAAAGTCAATAGTGCAGTATTTTTTGTGTTAGTTAAAGGTTGTGTTAGTAATATGCACCTATAGGCGGGTGTACAATGTGCATACACTCTGCTTGTTACACACACAGGGACGAGCAGCAGCACACAAACATGCCAAATATTAAAAATAAAAGGATTCCTGTTTTGAGAAGCGTTCAGTCTTTCCACTTGCAAATTCTGAATCCGACATGGTGCAAGCGCAACTGGCTTTTTAAAGGGAATGGGAGATGAGAATCTGATTAGTTTATTGCACAATACACCCCAAAACACACTCATGACTCATTAAGAGACTAAGTACATCCCTTTTGGACCATGTGTCTGGCGCACAGACCATTTTTCTGTCGTGGATTCAGACCTGCCCTAAGTGCACCTGCACCAATGCACTTCAGACCATGCGCTTAGATCATTAAAATAGGGCCCTATGAGTGTCCTGGCAAAGCATGCTGAAATAGAAATGCCAGTTCAGTTTCAGTAAAATGTAAGTTTGTCTAAATTAAAAGAAACAAGTACATAAAACTCAAAACAATGAAACAATTCAGATTACTTAAAATGTGTCAGTTTTGTGAACTCAAAAGAAAAAGAAAGTTCTAAATACTCATTAAAGTTAATTTGATTGAACTATTTTGTTTAATTTGAGTTGGCTCTACTGTAACAAATTAATCTCTTTTTTTTGTTAGGGTTTACAGGTTTAGGTGTAGGGATATGGCTAGGATTAAACATTTGGACAGAAATGACAAAATATGTTGACCCAGGAACGCATCTAACTCGGCAAAATCAGGACGTGCAAGTCTATCAGAGCATCCTCTTGTTGGTCCAGAAAGAATGAAAATTAATAACTGGGAAACTGGAGAAGGCTCAAGTGGACTACCTATAATACAGTTGTTGTTTGATGCAAAACATTGTTGCATCAAATCAAATTACTCAAAACTTGATGTATTCTATTTTTGGTCACTCTGTAGGCACCAGTGTGTAAATGTCAACTATATGACTTGTATTTGAACTTTGTATATTGTTACCACTATCTGCATCCTGTGTAAGAATGACACATCCACGCATTAATTTATGATCTCACACAAATTACCTACTGTCACACACACACTTCAACACATTAATTTACTTGCACAAGAGAAAACACACACACACACACACACACACACACACACACACACACACACACACACACACACACATTTACAGTCGTACTTTGCCTTACAGTCATCCTCCAATCCTGATGCCAGGCAGCAGTGGAGAAGCAGGGCATATTTCTTTCCTTCTACTCAATGAAATGGAGCCAAACGCTCCTAATTAACATGGCGGTGCTCTGAATGGAGCTATGGCTCTCAGAGTGGCAGCAAAGTGTGAAATGCGCCATAAATCCATCTCACAGAGAAATGTGAGGACAACACTGAAACTGAATCATCCTCACAGCATTGCACCAACTGACCTGGGGCCACCCTTCACTGTCCTATACTTACTGTAATGGAGTAACATAATAAGTAGGGCTGTCAATCGTTTGAAATTTTTAATTGAATTCATCGTGTATATACGATCCAAATAAATTATTGAGGTGAATAATGCATTTCAATTGACAAAAGTGGCTTTGAAGTTAATATATATGCTCTGGGACCATTTTTGGGGATTTCCGCCTAGATTTGGCCTACCCAAATTGAAAAGCTTCCCATACCCACATACAGTGGTCTAAATACAAAATGTTACCAAAAAAACCCTTTGAAGTTACATAAACCACTGCTAAAAGTGATAATCATGTAAGTATATGTTGTCTGAGCTATAATAACCCCCCACAAAAAAAGCTTTTTGATTTTTGATTTTTTGGTTATAAATTCAGTTTTGAAAGTGTGTAAGTCAGGCCCTGTGTGCTCTAGCACCCTGCAGACAGTTTGGGCTGTTTCCACTAGATTCCAGAAAATACTGGGAAAAAAGGTTTTGTCTGTATAATGTTGTATGCAAGATTTTCATTTCCGTCTAACCAAATTTAATGACACAGGGATATTGCATTTATACCAATATCCATGTATATGGGTGTGGGGGGATTACATAAAAAAGGTCATATTCCTCTATTCTATTCATAAATCTTGCATACATGATCTGGACAAAAATGTTTTTTTCCAGTATTTTCTGGAATCTACTGGAAACAGCCAAAACTGTCTGCAGGACTTAAACACTTTCAAAAATGATTTTATATTTCATTTTGGAGGGGGGAGGGCTTACAGCTCAGACAACCAACATATACTTACATGTTTATCACTTTTAGCAGTGGTTGGTGTAACTTCAAAGGGTTTCCTGTAAAATGACACCAAAATTGTGTATGTAGACCACTGTATGTGGGTATGGGAAGCTTTTCAATTTGGGTAGACCAAATCGAGGCGGAAATGCTCCCAGAGTAATTTAGTGTAATAAGTTACTTTGTTTAAAAACAAATGCCAAAGTGATGCATGTCTCCAGAAAGTAAAGACTCTAAGCTTTCAAATGGTACCACATATGAGGTCAGAGCTCCTCCACAGACATTTAAAATGTAAAGTATATACTTGATAATGTCATTCCGGACCCTATACAGAGTCTGCAGAGTTTAAGAGGTTACAGGGTTTTTTTTTAATTGATACATTTTTAAATATGGTTTACAAAAATGCTTTTAAAAATCAATAATTTGATTTAAATAGACTATATTGTTTTTAATTATTTTGATCAAGCGATCAAGTTATGTAGCAGAATGTCATTCACACTGCATAGGCCTAAGTGACCATTTTTTTGGAAAACGTTCCTGTTAATGAGTTATTCCTCTTTAGTTATCTAGTTCTGTAAGACTGCACAGTCCACAAGCAGAAGTTCAGCGCTGGGTCAGATGTGTTATGAATGTGTCACTTATCGATGTCTCTTCAGTAAATTATTTTCCTGAAATGTCCATTGGTTCAAAACATTTTGTGTTCACATGGTTGTGTATACACTCACAAATATCCTGCACACATATATCCACAACATTGACTGACAAGACAGGTGTCGACCCTTGACCCCCCCCCACTGACCTCACCTCGGTTTAACTGGACACAGACCATTGATTGTTTATTACACACGCAGAGAGAGTTTTAACTTTACTTCCCTCATCCAAAGACACTATCTTTGACTCTGTGGAACATGACTCTTAAGCTAATTCTTTCAACTAGCTGAGAGGAGGGCTATCAGAGCCGTGGCCTGTAATGCAGATAGCAGCTCCGTGTAAGCTATTACTCTAAACTAGGCCTGTTAAGCCTTTGGGGGGACTCAGCACAATATCGGGTCAGAATAAGAATGGAGTCTAAATGACTTGGCATGGCAGTAATGTAAATGAAGCCAGAGCTTTGCTCCAACAGCAGGAAGGTCACGGTCCAGCTGTCAGCTCACGTTTGGGACTAATCGTTTATTTGCCAACCTCCTTCTCCCTCTCTTTCTCTTCTGCTCCTTCTCATGTCATTCTCCCTGTATCTGTCGCACAGCTCTTCCTCCATCCTCCATCCTCATATGTCTCACTCGATCCTTTTTTGCTCTTCTTTATTGTCATGTCCACCCGCATGCAACACAGCAGGGTTTGGGCCAAAAAATTAGATAAAATTGTGTTGCTTTCCTTTATGTTAGAGTTGTTTGATTACACACTTGTGGGGATAGTTCACCCAAAAATTGTTCACCCAATAAACCTGCTGATGACTTTCTGTCCTCTGTGTAACATAAACGCAGATATTTTGAAGATGTTAATGTTGGTAACCAAACAGTTTCAGTAACCATTGACCTCCATTGTATGGACAAAAAAACATTGATACATTTCTCAGAATATCTTCTTTTATGTTCCATAGAAGACAGAAAGTCGCTGGTTTAGAATGAAATCAGGGTGTGTAAATGATGACAGAATTTTAATTTTGGGGGGAACTAACCCTTTCATTTTTGGAAAATATATCAGTATTTCTGTTTGTCTATACAGTGGAAGTCAATGGTCACCAAAATTGCTTCACAATCTTCTCCTAATATAGTTTTTGAACACCATCGACTTTTATTGTATTTACAAAAGCATATATAACTTGTGGGGTCCATAGAAAAAAGAAAATCATACAGGTGGAACAACATGATGGTGCGTGAATGATGACAGAAAATTATTTATATTGAGAACTTTCCTTTAAAATATATAGATTACCATGCACCCACACCACACAACATTTCTTTAATTATTATTATTAAAAACTCGCCTGCATGTCAACACCCTCAAAACCAGTATGATTTTCTTTTGTGGAAGACAAATGAAGATATTCTGGAAAATGTACATTTTCTGTACAATTGAAGTCAATAGTCACCAAAATGGTTTTTCTTCAAAAAAAGCTTCGTCCAATGTGGTTTTGAACCCCACTGACTTTCATTGTATGGACAAAAATGTTTTGGAATGACATGAGGGTGAGTAAATGATGACAGCATTTTCATTTTAACATGAACTATCCCTTTAACGCACGTGTATAGCTGTGTCACTCACACGTACACATGTCAAATGGAATCAACACTGCCGTTAGCTTCACCCATCACTGATACTCATTACTCCCTCTCGCCGCTCGAGCCGCCCATGTCACACCGCAGGTTGAGTTCAAGTCCTCCGGGTGGGTGAGTGGAAACAGCTGGTGCTCTTCAGGGCACAGAGCTCCAGGGCTCAGGGCTTTGCGGCCCTCTCAGTTTCAGACCCTCATCTGCTTGGAATCCCGAATTTCCTGCAGGCTGATCAAATGACAGCCCTCTTCACTGCATCCTTTGATATATGGACACCCATCTCACCGGCCCCTCAGCGTTGGGATTTACGCTTGACAACACAGTCAGTGTCACCTCCGCCCGATGCACTCACAACACACACGTGCACACATAAACACACCCTGGTCTGGGGCCCCTGGAAACATTGGAGTCCTTTCACAGCCCTCCCAGAAGTTATTTATTAAATTTGTTGCATGGTGATATTGTTTCATGGAGACCCACTTAGTTTTGGATTGCACACTGGATTTTTCAATTATGTGGATCATTTCACCCTGCTGGTGAGGGTTTACCCTCCTCAGGTTGGATCAAGGGTAGAGGGTAGCCCTGTAATATATTTTTAACAAGGGCACATTTCCCTCATTTGTTCCTGTTTTTTTATTACTTCTCTTACGTGCTTGATTCGAATGCAAATGTGGAATTTAAGCATAAAAACAGTCAGAATTGTAAATATTTGGAATTACATGCACATTTTCACTGGCCAACCCACATGGATTGTGTTAGCCACAGGTGATCGACGGCTGCTGCTGCTGCTGCTGTTGTTGGTTGCTAAGAGACCTGGAAGGATTTTAATTTGATTATTTTACAGGTAATAAGCAGATGCTTACAGGGGTATGCCATGTGATGCTATTAGAATTAGTGAGGTTTGGTGAGTTTTGCTCTTGCCAAATGTTTAAAGGGGCAATCAGAAGTATGTCCACCCTGGAGTCTACCAGAACATTATGTCTAAACAGAGTGGCTAGGATTATGTCCAGATCACTGAACATTAAATGGCATTTACAGCTGACATAAAAGTGTGAGTATTGTATCAGTTTATCAGGTATTTTGCTGAGATTTCTTCATTTGTTGGGTAGTTATCAGTTATTAAGTAATGCAAAATATCCCTGCTTATAAAAAAGTTAGTTCAGGCGCTTCATTTTGATTGGATGAGCTGTGTTTGAAAGCACACCAGTGACAGCATATTCTTTATTATAATGCAGCAAATTGCCATGTTTAGTAACAGTTGGCTAAAATAATTGGTTTCTTATAGGAGTTGCTACTCTATCACTGCTCATTTGAAGAAAGTTGAGCTCTTCAACCCTGCTGCATTTATCGGTGTCACTGGAACTTTCCAGTTCTCATTGAAAATGAATAATGCTTGCTTTGTTGCTGAAAATCATCCCTATGAACTATAAATGAAATGTTTATTCTGATATTTATTAATAATAAAATAACATAATTGATACAATTTTAAATAATTTTATAATAAAACATAAAAATATAAACTATAAAAAAAAAAAACTGTTTATCTAATTGTAGTTGTTGGGGTTTTATAAAAGCAATAAACCACTTGAGCTGCTGAGTTACAGTGATTTTCAGTGTTCTAATGCATGACGCAAAGTTAAGTGCCTGAAACCCCATTGGTGTATCTTGAATAATGTAAACAGTCTTGGGTTAACGGCATTAAAGGGATAGTTCACCACCCCCCAAAAAACCCTCCATAATCAACAAAATTATGAACTAATTTTTATTTTTGAGAGAACTGTCCCTTTAAGACATGTCCATGCATCTATATACATACACACAGAGAAACAAGAATGGAGAGTTATGGAATCATTCTGGTCTGTTTTTTTTAGGGGTTTTTTAACTGCAAGACTAATTTTCTCTTTCATCATGGTTCATGGTCCGAATGCCGAAGGGAATGGGGAAAGAAAATGACCTCCACAAAAGCCCCAAGTCACTGCGTGATTTAAGAGCTTTGTTTTTGTAAGAGTCGCCAGTCATTAATATAATTCATTACTCATGAAAGCGTTCTGCCTTGACAATTCATCAGCTGGCTTTTCTTTTTGATTCTGAAACAGGGGGACATTTGGCCTGTCTGTATTGTTTGAATAAACGGAGGAGAGGGGGGGGTAAGCCTAACCTTGGCCCGGCTGGGGTCGAGTGTGGGAAATGAATCGTTTCTCTCTTTTCGTTTTTCTCTAGAACACACACTCTCTCTTTTTTATATGACTCCCTAACTGGAGTGTGTGTGTGTGTGTGGGGGGGGGGGGGGGGGGGGGGGTTGTCGGACATCTAAAATTTATATCCGAGAACGGATTGTGAATGTGTGGCAAGGCTAAGGGGAGTGGAGAACAAGAGGCTGCCCACCATCTCTTGCTTGCTTATTTTTTTTTTTTTTTTTCTTCCTTTCATTCTCTCCCAACTGTCTCTGTTAATTGTATAAATCACTGCAATAAAGTGGCCTTTGCATTCAGGCAGGACAACATGACCACAATGTGACCTTTCTGCACAGGACCTCCGTGACCCACACTCCTGGGTTCAAACGGTCAACTGCAGGTCACAAGCCATGAGCGTATATGTGTGAGAGAGATGGACTGATGTGGATGTATCACAACTGTCTGGTTGAATCTTATCTAAATAGCATTATGAACGGATGACCTACAGCCGCACAATCACAAACACTCACTCTCGTTCTTCTGCTGCTAATGTAACATGCGGTGACTTCCTGCAGTGATGTTTTGTTATGACATCAGAATAAGAGAGATGTCTCCTTTCTGCCATCCTTTTCGAAGCTTTATTCGTTCTTGTCTTCCGTTCCCTTCTTCCCATCTCTCTCACTGTGCACTCCTACAACAGGTCCACCATCTATCTGTCTAATGGCTTTACAGAGAGAGTAAAACAGTTGTCAGGCCTTCTGCGCTCACCCATCACTTTTATTCCCACACTTTCTACCTTTCCTGACACTGTACTGCATCCAGAGGAGAGAGAAAGAAAAGAATACAGACTATCAGGAGAAAGATGCCGGTTAGACAAAGTATATGGTGAATTGTGTTCAAAATATAATAACTATACTTGAACTTATATATGCACTATTGTTCATTGTTTATTAATGTTCAGTCATAACTAAGCAATGTTAATGTATATAGCTCAAAATGTTACAATTGTATTACATTATGAACACTACCATTCAAAAGTTTGGGGCAGTAAGATTTTTTAATCAGCAAGGATGCCTTTCATTTGCATTTCAAAAAGAAATGTAAATTATTTATATTTCCAATAAATGCTGTTCTTTCAAACTATGATCAAATAATCATCAAATAAAATATGTAATTGTTTCCAAAAAATATTAAATATTGTCAACATTGATAATAATCAATCAGCATATCAGAATGATTCAGACGATCATGTGACACTGAAGACTGAGACTGAAAATTCTGCTTTTCCATCACAAGGATAGTTTTTTTTTTCAAATAATATTTCATAATATTACTGCTTTTAGTGTATTTTGTTCAAATAAATGCAGCTTTGGTGCGCAAAAAAGATTTATTTCAAGAATATAATGTGGCATACCATTTAAAGCTAGAGCCGTTGAAAAACAGAGTTGCGACATGTTTTCATGAGCTCTCAATAGTTCTAAATAAACCAGCACTGTCAATACATTTGAACAGCTTAAGCGTATAGACAACAGCTTCACTACAGGTATTTGCAGCAACTTTTGGTAAACAGTACAGCATAGTGTGCACTGATTATTGCGTCAACCACATTTACAGTATCGTTTGATTATGGCGAGTGATGGAGATGCAACATTGTTAACATTAATGTTAATGTTTTCTTGTATTTAGCCCTCAGTCATACTCATTGATGGTCAAATGTGACCATACACCTTAACTATTTTTCAATTAAATAAATGTTCTATAGCCCATTTTTTTGGTTCAGGGATATTTATTGAATATTTCAAGGAGATATTTTGGTACTAAATGCTATTTGTGCAATAATTATGGTCCATTAATGACCACTTAAAATATTGTTCTTCTAATATTTGTATTAGTTATATTACAATTAGTGTAGCAATTAATTTGTAATTTGTAATACCATTACCCACTATAGGTGCCTGTATGGCTCTTTAATAAATATGCATGTAGGCCTATCTAGTCTAGTTGCTCAAAAAACTATAGCAGATCATAACTGCTTACTTATTTTTAGGTTTTGCATTTTAATAAATATTTAGACAAGATCAAACACTAGATTTATTTCAATGTGAAATTTTAAAACATGAATTACTTTTATCCTAATATTTTTAATGATACTTATAAGAACACACAAGTGAATATTAATGAATGCGAGCAAATATAATTTAACCCAAGAAAAGTTTAAAATAGTGCTAAAAAGGCTAACTTATTTGTCCTTTTTATGTACAGTAGGCTATATACATATGAATTGATACTGAATCAAGTTCAAAATCGATATTTGTGCCAATAAATCGCCATCGCCCCAACTTGAACTTAAAAGTTGGCAACCCTGTGTTATCGTTGGGTCACTAGCAGCTCCCAAAGAATCTTCCTTTGTCCGGTTAAGCTAATCACTTTCTAAACACCTTACCACAGTTTGGCCACAATTGGACACAAATGGTTGAGCCAGAAGTTGGTATGTCATGTCAAACAAAGTTTTTAAAAAAGCCACAGTCTTTACACTTTTTGGGAAGAGATTACAAAGGACTTCCTAATAGGCTATGTCTCTCCACATCTAAGTAAGAGAGGAGAAAACAGCCTAACATCGGAAAAATTACACACTTCACCTTTAAATGAGTTTCATGCCCTCTCCATTTGTCTCACCTTTTCTCTCAGCCCATCACAGGTAGCCTTCATTCCCTCAGGCCCACATCTGTGGGTCACAGGGCTGCCGACATCATCACACAGCATCACACAGGGTGGGAGTTAAAACAACAGCGCTAGCTTTATTTACGCTAGCTTGAAGTGCAGAGGATCTGTCACAGGGTTGTAGCGGCCTCAGAGTTTGGCTCACCTCCACAGATGGCCCTAGTGCTCTGGAATTCCCCTCCTTGCCTCTTCCCCCTCCTCCGTCTCACTCTTTAGCCTTTTACAGTTCGTTTGTTTAGCAAGATGTCAGGCCCCAGAGGGCATGTGTCTTAGATATGGGAACAGTGTTCTGTTAAGAGCTTCAGCCTGCAGTGCCACTCTGGATGACCCTACACTTTCACATTGATAAGAAGAAACAAGTCTCCGCTAGCGAGCGCTGAGGCAGAGAGGAAAGGATGATGTTGTTTTAGTATCAGGCACTATGGGTTGATAAATATATTTTTTAAACACTTTCTGGGTTAATTACTTTCTCTCAGGAGTAGTTACATGTATATTGGTAAGCATGGAAATGTTTTAGGAATGTAGATGTCTATTTCTGTTAAAAGTAAATATTTTTGATATTTTAACTTAAATATTTGTAAGAATATTAATTTTATTCTTTAACTTATTCTTATATATATATATGAATTTATTTTAATGTATTCTTATATCTTATATTATTCTAAAAATTATATTTAACAGGGTTATTAAATTATTCGTTTTTTAAAGATTAACATGAAGTGATTATAAGATGATGGCGCAAGTATTCTAGATTTAAAGATAGGGGGAATAAATACTATATTAGAAACAGATACTATATGTAAAAAATATTGTATTTTCTAATATTGTCCAGTAACCGCTATGCTATAAATATATTGTGCATCCCTAAAAAGTTATTTTCATATGCTTTCTTTGTCTCCTAGACAGTAATCTTAATGTAAAAATAGGGCAATTTTTTGTACCGATATGTTAAAAAAAACTCATATTATCCAGTAACCAATATGGTCCCAATATATTGTGGATTCCTAAAAAGTTTATTTTCATGTGCTTTCTTTGTCTGGGTACTTACTAGACAAGGATGAGTCTTGCGGAGAGTTTAGGAGCAGTTAGTTTATGAGGTGTATGTGGGGCTGAATAGCTTTAGTTCAACAGGCAGGCTGTGAAAGATACCTTTCAGTCAGTTCTTCTCACAAATCGTTGATCCTTGGCAGTAAACAGAAAGCCTAGCATGCCAGTCTAATTTTAGTAAACCTCTCTTGACCCCAGGGCACCACCTTTTCCTAAAAAGATAACCCAAATCTCCCTCTCTCTCTCTCTCTCTCTCTCTCTCTCTCTCTGTCTCTCTCTCTCTCTCTCTCTCTCTCTCTCTCTCTCTCTCTCTCCCTCCCTCCCTCCCTCATTCACTCTCACTTTTCTTTCTCGCTCTCCGCCCCTCACTTTTGACCCAAAAACTACAGCGCCCCTGGGGTGACAGCCAAATCTTGGATGCGCGTATCTCAGAGTGAGTGTCTGCGTACATGTGTAGGACAGCTCGTCTGTATCGCTCAAGTATCTGATGACACTCACTTGTCGCTTATGGCATCTGGCTCATCGCCAAAACGGCAGATAAACCGAAGATGCCTGATGGAGAGAATGAGGAGAAAGACGAGGAAGAGAAGGAGCGGAGGAGTGCCTCTGTCCTGGCAGGTCTCCGGCTCCTATTCCACTGATACAAGTTTAATCAGGCCTAATCTGCTTATCGGCCCCCTGCGGCTCCCATCAGGCTAAAGTACTTAACTGAGAGCATGCACCCTTAACACGCTGCCATTGGAAAGCAAAAGGAATGCGGATGAGGAGGGGTTTGCCTCAATCTGATTTATTAAAATAAACTAAAATTACACTTCACTGTCTTTATATCCTTGGTATTTACCAAAGGAGTCAAATTTGTTCTCTTGCAGTTTAGCGCCTGTGTGTTTTTTTTAATGGATTTTTTATTTTGTAATCATTTTATGTTTTATAGTTAAAACATATTCTAGGCGTTATGTTTAGATAGTTCAGGTTAGAAAGTACACAAACTAAACTAGAAGCACTTTTCTATTTTTCTTGATATGAGTAAAATACGTTTAACAATTCCTTTTGACATCAATCATTCGGTTTACTGATAAATCATGTAGACTTCACTTTACACCATGTCCTAATCAGAAGCCATGTCATAAAGCAATAAGCAAAATCACATTTCGTTTGTGACTTCTAGGCCTGGTTTCACAAACAATGTTTAGATTGGATTAGGCCTGAGCTCAATTAGGACATTTGAGTAGCTTTTATAAACGTGCCTGAGAAAAAAAAAACATTACAGGTGTGCATCTTGAGAAAAAACAAATGGATTTATATATTTAAGATATGTCAGTGCAAGCTCAAACATGCATTTTAGTCTATATTCTGTGACACCGTTTTTAGTAACCCCGTCCCCAACGAAAAAATCATTGGACTGAAGTATCGTCCTTGTGATTATTAGTAAACATCAAACATGGGCAAGGAGAGACTGGTGAAGTTTGCAGATATTATATGACAAATGATTATTTGCTAAGCACCCTCAAACGCAAGCAAAAGTACCATCAGTTGATACTGTAATAATATTGGCGAAACAGATTTGGCAGATTTGCAAATTTGTGTCCGAGCTCAAATGCATCTATTTACAGCATGTTTTTGCAGCGGTGAGTAAGCCAATCACAGATAGTTGTTGATCTCTCAAACGCAATCAGAATCTCACCGTTCAAAATGCCAGTTTTTAGGATATTCAGTGCTGAGTTAATTCAGGCTCGTGAAACCTCTCATTAACAAACAAAGTCAAGACACGATTTAAGTAAGAGATTTATTGTTGACAACTTCATTTAACGGAACTTTGTGAGATCGCGATGAACTGACAAAGCAACAGCATTTTAGTGATCGTAGCAATCTTGGCTCGCTTTCGAGGCTACTGTCTGTATGTCACAAACGCCGGTGAAGATCCCACCATCGGCCACCAGAGGTCTCACTCACAAGAGTACTGATTTTCATTCGGACTCCATTTCCCATGCACCTTCACTCTGGGACTGATTACTGCACACCTGATCATCATCACTCTGCCTATTTATACCCTGAACACACACACTCATTGCGAAGTCTTGTTTGCACTGGCTGCATCGCTGAGCGTTATTGGCACCTTGTTATTCGCCGGCCTGTGTTTGAATCTGCATTGGACTATCGTTGACGACCCTGTGCTGCCTGCCTCTTGATCTATGTTTGCCTGGACATTGTTTCACGACTGATTGCTGCTTGCCCTGACCCATTGCCTGTTATGACCACGTTTTCTGCTCTGCCTCTGATATTGCTGTTCTCCCTAGTTTACCCATCCACGCCTGCTTGTACTGTGAGTTTGTGTACTTTTAATAAACTGCATATGGATCCCAACCTATCCGAGTCCTCGTTACACTATAATATATTGAATAAAACTATTGTTGCTAAGAGGACCGACGGCCAATTGCATACTACAAAGGTTCGGAATTGACATCTAAATATAAATTCTACTCTGCACGAGACAGAAATATCCTCCTGAGATCCAGAATAGAGGTTTTTTAGGACTTTATATTTTAGCGACTTTCTCTGACAACATACAGTTTTAAGTTTGGATATTCTTATGAAAATATTATTACACTTCTTTTTATATTACATATTGTCCCAAAACACATTAATAAGCAAATTAGATAGTGTATAGATGCATTGCCTAGAATGGTAATGGCATATGTCCATGTTTACACACATATTGCATAAAGTAAAATGGTATATCAAATTATGATGTATCTTTCATAACATTGAGAATCATCTTTATACAAAGTTTGGATTAAAAAAAACTTGAATCATAAAAATTGATTAGTGAATGGAAAAAAAAAATGTGTATTCATGTCTTTTCATTTTCATGGGTTCTGGTGTCCTCTACAGAGCAGAGGATATAGCATATAACATAGGAATAAAAAAATATATATAGTTTTTATTTTTTTATGCTCCAAACAATGTAATGACCAAAAACAAAAAATCTAAATTCACAAAACCGTTTTGGTTCTCAGGAAGATGACATGTTAAAATACTAGTGACGCATTAAAGCAATGTAAAGGCAGACTAATAGATTAATAGACAATTTGTAGCAAAATATTTTTTTTAAATACCAATTATTTATAAAAGTGATGACTTGTAAATAAATAATCATAAATATATCACTGTACACTGCTGTGGTGGAGCCATAGCTTAGCCTATTTGCACTTTACTAGAGCACCGTCAGTGATTTCAGAAGCACCCTGAGTGATTTGATTCTGGAACCGAGCCTGGTTAAATTAAAGATTTTGAGTTTTAAAGGTATAGTTGAGATATCAAACTCCCAAAAATAACTCATCTGTCATCACCTATCATCTTAACAGGATCATTTACCCTAACCCTAAGGTAAGGTTTTTAAAGTTTTAAAATATGCTCACCAAGGTGAAATGTCTCAGTTATGTATGTAACCCTCGTTCCCTGAAGGAGGGAACGGAGACGGAACTGACCGACGAATTGGGATCCCTACCAAAACGCCAGGATGCTGGCCCTTCCAGCGTCCTGCTTGAGCCCACTGGTACGGAAGTCAGGGCTCCAAGCAGGGAGGTCAGTCACTGCTGTTTCTGCAAGACCCACCCAGTGTGACTATTGGATAACGCTGGGAAGCGTGCCCATCTCGGGAGATGATACGCTGCGGGGCCACTTCCTTCAGTGGAAGGATTGGTGGCGGAATACACATAAGGACTAACCTGGCAGGGTAGTGCAACATATGGCAGTCTCTGGGGTGGCTCCAGCCTGGTTCCAGGGGGGAAGGAACACTCCCAGAGACGACAGAGTGGGCTCTGTCAAGGGAAAGACACAGGGCTAGCCGATTAGGGTAGCTGGTACCGTGGAGGATACACACATGGGGTTGCCATGAGGGAACCACTACATATGGAACCCAGCCTACACACTCGTTCCACAAGCATACGGGTGTAGGCCTGGCATCAGACGGCCGCAACGTCTGGCACCGAAGGGGTGACAGAGGAGCTCGACTGGGTTAGCCGTTTCCGGGGAACACAACTGGAGACAATAGATGCACGTATCCAGCCCAGAGGGCGGGAGTGGCATTGCAAGACGACACTTAGAACGGGCACTTAGTGCTCCTGGCCCCTGGGGGCGAGAATGCGGGAAGATACCGGCTCTACACGGAGGCTTTAGAATCTAGGGAACGTGTCGGGTATCGCCCAGACCGCAGCTCTACATATATCTGTCAGCGAGGCGCCTTGAGCCAGCACCCAGGAGAAAGCAACACTCCTTGTTGAGTGTGCTCGCAACCCTGAACGGGCAAGGCACGTCTTGGGACTGGTAAGCCAAGATGATAGCATTCACTATCCAATGGGCTAACCTCTGCTTGGAGACAGCCTTTCCCTTCTGCTGGCCTCCGTAACAGACAAAGAGTTGCTCTGAGGTCCTAAAGCTTTGAGTCCGGTCTATGTAAGGGCGAAGAGCGCGGACGGGACATAAAGCTAGGGCTGGGTCTGCCTCCTCCGAAGGCAGTGCTTGCAGGTTCACCACCTGGTCCCAAAAGGGAGTGGTAGGAACCTTGGGCACGTATCCAGGCCGGGGTCTCAGGACAACGTGAGAGTTGTCCGGCCCGAATTCTAGGCACTATTCGTTGACCGAAAGTGCATGCAGGACCCCTACCCTCTTGATAGAGGCCAAAGAGGTCAGGAGCACTGTCTTCATTGACAGGATTTTAAGCTCTATGGACTGCAAAGGATCAAAGGGAGGGCTCTGAAGTGGTCTGAGCACTAGAGCCAAGTCCCAAGAGGGTAACGAGTTTGGACGAGGAGGATTTAGCCTCTGAGGAATCCTAGATCCTCGCACCTCTGAGGAACCTGACGATTAGGTCGTGCTTCCCTAAGGACTTACCTTCAACTGTGTCATGATACGCCGCTATTGCTGCGACGTACACTTTGAGGGTGGAGGGAAACAGCCTTCGCTCCAGTCCATCTTGCAGGAAAGAAAGCACGACACTAACCGAACACCTTTGGGGGTCTTCCCGGTGGGAAGAGCACCATTCAATGAACAGGTTCCACTTCAAAGCGTAGATGTGCCTCGTAGAGGGGGCTCTAGCAGAAGAGATGGTGTCTACCACTGCCTGTGGTAGCCCACCTAGAACCTCCGCGTCCCGTCCAGGGACCAGACATGGAGTTTCCAGAGGTCTGGACGCGGGTGCCATAGAGTGCCCCGTCCCTGAGAAAGAAGGTCCTTTCTCAGGGGAATCGACCAAGGAGGGGCTGTCGCGAGGAGAGTTAGTTCTGGGAACCAGGTCAGGTTGGGCCAGTAGGGCACAACTAACAAGACCTGCTCCTCGTCCTCCCTGACTTTGCACAGGGTCTGTGCAAGAAGGATCACCGGGGGAAACGCATACTTGCGTAGGTCCCGGGGCCAGCTGTGCACTAGTGCATCCCCCGGAGGTGTTGGCTGCCGTGAGAGCTCATCAGCTGTCCGGTTGAGTGCACCTGGGATGTGAATGGCACGAAGCGACCTCAGCTGCTTCTGACTCCAAAGGAGGATGTGGCGGGCGAGTTGGAACATGCGACGGGAGCGTAGACCACCTTGATGGTTGATGTACACAATGGCCGCAGTGCTGTCCGTACGGACCAGTACATGCCTGTCACGTAGTGCCCCTTTGAGATGGCGCAGTGCCAGATGTACCGCAAACAACTCGAGGCAATTGATATGCCATTGCAATTGAGGTCCCGTCCACAGACCTGAAACTGCATGCCTGTTGTACGTGGCCCCCCAGCCTGTGGACAATGCATCCGTGAAGACCGCAGCATGCCTGGACACCTGTTCTAAGAGCACTCCGGCCCGTAGAAACGAAGGGTCCAACCACGGGCTGAAACTTTGGCGGCAATAAGGAGTCACTGGGACCCGGTACTTGCCGCTCTGCCAAGCCCACCTCGGGACTCGGCCGTGAAGCCAGTGGTGAAGTGGTCTCATATGAAGCAATCCGAGCGGCGTTACCACGGCTGCAGATGCCATATGCCCCAGGAGCCTCTGAAAAAGTTTCAGTGGGACTGCTGTCCTGCCATTGAAGGTTGACCGAATCCAACTCCATGCCGAGATAAGAGATCCTCTGCGTGGGACAGAGTTTGCTCTTCTCTCGGTTGACCCGAAGACCCAACAGGCTGAGGTGACTGAGCACCATGTCCCTGTGTTCGCACTACTACTACTGAGACTGAGCCACTCTGAGTGGAACAATGGCTGCCTCTGTGACCCTCCTCCGGGGGGTGGGGGTGGGGTGCGGACACCCACTCCCTCGGAGCAGCTCCTGTTCTCCCTGGGCTGCCCGTTTCAGGGCCGCTTGCCCTTACACTTGCTTGTAGACTAGCGAGGCCCTGAGTGGGTTGGGTGCCTCCCTTACGTCCGGCACCCTGCTTCCCAGATGGAGGCTGCTGCCTGGGTTTTCGCAGGGGCGGAGGTGGACGCAGGGGGGGCACCCTCGGCAACAAGCAGGCAGAGACGCTGCAAATCAGGATGTTTATTTTATTTTTTTAACCGCCTGTCTGCTTCTGGGCCATGAGAACTGCTGGACAAAGTTCTCGATGGCGTCGCCGAAGAGGCCAGCCTGACAGACAGGGACGTTGAGGAACCGAACTTAGTCGGACTCGCGCATATCTGCCAGGTTTAACTCCAGGTTCCTGGACCACTAATGTGGACATTGCCTGACCCAGGGAGTCCTTGCATAACCCCTGGGTCGGGACTACCCTCGTGCATGCAGGACAGA
This sequence comes from Romanogobio albipinnatus, assembly GCA_023566225.1. Classification (NCBI taxonomy): domain Eukaryota; kingdom Metazoa; phylum Chordata; class Actinopteri; order Cypriniformes; family Gobionidae; genus Romanogobio; species Romanogobio albipinnatus. Next base: position 44,979,846 of record CM042242.1, read on the forward strand.
GAAACACAGAAACATATGGTTTGAATGACATCTTGAAAAAGACGCAGGGTCAAACCGTGTTGCTCTTTTAGAAAAGGAAAACTGCTCTTTTAGTTCTGAAGCACTCAGGGAGATGACCGCGGCTCACGCAGTTACAGAAACGGAAACGCCCAGCCAACCAACATAACCAGCTCTTTATCTCCTCTGAAGCGGCCACCCGCTGAAATGCGCCGTCACACCCGCACTGGAACAGTAGTCCTTCTCACGAGACTCGATTAACACTCTTCGTAGAAACAGCAAAATTACTGTTCGGCTCTGAAGTAGAAAGCAATGATGCGGCATTCCACTTCCTTATTTATACCCGCGCTGCGGGGCGGTGCATGGAAAGCGTGAATCGCATGCCAATCTTCATTGGCTAGTTTTTAAACACTCAAAGTAAATTGGTCTCTGAAAACAGATCCCAATTTGTTGGTCAGTTCCGATGTACGTCGAACGTGACCGACTGAAAGGGAAACAGTAATATTGTAAAATATTATTACAATTTAAAATAATTGTTTTCTTTTTTAATGTATTTTAAAATGTAATTTATTCCTGTGATGGCAAAGCTGAAGTTTCAGCATCATTACTCCAGTCTACATGATCATTCAGAAATCATTCTAATATGTTGATTTGAATATGACTTTGCAAGTAAAATTTTTTGAGGAAAATGTGATACTTTTCAGGATGCTTTGTATAGAATGTTCCAAAAGAACAGCATTTATTTGAAATATATATATATACTTTTTGTAACATGATCATGGTATTTACTGTCACTTTCGATCAATTTAATGCATCCTTGCTGAATAAAAGTATTAATCTGTTTGATCTGAGTTCAATGCATGTTTTGCAAGTGTATTGAATTCTCCTTTAGGTGGCTCTAATGTGTTAGGCCTAATGGAGGAGCACCTGGTGCTCCTCAGCGAATCTAATCAATATGCAAGCAATTGATCTACACACACTCTCTCTCTCTACTGGCAAGAGTAGGATTAAACCTTGAACTGTGTGGTTATGTGTCTGCACATGCACATAAGTAGGTACGTGTAAATATATTGCGTATTGTGAATCTCTTGAGTGATTGTGGCAAATTCTCTGGGTTCATGACCGTTGTCTGGGTGTCAGTGAAGAGGTCTACAAAGGGCAGACAGGAAAACGGCTCTGTGAACATTGCCCCACATCTCTGCTCACTGATAAACCAACATACCAGCAAAAAAAGTGAAATAAACAGGCACCTGATTAGCTGTTTATTGCCTTTTCCTATCTACCCAGTAAATGTTAATAGTAGCCCTTTTACAGGTGTCACCCAAAATGTTGGATGATCTCTTTGACATTAGCTCTCTAGTCATAATCTCTTTGAAGACAACTACAAATACAGCCTGGGTTCAATAGGGTTGAGCTCCTCCTTAGCCAGAGTTCAAAGGTTCAACCTCACCAAGACCTTGTTTATCTCAATTTATCGCTCTATCTCTCCCCGCCCTCTCTATATAATACGTATGTTTGTGTATATATGGATCTCTGAGGGGAAAGTGCATCTTTCCTTTAAAACCCTATCCTTCTCTTTTTCATCTCCACCTCTCTCTCTCTTTGATTGTCTGGGCACCTGCGGTCCAGCACTCGGGGGATTAGGGGTTACCACATTGTCCTTGCCCCTTCTGTCTAATCCAGCCAGAGGGCTATGTGTTTACCTTTCACACCAGCTCCAATTTATAGCCCTCTTGACCCAAGCCAGAGAAATCAACAAGGTTTGGCCTGCCTGTGCCTGATCCCTCAAGCACCCCATGGCTTGGGTTCAAAATCCAGCTGGCTGTGAGAGTGTAAGTTTAAGTTAGAAAGGTGTCTCATTTAGTAAATGTGGCCAAGCTGCACTTTGCGTTTGGAATGTGCTTTAAAAGAGGGTGGGTAAATGATGTAGCACTTAAATTATATTCATACATACAATGACTTGAATACACCACTGCTATAACGAACATGTTACCATTTAAAAGTTTGAGGGTTGATCACAATGTGTGTGAGTATGCATGTGTGTTCAGGTAAGATCAGGTAGTAAAATGGCATGTGACAATATTCCCCCAAAACTTAACGCTGTTTATCAATTAATAATTCATGACATTTGTTAATAAATATAGGCTAAACTCTTTTTGGGAAAATAATGTGTAATCACAATGATTTAAGTCAAATATGTTTGTGCTTTTTAATTGATGGTTACATTTCATGAGATGTTTTTGAATGAATACGCATATTACATTTGACACGTGTTTTAAACTAGATTTGAAGATTTTAGTTCATTTTCTTCTTTTTGAACAGTTTCATATGTCATTGTCCCTGTTAATTGAGATGGTTATTTTCAGTCATGTTCAATGTGCAGTCTGGAATTCTACAGTGATAATCGATATGTAGTAAGAACTGGTAGGCCACAACCTCTCAAAGTTCAAAACAACAAGTTTATATAATATTTGGACAGGAGTGTGAAAGTCATTCTCACAACCCCTTTTCCCCTCAAGGAGAGTGTATGCTAAGTTTCACCCTCAGCCCAAGACAAGTACCTTCTGCTCCTCTTATCAGCGAGCAGCAAAGCCAGCCACAGGGATTCTTTTTAACATAACAACACCAAGACTCATCACAGCTCCAGCCACAGGGGGTCTGCCACACTTCTTACCCTTTATGAGGTGTACTCTCCTCTGGCAGGCTGGACCACGGTCACCTGTCCCCACTGCCAGAAACTCATGTCAGGTCTCGGTTTCACTTCTGACCTGACACAAATACCTGATGTCCCTCACTTTGGTAAACTAGCCAGAGGAAAAAAATGAGGATCCGGACAAATCACTGGGTACTTCAAGCAGAGATATCTTGGCCGAATGTGTGTGAGTATGGAGCTGGAAGTGAAAGCAATTATAACTGTAAATTGAATATGTTTGCCAGGCCAGATCTGTGAGGACTCTAGGGGAGTTTTGGTTGAGAGAAAGTCTAGTCTTTTCCATGTTTTATAACACCACCAAATGCATAATGGAGGAGGGTGTAAAGATAAAAGGAATATGTAATGGAAAAGCTATATGCCTGACAATTTTTGGTTACCTTTTTCACCTCGAAAGTTGTGCTTTTTAGGAAAAATAGGAAAAGCCGACCAGTGGGATCTAAATGGTGTTTTAAATGAGAGTCTACTCAATTCCATTTTAAGACCCCATCATATCCTTAATTTTTATTTTTAAAATACCTGAATAATATAAAACACTTTTGTGATTAATAAATGTCCTTCACTGTTTATTTGTAAAACTTGTCCCACCACTTATTCAGCAAGGATGCATTCAACTGATCAAAAGTGACAGTACAAGCAATCTTTTTTGCGATTAACTTTTTATTAATTTCCAAATTATATCAAATTCAAAACTATACACATATAACATAGATACAAGAAACTTCCCCACTCACAGTTAACATAAATTACAAATATCATAAAATAACATAACAAATACATTCCAAACTTATAAACATGCATACCAAACAATCTTACACACCCCCACCCAAATTAATGTTATAAAATATTTTGCCATGTCTTGACCACCAAATCGGTATATTACAATGATTTCAGAAGGATCATGTGACATTGAAGATTGGAGTAATGACCTTTTTTTTTTTCTTTTTTTTTTCTTGATGGTTACACCACATTACATTTTTAGAGTTATTACAGTTGTACTTTTAAAAGTGTTATTAAAAAAAGTCATGACTTTATGTGAAAATAAGTTAAAAACTAGATTTGAGATTTTCTTCCATTATGGTCCCTATTATCACACCTAACAATGGGAAGTAGACTAATGTTTCCAATGTACTCCTGATCATTCTGCATTAACCTGAGATATGTTATGATTGCCTAGACATATGCCCATATTGCAAGCATTCTCCAACAATTCCTCTGGTCTGTTATCCACAGGATCATGAGATATGTTCTACTGAGATTAAACAAAGCCCCTCACTCACGTCAAGCTGAGGGAAACCAACAGACTCTGGAGCTATCAGGAGATAATCAGCACTAATAGGTACATAATGGCTAACAGTGAGGCCATATTTGTGCGGATACATCACTGCAGACCGAGCGCAGACAGCATGACCTCTCCTTTCTACCATGTAGCAGTCACATAGTCTAGGAGTGGGGAAAGATGCCAGGAACCAACCCCCCCGGCCCGTCCCCCACATCCCTCTTGCTCTCTACAGTCTGTCTGCCCGAGGCCCTCCCCTGACTGAAAGCTGGGTATTAGCCTTATGGTTTTTCTACCATTGACTCTGAAGGCGGACGCTCCTGGGACGTGGATGCTCTTTCCTTCAAGACAATGAGAGTTCTATGAAGTGAGTTCCTGGGCCTGGGTCAGGCAGGGGATATGAAAGAAGGAAGAGATGACGGCTGATTATGAGTGTTGTGGAATGGTTTGGCAGAGATTACAGGCATTGTCAGACGCAGTGAACTGCCGGAGCACAAATAAATCGTTCCGCACCTCATGTGTTTTCATTTTGCCTGATTCCAGAACAACAAACAACGCAGAAACTTGAAAGTCCATGTCAAACCATAATGGGACCCAAAAACACAAGCTACATTGTATGCAGATGATGTAAGTCCATCAAGTCGTAGCAGGCCAAGAAAACAAGAGCCACAGAGAAGTGCTGATCCCAAGTAGCAAGAATATTCCCCAAGGGGATTTGTATTTCTCTCTTTTCTTTTATTGCACAAATAAAGCATATACTTGTGCTTCACTTTGCAGACTATTCATCATGTATGTCTTTGATATTCAAAAACACATCCACTGTGATGCATAAACATTCTCACACACACAGAGCCCCGTTCTGAGGACTTAACGTGCCTTTAGTGGTGAAATCGCAGTGAATGGGTCATGGGATCATGTGTTAACACACCCACACATGCAAGTACTCGAACCTCTGCAGAGCATGCACGTCTTCTGACAGCGTTTGGCTGCTTTTAAACTCTTCACGGTCACTCCGTGTAAACAAAGCCATTTTTTGTTGGGGCCAAATGTGTTGAAGCCACCCGCTCTGAGGGGGGTCAGCTAAGGGGGGATCGAGAAAGAAATAAAGAGAAAGAGAAAGAGAGAAAGGGCTTGGAGGGGTTTTAGATCTGGGTAATTGCAGCTCAGTGGAGATTGCTTTTGATCTCTGAGGTGTCCAGTCACAGGCTGAACATGCCATGTTACAGAACACTCGCAGTTGATCAAGAGGTCAGAATCAGGTGAACAGAGAGAGAGGGAGAGAGATAGGATGGATAGTGCTAAATAGGATGCTTCTGAAAGAATAGGACTTGGAAATTTTCACATTTTTACCACGCCACATGTTTTCAGCCCAGTTTGTAGGAAGAGAGCTGAGTGTGTACTGCGCTGCAGTGCAATAACCCCAGATGGAGTTTAACCGAGTGAGCCTGCTCTGGGCTCACAGCTCTTTGAACTCAGCCTGTGCAGAACTTCAACTGGGTTAATCGTTATTAATTTTTAATGCAACATAAAAAAAATTTCCAGCACAGAGCAAAATCAAAGCCAGAGCAACACCCTTCAGCCCTCATGCCCTCTGAAATATGAAGAGGAAAAAAAAGTGATGACCATATTATGTTGCTGCATAGTTTGTGTGTAAGTGTGTGTTTGTTGACAGTGATCATAAGAGGACGGTTGTTCGTTTTCGACTGACATATCTGTCCTTTTGGTTGCTTTAAGTGAATCTTATTCGAGTCATACTATATCGTTTTTAGGGGGAATTTAAGTCTATATGATCCTATTTTTATGAGCGTTAGCAGGCAACTCACAGTAACCTATTGTGTAGTTTATCATTGTAAACTTTGTAAGGGAATAGAAAGGGACATTTTGAAATCACTTGTTCATCGTGCAGGTCAAAGAGTTTATGGATAATGCTATCGCCAATCATATCAGTTGGTGAAGTGAATAATTTCATCACAGAGAAGGGCTGAATTGCTTTGCCAGGCTGCCATGTTCTGTGCTCCGGGCGTTAGAGCTCAAACAGCATGGCTAAATACCCGGCCAAACATGTCGTTCTTCAAACAGACTCAGGTAGTAGAGCTGCTGGATCTCAGCCAGGCCTCAGAATTAAGAGTTATTGTGCTCCAGTGGCAGCACTTTGCTAGAACCTCGGTAGAGGACTCATAAGCAGGCCCACCTGGGCCCAGAGCTTGACCGCAAGCCACTGAAATAGGACCCCGATGTCCCCGGTCCTATTTTAATACCACTCTGAAACAACTTTATTTCAGTCTATAAATCATGATAGCGGCAAGTTCAGCGGTTTGATTGGCCTGAAGCTCTTCTACATCTTGTATTCCATTTTTAGTTTAGTACAGTTTCACGCTTGAGCACAATTGCCCTGAAACGCTTCTGAATGCCCCCCTCCTGTTTTACCCTTTTGCAAAGTAAACTGCACTGCAACTTGGAGCACGTTTAATTGAGGCGAATTGTCTTTGATTACTTACGGTTCTGAAAATGAGCACTTGTTTGTAGCTACAAGTCTAAGCTGATAAAATATTAAACCAGGAGGCTGAAGGAGCCACTTGTGGGGAGAAAGAGCCTGGAAACAATTTGCGATGCTACCAAATTAAAGTTATTCAGCACCAAGGGTAATTTAATTACCATTCTTTAAATGTTTGAATGACTTTGACCTCTGTGGGGCTCTGGGGTCATGCAGGTGTATTTACTTACGCTAATTTAGAATCAGTAACATGAAACAAGCCCTCAAATCAAACAGGCCTCTTCTTTCCCGTATCTTGTTTCCACGTCCTGAAATTGACTCTCAGTGTTTGGATGGAAAATTCAATTATTATTTCTTTTCATATCATTAGCCGCCGTGTTCTAATGAATAAATCTGTTCGAGTTTCTTATTAGCCCCAAGAGTAAACACTTTGGAGATGAGTTTGACAGATAGAAAAAAATAAAGAGAGAGGGAGGGGGCAGAAAACGGAGAAAGAAAGAGAAAAGAGACATGTGGTGAGCGCTGACGGCCGTGCAGGGCTCCCAGGCCAGAGTGTGAATGGAAACAGGTGTGTCGCTGATTGTGTGGTGGGTCTGTGTGATGCCTATGTGGCATGTCTACTGGCTGGGTGTTTTGGGTCAATGGAGCACATCTGGTACTAGTCACAACAGAGTGCACACGTTCCCGGGCCCTGATCCGCCCCGTGAGGCTCACATCTGGGTTAGCTCTCGGGCTGCATGGGAGATGGATGGATGGGGCTGGTGGGGATTTTGGGAGATGCTCCAGGTGCATTTGGGGGAGGGGTTAAGGGAGGGGGGGGGGTCTTTTTTTGACGGACGTGTCTAGTCTGCCCCCAAGGGTTGCCCCGTGCCGGGTGAGCGACTTCTTCTCCCATCATGCCAGGGCTGGGATGCAGCTGGTGGGAGCACTGACGGCTCTCATTCTCCTTTCGTTTCTATGCAGCATTTTTCTTGCGGGACAAACATCTTATAGCAAAAATAGTGATACCATTATACCTAATATGATATATTTTCAGTTTCAGCCAAACTGGCATATCAGTTTTGTTTTAATATTTATTTCTGTGAGTTTCCTTGAAAAAAAATTTTTTATTTGAAAACATGCTTTTGTAAACATCAAGCAATCTGGCCTTCTAATGGTGTGTTCATATATACCCATCTTCTGTGTATTTCATGGGCAAAACCCAGCAAGTTTCAAAAGGAGTGCATGCAATTTGGAACTTCCCTTGAAGGACAAAACATTTACCCATGCAGACTTATTAAAGTTATTAATGCAGATTTACCACATTGACCAACAAAAAGCCGCTTGGTCCATTGTCTATTGTCAATGGTGTCATGATATATTAAGCACAGCTCACACAGAAGGGTTTTTCCAATCAAGCAGTTAGCTGTTAGTCAACGCAGCAAATGCGGCAAATTCCACTAACTTGAACCCTTTGCAAAATATGCTTAGAGAAATCTTCAGCCCAGTCACAAGGATTCCTACTGAAACAACTGGATTTTGCCCACAAAATTTTGCCCAATAAACAGTAAATGTGATCGCCATTTGCTGACACAACACATCCCTTAAGTTCTATAAAATCATGCTTCTACTCAGTTGCAAATAGAAAAATGCAAATAGATGTTAAATGGGAAACAATGAAGTTAGCACACATACTTGTATGGTACTTGTATGACCACTGTGTTCATCAGGCCATTCAAACTTGCTGACCTTTAACCCTGTTCTAACTAATCTGTCTTTTAAACCCGTTGTGTGCATGTATGTAATCCTTATGGTTAATTACATGATGTGACTGACCACACACTCACTATAAATAATCCTTCGTGTACAACAACTGGTTGTGTATTTGAGCCTTTTATATGAGCCGTCAGGTTTTTTTTTAATGTCAGGTTTTGCCTACATTCTAGGGACTAGCCAATGATTCCAATGATGAAAACAGCCCAGTACATATAATAAATAATGTCTTAAAGAATTTTTTTTTAACAAAAAGCCAAGGTTTCTGTAACAGTTGGGTTTAGAAATTAGGTTTTGGAAATAATACCAGCTCAGTATTTAAAAAAAACAAAACAAAACAAAAACACTAGAAGTCAATGGAAATCTCATGATAGAAAAACAAAGGTGTGTGTGTGTGTGTGTGTGTGTGTGTGTGTGTGTGTGTGTGTGTGTGTGTGTGTGCGTGCGTGCGTGCGTGCGTGCGTGCGTGTGGTTTGACTATGTTTGTGAGGGCCACATTTCTAAAGCAATATAAAGAAAACAGACTTGCCAAGACATTTAAAGTGTTCCTCGCCATTTTAAGGCTCATAAAGGCTCGTGTTTTTATTTTATTTTTTTTAAATACATGCTTTAAATGTCAACAAGTTTCTGTAAGGGTTAGATTTACAGGTAGGGAACAATTATTACTTTTTTGTATGTGTATCAGAGGTCCTCCAATCTTCCAAATCTTCCAAAATGTCAGTATTATAGCACTCCCTTGACTAATATTTTGGTCTGCCCAATTTTAAATGTGACAAGACGATTTTGGACACTCTACTTGTTTTATAAGATGGACCTAGAAAAACTCAAAAGTAGTTGTTGAGATATGTGAACAAAATTGTTTAGACTTTTTTTAATTGTATCAATTGTTTGTATTCATTGGATGTTGAGACTGATTGCCATGAAATAACTTGTGGCACTGATTTGACAATAAACATAAATACTACAAGAACAACCCTTGTGTGTATTTTCTAAGGTGTGTGTTGTTTATTTGTTTTATGTGGTCTGTTCATTGTTGAAATTTTAGTATGTGCCATTTATTCTAAATGGACAGTAGATGGAATTACAAAAAAAAGTTTTTCGCTGATTTTACTTTTTCCCCTTTGTTTTCTATTCCATACTCTATTAATCTCAGTAGTGCAATAGGATGTTTTATTCCCTAAGCATTGACACATCACTCATATATCACCTACTTCTAAATTTCTGCACTGAAAAACTCTGAATGCTGTTGAGTAAGGGCTGTTTTTCAATAGCCAAAATGCCCTGCACGCAAGTGCAGAAACTGAGAATCAGCCAATCAGAAATATGTCTGTGGGGAGTGCGGTTATGGCTAAGGGTCTTTGAGAACTCTTTCCTACTCTCTCTGGAATGACATTAGTTTAGCTCATAAGTGAAGTTGCTGAGGCACCTTATTTATGCATGTTCTGCTTTCAGCAGCCGACACAAATCCAAAGCATGAGTGAGCAACCCTCTCCGTTTACAAAGGAAGCCAAACAAATTACCACACGTGTTATGGTGACAATTACAAAGTGCTACAGAAAGTTCAGTCATTTCCTTCTCTGTCTCCCTCCCTCATTCTGTTTTGCTTTCTCCCTCTCTCATTACCTCATCTTGTACTTTGATTGTGTAAGGAATGTAAATGAGAGCTTTGACTCTGCCAAATGTAACATTGCGAGCACTGTTGCACAAAACACTGCCATCTATCCAATTAAGATGATGAACACAATCACAAGTAGTGAAGGGAATAGCTTATGAAAATGCACACAGTCTACTAATACTCTAATGAGAGTTTATTAGTTGCAAAGTTACTAGTTAGTAGAATGTCTAAAAGTCCCTAAAAAAATGGTTAACAATATCAGTTACTGTTTAGTGATGTGTTATGTTGGAGATTTGGAGGTTACCTCTGTGACGAAGAGTAGATCATGGTTGAGGATGGGTCATATAGAATACTAAGATGTATATTGCCTTATTGGAAACGCAATAATAATTGTGTACATTCCAGAGAAGTAAGAGGTTTTTTTTGCTAGTTCATTCAACACATGTAGGTGTACTGATGCTAACTGTTTAACTAAGATAAGTTTTACATAAATTGGATATGTTTAGCTAGAGTTATTTAATATTAAGAAATAATAAAGAGGCTTTTTTATGAACTCAATGTAAATAAGTTCACAGAACTCAAATAATTGGCTTTTAAACTTAATTGGTTTAAGGCAATGTTTTTTTTTTTTTTTTTCCCAACTGCTCTTCATCACCCACACTGTAAAGAAGAAAAAAAAAGAAAGTTGCTGCCTTAAATTTTTAAGTACAATCAACTTGGCTGTATAAGTAATTTAAACTTAAATGATATTAATCTGACTTAAAAAAAAGTGTTGTTTAAAATTGCTTAACTTATTTTGATGAGTTAAAATAAAAACATACGTTGTCATGACTTGAAGTGTTCGTTCAGATGCATACTTTCCCAGCAAGCACTTTTGCATTTAAAAGACGTCTAATAGCCATCCAAACGCAACCCTGATGTCTAAGCTAAAAAAAAAAGGCTAAATTTGGGCTGTCAGTTAAAATTTTATAGACATCTAACCATAGCCTAAGAGTAGACTAGTCACCAACGCATAACATGTCAAAGAAATTAAACCAAACACCTTGTAATCACTGTTGACTTTGCTCAGATGACGGAAGTTATTTTGGCAAAAACTTTTGGCTAGAAGTGGGTTACTCATAGCCGGACTATATCGGGTCTATCGTTAACCTAGACGTCTATTCCTTGCTGGGTTAGAATCTCAAGCAGTATCTCACTCAGAAATAATCGCCTACTATACATTCTATTTTGGCATACTAGTAGAGAAAACATATTTGGATGTGGGGATTAACTGTAGTCAGTTATTTTAATTAAAAATATGTGTGGCTTTCACCTGACCTGCTTTGAATAAATGTTTTATTTGCTCTATTCAATTTAAAAATATCAGCATGAAATAACGACATGCTTGTTTATAAGACTCGAAAATCTGATCCTAGGACACACAACATATTGGCTTAGACAAAAATCAGTATTTTAAAATGGATAGTCAAAATCTTGACCCTGAGTCCTTGAAGTGGTATTAAACTGGTCATCAACATATTTGTTTATAGAGCAATGCACAGAAATGTACATGGAATAGGTCTATTTAGTAGCCTATATCAATGTTTATCCAGTCACATGTTAAATAAAATGCCATTGTAGCCATTCATGTAGAAATGAAAGTCACTTGCACCATGCTTTTGACTCATTCCATTGTTTGTGGATCCAGAATTTTGACATCTGAATTTTCGACATCTGTTTCACATGACATTTTGGCTTTTCAGATGTAGGGTTCCTGCGGACATGAGCTCTCGACCTAATTGTGTTTTCAAATATAGCTCGGTAGTCTGGTTGGGGGGTTTTAAATACAAGCACAATCAGAAAACTGATTAAACTCAAATACAATCCTTTATATTAGATTCATTATATGAATTATTAAGGGCAGAACAAAAATGTTCATGACCGTTTGGTGGAGAAGCCAAAAGCACTAGAATTCTAGTGGATTATTAAACATTTAGATGCAGGGGTTAACTGTAGTCAGATGTTTCCTTTATATTAATGTTTTGCATGTTCACATGTTTGTCAGTGAGAGTGTATGCTGATAAGTGTCACAGCTCTCTCTGACTTCAGTAGCTAGGTCAGCACACAGTGTTGCACTAAGACCATCATGGTGTGGGTCAAACCTCAGCAGATTAATCCCGCTGTTCTAAGCGTTCAAAGCGCAGCACCCAGCCATGAATATTTGCCAAAAAAGAAGGTCATTGGTCTAATCTAGACGGCACTATTTTCATTGGCCACCAGGGTTCAGTGAGCGAGACCTGGATGTGAACTTTTGAACCCTCTGCACAATAGCAGTAATACCACTTCACGTTAATGCCGTTCAGTGTTACCTTTAAGCCTCCAGTAAGCAGGATTTAAAAAATAATGTCCTTACATAGACTGTTTATCCAAGATACCCTATATCCCTCCACCCCACACTAACACACACAGTCATGCCCATTCAGATACACACACAAATTACAGCACACATACATTGACCCATACACACTTGCAGCCCAGCTAATAGGGTAGTTTGAAATACTGCCAGGATAAGCATACACCCGCTTTACCCTTGGTTGACTTTAATGGGGTTAAAAATATTTTCCCTTCACCAGTGTACACATTAATCATGTGTCCGGCGGATTTGGACAATTGGGGGAGACGGGGCCTGAGCAAAAAGTCCAACTAATTGGGCCTACCCCAGCGTTTCCTTGGGTCACCTTGGGTTAGCCGTCCTATGATTTCCAGGTCAGGTGTTTGGGGGTATGTGTGTGTTTGGGTATGCGCCCTGTGGCCGTGTGTGAGTGTGTTTGTCTTACTACTTTATGGTAATCAGCAATGAAAGTGTATTTCAGCATGTTCTAGGACATAGGGAAACCCACCGTGTGAACAGTCCAGCAAGCTTGTACAACAGCTGTTTGCCGCTGGCCCATTTACAGCTGTTGGCACAGGACTCAATCACAGCATATGCAGCATATATACCGTTCAAAAGTTTTAGATCATTACGATTTTTAAAATGTTTTTAATGTTTGTAATGTTTTAATGTTCTTTTGCTCGCCAGGCTACATTTATTTGATCCAAGATACAGCAAAAAACAGTAGTATTTTTGAAATATTTTTACAATTTAAAATACCTGTTTTCTATTTGAATATATTTTAAAATGCAATTTACTCATGTGATGGCAAAACTGAATTTTCAGCAGTCACAGCCTCCAGTCACTCCCATCCTTCAGAAATCATTATTGTTTGCTGATTTGCTGCTTGAAACATTTATTATTATTATTATTATTATTATTATTATTATTATTATTATTATTATTTATTTTTATTATTATTTATTTATTTATTTATTTATTTTTAATTTTAGGATTCTTTGATGAATATAAAGTTTGATAGAACAGCATTTATCAGAAAGCTTTTGTAGCTTTTTGTAACATACACTGTTGATCAGTGATCATGTCAGTAAGATCTTTTTAAAAACAAATTAAAGAAATTAATACTTTTATTCAGCAAGGATGCATCAAAAGTAAAGACATTTGTGATGTTACAGAAGCTTTCAATTCCAGATAAATGCTGTTCTTTTCAACTTTATATTAATTATTTCTATTCAGAGTAATAATGCTGAAAATTCAGATTTGCCAACACAGGAATAAATTGCATTTTAAAACATATTCAAATAGAAAACAGTTATTTAAAAAAAATAAAAGATTAACACGTTAACGCATGTGATTATTTCTTTCAGTTTAACACGTTTAAAATATTTAACATTTAACGCAACATTCTTTGGTTGCGCTACAGTATATGATCATGCTACCATTCCTTCAAGTGCTATTAAAATTTCAAGATGTAAAATAAGAACTCCCGTTTTGTTGAGTATCCTCATAAGCACAGTCTTAAATTAGTTAAAAAGTGTCAAATGAACTCAAAGAGTTGTGAGGAAATAGTATGTGTGTTAGATCCGGGTCATGTCCCTCAGGTCTTAAAGTGACAGCAGCCTAATAAACCTACTGCTGTCTGTGATTAATGTTATGAATATGTGTATCTTTAATAAGGATTAATCTATATTTAATTTGTAATTTATGCAGTGAAGATGTGTTTGATAAATGTATTATATTTCTGCATATTTCCTACCTGAATTTTTTTAAAGCACTGTTTACAAGGTTACGTGGGTCATCTAATCGTCACTCTTAGCAGTGTGGCCAGCGTCGTATGTTCGCTAACAGTATATCGCTGCTTATGTATTTCCAACCCAATCTCACGGCAATTCGTATGTATTTTACATGGTGGCTAATTCGTATGATTTCGTACGAATGACCTAACCTCAAACCCCGCCCCTAGACCTACATATCACTGCGGTTTAGACGAATCGTTTGACAATTAACCACCTCGTACAAATACGCTCAAATTGGTTGTGAGATAGCGTTGGTATTTCAAACTTTGTTTTACCCCTAGCTCCAAACTAAAAAGAACTTTGCAGAGCATATCGGGGCCTTTATTGAACCCTGATTACAAAGATTTTATGTGAAGATTGTTTTAAGTTCACTTAAATTAAATGTTATATTTTTAAAGCTTATTAAATGTTAAAGTTGACAGCTTTCAATTATACTGTAATATTAAATGGCTATAATTATTGGCTAAAATTGAGGAGGAAAATGTATGTAATAGAGACATCGGTACTGGTCTCAGTGATACTGGCTTTCATTCAGAGTGCTTAGTAAAAAGATGTTATTAAACAATTATTTAAAACATATATACTGTCTTTATGTTGTTTCCACATTATTTTGGAGATTCATTCATTCATTCATTTATGTTATTGTATTACATTTACACACATGAATTAAAAGCGAGCTAATTCTCCATAACCTGGGAATGTAGTTTTTGGATTAAAATGTTCAACACTCCTTTTAATGTGGTTGTTAAACAATGCCTGTCCATTTTTCTTCCAAACTCAACACAGACTTGTATTAATGTTATTTCCACACAGATTGCTTCATCTCAACAGTTAATGAGAGCTAAAGTAATGTGAAATAAAACTGGACGAATATCCAAACCACTTGAATAGCTATAATTTCTTAGCATTAAATAATCTTTGTATCTGGCTGTAGTGTATATTTAAATTAAATAATTTATGTTTGAAGTATTTTACTTTATTTAAAACAAACATAGCAAAACTACCTTGTGTGTATTTCCTCTGCAGACAAATATTGTTAAACTATAGGTTCCAAATGTATTCCTTTGCTTAAAAATATGTTAGGGTCAATGGAAAGCATATCAGGTGGCACTGGGGAGCAAAGTACTGTCAAAGAGATGCTCTGTTGTTTTCCCCTCAAGCTCTGGAGAGAATTCCTGCTTTCATGTGTGTTTAGCTCCAGGCATCTTTGTTTAGATATGGGCACTGCTGATGCCATTGCAACTAGAAGTAGCCAGGGGTCAACTGCTCTGTTTTCAAACTTGTGTGATAGCTTTCACTCTTTCCTTGTTGCTTTTGAGCTTTACCACCTGCGCCCATAACGGGAAACATACTGTAGGTCTTAACTCCCTAATGCAAGCCTCCTGTTATTCTTTTACGTATGATGCATTGTCAAGATGACAGGTATCACTGGAATTGACAAGATTATGTTGGTTTGTCCAAATAATTTTTTGGTTTTTGGTTGGTCTCAGTTTTCTGTTCTTTTTATCTACTCATTGTTTCCCACCCCTAATCTGTTTGTTTGGACACAAGAGCAAAATGTCTCCTTGAGTTTTGTTCGATGCTGCATCCTGACAGTTGATCGAAGAACTCTGGGACTGACATCTGTCAGTAAGATGGATGGATAACTCCTCGCCTGTAGGCAGGTTTTCATGACTCCTCATTTCTTATCAAGTTTTAGGTGATGGACTGAACTATGTGCATTGTGAAGTTTGGTTTGTGTCGAAGGTTGATAAAGAAAAATTCCCTGAGGCTGGAAATAAGATCAGGTTTACCGCAGCTGTCTCTCATACCAACTGCGGTCAGAGGTCACCGAGCAACATATAAAGATTCTTTTGTAATTGCCAGAGAAACCAAAACAAGGTTAAGAAAGCGAGCTATTTGTTTCCACTTATTGGCTATAGCATGGCAATGAGTGATGTATTCAAAGCCCCGCTGACCTTGTCAAATGAAAATTAAACAGAGCTGGTTTGGAACAAACATTTCTTTTTTGAAAATCTTGTGGAGGAAGGTAACAAAAAATACAGAATTTAGACTTTTCACTACATGCACAACTATTCAAGGTGTACAAATATTTGTTCAAATATACAACCTTGGTGAGCATAAGAGACTTCTTTCAAAAACATTCTACCAACACCAAACTTTGTCCAATATAGCCTCATATGAGTTGCCTTGCCATGCAACAACAATCTTAATGTTGATTGTGAAGAATTCAGAACGTTGTAAATCCCAACTATGAAACTGTAATGCTGAACCCTGTTACTGAGTGGTTTATGCTAACTCTAGCTCAGAATTAGCGAATCATTGTGTTGCCGGCAGCCATAACAATTAAAAAATAAATATGCATTCAGAAGAGATAAATATGGAGATCAGCAAATTGGCAGGGGATATGTTTGCCTTGCCAAAGCGTCCCATCTTGGTGATATCTCTAGATGTGTTTATTAAATAGAGCGAATTGTAGGTAGTCCTTATGAAAGTTTTGTTAGTGACTCATTTTCATTATTTGAAAAATCTCACTTATTAGCTAATCTCACCTATCTGTCACCTATTAGTGCTAGATACTAGCTCTCGCTGCTTGAGTAATGCTCTTTTATCTACCAATGCTATTAGTACTATTAATAATAGTAAATAAAATCCTTTACATGTCCCAACGAACGTCAAGGAATGTTTTCAGCCTTGAATTTTCAATTTTGTGATGCCTTACGATAGAGTAATAAAGATATCAAATCAGTCTTAATTTCCCTCATCTACCATCATTTTTCAAATCATAATTGCCAATAGATGACACTGTGACTGGATCAAGATCAACTTTTTGTTTCGATTTCAAAATGATTTATGTAACTTCTTCATCATCCTCTTACTCTTTGTGAGAGTCTGCCCATGGTAAGGAGTGTGGTTAGAAGTTTTGAATGTTTTGACATATTAATAGCTTCTGTCTTACTATGGAAGCTGTGAACCATGAAGCGCAGATGACTAAACCCGCCAGGAGGCTTTGTATGGAAGACTCCTTTCCCTTGTGCTGTGCTGGTGGACTTCCTGGGTAGTTTTGATGCTGTATAGCCTGGGGAAAAGCGACGGGTGTTTGTGATTCTTGATGAACAACTACATTTATGATTTATGACTTTTTCAGTGAATGATTCAAATGGCAGATTTATTGTGTGGAGCTGTAGAACCTATACGAACAGTCAAAGATGTTGTTCATTACCAACTTCGGTCCTAATGGAGACTTGTGGGGGGTTGTTGTTTTTTTATAGTGAGAAAAAAACACATCAGCAAGAGTTTCTAGCTCACTTTTCAGTGAGCATGTTCATAATGTTGCGTATCAATAAATAATCTCGTTGGTCAGCCTTTTCTCTTGGTCCTGGTGGCATTGTCTCACCAGGGTTACATTAACCCCCCTCACTGCACTGTCAAACAAGCCCTGAGCCTAATATAGAAACTGATTAAGACATCAAAAGCACATCAAGCCCAGGCTGCCTGATCAGGACTCTTCAGTTCCTGTGTTGGAAACGCCTGCTCCATCCCCACAGTGAGGGCTTTATGACTCCCAGCAGCAGCTCTGTAACCGCGCAGTGCTAGAATCTCCACCCCGATCGAAAGGCTCCCTGGGGCCCTTCGCGTGTGCACACAAGGAGCTAGTGATGAGTCAGTGTTGTGCCATGGAAAGTGCTGTACAGACGCTCGCAGTAGTGTAGCTCTGGGCCTTTTCTTTTACCCCATTGTCTTATCAGCCCAGTACCCAGCGCTTTCCTGCACTGCTCTGCGCCTCCCCACAGGGCTTGGTGGAAGAGAACGCAAGCACATATGCCAAACTTTGCCTCTCTGAAAAGTTTTCTGAGCTTTGCATCAGTGTAATGTAAGGATACTAGAGATGCAGAGATACAGGCGGGCATATTCATTATTCATGTAAAGATAGAGAACTAAGTGATACAGTCAGATACAGTATAAACCTGTGCACTATACAGATTAGTGTTTGAAAGCGGCTTATGAAGAGATTGTTGATGCTTTTTTTAAATATTACCAATGTTTTTCAGTTTTTTCTTTAAGAATTGTATAATTTATTTGGATTGAAATTGCATTGGGATGATTTATCACTCGTTTCTATCTGATTACAGTGATTGCAATGTAACATTTAGGTTATCATTTCTGCAAACCATAAAGCAAGAGATTATTTTAATCTCTCTGCCTATAGCTTTCATAAAGTCTCTTTTATAGGCTATTTGATCAAAAATGAGCTACCATTTGAATTCATCAAAGACTAATTCTGGCATAATTTCACAAATAAATACAAAAGAACAAACAGCTTTTGAACATTTCAACATTTTCCCCGCTGCTGTTTTCATTTGCTATGGAAATCTATGAACACAGACTTTGTTTTATTTAATTGTTTCATCAAGCTTAAGGCTTTTACAGAAATCCTTCAGGATATGAAGGCTTTGTTTTGTTTTGTTTTGTTTTTCTTTGTAGATGTAAAGCAGATAAAATGTATGGAGCCTTGAGCAGGGATGTTGCCAGTGTTCATTGAAACATGGATGTGGACAGTGACTTGTTTAGTGCATGATACCTGTTAACAGGATTGGATAGTGTATTATAATGAGAGCAGAAGAGAGAGAGAGAGAGAGAGAGAGAGAGAGAGAGAGAGAGAGAGAGAGAGAGAGAGAGAGAGAGAGAGAGAGAGAGAGAGAGAGAGAGAGAGAGAGAGAGAGAGAGAGAGAGCATTCACCCTGTCAAGGGGGCACAGCCCCAGTCAAGCCCTGCGGGCACAATCATTTGAGCTGGCAAATCTCTCTCTCTCTCTCTCTCTCTCTCTCTCTCTCTCTCTCTCTCTCTCTCTCTCTCTCTCTCTCTCTCTCTCTCTCTCTCTCTCTCTCTCTACCTGTGGGGCAGCAGCAGTGCTGTCAGCTTGAGGCTTCTAATTGAGTTCTCATTGCCTCATCATTATCCCTCCCTCCATCCCCCCATCCTCTTTTTCTTATTTCAGATAGTAAGCACTTTCTCCATATTAAGATGTGAAATTAATTTTGACAGGAGGGCTGAAAATAGAGTGGAACTCGTAGTGTATTCTGCTTGGTTTTCTCTTCTTCTTTCTTCACTTTTTCTCTTCTTTCTTTTTCAGTCTTTCTAGAATCTGCTTGTCTTGTTTTGCTGAGGGTAGAAAACCTCTGTATGGTTTGGTCTGGCCCACTCTCAGTAATATTGTCATTAAATGTGTGTATGTGTGTGTGTGTGTGTCAGAGAGAGCAACAGACTGCCAGCTCAGCCAAACATATTCAACCACTCATGAAATCTTTGTGAATCAACTCCTAATGTAACCTAATGCCGTAACAGGGGGTTAGAGCAACCAAGGAATGAATGCAGATATGTATTCAAGCCTGACAGGAGGGCTAAATACAAGTGAGAGTGAGAGTTCTTTATGTCTGGACATATTGCAAATGCTTGTTTCGGATATAATTATGGTGTCCTGGCATGTTTGCATGACTGAATTCAGCCCATGTGTGCTTTATTTGGAGAAGCCATAACAGTTTGCTAACGCAAACAAACTGCGCTGACCTGAACGCACAATCTTTTAGATTATAATTGGGTGAACATCACTATTACTTTTCCTATTGCTTTTCTAAAACCCATCACTGAGTATTAAACTATTAAAACGGTTACTTTTCTAAATGGCAGACTTTCTATTTTCACTAGGCCAATTATAAAATATCATATAGACTTACACTCACCTAAAGGATTATTAGGAACACCTGTTCAATTTCTCATTAATACAATTATCTAATCAACCAATCACATGACAGTTGCTTCAATGCATTTAGGGGTGTGGTCCTGGTCAAGACAATCTCCTGAACTCCAAACTGAATGTCAGAATGGGAAAGAAAGGTGATTTAAGCAATTTTGAGCGTGGCATGGTTGTTGGTGCCAGACGGGCCGGTCTGAGTATTTCACCATCTGCTCAGTTACTGGGATTTTCATGCACAACCATTTCTAGGGTTTACAAAGAATGGTGTGAAAAGGGAAAAACATCCAGTATGTGGCAGTCCTGTGGGCGAAAATGCCTTGTTGATGCTAGAGGTCAGAGGAGAATGGGCCGACTGATTCAAGCTGATAGAAGAGCAACTTTGACTGAAATAACCACTCGTTGCAACCGAGGTATGCAGCAAAGCATTTGTGAAGCCACAACACGCACAACCTTGAGGTGGATGGGCTACAACAGCAGAAGATCCCACCGGGTACAACTCATTTCCACTATAAATAGGAAAAAGAGGCTACAATTTGCACTAGCTCACCAAAATTGGACAGTTGAAGACTGGAAAAATGTTGCCTGGTCTGATGAGTCTCGATTTCTGTTGAGACATTCAGATGGTAGAGTCAGAATTTGTCGTAAACAGAATGAGAACATGGATCCATCATGCCTTGTTACCACTGTGCAGGCTGGTGGTGGTGGTGTAATGGTGTGGGGGATGTTTTCTTGGCACACTTTAGGCCCCTTAGTGCCAATTGGGCATCGTTTAAATGCCACGGCCTACCTGAGCATTGTTCCTGACCATGTCCATCCCTTTATGACCACCATGTACCCATCCTCTGACTTCCAGCAGGATAATGCACCATGTCACAAAGCTCGAATCATTTCAAATTGGTTTCTTGAACATGACAATGAGTTCACTGTACTAAAATGGCCCCCATAGTCACCAGATCTCAACCCAATAGAGCATCTTTGGGATGTGGTTGAACGGAAGCTTCGTGCCCTGGATGTGCATCCCACAAATCTCCATCAACTGCAAGATGCTATCCTATCAATATGGACCAACATTTCTAAAGAATGTTTTCAGCACCTTGTTGAATCAATGCCACGTAGAATTAAGGCATATCTGAAAGCTAAAGGGGGTCAAACACAGTATTAGTATGGTGTTCATAATAATCCTTTAATATATATATATATATATATATATATATATATATATATATATATATATATATATATATATATATATATATATATATATATATATATATATATATATATATATATATATATATATATATGTATATATAGATCAGGCATTACATTATGACCTAATATTGTGTTGGTCCCCCTTTTGCTGCCAAAACAGCCCTGACCCGTTGAGGCATGGACTCCGCTAGACCCCTGAATTCCATTATGGAATTTGGAGGCCAAGTCAACACCTCAAACTCGATGTTGTGCTCCTCAAACAATTCCTGAACCATTTTTGCTTTGTGTCATGAAAAAGGTGTACATGATCTGCAACAATGCTTAGGTAGGTGGTACATGTCAAAGTAAGGACCCAAGGTTTCACAGCAGAACATTGCCCAAAGCATCACACTGCCTCTGCTGGCTTGCCTTCTTCCCATAGTGCATCCTGGTGCCATGTGTTCCCCAGGTAAGCGACACACACGCACCCAATCATCCACGTGGTGTAAAAGAAAACGTGATTCATCTGACCAGGCTGTCCAGGTCCAGTTCTGATGCTCACATGCCCACAGTTGCCACTTTCGGAGTTTCACCACTGTTCCTTCCTTGGACCACTTTTGATAGATACTGACCACTGCAGACCAGGAACACCCCACAAGAGCTGCAGATTTGGAGACTCTCTGACCCAGTCGTCCAGCCATCACAGTTTGGCCCTTGTCAAACTCACTTCAATCCTTACGCTTGCCCATTTTCCTGTTTCTAACACATCAGCTTTGAGGACAAAAAGTTCACTTGCTCCCTAATATATCCCACCCACTAACAGGTGCCGTGATGAAGAGATAATCAGTGTTATTCACTTCATCTGTCATAATGTTATGGCCGATTGGTGTATATATCTGCATTGACCCGGTTTCATCCACCCATTTGTTTGTCATTGAAACCCACCCCAGTGCGACCGCGGTCAGGTTTAAATGCCTTCATGTGACTCCTTAATAACCTAGGGCTCCTAACAAATGGCATACAACATGATATAAATCAATTTTCTTTATCAGACCTCTCTGATAAGCAGATAATCTACCAATGCAAAGGAAACAGTAAGAGATGATTGTGATCTGTAGTCTAGTCTAGACTATAGACTGTGATGCTGATGATGCACTGAAATGACACGGATGGAAAAAAAGTATCAAACAACAGGCTGTATTTGACCAAAGTGAGTCAATGTGGGTCAGTCTCGTAGTCGACCTCTGGCATAATACATTTGCTACTAAACAGAGACAGAGTTATCAACTATAATTAGTACAGTAATAAGATGAGATCAGCCGTGGCCAGTGGCAGTTTTAGTATGGCAGATGCTCACACAGGTCAGAGAGGGATAATAGTGTGATGTCAATGAGGCTGGAGTAAAAGTAGAATGTGATTATTAGGGTACAGGAGCTGAAGGCATCCGTATGCTGAAAATATTGCATGTGTGTGTGTGGCAAGTTTGTCTATGTGTGTGAACAAGAGAGAAAAGGAGAAGAAAAAGACAGAATAAATTACAAGCGAGGGTGGTGTGAGGTGGATAATTGCTGCTGACAGTCCAGCATGTTCATTTAAAACTGAGCCCAAGACATCAAGATACAGATGTGTAGAAAACAAGATGTAATCATTGAAGTGATGTGGCAATATAGACACCCTGTTTGTCAGCACAATCACTCACTTTTCATGTTTACAAGAATAGTTGTAAAGCAAAAAAAAAAAGAAAATTATTTCATCATTTACTCATATCATTCCAAACCTGCATAACTTCTGTGGAACACAACAGCAGAAATGTTGAAGAATATACAGCCTGCTCTTTTCCATATAATGAAAGTGAATGAGGACTTAAACATTTGTAAAAACCCAATCTCCACTTTCTCATTTATTTCATATGTAGTGTCCTTTTGTGTGCATTCTTTGATGGCATCATAATGATATATTAATACATCTTTGTTTGCATGTTACAGTATGTGTGTGTGCGTCCATGCTTCACTTGCTAATTCCAGTTCTTGAGGGCGCCCGGCTCGCATGTAAGATTGAGTTTGCCCATTGGCTTCTGTGCATTACTGTACAGATGGCATTCGCTCGCCCCTGCCCATATTGCCCACAAACCACTTGACATTTTAATCGACATTTCCTTCAGAGCTCCCACATTAAAGGCCATGACATTTCATTTGCACATGATGTTGATTAGAACATGGTTACATACTTCAAAATAGGGACAGAACCAAACCTGAGAAAAATGAATGGAACCAAAGAACCTCTACGTGTCTGTGCAAGCCTTACAAGAATATATGCAGAATATCATATAGAATACACCACCAAGAATATATATGCTATTGTATAGGATATGTTAAATACACTATTTTGCTAATTTTGCCCTGTTTCTACTATATTGCATCAGATCCAGTTTGGATTCAGTCTTTGCGATGATTTCAGTCGATACTGACAATTGTGAAGATTTCAGATGATGCCAGCTTTGTATCGACATACAAAACTATCAAAAATTATCCTTATATTGTTAGATTATCCTTATAGTGTAATCTCGAGCACAAGTTGTAATTGCTGCCCAACATGTTCGTTGTGTCTGCTTAACTGAATACATGACGTTAACGAAGCGCATAATATATTTTAGCTGTGTATTACTTCCATACACAAAAATGGTGGGTTGTTTCAACCAAAATTTGTGTCAAATATGGACAAAACCACCTGTTGGGTTACATTTTTGAATTACATTTTCAACCAAACTGTTGGGTTGATCCAAATTTGACCCAAATTTGGGTTGAAACAACCCAGAATTTTTTAGAGTGTATGGACATTACTTTGACACACTCACCTCTGACTGTTAACAGAAAATGTCCTAAATTGTAACACTAAAACAAACATTTTCTGTAAAGCTGCTTTTAAAGTAAAGTACTGTGAAAAGTGATATACAAATAAACTTTGAGTCAAACATTAAAAAAATAAAGCACATTGCACATTGACAAAATGTATAACCATCCCCTGGAGCAATAAGTCTTCTGGAGCAATAAGTCTTCATATTCTTAATAATAATATGTATTAATTATTTGTATAGATATGTATTAACTATATAAAATGTATTCTATTCTTTTTTTTTTCATCCCATCACATGTAAAAATGCATTTTCTTCCAAGTGGATGTTTAGTATGGGTTCTGTTCAACAGTGAAAGTTTGACGTGAACTTTTCAGTGAAATCCAGAGCATATCTGACATTTCTGCATGTAACATTGGACAAGGCTGACCACCATCTGGAAGAATGTGAGTGAAGAGGCTTCATCTTCATCATGTCACCTGGCTTTGGTAGCCCCAGCTGTGAATCAGTCTTTTCCTCAGGCTGTGTCCTACCTGCCATATCTTATATCTCCTACCCCTCATGTTCTGTGCCCTGGAGGAACCAGGTCTGGTGTCGACTCTGCACAAACTAAACGTCCACATACTGTCAACTCAGCTGATCTGGTGTCAGTGCTGAAATTGCAATTGACATGCTATTGTTCGCCATTAAGACATCTAAACATCTTTGAATAAAAAGTTAATGCAGATAAAAGTTTGCAAGCCATTAGCTGTAACATGCAGAGTTATGCATAAATTCAATGAATATTACATGGAGCTTTTATCTCATAGATAACTCCAGGTGATAGACACTGTCCTATTTTTACTTTATAATACTTCCCCGTGAACTTTGCTTCGACTATTGTTCATGATGTCTCAGTTGCCTTGCAGGAAAACGCATTGGAACTCAGCCAAGCATACAGTCCACTGAAATAAACCAATCACAGTATACATTAAACATAGTCTTTCAGCTTAAGCTAACATAGTAACCTAATTAAAAATAGATTTATATCATATCCATTGACCGCTTGGATTTAAGAGAGGTGAAGAGGTTAATCATAGCCTGTGAGAAATAGACTGTAATTGATAGCGATTCATTAATTAGTTCAGTTTTAGTCAAAGTTATCTGTGTCAATAAAAATATAGTGCACACATGTATGTAGGATTGACAGTAAAGACACTTTTTTTTTTAAATGTCTCATCTGTATGTAACCTTGAAATTTTTTTTTTTTTTTGATTGATTGACACCTTATGTTCCATTTTGCTATTCAGCTTTAGTTGGGTGGATATTTTAATTTAGTGGAATTTTTTGGCCTGTATTCTTTTGTATCATTTCGTTGTTATTTTACTTTTATTGATGCGTATTAGACACTTGTCACATTACTGTAAAATTTGATAAAATGGAACAAAAACGGAATGAAATGACATAATTAAGAGTGAAAATATTAGGACACTTGAATCTCTTGACTAAAAACATTCAGAATCTACACAACTACATTGCAAAAAAATATATGATAAATTTGTTATGACAACATGTGTTTTTTACATTGCTTTAACTCATCAAAATAAGCATTTTTTTTTATAATATACTATAACATACAAACTTTTTTTATATAAATTATTCAAGATTCAGCAAAACATTTTAAGTCAGTTTAATGTAATTTAAGTTTAAACATCTTAAACATCCAAGTTGATTGTACTTAAACAATTAAATGCAGCATTTTTTACAGTGTAATGCTAATGTTGATGCCCAGTACGCCAGTAAGGTTAATACTAGTGTCAAAAATGTCAATAAGAAAAAGCAGAAGCATAAATATGCATGTAAACGGTAATATAATCCAAATCTATCTGGAGTTGCGGTGCCATAGGAAAATAAAGAGAGAAAAGGAGAGAGACATGAAACCGTAATTTGGGAATCTATTACAGATCCTCTGCACAGCTCTCCTCTCCCTCACCCATAAACACACAGAAATGTGTTCAAGCGCCAGGATCCTTTATAAGTTTCCCTTCTCCAGGAGTAATGCGCTCTGAATGGCTGCTAAAATGGGCCAGGAGATTTCATTCCCTTCGCTCTCTCTCGACGCCTCACCTTTGGCCCTTCGATGATATGAGTCCTCTTGCTTTTCTCCCCACGCCGGTGATGGGAGGCTGAAATAAGCCAGAGCCAGCTGGGAGAGAAGGGAATAAAGCTTATTTACAAAAGCTCTAGCATGGCAGGTGTGCTGTCCACTACCCAAATTAGCCAATCAGCTAACCATCAGTCCAAGAATTCCCCACAGCACAGCCAAAGTTGGACTGAATAATGCAAAGGGCTTTGGAATATTGCGATGAAACTACGACAAAATAAAAAAAAGGTAGCAGTTCTCATTACAGACAATTACAAACATTTTATTAAAAACATCATGTGTACCGTGAGGCATGCTTGCTTCTGATATATTTAAGAAATATAGTTTAAGCCAATAAGCTCATACAGTGTTTATTGTTTATTTAGTGACATTTTAGTGATTTTTTTTTTTAAGCTGCTCCCCTCATTAAAAGGCAGATCACTTGAAACCCTTCAAGACCCGGTGTCACCATTTCACTGTTCGTGCTCACGATTTTACCCATAAGCTCATGATTTTCAATGTGACACACAGCTTAATCCATATAAACAAAATCCCCTAAATGTTAAATAAACATCCTGGCAAAGCAAATCATTTTCTCTTTTGACAAATTTTGACTTTTGGCATTGATCCTAAAATGACATCATCCTGACGAGGGTGTAGAGTATTTTTCTTTTTCTTTTATTTTCTTTTCTTTTTCTTTTCTTTTTTTTTGCTGGCATCCTTACGAGTGTGTCTGATCTTTCGACACTCATGCAGAAAAGAGTGAATAAATAATGAGCGAAATAACCTCCAGGCATGAATCTTACAGATATATGAAATATTCATATGATTCTTAACACAAAACGTTTGCTGAAAGCCAAGCAGCGTTCAGATGTCATCCAAAGGATGTATGTATGTAAGGTCTTATGAGAAATCTTGTACGTTGTTGAAACGTTGATCTCATTTGATTTATTAAAGTGTATGCCATAATTTGACCTGTGGCCCTTTAGCCTGTGAGCTAAATCTGGAGTCGTATTTTGTGCGAAGGCTTCAGTGTATTCGATTTTTTTATTATTATTTAATCTACCAGATAAGTGAAACATGATTCAGTCTTGGGTTTCCTAATTGAAACACGTCCGTACAAAATACACTTGATCAAGCAGGCAGTAAAAGCAAGTATGCAGGTTTTCTTGTCGCCTGTTGGCAGATATTATCTAACGCTGTGCACTCAGCACCAAAAATGGCAGTCGAGTGTGCTCTGCATAAGTTTTGAGACATCAATATTTATAAGTGTCTGTACTTGTGCGAACACAAATGTTTACCCCATAGCTCTTGAGCGTAAAACTCAAACAAACCGGAGTAAGCAATCACTCTTAGATGCAGGATACAGAGTATGAACTTGTTCACAACATGTTGTCTTGTTTCAACAGAGAAACAGGTGCACAAATGCTCCGAACAATATGAGGACCTGTATATCGTTTAGAAAGACTCCTCTGTGGCCTCCATTAGCATAACAGCGGTTCATTACAAGACTTCTGGTCTTACTGTGCCAGCTTCTGGATCCATAATAGCAATGGCTTTGACCCTGTCCCTTATGGGAGCCAATGGTGTGAGGTGAATCCTCTTGATTGGAGCATGAGCTGGATTTTACACGCATTTGTACACACACACATACACACACACACACACACACTGAAACGAGTGTGAGAGTGTCGGAGGCTGTAAGTGTGTCTCTCACCTTCCTGTCCCTTCCTCAGTCCCCTTTTCAGGTCAGTAAACCGTCAGGCGGCTACCAACCATGTCTGCAAGGCTAAAGAGAGACAAAGAGAAAGAAACAGAAAAACGGGGAGCGAGAGCGACCAGACACCTCTGTGGAGGGCACCAGACAGCCAGGGTGTTGAAAGTTAATGGAGCACTCTTTCACAAACACTCTTCTCTCTGGGGGCCTCTTTCTGTTCTCCTCCCACCGCTGAGCCTGCCTTTATTTTATTTACGAAAGGCTCCTTTATGTGCTTTCATCAACGCTGCAAATTATATAGCCTGAGTTAATGCTGGATGTGACCAACGGATTCCCTCCCGGTAAGAAGACGCAATGGAAGATTGTTTGCAGAATTGGCTCCTAACATTGAGCATGGCATGTTTGCCACTTTGTGCGAGACAGAAACGTGCTGCACTCGACAGTGTGGCCTCTTTAAGCGCTCCTCTGGGCTATGCCCCCGTAATCCCCCCTCTTTAGATGACCCTGCTGCCCCCCTCCCTTAGCTCTGCCTCCCTTTTTTCTAAAGGGCTGTAGGATAAAGCCAAGGATCTGTGGTCAAGTGTGAATGTTTGGGGAAACTGTGCACTGCATAAACAACAAGCTTCAGAGGCCCCCTTAAGAGTGTGTCTGTGTGAAGGTGTGTGTATGTTTAGGTGTATTACACATGCCAAATGTGACAACTCTAGTATGTATGCAAGAGTTTTAAAATTAAATAAATGTGCTGTTTCCTTTGGGCATCAGTTTAATATAGTGTAATACTTAAATAGAGAGAGAAAGAGGGAGAGGAATAATTATAATAGGGATTAAATAAATCCCTCATGAAAAAATAAAGAAAATAATAGTAACCAGCCTAAGATGATTCCTGATCGTAGCTGGTGTAAGCTGGTATCACCAAGCTTGTGTTTAGCTGGACCAGACTAACCAGACTGGAAGACCAACTAAAGTCAGAAAAATATCAAAAGCCATGGTAAATAAATGGTAAGATTAATGAATACTAAACACAGCTAATAAAAATAAAACACTCTAGTTTTGAAAATGTATGAAAGCAGCATTTAAAGATCTACTAGTTCACCCAAAAATGAAAATTATGTCATTATATATTCATGTCAGTCTGGAATTCATGTTTTTGTTCATGTCAACAAAAAACAACCTGTTTGGGCAGTTCAGAGTCGATTCTTTCTGTTGGGAGGCAATACCATTATTCATTGTGCACTTTCGACTTTACAACTTTGCAGAACGTTTACATTCACAAACAGCCATATTACACACTGCATGAAAGGGAATATTCGAAAAATCATATCAGGGGCACTTATAATAATATAATGCCTTGTATGTGTGTGTTTCCATGCTTCACTTCCATTCCAAGAATTTAAAGGAATAGTTCACCTAAAGATGAAATTTGTGTCATTTACTCTCCCTCAAGTTTCTAAATGATAACAAAATTGTCATTTTTGGGTGAACTATCCCTTTAAATATATGTTTCAGTTTTATAAAGGGGAACATAAAATGTTGCATAGGCACATTGACTTAATCTTAATCTTTGTTTAAGATGGTTCTTTGAAATGAACTGTTTGAATAAACTAATTCACTAAAATGAATCAGACTTCCCAATGCAACATAAATAGGAGAGGGGAAAATGTAACATTTGAAAGCAGCTGAACTACTATTACACTACTGAGGTTAGTATTACTACTTTTAGTTAGTAACCTCTGAACACTTGCAAAAATGCATGCAAATGTCACTTCGTAAGAGAAAGCCAAAAGCATTGGTGAGCAGGCTAGTGTGCAGGCCACATTTTAAAGTGAATGCGTGGTTACTTCATTCGCTCGGTGGCCTTGCCCTCCCTCCCCTCCTCCTCTCCTGTTATTCTTCTCCTCATGCTGCTCTGTTATTGGAACTGATGGGTTTATTGAGACTTTCACACTTTGCAAAAAGGGGGGAAGGGGGCTGCTGATTTCGTTTGTTTTTCCTCTCCCTTTCCCTCTCCACTGCTCTTTCTCCTTCCCACTCTCTCGAGATCACTTTGGCTTCCACCACAGTTTTCCCATGCATGACTATTTACATGTTAGCGCTTACCATGAATTACAACTGAATGTAACAAATGAGTCAAATCTCTGGGAATTAACTTAAAGAAAGATGCGGGAGGCTGGAGCTAGTTGTCAGTCAGGAAGTTTATAATTCGGTAACTAAAAGGTTTTGAGTCCACTTAAACGAATGTGTGTTTTGTCTAGCAGTGTGCTTGCCGAAGCAATGGCTTGATATTTCCGGGTAACACTTTACAATAAGGTTCCATTAGTTAACGTTAGTTATGCATTAAGTAATATTAACTTACATTGAGCGATACATTTGTTACACTGTTTGTTCATTTTTGTTGATGTTAATTATTAACATACATCTGTTGTTTGTCAGTTCATGTTAGTTCAGGTCCATTAACTTATATGAACAGATACAACTTTTGATTTTAATAATAAATTACTAAATGTTAAAATTCTTTAGAAGTTAATGCAGTTAACAAATGTTAACGGCCCCACTTTATATTAGGTGTCTTTAACTGTACTAACATTTAAATTAATCATTTGGTACAATGCTATTGTGACATACATGTTTTACATTGTACTTATATTTTAAAAATACCAGCATGTAATTACATCTGTAATTACTTTCTGTATAATTACACTGTTGACCCTTCCCTTACACCTTAACCCACCCTTAAACTTAACCATACCACCAAACCTGTCCCTAACCCGTATCCCATCTCAGTAGCAAGAAAAACAGTTTTGCAATAACATGAAAACAATAAGTACATAGTACTTCATTTTTGATATGAGTACATAGTTGTCAAAGACACCTAATATAAATTGTGACCATGTTAACAAATGGAACCTTATTGTAAAGTGTTTTGTGTGTTTATTTTATTTTATTTTATTTCTCTATTCACACTACTGGGGCATGTAGTCACAAAAATGACAACACACTTCATCATCACCTATCAGTATTTCGCTCTTAAAAACAAAACTACATAGAGGTTAGTCAGAGCAGACATATGTTATGGTTAACAGACAAAACATAACACTTGTTGCTTTTTGTTGTCACTGTCCTCACAGGATGGAGAGAGGCAGTCAGTGTCAGGACAGGAGAGATAAATGAAAGAGTGGCTAAATGGAGGGAGCAGGACGTTAAATGAGGCATGCAAGCGAGGCCCCCACTGTGAGCTCACGTCTGTACACTTAGACAGTTTCGGCACTCTAGATAACAGCACAGGACTAGATGTAGCTCTAGAAAAGGGCAGGACATCTCAAAATGTTCTGGGTGTAAAAATGGTGCATTGAATGATACAAATTAAGGTTACACTTTATTTTGACTAACTAACTAAGAAACTAACTCTTTTTAGAGTATTAGTGGATACATACGTAGTAGGTTAGGGTTTGGGTTAGTAGAATAAGTTGACATGCACTTGCAAAATTACTGATAGTCGGTAGAATGTCTGTTGGAGACCATCAAAATAAAGTGTTAGCAGGTAAGCAGGCTAATAGTCTAATGACTGGTAGTTGCCACGTAGTTGCAAAGTTATTTATAAAATGTTTAAAGTGGACTACACTCTACTTCACTCTACAGCTCAACCCTTTAGTACTGGACTGTGCTTAGGTACGGGTGCCAAAAAAGTGGTACGGTATGGTTCGGAATTAGGGTACCATTCACAACTTCTGACAATGGAAACAGCAAAAATTGCGTGCCATGCCGAACTGTACTGAACCGTACCGCTCAGTGGAAACTAGCCATTAAACTGGTTTCTTTTTCTGAACATGTTTTGGTCTAGTAAAAACTCTCCAAATATTTTTCACTGAAGCAAATAGCTCTTTGGCTGAGGATGATTAAATCATGGACAGTGGTTTCACGTGATTGAAACAAGTAAAACCCAGTAGAATCAACCATGTACATCTAACTAGAATCAATGGTTTTCACTTCAATTGAATTATTAAAAGCCATACAATTAATGCTTCTTGTTCAGTCCTGATTTACATGACAACGAACTACATATAACTTTTCTTTACACATGTGATGCTTCGGAGTTGGCAGACTAGAAGTGATTCTGGTTTCATCTAGACTATTGTGGTTACTTTATTATTAAAGCGATTTGGGTTCTTGTTAGCAGATCCTCCACCCAAGCAAGCTCAACAGTTCACCACAATAGTAACCTCCCAGAACACCAACATAACAAACATTTAAATATCAACATACTTTTCTCTTCTTGCTACAAAAAAAAAGTTGCTTAACATTTTATTTCAACATTTACTCTCCCAATTCAGCCCATTTGCAAAGCATGATGGGAAGTTAAATGTCCTGTTTGGGTTACTTGATTGAAACATGTTATTTCAAAATGAAAACATTAAGTCATGTTAAGTCAAACAATATCTGTTTCATGTCAATTTAACATGAAGCAATTACATTTGAACCAGAAACCTGATACAACAATATGTTGAATCAAAATAAATTGTTTAAATAAAGTGAACAACATCAAAAAAACTTTTTGAGTGATTGGTCCCACTTTATATTAGGTGTCTTTAATGTACTAACATTCAAATGAATCATTTGATACAATGCATTTATTGTGTATGTATGTGTTTTTACATTGTCCTTTATGTATTGTATTTAAGTATCCCACTTCAACAGTAGCAAAAGTGTTTTGCAATACAATATGAACACAATGCATACATTAAACATATTGTTTGATGTAAATAGACACCTAACATAACGTGACCCCAAAATTAATAACAATAATAATATATAATAATTTATAATAATTAATTATGTATTATACTTCTTATCCAGAATGGAATTCTTTACCTCAGTTGTGAATTATACCAAAATGATCTAATAACAGATCTAATCCTTTTGTACTTTTTTATATACAATTATTTTTGATTGTTAATAATATGAAATATATGAAATATTTTATAATGCACATTTCTCAAGGCAAATATTTACAGCCTTTGTGATAAAGGTTGATGTTTTTTAAATCAACTGTAACTCCAGAAAGGTGAAAAACTAACTAAGCAGAAGTTTTCCCAGTCTTTCTGTCTGTTTTGTTGGTGAGTTTGGGACGACACAGGGAAGTGTAATTGGATTTGAATATTATTGGTTGGATTACTGTTGCAGTGTCCTTGTCTGCCCTGGTACAACAGCATCTGTCGCAGGGACGAGGCCACATAAGGTCCATCCAGATTGAAAGCTTGTCTCACTTTTATGAGACAGAAAATTTATATTACTGTGGGAACATTGTTGGGTTATTGGTGGTGTATTATACTATATTCTATTAAAATAGAATAGGTATAATTTGCCTGGCTAATAATTTTCCTCAAAACACTGAAGTATTTGCAGAATAGCTTCAATATACAAGCCATTATGACCACTTATCCCTCTATGGTACGGTGTTTCCTCCAGGCAACATAGTCTATTTTAGTTTATTTTTAATAAAATGAAACGCCAATTTATTGGTCAAACCTATCTCATGGGAGAACTCAAATACTAATCAATGAAAGTGCAAAAAAAAAAAAGTGGTCACATGACCCACGGGGGTCCATTTTGTGTCCCACAGGTTCACAGGTCACATGGCTCCATATTTTCTCCAATTAAAAGTTTTCACTAATTTGCGTCCAGTTAATCACACACAAAATATCAAGTTTCACCTTCACTGGTAAGTAAAGAAGTATTTTTAAGAACTTTATTATATATCATAAAATGTTTGAGAGCAAATAACAAAAAACTGTGTTGCCTCAAGGCAATATTGTACCATAATGGAATCGCATAAGGTCATACCAGACATACTAGTTTGGATGCAAACATATTATATTTGTAAGGAAAAGAGTTAAAATTATCTAAATATATTTGCATAATTTTGTAATGCACTTATAAGAATAGTAATTCACATAATATAACTGCACATATTACAATCTGCACATTTTCTACACTCTAAAAAAAAAGGTTCTATATGGCACCAAAAATGGTTCTTGGCTCCTAATCATAGTAATCATCATCTTCAGCGGTTCTTCAGAGGTTCTTCACCGGTTCTTTGACTAAGGTGCTATATAGCACCGCTACCATATACAGAACATGTTAAGATATGGTGCTATATAGCACCAAAAGTGGTTCCTCATATGATTACGACGAAAAACCTTTTTTGGTGCCATATAGAACCTTTTTTTTTAGAGTGTATAGCACTTAATAAAAAGGTATAAAACACAACTGTCAGTTGATGAGGGGGAGGATGAGGTGTCATACTGCGATGAGGAAGATGAGGGCATAGTGACAATCCGGCAGGGAGAGTGTGAGGGTGAGATCTAAGATGAGATGAGGATGAAGATGCATATGATAACTTGATATGATGGTTTGGTAATACTTGTGTTCCACGATAGTACAATGTTGCCTGAAAGCAACAGCTGAATTTGAAATGTAACTTTTTATTAAATATGAAATTTGTAATACATTAAAAACACCTTTGCAGGTGTTTTGAGTTAATTAGCTGATTAGAGTGTGGCACCAGGTGTCTTCAATATTGAACCTTTTCACAATATTCTAATTTTCTGAGATACTGAATTTGGGATTTTCCTTAGTTGTCTGTTATAATCATCAAAATTAAAAGAAATAAACATTTGAAATATATCAGTCTGTGTGTAATGAATGAATATAATATACAAGTTTCACTTAAATGGATGGAATTAGTGAAATAAATCAACTTTTTGATGATATTCTAATTATATTACCAGCACCTGTAAATGGAAAATAATATAAATGGAATTAAAAAATGTCAATTTGTCCATCATGGTAAAATGCTGCCTTGAGGCAAAAAAAAAAATTGTTATTGATATTGTTATAGTGTCCAATTTTAAACAGGAAAACATCACAAATATTTTTTTTCCTCCTTGATATCATATTGCATACCATAGAGGGTTTTATTTAAGGACAGAGATGCAGTTACTATCAAATGATACATGAAATAAAAAGGCAACAAACATGGGCACACATTTAAAAAATGCCGTAAACAGTAAAATAATGCACATAAGGCTGTCTGAAATAAGACAGAAATATTGTTTCATAGATTATAAGGAAAGTGATACACTTCATAATATTTACAATGAAATGACAGAAATAGAGGTCCACCCATTTGGAGACTTCAGTCCTCACCTTGTGTGCAATAATAGAGCCACATACATAGAAATCAAACACATATTTGGTTGAACATACCCTCGATGCAGACTGTCTCCAATCCTCACACATTTGTTTTCACACCCACATACACACAGACCACCCTCTCTACTGACACCTGCTAACATTAGGCAGTAAGTGTGCTCCTCCTGACACCACTGTTTACAGTAAAGGGGATTATTTCCTGCTCTTATTGGATAGTTTTACCATCTGTCAGCTATATGGCCATACAAAACAGCTATGGACAATATAGTGGTCTTGAAACTGTGCCAACAGAATCATATTCATTATGGCATAAATGATCTCTAAACTGGGAAGAAATGCTTTTTGTTTGACTCATTTATAATGATTTCCTCTCTTCCAATGTACTGTAAACACTTTCACACATGGCATTGTGTTATGTCAGCATTACATCTGTCAATCTGTTCCCACACTGTCATGTGATAAATCCCACTTCACTATTTTGTAGCCTATAGTGTGACAATCCACTTCAGCTTTCTTAGCCCCTGCTCCAATGCCCAGGGGAGGCTGACCCAGCCAGTCCCTTTTCAGCCCCCTCAAGTGACTATTAAGGTGGTAAGACAACAGCCAGCCCTTCGCCCACTCTTACAAAGCCGCCCCCCACTGGGTTCATAAGACCGCCAGAATCAGCTGGGCGTGTATCTCTGCTATTACCCTCTGAGCCTCCTTTATAGACTTGAAACCCTTCTTGATGTCTTTCTTTTATCTTTCAATCTTTCTTTCTGAAGTTGGCACACCATACAACAAATACATTGTGGGGTCCAAACATCTTGGTCCACTAGTGCTCTCATTATTAAGAATAGAATAGAATAGAATAGAATAGAATAGAATAGAATAGAATAGAATAGAATAGAATAGAATAGAATAGAAATGTAATCTGACACAAATGACTCAGGAATTCAAAATTCAATAGTTGTTAACCTACAAACAGAAATATACCGGATAATCTCAGGAGAACATATATGCAAATCATAAAATAGTGACAAAAATGGACAAAAGACAAAACTAAACAGGGAGTATAAATACACTGTTAACTGTATGATACACAGGTGCAAATCATATGTAACCATAGAAACAAGCATAATCAGAAACCAACAAAAACCAAAACTAAACAAAGTAGGGGAATAGGAACTAACTACAACGGAACCGAATGTCAAAATGAGAGTGTGACAAGAATAGAATAGAATTGTATATGTAATATTATATACTATAATTTATCCAAATAAAAAAAAATGTATATTACCTCATCAGCATGGTCATTGTTAAATTGTATTTTGATTAGTCAGGTAGAAAGACTTCTAAATATCTCTTGCTCATTTTACATTATTTATTTATTTATTTATTCATTTTATAATATTTATATTTACGTTTATTTTTCCATTCATTCATTCATTCATTCTTGTATTTATAAAAAAAAATGGCCTACAGCTTTTTGCTTACTTTCAGGTTTAAATGCAAAACATGCCTTGTCTTATGAGAGTACGTTATTTTTTGTGTGTTGCTGTCATGTGAAGTTTTGTTTTGTATAAAGAAACCAGATCCTTGATTAGCTTTGAAGGACAACTGGCGTCCAGAATATTAGAACCAGCAGTGCGTAGTAAACAGCTGAGTAAAAGGCCTGCGTGTGCGTCTGGGCTGCGTTTCCAGACCTGGAAATAGAAGCGTGAAGCCGAAGTGAATGTTTGCTCTGTAAGGTGGGTTTAGGAAAAAAGGCACCTGTACCACAGCCCAGCCTAGTTTAATTCTCCTCCTAAGCCAGACACTTCCTGCTCTGGGAAAGACCTAATTAAGATGTTATTGGATGGAAGAGGGAACCGGAGATTTGGAAGAATTGTGGAGGGGATTTGGGGTTATACAGTGGCAGAGAGGGACCAGAGAAAAGGATAAAACCTACATGAGGGAGTGCGCAAACATGGACACGGACACTTGCTTTCGCAGTAATGCATTATATGTAGAGTATAATCGACAGCTGTCAGGTTGCTGCACGATTGCTAAGTGGAAGATTTACATAAGAAAGATGCATGGAGTTTATTGACAGTGTGTGGTTGTCTGTTTTAGTGTGTTTGTTGGTGCTTTTCTTACTCTGAACATGACCATACTCTTTCTTTCATCCTCTCTTTCATGACTGCATCTATCACTAACTTTTACGTGTCAATAAAGCATAGAAGTTAAAAAAGATTATAAATAAAACCACACAGAAACATTGACATAATGTTGCTCTTTTAATTTAGCCACTAAATTAAAGGTCCTTCAATGTTGCACTACAAATGCAATCTGATTTGAATGATGGATCACAAAAAGCTTTGGATTCCATGTAGACCTTCATTTAGCACTTTTGATCCAATACATTTAATGACAATGAATGTCAATAGTCATGAGTCTGATGTTGATTCAGTGGTCTGATCAATTTAGTTCAGTAAAGGATGTTATTACTTGTTTTTTTGTTAACTATTAGTTTAAAGCTGCAGTCCAAAACTTTTTTTGGTTAAAAATTGTGACCAGTCACGGAAAGTAGGGACACAAGTCGGCAGCACAACTTTCAAGCAAAATGAGAAAGAAGCGGGGTTTTTTTTTTTTTTTTTTTTCAAAATTGGTGATTTTCGCTTTTTTGCAGAATCTGTTAGTTGAGATCACGAAGAAGCCTCTCCGTGTTTGAGATAGCAGTACTGGTATATTTAAAAGCATACACTTTGAGGTTGAAATCGGCTTGTTTTTCTGAGATTCTAGCATGCAGCAGAGACGTGTTTCTTTTGTTATTGCCCCGCCCTCCAAGGGAAGAATGGCTCAGTGTTGCCAAGTCCGCGGTTGGGCTACTTCAACACAGTTGCCGCGGGTTGTTTTTAATGTCTGCGGGTTGAAGCGACCCCAATTATGTGATATTTATCCCCAGGACTGCGAATTTTACCGGAGAAGCCCCCTTGAAACGCGATTGGGCTTGTTTTGTGCAAGTTTTGAGTAGCAATTGTTTGGGTTTTGTTGTGAAAACCTGGCAACCCTAGTGGCTGGCGCGCACAAATCTCTAATGGCAGTGCTAAAGCAATAATGAGCAGCTGATACGAAGTGCAAACCTCCCAAATGATAGAAAGTCTGAAGCAGCAAAGAAGCAACATGATCATCTTCCCCTTGTGCAGAAAGAGAGGGCTGTGTACAACGACATGACTGAAAATTAACATACATACAGGTCCTTGAACGTGCTTGAATTTATTATGTGCAGGAAGTTTTCTGGAAGATATTCCATATTATTCTCTCCGGTTCGATGATGTGTTAATTCGCCAACACTTTGTGGACTATGCTTGATTTACGTTTGTTACTTGCATTTACACGTTCCTTTTAGTGTTTCCCGCGTGAGGTACTTTGTGTTGTATGTTGCCATGATGTTCACGTGCGCACAAAACTATACGGTACCACAGCGTTTCACAGACACACCATGAAATATTGCAAAAATAGACTGGTTACATGAGCCTAGCTCTTTTCAATAAAATCCATGCAAAAGTTGATATCAGATCATTTTAGAATACAGTATAGGATGTACCGAATATTCTTCAGTTTTATGCAAAACAGAAATATGACAAATAGAATATCAGACCTCTGTCATATGGCCAAAAATAAATGCAAAAAAAAAAAAAAAACCTGGACCTGTAAAGTCCTTGAAAGGTTCTTGAATTTGAAGTTAACCAAGCTGTGGGAACGCTGTATTAACAACTATCCAAACTGTTTTAGACCTAAAAGAGTCTTTGAAGGCCTTACATGTCAGAGAAAAGAACAAAATGTAGAATAAATATAAAAATATATATAGAATTCTATATTTTTTTCTTATACAAAATTGGACTTTGCATATTATACTATAAAAACACATAATTATAGTTGATTTTAGTTTATCATAGTTGATCATAACTAGAGATGAAATGGCTGATGAAATTCATGATTATAGTGACCAAAATTATCACGGTTATCACAGAATCCTGTTCAAAAAGTCCTAATGCTACACAATGCATCCCCTTGGGTCTGTCGTTGTTATGCAACCATGCAGCTTTACAGGGGGGAGCTTTACAGGGGGTACACTCTAAAAAAAAAAGGTTCTATATGGCACCAAAAATGGTTCTTGGCTCGTAATCATAGGGGAACCTTTTTTAGTGCTATATAGCACCAATTTTGGTGCTTCAGTGGTTCTTCAGCGGTTCTTCACCGGTTCTTTGACTAAGGTGCTATATAGCACCGCTAACTAAGGTGCTATATAGCACTGCTACATATACAGAACATGTTAAGATATGGTGCTATATAGCACCAAAAGTGGTTCCTCTATGATTACGACGAAGAACCATTTTTGGTGCCATATAGAACCTTTTTTTTTTAGAGTGTATGGCTTATCTAAATTAGATGTAAATGAGCCCTATTGTCACTCCCAGCAGGTGAGAACAGGTGAGAACTGCAAAATGTTCTCCCTATTAAGGTTTTTTGAGTGCCTACAATCAAATGGCCACAACTTCTCCAAATATTATCAGATTTCCATGTGTTACACATCATTGGAAAGCTTGGAGACTACATTTTCAGAATCTGCGAATAACTCAAAATGCCCCAGAACCGACTTGTGTCCCTACTTTCCGTGACTGGTCACAATTATCCAAAATCAAATTTAGAGCAAGTACATAACCAGTGTTCAAAACTATCTCCTTAGCCCAATTAATAACGGTAAGCTTGTAATAATGTGTTATAATTTGAGTGGTATTGGTGGAATTCCACAGGATATCCGAGCATGTCTTTGTGTCATTACGTCACATCTGTATACATAAAGAAGGAGTCCACTATAGTAGTATCACATGTGAGGATTCTGCAGGTGGCAGATCATTTAAAGCCTTTTCTCAAAACAGCTGGAATAATTAAAATTATCATTTCGATGGAAGATTGTAATCCAGAAGGTCCAAACGACAATCATCAGTGAACACTGGAGATACACCCGTAGTCAAAATCAAAAGATTAGACTGTACAGAATTTAAAATCTACAGGTAACGCTAATAGACACTAAATACACATAGTCACACAATGCTGGTGTTGTTAAAATTAACAATTTGAGAACAAAGTATAACAATAATAATAATTTGCACGGTTTGATGTGATATGAGCTAAGTGATTGTTAGATTTAATCCCTGTTAGTAGCGCGATTTATTGTAATACATTTTTTGTTGGTCAGAACAAAATGTTACTTACTTGTTCAAATAAAATTTCCCGGTGAAACTTATTATTTTGGTTGTACTTCCAAGACGTAGTACCTGTGATTCTGAAGTACAGTATCCACACCGGTGCGGTGACTAAATGACAGCCTTACATACTCCTCAAAACATTAGATTAATTTGCGCAGAGGAGCCGTGGCGATGCACAACCCATGTAAAGATGATAATTCCGCTACTAACTGCAATTGCAGGTTTCAAACAGAGATAGTGACAAAGAGGCAAAACTTACGGACTGCAGCTTTAAGGGATTGGCTCATTCGTTCAGGAGTCAGACTACAGTGGTTTGCTTTATGTTTTTGATTCACTAAAAGAACCAGCTCACAAGCGAGGGTATACTTTATATATATATAAATATATATATTTTATTTTATTTTATTTTTTTTTATGCGCATGTGACCTTATGCGCACAGTCTTGCAACGTTTTTTTTTCTACTCATACGAGCACACAGATGTTCGAAACGTGTAGTTTTGAGCAATCTCTCACCACAACCCATGTAAATACCCAACCCATGCAAAAAAAATTTATGTGCATGTGCAACCTGCGCATACCAAGTCGGCGGTGCTCTTCTGATGATGAAGCTCGTGCCACGCGTACTGTACACTGACCCTAGCGCACACGTAAAAAGTGAAGTATACTTTGGCCTTCATACTACAGTTGCGTTGTATGTTTGTTGTTTACGAGCATAAAGTCAGTGAGGAAAACAGTGTGCTGCCTTTTAATTTCATCACATGCAGAGCAAACTGTGAGCTCGCATTGTAAAATTAGATTTCTCTTAATGCATAGATTCAGCTTGAAACAATATAATGTTTTACTTTCTTCCAAATGATGTATATGAGATTGTGTGTCAAGTGTTTAGATGTGTGTGAATGGAAACAGTTGCAAACGCTGGTTGCGAACAGACTAGTGGCCTTAGCCTTGTTTGATGTTGCTTTTCTGACCTTGTGAGGTGTGTGAAACCAAAACCCCTACTGACACACACATCCCATGAGGAAGCAGAAAGTTTGAACATACAACATGGCATTTTCATGGCATGGGTCAAGTATGGTAGTTATTTCACTGACACCCACACAGATCAATATACACAAACCAGAAAAGACATTTCTCGCCTTCTCTTACATACACATGCTTACACACGCATACACATGTGTGACAACCCTGTCACAAATCTGTAAACTGTAGTTTTACATAACATGACCAGTATATAATTAGTACATATTTATTTTAGGTCTTTTATAATAAGCTCAATTTTGTTGTGAACTCCTAATTTTAATCTACGCATATAAAATAGTACCAACTCATAGAAGCATTTGGTGATTTGCTATTGCATGTCACACTTGTCCCTACACCTGAGTTAATTTTAACACACATTACACTGTAGATCAAAGAGCAAGTTTAACTGTGTCACGGACAAAGACAATCCATTTGTGCAAAGCAAGCACCGGTAACATACTCACACATACACACATGCTATCATTCACATGGGGTTTTCCCAGGATCATGGAAATCCCAGAAATCCCAATGCTGGGGAATGAAATCCTTTATGACAGCAACATCTCCTCTCACCTTTATAGGTTTGGTCATCCTTCTCTCTCCTAACATCAGCTGATTTCCTCCTCATCCACTACTCTAAATATCTGTCTTGGACTCATTCCCAGAGGCCTGACTGGTACATATTCCACTACTCCATTCATTCTGGGAGCTTTTCCAGGGGATTTTTTTTTTTTAAATCACAGGATATTTTTCTCTGTTATTCACAGTATTTTACTTGGACCATGTATTCTGACACTAGAAATATCCTTCTACCCTTTACACTCTTTCTCTCCCTCTCTTTCTCTCTCCCACACTTTCCGTGTGAAAAACAGAGCTGGATTCTGAATCCCAGCATTTTTCTTGCTCCTGTGGGGATGGTCCAAGCTAGTCCAAGCTCCTTCTTAAAATAGAAAGAGAGAGGGGATTTGACACTGTTCTTTTCCCATTTTGTTGTGCGTGTGGTTTGATGTAAAGCCATGCTGAGTCAAAGGCCCAACATTGTCAGGAATACATGCTCACCTGTGTGTGTGTGTGTGTGTGTGTGTGTGTGTGTGTGTGTGTGTGTGTGTGTGTGTGTGTGTGTGTGTGTGTGTGTGTGTGTGTGTGTGTGTGTGTGTGTGTGTGTGTGTGTGTGTGTGTGTGTGTGTGTGTGTGTGTGTGTGTGTGTGTGTGTGTGTGTGTGTGTGTGTGTGTGTGTGTGTGTGTGTGTGTGTGTGTGTGTGTGTGTGTGTGTGTGTGTGTGTGTGTGTGTGTGTGTGTGTGTGTGTGTGTGTGTGTGTGTGTGTGTGTGTGTGTGTGTGTGTGTGTGTGTGTGTGTGTGTGTGTGTGTGTGTGTGTGTGTGTGTGTGTGTGTGTTTGCGTGCATGCATCTTTGTGTACATACTTCCATGTGGTTTTAACTTTCTCACCAATGTAATACAAATTACGGCTGCAGCACTCACATAGATGACGGTTGCGTAGTATGTTACTAATACACTCACACTACAGTAGGCCTATATACTGTATGAATTAGAGATCAGCTAAGATCAGCACAAAGACACAACCAACAAGCTTTAACCATAAATTTGCCAGCCAACACATATTAATACAGAACACTCTTTGTGTCCTGGTCCCTCTCAGGTGTTCTGTGTACCCAGCAAAGATGTCTAGCTAGTTTTATCATTTAAGTTTTTAACTCTTTGCTGATATCTGGTGTCAATGCAATACGACTAAACAGACATCCTGAAATTCTGTCCGTTATTTACTGAGTGTGATCTGTAGTCAACTAATAGCTCAACTGGTGGAGCATTGCACTGGCACTAATGTTATGGGTTCAATCCTCATTAAATATTTAATTATATAACCCGTCATATCTTTAGGAATACATATTTATTCACCATCTAAATATGAGAAGAGGTTGTCAAAGGTGATGAAATATGAGATGTCCATGACACGTGGCCTCTTGATGTGAACGAGAGATTGCCTTGTACAGTATGCCATGTAAACATGCTCTTCACTAATTATTAGATATGGATAGGGGATTTTTGTATTGGTGTTTGAACCCTTGGTGCTAAGAAGTGCGTACTGGCTGTAATAGGTGGCTTAGCGTTAAATGTCAAAGAAGGGTCTCGGGTCCCAAAGAAGGGAGGGGGAAGGGCACGATGAAAGGTCACACAGGCACTGATGTTATACCACAGATCACTTTTGTGGATGACTGGCCCTGTAGACACTGCACAGAGGCAATGTCCTTAAAGATCACCTGAGGCGAAGAAACCCACTTGACTTGCCTCCAATCTTCACAAGATGTTATATAGTGCACAAATGACATTTGATGCTTAGTTAGGATCTGGCAAAGGCAGAAGTGAAAGGAGCGAAAAGGGTATACATTACTAAACATATTCATTCATCATTTGCATACATTTACTGTGCATTACATGTAAACTAGACGTCATACACCAGTAGCATGGCATCAGTGGTCAATCATCAAGTATGATTCCTTTGTATATTCTATTCTATTCTATTCAATTCTAGGCAAGGCAAGGCAAGTTTATATAGCACATTTCATACACAATGGTAATTCAAAGTGCTTTACATAGAAAATGACATAAAATATTATCTTGTGTTATATATTATATTATATTATATTATATTATATTATTTACTGGAACTGCAACACTATATATGGTTTAAATTAAATTGATAGTATGGACTATATATCTTGAACAATTATATACTAATCATTTGTGTTTCTCATGATTAATCTTTGGCTGTATTATAATGATTTCCTAAAAATGTGGGTGGGTCCTCCCGCAGAAAAATGATGATGGAGTAGAATAGATACTGGAGTAGATGTCATTTATATTATGTGCAAAAAGCATCTGGTTGGGACAGACAAAATAATGAAAGACAGTGATTCATTAGCAATGGCAATAGCGTAGGGGTAGGGTGCATGGCAGAACGTTTTGACGCATAAAGCATCTAATGTGTTGTTTAGTAATCAAGTGTTTATATCGATTAGGGGTAGGTGAACAGACATGCGCTGAATTAGAGACGGTAAAAGTGAGTGGGTCCAATATCTTTGGTCTTAAAAAGTGGGTGGGTCTTATCCTGCCCACAATGATTCCGACGCCCATGTTTAGGGGATAAAATAAACAGTTTGTACAGTGTAAAAATCATTATGTATGGAATTTCCACATAAAACATGGAAGCCCAATGTGTGTGTGTGTGTGTGTGTGTGTGTGTGTGTGTGTGTGTGTGCGTGCGTGCGTGCGTGCGTGCGTGCGTGCGTGCGTGCGTGCGTGCGTGCGTGCGTGCGTGCGTGCGTGCGTGCGTGCGTGTGTGCGTGTGTGACCAACATGTAAAGATGTGGATGTAAAACTGATTAAAAAAGAAGAATTAGGGAGATAGTGAGACAGGATGAGAGAGTAGTAAGACGGAGAGAAACGTACATCATTAGATGGATACATGGGTCTTCCCTCCTCTGTGACTGTAGATTTATGTGTTGAGCGGAGCCAGGAGGCCCTCAGTGAGACGAGCACAGGGCAGCTGTGTTGTTTCAGGGCCTGTATTTTACTGTTGGCCAGCAGTTGGCTTTTTAACCATTTGGAATGCTCCACATTCCTTAGGGTTAATAATACTCAGAAGGGGCCATGGGGTGGGGGGAGGAGGGGGTTCGGCGGCTTGACGGGGGAAGGGCTTCAGTGTCCGATGGTGGTCACCCGCCATTTGTCATTAAACACAGCGACCCCACTCCTCTTCAATTACTGTTTACCCTGATGAAACATTAGCCTCTGAACTTTGGGTACTCTGATTCCCTTTGCCTATCAAACTCTCTTAAACG
Source organism: Romanogobio albipinnatus (assembly GCA_023566225.1). NCBI lineage: Eukaryota > Metazoa > Chordata > Actinopteri > Cypriniformes > Gobionidae > Romanogobio > Romanogobio albipinnatus. The sequence continues at coordinate 45,024,819 of CM042242.1, forward strand.
CTCTTTTGATTTCTTCAAAATCTACAGATACACACTTTGTACTACATAGTCTCATAGTTTTACATTCCATGAGTTTGAACCCGCTCTTTAATGAGTAGATAAATGTTTGCTTTTGTGAGTTTGTGTGCACAGTGGTTAAGTGTACATAAGCATGCACGTGTTTGTGTTTGTGTGTGTTCGTCCACTGTTATCACAGATTCCCGTCTCTCTCTCACTCGCTGGTGTTGTCAGGGTGTTTGATGTTTGTCTCAGATAGCTGATGAGTATCAGAGCTCGTTAAGAAGATTAGAGAACTGCCTCATTTGCATGTGTTCGTTATCTCATTAGATTGATATCGGGGAGAAAAAGGGCTTGACCGCAGTGCCTTCACACTCTGTTCTTGCTTCAGGCAAACTGATGTATGCGCTGCACTGTAAAGTATTACTCACAATCAGCTCTGTTCTGGGCCTCCACAGAGCTCAACACATAATTAGCAAGTTTTTTGCATGCTCCTTTGCTTAAGAGGGTCAACATTTTAACCTTATTCTGCCCTACATGAATCCACAAGAAGTTTCAAAGGGAGTTTGGTTGTATCTTAATGAGAGAGAGATGTATCTTAAAGCAAAATTTTACTGTTAAATGTTTATGTTTTTAGTGTTGGCTCACATTCTCTTTTCGAGAATCACAGCGCAGGTCTTAGGCTTGCTCATTAGCTCAAAGCTCATTAGCATCACAGAAAGCAAGTCGCAAGGACAATCTCTTACTCTAAAAATGGCTCAGAAAGGATTTTGCCTATTTTGCATGGACATAAAAATGCACAAGATAATTTCAGCAAACATTTATTTTTAATATCAGCTCAAATAAAGGGGAAAACGACATTCAATGGATGTTTGGCAAATGTTTTAATGAAATTGACATCTGCACTGGTTTGAGCTCAATAATCTAGCCTCAATAATCTAGAGATTGTGATAAATTTTAAGACAATATTCTGGCCTAAGGGGAAATATACTATGATGCTAAACGATTTGGTTAAAAATACATTTTACTGTATGCATCTGACATGTGAGAACTTGACACTTGTCACTTTCCTCCAATGGTCTATAAGTTAATAGTAAAAATTGTACTTTTCATGTCTAGCTTTCCTCAAATTTCTGCAGATATTTACATAATATCTAAAAATGTGATGTTTTTTTAGGCTAGTAATGTTGTTGCCAAATTCTATCTTGGACTTGACCTAATCTTTAAATTGCACCACAATAATGAGCAAACAAATGCATACCTGAAATTATTAGCAAGCTAGTCACAAAATGTAATAATTTAAAGTGTAACTTCACCAATTTTCAACCTGCTTTGTATTGTTACAATGTCGGTAGTATATGTAAATTAACAAGAAATTCATGTTTATTTGTCAACAAAAGTCAGCCGAATGACGCAAAAAGATTTTTGACAGCTTCAGGGTTTTTGTGAAAAGTGCAGTTTGTACTTCTGCATTTTTGTATCCCCGCCCACAGACAGTCGGATCAACAGAGGGTTATTAACAGAACAGTGTAAGGGTAGGTTTATCACTGAATATTGTAACATACTTTGACTACTCTTGAAACAGTATCATGGTAAAATAGAATACTATGGCATCAGCTGTTTTACCTGTACATGACGTCGTTTTGCCATTGACGTTTGAAATTTGGAATACAAACATGGAGGTCTTTTAGTTTTTCCTACTAAAGCAAAGGCAGTATTTGTCTCTTGTATCCATAGCAGACTGGTGGGAGTGGTCATCGGCAACATGCCCAGTGCATTATGGGTGTTGATGTTTTTCAACTTATTTGGCAAAAGGTACGACAGCAGCATTTTTTCTGTGTTTTCTCTAGTCAGGTAGCACTTCTTCTTTTTTTCTTCCTACTGCACAGGCAGCCAAGTATTATTAAATGTCCATTTTTTGAAGTCTCCTTTTAAGTGGTACCATCAAAACTGACAGATACTCTTTATATAGATGTCCAGTGGACTCTCGTGCTTGGGATGTATGTTAATCTAAAAGCCCAAACAAACCATCACTATGGAGCAGGCTAACATAAGTCATACAGAAATAAATTGTGTTAGATTTGAACAAATGTTCATTAAGTAATCTTTAAATGTACAATGTATTCGTAAATGTATCTTTTATTGTTTGCTTATGTAGGTATGTTGTATCACACATACTGACCTGGCAGCCAATGAACATAAAGAGATAGAGTTTAATGTCTAGCATGCAACTCTCAATTAACTAAAGGTCAGATGATTCTTCAGAGGGCATGTTTAATAGCTCTGTCTGCCATCTGAGTTTGATCAACATGTTTATGTAATATCATCACGGTATTGTCTGGTTCTGATCTGACATATACTCCAAATTAATGGTAACACTTTATGTCAATGGTCCAGACATTCTACTAACAATAAGTAACTTTGCAACTACATGTCAACTACTAATCATTAGAGCATTAGTAAACAGTTTTTTAAAGGTCACCTAACAGACTTTGTCAACTTATTCTACTAAACTGAACCCTATAACGTACTGGTCTACTAACAGTCTACTAATACTCGAATGACTGTTGTTGACATGTAGTTGCAAAGTTTCTTATAATTAGTAGAACGTCTAAATAAAGTTCCTGGGTAACTAATTCCGATGCCTTAAAGGTCAACTATGAAAACACAAGGATATATCTCTATCCCTATGTTACATTGACCCTCACATGAATAAGACACGCTGCAGTAACTCTTAGCGACTTCACTACAATTTATAGCATGGCCCCTCTGCGGTCGACATGTCTCTTATTCAACAGCCGGCAGAATTTAAGCCTGTTCCATTGACCTCTGCGTTGTGGTGAGGCTGACAGTGACTACGGTTTCATGCTGCTAATCAAATTCTAGCTGAGCGGCGATGTTTCCCTGAAAAGTCCTCTGCATTGCCCCCAGCTTTGAATTGAAGTGTGGAGGTTCTGTTTCATTACAGCTCATAGGGAATTGTGTAGTCTTCTTACCTGGAGGGCAAAGGATAATGGCAATGACAATGGAACGTACGGATGTGTATACCCACTCGGCAGCGTGTAGTGATATGCACCTGACTCTCCTCTCATGTTCCGTTGTGAAAATCCCACCATATCAAGGTATTAAGGCAAAGCATGAACGTTTTTTGTGTATGTGCGTGCATGTGATCCCTTAGGTGAGCGGTTAGACTGGGAAGGGAGAAACTTGACATCTTCTTACATCTTTATTCGCTTCCTCAGGCTGATTTCTTATTTATCAGGCTCCCTCTAGGTGGAGTCTTCAGGTCCCAGCGCAGCCCTCTCCACTGGTACCTCAACTGATAAAAAAAAGCATCCTCCCCACCATTTTCCACTTCTTCTTAATTTGGGTTCAGGCAAAACACGTCTGCACTGACAAACTTGGTGGAGTCGGTCTGCCACTCCTTCCTTGACATCTCTCGTTCGATTCATGCAGATGTGATTGTCCGACAACTGTAAACGCTTGAAAATGCACAGTCTTTTCCTTTTCTTTCTCAACCTGCATTTCTGGGTCACGGAAGACATTTAAACTCCACTTATAATTAACAGCTATTTTTAAACGGAGTGAGAGAGAGCAGAAATAGAGCAGTGGTGAGGTAAAAAAGCATTAAAATTGCCCCAGATTCGCTATTGAATGGGACACATCACAGCAATGCGCTTGCTGATCAAAGTGAAAGGGGAAGAGTGGAGACGGGGACGATCAGTGGGGATAAATGGATCTCTTTATAATAGTGTAAGAATAGGGCCCTTCTTTTTACAGCTGAAACAATTTAATAACCGCATTCATTACAGGCCACTCGCTGTCCACTCGCTATCTCTTGCTACTTCCTACTCTTTTTTTTTTTTGCCTATGAAAGAAAAGGCTGGTTACTGCAGCCCAAGCTGAATTAAGGCTGTTTGAGAGCTGAAATGAAGATGTGCTAGCTTCCTCTGACACTCCTAAATGAAAACCTTATACAAGAGCAAGCAGTTATCACAGAAGCTCCCCAAGGACATGCTACACTCCTCATCCTGCTAATTATATCCAATGCAAATGCACTGTCTGCATAGTTAGCGCTTGCGCTCAGCATTTATTTATATATTTCAGTATTATTTCATTCATTCATTCAGACCTTCCTGTGTCAGGGGGAATAAAAGAGGCAGCTAATAGCATAAACTGAGTGAACTATTAGAAGCCCCCTCGCTTTTGTCTGTCTCACTCACTCATTTGCTCAATCTTCTTGCTGATTCCTTCCTCCACTTCTCCTGTTGATCTGGTAGGAATGCATGTGGTCCTCTGAGGGGAGGTCCTATAAACACGTTTCGGTGGCATTTATAAGGATATGGTTCGGAAAGGACATCTTTATTAAAAGCATTTTGTCTTGCAGCCTGTGTGTGCATGTTTGCCATCTTATCTGTCCATTAGCCTGCGGTGACCTGCCCACTGCTCTGTTCCTCTTCCTGTCGGCATTAATGGGTAATTTAGTGATGCTGGCCTGACATATACTCCTTGTTTGTTGCTATGGTTACAGGGTCTTATATTCTCTCTCTTTCTTACCTGTGAAGAGTTTTGGTCAGTAAAAATACATTCATTTCTCTGGAGAACTAGGGTCAGATGCTAGCAGGTTTTCGACTCTCCGTAAACAATTTTGGTGATTTTTTTTAAATAAATCTTTTTAATACATTTTAATAAAAGAAAAGAAAGGTTTTTATTGAAAAATTATATTTTATAATAAGCCTTGAGTAAACATGGACAGTATGACTAAATGTTGTTGTTTTGATTTTCACTCCAATACCAAAAGTATAGTATTTTTTTCTTTCTTTTTTTGATTAATGACTGATAAATATTTATAAAATATTTAACGCAATTAATGCAGCATCTGTTTTTTTTTTTTCTGTGATCCTTTGGCTAGTATTACATTATATGATCACGCTCTTATTCATGAAAATGCTTTTAAACCATTCAAGCGCGACAAGACAAAGAGAACGTTATCTCTGTGTCAATGTCCTGACACAAACACAATGTGAAAGACGCATGCCAGAATCGAGTTCACTTTCACACTTGAACAAACAATAACACACAGAATTGTGCCAAAATGTTTTGTGAGTATTCTCATAAGAGCAGTCTTAAATTAGTTAAATAACGCATGGGCGTCGGAAGCAAAAAAAATGTGGGTGGGTCCTCAGAATTTTTTTTTACTGGAGTAGATGCCACTTACATTAAGTACAAATATACCACTTTGCTTGCTAAGCGAATAGTTCGGAAAGACAAAATTACAGGATTCGCCACATCATTGAGAGCGTCAGTAGTGTAGGGGTAAGACGCACAGCATCTAGTTTTGACACAAGTCGACCTGCGGTTCGAGTCCGCCTTTCGCCGAGTTCAATCTTCTCCCTTTTCCCATCACATATCAGATCGGAAAGGCATTTATTTTCAATAAAAATGACGAAAATATTAGAAAAGTGGAAATAAAGCGTCTAACATGTGTTTAATAATAAGTGTTTATCGATTAGGGGTAGGTGTGCTAAATGTTAGAGATGATAAAAGTGAGTGGGTCCAATATCATTGATCGTAAAAAGTGGGTGGGTCTTGTCCCACCCACAAACAATGGTTCCGACGCCCATGAAATAACGTCTTAAATAAACTTAAAGAGTTGTGTTCGGTTCGGCAGCGGCATTTTCGGCAGCGGCAGATCTTACAACCTAATAAAAGTTGCTGTGATGTCTGTCATTAGCATTAATCAAAGAGCAAAAGTAATTGAAGAAAATTTTAGCTTTAATAAGGATTAATCTACACTCACCTAAAGGATTATTAGGAACACCTGTTCAATTTCTCTTTAATGCAATTATCTAATCAACCAATCACATGGCAGTTGCTTCAATGCATTTAGGGGTGTGGTCCTGGTCAAGACAATCTCCTGAACTCAAAACTGAATGTCAGAATGGGAAAGAAAGGTGATTTAAGCAATTTTGAGCGTGGCATGGTTGTTGGTGCCAGACAGGCCAGTCTGAGTATTTCACAATCTGCTCAGTTACTGGGATTTTGACGCACAACCATTTATAGGGTTTACAAAGAATGGTGTGAAAAGGGAAAAACATCCAGTATGCGGCAGTCCTGTGGGTGAAAATGCCCATTGTTGATGCTAGAGGTCAGAGGAGAATGGGCCGACTGATTCAAGCTGATAGAAGAGCAACTTTGACTGAAATAACCACTCGTTGCAACCGAGGTATGCAGCAAAGCATTTGTGAAGCCACAACACGCACAACCTTGAGGCGGATGGGCTACAACAGCAGAAGACCCCACCGGGTACAACTCATTTCCACTATAAATAGGAAAAAGAGGCTACAATTTGCACTAGCTCACCAAAATTGGACAGTTGAAGACTGGAAAAATGTTGCCTGGTCTGATGAGTCTCGATTTCTGTTGAGACATTCAGATGGTAGAGTCAGAATTTGGCGTAAACAGAATGAGAACATGGATCCATCATGCCTTGTTACCACTGTGCAGGCTGGTGGTGGTGTAATGGTGTGGGGGATGTTTTCTTGGCACACTTTAGGCCCCTTAGTGCCAATTGGGCATTGTTTAAATGCCACGGCCTACCTGAGCATTGTTTCTGACCATGTCCATCCCTTTATGACCACCATGTACCCATCCTCTGATGGCTACTTCCAGCAGGATAATGCATCATGTTACAAAGCTCGAATCATTTCAAATTGGTTTCTTGAACATGCCAATAAGTTCACTGTACTAAAATGGCCCCCACAGTCACCAAATCTCAACCCAATAGAGCATCTTTGGGATGTGGTGGAACGGGAGCTTCATGCCCTGGATGTGCATCCCACAAATCTCCATCAACTGCAAGATGCTATCCTATCAATATGGGCCAACATTTCTAAAGAATGCTTTCAGCACCTTGTTGAATCAATGCCACATAGAATTAAGGCAGTTCTGAAGGCGAAAGGGGGTCAAACACAGTATTAGTATGGTGTTCCTAATAATCCTTTAGGCGAGTGTATATTTGATTTATAATTTATGCAATTAAGACTGTAAAGTGTTTAATAACTTTATTACATTTCTTTATATTGATTATATATGAAGGCTACAGGTAAATATGACATTTATTATAATGGGTTTATGTGAAGATCGTTTTAAATGTAAATTAAAAGTTGTTTTTAAAGCCCAATAAATGTTGAAATTGATATAGCTTTCAATTATACTTTAATGTTGAATGTCTATCATTAATGTTATAAATATGTATTTCATAGAGACATCAATAGCAGTATTAGTATCAGTGATACTGGCCTTCATTCATAGAAAGATGCTATTATTCATAAAAAGATGCTATTATTTCAACAAATATTTCAAATATACGTCTTTATGACATTTCTACATTAACTTTTAGAGTAACTGTGATATTTTTACAATATAAAATTTCAAAAAACTCAGATGTTTTTAATCGAATTAAGGATTAATTTGGCATTAATAGTAATAGTAATAATTTTCTAATTGATTGACTGCACTAATTATGTATGTATATATGTATATGTATATGTACACTGCCTGGCCAAAAAAGTCGCTGTTAGGATTTAAATAGGCAAATGCTTCTATGAGTCTAGATCATTATTGCAGTGATTATTATGTTTCTAGCATGTTATATGTTTGGCAACAGCTCTTCTAACCCTAATTGATGGAGTGTGTAGCTTTTCATTTCTTAAACAACCATGTAGGAAGACACATCATGGCCATATTCAAGGATGATAATGTCGAGATTCATCAGGCTCAAATTGTGAAAGAATGGTTGGGTCCAGACCTTAAATTCATTGAAAGTCTTTGGGATGTGCTGGAGGAGATTTTACAGAGCGCTTGAATACAAGATCTTGACCAAAAATGTATGCTCCTCTTGATGGAAATAATGTTTGTGATTGTGGCGAGCAGCGAGGCCGAGGGACCGTGAGGGCGGGACGAGGCGGCGCTCATCAGTGGGGATGAGCGCCAGCTGCGAGTCGCAGCGATCTCGGCCCTCGCGGAGGAGTGAGGGAGTATAAAGGAGGAGCGACGACAGTGAGGGACGAGAGAGGACCAGGCCTGGATTTTATGTTGTATTTTATTTACGTTATGTTATGTGTTCGCTGCAGTCGTCCGTGAGGGGCTGCAGCTTTTTATTTTCATTGTGTGTTTGTTTGTATGTAGGCGACAGTCGTCCGCGAGGGGCTGTCGCCGCCATTTTATTTTGTGTTTGTTTGATTAAAAGTTCTGTTGATTGTCCGCCGGTTCCCGCCTCCTTCTTCCCGTATGAACGAGCTTTACTTCAGTGATGTTATTTCTGTTTTAAATAAAAGGCTATTTTGAACTTTATATTCATCAAAGAATCCTGAAATAATGTATTTCGGTTTCCTCAAAAAATAGGCTAAAGCATAACTATTGTCAACATTGATAATAACAATGTTATTAATAACAATGTTATTAGTTTCTTTAAGCCCAAATCAGCATATTACAATGATTTCTAAACGATCATGTGACTGAAGATTGGGGTAATGACACTGAAAAATCATATTTACTATTACAATAATAAATTACATTTTAAAATAGAAAACAGTTATTTGAAAATCTGTATGTGGCATCAATTTCCTCACATCTCATGCCTCCTATACCAGGTGACTGTGCAGTTCTGGCTGTGAGTCTTCTCTTATTTCTAGCACACACTCTCACAAGGTCATCCTTCTGAACTGCTGTCAGCAGGAGAGGTATGAATTAAAAAAAGCTGTTTCATCTGCTGCTCTATCTGTTTTGGTTTTGTTTTATTGTCCATGGATAGGGAAATAATAACTTGCTGTGGTCCAATGTATGGTGTTATATTTTTCACCAGGTTTTATGGCCTCCGTCTGTATGTTATGACAGAACTGAAGCCGGTTGTGGGCCAGCATGTCTGATAAATGACTTGCTTTGTACCCCCCCTCCACCCAAAAAAAAAAAAAAGAAATCATAATTCCACTTCCTCTCCAAAGCCTGTGCTGCGGCAAGCATGATGGGTGGTGCCACAGGACCCGATATATATGTCTGCCTGCTGCTGGGAGATGTCATAATACAGCGGCTGTGTGTGCAGAATATTTGATATTTGATAACGTGTTGCACGCAGTATTGGGCCCCGTTTGACAACTTACTTAGGAAAATACAAAACAAGGGTCGACTTCATCCTGCTCCTCTGGAAAAATTAGGATGGTTGTTGTCCCTGGTCAAGCCCCTTAAAGTGCCCCCTGCCCTTCTTGGCCCTCTTCCTCTCGGGGGTTAAAACGCACCTTCCCTCTAAAGGTTACAGAGGTCGCACATCTGCATGTGAAATGTGAACCCTTTGACATTCCACGGCTGGTCTGAATCCACTCGAGCCCTTTTTGTTAGCTTAAACACTAAAGTCGTGCCTAACAAGCTCACCGCAGAACTAAACATGGTAACACAAGCCCTCTCCAGTGACCATTTAAGTGAACATAAAAAAAAATTGTGTGATTAATGAGATGGTCGCACTTAAATACAAAGAAAGGTGGATAGAGTATCATATCATGCCACAAAAAAACTTCACAGGCTCAAGTTTTTATAAAGATATTTGTATATGTTTAAGTTATATTTAATTATTATTTTGTAGGATCAAAATATACTATAGAATGCATTAAAATAGAATGTTCTCCTACAAAATTATATTTGTATGCCGTCCTTTTCATGCAGTTTGCAGACACATAATCAGTATATACAATATATTAGACAATATGCAGAAAAAGAAGAATATTTATATTTGTATAAAATATTATTTCAATATTAATACACACATATAATTGATTATATTTATATATAAACGTAAAACAATCAGTTCTGTTAAAAAAAAAGTCAAACTTGAATGCAGACATCAATCAGAATTCAAACTTTATTTGCAACTTTCAAATCTCATTCGCACATCCCTTGGTCAATAATCGTAAGTAAACCCATCCCGTTCGTTCACACAGCCTTCCTAGCACTGTCCATTTTAGCTTTCATAATATCCATAAAATGGAAGAGTGCAGCTTTACTTGAACTAATAAAATGAGAGCTTACTGCCGGTGATTGATGATCTTCATAGAGAGGTGGATCGCTCTCATCTTTCTTGAGATTTTTAGCATTGCCTTGTTTGCAGTCATGTGCAATCAGAGGATCCAGGGGGGGGGTAATAAACGTTTGATGTATGATACTCACACTTCTTTTGTCATAGATACATCTCTTGCTTTGGATCTTCTGTCCCAACCTTAGCTCAACATATTTGATACTTTGATTGTGAATCCTGTGAACAATCTGTTTATTTTTGTACTTTGTTTTTCAAGAGATGGGAATGTCTGCACTTGGGGGATGGGCCGAGAGGTTCACATTTGTCCAGTTTAAGCATTGCCAAGAAATCATGGTAAAAATAACAGTGCACAGCAATACCCCCAAATGAACGCATACAAACACACACTGATGCACCTACACAAGCTAACTCTTTTAACATCCTCCTATCAAAGATTAAAAGGTTTTTTCAGATGAGGTATGGGCCTTTTCCCTCCCTTTGAGGACTTAATATCCTTCATAGTGTGCCAAGAACGCACAACTTTTTAAATAATATAAATCACGTTTATGGGATCGGCTGTTTGCCTACTTTAACTCTTCTGCTGCATATCAACGCCAGAGGAAATCCTCCTGGTGATGGTTGGGATTTGCTCTTGTAGTGCGTTAAGGATAGAGGGAGGGACATGGGCAGGCAGCTTTCTCATGTGGCCTCTGTTCTGTTTGATAAGAAGCATCATCTAGTGCGGAAAGCACCTTGGCTTATCACATTTGACTTTTAAAGCTTTTTCCCTCAAAAAGCAACACAATTTCTCTGCCTTTAAGGGAACCCTGCAAGCATTTATGAGATTTGTTTGTAGCCACTGCTACCGTTTCCGAGTCGCGCTCTTCGGTTTTAAATGCGGGGCACTTTTACAACGTGACAAAATGACCCTGTCTTAGGCTGTCTGATAAAATGAATTAAGGGTCGAGGTGATGGAGTCCAATTACAGGCATAAATTGACGTAAATTGTAACCCGGGTCGACGTGGCCTTGCTTGCTCGTGTCCTTTTTAAACTTGGACTTCTAACAAGAGTCATCTCATATTCATAGCCTATACGCTACTCGTCCTCAAACTCACCGTCCTCTCTCTCCCTCGCTCTTCCTCCCGTGGAGCAGAGGTACCTCCTCCAGTTGTCAGAGAATCCCGAAATGATTGATTGTTTCTCAGTGTGTCCTGACAGGAAATGTAGTAGCGTGGGGCCCCTAGGGTCCGGGAAGCCAGCGCCTCCTGATTAAGACCCCCACAGTAATCATTCCCACTGAGCCAACCCTACACAACACCCGTCAACAGCACAAAATAAGGAAGAGAGTGAAACAGTGCTTTTCTTTTCTTTCGAGATAACGTCGCCATCGCTAAGAGGCTGCTGAAAGTTTTCAACGCAGCCATCTCATTCTCGCCAGGGTTAAAGACTAGTTTATATCAGTTGCAACTCAAAAAAGTGGAAAAGCAAAGGTCCTACACCCAATAAACTCTCGCTCTCCCTTGCCAATGTAAACCAGACAAGCTTTAAACCTATTACATGCGCGTAATAGCATTAAAGATAAAAATCTCATTGTTCCAGAGAGAGGAGAGCAAAAAGAATGAGCCCTGCTCAGTATCACATGAGTGAGGTGAGAAAGAATTCAAATTATGCTGGAGTTGGGAGTTACATCTCCATTGTGCTGAGGATTTGACTCCTGGTCACCGCACCATCTAAAACAGGAAATAAGGATGAGTTAACCCTTTCAAGCACCAATCCTCTTTCATCTATCAAATCTGTGTAATTGTATATGAAAGCAACAACTAACACGAGTGAATCTGTTGACTGTGCTTATCCTATTTTCAAAGAATCTGTGCACTTAAAGGAATATCAAAGTTATTCTGAATCAACAGCATTTGTTGGAATTGTTGATGTCTTTATTTTAAGGTGACATATAGTTACATAAATTATGCATAATTTCATGCTAACCTCAGCAAGCAATAGCCGCCATTTCACCTTCTCGGTTAACTATAGACCCGAAATAGTCCGGCTATGAGTAGGCTTACCCACTTCTGGCAAAAATAACCTTGAATTTGGTTATATGTTTTTGCCAAAATTCTATCATGATATTCCATCAAGTACATCAAAGTCAACAGTAATTACACGGTGTTTGGTTTCAATTCTTTGGTTAGATGTCTATTAAATTTTAACTGACAGCCCAAATTTTGTCTTGTTTTAGCCTAGACGTCAGGGCTATGTTTGGACGGCTTTTAGCTCTCTTTTAAAAGCAAAATTGCTTGCTCGAACCCGAAATCAAACCCTAACCCTAACTGTAACTCTATAGTAAGTGCATGTAGTTAATCAGTATTATATCAGTATTATTATTTATTATTTGAGCAATGCAACTATCTAAAAAAAAAAAAACTATCTTAAAATAAAGTGTAACCAAATAAATATATATAAATATAGGTCTAGCTTTACACTGAAAATATATGCACTTACATCACTCTAAAATCATGTTAACGTGCATATTGCATATCAACCCGTTCTCACTCCCAAGGCATCAAATTCCGAAGCATGGTCAAGTGTTTTCCGCGTCACAATAAAGACGCTAAAGGCACCCCTAGGCGTCACAACATCGACGTGCTGAGTGCTCCATTCATTTCAATGGGAAACCTTCGGCTTCAGACACAGACGCGTTGGGCATGGTAAAGTTATCGTCATGCTGATCATATATTGGGTTATGATTTTGCCATTATGACATGTTGGACTGTGATTCTCAATTTAATCAGCCAGCATCATTTTATTTATGCTATCTAGACACGTTTTAACATGTAACCCAACCCTATTCCATCCCTAAACCTACCCATTTGTGTGGTATAAAACGCAGATATAACAGGCAGAGTCGACTGCATGCACAATTTATTAAAAAACTACAAATATTCCGAGGCCAAGCAATTGATTTGTGTGAAGGAAATCCCCAAAAGCGATCAGCATCTCCATCCGCAGAAGATCACGAACACACATACAATTTCAAATATTGCCGCCCGTTACGTCAGTTTTCATAGTGAAATTGCATTGGCTCTCGTATGTCTCGTGACCAATTGCGTCATTACGTCAGCTTTGATTGTAAAATGTCATTGGTTCTCGTGTGTCTTGTGACCAAATGCGTCATGCTAAAGAGGCGTGTGTATTGTTTGAATGAGATATGAATGAGTGCGTTAACGGCGCGGCGGGATCATCATCTCAATAATTAAAACATTAAGATCAACTCTGTTCTTTACATGAAGACATCGTGTAACTTCAGAAGACTTGGAATGCAACATGAGTTAATAGTTTTATACTGTTGTTGGTAAGTTTTTGCAATAAATACCTGTGACTGTACTTGTATTTGCCTGTTGTGTGTTTTATATTGTTTAGGAGTGGGTAGGTTTAGGGTAGGAGTTGGGTTAGCTGCTCCAAAATATAAAAGTAACCTTTAAATATGATAAAATTATATTATTTTATAATAATATAAAATATTAATAAAATCATGTATGATTTTACAAATGCAAAGAATAAAATGCATCTTGATCTTACGCACTCAGCGCGTCATAATAGTGACGCCTAGGGGTGACTTTAGCGTCTTCGTTGTGACGCGGAAGGCACTTGACCATGCTTCGGATTTTGACGCCTTGGGAGTGAGAATGGGTTGTGCATATGCACTGTTAGCCCGGACTGTATATCTAAATAAACATTTAATTACAATATACTTAAAATATTTAAGTTTGATTGCATTACTTATAAAATATTAGTAGATTCTACTAATTTGTGGACATAATTTGAATGTGTGTATAAATTAAATTTAAATGGACTCGAATTATGAAGTTTTACTCCTAACCACGCCTCCCACAGACTGTTTTGAATCTGTGGTTTTGGGAGTATAAATTTTGCTTGAACCTCTGGTCAGCACAGAACACTCCGGCCCAAGTAGTGCTCGCTGCAGAGCATAATGGAGCTCAAGGGTGGAGCTTAACTTGTTTAATAGGTGGATAGATTAGGGTTATGGGTAGGGTTAGGGTGTGGTTAGGGGATGAAGCATCACCCATCATGCGCACAGTAGGTGAAGTGAGGGGGTGCTGGAGCTCCTGAGAGGGGGGGGCTGGAGGTAATGGCTCTGCCGTGAGTAGCCTCGCGGCCGCTCTTCCAAGTAAGGAGTGAGGATGGCGGTGTGAATATATGGTGAGTGCAATAATTTAACGTTTTATTTCGACATGCCTATTGATTGAAAGAGTAAGTTAAAGGTAATTAAACGGGTTAAATCCAAACACGGATGGATGTACTCCTGTTTTTTCTAGGTTCATAGGCCTTTTAACGACAGACTATCTTGTTTTGTGTTGCAGGTCAAGAAGAGATGCTTTGGAAATGTAAGTATTGCCCTCATAACCGTGAAAACAGTGCACAGCTATTTAAACATTACAGGCTCAAACATGGAAATTATAAGAACAGAACAGAACAATTTCCTTGTTTACATCCAGAATTTATGTACATTTATATCACTTCATGAACAGTACACTTCTGCCGCCTTCACACCAAAACTCCATATCAGCAGTATGTCATGTGGGTTTACTGAGACCTGTTCTGAGGCTGATTATTTTATTAATCTGCATACTGCACAGTGCACAATTACATGTAAGCCAAGTCAGGTGCCATTATAAAGACTATAACTTTAATGTTTGCTCCTTACAGAAGAGTTGTCAACGACAAGCCTGGCATCAGCCATATGGTACTTCAATGGCCAGCTCTTTCTGCAGTGAACCAGGTATGTATTGGTGCATTGACGCCATGTTGCAATTACCATAATTATGAGATTCCAGCTTGTAAAAAACATTCACGTTCACATAGAACTTGTAATAATGACCTGTAAACTGGGAATTTTCTGGGAGCTCCTACTTGTATAATTGTACCACCTGACTGCTGGAGATTAATTTAGCCATTGATAGTGTTGCCATAGAAATCCCAGTCCAAGGACATGAACAGCTTGGAGTAGAACGTCACATGTT